>OU342501.1:5010000-7510000 GCA_910589525.2 Ennomos quercinarius
TTTAGAATTCTAGATGGAAGGATGAAAGCTATTGAGGAAGAATCCAGCAAAAATTCAACGCACCAAGGTGTTGTGGGAAGGTTTTCTGAAACTCTTAGACAGTACATAATAATCTACAATATTAAACTGCAATTTATTACAGCACCACCTTGCGTTGAGTAGCGGAGTAATCTCGCAGACTGTATTAGTTTTATTGCCACAGTATTAAAGATAGCCACTAGATGTCTCTAGTATAGCTACTTTACTAAAAACTAATAAGATTTTCCTATTGGAATATAGTCCGCTAAGATGGTATGTTATCTATGGTATGGTAATAGCATAAAACAACTTAATCACTTTCACAGAAGATCCTTGACCTATGCAGTGTGTGACTTCGGGCGTGAGCTACCTAAACAGCAAGAGAGATTCTACTTCGTATAATATTCTTCTCTATAATCATTGCTTTAGTATATATTGGTACCTAAATACCTACCTTGTGCCTTCAATTTCAGTTACAAATTTCAATTTTAATTGTGATCCTGTATTGCATACACCAAAAAGTTCTCTAGTGGCGACCACGAACCCAAAGGCGCAGCGTAGGCCGGCCCCCCACTCGGTGGACCGACAACCTGGTGAAAACCGCGGGGAGCCGATGAATGCAGGAGGCAAGCAGCCGCTCAAAGTGGCGCTCTGTGGGGGAGGCCTATGTTCAGCAGTGGACGTCTTCAGGCTGTTGATGATGATGATTGCATACACCACGATATAGGTACCAGAGATCTCATTAAACCTATATTACCTACATTGTTTATAAGCGTTCCGGAAGCTTCAACCTACTTTTCGTACAAAATGCCGCAGAGCCTGAAAAAAAAAAGGTTTTCAATCAGTGTGTATTGGCAGTGATGACTTATGGCAAGGGATCTTTGCTAGACCCCCTTAAAACAAAAACAACGATGACTTATGGAACTAAGACATGATCTATACTGCTGGCCTTATTAGTAAGCTCAAAGTCGCCCAGCAAGCTATGGAGAGAACTATACTCGATGGTTTCCCTGCAAGATAAGATCCGTAACGAGGAAATCCGCAGGAGAACTAAATTGGCCGATATAGCTTTTAGAATTAGCAAGTTGAAATGGCAGTGAGCAGGCCACATCGCTCGTAGAACTGACAACCGATGGGGAACAGAAAGGTTTTCGAGTGGGACCGACAACCTGGTGAAAACCGCGGGGATCCGATGAATGCAGGAGGCAAGCAGCCGCTCAAAGTGGCGCTCTGTGGGGGAGACCTATGTTCAGCAGTGAAAATCTTCAGGCTGTTGATGATGATGATGATGATGATGATGCAGGCATTATTCGTTACCTCGGGTTTTGACCATTAAAAATGCCAACTAAGTATAGAAATTAGCAATTTCTTGATATTAGGTACGGTACTTAGTACTTACTAATACGTTCAAAAATTCCCATTTCTAATGAATAGTACTGGAAAACACCGCTTTTGGAAATGACCATTATTTTTCCTAGAAAAATACCATAACGTTGATATTAGGAAACCAACGCAAGGAGGAGTTTGGCTTATGGCCATGGGGTATGGGTGTATCCACACTATTCCGCTCTACCCTTGCAGGGCATTCGGACGCAGCGCACGTCCGCGTTGGCTCGTAATTGCCGCCATTTGCCGCTCCTGGCCGTCTTGTTACGTTTCGACCGCTCCGTGCCAAGGCAATAATATGTGCAGGGCAGGGATGTTTTTTTCAACTCACCTTTGCAGTATGGACGGCGACTTGTTTTATATTTACGGATATTACCGGAATGACTAAAAAACTAAAGTGTAATTGTTTTAGGTATATACGCTGTTGTGTTAAAATATGTACATCTTTTGCCGAATTAAAAACATTTTCATTTTTTATTTTTATTTTTAACTGGGTTAAAACTTTAAATTTTGAAAATTTCGCTAATATAATATATTAATAAAATTAAAACAATATCCAACTAAGAATAGTCCATTTCATGAAAAAAAAACCTAGTTCAAAATAACACCTAGATACACTTGTATCTAGATGTTATTTTGCATGAAATGGTACAAAAGTAAAAGAACTACTTATGTATGTAGATACCTACTTAATTAGCTAGGTTACTTCGAAACGAAAGAAACTAAGAATAGGTATTTTGATAAGGTAACAAATGGTTAAAAATTCTAACAAATTTTGACTATTGGTTAGAATTTGTTAGCATTTTTAACCGTTACCTTAACTACAGGTCAAAGTGCCCACCCTAAGTACCTACTTATAAATTGTAGTTAATATAGATATTGTAATAAAACTTATGTTATGGCTCACATTACAACTAAATAGATAAAACAAATTTGGAAGTTTCAAGACGAGTGGCGACCACGAACCGGAAGACGCAGCGTAGGCCGGCGCCCCACTCGGTGGACCGACGATCTCATGAAAGTCGCGGGAGCCGATGGACGCAGGAGGTGGGCAGCCGCTCAAAGTGGCGCTCTCTGGGGAAGGCCTATGTTCATCAGTGGACGAAGCTGTTGACGATGATGGTGATGATCATTCCTGCTGCATTATTATTTTACTTTTTTGTTATTTTGATCCTATACCTACTTAACTAGGTATCAATCGCGTCGGTAAATGAACCAAACACAAAAACCTACCCTCACGGCGATAAACCAAAAACACCCCGTATTATCAACCAGTCCGTTGATTCCATTCCTAATAAATCAAGGCTATTCCTAAATCCGGCGATAAATCGCCCCAATTCTGGTCATCGCACACCCGAGAGGCGTTTCAGCGCTCACCCCGGGACCATCGGGACGGACCTTTCCGCTAAATAAATCCCTTATCTGCATACGGCAACCTTTCCAGGGTCCAGCTTAATAAATTCACGTTGGGTTTTGCGGAGTTTGCCAGTGGAAGTTTACGGAGTTGGTGATGGTACTTTTATGTACGATTAGAGATGGTCTAATAAGGAAAGATATAATATGACAAAATAAATCAATTATATAAGATTAAGAAGATGAGTAATAACGAAATTAAAAGCATCATATTTAACTGGCTTAAACAGTTTGACTATGATGGGGTAGAAAATCTTTTAAAAAGCTTTTACTTTTAGTGTGGTTATTATACACATATACATAACTAGCTTTTGCCCGCGGCTTCGCACGCTTGTATTGTGTTATTTCTACGTTTAGGTAGTCTAATAATAGCTTAGTTCATGCATTTCCTATATACCAAACAACAAAATCCACTAAATCTTTTCGGAGCTCAGCACGTATTGTCAGATTAGGTAGCACACGTGTATAAATGTTGTTTGGGTAGTAGGTAAGTATGGCTTTTCACGTGTCATCAGATCACCTACACATTGATAAAATAGTGGGTTAGAAACTGCAAATCATAGGTACAATATTTAATTAAATATGTACCTACTTGGACCCACCTTATACTTAGACGTTAGTTTTTTTAAATATACGATAGGTCTAGGCATCTAACTAATAAAAGTTCTATAATATGGTATACCTACATACCAGTGATACGGTCGATCTTTTCCTTGTCATTTTCACTTCAACAGATGTTTTTGTGTATTCACCATAAAAACCGTTCAAGTCTTCATAAGAGGTTCCAGTGAATTTTGTTTAGGTAGTAAGTATACCTACATAAGTACCATACCTATTATTTAGGCAGTTTAGAAAAATACAAAACAAACACAACACACATTGGTCAGTTTTTATATCCGCGCGCTTTTCGTTCTCAAAGAGTATCTTTGTTGCATTCACCACATTTTTTTTACTTTCTTAAGTTTGGTCCATACGAGTTGAGTATTTAGCTAGTGTCAACAATAAGTTTATAAAATACATACTTTATAGCTGGAGTATTGTATTTACCTATACGATGCGTACATAATTAATTTTGTTAATACTAATTAGAAATCACAAATACTTACGTACGCCACTGTAAAAAGAGTCGACATTTATATTACGGCCGCTATTTTTCATTTTCAGGTTGTCTCATTCCCACTGCACTTTCAACATAGTGGTGAGAGTGAGAAAATAACATGTGTACAAAGCTCTAATCAGATTCGCTTTTGCAAAGAACGTTTCAATTTTAGGGTTCCGTAACAGTTTTGAAATAAAGGAACACTTATAGGTAAGATCACTTTGTTGTCCGTCTGTTTGTCTTTCTAAGAATCTGTCGAGACCATTACTTATTTTAGAAATAACGGAAAGAATTAAACTGAAATTGATATCTATGATCAATGAACTCAAATACGGCTATCATCATCATCATCATCATCAACAACGACATCCTGAAGACGCCCACTTTTAAAGACCTTTTAATAATTAACCTTCTTGGAGCAATCGAGTAACCAATAATATTTTGCTCTAACCTGTAGTTTGTCCTAAAGAGAATATAACCGCTCAGTTTGTTCATTGAGAAGCCCACAGACCTAAAACATTTTAACTATTAAAACCTTTAAAAATCATTTACCTACGTAAAAGAAGACGAAGAAATCAAAACTGAACGTTACACGGCCATGTTGCTAATTCGAGGATCTTACCTATCCTATATATTGTCCTATCCTAATGTATAGTTATACTTACCTACATTTGTACCCTTTTAAAACATTTTTCATAAAATATTTCGTATCATTGGCTAAATACAAATGTCGTCTAATGCCAAAATAAAAAAAAATCTGCTTTCACACTATTTAATATTTGTTGGTATATGTATCTATTTAACTTGTGACAGGTTGATAGAACGTAAATTGTTATGTAAGCAAAACAGGTGACGTCATACAAAACATTAAACATTTTTATTTTGTGGGGAAAATTTAATGCTAATGTTTAAGAAAAATTACTAAAAGGAACAGTAAAATATACAAGAAATGGAATGAAGGCAATTAATTCGCTTTTAACTCACTTTTCAATAAAAAAGATATAAATAAAATATTAAATTCGTTGCTTGCAAAATTACGTTCTACTGTTGAATAATGACACTTGACCATAGGGGCAGGACATCAACGATAACTACAATCGAAGAATAATCGAAAACAAAATGATAAATCGTTTGGATTACTTTTATTGCTAAATAGCGTGGGCACAAAATACGGTGTTGCCAACCGTAATAAAAATATTCGGCAAAAATTACCTGAAAAATCGGTTTTTAAAAGAAAAATCGATGGTTTGAAATTAAAAAAGATATCGTGAGATCGAATTTCCACAAATAAGCACTCATTCATTGCTAGTCTGGTTTCAACTCGCAACTTTTGCTTTCGTCTGTCCGGAATTGGTTGTACGACTCGCGTACAGGTCATAGTTTTCAGCGAATCTTGACGATACTTGATACACAATTCCGATGACAATACGTCAAGGGTTTGATTTCCTCAATAAATTCTTATCATCTAAATCGACACCTACGTTTTATACCCCACCCACGTGTACTTGTGTTTCCTCTAATTTCAACAATGGGAATAATATATTATTTACCACGCACTCTAAGGTAGGTAGGTCTACCTAAGATAGATATCATGATTATATGATATGTGTCTAAAAATAATCGTTAATCGGTATTATGTATCTAAAATAATCGTTAATTATCGAACCGAATATTGGCCTACACATCACTAAAATTGTTTTTTGACATGTGACAGATGACATTACATAAGCTTCACAGGTGCCTTCCAGTTTGAAAATAGTTAAAAAAATCAATCGGCCATGTTGTTTAAAACTCCGATTCGTTTCGTAATGAAATCTCAATAATTGTCATCAATTTTTTTTAACGATATATCAATTTTAATATATCCTATGTTAAGCGCCGGTTATTTCTAAGCATATTAGTGAAAACCGCATGAAAATCCATTCAGTATTTTAGGAGTTCAGTCATAACAAACAAACAAACAAACAAACAAACAAATAAACAAACAGACAAAGTGTTTAAAAAGTGGCTTAACGTGATCAGCGGCTAATTTTAAGCCAACCTGTGTCATTTTTTTCTTGATATCTTGCAATTACAGATTTTTTTATCTCTACAGTTTTATTATATGTATAGATTACACAAACACATACACCTCACGTACAACTATGCATAAACAAACACACTTTCACACACGTACACATAAACATGCAAATACACATACTCATATACATACACACGTACATACACATACTCATACACATACACATACATACTTATATAACACGGCATCAGCTAAAATACTTATCTTATATACATTATATTATTTTATATTACATTTTGATTTCATTAGTTAAAATGTTAAATACTTAAACATAAAACTATGAATTATGTTGTATGACATAATTTATGTGAATCATTTGTAAGGGGAGAAGCCATGGCCTGAAATACAGTTTTAAACTAGTTCAGGAGTCTATGGACTCAACAATATAAAATGTAAAAACCTTTATGTCAATAAAATATTATTTGATTTGATTTGATTTGAAAGAGTAAGAGACACACAGAGGAAACCTATATCTGTAATTTTTCTGAACTCATAAATAAAAAAAAACATTATTGTCTTTTTTAACATTCGTACAATATAAATATATCAATGATCTTTTATTCATAATCATATCAGTACCTAAATATTGGCGACTCGAAACAAATAAATGACATGGTAAATATCCCGTTAATAAACAACATTTCAGTAATATTAGTGACCATGAAAGTTTAAAATTGTATATCATTCATTCCCGTAAAAAAAGTTCGCTTTTAACATACCCACATTCGTAATTATCACTTTAACAAAACTTGTTTCCCATATGTTACTGTAGGATGATTTTTATCCGCGGGTTAAACTGCGGGGCGCAACCTAGGTAGTTTGTTAAAAATAGGAAACTGACTATCTGTTTTGGAAATGTTTTTTTATGTAGGTAAATAGGCCAACGTTTGTCTGAAACTCACCTTATGTTAAGGAAGCTGCAGTCAAATGACTAAGGCAGACGCGGATACAGGGCGGGGCCGGGGGGGGGGGGGGGGGGGGGGGGCGCAGGGGGCGCGCAGACAGTCCAGCACCAAGCGCGGTAATTAGCCCATTTACCAGCAAGATATAGGTGCATGGTGCATCATCATTTAAAGAAAAGAGCACAAATTGATCCTGTATCATATACTTATGTGGTTTACCACCATATCCCCAAATTTCCCTCTTGGACTCCCCTCCTATAATTATTTGTGCGCCCCCCCTTAAAAAAATTCTGTATCCGCGCCTGCTCTAAGATGTAACACATTGACCTATTAAAGTTTACTCCGGTACCTAAGTAGCTATATTCCCCCATAACGATAATTTTAATATAAACGGTTTTTCCAACTCTAGCTACATATTAAGGGTCTGCTCATTTGAAAGGCGGTCGAGCGGGCGAGCTCCCAAATCAATAGTAATTCTGCAGGTAATCCCTCGGCCTACCGAAAAATATATAGATAACTTAGTTTCACCCGTTTATTCTAATAAGTTTCATTTTCAGTCGGTATAGCGGGATATGATAAATTGAATTTTAATTAAAAGTTCTTAGAAATTGTGGAGTTAATGGTTGCAAGTCTTCTTTGGTCTTATACAATTGGTTGTTCTGTAATGGTTTTAGGAAATTACGTAATTTTCCTTGAGATCTGTGAGTTATCGTCACCTCAATTATTTAATGTGAGACTTTGAAAGCGTGTAGCGTTAGGTTATAGTGCCAAACATAATCCACGGATGAAAGAATTTTACTTTTTTTATTAAGTAGTGATTTTGATATTTTACTTACATTATTTAAGACTTATAAATCCTGTGGCACAGTCATAATTATTTTATTGTTTAGAGTTACCGTAGAAATCTCTAATGGATAATATCATAAAATATTTTTATTGTTTTTACCGATTTAGTTTCTTTCAGTACGTCCAATACTTAGGTACTATCTAATATAAGTCTAGATACTGCTAACGGTGCTATTTGTATGATTAGCTTTTAAAAGCCTAGATCAGATCACCACTTTACGATATAACGTTTCACTAGCGCGGCAAATTCAAATTTTCTTGCGTTCTTATACCAATAATAGGTTAATTACTAAACGTGTTTCCATTAAAACTGATTTAACGTAAAGAAATAGAATGTATCAACAAATTACGATTAAAAGTATCTCCTAGATATCATTGGTTATGTAGGTAATATGTAGGTGATACTTTTAATTGTAATTTATTGAAACATGCTATTTAATTGCGCAAAATTAGTTTTAATGTAATCACTTTGAGTAATTAAGCTATTATCGGCAAAAGAACGCAAGAAAATTTGAATTTGTCGCGCTAGTAAAACGTTCCCCCTTAAAATATAATAAGCAACAATATTTTTATGAGTAAAACCCATCGCAGCATATCCGTATTAAATTGAATAAGGGACGAATGCGCTTCCAAGTGTGGGCATAGTTAACCCTCTCTCTCATTCATTCTTCTATCTCAATCTTTTATCTCGTTCTATCGCTGGCCGCTTGACCATTGGCTGGGTGAAAGGGCTCTCCCACACTTTATATGAAAATCATAATAACAGTATTACGATACCTAAAGGGGTGGAAAAAATTGTGTTAAATCTATTTTATACGTCTATGGAAATTGTCACTGACATACCGTCCTTATAAGGTTTATATGGTACAACATAAGAATATTAATCAAATAAATTTGAGAGATTTTAGTTTTCTCAGTTTTTACTCATACCTACTTATTATCTACGGAATAAAAGAAAAAAGCAGAGTTCATTTGTTAGTACGTCATAATTTTGTGGTTGGTGAAGAGATAATAAAGGCAAATTGGGGAGTTTTTGGCGGGAACGCGGAAAAGTTCACGTCGTTGCATTGTATTATTTTTCAAAACTTGTGCTTTTTCTAGTGTTAATGTTTAAAATTGGTGGCATTTTACGCATTAAGTGCTGAACTACGAGCATGAGTGTGGGCAAGTGATATAATGAGGTGAAACGTGGTTTTTCCTGTTGCTTCCAAAACTCCATAGAACCTTCTAGTAAAGTTGCCACGGCAAAAACGGTTTTCTCCCTCTAAATCTTAACAAAATCATTTGATTTTGGTGTCAATCGTTTAGATGTATGCTTGTATGCTTCAATTTTTTTTAAATATATTTTTCTGGTTACAACTACTTTCCTTTGTCATAACTTTGACGTCATAAAAATCCTTAAATTTAGGTGGCTATAAGTACGAAGATATTGTAAAATTCTAAAAAAGAGAGATATAAGTACGATCTTAGTTCTTTTACTGAGTAGACAACAATTATAAAAAAAAACGAAATTGGGTAGCATTTAGAGGTGGAAAAGCGCTGTAGCGCTGAGGGGGGTATACGCTTCTCTTAATAGGTAAGTCATTATTCTAAGGTGTCCACAAACAAAGAGCAGACCCAGTTTATATCAAGCTGTAATATTGGCTAATGCTTTCATTGTTATCAGTAGTTAGGGACTCAGATAGGCCGTCCTTTAAGGCCGCACTCGGGTCTGCGGCCGGTCCCTAAAACTTTAGGGTGTTAAGATGGATGCTTAAAGCGATATAACAGATTTTGTCCCCAACCTACTGAATATAACTTCGTATTGCTCTGTTATGAGATTTTAATGTTTTACGAGTGGAGTTATAGACCTAGATAGGAACTGTCTTGGTGGTAAGTCGTTAAGCCATGAGAAACCTTTCGAGTGGCTTAAAAAGTGACGGCTTAAGGGTTCGAATACGGTTTAAAACATAAAAACATTCAAGTTTCATTCATAGTGTGGCTCTCCGCCAAAACCCGTTGAGCTAATTAAATTGCTTATTCAATACAAAAAAATCATAATTATTATCATAATGAATTATTTGGTAAACAAAAATTAAACACACATGGTTTATTTAAGGCATAAACAAATTCTACACAAAAATGTGTACCTACCGACTTACCTGATTATTGATAAAGACCTAAATGAAACGCATATATAGGTAGGTACCTAACGTCCTAACTCTAGGGTTGCCTAATAAGCGATTAAATGAAAACCTGGTAGGTGCTCAGCATAGATCAGTTTGGTAAATGTATAGCAGGCATTGTCTACAGGAACAGGGAGTCGAATGGAAACGATCTGCTTTACACTGGAGTGTTTTATCTATTATTATCTAAAACTAAGTTACTCATATGAAAAAGTATTTAAAAGATAAGATTTGAATCATTTGACACTTAGTTCTACCTAATCCAGAATCATTCAGTTTTTAATTAGGGTCATTTATTATTAGGTACTATATGTATAGTCTTTATAGTCTTTAAACGAAGCTTATATAATTTATCTACCTATCTGCTAGGACCTGCCATCTTAGAGTTACGTAGTACCTAATATTTATATAATCAGTTTTATTATAAGGCGACTCCATAACATCCTCTGTGCGTTCCATTTCCTCAGGTCCGGACGCGGTGTGTTTGGTCAATGCCTGAAACATACATATGACACGTTTAACTGAAATATACAGGGTTGCCAAAAGTGAGAGCATTACCTACATTCGTTGTCATCAGTCCAATTCGTTCCCACTGCTGGGACTCGGGCCTTTTCTCACATGGACCATAATGCACCACGCTGGCCAAGTGCGGGATGACATAATAAATGTTCTCAAATTTTATGATTCTTGATGCGGTGATGTTTGCTTTCACTATATATAAGAGCGAGTGCAAATACCGCACCTAACTAGTCATTAGTGCAGGAACGAGCGGGATTCAAACCCGGGCGCGTTGGTTTGAAAGCCACACTAGTTACCACTGAGCTATACTAGCTTACATACATAATACGAAATATATTCTTTTAGACAAGCATGCTCCATCATCGACCGCGTCGTCACTTACCATCAGGTGAGACCGTGGACAAATGTCAGCCTATCTATAATAACATCTATAACAATATTAATAAGAGGAAAGATTTGTTTGTTTGTTTGCATTGAATAGGCTCCGAAACTACTAAACCGATTTGACAAATTATTTCACTGTTGGGAAGCAACACTATCCCCAGGTGACATAAGCAATATTACATTTTCAAAAAAATTAGGGATCCTTACTAAAACTCCAAAAAAAAAACAAGGTGTAAAAAAATAACGTAAAATATTATTTACATCGCGTGCGCTCCGAAATTTATTAACCCGTGCGAAGCCGGGGCAGGCCGCTGGTCTTTGATAAAAAAAAACTTTTAGGCTCAAAAAATATACACTTTTTAGTGGATAAATATTCAAGGTAAGTATTTTTATAATGGCAAGAGAATCACCCTATCTTAATTTTAAAGTTGTATTATTTAAATGACCGATTTATTTAACCTTTGGCCGTCCACAGCATCCCTTGCTACACTTTTGATCTGAACTTTTGTGATTATAAACCGGTTTTGTCCGGATCAATTGATGGCACGTGGGATTTGACCGGATGGAAATATAACAGGTTCTGTCAGCATCCCCTTGATCTACTTTTGATCTTATGTCAGTGACACTTGTAGTATTGTTGCGGTGGTCAAAAAGGTCATCTTTTGTTGAGATGAGCGTCGAAAAGTGCGCGTGTATTATTTAGTTGTGATTTATTAAGTGTGTAGTTAGATATAGTTGAGGCTTATTCAGAAAGTGAGGGAAAAATGCTTCCGTCATAATTACACTTTAGGGTTGTAATGCGCACTGCTTAAACCTAATGATCTTACCTATGGCTAATTTTTAAAAGAGTTGCAATAACAATTAATAATTAATATAATAGCATTTGTCTTGCCCGAAGATTTCTCGTTAAAAAAATAAGTTACAAATTTCCCTTGGCACTTATTTATGAGTGGCAACCCTCAACCCTATAAACTAAGCGTAGGTAGTCCTGATGTAACGCATTTGTAACGCGATGTAAACAAAGATACGGCGGGGACAATTTCCTTTTGCATATGGCCACACTCAGGACCCAGTGACGCAACGTCAGTGGTGAAGTGATGCTATTTGTTTACCTGATGATGCTTGTATTCTTCTTATCTTTGGGGCTGAATTAGATGCTTTTAAACTGACTTCGATAAAGCAGGAAGTTATACAACTCAGATTTATGTTATATGTTTTAATTAACTGGCAGGCCAAATCGCTCGCAGAGCCGACAACCGATGGGGAAGAAAGGTGAGCGGCGACCACGAACTGGTAGACGCAGCGTAATATAGACTGGCCCCCATTAGGTGGTTTTTATGTATTATAATATTCGCATCAAGTTTGACGCTCTACTATTTATAGGAAACTTATAAACCTTATGTTTCTTGAGCCTTTTAAGATTCTTGAATTCATCAGTAAAACTTTTGTGATCCATTTTTAGGAAATTCAAGTTTGGATGCGGTGAATCGTGGCTTGGACAATCGGCAATTGGCTGTAGCCGTTGCCGTATGAGGCCGCAAGTTTTGTTTGACCTCTAAGACTATGGTCTCCTATAAATGCCGTCAACCGCGTACAACGTCACGCCGTACGCCGCGTCACAATGCTTACTAAGGAAATGTACTGTTGTGGTCTCTTTCACACGCTGACGTTGGCGTGTGGACGCCGCAGTTGGCGTTCAGACGCTTGCGCCGCGTCTCTAGTTATTTCGAAGCATTGCAACGTGAATGTCGTATTTGGCGTCAGTACAAAATGTAGTTTGATAAAGAAAAAGACAAATTGTCGATTGAATCTGTCAAATGGTATAATGCGTTATACAAAGTAATACAAGCGCCGCCAAAAGTGTCGAATTTATATCCATTTTACATCACATTTTAAATCACACGACTACACGCGAGCACTGTTTGTCGACTACTGTTGTGAATGAGACGTCGTCGTTCACTATGAGTTGTATTGACCGCTGACGCTGTGCCTGGCGTTCAGACGTCGATCGGAGCGAAAACGCTGAAGTCGGACGCCGCATACAGCACCGAGGCCTTAATAATGTATTAATCTCCTAAAAGTATAAAAAATTGCATTTTCCCCAATAAATAAAATTGTCCAGCACTTACAACGACGTAAATAGTTAAATTCCAAAATTAAAACGCAAACCGAGTGTAGGTATCCCGAGTAACCTAAGCGGGGATTCCTCAAATTAATGGGTAAATCGCCGTAAGCCGACCGAGCTATATTTCAGGGCCTCACTAACCCTGCAACCTTCGACGGAACCTATTATTTACATGTAGGTACCTAGAAAACAACGTAATATTATGGTGTACTAACTGTGCATTGCGGGTTTGCCTGCGGTCTCTTCGGAATAAATTAAAATAAATAAATAAATACTCCGGGACATTTCACACAGCACCATCTAGTCCCAAACTAAGCAAAGCTTGTACTATGCATCACACGTCGTCGATCCATCTAGTGAGGGGCTGGCAAACCCGCAATGCACAGTTAGTACACCATAATATTACGTTGTTTTCTAGGCTGTGTCTTCCAGTTCGTGGTCGCCACTCGAGAACCTTTCTTCCCCATCGGTTGTCAGTTCTACGAGCGATGTTGCTTGCCCACTGCCATTTCAACTTGCTAATTTTAAGAGCTATATCGGTCACTTTAGTTCTCCTGCGTATCTCCTCATTCCGGAGCTTACCTTGCAGAAAAACACTGGGCATAGCTCTCTCCATAGCTCCCCATACCCCTAATATAGATTTCAGTATTTTTTTAAGCAATCTGTCTGCAAAATTTCATCCTATATCATCATCATCATCAACAGTCTAAAGACGTCCATTGCTGAACATAGGCCTCCCCCAGAGAGCGCCACCTTGAGCGGCTGCTCGCCTCCTGCATCCATCGGATCCCCGTGGCTTTCACCATCAGAACGTCGGTCCACCGCGTAGGGGGCCGGCCTACGCTGCGTCTTCCGGTTCGTGGTCGCCACTCGAGAACCTTTCTTCCCACCTTTCATCCATATCAATTCACTTTAATTGAGCGTCTAACCACATAAAGAAACAAACATTGCTACACTTTTTATTTTATTACGGATTTTGGTCTGCAAAATAAGCTGAAAACAACAACTCTCTACTAGCGACATCATTTGCAGCTTTCGTAATTGCTAAGCCATCCAAAGAGAGTTCTTTTTTAATTCACTATACATCTTACTAGAGTACCCTAGATTTTTTTTTAATGTAAATGAATGACGTTACGAGCTAGTCGTTCGCCTGATGTTAAGCGGCACGGTTGCCCATAACAGATTGCAGTATCACTCGGAACTCTAAATTAATATATTATTGCGTGACACTGCACTGCGCACGTCATCCTGAGACTTCACACAGTCTAGTGATTAGATTACAAGACTGTGTTCAGATCATAAAGTCTCATTTACTCAGGAATTTTACTAGCTACAATGCCCTTTAAACCAGAACACAGTAGTACTTGCACACTACTGCTTTGTGGCAGAATAACTGGCAAAGGGGTGGTACCTACCTAGACGAACTTTGTAGAAACGTCCTACCATCTAGTAAATAGAAATACTTATAGCAAACATAAAATAAGATATCTAGGTATCAACCCACAATGCGAGTCCACAGAAGGCCTTCTCGTATATTTATCGATGTTTTCATAATTCAACGCAAGGGACACACACGACACTTTTTATTTGCCTCGCCCTGTTTTAAGATTCATGATATTGTGAGATATTGGTAACTCTATGGATGGAAATTTATTAGATTCGTCAGTTTTTTTTGGGGATAAATAAAAAATGAAGTGGATATTGGACATGGGATGGAATCAGGTGTGGCGGGGTGGAAAATAGTTTGATATTCGATTATTTGGGGTGTCGGGTAAAAACTGGATTTTCTTAAGTTAAATTATATAGTGAAAATGTTATGTATATTAACTAATGCCGAGGTATAAGTAGGTATAACCCGTACAATCTTCAAATTATTTATTTCTTTATTTAATTAATTTCTTTTTTTAATCATAACATGTATCTATAGCTACATCATTAAATAGACTTATAACCTATTGAAGCTATGTAGAGATAATATCAGTTTCAATACTACGTGGTTTATGTGCATAATTAAAAATATGGCTTTCAAAATAACGATGTAATTTCACCAGTTGCATTGCTATGTCAAAAGTTTTCTGGTTTCCGAGATAGAGAAAATGGCTAGAAACAATTTTCTATGGTACAACACAGTAATACAATATAATACTATATATGTGAGCCTATATAGTCAAAGGGGTTTGAATCAAGAAATATCATAATAGGGCGGCACGGGCGAAGGATTTGCCCGGCTGAGACCCGCTGCTTCTATTTTTATTTCCGTGAAGTATGAACTGAGGTGAGCTGGCAGACTGGTAGAAATAGAATAAGTCTACAAAATTAAATTTTCAGGATTCTTCATTTTAAAGTATTTATTTATTTGATGTTATACGTATTACGGTAATAATAACGCCCAACGATCCTTACATAAATCTTGAACTAGGCTTCCGTGTATCTAGGGACCCAGGAACTACGAGGACCATGCTCCCATAACACCCAGCAGACACAGAACAGGTATATTTGCACTTTTATTTGTTCCTGTGCACAAATACTTGTCTTGTCGCGGGAATTGAACCTGCCGACTCTGGGTTACGAGTCGACCTGCTCAACCACTACACCACAGAGGCTGTCATATTTCTATAATTTCGTATTTTGCTAATTTAAGAATTTTTTTATATGTATAAGAGTGCACTCAGATTTGTAGTCATTCTACGTGTTTGTTTGTCACATAGCATATGAAAGAACCATAATATTAAAAGAAGTCCACTTTTTTCCACGTGTGGGAAACTTGGTGGGTCGGAATGGAACACTGCAAAACTATCAGTCGCACGACCAAGATGCGTGGCGGTGGCAGCTGACACACGACACGTAAGCTTTCCATCCCACTTTGATTATGGACTTTTTAATTCAACATTCTTTTCATCACAAAAGTTGTCTCATCCGCATTGATTTAGGTTTCCTAGGTATTTATGGTTTAAGTCCAAACAAAACGTTAATTATCATCTTCATTACTTAGCCATAAGATATGTCCAGTGCTGAACGTTAGGCCTCTTAACGTCACTTTGTCTATTTGCTTTTTGCATCTAACGAATCCACGGGGTTTTGACCAGATCGTCGGTCCATCTAGTGGGGACTAGAAAACTAAAAAAGTACATATTTCCTTTAGGAAATATTTGTCTCTACTATAAAAGTTAGGCAAGCGGTGAGAGAACATCTATTATTCTATACCAATGCGCATTGGACTATATCTACACGTGAAAAGTTTAATATCTGCATTAGAGATATATCACAATGATGAATACTGTTTAATGAAAGCGTTTCCAATTAAGCTAAACATTTTACTCAAATAAAATTCGTATATGAGAAAATAAATCAAAAATATTCTTTTTTCAGTTATACGATTTCACCCAGCTAAGGAAAGAGAGCATTATTACCGATAAGTATATGGGACGGTGAGCGCGTGGATTTTGAATAATATATTATTTTCTTATGTAAAATGCCCGATTACTGCCATTTCAGAAATCTTTGCGGGTGCGGCGAAGCTCCTTTATGGTACTTTATTCGTTTTTGTCCATAAGTAGGTAAGTACCTAGACTGTTGTTTTCAGAACGTGTTATTGCAAACATCAGATTTTTTTTGCTCTATAAGAAAAAGTGATGATGGCTCAGGAGGTAGAAACGTCAAAATGTGATACGTCGGTCTTAGGTTTAAACCCTGCAATGAGCGAGTAAGTATTATATGAGTTTATGAAGAAAAACACTGTGATAAAATAAAAATGGGCTTTCTATATTAGTCGTCGCCCGGTTAGCCATAGCTACAAGCCTCAAGTTAAGAATCTATATGATCTCACCTACGGCCATTTTCAATCCAGGTGCAGCTGGTAGATGGCTGCATCCTTAAGGCCACATATCCTGTTGGGTGACCATCAAACACTTGAAACGAAAAACCAACTCATGCTGCTGGAAGTTGAATTCACCTGACTGGATGCCAAAACTGTATTAGAATTTCATTCCCGGAACAAACTACCGTCATGAAGCGTCGGCCCCGATGACGTCATAAAACAAATGTAAGCCCGCAAGAAGCATAGAGAACAGAGCATCGTAAACTGGTTCCCAATAATCCGACGTCGGCGAAAAAAATAGCCATAGTAAAAACTCCTATCCGTACCTAATAACCCGAGAATATTATCAGAGAGTCGTCGGGTCATAACCCGAAATTGGTTTCGGGGTCCGTAAGTCCCCAGTTTTATATGTAGCATTATGAAGGCCGTCAAACGAATTCACGTAGAAAATCGAATCTATATACGGTGATATTACGGGAGCACAGTGCTGGCTGGCTCCAGATAATAAAATAATATACCTCTTTTTACGCCACCTCCATGCGAACGGTTTTGTTTGCCCGCGCCGCGGTGACCTGTGATCTTTTATGGGTTTCGGTCTAATTTTATGAGAAAATTAGTTGTATTATCTTTACGAATGGTTTAGAAGAACGAATAGACAAGAAGTCATGTTATCGAAAAACTGTAATAACGTAACTTCTGACTATTCAAATATAAGTAGGTGTGTGTACAAAACAAGTGAAAAAAATCACGTTCAATTAGGTATATACCTAGATTAAATTAAATTTTATCTTTTATTTTATTTTATTTTTCTTTATTAGGAATAGAAAACAGCATACATTATGAATATTAAGCTAAAATATAAAAGCAGTAAAGTAACTTATTAATAATGCAGCCCACAACACTATTCTCAGATTATTAAATAGTTTAAACAAATTTAATGCTAGGGGAAGATGATATGTAAAACACCATCATTCATATTTACCTAAAATATACATAAGTGAAATAGAACAAAGTGATTAAAGAAAGAAGTTAAATTATTATACAAGATTAACGTGATTGAAGAAAATAAAAGAAAAATTATTGTAAAAAACGAAAGTAATAGGATATAATAAAATATTCATAATAAGTACAATAAAGTTACAAAATATATAACATCTGATATAGATATTATACAATATATTCAATATACATATGACATCAAGACGACGTAAGATTTTGAAAAACTGCTAATTTGAATTGAATCATGTTACAAACAAAAATGTCAATTTTAATAAAATATTTATTATATGTATCTACCATCCGGCGAATAGGAACACGTATCTTATGCATTTATGTACGTTGTATGGACGCAATAGCGCTGTAGAACGATATTGTGCGAGTTACATCACTTTCATTAGGCGCGGTTACACGCGACTGAGAGCATAAACAAGGCATATGCCTTGTTTAAACAGTCGAGTCGGCAATCGTGGATCTACCCTATATTTCATCGCAGCCTACTACAAAAGCATTTGAAGCATATACTAGCCGTGTTACACATCATGTTATAAATATAGACAGTCCAATTCCTTCAGCCCGTTCATTACCATTAGTAGCATACGTAGTAACATGCTGACATACATGTTGAATTGCAATGCTGAGTCATTATGTCTGACAGAAATTCTCTTTTTTTTTCTTTTTTTTTTAATGTAAACGAATGACGTGACGAGCTAGTCGTTTGCCTGGTGTTAAGCGGCATGGCCGCCCATTACAGATTTCAGTGTCACTCGGAAATCTAAATTAAAGTTTCGCATGACATTGAGCACTGCGCACGTCATCCTGAGACATCACACAGTCTAAAATAGATTTCTAGACTGTGCGATCAGTTCTTAAGTCTGATTTGCCCAGTAATTTCACTAGCTACAATGCCCTTCAAACCGGAACACAGTAATGCTTGCACACTACTGCTTGGCGGCAGAATAACTGGCAAAGCGGTGGTTTCTACCTAGATGAACTTTGCAGAAAAGTACGCTAGGTGCAATATGCAAATTAAGAAATATACCTATAAACTTTTGTCGCATAAAGTTCACCGTATATCGCCAATACCCATTCCGCTCTGATTCCCATACATTCCGTATCATCCAAAAAAGAAAATAAACAGGAGCACCTCAACAATCATCAGGGTCATTTGCCACCAGATCACGTTCCAGTCATACTACTAAAAGCTTATATTCTTTACGACATATCGGTGATCAGTTCAATGTATACTTGGTGTGTTACGTGACCAGGACAACAATACAAGATGGGGTGTTGGTATTTGAAGGGCTTTGTGGTATATTTGCTGTAGAATGTTCGAGAATTAAGATTGGGTACCAAAGAGTTTCGAATTTCGGAAGTATTATGTTATGTTAAACAACAAGTTATGGGCTTTATGTCATAAGTTCCAATATTTGCTCGTATATGTCGTAGGTATCTCTATTACCTACTTTTTAAAATAGCTGTGGCTGTGTGTGTGCTGGCTGTGAGCTGTGTGTGTAATAACGACACGTACTTTTTAAAGTTAGTAACCAATTATTCTTATTCCTCTATACTAATAAATTATTATGAAAGTGAAACTTTGTCCGTTTGTTTGTGTGGCTTTCACGCCAAAACAGATGGACCGATTTGTATGAAATTCTGCAGGGAGGTTTTTTATACTACCAAGATTAAGATAGAGTACGTTTATCCCGAGACATTTACTTTCCATGGAAAAACAGGTCGGTAAAGAAGTAGTGACGCCGCGGAGCCCCTCTATGATTATTTTTAAATATCAGAGCACTTACTTCTAACCACCTATATTTCAACACCAAATCACAAAAAGAAATACAAAACCAGGGTCCACAGAACTACTTTATTAAAAATCTCTCTATATTCATAACGCATCAGCAACATACTATCACAAATAATATCTCCCCCGAAGATGCATTCAGAAAGAAATGTATCAGAAAATATATAAAAAACCAGCACTGAATAGAGTTTGTCATGAATTAGGTTATGCTAGATGTGGCAGAAAATACTGCCCAAAATACCGCAGAGCCTGGGGGTCTAGCAAAGATCCCTTTACATTAGCGTTAACGCCAAATAATAACTCGAAAATGTATGGGAATGACATTACCTGCGTGATGTCGCTTTTCCGCAGGTAATGTTATTTCCATATATTTGGACTAGCATAAATACCTTTCCATTAGCGTTAACGCTAAATGGTAACTCCAAAGTGTATGGGAATGACATTACCTGCGTGATGTCGCTTTTCCGCAGGTAATGTCATTCCCAAATATTTGTAACAAAAATACCTTTCCATGAGCGTTAATGCATACATTTGGAGTTATCGTTTGGCGTTAACGCTAATGGAAAGGGATCTTTGCTAGAGCCCCTGAAAACAAAAACAGCGATGACTTATGGAACTGTGACATGGTCTCTTACGGTTGGCCTCACTAATAAGCTTAAACTCAAGGAACGAGCAATGGAGAGAGCTATGCTCGGTGTTTCCCTGCGAGATAAGATCCGTAATGAGAAGATCCGCAGGAGGACTAAAGTGACCGATATTAGCTCTTATTAGCATGTTGAAATGGCAACGGGCAACCCACATCGCAAAAAAGGTTCTTGAGTGGCGACCACGAACCGGAAGACACAGCGTAGGCCGGCCCCCTACTCGGTGGACCGACTATCTGGTAAGAACCGCGGGGAGCCGATGGATGCAGGAGGCGAGAAGCCGCTCAAAGTGGCGCTCTGTGGGGGAGGCCTATGGTCAGCAGTGGATTAGGGTCTTCAGGCTGTTGATGATGAAGAGAATAAAAGTAATATTACCAAATTAGCAGCAAGATCGCAACCACGAAAAGAACATATTCTATAAAAATATTGTCATGATGAATTTTCGTGCTTCTTAGCCCTGGCGTGTCACATCTAGGAGATTCTATAAACCTATTATATTTATGCAATGTAGGCGTGTGCGGGCGTCCATGTGATTCTTGCAGGGAGATATGGGATTTTTCAAAGATATAAACCGGCCTGACTAGACTTGTCCAAGAAGGGGTGGCTTGGGACGGCATTCAGCAAAATAAGTCAAGCGTTGTAATCGTACGCAATATTAGGTAATATATCACTGTGCGTATTGATATTAGTATCAATTGGAGCGTGTACATATCTATATAAACTAGGCTCTTTTTCTACACATTGTTAAATTTTTCACTATTGTATAATTATTTTATATAGTTATGAATGTTAATACAGAAGTTAATTATAAGTTAAAAATACAATGACGCAATCACTTACTTCTTTACCTAATACTCCAGATATGTACGTATTTACTTTGTAAAAATACTAAGTTTTCTAATTTTTACTACCTTTAAACAAGCTCTGCTTATTTTATAGTGCTAGATAGCGTTGTGTGAATTGTACACAACTATATCACTAACAAACCCTAAATGAATATTATTAAATTTAAATAGTCAAGCCCTATTCAAACCGGTGCTTCATTCGTAGCGGTAAATACCGCGCGGTATTTTGTATCGAAGTTCCGCGGCTAGCGTGAAACTTGAGCGAAACTTCATACAAAATACCCGGGCGGAATCCTGCGCGGTATACCGCTACCCACAGTGGTACGAATAACGCGCCGGTTTGAATAAGATTTTAGTCAGCGCATGGTTAAATTGACCTAACAGCTTTTTGTATTTTTGAAACTCTACGTAATCCCAGGAAACAGCGTTGACTGAGTCAAAATAAAATGTTGACTAAGTACCTAATACAAAGACTACCAATTTATTATGCGCCAGTTTCATAGTTTCATGTATTGACTATAAATCCAGTTGACCAATGATATGACTTCCCCTCATACGAAAATTAGTGGTGCATTTCAACTATATTTTTATACAAATCACGAAAACCCGTTGATGTCTTTTGTTCCATCCTGCTCTGTCCTTTGTAATTTCGTATAGCTTTGTCTCGTTTTGTTACCTCGTCCCCTGCCCGTGCCCTGCTGCAGGTGAGTCGTGTTTGTACGAGAAATTATGTTCACGAGCTATCAACGGGCTTTATAGTCTTTGGTTTCATGTCAATCAAATTCACGTAACTAGAAATTTTCGCATTATGTTATTACGTGATGATATAAGAATATGTATAGCTATTTTTATACAATGTAAGTGTAATTTGTGTTGTTACAAAACCTGCATTCATGCTACGTTAACATTATCCCTGCCTTGTTTTACTACATATTGGCTACATTCGACATAATACCGTCGCGGTATCCAATTCGCAGCGGAAAGGTTATACAGCTTTGCGGGGTCGAGGCTTGTGACTTGATACCGCGTGTGTAAATATAAATACTGGACCTGTGGTGCAAGGAATAGTGTGTAGAACATTTTGAGTGTATTGAATGAGTATATTCGATGGACCACTATGGATTAGGGTCCGCATTAGGTGGACCGACGATCTGGTGGAGCCACGGGGAGCCGATGGATGCAGGAGGCGAGCAGCCGCTTAAAGGGGCGCTCTGTGGGGGAGGCCTATGTTCAGCAGTGGAAGTATTCAGGCTGTTGATGATAATAATGATTAGATGGTCACGCAGCAGTGGCAATTCGTTTTACTGAGGGCTTCAGACAAGAAACACAATGAAGATGGAAACTTTTGCGTCTAATCCTAAGGAATAAGGAAATGTATGGCAGGAAATGGGAGAAGCATATGCCCAGAAACGGACCAAACAGGGCGATATGAAGAAGAAGGAAAAGATATCTCACTCAAAATAATGCAGGTGAAGTTGCATAGATTTTGCAATTCCGTAATTTTTGGCTTTTCTTTCTAATTTTTTAAGTTCTATATTATTTTCTAGTCTAAGGCTTCATCGGATTCCTTACTTTGAGCTTTAGTCGAAGCAAAACAGCGTAATACATATACTTTCCATAGGGTTTTGTTTTTTTTTTTTTTTTTTTATTGTTTATAGGCAAAGCATTTGACCACTGTCTCACCTGGTGGAAAGCGATGACGCAGTCTACGATGGAACATGCTTGCCTAGAAGATACCTGTACACTCTCGTCTTGAAGACACTTGAACTTGAAACTTGAAGGGTTATAGAATTTACTAGACTAGTTGGTACCCTATCACTTTAAAGCTGAAACTCAGCACCTGAGCAATGGTTGTTTTTTGGGAGTTTGATAATGAAATTCAGCTTTTATCCTAATGATTACATTACTCAATGCGTACTCTATTTAAAAAACTGCATTGTAAGCGGTTTTAAGCGATATTATTTTGGTCAGATCAAAGAAGATAATATAAAATTAGTATAGTAATTTTATACTACATAAAAAATAAAGCAATATGCACGTACGGATATAAAAAACAAATGAGCTACGTTAAAATTGAGCGCCGTATGCTGCACATTATTTAATATTAAAATTATATGGCCGTGTCGTCGTCACCCCATGTTTGTCCCGCGTTGGGCGCCAAAAGTATGATCTGCCCCACGTTGGGTGGCAAACGGACTATTTTTTACATTCAATTATAAGTGACCCTCCTTTTATATAAATTGGTCTGTCGCTCCCTTATAAATGGTATCTGGAGCCCAACATCGTGTGGGAGGCACTAGTGATGGATGATGGAGAGGTAAAATGTGATTGGTGAATTGGATTGTTCGTTTTTTTGAATACAGTTTAGAAACAGTTGGATATAGACAAATCTAGAAATTCTATCATTTAAACTGTATGGTTTTCTCTTCTTTTCTTATATAAAAAAACGATATATTCATCGAATTCTCATGATTCTCGTCAGTGATAATGACAATGAAATAATCAATTACTTTCCGAAGTTAAGCACTCCGCTTCTCCATATAAAATATTTTATCGCCCATAGTCATAATATTGCAAAGTCCGCAGCAAATAAAATACTGTACGCAATTGCTTAAAGGAACTTTTTTAACCCATATTAATTATCATCTGTGATAAAAAATGTGATTATAGCACGGTACGTTTTAGTTTTCATAAAATGCTATTAATCATTTAGTTTATTGATTTGTTATGATTATAATAATACATCCCGCACCACAAAAAAACAACTGACTCCATCAACTGGCTTCCTAAATCCTCCCCGAGGGTTGCCAGGGTCCTAACTCGATCTCCAGCAGGGAGGGATTACAGTATCGAGGAGACATCACACCGCCATTGTCGACAGACCTCGCATGGCGTCAATATTAAATATTCATACCGAATGGATTCCAAGAACGACGGTTACATTGTTATTGGTTAAGCCTTCCAAATCAAAAGTGCTGACTGTATTTTGTAGTGTGAAGCTCTATACCTTTTTGAAGTTACCTTTTCACATGTTTACCTTTCATAAACCTATTTATTATGAGAATTTTAATATGGGTAGGTAGAGCATGGATCTTAAATTTTTCTAATCCAATTTTCTTAACTAATAAAGCATTTTACCAAGATCTTACCTGATGGTAATTGAAGACGTTAGTTTTTGATGATACATGCTTTAACAGTAATTTGGTGTATAATCATAATCACGCACGTTTATTTTACGGTTAATAACTTTCCACAAATAAATTTTAAAACTCACAACACCAATATCGCTGAGTTGATTTCAAAATTATTTTTTTTCGCGTATCTAGAAATTACGGTAAAGTCTTGTAAACTAATAGGTACATGCAAAGCCCTTTAGCAATCGCTCCAGAGACCACAGACCACACAGTCGCCCCGCATCCTAACGGGTGTGTTCAATAGCAGTTTTTTCATTCAAAATAGGTCCTTAAAAAAGCGAACCACCCCAGAAGCCAAATGGCTCAGAATTTGTTTAAATTGTCACGTACAGATACCGCGTGGTTACACAATCCGTGTACAATGGTTCTCAATGTTTAATGACTTGCGCGTGTGGTAGGAAGCTTTAACGGACAATGATTTTGAATAACGAATATTATTTTTGAAACAATTTCTTTGGAAGTTGATTTCTTAAGTATTTTACATACATACCGAATATTTTTGTAAAATATTATCAAATTAAGCTGCTGCTTTTGCGAACTCAAAACTCACCTTATAATTATCTTGACAACCTTTTGACCAATTTTACTCATAATCGGACATACTTGTTTGGAATTGGGTACTAGATGTTCCTTCCAAATATCATCAAAACCAGCCGGCAAATGGCGCGGCAGCAAACTTCTCCCCTTTATGGGAGAAATAATACACCAATCAAATCGCTGAAACTTTCTATGAACTTCTAGAGCCTATAGCTTTCATCAAGATCTGTTGAAAAATGTGACCTGTACCTACACGAGTACCTACGTACATCCGGACAGATGAAAGTAAATTTCACGAGTTGAAGCAGACTTCACTCACATCGTTCGCTTGGTCAACAAAAGTAGAAGACTTGAGTCCTTAATTTTTTTCAAGGACTTTGAAGCTCATCCCAATTTTGAAATAATGTAACTTATTTTAAGAATAAGAAACTAGAATAATAAACTAAATGAAATTCTAAACTAAACTTTCCATCAGGTGAGACTGCGGTCGAATGCGGGCCTATTTAGTTATAAAAAAATCTTGAAATGATAGAAGTCTTTGGAAAGAAATAGATAAACAAAAGCTTCGTGAAATTGCATGTGTCTGACTGAGCCCCCAAAAGTCAAAAGTAGGTACAGTTTGAGAACCACATACGCTGACATACGGTGAAGGGTTAAAAACGCATCGTAGTCTCACAAAAAACGCCATACAGATATCGGATTTTAAATTTTAAAATGTGCATTGTATTGAGCGCGTTCGGAAATCGATTGGTAGCAGGGACAAAAGGGTTACCATTAATAATATAACCCCATTGATTTTGGACGCGACAGCTTGCGTATACGCGTTTTGATGGTAATGGCGAGGAAGATGATACTTTGGTAATTAAATTTGAATAAAGTGTTGATGGATTTTTTTGCCTGACTAACCGGGTAATTTTTAAAAATAAATTGGGTGCCTTAAAAAGCAAGTTAACTACTGTTTTAAGCTGATGTGTGTAGAAATGTATCATAAACGGCACATTGCGAGGATACTGGCAAGAACAGCGACAAGTACCAACCAGTAATGGTGGCGATTTGATTAGTTTATTACCCATGCTCTGATAGAAAGTAGCAGTCGAAGCAACTCTGCACCAAAAACCAGCAAATGTTTGTCCTGGGTAGGAATCGAACCCACAACTTATAGTTCAGAAGGCTGTCATAAAATCTTAGAAAGTTTTAATTTATTAAAACTTACACGCTCGTGTGTACTTTTGTGATGCCTACTGTGCAGTAATATTGGCACTGCGGGTCGGTGATGGACTCCTACTGAGAAGGACAAAACCACAGTTATGGGGTAAGCAATTAGGTAAAAAACTACCACAAACAGAGTAAAATATAAGAATAATATAACACGCTTTTGGCTTGCAAATGTAGATCCTAGAGTGGACTAAATAAGTATGGTTTTAAGTAAAATTAAGGAAGTACTTATAAAACATACATTTAATAAAATCCAACGTGGTATTATTTGACTAATGTCATACTATAATACTTATTTTATAATAAAAATCACAAAAACATGTAGATAATACTTTATTCACTAAACATTTTTATGACGACGCCGATACAGAAGCATAGTAGAGTTCCCATATTTCTTTTTACAAGACATTATTTACTACAAAAAGAACCAACATCGAGTCCACTTTCCCAGCCCCAGTACATTTTTCCGACGCAACATAATACACACGCAAAATTACAAGTCACCGTTCTGGCGACAACCCTATATTCCACCTTTGTAACACTACCACATACAACTACGTAAAAACAAAATTGGACGCAAATCATTGAGATTTTATTACACAGCGTAAAAGCACCGCTTGAAGAGAGTCAGAAATGTATTATGTCCAGTTCGATAGAACAGGATTTTTTAACCCTTAAATATGCAGGGTCATGAGTCGTCATTGTATCCAACATTGGGAAACCATTAATCAGTCTGTGCCAGTATCATCAATATAGCATTATTGAGGATATACGTCCAAGTATTCGATTCTATATTTTGTATATCGATTATGTATCGATAATTCGATTATGCCAACTCTCTTTGAGATGAGGCTAGTTTATCATATGAAAATGCTGCTGTCATTATGGTAACGATGACTAGAACTAAGATTTGGCAAGTAGGTGGAAAAAGAGCCTAAATGTTTTTGAAACAATCGATATCTATCAATGACTTGTCAAATTACTTGGAAAAGATAAGTTATTGTTTTATACTTTAACATATTACAGTTTAGGTTCTATTTTTCTTGTTACTTGGTTCTATTCTTCTTTACCGATACCGAAGTTCCGGAGGTTTCTTTTCTGCATTGTGCCGGATTGCTTGCACTAGCACCTACCTATGTAGCAGGAAAAAGAACTTCTTTTTTTACTAATATTTTTTAATGAAAATGAATGACGTGACGAGCTAGTCGTTCACCTGATGTTAAGTGACACGGCCACCCATAACAGTTGCAGTATCATACAGTCTATTAATCAGATTACTAGACTGTGAAATCAGGTCGTAAAGTCTCATTTGCTCAGTAATTTCACTAGCTACAATGCCCTTCAAACCGGCAAACAGTAGTGTTTCCACACTACTGCTTGGCGGCAGAATAACTGACAAAGCGGTGGTACCTACCTAGACGAACGTTGCAGAAAAGTCCTACCACCTAATAAGTGATATTGAGTACTTTGTAACTGTTTATATATTTGGCATCCAAATAATTAGTCTGTAGCAAGCAGAATTATTATATTTAAAACAATGAAAACATTTTCAGAAGCTCAGACTAATTTTGAGCGATTTTATTACCACTTACTTACAAACGTTTCAATATCTACACTTAGAACTAAATGAAACCGAGAGAAAACTAGAACATAACCTTCTTGGTTGTCGCGACCCGACTGTAATTTCCCATAGGATGTCTCTCAACAAGGATGACTGATGCGCGGACGGACCACATTTCCACCGTCGGTTCAGATGAGCTTCTTTTGTTTTGCTTCTACTGGATTTGAATCTTGTATGTACCTAATTCTGAATTAGTCTTTTCTGATCTAAGAAATTGAGCAAATTTTGTCAATTCTATAAATAGGTATGATAAAACGAGGTGTCTTTGCAGGACTCTCTCAATTATGATTTTGACTAATAACCTTAAATCAAAAATACTATAGATGCACAGTTTCTATGAAAATCAAACCTCAAAAGTGCCCGCGCCAATGCTTACGTATATAGATATATACCTATCCAGATAATATAAAATGTAGTCCACAAGCGGTTGTTTCATTTTAATATTGAACCATAGCACCCTGTAATAGCGTTGTAAAACAATAATATGTGAGTTACATTACTTTCATTAGGTGCGGTCACACGCGACTGGAAGCAAAAACAAGGCAATATGCCCTGTTTAAATGGTGCCATTTTCGAGGCGGTGATCGTGGATCTACGCTATATATTTCATCGCAGCTAATAACCAGCATATTATTTACTGTTTTTAGCAGAGGCGTGTTATAAGTTTAACGTGTCTGTGTGTCATCGTAGCTTCCAACGGATAAACCAATTCTTAATGTGTTATTTTTCGGTCGAGAGTGTTCTTTATGATTCATGAAAATTTGTTGAGCTATTTGATAATAATCAGCTCTTTTCTTGGTAAAGGAAGTTACTTGACGAGGGCTTTTTTAAAAGTTTTGAACAAAAATACCTGTTTCATTCATGATGTGTCCATATAAAATATGCAAAGGTCACAAAGATTTACTATTTAAAAGAGTCCGACTAGTTCATAAAAAACCTTGTCCCTTGATTTCCAAAATCGTTATGACTATGGCACTCGACTATGATGATAGTTTGATAGTACCTACTGATAATGTTCACAGACATAGTTCCTAAAATGAAGGTAACTAAGTCATGGCTATCTATTTTGAGCTGTTTTCAACCGACTTCAAAAAAAGGAGATTTTATGTTTGTCACTTCACTTCGTATTTTTTTAAATGGCAACTGATCCCTCTTAATAAAGCGTAAGAAATATTACTGCCAGTAACGAGTAGCAAACCAACTCCTTAGTTGGTAGGATTGAAACCATAGAATGAAGTCGCTGTTTTGACCCCTTTTTTACACAACATACAAGTTCTCTATAACGAAAAAGTGGTGCAATTAATGAAATTTTGTTCCTCTGGCCATGCAGAAGAATCATTTATAATATGTTAGCGGTTAGCCAGCATTTCCTACTTTGTTTAACGGTAAACTATTAACCCGTTAAAATCTCACAGATGTCAAGCAGGTGATAAAGCAGAAACATTCCCGTATCAAGAAGGTATCAAGATACCTTGATGCAATTTCCCACACATCCACAATGGGTTAAGCACCGACTCTATTGTGAAAGAATATCTAATTTCCTTGGAAGCAAAATTGGCGTAACATTGTTTTTTTTTCAGTTTTTTTGTATTGGCAACCCTTTTATGGCGCTTTTGTGTTTTTTTAAGCGTAAAGAAAAGGCGGTTAGTTTATATCCGGCCTCTTTGACATTTGGAGGGCTACCCGATGCGTTCTCAATGAGCTTTAATTTATTGAAGTGGGTTTTAATTCTTGAGAGATTGACGTGAATAGTGGGTGGTTGTAAAACTAATGTGAAATACTTTTTGAAGAATAACCTAATAGGTATATGACTTTTATAAATGAAGTAATTAATGTAGTAATTTTGAATTGGAGCAAAATTGTTTAGTTTTTAATAATTTTCTTAATTTTTGTAGAAAAATGGGACTGAAAGTGGTAGCTTTGGAAATTGACAAATTAGTATCAAGACTTAAGAAGATGGCAATTTCGGAAATTGACAATTTTAGAAGTGGACCAAACCGATAGAAGACAGGAGGGAAAATGAATTACAGTCATGATTTGTTTCATGATATTAAAATTATAAAGGTTGCAATCACAAAACTTTTTTGATGATAGTTAAAACCTATTTACTCATAAAATAGTTCTATAACGAACTTGAAAAATGAAATTAAGGCAAGTATAAGATCACCAAATTTAACGGTTCACATTCAGATAATGAAATAGGTTATAAGTAAGTGCAATTTTTCTTATAAACAAAAAATAATTTAGGATTTGTAAGGGTTGCTACGCTATAAATTTCAAAACTAATCGCCTCCGAAATTGAATAGAAAACTATTAACTTTCACACATCATCGGACAACGTGGGATAAGATCACAAATATGGCGCCTTTTATAAAAAAAGATAATTTCACGCGAATCAGGAAGCAACTGGCAACACCTGCCATTTGTCTAAAGGTTGATTACCCTTTTGATTTTTTGGGGTCTCTCAGACCCAAGACGGATATCAAAGGGTTTTTTCTTTTGTCTGTGAACAGTTATATTACGGGTTAAGCCCAGGTGGAGGGTTTAGGGTTAACTCTTCTGAGTTCTCACGGAGACTGCAAATTTTTTAAGAACGGTTTTTTTATCAATGATGCAACTGTTTGAGAAGGGTTAAATCTATTTTTGTTTGCTTGCGAGGGGTCAAATACCTCTCAGAGTTTATTATTTCCAAGCATTTCAAAAATTATTATTTTGTTTATTTATAGTTAACTTTAAAAGCATCTAAACTATCGTTTATTTTAAATATTATTTATTTTAAATATTATTAAAATTGAAAATACATTTTATTGCCTTCATTTCATGAAATAATGATACCTAATTATGATTAAATGAAGGCTAAGTTAAAATGTATTTTCAATTTTAATAATTGCAGATACATACCTTTGTCTCAAAAAGATATCTACTAATAACTTATCTTTCATAATAAGCCAAAAATAAAAGAGAAAAATCTTAGTTAAAAATGCACCAAAGACAAAAAATGACAGATAGAGCATTTTGAATTGGGAGTTTTTGTAAGATACGTTTTATACCTACGTTAAAAGTTTCTGCTTGCAGGTCATGCAAACCTTTTATTCCGGTAGACGGAGCGAGGCAGAGATTCGACGGGCGTATGTGATTGACTATCTACTCTGGATGGCAACTTTTATTTGTTAAGAAAATATGTACCTAAGTACAGGGCGCTTCTTAGAGGCTTTAGGCATTGAGAAATGTCATCATCATCATCATCAACAACAGCCTGAAGACGTCCAGTGCTGAACATAGGCCTCCCCCACAGAGCGCCACTTTGTGCGGCTGCTTGCCTCCTGCAACAATCGGCTCCCCACGGTTTTCACCAGATCGTCAGTCCACCGAGTGGGGGGCTGGTCTACGCTGCGTCTTCCGGTTCGTGGTCACCACTCGAGAACCTTTCTTCCCCATCGGTTGTCAGTTCTACGAGGGATGTGACCTGTGCATTGCCATTTCAACTTGCTTGAATTTTTACTTTCTGTAAAATAACGTTACATAACAATCATTTGCTGTAGGTAACTCTGAGACAGGTGTAATGCTTCTGCACGAGGCATCCTTAGGACCGTGCTGACTCGTCTAAGGCATTCATACATTTTTTTTATGCGATTGAATGACGTGACGAGCTAGTCGTTCACCTGATGATAAGCCACACGGCTGCCTATAACAGTTGCAGTGACACTTGGAACTCTAAAACAATAAAGTTTCGCATGACACTGCACTGCGCACGTCATCCTGAGACATCACACAGTCTAATAATCAAATTACGAGACAGTGATCAGATCATAAAGTCTCATTTGCCCAGTAATTTCACTAGCTACAATGCCCTTGAAACCGGAACACAGTAGTGCTTGCACACTACTGCTTGGCGGCAGAATAACTGCCAAAGCAGTGGTACCTAACTAATTGCACTCATGGTAATCAAAATTGACCCAAAAATCGTAAAATATTGACAAATAGAATAGTATTTGAATTAAACCAAAAGTTCCTTTCAGAAACTAAATACCACTTACCTACGTTTTTAGTTGTCCCTTCTGTCGTGAAACTATTCTTTGCCACTAGTTCAGTTTGAGGGCGAACAAACACGAGCATATTTTTTCTTCAGCTACGTTATAACAAGTTATGATAACTTATTTGTGATGCTCCAACAAACTGGATTCGGCAAATAATATTGATACACCAATTTACTTCGAAAAATGTTCGGTAAATACGAATTTACTGGCGTTTCTTAGAAAAATATTGTTTGTTACTTTTAACGTTCTGTTTTGTAAAACGTTTTTCTCTAAGTTATTAAAAACTTCCATTAAATCGATAATATATTAAGTAGAACTTAAAGAATATGGTTAGTTATATATGTATTTAAAGCAAGTAACGCGATAGCCAGAGCAAGTTGTTTGCGTTACCACAAATGCTATTTGCTGTGCCGAATCCAGCGGCCAACTGCGGTGTCACGTTGCTTTTGCGTAGGGTTGGCACAATAATTAATAATGTAAAAATGCGTTGTACTCTTAAGAGCCTGCACAACCTCAAAATGCTTAAAAAGGCTTAGCATGATCCCGTGCCCTGTCAACAATATTGCAACAGTGACTTTGAAATGAATATATGGTAAAGTTAAGGATTAATGCTAACGCTTGTGTATAGTGAAAACACGAATTAATAAACTTTTATTGATAGAAAAAAATTACAAAACTACCTCCAAACGGTAAAAATAAACCGCGATTTTTCAATGAATATTTTAAATAAGGTCATGAAACTTTGTGTGGATTTTTAAAATACCCATTTTATTCAGTGTAATAATAAATTACCTAAATTATTGCGCGTTGGAACCATTCTAACTTAGACCGCCCCTGCCGCTCGGCCCCCCGGCTCATCCCCGCTTTGGCCTATTACTATGTATCTATTCTGTGGCTAGGGCTTGGTCTAGCCACAGAATACTACAAACTACTAATTTTACTAGGTGGTAGAACTTTTCTGCAAAGTTCGTCTAGGTAGGTACCACCGCTTTGCCAGTTATTCTGCCGCCAAGCAGTAGTGTGCAACTGTGTTCCGGTTTGAAGGGCACTGTAGCTAGTGAAATTACTGGGCAAATGAGACATTATGATCTGATCACTTAGTCTAGTAATCTGATTACTAGACTGTGTGATGTCTCAGGATGACGTGCGCAGTGCAGTGTCACGTGAAACTTTATTGTTTTAAAGATCCGAGTGATACTGCAACTGTTATGGGCGGCCGTGTTGCTTAACAACATCAGGTGAACGACTAGCTCGTCACGTCATTCAATCGCATAAAAAAAAAAAAAAAAAAAAAACATAAGCCCTAAACAAAATGATTGTTACATCTGATTAATTACCTGAGAAAATAACCCCGTTAGAGAATTCATAAAACCACGTCCGGTTTTTTTTATTTTTGTGAGGATGGAAACTACATAGTAAATCCCACTATCCTACTTAAAACTATTAATATAGTTTAGATACGTTTATATATTTTTATTAACACTCGGTGCTGAACGGATTTTGATGGAATTTGGTATGTAGATGACTTTAAATCTTGGATAACAATATAGGGTACTTTTAGTGATAACAGATTTTTTTGTTTTCTGTGGGATAGTGTGATTATTATCCACGTGAGAAAAATTACGGAACACGCCTAATATTATTTTTATTATTTTAAAATAAACATCATTTCGTTGCAATATTCAGTTGTCGGTTCAACTCATAGCTATAAAATTTGAAACTAGAACAATTTCTACGGTTTTTGTTGCAAAAAATAAATAAATACGTAAGTGGCAACCCTTCTACCATACAAATAAACCTAAATGTTGTGAAAACCTATATCTGTTGGCGACAGTCGAATGAGAGTAGGTAATAGGTAAGATTTTCGGAAATATAGAGTTCTTTTAGAAAGCACTTATTGTAAGTCTTTTTAAGTGACTTTTAGGCAGTTTAAGTTTTACTGACTATCACAAATCAAAAAGTAACAAAAAAACTGAAATAGATACGAATAGGAAGCCATATTTTCTACCGATACCGACCCCGGTGTACGCGCGTCCGAAAAATAGTGGATAATCTTACTTTTTCCAACTCCCCCAAAAACCATAACACCGAGAACTTTGCCACGAAACAAAATACTTATAAACGCAGGCCTAGTTTGCTGGTATCTTTCCCCAGGTCATCATGAACCTTGTTTTACGCTGAAATGTATGTGTATGTAGATCACACAACAGTGGTTGATAGTTGGGGGCGTTAGTAAGGGAAAAGGCAGCAAATCATTACTGACAGTTGACCAAACGGGGTCTGTGCCCCCTAAAATATGTATGAGGCTTTGCCAACCCTGTTATGGTGTCCGAATGCTGATAAGCCAAGTATTGGGGCAGCGAGATTGGATGCAAGGGGACCCATGATTAGGATTGTCGTTTTTATGTCGGATTGCTTTGAATTTTTTATGGTGCTGCTGTTTTGATGTTAGGATTTGAGACATTTATGTGTTTTGCAACTGAACATTTTGTATGAGAGTAGTCGATATAGTCAGTTTTTGATAACTTTTTTTCTACCATTTTCTATCTTCCTACTTATTATTAAAATATTATGTCTTTAGTAACTGACTGACAGACAATGTACAGCCCAAACGGCTAGATTTAGAGACATCTACACCACTGTTATAAAGAGGAAAGATTTGTATTTTTGTGTGTAATATATATTATTTATTTATATTTGGAAAGCGTTTTCCTGTGATGATGTAAACTAGGTATACGACAAAAGAGGGTTTTCAAAAATTGTACCTTGAAAGGAGTCAATTGGTGTTTTAAAGATTATGCAAAGTAAGGTACTGGTACCGCAGGCTAACTCTATTTAATTTTAACCGACAAAATGAACTAAAAATTAAAATTTGGGTTGTTTGTGTTATTAATAACAAAATTAACTATTGTGATTGTTGATAACAGATTTAAGAATACCGGTTAAATCAAAAAAGGAGTTAGTTACGGAGGCTGCAGGTGGAGGATGCAGAAGAGAAACCAATATGGATTCTATAACTATTTTAATCTATAATTTGAATATAAAATATTACATGATGTAGTATTCCAATATTCCTACAATCTAAGGTGGTGCTTCCGGCTCCAAGGTCGGAACCGGAGTACTTATATAAAGCAAATTATACCTAAAACGACATAAAATACTATATGCAGCATCAGCGCATTGTTCAGGTGATGCTATGCGGCGGGTGACGTCACGCGGTAACGTAACAAGTTGTTTTTTGAAAATTTTAAAACTAACACCGTGGGAAAGTAAACATAACCCAACTATCTCACTACTGCACTAAATCAAAACAAATATCTATCTCCACAAACCTCATTGTTGCGACAACAAAGTGTCTAAATCCCTTCAAATCCGAGAAATAGGATTTGATAAAAAAAGTCATACAAAAAGTTTCGAAAAATCGCACTCGTTGACTCTTGCAAAACGATACAATAGTTTAGTGTAAAAAAATGAGTTCGAAGTGTCGGTAGCTGTAAGCTACCAAAATACTAAACACAATTGAATGTGATTCTTTTTTATAGAAATATTTGTGTGAAAGGATGTGAAGTATTGCGTAGGGTGTAGATTTGACAGTAAAACATTTGATGGTGTCTAAAATAAGTTTTCTGTTTTTAACTATGCTTTGGACTTAAGCCTTCACTTATATAAAAGTCACAAGTAGTATAATTAGTACCTAGTAGTAAGTTATTATAAATCCAACAAATTAAAGTTGTTATGGTTACTAACAGGTCCTACTGATTGAAGCTTTCAGAATATAATAAAAATAATGTCAAAATTAGCTTCTGCTTTTCTATACGATTAAGTTTTAATCCGGGTCAAACTTGGGAGCATTAATAGCTTAAGAAGAGTAGGCACTTTTAACAATGAATTTTCTTTGAATTACAAATCTACTTATTAGCTAAGTTAGATGATAACGCCCAATTTGCATTTCAAAATATATTGACTGGCTCTAGTCAACTATAAGTTACAATAAATTACTTGTCTACATTTAAACGCAGTTCAATAATCAGCTAAAATCAAACACAGTGAAAATAAAAAGTGAATTTTGTAAAACATTTATGTAGGAAAAGGAAAGGTTTGTGATTTAGTCGGATAGCCTTCATCCAGGTGTTAAATAAACAAGAATAATTTTAGTTCCATACAAATATTTTTAAAATATTAGCCTAATACTGTAAATCGGTTATATTTTCCCACAATACATGACAAGGTAATAAATCCATAAACGTTTCAAAAATACCAAAATACGGAAACCCCATCGAAATTCATCCAAAAAACTAACAAATGACCCTATCCGAGATCCATACAAATATAATTAGTATTGTACAATATATCACTCGACTTTTTTACCCCAAAATAAGTGGATTTAACCCCGTTTCCCTGTTTGGGGTATTTTTTTTGCCGGCAATTGGCGAAATACTGGGTGGCGCAAAAGTAAAGACCCTATTTGGTTCAGCTATAACATTTTTTCTAAATTAGAAAACTAGATTTAGGTTTTTTTAAATGTATATTTGTGCCATTAAATTTCGTACCATTAGGATTTAAAGATGATGTCTTTTAAATGGTGACCTCCAGAGTTGATACACATTTGAGCCCTATTTATGACATTTTGCATAACTTGCCGTAACACTTCCTGCGATATGTTCGTTATTTCTTGACGAATGTTTTCTTTTAGAGCTGCGAGAGTCTGTGGCTTGTTCACATACACCCGAGATTTCAAAAAACCCCAAAGAAAGAAGTCTGGACTGGTCAGATCGGGTGATCTTGCAGGCCAAGGCAAATCGCCAAAACGAGAGATAACTCGGCTTGGAAAAGCGTCCCTCACTAAGTCCATAGTGTCGCGCGCTGTGTGTGCCGTAGCGCCGTCTTGTTGAAACCAGATGTGCTCCAGCCCCAATTCGTCCAAACTGGGTATCAAAAACTCACGTAACATGGTTCTGTAGCGTTCTCCAGTGACAGTTATCGCATTGCCTCCAGCGTCTTCGAAAAAATAGGGTCCGATCACTCTGTCAACACAGATGCCACACCATACAGTAACTTTTAGTGGGTGTAGAGGTGTTTCTTGAATAATGCGCGGATTATCAGTGCCCCAGAACCGAGTATTCTGCTTATTGACATGCCCTGAGAGATGGAAATGCGCTTCGTCACTCATAACCAATTTTGAAGGAAAATCATCTTGCAAAATGTCATAAATAGGGCTCAAATGTGTATCAACTCTGGAGGTCACCATTTAAAAGACATCATCTTTAAATCCTAATGGTACGAAATTTAATGGCACAAATATACATTTAAAAAAACCTAAATCTAGTTTTCTAATTTAGAAAAAATGTTATAGCTGAACCAAATAGGGTCTTTACTTTTGCGCCACCCAGTATAATAATGTTTTATGGTGTCAAGAGGCAACACGGTGAAATATTTTGAAATGGGATTTGGATAGTTCTCATAACCCCATACGAGAGATTTTCAGGGTCACTACTAATTTTATAGGTGTTTTAGAATACAATTTTCGATATACTTATAGAAATGGAACTTGCTTCCCGCAACAGTTTTCCCTTCCACATACAATCTAGGCGTATTCAAGAGCAGAGTGAATAGGTATCTTCTGGGTAAGCGTGTCCCACCTTAGGTTTCATCTACACTTACCATCAGGTGAGATGTGGGCAAACGCTGACCAATTTGCAATAAAAAAAAAAATAGTATTCTTATGAAATTTAAAATTTTAAAAACTGTGCCGTATTACTCAAAAATGTGCAAATAAAAAAATAATTTAGTATTTTGTATTGTAAGAACTTTTTTGAAGTTCTTTTCCTCTTCATCCTCGTCATCATTAGCCTGAAGAAGTCCACTACTGAACATATGCCTCCCCAACAAAGCACCACTTTGATTGGCTGCTTGCTTCTTCCATCCAAAGGGTCCTCGTGGTTTTAACCAGATCGTTGGTCCACCTAGTGGCCCCCCACTAGTTGGTCTTTTTATTATTATTATTATTATTTTTTTATTATTATTTTTTTTTTAAATTAATCATTTAGCTGTTTTTCTGTTTAGCTGAGGACTTGTTATTACATGAAATGTAACGCTGTATTTATATTTTTCACAATAAACACTTCTAAAATGGGAAAATAGACAAAATAATGGCTACTTACTTATGAAATGTTATTCCTTCATATTTACGCCTCAGTGCGACTTCTGTTGCTTAAAATGCTGCAACCACCCACTGCACACACATTATTTCTCAAATATTTGTTGCGTAGATCACCATTTAAATAGGATTATTTCACAAAAAACAACAATTTCAAAAAATTGTTAACCTGTTAGATTAAACGAAGCCAAATAAAAAAACCCGGTAACGGTGACAAGGACCAAAGATATTACGTTCGTCTTTTTTTTGCTTAGTACCGAGTGTATAGCGCTCTCCTTGTTGTCCACGAATGACGTCATATACTACGGTTCTACTCGTACATATTCAAAGACCAACATAGTATACTTACCATAGATTCGCAATATGCACAACGAAGACCGTTATACAAATCCATAGACAAACCCTTTTTAACCAAACAATGAGGCTTAACCCTTCCATAGATCATGGACTAGTTTTTTTTTATTAATTTGAATGTTGCAATTTTTGCGTATACCTGGACTATGACAATAGGGGTTGCCATTGAATTTTGCATAAGGGTTGTATTATGCAGTGTATTGAAATGACTGTGGTAGCAGATGCTTCTAATCGATACGCTTTGAGTGCAAAATTTTGAATTAAGTGCGTGAAAAAGTGGAGATATTTTTAGCTATATTTAGATCTAAACCCAAAAAAAAAAAAAAAAACTCAATATATTTTTGCAAATCTATATAATATATAATGGTGTTTGTGGGTAACTAGAGAACGGATGTATTAAATTGGTTATGTTTTAGCCGTACCTAATAGTCCAATTAAGGAGTTTAAGCATAAAAGAATTTTTATTCTGTGGTATTTTTGTAAAAGTTCAAGAGCATACCATATCATTTGGCCAGAACGTCTGATGTTGATGAATGATGACTTAACTAAACACTATCTTCATCAAATCTGCTCCAAAGCTAAAGCCGTTGCAATTACTCCGCAATTAAAGCGATATTATCTCAAATAGTGCTTGACTCTAGAATAAAGCAGAAGCCGTGCGAGACCAATATAAAAAATCTCGAATAGTCGTACCACCTCTTTGCTTATCTGCTGAATCTGCATAACAAAGGGAAATTAGTCGGTCTGTTTAAACACTATAGATGGCGGCACATGTCAAGTACAAAATTAGCTTGGAATCATATCTAAGATCTTTAAATTCAAGTACTTACAAGTACTCATGTTAGTTGTACAAAAAGTTAAAGTATTGGAAGTCAAACACGATAATTGGTTATGGTAGGTATTATTTATTTGGTATTATGTAAAACCTATCGCTTTTCATAATTGAATTACAGCAAGCTATCCAGCTTGCTGTAATTCAATTATGAAAAGCATATTTAATATTAAATTATTAGTTTTGTGTTATTATTTAATTTTAAAACAGTGATGCTCTTTATTTAGTTAGTGTATTGATTTAAAAATCAAGTAACTTATGCACCAGGAAAAGTGACCTTAAATTTTGGCTTACGTTTACGCTTCATTTCAAATATCGAACGTATAACTGCAACTGTTATTTCACAACTGATTTATGGCCAGAGACAAAGTTTAAAAGCGAAACTTTTTTCAAATATTTGTGTTTGGAACGGGTGTTTTATTTGTGTCAAAAAATTCGCAAGGGTCGCACAGACAACGGAACTTTGAAAGGGTTATTACTATTAGCAAAAAAGAGAAAAAGTTAGTGTTGCTATTGTGCCGTAATGAATTATTGGGTCGGAAAGTTTCAGGTACATTAAGTAACATGTGAAGGGTTAACTTTTGATGTCATAGAAGAGGACAGTCTATGGTTTCACACGTGAAAGTGCAGTCAGGTACTTGCAAATTTTCGCACAATTTTTTTTTTATTTTTTTGCTGTGATTTGTGTTAAGCTAAGTAACAAGACTATGCAACTTAAAATGTCGAGATAAGTGCGATAAAAAAATATTACATTTTGAATAAAATTAGTTTATAATCAAGTAAGTAGGTACTTACTTATTCAATTAGTTTAGAAATTAGGTTTATTTGCTCTTCAAATATAATTGCGTATTAGTTAAAGTTCGTTATCAAAATGTCAGTTAATACTCCAAGCAAGGGTTACAAAATCCGCCGTGACGTTGAAAAAGAGTCTTAAAGTAAATTAATTATTCACTCGCCTAACACACCACGCGTGTAACCTCAACGTAACCCAAAACCCGTCTTAGGAGCCGGGAGCTTCTTTTGTGTACCCCTTAACCCTGTAATAATAATTACACCTTTTGTTAGTTAACCCTTTAACGCGCGCTTTATTCTTAAGGCCCGCTACCTGACCCCCGGGTCTACCTTCACTTCACTTCCTGATCCATTCCTTGTTCGAACTTCGAGGTGCGTGTGCGCAAGTTTAGTGAGAGACGTTTCATTTTAAACTTCGTCTTTAGAATTCCATTTTTAAAGTGAGAAATGTTTGAGTGCTTCACCTATAATTCAGTGATTGTGTTTTGTTTCCTTTTTGATTTTGAGTAAGTAATAACCAACCTTATTACAACGTTTTAGCTAGAAATATAAATACAGCATTTACTCTCGTAATGATCGCAGAAAGCCTACAATTTTCCTTATTACTCCCCGTATAAAGCCGTAACATAATTTTATTCATGCGTCGAAATAACAAACATGAAGTCGTTACGCACGTCAGCAGTTTCGTGGAGACAATAAAAAGAGGCCGGACTCGTCAAGAACGAATGTCCTCGTATGAAGACGGCAGTCGGCCCGGTATCCACGAAGGATGATACGCTGTTATTTCCAACATATTCCAATATATTATTTTTTATTGCCCTCCCTCGTAGGGGGAGCCGCGTCATGCGTGATATTTGATATAAAGTCGGAACTCAAGTTCGTTATGTGATATACTTTTTTCAAAGGACAATGGTACGGAGACGTAACATATTTTTGACGACGGCTTGGTATTTTTCTTCGTAGCTCGAATAGGTCCAATTATTCCGACATGAGAATGTTTGTTGTTAGTACTGGCATTGCTAGGAGCATGGCTTCGTTTCTTGAAATATGTTATCTTGTTAAAAGACGTCGTTAGTGCTAGTTTTGGGAGACGTATTATTACTTTTCGGAGAAAGGTTTTTAGGATAGTTTCAGGCAATTTTGTACCTATCTTTTCTATATTAAGTATATGAAATGTTAGACAATTTTAACCGTGTAACCAATTACCGTAAAATGTCGAGTAGGTGCCTAATACCACTAGAAAATAATTGTTATAAGATTTTTAAATGTCATGTCATGGTTACATTTTGAAAACTAACGTTTTTAAAATATACTTCATTAACGGGATATTTATCATGTTATTTGTTTGTTTTGAGTTGTTGACGTTTTGGTGCTATTGTAAACACCGCGGTCGAAAAAAATAAATTACGGGTAAATATTTTAAACATAAAGTAATAAAGTAATTTCTCGTCATACCCATCTAAATGAAAGGTTTATTTGTGTATACTGTAACTTAGATATTTTAATTACTTAATTCTTATTATGTTGTAACAGTTGAATTTTTACTATTATTAATTTATTAAGTGAGAAAGAAAACGCTGCGCATTTTCTTCTCCAAATTAAATTTTAGTTTGAAAGTAACTATTTTGACTTCGATTTTTTTTCTGTTTACGTTTATCCAAATTGGTTAGGCCGTTTTGGTGTGAAATCCATATAAAATAACAAACGAAGAGGCAACTTTTCACTTATTTATATAGTAGGGCTAGGGGACATACAATATAATATTACATTTCTATGGATAAGATATACTTGACCTAATAAAATAATAAATAATAATAATAATACATAACACCCATCGATCACATACATAGATCCTGGACCGTAACTAGGATTCCCTGTATCTAGGGACCCAGGACCTACAAGGACCATGGTCCCACAACACCCAGGCACAGAACAAGTACTTGCGGTTCTTTTTGCAGTGCAATAATACTTGTTCTGTCGCGGGAATTGAACCCGCCACCTCCAGGCTATGAGCCAATCTGCTTGATTAACACACCACAAGGGCTGTCAAACCTAAATAATTATAGATAAATAACAAGTCAAAAAATGTTCGCAACGGCTAAAAACTATTAATTCTAATAAAACAGTCCAAGAATCCTTTTCAAACATACCAAGCTTTCTGCCATCGTCATCTCGTGCAAATAAAATCGCTGTAAATAGCCAGAGGGGGTGGGGTGGCGGTCAGTCGCCCCTCACCCGCCACCCTTTTGTCCACCCCTGGCTTACGAAGTACCCGCCTATGGGACCATTGGTCGAATGTACCCCACGCTGAAAAGCAAGGTTAGGGCGTGGATAAAATGGTTTTCGGACAAAAATTTGGTTGACCGTTTTGAGTACAAATATTTATTTTTAAAGAACGTTATTTTTTCCATTTTTGCTTAAAAGTTTCATACAGTGTGTATTTGATAGGGTGACTGGAGCCACTGCGTCTAAAAGTGAAATAATTGTAGCGGTATTGTTAAGTTTAACTTTGTAAAAAACTTCAAATATGTTTTTAATATATAGGTGGGTATTTTAAAACAGATTACGATAAGGAGAAACACGCAAAAAGTTTTGAGGATATACAAACAACTCTTGCGCACATTAGGAAATTAGTTTCATACTCAACGATACAGACGCAACTGACAATACAGCAACTACTACGCGATTTTTGTTTTAATTAAATATACCTAATAAGTTTCACTTAATAAAGTTTGCAATAATCACACTAATATTATAAAGCTGAAAGTTTGTATTTGTGCATGTGTGTTTGGGTGTATGTGTGTATGTTTGTTACTCATTCACGCTCAAACGGCTGGACGGATTTGGACGAAACTTGGAATATAGATAGCTTATGTACTGGATTAACACATAGGCTACTTTTTATCCGCGGGTGAAACCGCGGGGCGCAGTTAGCGATTAATAGTTGTTGTGTACTAATTTATTGAAGACTAGCAGCGTCCCGGGTTCCACCCGCGTTCCTACAGGAACCGTTCCTGTTATTGGGATAAAAAGTAGCCTATGTTTTAATCTAGGGTATAAGCTACCTCCATACCAAATTTAATCCAAATCCGTTCAGCTGTTAGAGCGTGAAAGAGTAACAAACATACACACATACACACAAATTTTCGCTTTTATAATATTAGTGTGATTAGTGTGATTAGTTTTTTGAACGAATAACGTTAACAACTTTAATACATGAGGCCTTATTTAATGAAAGTTTAAATATCTTTAAAAGCTTTGTGTTTTGTTAAGTTTTCGCATAATTACTGTTATATGTCAGAGTGACTACAAAACAAAAACCTAAACTAAAATAACTAAATTTTCAAAGATATTACCTTTTGTTCTTTCTATTAGTGTTATGAATTATAAGTGCAATTTTCTAAAATGAAGCAAAACTGCAAATTGAAATGTCTCTCTTACTCGCGTGACACTTCTTCTTCGCAAGCAATTGACAGGCCATTTTGTAGTATAGTAGACATAACTAATTAAACGTTTGTTTTTTTTATGCGATTGAATGACGTGACGAGCTAGACGTTCACCTGATGTTAAGCAACACGGCCGCCCATAACAGTTGCAGTGTCACTCGGAACTTTAAAACAATAAAGTTTCGCGTGGCACTGCACTGCGCACGTCGTCCTGAGACATCACACAGTCTAGTAATCAGATTACTAGACTGAGTGATCAGATCATAAAGTCTCATTTGCCCAGTGACTTCACTAGCTACAATGCCCTTCAAACCGGAACAGAGTAGTGCTTGCACACTACTGCTTGGCGGCAGAATAACTGGCAAAGCGGTGGTACCTATCTAGACGAACTTTGCAGAAAAGTCCTACCACCTAGCAGTACAAATGCATTATTATTTAATAAAGAACAAAACTGGCTAGTAAGTACCTATATGTAGGTTACATAGCCCACCATGTACAATTTTTTGTACAGAAGTATAAAAAAAAAACTTTTATTATAAATAAGGTTAGTTTAATAACCAAACTAAATAAAATCTAAACCTTCACTAATATCACCTCGAGTTAAGAACACACACATACACAAGAAACACACACATACACACTAAGCACATTAAATCGCCCACCACGGGGTGGACGGGCAACAAATGTCGCGGTCAGTACCACCCTACACCCTGCTACGGCGTAGCCGCTACGACGCCACGGAGCTACGTATAAGCCTGGTAATTTTATGTCGGATTTAAATTCAACTTGGAAGTCTTGAAGTACATTTCCTTTGTTACAAAACTTATGCACTAATGCTTAGATTACACTAAGTTAACCTGAAACCTGTGCACCACCATATTCATCATTACATTTGTAACAGTTCATCATTACATTTGTAACAGTTAATCTATCTCGTTTTTTTTAATGTTTAACAACTTTTGTTGATTACCTTCATTTTAATTAGTGTATGTTTGTGTAGTTATTACGTTTGCTGCGTTGTTATCAGGTGGTGGGACTTTTCTGCAAAGGTTGTCTAGATAGGTACCACCGCTGTGCCAGTTATTCTGCCGCCAAGCAGTAGTGTGCAAGCACTACTGTGTTCCGGTTTGAAGGGCATTGTAGTTAGTAAAAATACTGGGCAAATGAGACTTTATGCCCTGATTTCACAGTCCCGTAATCTGATTAATAGACTGTGATGTCTCAGGATGACGTGCGCAGTGCAGTGTCACGTGAAACTTTATTATTTTAAAGTTTTAAATGTTACTGCAACTGGTATGGGTGCCCGTGTCGCTTAACATCAGGTGAACGACTAGCCCGTCACGTCATTCTTTCTCATTAAAAAAAATAGTATTCCATGTATTGGTCCCACAACACCCAGACACAGTACAAGTGTTTTTGTGTTTTTATTCATGTGCACAAATACTTGACTTGTCTCGGGAATCGAACCCGCCTCCTCCGGGTTATGAGCCGACTAGCTTCGTGTTTTTAGGCTCCCCATACACGTCCAATTTTATTGATCAATCTTTGTGATTGATCAATTTTATTGCGCGTGTAGGGTTAGTATTGTGCAATGTTTTCGGTTTACAGTATGGGGAAAACATTGACGGAAGTGGTCTCGTCAATTTTATTGATCAACAAAATTGAACGTGTATAGGGTACCTTAATGTCAATTAATAACATGACGAACTGGTCGTTCGCCTGATGTTAAGCGTCACGGCTGTCCATAACGTCCGTAAAAACTGCAGTGCCGCTCGGAATTCTATAGGTAATATTAAATTTTCGCGTGACACTGCACTGCGCACGTCATCCTGAGACATTAGTATGTATTTAATAAGGTAACATTACACTAAGGTTGAGCATTATCATTCAACGTGGCAATGCTGCCAGCATATTGGGCACTTTGCCTACTGGTAGTGGTTTGTTAGATTAGTTTTGTATTATATTGTTAATTTTATAGTTTTAGTTTAGTTTTATAGAATACCTAGTTTTATTGTTGTAGCTTTATTATTATATTGTGTCAGTATCAATAACTTGTACAAAAGCTCGTCTATTTTTGCTACTGGTAATATAAATCTATAATAATCTTCACTAACGATGCTTACCCTTTCAGATCGAAGTATCCAATTTGTTAGAAAGAGGGTGGAATCAATTAGAGCGTACACAGATATCGACGGACTGGCCAAATGGCCAATAAAAGCAAATGGCGCGAGGTTATGTTTCGGATCTAGTGACTATGTATCCATGGTAATTTGACCTTTAGCCAATATCTCGAATAGGGTAAAAATGTGTAGGTATAGAAAAAGCGGTAGGTGAACACTAAATTATTATGGTGTTACTATTTTGATATATAATAATATTTTTTTTTCTTTACCTTATATGTAATCATTAATATTGTAATCACCTGCTATCAATTTTATTTTACGGGCAACGTGCGTTTTTTCTTTAAACTAACTACTAAAATACTAAAAACTAGTAAACTAGCTAGTGACATAACTGATATATAGCTGGGCAGAAATTCATGAGCCAACGAGCTGTGTCCCGGAGTGTTGCCTGTATTTACATAAGAATTATCCCACTATTCCACAAAAACTGCACACGTCTGAGAAAAAAGTACATTGTACAAAGTAATCTTGTTTAATTAAAAGCAGACTGGTCGTTTTGCTGCTAAAGTGGTAACAATTAATATGTTTCGCTTTAATTCTTTAAATTAATTACTACAATAATAAAAAACGAATAAACTATCTACATTATCTACTACAGATAACGTTTGGACTGTATACTTGTGAGCCGCGATGGCCTATAGACAGTCCAAATGCTCCAGCTCACTACCGGTAGAGCGTACCCAACATGCTGGCAGCTTGCCTCGTTGAATGAGGAGTTTTATTTTAAAAAAAACCTAGTTCCACTTCTTTTCTAGATGGCGCAGTGAGTACATAGTTTAAACCTTTCATACCACAGAGTAGTTTAAACATAAGAAAATGCTTATGACTATCTACGAAGAAATCTCAAATTCAGTTGAGTGGACCACGAGTACATTGCCTGTAGTATCTCCTAAGTAGTCTGTGGTGCATTCTTATAAAGTAAATTGAAGTACAGTAGATCTGCGATATAGAAAAACGTTAATATTATGATCCAAAATAAAGCCGAGCTATCCCGCAGCGAAACTAAAAAATAAACGAAAGAGTTTAGAGTTGTCAGTCAGTATCGTGACACATTTTCTCTAACCTATGGTATATGTTTGAAACAGTGACTGTGACAGCTTTTGGTAAAACCACAACTGGTGCCATCTATTGGATCATACATAAAATGCAATTTCTTTTTTTTAACAAAAAGCCTCATTGCAATGCTGATTTGCTGAGCCAAATAAGTGCCAGCATGTTGGTCACGCGTCGCATCAACCAGGCGCTCTGAAAAACTTTGGAAAACGCGATGAGCTCCGGTCCCCACGGATGTCAACACCAATCGGCTCAAATATTTAACCGCTACCGAGATTACTATATTTGTTATATATATATGTTAGCTTATTTATAATGCTGTTATAGCATTATAAAACTACGTTCGCACTCGAGTCTTGTAAAACACTATGTGAGTTCATTATCAAATTTAATACGGGGTTCAACTTAGTATTTTTTTGGTCTATTAATATATGTTTTAACTTATTATACTGGGTGTAATTGAATTCCTTTCAAACTAGGTACCTACTCATGACACCGGTCACGTGCGGCTTAAAGTTATGAAATCTTACTCATCGATTTGGTATATTATCTAAAATCATAATAAAGCCATAGTTCAAGATACGCTGGTCATCTATACGCAACTTTACGGTACCATTAGCTTGTTTGCTCGCTGTCTGGCTGGTTTTTGCTGAGGACGTTATGGAAACGGTGATGTACAAGAAATGTTATTGGAGGAATTATATACATAGTTATATCAGCCTTATTCGTAAGTTATGTCTTTGAAACCTTGATAAAGCTACTTAGGCTGAGTTTTTTCACCAATAGCTAAGGTAACCAATGGCTAAAACTCTAAGAAATTTTGACCATTGGTTAGAATTCGTTAGAATTTTTAACCATTGGCTACCTTAACTATGGATCAAAAAGAAAAAAACCCACCCTTGCTACTATTACCTATTCTGTGATAAAAGATAGAAGCTTTTAAATCTATATAAAAGAAAACTGCTGGTGCTCAGGGTGGTAGTTATAAAATAATTTGACATGTATAAAAATAAGGTAATTTAAAAACTAGTTAGTCTTAGAACCAACTTCTATAAAAAAAGTGCGTTCAGCACATTGAGAGATATAATTAAAGGGGCTAAAGTGACTAAAGTTGCTTTAAATTTTAGTTTCATTATTGAAAAGTACTTGAATGATATATGTTTTTTTCTATTCATTTAAAAATCAAATGTCTGAACCGTTTACGATAAAGTTTCTATGGGCCCAATGCCAAAGTATGTATGTATGTATGTATATCGTTCAAATAAAAAAATAGAATTATTCAAATTGTTTCATAAATGTTTTTTTTTATTTTTTATGTAAATGAATGACGTGACGAGCTAGTCGCTCGCCTGGTGTTAAGTGACGCGGCCGCCCAAAACAGATTGCAGTGTCCCTCGGAACTCCAAACTAAAGTTTCGCGTGACACCGCGCACTGTGCGCGCCATCCTGAGACATCACACAGTCTAAAAAAGTTTTCTAGGCTGTGAGATCAGTTCATAAAGTCTCATTTGCCCAGTAATTTCACTAGCTACAATGCCCTTCAAACCGGAACACAATATAGTGCTTGCACACTACTGCTTGGCGGCAGAATAACTGGCAAAGCGGTGGTACCTACCTAGACGAACTTTGCAGAAAAGTCCTACCACCTAGTATATGATGGAGTTAGTTCGAACATAAAAACCAAATTGAGAAGCTCTACTTTTTTTAAAGTCAGTTGAAAAAGTTTTCTCGAGTAGCGAAAATATTTTAGGTCTGATATTTCGCCAGTAGGCGCACTGATCATTTATTATAGACTGTCACATGCAAAATATTTGTGGACATTTCACACAGCACCATCTAGTCCGAAACTAAGCAAAACTTGTACTACGGAAACTAGATAACTGATAAAATACTTTTGTAAATACATGCATAAATACAATATTAATGAATACTTACATAGATACGTTTTGTTTTGTAAATACATACATAGAATACAATATAACACCCAGACACAGAACAAACACCTTTTTCATCACACAAATGTTTGACCTGGGTGGGAATTGAACCCACAACCTACAAGTTCAGAAGGCAGGTCTACTACCAACTGAGCTAGCCAGTCAGAACGAAACAAAACACATTTCAGTTCAAATAAAACAAGTTTCAAAGACATTTATGAATAAGACCGTTACAGTTTCCAATAGAAATTGTACAGAAAGTTGGTCCAAGTAAACAAGCTGGCCACTGGATTGTTTAAGCAAGTCTGCAAGGCGACATTCGTCTTGCACGGGCCATTGAAGTTCCAAACTTTGAGCGGAGACCGAATCTGGGTTACTTGTGTATTGGAGCTAAATATCAGTATTTTTAGTATTGGAGTAAATATTAGCTAGATACAGTTATGTAACTTGAGCCAGACAGAGCCTGAAAACGAAGGTTTTCATTCAATGTGTGTTGCCAGTGATGACTTACTGAACTGAGGCATGGTCTGTTACTGTTGGCCTCATTAGTAAGCTCAAAGTCACGTAGCAAGCTATGGAGAGAGCTATGCTCAGTGTTTCCTGTGAGATAAGCTCCGGAACCAGGAGATCCGCAAGAGAACTAAAGTGACCGATATAGCTCTTAGGATTAGAAAGTTGAAATGGCAATGTGCCGGCCACATTGCTCGTAGAACTGATAACCCATGGGGAAGAAAGGTTTTTGAGTGGCGACCACGAACCGGAAGACGCAGCGTAGGCCGGCCCTCCACTCGGTGGACCGACGATCTGGTGAAAGCCGCGGGGAGCTGATGGATACAGGAGGCGAGCAGCCGCTTGAGGTGGCCTGCTCTGGGGGAGGCCTATGTTCAGCAGTGGACGTCTTCAGGTTGTTGATGATGATGATGACAGTTATTTATTTTATTATACAGCTTACCTATTGCATAATTAAACTGCATCGGCAACGTATATAGTCGCATAGTTTATTTCTCTTCTTTTTTTCCTACACTCAGTGATATAGTCGCCATCTTGTTGCAAGTCTTGCAATTTGTTGATAATTTTATATTCAATATTTACTACAATTATCATTGTTGATCATCTTAGTTAGACTTATCTCTAAAAGACAGGGAAAAGAAAACCTTAATTAACCAGCTGTATAACTAAAATATAATAACGAATATTAAGTTTAATTAAACCTCTAGTTATATTGACTATTGATCAATATCAACAAAGATGAAATAGTAAATAAATATTTATAAAAACATACGTTTTATTAACCTTTTCTGGTATCCATCGATGGTCTGTTTCCATCGTTACCATAGCTTAGCAACGGTTAAGCTATTATAGCTGTACGAATAAGGCATGATTTCCCCTGACAAAAGTGCGTCGGGTATAAATAGCCAGACGTTTCGTGGATTTCGTGGATCACTGGAAGTGGCCCCTGTTAGATCATTTTACTTGAATATATAGATTGTGAAATATCTATTGGGTATCTTCAGTAAGCCTTTGGATAACTTTTCTGTTAAATTAGGACCTAAAGACCTTTGGATACTTTTTACGTTCAAAATTATTAGGACCTGAAGACCTTTGGATACTTTTTACGTTCAATTATTAGGGCCTCAAGACCTTTGGATACTTTATCTGTTAAATTAGTACTTGAAGACCTTTGGTTACTTTTTCTGTTAAATTAAAACCTAATGCGAAAAGTTAGTAGTTGCAACATTTAACGTGCGAACAGCACAGATTCTCATAGATTGTGACTCTACGACTCCATGGACTGTAATATAGTTTTTCCTATGATATAATAGACTGGGGACTGCGCTGGGCTTAAATTTTTAGATATTTTATCATAGTAGATTTACTGCTTAATTCAGTATTTATGATTTTTATAGCAGCATTTTTTTTTTTGTTTTTGTTTTTTTTTGTGTTTTTTTTGTTTTTTTTTTGTTTTTTGATTTTTGATTTTTTTTTAATCTATAGATTACGCTGAGCAGGCGATACTGCTATAAAAATCATAAATATTGATTTGGGAGGCGTTATCTTTACAGCATTTGTGTTGATTTAACTTGACCGTGCTGGTTGGGATAATTCTTAAGAATTTCTCAATAGATGGCGCTGCCAACCCCGCAAGTTGGTTGTAAAAAGGTGAAGGATAAATTCGGACACGAGACCACTTGTCACGGTAGCTTAAGTAAAGCATGTCCCGGCTTTAGGGACGGATGGATGCGGGTTCAAGTCCCGCTCGTGATTCAAATTTTTCCTTTACAAATTAATCTGCTTAATTCAGGACTTCAAGGTTTACGCCTGTTGCTATTCAACAAACGCTATACAAACACCGCCGGTTTCTGATATCCAGCTTCTGATATCCGGCTGGCCTGATAGCTCAGTTGGCAGTAGCCCTGCTTTCTGAACTGTAGGTTGTGGGTTCGATTCCCACCCGGGACAAACATTTGTGTGATGAACATAGGCGTTTGTTCTGTGTCTGGGTGTTGTATTGTATTCTATGAATATATTTACAAAACAAAAAGTATCATAGTATTCTATCAGTTATCTGGTTTCCGTACAAGCTTTAGACCAGGGTCGATAATTTTTAAAACCAAAAAAAATAATAGTAGGATGAAACCCATTAGAAAAGGAGGGGAATATTATAAAAATGAAAGGAAAAATAATTTACGGGCGATCTGAGGTCGGGAAGGGGATGGGGGTGAGTTTTTAAGGGTAAAAAATGGTTTTTCTCGATTTCCGGCAAAACTAAAAGTCGTATCGAAAAAAGTCAAATGGCAAAGTTGTAGGTAATAAAAAGATCTAAAACTTTTGTATATACACTTTTTTCACATAACCTCAAAATTTATGTGAAAAATCCAAAAAACCAAGTTTTTGGTTTTTTATTTTTATCTTTTACAAAAATTTTTTTTTTTTAACGAAATTTGGTGCAAACTTACCTTTTTATGTCCCAAATACGCTGTAATTTATTTGATTAAAAATATTTATTTTTTCACCTTATTTTGAATTAATATCAAAAAAACACTCTAATTTTCAATCGAAAATTCACCCGTCAAAATATCAGCTTTTTTCAAAAAGTTGGTATGGTTTCTGTTCGTTGAAATCTCTACTTTCCGATGGTGTAAAAAAAAAAATGTTACTACAGTAAATCTTCTCAGAAAATGCAAAAAATCAAAAAAACTTGAATTCGAAAAATTTTTTTTCATTATTATAAATAATTTTGAGCTATTTATTAAAATTTACACTTTAATTACTCGAAAAACGTTAGATTACATGTGACATTGATAACAAAAAAATTGCAAATAAAAATATACTACTATAATTAACAAACAAATAAGTTAATAAAATTAATATTTAATAAGACATCTACAATATTTGGAGAAAGTTGTCAAATCTTCTTTAAATTATATGCGTAGATGCCTATTTATAACTATTTAAAGATAAATTATATATACCTGAGTAGATATACCTGAGTGACCTACGAAAAATTGTAGCCCATCAAAAGGTATTTCGTGGAAAAGTGGGGAAGGGGCTAGGCGGGTCTGGGTCTTACTACATACATACCTACACCTACCTACCTATATACTATATATTTCGTAGTAGCTGTTACAACCGTTAGCCTAACCAGTATTCGAAATACAGTACAGTATACAACATCATTTATAAAAATACACGTGCACGCTGAGTTTCTTGAAGATAATTGTGACAAGTTTACTTAAAAAAACAAAAAAACTTTTCGAATATGCATAGGAAGGTAAATACTATCTCTATTTTTATCTGTATCAATCAACTCAAACATAAAAATCGTAATATTTTTTTTAAAAAATAGTATGCTTAACGTAACATAACCTAAAGATTGAAATTAAATGATATTTTAGTACAAGATAAAAAAATAATAATCTCCTTAATTTTGCACAAACAAATTTAGTTAATCCCATGGAAAAAAAAATATTTCAAAGTACATAAAAAATATATTAAAAATCTATAAAATATATATCGTAAATGTATTTTTAATAACAAACTTTTGGCCGATTTCCATATATATTTAATACATTTTTAATACATTTATAATATATTTTTTATACATTTTGTCATTTATTTCTTCAATATTTTTTTTTGATTTTTTGCATTTTCTGAGAAGATTTACTGTAGTAACATATATTTTTTTTCACCATCGGAAAGTAGAGATTTCAACGAACAGAAACCATACCAACTTTTTGAAAAAAGCTGATATTTTGACGGGTGAATTTTCGATTGAAAATTAGGGTGTTTTTTTGATATTAATTCAAAATAAGGTGAAAAAATAAATATTTTTAATCAAATAAATTACAGCGTATTTGGGACATAAAAAGGTAAGTTTGCACCAAATTTCGTTAAAAAAAAATTTTTTGTAAAAGATAAAAATAAAAAACCAAAAACTTGGTTTTTTGGATTTTTCACATAAATTTTGAGGTTATGTGAAAAAAGTGTATATACAAAAGTTTTAGATCTTTTTATTACCTACAACTTTGCCATTTGACTTTTTTCGATACGACTTTTAGTTTTGCCGGAAATCGAGAAAAACCATTTTTTACCCTTAAAAACTCACCCCCATCCCCTTCCCGACCTCAGATCGCCCGTAAATTATTTTTCCTTTCATTTTTATAATATTCCCCTCCTTTTCTAATGGGTTTCATCCTACTATTATTTTTTTTCACTTTTTATTATTTTTCAAGGCTTCTACCCTGGTCTACTTTGCTTAGTTTGAGACTAGATTGCGCTGTGTGAAATGTCCACAAATGAAGCTGTTTATATATTAATTTCATCGGCAAACAAGCTTCAACTTAGACAACTTCGTCAGTTACCATCAGGTGAGTTGTTGTCAAACGTATTCCCATTTTAGCATAAAAAGTATTATTATTTATTATTCTGGTGCCCTGTACCTATCCAAGTAGGTACTGACTGTAGGATAAAAATGTTTAACATTAACAAATTATTAAGTAAACTAGTCAAGCTAGTCAATGAGGTCCTGTAAAGGGAGCTAAGGCCACATCCAGCACCACTAACATCACAGTCAGAAAGGTAGCGGGACAGTTAATATATTTGAAGTAAGGTAGAAAAAGGGTTTCTTGTACCACCTTTGTGTGGGGATGCCCTTTAGTGGGATCTAATAAAACCTTGTTACGGCCAAAGGGATACCAATCCCGATATTGAAAGTGTTCTTTTACATGATACGGAATTTAGGGACTTCTTTCGGATATTAAATCGGGGGAATCTTTTTACTGTAATGTTGTATGATGAGATCACGGTGTTTCGTGTGATGTTGGTTTCGAAGATAGCGACGAAATTTTTTGGGCCATGTCAAAACTATTGTCGAAGCCTTCGGCGGTGAGAAGCTCTTATACCAAGGGCTTATCTATAAAAAAAAAAATTGTGTAAAACAGAGTTATCATGTTTGACTTTCACGCCGAAACGGCAAAACTGATTATGATAAAATATTGCATACAGATTGTTTATACCACCGTGGCATTATGGCACTAACGTCCCGGAAAAATTAAGAGTTCCCGTAGGAAAAAGAAAAAGTTGTTACAGCTAATGTCTTATGCTTGAAAGCATTTGTGAAAGACTTTTCAATTTGAAAAAGTTACAGTAACGTCATTTTAGTACTAAAATACAAACTGAATTGTACAATTTTTTTTTCTAATACTTAGTACCAGTTTAGTATGATTTATTTTGCATTGATCTGCATCTTCACGTAGAGTGGTGTCAGAATTTTAAGGCCACCCAACTTGCTTCTGTCTTGACTATTACCCTAGAGACAACAGCCGGGACTGACAGCTTAGCGTGCCCTCCAAAGCACGGTAGTGCTCATGTTAACGATCATCCATCCAAGTGACCGCAGTGAACGTCGCTTAACTTTACCGATTGGTTTAGAATGGCTACTCGAGCTTCGCCATGAGTGCTATATTGAAAATAACTTAATTTAATACATCGCATAAAAACACACATTGGTTCCATACACTAGCCTGCAATGTGTTCTGGTTTGAAGGAAGTGTCCTTAAAACCAGAATACATTGCAGGCTATAGTATGTTTCAGATGCCCGGAGAAACTCGTGCACTGCTCCCCCGGTATTATGTTAGCCCCGAAAAAAAGCGACAGTATCGCTTACCATACTATCATCCATCGCTTCACTGTCGTTAACGCGTATACCGCGTTTCGTGGTACAAAGAAATGTGCGAGACAAAGTCCATCCGCGGCGCTAAACTTGTTATGACAAGTTTCAATGTACGACTTTTTCAGGGGATTTGAAAATGTAAAGCGACCCACCAAAAATAAGTTGAGAGTACCTTTAGTCCGCTCAAAGGTCAATGTACGAGTTTTCCAGGGGATTTAAAACGCACTATAGTTAGTGGAATTACCTACTGGACAAATGAGGCCTTTTTTACCTAATCCCATAGTCTAGTAATAATGTCTCAGGATGACGTATGCAGTATCATACAAAAATTTAAATTTTAGAGTCCCTAATGGCACTGCAACGGTTATGGGCGGCCATGAGGCTTATAAAATATAGCGAATAACTAGCTCATCACGTCAATAATTTACATCTCTTATCAGCTCATTTGTTTGATATCAGCCAAGCATACAAAATCAAGACAGGATATATTAATATAAGTTCACATATCAACGTGACTATCTTGTAGCACCATACATCCATATATTGCAACAGTTAAGGGCAGGTACGCATGCGCCCGTGGCCGAGACTACCTGACCGCGACCGGACACTGATCAATATTAAAGTCCGAGGGAGGATGCTGGGGGATGTCTGTTTGTCTGAAGTATTTGTATAGAGTTGATAAAACCGCTTACTAAAATGAAGCATTATTTTTTGCAAAATTATATTATTTAAACACAGACCTAAAATACTTTAATACGTTACTTTATCTCCCAAAAACGGTAATACTGTACCAACGGCTTCATGAGAGCCAGTTCAATAGATGTATCTCCACTTTTTGGTCTTATCGTAAAGTAACATTAGGTGTCACCTAAAAATTCGACCGTAATCAAAAACGTAGTAGAAGACTTATTATTATTATTTTTTCAATATAAGCTCAACGTAATTTTAGCTCTACAAGTTATACTGTAATGAACAGTCTAATTATCTTTTATTAAAATTGGAAAAGGAAAGCGTAACTTAGGTATAAGCACAGATAATCTAACTATACTATACGTATAAGTAAAGAGATATAATAAACCCGATGCTAAACAATAACTGTTACAGGTTGTCAAATAATCATCGATAATAAGGTATGCATGGTAAGCCACTCTAGTTCTACCTTTGTGTTATTCGTTCATACGAATAATACTTTTTAAATATTTTGTCAAATACATAAAATTGGATCTAAAGTCAGTCATTTGACGGGCGGTCTTTGCCGAGAAGGGTTATTCTTGATGTTTTAGAAGCGTTATAGTTTCAAATTGTAGTAGTAATTTTACACAAACGACGTACTAAAATCAAAATTTTATAATGTCATCGGTGCTCTCTACTCTATACAAATCCATCTTAACTCACCTTTCTGCGGACACTACGGGGGAGGGTCCAAGAGAAATGACGACCCTTAACTAAAACACACACATATACACGCACGGCGATTCCACCCACACACACAAATTCTCTTTTAACTTTACACCATTTATGTATGTGGTAGTACGTCTGTGAATGTAGAATGAGGGTGTTTTGTGTTTGTGTGCGAGTCCAGTTTCCGCGCTCCTGGGTTTTGTTAATTTAATTAGAGGTACAAAAAGATTAAGGTTTTGGAGGACGCGAGCATTAGGAAACTGCTTTTGTTGGTTACTCTTTGTTACTTTGTTATGTGTTTTGGGATATTTTATACATAATAGTAACTACATAGTAGATAGGCTACTTGTTTTGTGTATTGTACTTGTTTGGAGAGTTGAGAATTTTGGGATGGTTTTTAGTAATATGTATAACGTAGTGAGGTAAATTTGTTGGACTGTAATATAGATTGCTATTGAAGTTTACTTATTAAGTTAATACGATAATTGATATGCATATTATGTAGTTTTATGTTTTAAAGTTTGCATCCAGAATCGTTTTATCCGTAATTTGAATTCTAATAAACAAGTAAATAAGGTGCAGTTTGGCGTCGTAATGTCATTCCCATGAGCGAAAAGAAACGTCATGAAACCTCAGAGGTAGGTCACGAGTTACTGCTTAACTAAAAATATATTTCTTTTTAATTAAGATGTTATCCAAAATTGTTACACAGTTTTGTAATGCATTCCTGATTTCCATGGGTTTTCAAAATATGCCCACCGAACATATTATTATTATACGTATGCCAGAAATCCACAGAATAACAAGTAAATGGCAGATCCAATGTTTGTCTTCAAAACAGTGGGCCATTCCGACACCACGATTCCTTTCGAATATAAAAAGTAAGTCGATAGCTTACCGACGAAATTTATACTTTTGGATATTCGAAATATGTTCCAGCTACCACCTAAACCAGGCCTTCTCTGCCAGTTCTATGTTCTGAGATGTTCGTGACGTAGGTAATTTTGTATGGCGTATGAGGGGTCGCGCTACAGTGGTAAACTGAATGCAGAGTATATCGTATAAATTCAGCCCACGGGCGAATATAACCGTGGTACTATCTGGGTTGTTTTCACATAATAGAGCCATTTTCTTTTGTTTTTGTTACTTCGCCTCCCGTCTCTCGTTATAGGTACGCAGACAATGAAAACAAAAGGCGGTGTCTTATTTCGGGTTTTTACTTTCGCCTTTTGATAGTATATTTTATGATATTGTGTGTGGTGTTTTTGGAATGTGAAGGTATGTTTTTTGTGCGAGTATGGCGCGCATAGCTCGCGGCGAGCGTGAAATACTCCGCTTTACATAGAAATGCTTAGAAAATATCCTGCCTGCGTTGAAAGGATTTATCAAGGCTCTCATGCTTGGAAAATATTTTTAATGTAAAGTAATAATCATAAAACCATACGTTCCAACTCCTGAGACACGCACGAGCCTTTTCTTACAGGGAAAAAGTGTTTAGGTCATAATCCACCAAGCGTTGCCAAGCGTTAGTGGCCGACACATGTCCTCGAATTTTGTGATTGAACTGATAAATTGAGGGTGCAACCCATTGACTATAAATCCAATGGTTTAACTTCCCTTCATACGAAAATTAGTGGTGTATTTCAACTAATAATTTTTAATAAATACTATGAATTTCTAATAAATTGTGTTCCATCCTGCTCTGTTCTTTGTATTTTCGTATGACTTTGTCTCGTCGTGTTTGTACGAGAAATTATGTTCACGAGCTATCAACGGACTTTATAATCTTTGGTTCTGAGCAATGTTAAATTAACGTTTTTAGTCTCTACCTCATCAAGAAGCAACCAAAATCAACAGGCAGACAAAACGCAAAACAGTAAAATGTCAGTTGAAAAAAAAGTACTTAAAGCTATCTCGGAAGATCCTTTTTTTTTTTTTTTTTTTGAGGGGGGGAAATGCCCTCGCACTTCCCTGCCACCACGGGGGTGGTGGCAGGGGGTATGTGGGACTCGAACCCACTAAAACCATCTCGGAAGATCCTAGATCATCTTCGAATAAGCAAAGTTTGCAAAAACCTACAGCTATGGTATTAGTCGCCATCACAAGTGCAAACATTCCGGTGGGTCCGGCTCGGGAACGGTCTCGCCTGTACGGGCATTGGTAACGTCTGGAATTTAGTTCCATTCAGTTACCGCTTCCTCTAGCCTTTGGCAGCTGGTTCTGTACGGTGACCATATCTTTGGCAAGTAATAAAAACCAACAGTACCGTAGTCACAGAGCAATGAAAAAAATGACATGTTCAGCTGCTCTGTAAGATGCTCTCCGGTTAAGTAGAGCGATGAATTATACCAAGTGACTGATGGCAGCGGACTCTATGGCAGAAAGGCAAAGGCTGAAGCAAAAACAAAAACTTTAGATTTTCAAGTTCAACTAGGGACTGATTGGATCCAAACAAAATTGATAACATCATCAAATCATCATCACCCGGAACACGTCTACTGCTGAACATAGGCCTTCTCCATAAAACGCCACTTCTAACGCTTATCAAACCATAATCACCACGCTTGGCAGGCGGCTTGGTGATGGCAGTAGATTATAAGGCAGGCCGAGCAGCATGCTGCTGCCCATTCCCTGGATGTTATCTTAGCCGGCTTATATGGAACCCACGAGAAGAGATGGAATGGTCCTACTCTTGCACCGGGACCTTGAAGTGATAACACTTAGTTATAAATATTACTTGATGGGCACCTATATGTATATCTCCTCATCGATTTCGATGACGGCACCCCTTAGGGTTGCCAGTAGCAAGGTGTTTTTTCTACTTTTTCTCTGGGTGGACACGTATCCAGTTACTGATCAGAAAGAACAGTGCACAGCGTTACTGTTTTGATAATAAGGTCTAGCCCTAAAGAGCGCTATAAGTATTTATTGAATTGTGACTATAAAATGTCTCAACACAGTCACATAAATGTGGTCACAGTGGCGATCGAGAACTTGCTAAAGTACAGCGCAACTTGTTACCGGTGGGTTTCAGTACAAATTCGTAATACGGAGCTCTATACCGAAGAAATTGTAAGCCTGTGTGTAATTTCTTTTGAATCGTCTCAACTAGCTATTAGTTCTCAGACTTCGAAGATGCTAGTCATAAGAAGCAACTCATTTTCAACCTACGTGAATCGAAACTCGTTTTAGTAGAATGGCAATGTGTTTCCGTTCGATAATACAAATACAAAATAGGTTATTGAGACATAAATATTTTTACACTATTTTAATGAATCCATAAATTCCCGAAGTTGAAATGGCAATGGGCAGGCCACATCGCTCGTATAACTGACAACCGATGGGGAAGAAAGGTTCTCGAGTGGCGACCACGAACCGGAAGATGCAGCGTAGGCCGGCCCCCCACTCAGTTGACCGACGATCTGGTGAAAGCCGCGGGGAGCCGATGGATGCAGGAGGCGAGCAGCCGCTCAAGGCGGCGCGCTCTGGGGGAGGCTTATATTCAGCGATGGACGTCTTCAGGCTGTGGATGATGATGATGATGATGATGATAGATTCCCGAATTAGTTTTATTACTACGAGCGATGTCGTATATTATTTTGAAGTTACAGTGATCATAGTGAAGCGTGACTAGGCATTTTTAACCGATCAGTAAAGTTAAGCAACGTCACTGCGATTACTACTTGGATGGGTAACCGCTACAAAAAGTGGTATTTACAACTGAACGCTGCCGTGCTTCGGAGGGCACGCCTGTTGTCGTAATACAATAGTTGTTAAGCTAAGTTAGAAGTCTTTGGTTTTAATTAGATTTAAAGTAATTTATGCAATTGATAAAATTATTCTTTTAATTATAAAACCGAATAAAACTAAAAAAAAAAAATTGTTCAGTACTTATTGGGTTTACAAACGTCGCTAATTGCTGTCACATTATTTTATTTTATTCAATGAGTAACTTTGTGCTTGTCATTAAAACATCAAGTTAATATTTGATAGTTTTTTGTTTATTCAGTTATTACAGAGTTATATTCAGTAACATTAACCTTATACAAGAGCAGGCTCTCTTACTCCAAACCAGTTTTAACTTGGTGACGATTTTGTGCTATCTACCTCTAAAATGCTGGTACCTACTCAAGAAAAAAGCGACCAACGCCATCCGATTTTTTTAGATCTTCAATACATTTGGCTTATGAATAAGGTAAAAAAAACTCTATTTATTTTCGCTCTATGTTTTCAATAAGCATAAATACTCAACTGTACTGTCATCCCAAGCCAAACCTGTCCACTTGATTTAGGTAAAGACCGTCTTCAAACTCCGCAACATTTAAAAGCAAAATAATAACTTTCTTTCGAGTGTTCTGACCCTCTTCACGCGCTATCGTTGGGGTACGTCCCAGGCGTGACAGCGGTCCGCCTGCGGTCATGACTTGAGGATGCTTTGGAGGTTCTCTTATCTTATGCTGCAGATTTTTTCACTTATGTAGGAACTGGGGGCAATTTGACTTCCCGGGAAAGATATATACGAAAGGTTAGATTTTTCAGCAATGGCTGCAAAAAACGCTTATATCTGTGAGATGTTTAATGAATTTGGTCCAGATGATGATTATCATAGGTACATATTTAATAGTGTAATATCAAGAAGATCAAGTCAAGAGTGAACGGGCAATCTCATGGGCAAACGTGCTCCACCTTAGACAACTTCATCACTTACCATCAGGTGAGTTGTTGTCAAACGTACGCTCATAATTGGCATTAAAAAAAAACAGTTTTTAATGTGTGGTTTTAATGCCAAAACGGCTAAAGCAATTTCGATGAAATTTTGCACACAGATTACTTATATTATTGCCGGGCTCGATATAGTTTTTATCCTCCAAATTCAGAGTTTTCCCAGGAAACAGGCTAGGCGTGGCTTGGATAGTTAGTTTTATATTTCAAACCAAAACAGAATTGCTTGTTTTATTTTCCCAACATACAATTCCTATAAAGTCCAATAATAGCTTTCACCTATGCAGTCCGAACATAGCACGCGTTCACACAAAAAATGCAACAAAAAATAACAAAAAAGGATGTGGGATGGACCCCCTGCCACCTTCCACCCACCATTCTTTCCCCCTGTATCTGTGCACTCGCCAACGCTAATCTGTGTATTTAATAAACGTAATTTGTACAACAGAACTTCAGATAAACTTCAACTCTATGTGTTTATACATAGAATTCAGTTTAGGAAGGTAGTGGCAAACATTTGGCCATAAAGGACTTTTCCAAAACACCAGACACAGAGGGGAGTGAGGCCCACCTAAAAACGTGGAAACACTGATGAATGTCCTCCATTAGATGTTATTTATTTAGAATGTGGCCGAGAAAGGGACTCGGCGTTTAAGTTTACCTAAAGTTTACTTAGGACTATATTGGGTTAAGTTGAAGACGTTTCAGCACGTTAGATAAATTGCAGGCAGTTATAAGGGTCCAGTTTTTTGGGTTTAGGCTTATGATGGCGTTTTATCATGACTATGTGGGAATGAGGTTTGCTGGGATCGCGTTTGTTTACTGACTTGCGAGTGATGACAGTGATTTGTCTAGACTAGGCTGTGTAGGTAAGGTATTGGAGCAAAAATTGGTCCATATAAAAGATATTGTTTTTTCAGTGAACATCATCTCGCGCATGTAAATTTACCGAGGAGTTAGTCCGGTGGACATACTGATACATAAATCATGTATTTGTTTCACACATTACGTTTTAATTTTGTGTGGTAATAGAATAGTTCTATGAAATTCATAAGATAGACTGAAACCAAAAAACGATTATATTAATTCAAATTTGAATAGACATTTTGTCTGCTATCTGAGTCTTAGTTCCACTGAAATTCTAAACCACATTTATCTTATCGACTGCCCGTGTCAGCCGTCTACTACTGGAACTCATTCTTAACTCACTTTGGCAGAAAATTATTTGGTATTTATATGAGTATGAGTGATGGACTAAATTATTATAAATAGGTACCATTAATAATTGATTCCGCTTAAAATCGACTTTTTAGTTGTATATTAATAGCCAACATAAATTATAACAACATAATATACACAAACCAATAACCGATCTATCAGACATTAATCTTGGGTTACCTGAAGTAAATCCCTAAGTAAATAATTTGTATTGTTCTGTCATAAAGTAAACTAGTAATTAATTTTAAAATGACACCGCATCATAATTTGGTACAAGTATTAAAATCTGTCAAATGATTGATGTCATTACTAAGGTGGAATGTCGTAATATTGCAGACCATGTACCCATGTGGATCCACAGATTATATTGCGAGTTTGATTTATACCTGGAACACAAAAAGCTAAATACACTCAAGAAGAAGAATATCAAACAAATTCAAAATCAGAAGTAATTTCAACACAACTGTGTCGTGAATTTATCGGTGCATCGAGGCACTATCGCGTAGGTATCGATTTTTTTTCTGGAGATTCGAGTTGGTGTCGAGTTTAAACAGTAGTACCCCGGACATAGGACACGCGGCACGTAGCTATCTGTCTGTCGGTGTGTCAATAGGTGACTAATGGAGTCTGCCCGCTGCTGATGGATCTTGGTTTAAAAATCCTAACTTTTGGGCAAAAACTAAAATGAAGTTTTATTTTGGTCTGTAAAGAAGTGTTTTGAAAAAAAAGAGAACGTAAAATAGGACAAATGGCCTGTTAATATGGGATCTATGCATAAAAAAACGAGAGCAAGGACCTTACTTATAACTTCCTCAGAATAAAATAAAATATTTTTAATGCGTTGAACTGAGCTCATAAAAAACAAGTTAAGTATATAACTCTGTTTTAAAGTTAATAGGTACTAGAGTACTTTACATTACAGCCAAACTAAATAAAAATCAAGTGCTTTAAGGCTATTTTATTAGCCCACATTGGGCTAGCGGTAGTTGCGGTTCATCACCAGCCTGAAGACGTCTACTGCACATAGTCCTCCTCTATAGTGCGCTATTTTGAGCGGCTGCTTGCCTCCTCCTCCTGCATACATCGGCTCCCCGCGGTTCTGTCTGACTAGGTTGTCATCGGTCCACCTAATAGGGGGCCGGCCTACGCTGCAGCTCATAATACCCTAGATTCCTTTAACTCCCGCCCGGTGACGCTGTAACTGGTGTCTTTTCATCTAAAATACCGCAAAGCCTGAAAACAAAAGTTTTCAATCAGTATGTGTTGCCAGTGATGACTTATGGCACTGAGACGTGGTCTCTTGCTGTTGGCCTTATGAGTAAGGTCAAAGTCGCGGAACGAGCTATGGAGAGAGCTATGCTCGGAGTTTCCTTGCGAGGTAAGAACCGAAATGAGGAAATCCGCAAGAGAACTAAAGTCACCGATATAGCTTTGAGAATTGGCAAGTTGAAGTGGCAGTGGGCAGGCCACATCGCTCGTACAACTGACAACCGATGGAGAGAAAAGGTTCTCGAGTGCCGACCACGAACCGGAAGACGCAGCGTAAGTCGGCCCCCCACTACGTGGACTGACGACGTGGTCAGAACCGCAGGGAGCCGATGGATGCAGGAGGTAAGCAGCCGCTCAAAGTGGCAGTCTCTGAGGGAAGCCTATGTTCAGCAGTGGACGTCTTTAGGCTGATGACGAAAATGACGACCCTGTAAAGTTCGGTAGAGACCAACAGCAATATTATTATTAATATTATATTAGCCCATATTATCTCACTGCTGATGGGCAAAGGACTCCCTTCCCTTTTTCCAATGTTTGCGGTCTAATGCTTATGTGGGCCAATTCTTCGTTGTCCCACACCTAGCCTACCTATACCTATACGTACGTAGCTTACGTACCTACCTATGTCCACACCTGCGTACCTATATGTAAAAGTGAAACTCTCTAAGGGCCGCTTGCGTAAGAATCCTTCTTTAATTTTGTTTAGCTAAATGCATTTAACTGCTAAAATACGTTTATGACAAAACGCGTTTAAGATTGACTTGGTTTACATGCTCCCCGACTCTGTTTAACTAAATACATTTAAAAAAGTCCTACGTTCCGTTTTACGCACATTGCGAAACTTGTTCATCAAGCCGCCGTCAAGCCCGCACAATTCTTTTGAACGTATAGATAAAATTTTGCGTGAATAGGAATTTGGATGTCAGTGGCATTAGACGTCAAATCTGCTCAGCTGGAATTCCAAAATGGCGCTAAACATATTTAAATAACGCCCGTTTTTGGGTATTTAAATTTGACAGATCTTTAATTATGTTTAGTCTCAAATTTTATATTGTGCAAGAGGGTAATTGCGTTAAATCCCTAAATGCATTTAGGTGGGTCACTAATTGCGTTTAAGAACGCTTACGCAAGCGGCCCTAAGCCTAATATACATGCTACTAATCTCTAACATAAGCAGTTACACACATTGGTTCATAAATTCTTTCTTCTATTAACAATTTATGTAGTACCTTAGAGACTATGTGTTTATTCTATATACCTAAGTACAATATACAGAGCTACACACACATACACACAGTCATCCACGTGTATGATATTATGTCGTATTCCAGTCTAATGTATACTATTTTTTAATACATCTACCTATCAACTCGCATTATGGACGAGTGAACGGATACGGCTCGCAAAAAAATTGATAGTATTTTCCCTGTTTTTTTTTAATTTTTTTAAAGAAGTCCAAAGAGGTCGACATTTTTGTTGAAGACATTAAAATGTACAAAAGATCTCTGGCTATCTGATTTTTTGGTGCTTTTTTTACATCTCTTTTTAGATCACATGTACCTATTATTTGGTCATTAGATGTTTGCCAGTTTTGATATTGGTATAACTTTTTATGAAATGAAATGAAATGAAATGAAATGAAATGAAATGAAATGAAATTGTTTATTTGCAGGAAATATGGTACAATAAGATGTCAGGGGAAAAAAAAAAATAGTTCCGCATATTTCACCAAAAAACTGGCATACAAAAATTAAATACATTGCGATTATAAAAATTAATAAGTATTTATCTACAAATTGTCTTCATAATAATTAGCACCTAAATACCTACATTATTAAAGTGCAATATTCATCAAATTCGTCATTACAAATTATAAAATTAAATTATTCACAATTTGTCCATAATAAAAGAAATTGCAATTCATAAAATGTCAGAAATTAATAATTAATGTCAGTAAATAATAATTAACAGAGAAGTCCACAATAACAATAAATTCATTTACAATTTTTCAGATTAAAGAATTCTTTCACGTCATAAAAACAATTTTCAGCTAACCAATTAAATAATTTATGCTTAAAATATTTGCTAGGGAGCTCTCTTATTGACATAGGAATTTTGTTATACACTTTAATTGCCATAGCGTTACAGTTTCGTTGGTAAAGAGTGGTTTTACAGTGGACTACTTTTAACATACTTGGGTCCCTCCTTGTAAATAACTGTTTAGGCTTTTGGAAGAGATCAGGATGTTCCTTTACAAAAACCCCTACCTGCATAATATATAGGCCGGTCAAGGTCAAAATCTTAAATTTTTTGAATAGTGGTCTGCATGTGTCTAGCGGACCACTGCCACTTAGGGCTCTTATGCATTTCTTTTGTACCAAAAATGCCTTGGTGATGTCCGTGGAATTGCCCCAGAGCAGAAGGCCATACCTGAGCACTGAAGCTACATAGCCATGATATGCCATAAGGGCAGCGCTTTCATTGACCGTACGCCTTAACCGCTTCAGGGCAAAGACAAAACGATTTAGTTTTGAACAAACATGCGCAATGTGAGCCTTCCAGTTGCAGTGCTGATCTACGCATATACCAAGAAATTTGTACTCTAGAGATTTAACTATTTGCTGACCCTTACATGTGACATCAAAGTTACTTGCCACTGAGTTGTAATTTCGGAAGTGGACGAATTTTGTTTTTGATATATTGGCCCGTAAATTGTTGGAGTCCAACCAATTTACCACTGAGTCAGCAGCCAGCTCAATTAAACGCCCATGATCATTTAATGACGTTCTGTTTTCTTCAGTCACTACAACTGAAACGTCATCTGCAAAAAGTATACATCTATGATCAACTGCTATCGGTAAATCATTTATGTATAATAGGAACAACAATGGCCCCAAAATACTGCCTTGTGGTACACCACAGTTATTCTCTTTGTAGGTGGATCTGTAAGATGTTGAGACACATTTATCATTAAGAGAAGCTACTTCTACACACTGTTCGCGATCTGAGAGGTAACTTTGAAGCCAATCCCGAACAGGTCCTCTTAAACCATAACTTTCACATTTTTGGACTAGGATTTGGTGATTGACAAAGTCGAATGCTTTGCTCATATCAAAAAACAGGACGGATACAGGAATGCGTTTGTCTATTTGTTCCACTACTTTACTTATTAGCGTGAATGTCGCTAATGTCGTTGACTTACCTTTTTGGAAACCATTTTGTTCGTCCTTTATCAAATTAAATTTTGCCAAATAGTCGTTGACACGACGATGCATCGCTTTTTCAAAAATTTTTGAGAAAATTGATATTAATGTTATTGGTCGATAATTGCTTAGATTCGTTTTATCGTCCTTTTTGTAGAGAGGACGTACAATCGATCGTTTAAGCTTTTGCGGAAACTGACCATTAGAAAAAGACAGATTAATAAGATATTGCATAATAGGTGATAACTCCACTACACATTCTTTTATAACTTTTGTGCAAATACCGTCAAATCCTACAGCCCGTGTATTATTGAGGGACATGATAATTTTCATCACTTCATCAGAACAACATGGTTTTAAAAACATACTGTGATTCGAGGTTGGCACTCTGTAATTTTTGACCATGCCATTAGAAGTTTCAGAAGAGTTTTTTGTAATGCCAATGTAGAAGTCATTAAAAGCTTCTGCAATACTCGATGGATCACTTAAAACAACATTGTCAACCAAAACAGAGTCAACGCCTGTGTAAGACTGCACAGAATCTGCCTTATTCTTTATAATCTGCCAAGTTGCTCTACATTTATTTTTAGCGTTTTTAATATGTTTAAAGTTGTTTGTCTGTTGGGAACTATAGACACATCTTCTAAGCAGAGTACTATAATTTTGGAACTGCTTTTTTGTATGAGGAGTGCTATATTTGTAATAGTTAAACCTTAGTTTTCTCTTATGTTTACTAGATTTACGTATGCCTTTAGTAATCCATGAGGGGGCTGTATTACTACTTTTAATTTTCCGCCTTTCAATCGGAAAGCACAGTTCATAAAACAAACAAAAAGTGTCATGGAAATCATTGAAAGCTTCGTTAAGATCATCTTTATTGAAAACCTCAGAGAAAGTTAAAGAAACTAAACATTCTCTAAACCTATCAATATTCTCCTTATTATAATTTCTTGTCTCAATATACCAATAATCAAGCCTTCTCGGTTTTTCTGAAACAGGTATTGACAAAGTTTGTCCAGTATTGTGGTCTGAAAGACATAATTCATGAGTTTTTCCTTCAGCTTCTTGCACATTGCTTATGAAATGATCAATACACGATTTCTGACGCGTCGGTTCTGTTATATGGAAAATTAGATTATTATTAAAAGTAATGTCACATAAACGAGTAGTCATATTATTAATTTTAAGAGTATCAATGTTCAAGTCACCAGTAATTATAATTTTTTTATTTGTTTTTCTTGTAATTTTATGCAAAATTGTTTCTAAATTGTCAAAGAATATATTAACATTACTATTTGGAGTCCGGTAAATACATAATATCATTAAATTAAGTGTAGGGATTGTAATTCCACAACATTCAAAGTTTTTTTCACTAGCAAAATCTTTACACAAAGGCATTTCTACAAACTCGAGATTATTTCGCAGAAGAATGCATACACCTCCACGTTTTTCGTTTAACCTCGAGAAATATGACGCTAGTTTAAAACCTTTTAATGAAATATTACTCTCGTTTCCAGATTTAACGAAAGTCTCCGACAAACAAATTATATCGATATAAATATGTTTACGAGTAAAGTTATCGACACATAATTCTAAGGTCTCCAGTTTATTAAGTAGCCCGGCTATGTTTTGATGGAACAGTGTCAAAACTTCATCACTATGAGGGACGAAAAAACGCACATTCCGGCTTAGTTACGGTTTTTGGAACAGTACCACTTTGCTCAGTTTGTCCATTAAATCGCTTAGTTACGGTAGGAAAATAGTCCGATATTATTCTTTTTTTTGGCTGTACTTCCAAATGAGAGCCATTGCTATCCCCATCATATTTTTTTGCCACTTTTATTTCAAAGTAACGGGGTAAGGTGGTTTGCACATTTTTTTTTGACCTTGGGCGTCTAGTTACAACGTTTTCGTCACAATGTAACCGGTTCCTAATTTTATTTGCATCCAGAAAATTACTGTCATAAAATCTACAGTCAGTTATAAAACTTATCTTCTTACAAAGTTCTAACAGGTATTGAGAGTTAGACAAATCTCTCTTTTCCACAGTTATAAAGTTACAGTTAGGAGCATATTTACATAGCATTTGTAACATATTATTTAATTTAATTTCATCTAAATATTTATTCTTATTTACATTTATCACAATAATGTTTAATTTTTCCAGACGTTTAATTGCTCCTGATAGTTCATACAACATTTTATAGGGATTTTTGTCATTTTCGCCTACACATATGACAATCTGATCTTGTTTAACATTTAAATCCAGATAATGACAGTCCTTTAGAACTTCTTCAGAGGTCGCGAAGGGTTTAATACTTCCAAATACTTCATAGTGTTCATATTTGGTACAGAAGTCTTGTCTAAACAGTGTCAATAAGGATGCTAATCCTGTACATTGCTGGGTGGAGTAAATTAGCATTTTAGGTTTTTTTACCAATTCAACCGCAGTCTTTGAACTAGTGGCGCCATCTAGTATCAAACGGTCCGGCTGAGGGGTCGTGACTGAAATATCCAGTACCTGTATCTTTGCATTTGCAAGCTCCTTGGATACGGGACAGCGAAGCTCAGAATCGTTACAGCAATCAACCATAGGTCCATCTTCTAACCCTAAATCAATGGTACTTGAATTTAACAGTTGGTGAGAAATGCGGTGAGTTTTTTTATCTCTTCTTAGGCTAGTCAATGGCGTTGCGGAGCATAGCTTTTTTAAATGATTTATTCTTTTTTTATTATCTTCATTTTCTTTCTGCGACAAAATCAATTTATGGGATAACTCCTCGATTTCGCTATGTGCGCTTGACAGTTGGGTTTTTAGATTATTATTCTCATTATGTAGCTCATCCAACTCCGTTAAGTCTATAGACGATTTATAGATTTATTGTTTAATGTTGTCATATGTCAGTTTATTTTATGATTTATTTACAAAATTATTTTAGTGGGTATGCATTTGTCTTTCTTTAATTAATTTATACATTTTTAAAACAAATTATTTCACATACTTACCTAATAAATTAAATTTTCAACATTGTTTAATATAAAAATGTTTATTTTTTAAGCTTTCTGTTACTCATTCTATCGATTTTTTGTCTAGCATGTTGTCTTCATCTGTAATTGTCGTGGCATTTGGCTTGTACTACTTTTAGTATAATAATAATGGAATGTATTAGTGTACACGATGTTGATAATTGAATAAATAAATAAATAAATAAATATTTGATATGCGTAACGCCTGGATTCTCGCTCCATTCAAAACTATTATCCATCCTTTTCGTTCATATTCTGAAATCAGTTTAGACAACAAGGACACAGAACAGTGGAAGTGATGTTTCTAAAGTCATTTTCTAAATATTATTTTCATTACACGTCAGTCTATTACTTTCCAATGCTAGGACTAAGAACCTCTCTCTTTCTATCTCTCTTAAGGGTTTTTGAGCCAATTTTTTTAAATTGACGGTAGGCTAACATTTGGTCACGGTCTCACCTGATGGTAAGTGACGATTCGGTCGACGATGGAGCATGCTTGTCTAGAAGATACCGGTTCACTCTAGCCTTAAAAACTCCCAGATTATATTTGTCAGGAAAAAATGACGTTAATGAAACAATTTATTGTAAAATGTTACCTAGGTACACAAAATTGACCAGATAGTCACTTTCCATTAAGCGAGAGCATGGTCAAAGACAAATAAGTTCAATGCAAAATAAATATATTATCAGTTATCTTTTAAATTATAAGTCACATCCCATTTTGGAATAAGTCCTTAAAATATCGCCTGACTTCATCAAACAAACTACATTTTTACACCATAATTTAAATTCAAAAGTTTCTAGGTACGTTGGTTACCGTTATATCAACATGCTTAAGTTTCTAAATGGTTTATCATCATCACCCTAAAGACGTCCACTGATAAGTTAGGTATGACGGATTAAAGATTAGAGATCTCAGAAAGTTTCATTAATGGATGTACATAATATCATGGAACAAGCAAGAGAGGAATGCCAATACACCAAGAAAACAGCGTAGATCAGAAATATGGCAAAAATCGTTGTAAACTAGATGGCGCTGTAGATGTTTTAAACCTAACCCGCCGGAGCTAGCTACGGCTAGCGGTCGTATAGCCTGCTTATTTTGCAGCGGCATCTAGGTATATGTCGGTTTTTTGCCATATTTCTGATCTACGCTCAAATTATAGCCCGCTCATTTTGCAGCGCCATCTAGTTTATAACGGTTTTAGCATATTTCTGATCTACGCTGTTTTCTTAGTGTATTGGCATTCCTTTCGTTCATGTTCCATGATAATATTTATATTTTTAACTCAACTGATTTCATTGCTAACGCTACCGACCTCCCGTCCCCAGCAAATGTTGTGGTGAATTTCATATTTTTGTAAGTATCTACTCCGTCTGTTTATTCCACATGTGTTTCGGTTCACATGAAATTTTCTTGATTTTTTACGCTTTTGTGGGCTTTATGTGAGCGCAAGAGAGCTCTTTGCGTACGAAATATCATATTATACCACTTTGAGCTGAGTCATTTAGTTGTTTATTTTATTATCTGCATTATTTTTTTCTGGCATACATTATACTAGATATACACGTGTAATATATTTCGTTAAATTGAGTTTGTTGCAACTAGAACCTACAAGTCTAAAAAATAAAGTTGAAATTTAGTAGACAAAGTAAAAATATGTGAGTAAAATAATGTGAATTGTTTATATCTATTCAAACGAAATAACTAGAAGATTTCTTGAATAATTTGGTTAAAGCTTCAGCTACATTATATGTATTTTATTCAATTGATTTTGATATTAATATTAAAAAAATTAAATGATCAACCTAAAAAATCTTTGAGAATAAGGAGCTAATTAAAATAAAGCTATTAAATTTAATTTTTTTTTTGTAAAGGATTAAAATTGAACTCAAATATTTTTTTAAATAGGTTTTTCACAATAAATATTGCATATAATATTAAATTACATTATTTGAGTAGGATATTTCTGCCAAATGTGAACTTCATCTGTTCGATTACTTATTTTGAAAAATGACCTCCATAGATTTACCATTCCAAATGTCATTTCACCCCTTCTTAAACAAAACCTGGCTTTGAAACGTACGGATTGCCCCGTACATTGTCTAAACAATCCTTAAAGTGATCAACCAATATTACAAAACGTCTTAACAAATTGTAAATGCCAGATCAAATTAAACCTTCTGCCATACTTTTTAAACTTCAAAACTGCGAGTCAGCTCCATACTCTAGTTTTAAAATTTGACGAAGAAAAGATTTAAACGCGTTTCCGGGTGTCCATCAAAACGCAACGTTATATGCAACGAGAAAAGCTGAAAATTGCATGTCATTGCTCTTTAAAATGTCCGATGAAGCGTTCTTTTCTAATAATTCAAATACGATTTATGCGTCAGATCCTTATCAAGCAAATTTAGAATCTTATACTTGAGTTGGTAGGATTACAATTGCTTGAAAAAGAGAAGACTTAAGCCTTTGGTGTAGGGTGAAGTCGCCAGTTGTCGGTCCATAACAAAACACATAAATTAAGTGCTCAATAATAAATGGAAATGTCCCTAGCAGAGGACAGGGCATTAGGGCGGGATTATGAGGAATGCGGCCCTCCCGCACTCTCCTTGCTATGACCAAGAGGTTGATTCTGAGCTAATGGATTCAATTTACGTAGTAAAATTTAGTTATATAATGAAACAAAGTATAACGCGATTCAATAAAGAAAAGAACTGAACAGAGCAAACATTTCTATTGCTGTCTCACTGCCTCTGCACTTATATACAATAGTGGAAGAGGGAATACAATAGTTTCTTGTTTGCGTCAGATTCGTTTCTTGAATTATAAGCGTTACAATAGTTCTATAGGTTGCCGTAATCATTACCATTTAACATGCTACCTAAAGTTAGCGTATACTTGTGGTCATTGTAAATGTTATTGTGTAATTATCGAAGATTATAATTACATTATTATAAACATTTCATATGCTCAACTTTAATTTGGTATTCGTTCTATAAAAATAAAATAACAAATAAAAATCTTACAACAAATAAATAAACGTGTATTTTACACTAACAATATATGTGGTTTCATAGTCACCAACAAAAATAACAATAAATCTTTCGATATCGCTCTCATCCCATTATTTATAAACCACTATCATCCCAAAACAGGTCTAACACGCGACCAAAAATCAACACGAAATAAACGTCCATTTAGGGAGAGAAATCTCTAAAAAATCATCCCTGTCAAAAAGTGGCCACTAAGTGGTCAAATAAATGGCCCGTGTCAAACTTCTTTTTGTATCCCGAGTACCTGTCTTGATATACAAAAGGCAAATGTTTACTCGATCCTTTGAAAGTCATACCAACATCCGAGGTCCATCGTCAATTTATACGCTATGAAAAAGTTACAATATTTTCTTTTATCGATATTACGCGTGTCGGTATTAGGGGAGCGTATCCCTATTCCTGTTGTACTGGTCAAACCGGACCGGACACGCGCCTTGGGGACCGTTCAAAACTGGTCAGTGATTGGTCAGTTTAGGGTGAATCAATAGGAGAAGTTGCAGCACCAGTCATTGGCTGGCAAGAAATCAGCAGCTGCGAATTTGTTGTTCAAATTAAAAAGAAAACTAACTTACATTACTTGCATTAGAATATTCAAATTCAAAATCAGAACGCTCTTTCTTTAACCTTGATATTGTAATTGCCAGGGGTGAATAAAGACAGGCGTGCGTCAAATGGGAAAAAATACGTTTGAAATTTAATATGTTGCAAACTACACACTTGGATATGCATGCACGGGTGCATGCACTGCCTGGCGTGCAGAGATATTGATCGATTTTATATGCGCAGCCGATAATGTATGTTAATAAATTATTTTTGATTTCGGAACGTGTTCTTTTTGAATTTGAAAGTCACGTAGCAGTGTGAACTTTTCGTAGGTGCCATTACGTTTGAGAGGTATTTATCTGTTCTAGATTTCGGTATCACATTATTTAGTGTTAAAAAATAAACACGACTTCTAGCACAACACAACATCTTTATAAATAAAGTCAAGTAAAAATAGGTGTTAATGTTTCTAAATTTTTTGCACTTATAAATATACATATACTCTTATCAATCAAAATATTGACGGTCAAAACTCTGATATGCCTTCTTGGCACACCTATTCGAAACATTGAAAAACCCTCCCCATTTACTCTTTACAATACGTTACATTACCTCTCCTTCGCAGCATCCAATAACATTCTAAAACACCATCTCATCTGCTCACTAAATTACAATTCCTGGTGCTTTGGGAAAACAAAAAACATTTATATCAATGGCGGGTCGGTTCTAAATTTTACTAGTCATTGACAGGCCGTAAAGGCGGGGATGCCCTCTGGAGACTCGTTGGCTATAGCTTCGGAGTAAGTAGATAAGAAAACTGGAGGAACGCTGCCCTCGGTTTTCATGTGACCATGGGTGGAAGTGACATAGAGTAGATGAAACAAAAAAAAACATTAATTATAAACTATTATTTCAACTAACGTAACATCCTTTTCAAACAATCCACACTTGTTCTGTGTCTGGGTTTGTGGGGCGCTTTCCTTGTTTCCGGGGTCTCTAGATATAGGGAATCCTAGGTAGGACCGTTACTATTATTATCATCCCTTAACGAGACCATTTAATAACCATAAATCAAATTAGTATATACCTACTCAATTTATGCTAATGAATTCAATTGCATCCTCTAAAATAATAATAACAAGGTTTATTTCTCGAAAACATCGGTAACATAAAAGTTTCGCCGGTTTTTCCGCGGCAACTATTAATTTTCCAGGATAAAAATTAGTATATAATTCTTCTTCATCTCTTGTAGGCAAGTGGTCAACCCTGGTGTCAAAATTTTTAGGCCGCCCAAAGGTTTGACTTGGCTTAACGATTATTGCCTTACGGCAATAGCCGGGACCGACGGCTTAACGTGCCCTCCGAAGCACGGTAGCGCTCAGTTGTAAATACCACTTTTTGCTGTAGCGGTCACCCATCGGAGTAGTGACCGCAGCGAACGTTGCCAGTTAGAAACGATATAATGATCTTAGTAATAAGTAATCTGTGTGCAAAGTTTAATACAAATCGGTTTAGCCACTTTTGCGTCAAAGACACATAGACAAACAAAGAATTAAACAAAGAAACAGTGTATTACTTTTATACGGTACGGTACCTACGGTAAGGAAGGGATGGATTTCACACGTGAAAAAAATTGTGGTTTTATCATCTCTAAAAACTTCCAATCTTATAGGGTCAGAGGTAAAGTTTTCGGACGGTGGTTGCCCAAGGGACGACCCGGGTTCGAAACCCGGATAAAACTCCGGGTAATTCTCACGTACTACCCCGCATTTGTCAGTTGAACCGCCCCAGTTGCTGGCAATACGTTCGTTTTTACTAACATATTAAAATAAACGACGCTTTTGGTAATAACTTTAAATTTTAATGCAAATTGCAGTGTATAAGTAGACGTTATAGTGGATCATTTTAAGAAAATACCTCTCGTATTATTGTTTGACTAAATTCTGATGGAATGCGTAGCACATCTTGAGCCACATATACAACTATTTACGAGACTATTATATATAGACATGCGTGGCACATATTTCACCGAACTATTATCATAGATAAATAATAGAATCTAGCTATTGCTAAACTCTTGCAATTAGCAAATAAGCAAGTTGAAATGGCAATGAGCAGGTCACATCACTCGCAGAATCGACACACGATGGGGAAGAAATATTCTAGAGTGGAAACCACAAGCTGGAAGACGCAGCGTAGTAGACCGGCTGCCGACTGCATGGACTGAAGACCAGGTCTGCGGGGAGCTGATAAATGCAAGAAGCAAGCAGCCACTCGAAGTAGGGCTCTTGTTATCATCATCATTAGCCTGAGTCCACTGCTGGACCTAGGCCTAAGACCTAATGCACGCCACTTAGCCCAATACTTTTTTTTTTGAGGGGAGGAACTTGCCCTCGCACGTCCCTGCCACCACGGGGGTGATGGCAGGGTATGTGGGACTCGAACCCTCTAAAACCCCCCCGTGATCCGTGCGCCGCCGGGATGGGGCGAGATAGGGTCGCGCTAGCATTCATATCTTATCCAGCTGCCGCCAGCACTCTGCGTATATCGTCGCTCCACCTAGTTGGAGGCCGTACAACTACATTTGCCAAGTCCGGTCTCTACTCCAGAATACGTCTACCCCAACGGTCGTCAGTTCTGCGGCAAATGTGACCAGCCCACTGCCACTTCAGTTTGGGCTATGTCGGTTACCTTAGTTCTCTGGCGCTCTTAATATGGGGGAAGCCTATGCTTAGCAGTGAGTGGAAGTCATGCGACTGATGGTAACCAATAAATGAGGCAGTTGTAAAACTTTAGCCTGGTCTGAAATTAGTATGTAAATGTTATGGACTAAGTTAGGCAACATTTGAATATGTGAGATATATATATTTTGCAGCATACTGACTGGCCTGATAGCTCAGTTGGTAGTAGCTCTGCCTTCTGAACTATTGGTTGTTGGTTCGTCTCCCACCCGGGACAAATATTTGTGTGATGAACATCGATGTTTGTTTTGTGTCTGGGTGTTATAAATGTATTCTAAGTATGTATTTACAAACAAAAAGTATCCAAGTATTTTATAGAAGTATTCTGTAGTTGTATTTCTAGATGGCGCTGTGTGACATGTCCACACATAATTTATTTATTTATAATATGAACATTATATATGTGAAGAGTTAAATTGCTATTACGGATGGACCTTTATTTCTGAATTCTGTCTTTTCTCGTAATAGGCAAGGTGGATTGAGAATTGAGACTTACAAATTGAAGAAATCCAACATGATAATATGTAGATAGATACGATACTTAGTGACTTTACAAAACTATAGCAATATTTCCAATTTTTAGAATGGCGCCTTAAAACATAAAAACTTTTAAAACTATAAGTTCCAGTGTAAAACGAAACGAGCGGGCTCGTCAAATATTTACGTTGACTTAGGTTAACCCTTGCATACGGCGTCCGTCAGACCGGGCGGTGGTCTCGCGGGACCGGCCAGGTAACCCAGTCTTAGAAACATGAAGAAGTGTCTCCAGAAAAATATTAGGCTAGTTGCCTGATTTTTTTTTTGCATTAATTAATAGGTAATATGCCTCAATAAATAAACAGCCGTGAAAACAAAAATTAAATATCTAAAAAATTACAATGTTACAAGCATTTTAAAAGAAAGAGACAGCTCAAACATGCAGTGACGTTAGTTCTAGCTCCTTCACAGTACCTCATTACTAAGGTGTGGTAGCTTAACATACAATCTCTTTGGTATGTGATGTCACAACGTGCGTTTTCATAATAACTGTGGGGAAGTTCCACAAGATCTCAGTTTTGCTAGAAAGGGACAGGCGATGAAAAACCCCCCAGAAATTTTAAAAGCTTACATGAATTATTTACCGATTTTAATATTTTTTTCAATTATTGCATTCACTTTTAACATACTTAAGCTCTTAGCTTTTAGAAAACAATATTGTCATCGAGTCGTTGTTGGGATCGTAAAAATGTCCCGGTGGTCAGCTTGCTATGCATCATCATCATCATCATCGAAAATGCGTCCGCTGCTAAACATAGGCCTCCCCAGTTAGAGGGTTAGATTCACCATAGGTACCTAATCACTACAATCGCAGTAGATTAATGCATACACCTACCGAGGAGAATGCCACCAATTTTGGAATGAACATAGATTATATCCCAACATCGACACAATTGCGATTGCACCGTCTATACTAGCCTTGATTATAAAACATTCATAAGTTTATACAGTTTACTTAACCCACACCTTTTCTATTATTACAGATGACAAATTAATGGAGTCGCTAAATTCTCTCAGGACATCAAGATGACAACACGAAGTCCAAAATAAAAATTGAAATCGGAATACAAATATCAAATAAATACAACGAGCAGCAAAACAGATGGAAGACATCAATGAGTTCAAAAGTTGAAACTTTAAATAAGAGTCAAAGATAACTACAGGAAAGAATGAAAAAAAAAACGTTCTAAAAGGTATTTCAAACACTTCTGGCTCCTTCCTAAGTCTAGCAAAAGAGATCCAAGGGTCATCCGGGGTACCGGCAATAAAATATGCGCAGCGGACGGCGAGATGTAAAAATGTTGTTTTTAGGGCTCTCCTCAATAATGTATCCTTTAGGAAATGTTAAGTGCTCTTACCTATGTATATTTGTAGGAAGGTACAGTTTTATGGGGAGAGGGAGAAAAGTAAGCAAACTATTTAAAATTCGAATGTTCTTATACCTACCAATGAAAAGTAAAGTAGATGGAAATAAGAGTTTTGGTTTTCAACCGACTCCAAAAATGGAGGAGGTTTTAAATTCGATTGGATGTTTTTTTTGATACTCTACAGTTTTGTTATCAATAATACAAAGTCAAAGACAAAGATTATTGCAAATAGAACTGTTTGGGTCATTCATGCCGAATCAACGTTTTCCAACGTTACATAAAGCTTCATCATCATTATCAACCTGAAGACGTCTACTGCTACATAGACCTCCCTTCCCCCATTGAGCGCCACCTTTAGCAGCTGCTTGCCTCGTACATCCATCGGCTCCCCACGGTTCTGACCAGGTCGTCGTCGGTCGTGGGGGGACGGGCTACGCTGCGTCTACCGGTTTGTGGTCGCCACTCGTGAACCTTTCTTCCCCATCGGTTGTCAGTTCTACGAGCGATGTGGCCTGCCCGCTGCCATTTCATTTTGCTAATTCTAAAAGCTATATCGGTGACTTTAGTTCTCTCTATCTTCCCAATTCGGATCTTATCTCGCAAGGAAACTCCTAGCATAGCTTACTTCATAGCTTGCTTCGCAACTTTGAGCTTTGACATAAAACTTACGGTTTCAGAACAACTAACTCTTACACACTAGGAGATCATAAACTGGTAGGAGGTTACTGTTTATTTGCTTAAACACTTTTGTCATCGGAAATAAACCTCGGAACCTCAAAAAAACGTGTTCTGGTAGCGTTGTCGATTGTTTTACGTCCAACATTTTGATTGGGATCAGATATTTTGTTGTATCAATTTTTTGGTGGGATCGGTTTGGCAGGATCTGTTGGGATCTACCCATTATAGATAGGTATAGTTTTATGTGCATCGTTAAATAAAAATTGGCCTTGTCTGATAACGAAACGAAAATCCTAACCGTAAGGCTTTAAAAATTCTTATTTTAAAAGAGAATAAATTCTGGAATCAGAGTTTCAAAGACTACATTACGTAACTCAGTAAACTATCGGCTAACATTCACTATCGATAAACTACGAGCCGATGGGCAAAGGGCGTCCGTGATCGATGGTACTTCTAATTTATACTCAAAGCCCTAAGGCCGTATCGATTACAGTGGAACTTCGGCCTTAGTACCGGAGCGGCGGTTTTTGCAAAATTTAGAAGACCGTCTCTTGAGGGTTAAGTCTCGTGTCAGAATATTGTAATTTTTGGAGAGCGTGAGAACGGTTGGAAATAACTAATTTGGTTAATTTAGATTTTAAATCAATGGTTACGTCATTACAATGGGTATAGTTTAAAGCATTATAACACGCATAACTGGCCATTGGACTATGGACGAGGTATTAACATTAACGGCGAGTACATCTCATCATCACCATCATCATCATCATCATCATCATCATCAACAGTCTGAAAACGTCAACTGGTGAACATAGGCCTCCTCCACAGAGCGCCACTTTGAGTAGCTGCTTGCCTTTTGTATCCATCGGCTTCTTGTGGATTTCACCAGGTCGTTGGTCCACCGAGTGGGAGGCCGGCCTACGCTGCGTCTTCCGGTTTATGATTGCCACTCAAGAACCTTTCTTCCCCATCGGTTCTCAGTTCTACGAGCGATGTGGCCTGCCCCCTGCCACTTCAACTAATTCTAAGAGCTATATCTGTTACCTTAGTTCTCCTGCGGATCTCCTAATTTCGGATCAGCAATCGGATCTGGACGTGAGTACATCTCTCACTTGAGATTTGCTGATGACATCATCATAACGGTTAAAACCTTGCAGGACCACCAATACATACTGGATGGACCTAGCTGACTCTTCTCAACGTATCGATCGCCGGATGAACTTGGATAAAACCAAGATTATGTTCAATGAACATGTTACTCCGGAACCGATCGTAGTTCAGGGACAGCTGGATGAGATTAGCGGAGAATCGGGCTAAGTGGCGTGCAATGGGAGAAGCCTATGTCCAGCAGTGGACTCGTACAGCCTGATGATGATGATGAAACATTATAAAAGTCTCAATTAGGTACAATATGAAAATTAGAGTGGATAGCTGTTAGTAATAAAGCCTGGAAAACACGTGAAACAAAGCTATGTCAGTTACAAAAACAGCTTGGTCCAAGACCCATGGATCGAGTTGTTCTTTTTTTAGATCACTGGTCCATCTATTAAAGGGAACTTCATTACTACACTTGGATAGACATAGCCACAATAAGTAGGTACAATCAATTAGTACCGATAAGTCTTGTACAGTATTTTAATCTTGCTGAAATTACCGGTATGCTGAGCCATTTTTATTGTTATAGAATAACAAATGAATACTTTTCATACATGAAACAAAAATGTACAACCACGGTACATACACACCTATATTTCTATATACAGTAATATTAATTAGGAATTGCCTAAACTCTCTCTGTATTTTTGTTACCTTTTCGCCTGAATTGATCGTGATAAAATTTGGTATTGAAATATTTTGAACCCTGAGGGACGTGAGTACCTAATGTTCCTACTTTTTATCGAAATAACTTGTATAATATAGTGCACGCGTGGGAAACCGCTGGTCTAAATTCCCATAAGTTCCTAAATAATTCACCGCTCATCAAAGTAAATGGAATAACAAATATAGGCACCAGCTCAACTTAATACTTAGGTAATATCGGAAGAGTCCCCACCTGGCCCGAGGGATGACCTTTGCTTAACGAACTGTTAGGCTTCCCGTTAATAGATACCTTTGGGTATGCGGAAAAGGTACGAAGGATTATGTGTACATAATATAGTGGGTTTAAAACTAAGGGTTTCTTATATGGTTACTTTTACGGATGTTCAGTACCTTTTTAATAGTACCGGGATATACTGGGTGTAATTGAATTCATTAGCATCCTTAGAAACTAGGTACCTACTCATGACACCAGTCATGTGTGATCCAAAATGTATGAAATCTAACACATCGATTTGGTATTGATAATGACTCCAAAAATTGGTATAACAATATAGAATTAAATTAAAATAATTAAGTACTGTTTTTAATTATAACATACATGAAAGTATAAATACTTTTAACAGTATCAAAATCATTCGTGGCAACTACGTTAGGCACCGCGGCAATCTTCATAATTCTCGATATATTTTTTTTATGTAAACGAATAACGTGACGAGCTAGTCGTTCACCTGATGTTAAGCGACAAGGCCGCCCATAACAGCTGCAGTGTCACTCGGAACTCTAAGTTAAAGTTTCACGTGACACTGCGCAATGCGCACGTCATGCTGAGCCAACACACAGTTGACCAGTTCATAAAGTCTCATTTCCCAGTAATTTCACTAGCTACATTGCCCTTCAAACCGGAACACAGTAGTGCTTGCACACTACTGCTTGGCGGCAGAATAAGTCCTACCACCTAGTAAACCTAGTAACGTTGTTTTTATTTGCACTCTTTATACTCTTTAATAATCATCAATAAATAATGTACTATCATGTCCTCAATTTATGCTAATGAATTAAATTGCATTAAATTGCAAAGAAAATGAAATTTCTTCGGGACACCCTAAACACGAATACCTCTTTTTGATAGCGATCACCCATCCAAGTAATGACCGCAGAACGATGAACATGAGCGATGAACATTGTAATAGTTTGTTCAAAATTCGATATCTAGATAGACAAGATAACATCAGTCAGTCAGTCTTATCACATTTGCGATGTTCTTTGACAATTTGACTTCAAAGTTAAGGTAAACAAACACCGTTTCCCAAGTAAACGAGTTAAGGTGGGGTCATCCTACGGGAGCAAAACTCCGGAGGTTTCGTGCGATACCGGATTAATTAGGGAATAGGGGCGAGTGGTCGGTGTTGCGACGGGTACAGACGGGTACAGAAGTAGATAACATTGTATAAAAAAATAATAGATAAGACGTTTTATTTTTATTTTTATGAGAATGATGAAGTGGCGAGCTAGTCGTTCACCTGATGTTAAGCGACACGGCCGCCCATAACAGTTGCAGTGTCACTCGGAACTTTAAAATAATAAAGTTTTGCGTGTGCATTGCGCACGTCATCCTGAGACATCACACAGTTTAATAATCAGATTACTAGACTGCGAAATCAGGTCATGAAGTGTCATTTCCCAGTAATTTCACTAGCTACAATGCCTTTCAAACCGGAACACAGTACTGCTTGGCGGCAGAATAACTGGCAAAGCGGTGGTACCTACCTAGACGAACTTTGCAGAAAAGTCCTACCACATAGTTCCTAGTATATATATAGTTGTTGTTAAATGCTTTTTATGTATATCATCACCAGCCTGAAGACATTCTGAACATAGAATGTCATAATATCATAGAAACTAACGTGAGTAGTATTCATAACTAAACAAATAGTAACCGGCTAGCACTCACGTAATTTTAGTCGAACAAACTCGACCGGTGTTCAGGCAATAAAGATTGAGTCAGCGCAGAGCCGCCGCCGTGGCCGCGCATACTCCATGAAGATGGGCATCTTTATTGCCTGAACACGGGTCGAGTTTGTTCGACTAAAATTACGTGAGTGCTAGCCGGTTACTAGTTGTTTAGTTATAGAATGTCGTTCTTGACATTTATAATCCGCGAGCAGCGAAGGAATGTAAAACTTTACCAGCGTCTTTGTTTCCCGATAAGTACAGCCTGGCGCTCTTCAAGTCGTGAGTGAATAGGTATCTTCTAGGCAAGCATGTACCATCGTAGACCACTTCGTCACTTTCCATCAGGTGAGACTGCGGTCAAATGTGGCCCTATTTAGTTAGAAAAAAAATAGAGCACCACTTTGACCGGCTGGTTGCCTCTTGCATCTAACGTTTCCCCGCCACGTAGTGTTGACCAGGATAACATGAGCTGTAGTATCGAGATATATCTTCTCTCGAGAAAGCATTTGACCAATGAATGATCACGTGGATGGGGTCACAAATTTTTTGTTGTGTTTTCATTGATCTGCTTTTTTAAGAGAAGCGATCCATCGAGATGGGTCCATCGAGTTGAGTTTGTTCCGGCCTACACTCGTTCGCCACTCGAGAACCATTCTTCCCCATCAGCTGTCGTTGCGATCAATGTGGCCTGCAATGTGCCCTTTCAACTTGCTAGTTCTAAGAGCTATATCGGTGACGTTAGTTATTTTATTGACTGTGTATAGCGTAATCACCACATTAATTTTCACTGTAAAGAACGGGATTGAAATCCGGCCCCCGTATTATGTAAAAATAGCAAAGCAACAGCAGTAGCAATGCAACAGCAGTAGCAAAGCGACAGCAAACACTTAGCAATCGGTCGCTGTTGCCCGCTTGTTGCTGCCTGTCACTGAATGCACTTTGGCCATTGATACTAGTGCCACTAACAACAGAACAGCAATGGATGAATCAAAATAATGCACTTTATAGTTCATCGATTGTCCGACAGACGGTGATCTAGCGCTAGATCACTTTCAGCTCTGCCAAAGTGACGTTTGACAGCTTTGACAGCAATGACTGCGAAATTTACGCCTGTTGCAAACATCACGTAATTAGGGGACCGTTCTTTACACATTCATCGTTCAAATTTTTCCTTTAGATTTTAACGCTTTTCTGCTCATCACTCCGAGACAAGGTGGTATTCGTCCAGCGGTTGTCTAACTGAATTACCTATCATTTTGATTGAACGTTTGAGAGCCTCTGGAGGCCCTATTAGATTGGTCTGCTATTTACTTGGCGTGTTAAGGGGCCTAATAAAGACTACAAGATAGCTTTACCAGAGGTAGCTTTATATTAATTGCACTATTGATTTAATTTATTTATTGATTAATTAGATTGATAAATAATTGCACTATCAATTTAATTTATTTAATCCAGCGTTGTTGAATCAAATCAAGATGGCTTCAGTACTGCCCAAACAATAAAAACTTGTCTTTGCAGTAACCCTGCATGGCCGTTGGCTCAATTAAAATAAAAAAAGGAAAAAGAGAAACATAATAAGGGTGAAAGTAAAACCACCAGACTAGAAATGACCTATGAAATGGGTTCGAGATCGTTTGCAGTATTAATTAAACATGATAAGGAATAATTATAAAACACGTCCATACGCAGCATAATACTGTTGTCTATGGCTACTAACTAAATGCTATTACACCTTCCTAATCGTTTCCTAACTAAGCAACTAACTGAGTTAGCTAATAAGCAACCATACCTCTTCCTATAAATTTAGGAAGCTAACTGACTGAATGCCATTACACTACACTGAGTTCAGTGACTGAATCACTTAGGTGTCTGAATTTAGGATGGTGTAATAAGGCTTTAAGTTCTACGCAATACCAAAATAGAGGTTATTTTAGTGTGCAATTTTACGATATTATACGAATGTCATTAATCTTTAAGAGGCGTTTATAAGTATAGAGACCTATAGCAGTTTTGCTATTTTAAATTCATTCAGCAACTGATGTAAAAAAAATTAAAAGTAGGTACACAAATACAAAAATACAGGTTACAAGAAGAAACAACAAAACCTATTTTTTCCGTTTCCGGGTATAATCCGATATACAAATGTGCAGTAAAATAAGGGGCACAATACACGTCTTAAACAAATATAAGAAGGCTGTGGCCGGTGACCTTTGTCCCTTGCACAGTGGTGTGGGTAAGGGACAGCGAAGAACACACTAACACTTTGAAGAAGGTTGTATTTGCAAATGTGACTTCGTAGACGGTAGAAGCTTCTAGACATGTACGGGAAAAACAACTGAATAAACAATTTAAATAAGGATTTTATTACTAAATAGGAAAGTTTTTACAGCCGTAATGTTACCTTGCATTCTTGGAGACATTTTTAGGTTAGAACTAGAGGCATTTCCCCGCTGTAGTTTTTACTTTTTTGGAATAATATGTATCTATTGATATGGGTATAATAATCAATCATATTTATTTAGTAGGTATATGAATTTTAAAGACTTAAGTATATATGGAAGTCGTACTTACCTATGTTGAATACGGCCCCCTAATTACCTAACTCGCAACAGGTTTGCGACAGGCGTAATAATAAAATAGTGTATTGGAATACACCGAAGTCATACTGACTTTTATACGTATTGGTCGTATATTGCGAATGATTGAACGGGTTTTGGACCTCCTTGGTTAAAAAAATCTATTACTACAAAGACAAGAAGACCCGGCAAGTGCCTAATAAGTAGTGGGCACTGGAAATGCTAGCTATGCTCGGTGTTTCCCTGCGAGATAAGCTCCGGAACGAGGAGATCCGCAGGAGAACTAAAGTGACCGATATAGATCTTAGAGTTAGTAAGTTGAAGTGGCAATGGGCAGGCCACATCGCTCGTAGAACTGACAACTGATGGGGAAGAAAGGTTCTCGAGTGGCGACCACGAACCGTAAGACGCAGCGTAGGCCGGCCCCCCACTCGGTGGACCGACGACCTGGTGAAAGCCGCGGGGAGCCGATGGATGCAGGAGGCGAGCAGCCGCTCAAGGTGGCGTGCTCTGGGGGAGGCCTATGTTCAGCAGTGGACGTCTTCAGGCTGTTAATGATGATGATGATGACTGGAAATGCGGTACAATTAGTTTTTGTTAGAAAAACAAAGACGTATCTATGAGTTCGTAGCCCTTCGCAGTGTAAGGCCGTTAAGGCCCGGCCACCTTCCGAATTCCGATACAATAACAGCAGCAACCCTTTCTTCGGGTCCGACCCACCGCTTATAAATTGCGGTGTCCGACGGTGCCAGAATGCCTTGTTTGTTTGCCATATTGTACTTTGTTTTGAATTGTTGTTTGGAAATTGTCAATCTACACCTACTTATTCGAGCTATGCTTGGTGTTTCTCTGCGAGGTATGATCCGTAATGAGGAGATCCGCAGGAGAACTAAAGATACAGCTCTTAGAATTAGCAAGTTGAATTGTTAATGCGCTGGCCACATCATTGTTAGTCACTTTTGATACTTCCGATTGGGCCTAATAAATTAATGAATTTAACGCTCTGTGTATTTTCGTGTCTCTACAAAATTCAATAAGACAGTTACACCACCGCTTTAGTGAAACAGGTCAGGGACTAATACTCATTTACCTATTTAACTGAAATTTAATACATTAGCTTTGCAATACTTATCGGAATTTAGTACTTGTTATTGCGAGTGAGTTAGGGGGTAGGTAACCTTGATTGATTTAAGTTCAGTGACAATAAATTGACATAACCTACCTATATTTATGTATTTTTTTTCTTTTAGCGGTTATGGATTTCCGTTTGGCTCGCCTGATGGTAAATGACTGGTCTGGCCTGGTCTGGCCGAAGGTGGAGCACCTCAATCTAGAAGGTATCTATTCGTTCTGGCCTAAAAGACACCTAGGTTATAAGTTTCAGGAAACTCAGATAGCAACAAGTTCCATATGTACACAAGTCATATTGAGTTTTATACAGACAGTCATATATTTTACATATACATCACTGGAAAAAACATTATTGATCTATAGAGGTTGCAACGGCAATATCTAAGGTTTGGTATTTACTAAAATGCACGTACGCCAGGTCTGGTATGCGGCACATTCCTTTCTATGGAAGGTATCTCGATATTACCTACGTTTCCTAGATTTCAATTTATGAATATTCTGACCTGCAATCTCAGAACATTTTGTAAAATCTTTGTGAGAAAGAAGAAATATAAAAAGTTTTTTTGTTATTGGCGCATACCAGCATCCAGCTCCAGTATTATTAAACATTAATAAGAATAAAATAAATTAGAATAAGATTAATTTCAGCAAACACAATGTGAAGAAAAGTCGGTCAGTGTTTTGCCTAAAAGACTTTGCTGCTTGACCACACTAATAGGCCATCGCTTAAGAGAAGCGTATAACCTCTTGTCCATACAAAAAGCACCAACGCTTTTCCACCCTTAAAATGTTATCCGATTTAGATGATTTTTTTATATGGTATTGCCACAGTAAAAAAATATGCTCGTTTGTCTTCCTTTTTTAAGTTTCCACAATATCTTCGTATTTATAGCCACCTAAAGTAATGAATTTTTGGCGTCAAAACTATGACGAAGAAAAGTAGTTGTAAGTAGAACACGAAACATATTTAAAGAAAATCAAGACGTACAAGCATAGATTATTATCTATCCAAACAATTGAGATAAAAATCAAAAGGTGTTTTAAGGTTTAGAGGGTGAAAACTGTTGTCACCCGAAACAGTAAAATGTAGGTAAATTCACTCATGGGCTCTATTGTCTCTATCATACGTGTGGAGAGCAGAGCGATGGCAATAACATTTTCAAATACCTGGACGGTTCTCTTAAGTTCTAAAACGTCCACTTGTCAAAATGTACATTTCACATAATGTCTACCAGACGTACAGTGGTATGTCAAGTACTCTTAGAGTATAGACTAAACTAAAGCATAGAGAGAACTTGATTATGTGTCAAACGTACCACTTTTGTGAACACTTTGATGTCAATGAGCCTGACAGATTTATATAGAAAAAACAGTTGGCTCGAGTCGAAAAAAATGGTACGGTGCTTATCGCAAGCGTAGCTAATTACTATATGTTTGTTTCTTTCCTTCGCCACTGACTTAGCGATACGTGTGAGCAGTACAAATATAATATCGTTTCGATTGATCTCTCTATGCTTTAGTCTATACTCTAAGCAAGTACTTACTTGTAAAAATGTCATATTGTATATTGTCATTGGGTCTTATTAAATAGTCCCATTGTATAAACATACAGTACCTACAGATATATAGTTCGGATCAAAAACAATATGTTTCTTGTCCGGATATTGTAATATTGCTCGACCTCTACCTCAAATTGTAATAAAAAATCCCTGCGTCTTGCCCCAAACTACTTTTGGGTTATTTACTGTCCCGGTATCCAGTATCAATCGGTACACTCAAACCGTATTGGGGCATTTTGTGAATATATTGTTTTTATTATGAAAACGGACAGTGTTTTTTTTGTAGTATAGACGCACCGTTATAGGTAAGTACTTTACCGTAGTTTTCGAAAAAACAAAGAAAAATCTCCCGCTTACTAATTACTATGTAGGTACCTAGCATTGGAATAGTTAATCAGTGTTGTAAGCGGAAGCGCGGTGGACAGTTCTTAAGATATAAGGACGTTCAAAAAAGGCACATGAAGAAATGCAACATTGATCCTTCTTGCTGGGAATCGCAGGCGGAAAACCGCCCTGACTGGCGTCGAATGGTGCAGCGTAATGTAAACGCATTTGAAAGTGAAAGAAGGCGCGATCTTGATTATAAGCGAGACCAACTTAAAAGTGAACCGCCTTAAATATCCAATATCATTATGTCAACGGTACTCTAACGTGCACTAAATGTGCACGTACATTTTCCGTAAAAATAGGGTATATCAGTCATATTAGAGCTAAACACCAAGGCTCCTAAAAATAACAGAAAAAGGTCGCCGTGGCCGAAATCGGCCTGGGTGGTTATTATTAATCAGTGTTGTCTCTTGTTTTATGTTTGCCTATTTCAAACTTGATAGAGAGAAACAAAACACTAAAGAAATATTCATCCACTGCACAATGTTTGATAGTAAAGGTGTTTATTGTATAAACTGTACACATAATTATGTAACAATTACATGGATGATACGTCCATGAACAATAAATAATCAATAACTAAAACCACAAAGCATTCAAAAATATGACGCTTTGCGACGAAGCATTTCTTCGTGTTCTGTGCTAAAAACCAATCATCATCGTCATCATGAGCCTGAAGACGCCCGCTGCTGAATATGGGCCTCCCCCATAGAGTGTCACCTTGAACGGCTACTTGCCTCCTGTATCCATCGGCTCCCCGCAGTTCTGACCAGGTCATCGGTCCACCTATTGGGAGTTGGCCTACGTTGCGTCTTCGGGTTCGAGGTCGCCACTCGAGAACCTTTATTCCCCATCGGTTGTCAGTTCTACGAGCGATGTGGCCTGCCCACTGCCACTTCAACTTGCTGATTCTAAAAGTAATATCGATTACCAATATGTAATTTAAGAAAAAATAAATAAGTACTTACTCGTACTTTTATCCGACTTATGTATTTCTATAAAGGAACATTGTTGGGTTTTGTACAGCACTATAACACTAGTGCTGTACAAAACTCCTAGCCTGAGCTCGGCATGAGCCATGGAGCATGGACGAATCCATGTCACTGATTTTCAGCTCAGACCTTGAGTGACGTATCTTATTTTAATAATGAAATAGTAACGACGTGCAGTGTAAATATATTAAAAATAATAATCCGAGTTTATAAAAGTTAACTTAACATAATTATTATGTCGATATTCATAATTTCATTATGTTCATAAAACATCAATATTTTATGTGTTCCTGCCCTTCCAAACTTACTATTATCACTAAAAGCAGCAACTTACTAAGATGTGGGTGATTTCACTAAATGCAAATCGAGTTTTGAGTGCCCCACAGTTCTGCCCAAGTTTGCCCAACTCGGGGCAACAAAACTGGGCAAATGCCTAAGTTAACTAATTTAATCCCGCCGAAAAGCTTTGCGATATCTGGGACTAATGTATGCGAACCGGATACACCCTTAATGCCTTGTTGTAATTGCCTAGTTCACTTGAACTTGAACTACGTTAATGTATTTAAGCACTACTCACAATGCATAGTTATGACTATGATTAAAAAAATAAGTTTAACACTGACTTTTTTACTCTAATTGCCATTTTAGTGAGTTTCTTAATGGTTTGTAAATCTGTTAAGCTAGTTTGACTAGATAATAAGTGGGCTAGCTTCCTAGCCTGGTTATTAATAATTGCTTTTAGCTACAAAATTCTAAATTTTAAATAAACACAAATTAGTTTGAAAATATAATATGCAAAATTTATCAACGAAAATCAAGAGCGTTTAAAAAAATACAATAATATTCGTTTACTAAATAAACGCACTTAAAGTTAATTTCATTGAAAAAATTAAGACTTATGTATAAAGAAAATTACTACTTACTTCTATTTTGATATTTATTTACAATGTAACTTTACTAACAAATTGCCACGTCATTAAATGCTAACTGATAAGTAAATGCACTTTTTGTCCAGTTACACTGGAACACACTATTCGAACTAAACTAATTCAAACGCAGCACGGACCGGCCGACCCTTTGCGGGCAGTCTCCCCTCGGCGACCACTACACCCCACCTCCACCCTTGGACAACAAAAAACATTACAGCCACCGCCATCTATACTTTAAAACCAACCTTAAACATTAGCGAATAAGGTAGAGTTCAGAGTAAACGAGTTTTTGTGGGCAGTTTGGGACAAGTAAGGGGGGGACGGACAAAGATCGACCCGTGGCTACTGCGATTGTGTAGTTCTGATTTCTATATTGAGCTTATCTTTATGTCTGAATATATTTCGGATGATATTGGGTTTGGTTATTTAATAGGCTTGTATTGGAAATATTGTTATGGAAATGGAATGGCATTGGGCTGATGGTGTACTTATAGAGGACGCAATCGACCTCAATGGCATAAATTGAGTACACGCTAGTACATCGTTTATTGATGATTATTAAAGACTAAAGAGTGCGAATGAAATTTTTTTTATTAAAAATTGTGAAGATTTCCGCGTCGCCGAACGTAGTTGGCACGAATGATTTTAATACCTTTAAAAGTTTTTATACCTTGTATGTAATAATTAAAAGCAGTACATGATTATTTTAATTTAATTTTGTACTGTAGCAGTTGATTAAGGAAGTAATCCCATTTTCTGGAATTATTATAAATACCAAATCGATGCATTAGATTTCATAAATTTTGGTCCACACGTGACCGGTATCAGAAGTAGGTACTTTAGAAGTAGTTTCAAAGGATGCTCATGAATTCAATTACACCCAGTATAGTACATCTACAATAATTACAGCAATCACGTAAGCAATCAATAAAAGGTATGTATAGATATACTTATGAAAACTGTAGTTTCGATCATTCAGCTTATTTATTCTCGCAATGTGAAACTCCTTGGTGAAATTCTTACATATGTATTATTGAAATTTAAAAAAAAACCGTAAATGTTACGCACGGCGCTATACAACGAAGGATGCGGTAAAATAGGTACTTAGGTGAGAGTACCTATTTTACCGCACGCTCCCTTGTATGGTGCGTAATGTTTAACTTTCGAACAATGTATACAGGCTTTGTAAATGCATTTTTTGAGCAAATGCGTTGAAAAAGTTTTTTGGTTATCCACCCAATACATTTCCGCTGCTGGGTGGGACATGGCTTTCTATTACAGGGAGAGAGCGTAGGTCTACCATGCTGCCCAAGTGCGGGCTGGTGGATGACACTTGTCTTCGAATTTCGTGATCCTTTAACATGACAGTTTCTTCGCCCTGTTTTACCTACTTCATCGTTGCAAGAACGACTAAAAATTCTACAATTGAAATTGAAATTATTATTATTATTTATTTATTTATTTATTTTTTTTTTTTATTATTTTTTTTTTATTTTAAGCCGCGGGGAGCCGATGGATGCGGGAGGCGAGCAGCCGCTCAAGGTGGCGTGCTCTGGGGGAGGCCTATGTTCAGCAGTGGACGTCTTCAGGCTGTTAATGATGATGATGATGATTTATTTACTTCGTGTGTTCATGTGTTTACTTCAATTATATATTAGTAACTTTAATTATACTGTGTTTATTATTTTTTACAAAATATATCCAATTATTTAATATTTATTACCTATGAATAGTTTCTGTCACACTTTAAGCAAAACTACACGAACATGAAACTTGGGATTGCTTTGTGTTTTACCCTTTTTCCAAACATGACAGCGGCACTGTTTGCACGGTCCTGCCTTGACTTGAAGAAACACCCCTAACGTGTAGACGTTAACTTAGCTACGCATGTGAGTGGTGCAAGGGAAAAGCAGCTAGCGACTTTCTAACACCTGCCACGTTAATTTTGAAACGTGGTTTAGCTTATATGGAGTATTATTTGTATAAAAAAAAAATTATGTATTTAATAGTAATAAACATATACTTACTTTTTACAATTTAAATAATGATTAATCATTGCATTCTTATGCAGTTTAAAGAAATTATTTATAATAAATTGATTTTAAAGTGCTGAGTGCCGAATGGTGCAGTGCAAAACTTTAATGCATAATTAAGATCTAGGATTCAATATTACACAGTATCGCCTGCTCAGTTTAAACAATCTGTTATTTTTATTTTTTATGAAGGTAAAATTCCGGCTATTCCGTGTGATTGATATTTTACCTTTCATTTAAACCTGGGATTTCATTTAAAATTAATTTGCTATCATTAGTAGGTGGTAGGACTTTTCTGCAAAGTTCGTCTAGGTAGGTACCCCCACTTTGTCAGTTATTCTGCCGCCAAGCATTAGTGTGTAAACACTACTGTGTTCCGGTTTGAAGGGCATTATAGCTAGTGAAATTACTGGGCAAATGAGACTTAAGAACTGATCTCAGTCTAGAAATCCTTTTTAGACTATGTGATGCCTCAGGATGACGTGCGCAGTGCGCGGTGTCACGCGAAACTCTAATTTAGATTTCCGAGTGACACTGCAATCTGTAATAGGCGGCCGTGACGCTTAACACCAGGTGAACGACTAGCTCGTCACGTCATTCGTTTACATAAAAATAAAATAATAATAAAAAGTTACATAGTAATCATTATGTTACTTGTTGTTATGGTACTCTGTTGCAGACGCAATATCAGAAAAAAAAAGACATAATTATGTTCTGGTCTCTTTATCACCTACATTTAAAAATATTGGTATGATAATATTTAATAAACTAAGTACTACTAACGCATTATTAATCCATTGTGTCCAAATACTCGTACCTAATTAATAAGCCTCAAGTCAAATCACTACCGCTGCCGCTTATGACATACAACGGCTGGCCTCTAGGGCGCCCGTGACAGGCTGACGCGGGTCCGGCCACGCGGTCCGAAATAGATATTTCACCGGGTGTCGTGCGGGACGCTGCAAACAAATTTCGTTACATGACGAGTTGATTTTGTTGTTTCACTTGGCATTTTGTTGACTGTAACTACATCAAGTTTTTGGATACATATGTAGGAAGTTTTATTGATAAATTATACTTATACTACTTATTAAATAAATATTTATTATAAAAAGTAAAGCAGGTAAGTAAAAAATTATTATATTCTATTCTCATTTATATGTTCTTATGGATTTCTTAAAATAACTTTTAATAATGATGATTATTATTTTATGTGGTGTAAAATATAGACTAATATAATATTTTAAATACCGCACCGTTGATAAAAATAATGTTGAGCTCTATAGGATTATTACGAACGATTCCAATAAGAAAATAGGATAGTTTGATCTGTCTATTAGCTAGCGCCATCTACCGTTGAGTAGCTCAGCGGCAGACTCGGAAAAGCTTTGTTGCGCATTTTCACCACACACAGCGCTAGTTTACAGCAGATACGGTGTTTTAGGATTATGTTGAAAATAGTCCAAGTAAAAGGATTTAATATTAATTTGATTTTGATAAGTTTAATGAGTACTATTTAAAAGATTTTATTAAAGTGCAGACTTTAATAAAAAAAAAAAAATAGTGTTTTATGTTGTATTTAATTTTGCGTTAAGCCACACAGGACGCTGCAAGTTGCAGCTACTGTCAGTTTTATAAAATTAGGTACTTTATTCATCAGAATAGGTTAGTAAACAAAGAGATTTTTAGACGTTTTATTTTTGTCACAAACTTGAATACAATAGCATAGATAAGCTTGCGTCTAATAAGAAAAAAACATTACAGGCATATATATAAAAAAAAAAAAAAAATTTAGGTGTTAATAATAGTTGTGAAATATTTTTTATTTGGGTCCATGCCTTAAGCCAGTGTCGAGTTTCATTAGTAAAATTCAAATTAAATTTCATTTTAGACGATTCTAATCTCCGTAGATTAGAATCGTCTAAAATGAAATTTAATTCGGAAATAATTCAATATTCATTCTATGATTCAATTCAATCATTTATGATTCAAATTTAATAAATTTCGGAAAATGTCTAATTCCGTCTGGGAAATCATTTTAATCACAAAAATTAAGAATCTATAATAAACAAATGAGCGCTTAGTTTTTACGTTTTTTTTAACTTTTACAAAAAATATTCTTTACAAATATAACCAGATTTGTAGAAATAGCCTCCTCCTATCTGTTTTAAGTTGATAAAAGCAGACATACATTAAATTATGACAAAGAATCGTGTGTGTGATACCTGTTACAACCATTCATTATCTCTATTCTATTGCTCACAGCTTTTCATACGTCAACTTCAGTTTATAGTGATAAAAATTCAAGGTTACCAAACTCTATACCAAATTTTTCAAGATCTGTAGAGCTGAATTTGGCCATAAAACAGTAAGAAACAGAATTACATCATAAGCCGGAAAACGTCCACTGCTGAACATAGGCCTCCCAATAAAACGATACTTCGGGTGCTTATCATAGGGTTTTGCCATAATCACCACGCTTGGCAGGCGTCTTGGTGATCGCAGATTTTAATGTGAAAAGAACAATGCTGCTACCCATTCCCCGGACATTCCCTTAGCCGACTCATTACGGCACCCACGGGAAGAGATAGGGTGGTCCTATTCGCGAACTGGGACTACACGGTAAACAAACAGAATACTAAGAACTAAATAAATTAGTACGGATTAAGTTTCAAACTTCATTAACACCCGCTAAATTAAAATCAAAACGCGAAAGTTACAATTTGAAAATAATATCACGAGAAGTTATCAAAACCGTTATCTGAAACTTCGAGGAAAGTTGGCGCCGAGTAAAAAATGCAATGAACTTCCGTTGGAGAGTGAAAGTGAAAGACTTCAGGACTCGTCTGAAAGCTTGCTCAACTAAAACTTGATGCTGAGTATGTTATACAGCTATAGCAAGTTTTACTTATAGTTTTGTTTCTAAAAACGTTATGTAGATTTAGGATCCAATTTCAGTCCAGTAATCTGATTATTAGACTGTGCTATGTCTCAGGATAACGTGCACACTGCGTAGTGCAGTATCACGCGAAACTTTATATTTTAGAGTTCCTAATGACACTGCAAATGTTTTGGCGGCCGCGTCGCTTAACATCGGACGAACGACCAGCTCTTCACGTCATTTAATTAACATTAAAAAAATAAGATTTTCAGTGATATTGTACAGCAAGTTTTATTTATAGTTTTCTGATGATGATGGCACGAGGCAAGAAGCCCGATGGCTTGACATTAGTTTCCTGGAGCCGTGGATGGCTTTTGGTCTGGGATGCTACTTGCGTCGATACTCTGGCAGCCTCTCACCTCCAGGGCACTTCAAGAGCGGCTGGTGCAGCGGCGGAAGTGGCGGAAAACCTCAAACGGACGAAATATGAATCTCTCGGTGAGCGATACATATTTCTTCCGTTTGTGGTAGAAACCGTGGGACCGTGGGGTCCGTCCGCTCGCGTTTACGTGGAGGAGCTGTCCAGACGCCTAGTAGAAATTACAGAAAGTGCTGGCTCTTACCTCGGCCAAAGAATAAGTTTGGTCATTCAACGAGGTAATTTCGTTAGCTTTTTGGACACCTTACCCGCAAACAGCGACTTTATTTTTAAGTTTGGATATTTCTAGTTTTAGTTTACTTAATAACTTACTTACTTAATTTGTTTTAGTTTAGATATAATTTAATTAAGTGGGGGGCCAGCCTGCGCACTAGGGGACCGACGATCTTGTGAAAATCGCAGGGAGCCGATGGATGCAGGAGGTGAGCAGCCGCTCGAAGTTCCGCTCTCTGGGACGGCCTATGTTCAGTAGTGGACGTCTTCAGGCTGTTGATGATGAAGTAGTTTTAATTAAATTCGATTTTTAAATATTCCTCTTCAAATTTATATTTTTTTTTCCAAACCCAAATAACAATTATATTATACCTATTGCGATAAAACTAGTACAGATTATTCTTATTAGAATTAAGTTTTTTCTTTCTGAGCTCAAATTCTTAGTTTAGCCGCAGAATAGATTTATGTAGATTCAGCTCAACTACAAGTAAAGGTCTACTTACATACAATGGATTTCGAATAGAGACCACCAAGTTCTGACTGTATAATAAAGAGCTACGTCTAGTAGTTTCAAATTTAAAAAAACCTATCGCGCGTCATACAATTGATATGCTACCTAATACCTACTCTTGAAATTGTGAAATTTTTCTAATAGGATATAACATTTCACTCAAAAATATATTAATCAATCTTATAAGAACCCCAAACAAAATAACTAAAGTTTCAAAACCACTCGCCCTATCCCATGACCAGTGTAGCCTGACCCTCAGTGAAACTCAATTGCATACTCAATCTCAAACAACCTAATCCATTCGACCGTCCAATTTCCCGGCAAAAACCGGTTTGCGCCAGTTAAAATGGGCGGGATAGTGCGGCGGCGGTCATATCCGATTGATCGGGACGAATCAGTCGCTGATCAATCAGACTGATTGAGTATGTTGGGAGTTAGATTGATAGAGTGTTTGAGTGAGTTGGATAACTTATGACTGACGCAAATTAAGTGTAAACTCTACAACTGTCTTATAAAAAAGGAAGTAAGTAAAATTGAATTATTAACAGCTTTCAAAAATAAATGGGTGTATAGATTTCTATATATTTTGAATAATTTTTAGAACTAAGTACTCAGAACTCGGATCCTATACTCCTAATATTAATTTCCAGTGTGTATTAATAATGTAATTTCAAAGTGTGACAATGATAATAACAATAATCAACTCGTGACCAAAATGCTGGTTTCTATTTGGCTCAAAGGCTAAGCATTTCCATTCAATGGGGCATTGCCGCCAGCATTTTGGGCAAGCTGCCTACTGGTAGCGGCTTCTTAAATCTTATATGTTATTTAAGTTGTAGAGAATAAATATAATGTTTTAATTTCAAATCAGAGCTATGGCTATGAAAAGCCATAACATTTGTGCATTAACTATATTATGATTACTTACAACCTCGAAATCTGATACTTTTTTTTTAATAATATGATTCCCAATATTGTCGGCTATGAAATGATGATTTAGGAATTTACAATTATTTTAAATACAATACATATTCATTCTTTACTGTTAGTTCGGGACCAACGATGTACGGACGATGGACAATTCCTTCAATCTAAAAGTAAGTTGAGTCAAATAAAAAAGCATTTTCAAAATCAGTTAATAAATGACGGATTCTGAGGTAACAAACATTAAAAAAAACATACAACCGAATTGACAGCCGCCTTTTTTTAAGTCGGTCAAAAACAAAATGAATAAAAACCGGCGAAATTTGAGTCGGACTCGCGCACGAAGGGTTCCGTACCATTATCTATAGAAACGAGCAAAATGGGACCCCTTTAAATATTTATTTTGTAGTATTAGTTGTTATAGCGTCAACAGAAATACATCAACTGTGAAAATTTCAAATGTCTCAACTATCACGGTTTATGAGATACAGTCTGGTGACAGACGGACAGACAGACAGACAGACAGATGGATAGCAGCTCTTAGTAATAATAATAATAATAATTTGTTTATTTTGGCATCAAGGCCCAAGGGTTAGTGTACAGACTTATAACTAGGTGTTAGTACTATCGCTAAAGGATCGAAAGATTTAAAACTATTTGACAAGCACACTGACAAATGCTCTGCTTATCGGGCTATCGAAACTTCCCGCTATAACTTGCAGTATGCTATTAGGGCTGCCCCGCACCCGGCTCAGCAGCGACGCGGTCCTCTTCCTTAGGATGGCATGGAAGCCATCGACGCGCGCCTCCGCAAACATACCAGAGGCACTGCAAAAGCGAGGCAGCCCCATCAGCATACGGAACCCGTTATTATATTGGACCCGCAAGGCATTGAAAGCTCGCTGCGTATAGCTGATCCACAGGCTGCTGGTGTAGAAAACCTGACAATAAGCTTTAAATAGAGTGATTTTAACTTCGTCACTACACCGAAAAAATAGGGTCCGTTTCACTCTATGGGTACGGAACCCTAAAACGAATTAAGATATTAAAATCTTATTATTTTCTCGTTAAGACGGTGTAATTCTTCACGCCTATGAGCTAAGAGTTTCACTCGCACAGGAAACAAGGGGTTGGTTCTTTGCGAAATTGCTTCCTACGAAACATCCGTATAATAATTTAAATTGCAACGCAAATCTTATTAGAAATGCTCTTTTCAACCAACATTAAAAAAAAGAAGGATCTCTGTTCGATTGTTACCTGAGAACTGCGTCATATAGAAACCGGTATAGCAAATTCTTTTTTAATTTTAAATACATACTGTCAGTTTGATCTAATAGAAAGCTTAAAGTGGAACGTTTCACTAGCGCGGCAAATTCAAATTTTCTTGTGTTCTTTTGCCAATAATAGCTTAATTACTAAACGTGATTACATTAAAACTGATTTAACGTAAAGAAATAGAATATATCTACAAATTACGATTAAAAGTACCTCCTAGATATCATTGGTTTAGCGACAAATGGCAATAAACAAATTTCGTCTTAGTTTTTCAGTCTCTTGCCATTTGTCGATATGCCAATGATATGTAGGTGATACTTTTAATTGTAATTTATTGATACATTCTATTTATTTGCGAAATATTAGTTTTAATGTAATGACGTTGAGTAATTAAGCTATTATTGGCAAAAGAACGCAAGAAAATCTGAATTTGCCGCGCTAGTGTAACGTTCGACCGTAAATAGTAGACATGGTATTTCCCTATTTTTAACCGACCTAAAAAATGAGGTTGTCATTATTCGGCTATATTTTTTTTTATTGTTTGTTACCTGATAATTTTGTTATTTTTAAGCCGATTTAGAAAATTGTTATTTATTTGAAATATTTTTAAATATTTTTTATACTTTCAGACGGTCCCATATGTACCTACAGTTTTTAATTATTGCATACATTCAGTTAAAAAAAAGTTTTACAACTATGAAAATCATTCGTGACAACTACGTTAAGCACTAGAAATCTTCACAACTTTCGAATAAAACATAAATATTTTCGCTTGCGGTCATACCTCTTCAAAAGTCATCAATAAATTTTAACTATTTTATTTTCTTTAGAAAAGTAGCAGCTAAATATAAAACATCATGTACATTATACAAATTATGTACAATTATGTACCTACTCAATTTACGCTAATGAATTGCATCCTGTATAAAACATTTCAGAAGGCAGAGCTACCAACAGAGCTATGAGGCCAGTAATTTTTTTTAGATAAACACTCAAAGAAAATAAACTATCTAAATAAAATTAAAAAGCCAATGTTGCAGCCATTCTCGAACCGAATGGTCTAAAACTAAGCTCAGCTAAAACGGCGTAAATATAGTAATCTCGGTAGCGGTTACATATTTGAGCCGTTTGGTGTTGAGACGCTGGGTCCGTGGGGAGCGAGAGCTCATCGCGTTTTCCAAAGTCTATCAGAGCGCCTTGTCGATGCGACGCGTGACCAAAATGCTGGCATTTATTTGGCCCAACGCATCAGCATTGGCAATGCTGCCAGCATGTTGGGTACGCTACCTACCGGTAGTGGGCTGGAGCACTTGACTGTCTATAGGCCATCGTGACTAGTATACAGTCCATAAGTGTTCTTAGTAGTAGGTAGTGTAGCTAGTTTAGTTTAGCTTTTAATATTGTAGTAGTTAACTTGAGTAATAAAGGTACATTGCCCGTTAAAAAAAGCCCAAGTCCTTTGTCGGGTAAGTAGTTCCCTCATTATTCCTGCCCCCTCACGTGTAAGATATCACCAGAATAGAGCTCTTTGAGACAATTTATTGTAATAGTATTTCTTTGTCTCTGAATTTGTATAAAGATATCTATTTACAAATGATTTTTTCATGTAAAGGAAAATTTGAATCTCGAACGCGATTTGAACCTGCATACTACACACACACTGCTACACTACAAACCTACATAAAAAACTCTAAAATGCGTCAAGTGACACGGTGTTAAGGTAAATGAAAATTCAAATTCAAAACCCCAAATTCAATTTTATATTTGTTTTTCTTCCATCCGAGTATCTATTCATGTGTATATTTAACTTTTATTATATCTTTTTTTTAACGGGCAATGTGCCTTTATTTTTAAAACTAACTACTACAATAATAAAAACTAATAAACTAGCTACACTATCCACTACACAGTTTGGACTGTATACTAGCCGTGATGAGACAGGCCAAGTGCTCCAGCGTGGGCACCGGTAGTTAGCGTATTATAATTAAGTGCAAATGTTTTATTTATATCTTATTTATTAATATTATTATTTCTAGAAATAAATATTATAATTATTATACTAAATATAAATATTATACTAATTATAGGTAGCGATTGAAATAATATTTTTGCAGTATTTTAGGTTCTCTCGTGGCCATCTTCACACTGGACTTTTAGCAAAAGGGGTGGCAAGCACCATATTGCAGACAACTAATGCAACTCATAATAGCCCTTTTCTGTCCCCTGTCCTATTAACAAAAGAGAAGGTGGGTGGAGTGAGGGAGACGGTTGAGAAAGAGACGGCAAATTAACGGGTGGACATTAATGGCGCAGCGTGGACCTTTGTTGAAATCTGAAGTGTGCCCCCACACTTCAGATTTCAACAAAGGTCCACGCATGTAGATGATTACCTATGTATATTTTGAGCTTTCTTTATTAAGAGGATGTGTAGGCGGTTTTCATTTTATGGTGGTGAGACCACATAATAAATGGCAGTACAGTTTGAAACGCAGTATTTTCTATTTGTGTATTTTTTTCTTGTGTCTTTTCAGGGCATGATGCTAAAACGAGTTTTTTGCACCTAATATAAAACTTTTTTTGGGTTATGTATCCGGTTGCCCAATGGTTTTTATTTTCTTTGGTTTTTAATCTACAACGAAAATTATAAATATATTTTTTATTTGGAGGGCTTTATCGCTTAGCGACTACATCGCCCTGTAAGAAAAATCAAAGCATATTATTTTTACTTCTAGTCCTTGTTATAAATTGAACTGCATCTATAATCTGGCATGTGGCATCGTAGCTCTCTAAACGGATGCATTTTTTAAAGGCGACTTGATGAATAGTGTTCTCAGCCAATTAGAGGTTTACTAGGTAGTGTATGACGGAATTTATTCAATTTTAATACAATACATTTTTATATTAAACACAATATAATAATAAAACTACAACAATAAAACTAGGTATTCTATAAAAATGAACTAAAACTATAAAATTAACAATATAATACAAAACTAATCTAACAAACCACTACCAGTGGGCAAAGTGGCCAAAATGCTGGCAGCATTGCCACGTTGAATGGCAATGCTCAACCTTTGGCCCAAATAGAAGCCCGCATTTTGGTCACGCGTTGCTTCAACCAGACGCTTACAAAAGTTCTTTAAAGATTTTGTGTGCACTTGGTCCCCATGGCCCAAGAGTCTCGACCCCAAAAAGCGCAAAAAAAACCGCTGTCTAGGTTATCATATTTGCGCCTTTTCAGTTTCTCTGCGGAATCCGCCGCCACGCCAGCCTTATTTCATTTTAATTAAAACAATTATTTTATTTAGTGTAGGTATACCTACCCAATTCTCTCTTCCTCTTTTTACTCATCCATTTTTCTCAGCCTATATTTTATCAAAATACGGTGTTAATTATTAATGACTTATTTATGAAAAAATATCGATATAAGTAATCATGGAATGAAAAGCTAGTAAACACTACCCCCTTACCAATAAACATTGCATAACAGTGGAATGGCTAGCTAATAATTTTTTTTTTCTTCTTTTATTTGACTGGCCTGTTGGCTCAGTTGGTTACTACCAACTGAGCTAACAGGCTCTGCCTTCTGAACTATAGGCTGTGGGTTTGATTCCCACTCAGGACAAACATATTAGGTGTTTGTTCTGTGTCTGGATGTTATATTGTAACCTATGTATGTATTTACAAACAAAAAGCATTTAAGTGTTGTATCAGTTATCTAGTTTCCATAGTACAAGCTATGCTTAGTTTGGGGCTAGATGGCGCTGTGTAAAATGTCCCACACATAATATTTATTTATTTTATTTTGCCCATTTGAAAATCAACAGAGAAAGACAAAACATTACATATCTATTCATCAGCTTCTCAACATTTACTAGTAGGTAAAAGGGTATAAATTATTGCTTCTTCACTCACATTTTGCATTGATGAGTGCATGTACATCTACAAATATAGGTATCTCCCATTAAAGAAGGGTTTCGCCGAACAACATACACCAGCGATAAATTTCTACATCCACCTTATTATTCCCTCATCATAAAACCCCACATACCTCTACCTACTAATACAATAAATAGTCCTGTCTGTGCGTACATGATTAATGTAGGGTCTGCGCATGATGGAGGTGTTATGCGCACATAATTTTATTTCCGTTGAAGAAAACTTGACTGATGGGCCAACCCTGCGTGTTTGCTTTCCCGGCGTTATAGCTTAATTATTACACGCGTGTTCCTATGTGTGATATTTTGGGACATTTTGATTATGTTACTGTTGTCGTGAATGTGTTAATTTGTTCCTATTTTTGAAATTATTGGTTGGATTCTTCGATCAGATATACCGTAGATAGCGGATCGGTGTAAAAAAGCCGTCTTGGTAAATAAGAGCCCACTTGCGGCGTGAGCTCTTATTTCGAATCAGTTCAAAAAGTACTTTATATGTAAGCTGTTAAGGTTGATTTCACAGTAATTGTTATTTAACCTACGTCGTTTCATTTTGAAGTGATAAGTATAAGCGAAAGATGGTAATGTTTTAAGGATTTGTGACTTTATTTACGAGGTACTGTGGTTGTGATTAGGTTGAACTTGAAACTTTTGTCTCAGTTTGTTCGTAGCTGTATGAGTATATAATATATAAGAGTCATGTAGACGCGGACAGAAAATACCTTTGAATTTGTATGTGACCCGGAATCTAATTGTATACTTAATCGAAGGTTAGATTTTATTTTCTGGTTGGAAACACTAACTGGTGCGCGATTGGTCGAAAGGTTGAGGAGAAAAAGTGAGCTGCTCTCTATTGGTCTTTGGCTTGCTAGTGAAAGGAAACAACGTATATTGAAGGATGAGGAATAAACAGAAGTTTAAGATGTGCTCCTGATTTTATTTACAATATACATAAGCGTAGATTAATTAACAAAAAGGGTGTGTACACACGCCGCGTCCGGATTGCGGGCGGGCCGACCACCAATGATTAACGAGGGACCGTTCCGGCGTATCGCATGATTAATACGTCGCATTGTGCGTGCCGTACTGTTCTGGCGTTTTGTTTGTGTATGTATATGTGGAAAATTGGGAAATGGGCTATGTATGTTATGGAATTATTATCTAAGGTATATAAATAGACTAAAACATTACTAGGAGTAGGTAGGTACCTAAGTTTAAAAACCTGAAAAAAAATATTGATGGAAACATTTTGTAGTTATGATTACGCACTCTATTTATATTACAATCTAGCCATCTATTTGGCTAATAAGTAATTTTAATTTAACCTAAACTTCTAATAGAACTATCTGAGAATGTGTTCAATAACACTTTTCTTATTGTTCAATCCACCTAGTAGGGCCGTCTTCTACTAGCTAAGTGGTCGTCATTCGAAAACCTTTTGATGAAAGCTACTTGTAAATTAGTGGTCGTTTTTTATGTAATATCAAAATTTATTTTTTTTGCTAGTAAATATTTGTTTTCCTTTAATGAAATAAATAGAGAAATTTTCTAAAAATTCAAAATGACTTCAACAAAAAATCTAGAACCGTAAAACTGAATACCAACTATGATTGCATTCCTAATTCATCCACGTGCCTTTCTCGGCAGCTGCCTAGGGGGTGGTAGACTCCCCGTTTCCACCCCCTGGAGTTTTGGCGGTTGACATTCCGCTTGGTCATTCTTAGAGTCATAATTTCAGACGGCACATGGCTTGGTATGAGTGTGTAATTGTTTTTGCTGGAATTTTACTGTAACGACATTATCTATACTTATTATGTCCTTTTATAAATTTTGTAATTATTATGACGTTATTTTGGTTTGTGCCTACATTAATTAATGATAATCGGACAGGTGCTTTTGCCGTAAACCTTTTCAATCCAAACGGATGCATGAAAACAAACTCGTTGCATATTTTTATGTAGGTTTTTTAACATTCTATATTTGTTCACATTTACATTTTTTTATGAGCACTAATGCTATGCTCATAAAAAATGTTAGGTTCTATAGGTTAGAATTGTACACTAGATTTAGAAGTAGAAAAATCTGCGATTTGATACAGATTTTAATACTGCAATCTATAGAGAGTAGAGAGTTAAGTAGTGAGTATACAATCATCATCATCATCAATAGCCTGAAGACGTCCACTGCTCAACATAGGCCTCCCCCAGAGCGCGCCACCTTAAGCGGCTGCTCGCCTCCTGCATCCATCGGCTCCCCGCGGCTTTCACCAGATCGTCGGTCCACCGAGTGGAGGGCCGGCCTACGCTGCGTCTTCCGGTTCGTGTTCGCCACTTGAGAACCTTTCTTCCTCATCGGTTGTCAGTTCTACGAGTGATGTGGCCTGCCCATTGCAATTTCAACTTGCTGATTTTAAGAGCTATATCGGTCACTTTAGTTCTCCTGCGGATCTCTTCGTGCCAGAGCTTATCTCGCAGGGAAACACCGAGTATAGCTCTCTCCATAGCACGTTGCGCGACTATGAGCTTACTAATGAGGCCGACAGTAAGAGACCATGTCTCAGTTCCATAAGTCATCACTGGCAATACACACTGATTGAAAACCTTCGTTATAAATGATGATCAGGACAATCCCCTTTGCCGTAAACGTTTTTAAACCAAAGGGATGCATGAAAACAAACTCGTAGCATATTTTTATGTAAGTAGGTAAGCCTTGACATGCAAGTTCGCCTGGCCACACAGATCTTTAAAGTTCTTTAAATTTGCTATGTGCTGCAGTGCTACGTATTAGGTATGGTTGTTACCTAATCATACTTAATATTATAAATACGAAAGTTTGTATGTGTGTTTGTGCGTATGTTTGTTACTCCTTCACGCTCAAACGGATTAATACATAGGCTACTTTTATCCGCGGGTGAAACCGCGGGGGTTTATTATAATTATAAATGTATTCAAGATTCCCTTTACAATATATGAACTTATTTCGGCAATTATCCCGCAGTGAAATAAGTTAATTTTTATGTAAACGACGATGACGTGACGAGCTGGTTGTTTTCCTGATGTTAGACCTTACGTATGCCCATAATAATTGCCTTTCAGAACTCTAAGTTCCACGTGACACTGCACTACCTATCATGTCAGCTTGAGACATCAGCACAGTCTCACAATAAGATTTCGAGACGTAAAAGAAAAAGGATAACAATATACTTACCTACATTGATTTACTTACTGAAATATATCTTATTAGATCTTTTTCGTATCGATTCCCATAAGAAATACAAAATCGAGTAAGTGAATAAATTGACCGATAAATAAAAGGAAAAGAAATGGTTGTATTAAATTTTTGATAAAAATCGTGTAAGCAATTATGCGGGATTGACCAATAAGCCTGAAAACGAAAGTTTTCAATCAGTGTGTGTTGCCAGTGATGACTTATGGAACTGAGACATGGTCTCTTACTGTTGGCCTCATTAGTAAGCTCAAAGTCGCGCAGCGAGCTATGGAGCGAGCTATGCTCGGTGTTTCCCTGCGAGATAAGCTCCGGAACGAGGAGATCCGCAGGAGAACTAAAGTGACCGATATAGCTCTTAGAGTTAGTAAGTTGAAGTGGCAATGGGCAGGCCACATCGCTCGTAGAACTGACAACCGATGGGGAAGAAAGGTTCTCGAGTGGCGACCACGAACCGGAAGACGCAGCGTAGGCCGGCCCCCCACTCGGTGGACCGACGACCTGGTGAAAGCCGCGGGGAGCCGATGGATGCAGGAAGCGAGCAGCCGCTCAAGGTGGCGTGCTCTGGGGGAGGCCTATGTTCAGCAGTGGACGTCTTCAGGCTGTTAATGATGATGATGAATGATGATGATGACCAATAAGGTTTTACTCCATACTCTTGTGAAAAGGGTTACGTTAAATGTAGTGAATAAACGGTGTACAACAGCTGTTCAGCTTCAAATAAATAAATCCGTATATTTTGCAGGGAAAAATCATTTCCTGCTTGTGGTGCTGATGAAGCTGATGATATGACGAGTGATAACTATGGTACCAGTTTTAGCAAGATTTTTCTCTGCTAAAGATACGGTTTAATTGTTTGAAGTTGAACAACTGTTGTACACTGTGTTCTTTTGTTCTATGCTAATGGTACTTCGCCGGTGGAATTTTGATGTTCACTATTCCGCATGGTCATTGCCCGTTTTCACAATTTCACTCGTAGACTCCACTCGGTGTCCCTGGTAGGTTGGCAAGGGTGGAAAGGCCTTCTTTTTGAGCGATTTCTAAAGAAGACGGTTAGCAAAGTGGTTATATGTTTTTTTATATAGTACTTAATTGTTAACCAATTGGATGGAGCACCAGACTGAGACTGATAACTCCTCAATAGATTATTTTTCACTTTGCGGTTTGGTTATTGTATTGAGTATCACCAACTAGTAGCGCCCCGTGGATTAAAAGTATACTTTATTTGTTAATCCACCGTATAAGCTATTTGTATTCCAAATTTCATCGAAATCTGTTTAGTAGTTAGGGAGATGAAAGTAACAAATTTTCACACACAAAAAGTTTTGCATTTGTAAAATTACGATATTAGGAATAGGATTAGGATTAGAATGTACATTACACAATTTTGTACTTAAAATGATTGAATAAAGAATGTTTTGAATTTAAATGAGTAATTGCTGGTAGTGGCAAGCTGACCAGACCTGCCCATGGGTTTTTAAGATGCCCTACAGAACTCGCAAACAGCTTATTAAATATTGTGTTGGAGATCAGAGGTACAAGCAATAGCGCTTAACAAACCACATGAAGGCTGATGTGTATGAGTAAATCCAGAGAGCGCTACCGTGCTTCGGAGGGCACGTTAAGCCGCCGATCCCGGCTGTTATTGTAAGACAATAGTCGTTAAACCAAGTCTGAAGCCTTTGGGTGGCCTAAAAATTCTGACACCAGGGCTGACCACTTGCCTACACGAGAAGAAGAAGTAAGTCCATCTCCATATTTACAAATAAAGATATTTGCAGAATGTGGGTCTACACTTGATATTTTACGCGACTTGTTTTAATAGGCACTAACACTAAAATGAATAATTAAGTAATGTTGTTTTGCAAGTTTCTATGCATTGTAGGAAATGAAATTCTAAATTCATTGTTTTGTTGTTTTGGAAGATATTTTATGGTGACTATTTAAAATTCAATGTAGTCAAATTTAGTTGATGATATACTGCATATAATACCTATAGCACTCAATAGGTATATGGAGATAGGACTCTGCTGACCAGCCTATTTAAAATGTTTATTATCTATGAAGTAGATTTTGCAGTTGCTCTATCATCGTCTATATAAAAAGGCCAGATGTAACTGTAAAAAAAAATCAATAACATTTTAATATGCTAAGAATTATGCGATCATGGACATTACGTCATCTTTATAATTATAGTTATGTGAAGTGATATCACATTTCACAAACCAATATCGCACCAAATATTCATTTGCGTTTTCCCCACATAATCAAAATGGCGGAAACACTCGCCCAGACTAATTACATTAAAATCACCGGCACAGCACCGTACTAAATCACTGTACCTATTATGTACACCAGAGAGGCCTCATCCGTACCACGGACAAATGTATAAATATTCCAAATATACCGAAATTTTGCGACTACCCACACTTTACTTACATTCGCCATTTCGTTTTTTAAACCAATTACGTCACTAGACCCGAATATCCAAGATTGTTTTTTGTTTGCACTGATAATTCAGTTAGTACGTTCTAGTAAAAATAAAACTAGTCCTTACAATCCTTTCTGTTAAACTATTCTCTTTGAATAATTGTCGCGTGGTCCTGATGGGTTAGAACGTATTCATGCTCTGTCCCCTTTTATTGTGGTCGGGTGTGTTTGTGTGCGTTTGTACCGGACAATATGTGTGTGATGGTTTGGACTGGACAATGTGCATGTAATGAATGTTCTTTGGGCAGCTATTTTATGTAGAGTCTTTGTGTTGAATGTGAGATCTGTTGTTGTAGGTAGAGTAAAAATATGCATAATGTTTGTTGAGATTTTTCTTAAAGTAAGTTTGTACCTACCGTTTACTTCGTAGTTTAGCCTATTTTTTTAGAATTTTTAACTATATAAGGCGTTATCAGATTCCATTCCTGCTTATTGTTTAAGATAATTATGAACTTTTGCTTGAAACTTTTTTCAAGCTTTTATTCAGAGGCCGCATTTTTCTTTTTTGTATATAGTTAAGTCACCAATGTATCATAGTTTCTATCAAAAATAAACTAGAATTAAGTATTCAAATAAAGTTATACATTATTTGGTTTAAAGATTTAAAACCTATGCCCATTTTATAATAACGATACATTCTATCGATCACAATAGAATTCAACGTATTAATATCTCATATCTTCGGCAGTCCGGAACTTGCCAAAAGGCCGAAGGCGGCTCTACATAGCCAAACAAACTTGCCCAACATTTGTTACATTTATTGCTTTAAGCTTAGTTGGGTTGGGCAATTTATATCGCTGGCACACGTGATTACTTGGGTGTATTGGTGTCTGGTTAGGCCAAACTTAAACATTTACAAGTATTTTATAACAGACTTGTATTACCGACAACAAGACTACACATATTCGGAAAAAGCCCAAACTATAGATTAATATCCATTTATAACAGTATTCCTGAGTATTTGAAAAATGAACAAAGTACCTCCCTTTTCAATAACAATTTAAAGTGTTATCTTCTTAACAAATGTTATTATAGCATAGAAGAGTTTAAGGCTGACAAAAATTTAGACAAATAACTCAATCTCTTCATTATAAATAACTTATCAAACAAACTTATTACTATACATACATAATTACTTATATCTATTATTTGTTTTATTAATTATTTAGTAATGAAAATTCATATTAGAAGAATATATTAAAACCAATTATTAGGTAAACATAATTAATTTATTGAAATTGACTTGGAAAATTAATCCCAAATGCGCAGATTGAAAGGAAAACAATGATAAATGTTAAGAACTACCATAGAATTGTAAAATAGTAAAATAGTAATATTGACACATATGTAAATTATTGTTTTTGGACTGACTCACAAGTCACTTAAACTTGCAAACATATCAACCTACCAACTAACTATTTAAGATCTTGTGTATTATATAATACTTGTTATTGTATATTACCTAGAACAATGATGTACATGAATGCAATAATAAATAAATAAATAAATTTTCCGGAGAAAAGACAAAGAGATCAGAATATATTCATGAAAGCATCATGAAGAACCATGTCTAATAACTGAAAACTATACAAAAATCATGAGCACGTGACGTTTACCAACCTGCTTACCATACTGATCCAACAAAAGAGATTAGGTACATTTATTCCATAATCTATTATGATTTTATGCTATTTCCTTTAAGAACGCTTGTGTCAATTCATTAAAAAGTATAGCTTACAAATACACATAATACTAAATGTAGTAGGTATTTCACACAACTTCATTCACGCGATCTCTTCTATAGTAAAATGTAAAAAAGGGTTTGACTCATCTTTAACCTTAAATAAAATTTAGGTCTGATGGTCACAAAGCTAATATTAACATCTCCCGGAGATGAATGGAAACCGGATTGGTTCAGAAGCCCATCGTCAGGTGGATCATACAACAGGTCACAGGTTAGACCATGGCTAACAGGATTTAAAATATAGGGATGCTGTGTTATGGTAATGAAATTGGTCAATTGCAGGTCAAATGTCATATTGAGAGCAAGGGGTTGCTACATTTGTGGTATATGATTTACTAACACCACCTATTGGTACATTTATTAGAAGTTAAACTTCGATGTTTACATTAATTTGGTATCAAATTAAAGCTAATAAAACTTATTTAAGTTGTTACAAGTTTGTTAAAGGTTCGTTTGAATGGTATTGTTTTGTACAGTAGACTGGTTTTGTGATTGATTGGTTTCTGGGTGAATAATATTTACTTATAATACCTACCGGAATCTTAAAATTATCTAATAATTAAACTAGTATTTAAAATAACGAAAATCTGTAAACACATGAACACATCTCATCGCTCTCATCTGTCTGTACTTTTTGGAATGCAAATAAACAATTGAAATTGAAATTAAGATAATTTAGTATTGCGTAATTGTCGTTTCGGCCTAGGCTCTATTAAGGTAACATTAATTACAAAAATAAATAAAATTAGGAGGGCTCATAATTATAAGCTACAGTTTTGTACAATTTATGTTTCCCGATAAGTACAATCTGGAGCTCTTCAATTCGTGAGTGAATATAGGTATCTTCTAGTCCAGGGGGTCTAGCAAAGATCCCTTTCCATTAGATATAACGCCAAACGAATTGCTTACATGAGAAGAAGAACCATGTTATATAGATACCGTGACTTCTGTATGAAGTTGACAAAGTATACCTACTAGATATGAACACTATGCATCTCCCAGATTTGTATGTGACCACGGTGGAGCATGCAACTTATATGACAGTAAGAAACTTGTTAATTGCATGAGGAACTCTAATTTGTTTGCCGGCAAACGTTGTACTACCTATAGAATTTACCTTACATGTATTTCCATAAGGTTCAAATTTGCATTCAGACAAAGAAATGAAGAAAATAACAGCTATGGTAAGGAGTGTGTAAAAGAGACATCGCAATACGAAAACACAATCACATAAAACTACAGGTTTTTGTTGCCAAATGGTAACTTTTAAGAAACATTAATAATAATTGATACTTCTCTTCTTGTAGCAAAATAAATTTTAAGTAGGAAGTTGTTGTCGTGTATGTTTTTTATATATATATATATATATATATATAATGTACAGAACTGATACTGACTGAGTATTTTTAACTTAATGCTGATTTAGATATTTAGAAACCGAAACTTATCAAAATTCAGAATAATAACATTATTATAAATCTTACTTTATATTATTATAATTTCTTTTGCCGTTAGATTTGATTTATGCTTCGAAGTGAAATCTGTCGTATCCAAAAATACTAAAAAACAATTTAAAAACAACATTTATTTCTATTTCTTTTCTATTTCAAAAGCACCCTACCAGTTTAAATTAATTTAAGTACCCGTTTTTACGCGGGAAGCCATAATTTCATTATTTTCCTAGAGCTAGACCGTTTAGGATGTTCATAGGTCGGCGTCGTCAAATTAGTAGAGCACCTAAAGATTTATTTTAGGTAGGTACTCCACAAATAGTGTAAGTATATAGTTGCATTAGTTGCGTTGTTTTGTTGTTGCGTTGTTGTTGTTTAGTTGTTGTTTAGTTGTATATAGTTTGCAAGGTTAACTGGAAGAAAATGCTACTTAGCATTAAGTTCGCCTATGTACTTGATTATCTTGTGCAATAAAGCATTTTCTATCTATCTATCTATCATTTAACAGTAGTTAGTATGATGGTGTAGACAGTTCATTAAAGTTAAATGCATCTTAAGTTATGTGGTTTGAAATTATTCTAATTATTATGGTTAGATGAGTTTATGTTTCATTTAATTCATCTCACTTATTAGGCTCAACGAATCAGCATTGCAATTCAACGAGGCAATGCTGCCAGCATGTTAGGTACGCTACCTAGCGGAAGTAGGCTGGATCGCTGGATCATTTGGACTGTCTTATTGTATAAAGGCCATAGCGGTCAGTATACAGTCCAAATGTTCTTTGTATTAGATAGTGTAGCTAGTTTATTAGTTATGATTATTGCAGTAATTAGTTTAAAGAATAAAGGCACATTACCCGTTAAAAAAAAATCATCTCAAGATGTTTGATGTGATAACGCTTTTTTGATAAAATAAATATTACTAAAATGCAATCCTCAATGAACTAAGTTTGGTTGTATAATAACGGGCATAAATCACAACAAAAGCGCCATCCCAATATTATTGCTAGTAGATATTGCCTCAGGTAGATAATGAAAATCCCAGGACAACTAATTGCAAATGTTTGGAACGATTTTCAAGCAGGTTGCGAGTTTGAAAAATGATATTTTTCAATGAGTAACAGCGGGCTGGACCGGTAGAAGCACAGAGTCGGATTAGCGCATACATCTTTATTCGGGGCTTGCTAAAAGATCCGATGTGCTGCTATTAAAAATTAGTTCTAAGTATACCTATTTGTTTAATGTTTAAGTTTATTTTTATATTATACATTACTGAGAATTCAGTTTGAACCTAAATGATCCCTTCGTAAATTTGAAATTATCGAGTTACACTGATTAGCATTGTTAATAAATATTATATAATACTAATATAGAAAAATAGTGATAGACATTCAATACAAATGCAAAACATGAAACAATTTATAATATTAGTGGGATAACTCTTCTATAACAGTTATTATAAAAGAGCTGCGATTGCTTTTTGTTCTCCAACCTAACTTTTCACAGTGCCTGAATAAAATGCTACTGTTTCATTTAAAAAAAAAATCACGCTACTTAAAAACCACACTAAGCAAGGATTTTCACAATACGCAGTTAGCAAGTTATACCCAGAAAACAAACGGAACGTAACTTCAAAACACTAACGACCAAGTGAAGTTGCCAACTAGAACAATACCCCAAGTTCGGCCCTGCGTATTGGCCGAACCGCGACGAACCCTTCTACCCCCCATCCTCTTCGCCCCTCCGAATTAATTGCAATCAAAAGGAAGGACACGAGTGTAGTCCACCCCTAACTTCGTGTGCCATGTTGAAAATTTGCCGACTATTTGCGCTTGTGTGAGTAGGGTGTTCTGGCTTGCTTGTGTGCATGCAATGGCGTACGTACGACGTAGTTTGTAGTTAGGTATCTTTGGCCTAGAATTAGTTTGATTTAGTATCGTCTGGATAGGTGACTTATGATTATAAAAAAACGGATCCAGTGGATGGATGACTATGAAGTAAATAAAACAATAATTTGAAAAAAGAAAATCTTTCATGATATCTTAAAGATTTCCTGAAGCAATTTTTTACATTGTTGAAATATTTTCGAGGCAAGTTCAGTAACTTTGAAAATACATGACGATAGCTCGCTGCGGGCGCGCATTAGGCCAAGCGGTCACGCTGCCGCTACCACCGCCGCTGCACTACCGGTACATGAAATAGAATATTAAAGTTAGCGTGCAATGTACTGTAATGTGTGCTTTGTATTTATTTCTGCTGCACCTATAAATTCTTGTATGACTGTGTGATATTGTGTGTGTGTCTGGAATAAATTAATTTCATTTTATTTCATTTCATTTCATTTCAATATGACGTGAAAAGTAAATTAAAAATGTATAGTTTTTTTCCTTTTGAAGCAAAAGTACTTATAGTACAATTTCAGTACCCGCGAAACAGTATATTTATAGTTATACCTACCTCCTTGACTGTAATATCAATTCATGCGTATTCGTGAAACTCCGGCTGTTATTTCGATAGTCCGTTGGTACAAGTTTCGGTCAGACCACCCTTCTCTCAAGTTTGTTGCGTCTTTGTTGTCACGTCTTGTTTCCTGTTGTCTTCTGTTACATTTGTAGCCGTGACACGAAGTTAGATATACTGGATAGTATAACTACAGAAGTTGCAGTCCTTTGGTTTTTGTTTGTGTTTTTCACAACCGTGATGTATGGAGTAACATTATCTTGTACCTTTCATCATACAAACTAATACCCACCCCTAACTATAAGCCATGTGGTCTGGCTTAAAAATTCCAGAAAGACCACACAATTTCTTCCCATGGGTGCCGTAAGCGCCGGCTAGGGGAACATGTCCAGAGGATGGGCAGCAGCGTTCTCCTCGGTACATTAAAATCTTCTGCGATCACCAAGCCGTCTGTTATATCATCATCAACAGCCTGAAGACATCCACTGTTAGCAGTGGAGGAGGCCTATGTTTAGACATAGACCTGCCCCAGAGAGTGCCACTTTTAGCAGCAACTCGCTTCCTGCATCCATCAACTTCCCGTGGTTTTCACTAGATCATTGGTCCAACTAGTGGAGTCTGGTATGTATATATGAGTATTTGAGTATTTATGTTATATATGAAATAAATAAATATAAATTGCAAAAAAATGCCCTGAAAGATATAAAAATTTTGGACCATTAGATGCATTTCTTATGATGTAACCTCACGTGACCGGCAGATGGGTTACCACATCACTTGCAGAACCGACAACTAATAGGAAAGAAAGGTTCTGGAATTGCAACCGTGACCTGGAAGATACAGCGTGGGCTGGCCCTCCACTTTTAGGCTTATACCAACGACCTGGTCAAAATTGTGGAGAGCCGTTGGATGCAAAAGGCAGCAAGAAGCCGCTCACTGGTGCTCTATGGAGAGACCTACGTTCAGCTGTAGATGTCTTCAGGCTATGATGATGATGACGATGATGATGACACCAGACGTTACATCTTAGTAAAGATGATGAAGACTATATTCTTGCTGTTACAATCGTGGTAGAGTTGGACTGTCGCGATAATCGATAAAAAGCATAGCCGAAAGGAAAATAACATGTTGTCTGAAGATCTATTCTATGGACTAAGGATCTTCTTCGGTCATTGTTAGGTAATACAATTCTATAAAAGACATTCCAATACCTTTCCGAACAAGATCACCCAAACAACGTATCGGTATCCAATAAGTACATACCTCCGCCGAAACCGCTCGAATCCGACCATTAGCAAATATCTAGAAAGCATACGCCTCTCATATACGATTCTACGAAACTACATTAATATTTCAGAGTTTGGCTCAACTTGGGGTCCTTTCTAAACAGCCCTTGGTCTTCTAAAGTTATTCCAAGTTTGGGCCTGCTTGCCTGCTCTGGGGGCAGGGTAAAGATTACTTTGTAAGGGATGGGGGCGCCTTATCTTTAAGTTTGCTCTTAGTTTGTGCTTTTTGATAATAAATGGTGTTTGTGTTGTGTCCAAAATCTGCGGAATAGCCCGCTTGGGACGGCGGTGTTTGTGATTGTTCTGCTTACTCAGATGAGATTATTAAGTGCTTCGTTTTAATGAAGCGGCTTTTGTGGAAATAACTCGAATAGCATAATGTGGTATTTAAAATAATGTAATAGAACCTATTATTGTTCGTACAGTGCCTAATTATTATTAACTATGTTCTGTTGATCATTGCAATACTTATTCCTAGGTAGGTTTCACAATATATAAGTAGGCTGTCTTGTTACGGAACTTTGTCAGAAACTAGCACAATTAGTGGGTATTCAAATACCATCAAATTGATCCCCATAATAATCAATCTAATCCTATCCTTACTAACTGCATTATAGTGGAAATAGTAATAAGCTGTGAATCTTGGATAAATAAATAAATAAGTGGGTTCGGTGCAGCAATACATTTACAATGTCATACTGCAGCTGCATTTAATACCATTTTGTTTTATAATGTAAATAAGGCTGCCTGGACGAGATCACTGCTATAAGACCACCCTTTGCTACTTTATCTATCTCTATTTCTAAAAATTTTTGTGCTGACTAACTGGCTGACAGGCAATGTAGGTACAAAACGAACCACTGAACCAACATACTTGATATTTGGAGGGTGTCTTTCTGTTATGGAGTGCAGGGGTTTGGAACAGGTACTTGAAAATTTGACCTCTCATAAACGGAGACGGGGGGACTCTATGAAGAAAGCGCGGTCTGCCTCATCTATAAATAATACCTATTCTCATTGTTGCAGGTCCACGATGATTAGGAAAAAACGAATAAACATCATTGTCTTGTCAAGCAACTATATACACTGGCGGGAATAGGCTTCTCCCAACGAACGCCAATCTGCGCATCTACCTGGCTGGCCTACCACGCTCTACAATATGTTTGCTGAAATACGTAAAACCAATCGAACATTTTACAGTTTTGCATAACGACCACGTGTTTTGTCAAATAAATGCTTATGGGCATTGAGTTGACCAATCAAACAAGAATACATTTTGTCATTTGATCTTCTTGTCATTTTCATTTGACATGACTGTGACGTAAATTTATGACAAGTGCACCTACGAGTTTTGGCGGGAACGCGGAAAAGTTCACGTCGGTGCATTGTATTATTTTACAAAACTTATGCTTTTTCCAGTGTTAATGTTTAAAATTGGTGGTGTTTTACGCATTAAGTGCTGAATTACGAGCATGAGTGTGGGCAAGTGATATAATGTAGTGAAACGTGGTTTTTCGTGTTGCTTCCAAAATTCCATAGAAGCCTCTAGTAAAGTTGCCACACTTTACTAGGGCATGCCTTAGACTAGATTATGACTTAGACTAGACTATGACTACTCTGACTGTGACTATGACTTGACTTTAAGTGAAAATTTCCATAATACGATGAAAAATTACAAAACTTGACACTGGCTAAATACACTATGTGTGGAGCCAAAATATAAGAAAAAAAAAAAAAAAGTGCACCTACATTTTGACAAATGGGCGTTTTTGTGCAATAACACACTTTTTACATAACTTCTTGTACAGTTTGCATATTGTTACATTTTTTTAAATTTAATATGAATAATATGTTAAACCATTATAGGTACCTATTTATAATAAGTATAACCTCTCTTAATACTCAAAACTTATCAAGCATACTATCAGAATGAAGCCCCCAAGTACACTCGACGTCAAACACAATAAATCTAACGCACAGTCAAGTACATAACGCTTAATCTCGTTTGTGAGCATATTGTTAGTTTCCGATATTATCTTTCTGCCGAATGAGCATAGAGAATCGTTGATACCAGTACTAATACATACTTGGTTTAGTTGTAGGGTGACTATATCATTTAAGGATTGGTAGGATACCTATTATTTAAGCCAGAATATGCCTACAATGTGTAAAGTTTTTATCGTGTACAGCAAAATGACTTGGCCTGTGGTTAAGGCCACTAGCACCATTGAAAATATAAAATGTGCACCTTCTAGGAAATAAATCTTTAAATCTTTTGAATATTTAGATTAAAAAAAATAGTTTCTATGCTTGGTTATTAAAATATTTTTCAACCTCATGCCTTGACAAGTGCCTATACCTATACTTTGATGTTAAAATTTACATCAATTGACTATCAATTTGTTCATGACCTAATTTTTTTTTTTAAAATACTGTTAAAAATAAAATTTAATATAACCTAAATTATATAAATACTAATAATTAGTAGTCGCACACTGTGACTGATGTTTTAGTAACTAAAATTATTAATAATACGCAAACATCCACCCGCATTAAAGAAAATTTCCGTTAAATTTACACTCAATTTTCAATATAAGGTATTTCTAGAGTAAAGACAATATCAACTACTTTCGCACAGTCCGTGCAAGAAACCTTTTTCTTATTAAATTGATATCCCGAACTTTCGTGCCTTATTGTTACCACTTAGCGTATACGTGGCAAAGTCGAGGAGCCAGCGAGATTTTGACCAATTTATAGCGTGCCAAGTGGAAAGATAAGCTAATACGAATATGGCTTAGGACAGGGGTGTATTGCCGAACTAATTTTGCATAATCTAAACCCTCGTGTGCATGATGCAGGTAGAAGCTTTGTTGACAGGGTGACAGGTCATTTACTTGATTTATGTCAGATTTGGATGATTGGTGTTCCTATACTACATACCGTTTACCGTAAGTTGTCCCCTGATGTATTTATATTATTTAAAAATATGCAAGTATTATCGTAAATGTAAAGTAATATGTAAGCATTATCTAAACTTGTATGTACCCACCACAAATTAAATATGTTTTACTTGCATATTTAAAAAAAATACTAGCTGACCCGCCCTGGCTTCGCACGGGTTAATTAGTTTTACGCCTTATCTCAGTCTAAAGAAAGAGAGACGGAAGAGGGAAAAAGATAAGGAAAAAGGATGAATGCATGAAATGGTGAAAGAAGGCAGGTGCTACACCGGCCTCCTTTCACCATTTCATGCATCCTTTTCCCTAATCTTTCCCCCCCTCCCTTCTCTCTTTCCCATAGTACAGGATAGGAGTGACTTTGGACCTAATACTGAAGTTTGAATGTCTGTAATTTCTGAACCACAAAACCAAGGACCTCGAAATATTTACGGGACAATATATAAAACACCCCCTTTTCAACAAAAAAAGAATGAATGAAATCGGACCACGCGTTGATGAATTACAAATAAGTACATATTTTTAGTTTCATCCCCTCTCCTGCGGGAACCGTGCTGAGTTTCGAGATTAAAAGTATCTTACCTCGTAATATGAACTCAAATCATGCCAAGTTTCATATGAATCCATTCAGTAGTTTCGGCGTGATGCTCAGCCAAGATACAGACAGACAGACAGACAGACAGACAGCCAGACAAAAATTTAAAAAAATATAGTTTTGGCTTTAGTATCGATTATAGAAAGCCCTCCAACAAAATTTTTCAAAATATCTTTAATGTACAGAATTGACCCTGTTACAGTTTTATTATAAGTATAGATAATTACGGTGAACGGTCTACACTCAATGCGCACACAACTACCTAAATGTTTGCGTATTTAGTAGTATAGGTACCTACCTATTACTGCTACTGCCTAAAGTTTGGAGAAATAAAATTTATTTTGTATGGTGGTTTTCAGTTTGTGTTAAAAGGAAAGAGTAAGCAGAATGCGCTATCTTCTTTACCTATCCGTGTATTGTCTATACATTTTTTTTTTAACTTAATGGTTCGTTGAAATAAGGTAAAAATTTTCAACTGGATTTTGGTGTGAATTTCCTAATTTAGATCGAAGGAGAAGGATTTTTTAAGGTACTTAGAATACTGATGTTCCAGGAGGAAGGGCGCGCGGCCGTGACACTTTTTAACATCATCAATATACAAGTTCGCTTTTTTAAGAGTAAAATAAATAGAATTAATTTGTAAAGGAAAAATTTGAATCACGAGCGGGACTTGAACCCGCATCCATCCGTCCCTAAAGCCGGGACATGCTTTACTTAAGCTACCGTGACAAGTGGTCTCGTGTCCGAATTTATCCTTCACCTTTTATAACCAACTTACGGGGTTAAAATTTTTCCTTTACAAATTAATCTGTAGATTACGCTGAGCAGGCGATACTGCTATAAAAATCATAAATATTATTTTGGGAGGCGTTATCTTTACAGCATTTGTGTTGACGTAACTTGACCGTGCTGGTTGGGATAATTCTTAAGAATTTCTCAATAGATGGTGCTGCCAACCCCGTAAGCTGGGTGAAGGATAAATTCGGACACGAGACCACTTGTCACGGTAGCTTAAGTAAAGCATGTCCCGGCTTTAGGGACGGATGGATGCGGGTTCAAGTCCCGCTCGTGATTCAAATTTTTCCTTTACAAATTAATCTGTAGATTACGCTGAGCAGGTGATACTGCTATAAAAATTATAAAATAAATAGAAATTATAAGCTTCGTTTAGTCACCCCTTTCATACCAATAAATATTGGGTAGCGAAATAAATAGTTATTATGTGTGTTTCTCTTTATCAAATTTAAAATAGGTAAAGATAAAATAAGAAAATACACTGAGCTATTCCTGCTGTTATGTTCTGTTTATTAGTACCTAAAAGGGCCTACGTTGTGACGTCATGTGCCAAAGAGATTGTATGTGAAGCTACCACAGCTTAGTATTGAGGTACTATGAAGGACCAAGAACTGACGTCACAGCATGTTTGAGCTCTTTTTCTCCCTGTATATTAAAACGCTTGTAATTGTGTCATTTTTTGAGATAGTTAATTTTTGTTTTCACGACTGTTTATTCTTGAGGAATATTATTAATTTATCATCATCATCATCATTAACAGCCTGAAGACGTCCACTGCTGAACATAGGCCTCCCCCAGAGCACGCGACCTTGAGCGGCTGCTCGCCTCCTGCATCCATCGGCTCCCCACGGCTTTCACCAGGTCGTCGGTCCACTGAATGGAGGGCCAGCCCACGCTGCGTCTTCCGGTTCGTGGTCGCCACTCGAGAACCTTTCTTCCCCATCGGTTGTCAGTTCTACGAGCGATGTGGCCTGCCCATTGCCACTTCAACTTACTAACTCTAAGAGCTATATCAGTCACTTTAGTTCTCCTGCGGATCTCTTCGTTCCGGAGCTTATCTCGCAGGGAAACACCGAGCATAGCTCGCTCCATAGCTCGCTGCGCGACTTTGAGCTTACTAATGAGGCCAACAGTAAGAGACCATGTCTCAGTTCCATAAGTCATCACTGGCAACACACACTGATTGAAAACTTTCGTTTTCAATCAAAATTCGTACTGATTTATGCTATAAGAAAATAGCAGGCAAAACTAACCCATTACATAGTTGGGAAGTGTCATTTAAAAGTACATGGATGCAGGAGGCTATGTTCTATGTTTCGCAGTGGATGTTTTCAGGCTGATGATGATGATGATTTAAAAATATAAAAATCCTGTTTGATTCTGCATTGATTATGTTCGATATTTAAAAACATTATTATAATCACCCTTCAAACGAATTACAAACGTTAGCAGACTTAAGCTTATTCAAATCACCCAAATACCTTTCACATTTCCATAAGACATTAGCAAATATCGCGTCCGTAATTAAAGGAACCTTTTCACCATACCTGTTTATATAGCATGCTAATGACTCCAGGCACGCGTCGGCCGAGGGGTGACCAGCAAGGGACGAAAATTTCCTAAAGGGTTTACCCTAAAACGGGCCCGAAGAGCGATAATTAATGCCTTAAAACGACTGTACTCTAACCCTACCAAAATACCAAAGTTAAACCCTATTTCAAACACAATAGAGTTCGAAGTTTCTGACTTAGAATCGTCACGTTTGGTTCAATTTTATAGTCAGGGTGGGAAATAATAAGAGGACCGTACATACAAAGTTGGTAGCTGATGAATGACACTCAGAGGGCCCATTGCCCTTCGGATGTTTTAAGTAGGTTGGGATAAGAAATGTCGGATATCTAGTGAAATATTTCACTCCGTTTGTTATGTGTTAGTTTGTTTGTTTATGGTGATTGTTGGTAATTAATATGTTAGTTTGTAATTTGGAAATATGGGCGGCTAGAGTGTGTATAAGTAAACAGTAAATGTAAATCAGAGCAAACTATTGAAGTACGTAATTTCTTGGTATTGATTGTTAACTGACTTTACTGATCTATAGAGCGGATAAAATTACAGGAGTTAACACAATTCAACTCCTGTAATTTTATCCGCTCTATAGATCAGTAAAGTCAGTTAACAATCAATACCAAGAAAGAAGGTAAGAAGGTAAGTTTCTTTTCAAAACGCATGCCACTTTTTTATGGTAATGTAGATGGTTTAAGTAAGAAAATTAATAGGTTACCAGTGAAATGTTACACCAGAACTCTTACGCTGCTTTTCTGATGTGTTGTGGTACGATTTCACCGCGCAATTGTCATTCTAAATGTTTTTCTGGGAGCTCTTCACACAGAGCACTGACCACGTGAACATCGTACGGTGCCATATGTGGCACCAATTCAATAGCTTTCATTTCGCATGTACTGAAGTTCTATAAGTACTAAGGTACTTATTCTAAGGTAATGGCCAATATCGACTGCACGCCATTCATAAAGTAGATAAGGTTAGAAAAATCTGGAAAGTTTCTGCGTTTGCTGCCGTTTTATTTATATCTATAACGACTTTGTATGCCAAGTTATTCCTGCCTCCTGCGTCGCTCAAGACGCGTATGCTAACTCTTTCTTTTGCATGATTTTTGTGTCTATTGCACCTAAATTAAGCAGACCATATTCGAGAAGCTAGGACCTAATTTTTATTACGTTTATTTACATCTATGGTTTTGGTAAATGTCTGCACCATTTTATGATAAATGCGTCTTTATTTATTTTGATTTTATAACTATGACTGCAATTATTGCAACATTCTAAAGACAGACAGTTCTAGTTTAAGTGTCCCCTAATTTAAATTTTTAGAAAATTCAGGGACAGTAGGGAAATAAATATAATAATATATTCTTGAACGAGAAAAATAACTTTTTTCTCGTGTGTCCCTGGGGACAAAACTTGAGGCAGACAGGAACAACCCAGGTTATTAGACACGCAGTCTTAATAGTAAGTACTACAGCTGAACTTTACCAATAATGTTTTGTGCGTTCTTATTTATTGTGTTCTATCTGCGACCATCTAGATAATATTTCTCAAGTAAGGACACAACCCTTTCTTATTTCTTTTAAAGCTTTATCTAGCTTCAACAAATTAAAACTTCTCTAGTTACCTCCTCACGTTACATACACCATTACCTAGCATATTAATACGCCAAAGAATAACTAATTCATGGTTTCGTCACCGACCCCCATCAAGGCAGATGACTTGCAAGTGTTATATCACCACACCATGTGCCAAGGGTGCGGATTAGAGACGCTAATTATCTTACTTTAGAACACTCTGTACAGAAAAATACAGTAAGGGCGTTCAGAAGAATCCAGTTGGATATATTTTGCACCATTAATTTAAATAATTTTTTATAAATGAATTGAAGAATGAGTGACCGATATAGCTCTTAGAAACAGCAAGTTGAAATGGCAACGGGGATACCACATTGCTCGTAGAACTGACAACTGATGCGGAAGAAAGGTTCTCGAGTGGCGACCACGAACTGGAAGACACAGCGTAGAACGTCATCAACAGCGTAGGGCTGTTGATGATGATGGTAAATTAAATAATTTTATACAAATTATTAACAGAGTGATTTAAATAGTACTGTCGTCAAAGTTATTCACATACAGGGTTTTTCTCTTAGAGTATAGACTAAATTTTTTCTACTCGCGGTCATCTTTAGTTACCCACGCCGAGAATCTGTCACCATCATATTCCGGCACAGTTTTCACCCAATGCATACGTTGCTTTGGTGATGAAAATATTTTATGATCAAACCTATCTGAAAGCTACACTGTCAAATATATAAAAAAATTTATATGTCATTATTTATTTTACAAAGATCTAGATTATAAAGCAACTTCATAAAACGTCCATACTGTTGTTACCTACTGTTGTAACCCCTTGATTATTATGATGTAAGTTTCACTAATGATTCGTTAGTGAAACTCGAACCTGGACTAATTATTTTTTCGGGATTATATTTTAATCATGTTTTTGATATTTTAATTTACTTTTATATAAAATTGAAAACCTGAAACATAAGTTTCATGAGCAATTATTTAGTACTAATTACGTATCATGATTCGTCATCATCGTCATCATTCATCATCAGCTGAAAGATGTCGACTGCTGAATATAAATGAGCCCATAGAGCACCACTTTAAATGGATGCTTGCCTCTTGCATCCATCGGCTCCTCATGGCTTTACCAAGCTTTTGGTCAACTTAGTAGAGGGCCAGCCTACGCCGCGTCTTCTTAGTTAGTCACCACTCGAGAACTTTTCTTTCGCGTCGGTGGTCGGTACTGCTAGTGATGTGGTCTACCCACTGCCATTTCAACTTGCTACTTCTATGAGCTTTATCGGTGGCTTTATTATTAGGTTTTCGTTTATTAGTTGTTGACTTGGAGAGGTAGCAGACACTCAGAGGTCTTTTAGTGTCTTAAATTACAATACAAGGTATGGATAGGTTTATTTTCCATTAAAAATAGGCTAAATATATTATTTCTAAAAATAACAAATAAATAAATATGTGTGGACGTTTCACACAGCGCCATCTAGCCCCAAACTAAGCAAAGCTTGTACTATAGGAACCAGATAACTGATACAATACTTAAATTCCTTTTTGTTTGTAAACACATACTTAGAATATAATAGATACAATTTAACTATAATTTCTAATAAAATAATATAATAAATAAATTATAGTTTTCAAAATTGATAACACATTAGTACCAAAGTTAAGTAACAGTCTCTTTGAGCTTGGCTGATGCTTTAATAATAAACCACCTCATCGGAAGACATTAATGTACAAAGCATGCAACGAATTGGCACAGGAATATTCAATATCAAAGTTGCTACCTCATTACCAACCGATAACACAAGAGAGTAAACTAGGAAATGATTTTCCCGTGTTCTAAGATTATGTAATGAAGACGATATTATAGGTACTTATACCTATTTATAGAGTAGATGGTGGCCGAGCGGTAGCATGTCCACTTCGCAATCTTACGGCATCGGGTTCGATCCTCGGCCCTGCACCAATGACTTATCTAGTAAGTTATGTGCAGTTTTCGATGCCATCGCTCCATGCCTCGGGGAGCACGTTAAGCCGTCGGTCCCGGTAGTCATAAGAACATCTATGGCAATCGTTACAGGTAGTCAGACGCCTGACAGAATCTCAATCAAAATGTTCAAAAAATATTTAATGTACAGATTTAGCCCAATTACTATTTATATGTTTTATTATATGTGTAGATATTTGATTTGATTGGTGTTTATACATATAGTATGAAGATTTGTGATTTTTTTGTCAAGAAGCCCCAAGGCTTAGTAGGTCATTACATATATTCCTCTTGGAGTTGCTTACTTCTCTACGTAAAATTATGAACTCATCTTGAAATTTAAAAAGCAGTGCGTATTATTACAAAAATTTGCTCATAGGAATCGTTAGACCTAAATGGATAATCTAGACGTCTAAACAAAAGAGCAGTTACAAAAACATACCTACATAATAAACATCACAAATTATCGCCTGCTTTATACACCGATCATTAAACGCACAAAGGCTTCCGAGCCTCTCAGATGCCTCTTTATGAAACTATGAAAACGTAATGACCATACGTCACATCGTAAAATACATAACAAAACAATGGGAGTCGACGACAGAAATTAATATATCATTATGTCAGGCCCATATACAAACCCTCCCGTACTGTACACCATCCCTTTCACACTCCCAGCGTAACAGAGCGCCTTGTCCCGTTCTTCCGCGGAAAGTTTAGTATGAACGCGCGAATCTCTTGTGATTGGGATTTGTTAATCTACCCGCATTGCTGAAACGGCTGAAGTTAAAATTCTAATGTGTTACAGCGCCTTTGGGTGGTGTTTGTGGAATTTATGCTCGGGTTGTGGTAAAAATGATTTATATGTTGGTTGAAGTTGTTTGTGAAGAGTATACATACTTTTGTACGTAATGTACGAGTATCGTTAGATAACGTGATTTGAAGATATTTTTTGCGATTGTAGCGTTTCGTAGCTTTCTTAGCTCGTAGCCCGTAGCACTAATGATTATGCTACAAGCGTAGCTTACCTACGGTTAATAATTTTATTCAGGTCTTTACCAAATTGTTTAAACTCTAAATTATTCATACACGTAAAAAGCAGTAAAAAATAAATAAATAATTATGTGTGGACATTTTACACAGCGCCACTTAGCCCTAAACTAAGCATAGCTTATAGCTTGTACTATGGGAACCTGATAGCTGATAAAATACTTATATTTTTTGCTTGTAAATACATACATAGAATACAATATAACATCCAGTCATAGAACTAACATGGATGTTCATCACACAAATGGAATCGAACCCACAACATACAGATCAGAAGACAGGGTTACTACCAACTGACCTATCAGGCCAGCCAAAAAAAAAATTGGACACTTATAAAACATAAATTCAAACTGTTTTTTTAAAGATATGATTGGCTCACAAGGAATTTATCAACAGCAATTATTATTGTGCTCGTATTCTAAAAACATTTTAGAATTAAAGAAAAACTACATTTCTTTGCATAAAAGCCACATCTATAAAAACGGGGGCAACATTGTCTCGCAGAGCTTTGCCACGAGCACTTCACATCACAGGCTAATTTACACTGCGGCGGTACAAAGAAAAATACGCTAATTAAAAAGTGAGTCGTCACAAAGTGTCATAGCAAACGGAACGGGACGAGGTTGCCGTCTGTCTGTTTAGGGCTTTGTGCTTTTCGTTTGAGATTAGGTCTAGTATTTTTGCCGTTTGATGGGTTATGTGTGTGGCATCTGTTGGCTGTGTAGGCAACCCTACAGTGTGCAGTGGCTATCTATTTAATTTGTAAGTAAAAAAAAAACAATAATAGCAAATAGATCGGGACGAGGTTGTCATGTGTCTGTTTAGGGTTATGTGCTTTTCGTTTGAGATTAGGTCTAGTTTTTTGCCAATCGATGGGTTATGTGTGTGGTATCTATGAGATGTATAAACAAACCTACAGTAGTGGCTATTTATTTAATTTCTAAAGAAAATAAAAAAATAAAAATAGCAAATGGAACGGGACGAGGTTGTTGTGTGCCTGGGCTTTATGCTTTTCGTTTGAGATAAGGTCTAGTTTTTTTGCCGATTGATGGGTTATACTGGGTGGCGCAAAAGTAAAGACCCTATTTGGTTCAGCTATAACATTTTTTCTAAATTAGAAAACTAGATTTAGGTTTTTTTAAATGTATATTTGTGCCATTAAATTTCGTACCATTAGGATTTAAAGATGATGTCTTTTAAATGGTGACCTCCAGAGTTGATACACATTTGAGCCCTATTTATGACATTTTGCAAGATGATTTTCCTTCAAAATTGGTTATGAGTGACGAAGCGCATTTCCATCTCTCAGGGCATGTCAATAAGCAGAATACTCGGTTCTGGGGCACTGATAATCCGCGCATTATTCAAGAAACACCTCTACACCCACTAAAAGTTACTGTATGGTGTGGCATCTGTGTTGACAGAGTGATCGGACCCTATTTTTTCGAAGACGCTGGAGGCAATGCGGTAACTGTCACTGGAGAACGCTACAGAACCGTGTTACGTGAGTTTTTGATACCCAGTTTGGACGAATTGGGGCTGGAGCACATCTGGTTTCAACAAGACGGCGCTACGGCACACACAGCGCGCGACACTATGGACTTAGTGAGGGACGCTTTTCCAAGCCGAGTTATCTCTCGTTTTGGCGATTTGCCTTGGCCTGCAAGATCACCCGATCTGACCAGTCCAGACTTCTTTCTTTGGGGTTTTTTGAAATCTCGGGTGTATGTGAACAAGCCACAGACTCTCGCAGCTCTAAAAGAAAACATTCGTCAAGAAATAACGAACATATCGCAGGAAGTGTTACGGCAAGTTATGCAAAATGTCATAAATAGGGCTCAAATGTGTATCAACTCTGGAGGTCACCATTTAAAAGACATCATCTTTAAATCCTAATGGTACGAAATTTAATGGCACAAATATACATTTAAAAAAACCTAAATCTAGTTTTCTAATTTAGAAAAAATGTTATAGCTGAACCAAATAGGGTCTTTACTTTTGCGCCACCCAGTATGTGTGGCATATCTCTTAGCTATATAAGCAAACCAACAGTAGCGGCCACCTATTTAAAATCTAAGATAAATAAAAACCAAAAATAGTAAATGGGACGGGATGAGGTTGTTGTGTGCCTGGGATTTGTGGTTTTCGTTTGAGATTAAGTCTATTTTTTCGTTTGAGTGTGGCACGTGTTCTGAGTGTGGCATTTGTTAGCTGTATAAGCAAACCTACAGGAGTGGCTATCTATTTAAATTCTAAGTTAAATAAATACTAAATAATAAAAAATGGAACGAGATGAGGTTTTCATGTGTCTCGGCTTCGAGCTTTTCGTTTGAGATTAGGTCTAGTTTTTTTTTTTCGTTTGATTGATTATGTGTGTGGCATCTGTTAGCTGTATAGGCAAATCTACAGTAGTGGCTACCTATATTTAATTTATGAGTTAAATTAATAATAACAAATACACGGTCTAGTTTTTTTTTACCGTTTGATGGCTTATGTGAGTTGCCTATCTCTAAGCTGTATAGGCAAACCAACAGTAATAGCTACATATTTAATTTGTATGTTCTATAACAAATGGAACGGGACGAGGTTGTAGTGTTTTTTTTTATTTATTATTCACCGTTTTATTGGTTGTGTCACTTATTGTGTAAATTGTGTATGGGCATACCTTCTCTTGGTTTTATATAGTCAAATCAACAATAGTGGCTATTTGGTATAATTTTTATAATAAAAACAAATAGAAAGAGCTTGTATATAAAAAGTTGTCTTGGCAAAATTGCCAAAATGTAGGTAGAGCCGTATGACATGTCTAGCAATCATTGTTGTAGTATAAGACTAACTAAAATAGGTAGGTAGCGCCTAAATATTTTGTAACAGACGTAAAACCACAGATATTATGACTGCCGTTTAAAATTTTAAGCGTCATAAAAAAATAATTACTTTGGTAGGGTTCCGGCTATTTTCAAATAGGCTTAAAAATTTAGAACTTAGGTATTTTTCAATATGTAGGTATTATAGCTACTACCACTAAAAATCAAAGCTTAATACAATTTTAACTCAAATAATAGACATTTCATCATAATTTTATTCCACAATACCGGGGTAAAAATAACAACCTTTGCCATTCTTTAACATTCTATTATTTGACAACCAAGAAATAAGGACGTTTTACAACGCAACGACATAAGAATTCGCGTAATGAGCTTATATTGCAATAAAATAGACAGAATGGATAGAAAACACGATGCCAGAAGGAAATGATGCGAGGAAAGAAGTAGGAAAGACTTTAATGAGCTGATTCGAGTTCGCTGAAAGCAAGGCTTACGTCAATGCTGGCATATAACAAAGACTCTTTACATTATGGTTTTCAAAGGAAAAAATGATGTTGTAGTGTAGACTCTCTTAGCTTCAATATGAGCGTTGCGAGTTAGGGGTGTTCTAATTTTAAATAGCTGGCGTTTGTGGCCAGTGTTTTTGAAATGATTGTCAGATGTTTTGGCGCAAAAGCTTTAAAACAAGTTTGTTTTGTTTTCAAAAACGTTTTGAATATAAAAGTGCTATTGCATTTTTATCACGATTACCATTTTATTTTGTCTAATGACTGTAAAGAAGAAGTAATAAGATGAAACCTATAATAGTTTCTCTATTAGATGCAATATTGTTTTTTATGTGTTTTTTTGTTTTAAGACATGTCAGACGTACCTACGCCATAATGTGCACTGTGCAGCTGTCACTTGTTAATCCATTATTATGCGACTGGTTAAAATACGTAAAACATACGCATATATTATTTGATACTAGATTTCTTGTCCTTTTTATTAGTCCCATAAATGTAGGTCTACGATAAATTTCCATTTGAGCATTACACAAATAAATAGTAGGTAAGTATAAACCATTAAACGATTTCATATTTGTTTCAGATGTAAGTATCGAAGTGAACGAGAGGCATCAAGAATTAAAAGCCTTTTAATGACGACCCGCTTGCTGCCGTCGGGTTAGATGGTGTGCAGAATGGAACCAAGAAAATATACCTTTATTTTATATATGCAACCCGTGACTTTTCTCGCATTTCTTTATGCTAACTTCAACACTTCATTGGTCTCCCTTAGGGGTTGAATTTCCAAAAATCCTTTCGTAGTACATAGAGATGTACTACGAAAGGATTTTTGGAAATTCTCTACGATATAAAAGAAAAACGTCCAAGACGAAAAACGATCAAGTTTGTAGATAGTTTTTTTTAAAATGTAAATGAATAACGTGACGAGCTAGTCGTACATTTTTTTGGCACTGCACTGCACACGTCATCCTGAGACATCGAACAGTCTAGTAACAAGATTACTAGTCTAGGAATTAATAACCGATGGCAAAAATAAATTTAATTCATAACACTCGCCTTCTTGCGTAAACCGATCACACGTAAGTGCTGTTCTTAAAACCATACGTGGTTTTATCGAGCTCCGAACGCTCAAAAAGAAAACATATAAGTCCCGATGACTGTTGTAAAATATTCACCGTTCAAAACACAGGCTAAAAATTAAAGTAGATAGATGGTTATGCAGCTAGGAAGTAAAGCTACAAAAGTAATACCATAGAAGCCATACTACAACTCTGCTTGTTGTTGGAGATCAGCTGACTTTAAAACTCATGTAAGAGAGGACGACACGAATCCAACGATATCGATAAAATGCTATAGTTATGCAACGCATGTCGCGCAACGAGCTATGGAGAGAGCTATGATCGGTGTTTCCCTGCCAGATAAGCTCCGGAACGAGGAGATCCGCAGGAGAACTAAAGTGACCGATATAGCTCTTAGAATCAGCAACGTGAAATGGCAATAGGCAGGCCACATCGCTCGTAGAACTGACAACCGATGGGGAAGAAAGGTTCTCGAGTGGCGGCCACGAACCGGAAGACGCAGCGTAGGCCAGCCCCCCACTCGGTGAACCGACGACCTGGTGAAAGCCGTGGGGAGCCGATGGATGCAGGAGGCGATCAGCCGCTTTAGGTGTCGCACTCTGGGGGAGGCCTATGTTCAGCAGTGGACGTCTTCAGACTGATGATGATGATGATACCTAGCACACACTTGCATCAAATAAAATGGTATGAGTGGTATTACTTTAGCGGCTTCACATTTCTGTGTAGTGCGCGCAATCTACACTTTTCCTTAATCTGCGGGTCAAACTTGGTGAATATGGAATCTTCGGTCGGAAAGTATTGTCGAGTATTATGTTTGTCTGGTTGAGGTAAAAACGAATGGATAAAGAAGAAAAAGGTTGGGGAAAAATGCTTGGGCTTGATTTAGCTTCGTCAAAACGAAGTGGTTAAATTTACTAAGTTTGTTTCATTTTTCCATTCTATTCGGGTATGCGGCACAACACAGAATTTACTCTTTTTGCCTTGTAACAACCGTTATATCAATCAAATGTTACTTTATGTTATGATTATTTAGATTAAGCTATCAAACCAATAGTTGCCTGGAAGAAATTAATGTTATTGATATAGTCATCTATTGTTACACTTTGTGAATCGTTGTATTCTTTGTAAACTTTTATTGTTTGGTATGTAAATAGAATAAAGAGTTTACCTATCTTTATTTTTTCTAGTGTTTTTACCTATTTTTATAACGTAAATTACTACTTTTTAAGTTAATTAATGACATGACGAGCTAGTCGTTCACCTGATGTAAAGCAACATGGCTGCCCATACCAGTTGCAGTGTCACCCAGAACTCTAAAATGTAAAGTTTCGCGTGACACTGCACTGCGCACGTCATCTCTGCTGTGACGTCTGCTTAGCGGCAGAATAACTGGCAAATCGGCAAATTGGTACCTAACTAGATGAACTTTGCAGAAAACTCCTATGCCACCTAGTAAACTAACAATAAAATATTAAATTTATGTCTGTAAATAGGTAGAGGTTTTGTGATTTTATTTGCAGTATTTAGCTCTTCTAATAGTTATGTATATCTGGCTAATAGTGCAAATACAGAGTAACTGTGTGTGTGAATGTTTGTTACATTTAATCTCCGTAACTGCAAAACCAACTTTGATTGAATTTGGTATGCAGATAGCTTATACGCTGGATTAGCACATAGGATACTTTTTATCCGCGGGTGAAACCGCGGGGCGCAACTAGTAGACGATACAGTAGCAACAATATTCTAGATCTGTGAACCGCAAAAATACCAAAAATTCAGATGTACGATGTACACGACCACGCTGTGATCTGCTATGGCGGAAACTAATTATCAGAAATAGGTAATTTCTGATGCGAATGTCTACAATTTAATAGAATCAAATCTAATTTAAAAAATGCTAAATATTCTCCAGATAAAATAAATCTATAAGTAGGTAATATTTTTTCAATTCACCGTCAAACAAAAAAAGGGCTCATCCATTTGGGAGCTACAACGCCACAGACGGACGTTCTAGGTTTAAAAACAATTTTTAATACCACTTCTAAGGCCTATTTATTTTGACTGAACATAGACCCATTAAATTCTTCATCAAGCCGCGCATAAATAAAGAATATTTGAGTGTAGTTTCTTTGGGCAGCATTATAACAGCAACCAATCTAGTCTTCCTACCTACCTATATGTGTAGGTACACCTTAATTAGCCTATCAACAGCCAACATCAAGTGGTTCGCAGCCACTCACCACCGATTCTTTTTTTAGGGTTACGTAGTATAAACACTGAGAGCATAAATTTAAAACCGAAACAGATTTTCTGATATCAGTGCCAAAACATAATTCATGATAACCATCATTCGTCATAATTGTTTTTGAATATATCATACAAGGTATCGCGCGCGGTTTTGCTCGCGCCACGCTACACTTGGATTGGGAGCTGGCTCTAAAGTGAAGCGGTTCGGATGGGTGACCACGGTGACGAGTGACAAAATGCGATCATCACAACTGAGCACTACCTACCGTGTATCGGAGCGCACGTCGCTCCTGCCTACTGTCGTAAGACAAAAGTTTTTAAGCCAAGACAGAAGCCTTTAGGCGGCCTAAAAATTGTGACACCAGGGCTGACTACTTATCTAAACGAGAAGAAGAAGTATGGAAGCTGGGACTGGAACACCTCCTTTATTCGCTAAGTTTGACACATCGGGTGGACATCTCAAATTGTCCATAATGGCAAACGCCCATGCTAAAGAAAGAGATAGAGTAGAGCGCGCGAACTATAATTTGTAATGAAATGTCGAAATGAATATGAACCACATTACAACGCGTAACGCGTTTTATATTTAGAGAAGGGTTATTAACATCTTAAGGTAACGTTGGAATTTTTCCCATTGAAAAAACTAAATTCATTCGTGTTTCTTGTCTGTTACACACAGAGCCAGAATATTTTCGTTACTCTTTTACTTGGAAATATGAAAGAGTCAAAAACATATTCCTGAAAATCTCATTCTATTCTATCTTTTAAGAGAGGTCTCTCTTTCTCTCAAATAGATTTGACCCATAGCTTTGGTAACGTAATCAATTGAAGATTGGTCAATTTAGAAGTTAGTGAAAAAAATTTTTTTTTAAACAAGTAGCAAAAAGAAAAAGCGTGCCTCAATGAAACTTGTACTGTATATGGAAAGTATAGGTTAAATATATCTAAATAGTAAATTGAATCATTATTGTAGAAGATGGAAAAAGTATTTAGAAAACCTCTCGTCAACTCACAGGTTAGGAATCATAGATAAAATAGGAATCAAAGAGGATATTATAATACCTAATAGGAATATGAAGAAATAAATACTCACAGATTAGAGAAAATATTTTTACATAATTTAATAATTAATGGAACCAATGAATAATGATATTAATGCATGACATAGATAGACATAATAAAACACTAGTAATGAAGATACATCAATGTGCGTTTGGATTTCATACAACTAAAATCTATATAGAAAATGAACGAAACGTATTTTTAATTCCCATTTGTTTTAATTATCCTTAATATATAAAAAAAAAAACACAATACAACAATAATACAATAATACACACAATAACACACAACAAACACACAATAACAAAATCAACAAACAACACACACAAACAACAACAACAACACACAACAACAACAACAACAACAATAACACACAATAATATTACACGAATATCCTTATTTATAGGACGCAGGCGTGACGGCCCATTTCTTTTTTAGAGGGGGTAGGCCAGTTTTGCCGACATCCTTTGTGTCATATATAGGTACTTTGGCTATCATAGAAATGTGATGGCGGAACCCTGCACTACACAAGCGCATCGCACTTTACTGTTAATTTTTTCATCGCGTTCAATTGTAGGGACCACGTGGTACCTGATGCCAATTACGAGGGCGGTAGGTGGCGCCACTGTCGCATTGTCTAAGTGCCTGTTGATAGTTTGTAAAGGTCCTAATTAGTTGCCACCACTTCCATTCGTTTGTGGTTTATTATTGGCATCATTTTAACGAGGTGCAATGTACGAAGCACTTTTAATTTTAGTGCTGTTCTTTTTACCATTGGAATTTAGTTGTAGTTTTTTGTACGTTGTGCTTCTGATGTTTCTAGATGGTGAAGTTCTGCGTAATTGGCAAACACGTCAAAAAGTCTGAGGCACATACTATGGAAGATCATTCGCTCTTTTCTCGGATAAAAATGTACTAATTATGCTATTGTACAACTATATACCATTAGCAGATAAATAAAGGTATTTTTGTATACGATGCCCTCTTTCTGGGTGTGGACCCAAATGCATAAAAAGAATAATTTTTAACTTACTTTGCTGAAATTGTCATTGAACCATATACGGATGCCGTGTTTCCGTGCGTCTAATTGTGCGATGGTAAAAAGGGGATGGGGGAGTTATTCCGTCGCACACTCTCCGAAGTGCAGCTTGTAAAAACCGGATACACTGGCAAACTTACGCCAGTGTTCGAGGCTTTGGAGTTTAACCTATACTAATTTATCGTCGCCAATGAGCATTATAGCCCGTTTTTGTATTGAGTCAAGGGCTTAAGCTGATACTTAGCCGAACTATCCCAGAGATGGCTGCAGTATTCCACACATGACCGGACTTGTGCCTGATAATGATCTAAGATCTGTCCTGATGTGAAATACTGTCTAACCTTCCCAAGGGTGCCCAGCTTCTGTGCAGCCAATTTAGCCCTTCCCTCGTACTTTACAAAAAGCTTTAGTTCCCTAATCAGTACAATAGACTAACACAAATATTATGATGATCAGCATTTAAGAGAAAACCCTTTACAATTTATATTGAAAGTCATATCCAACAGGCAATTGTAATTTCGTCTTTAAGGAAATGGCATCCTAAGTTACTAGGTACCTATATTATCTAACCTCTGCCCAAAGAAACTAATTCCATGATTTCCCCAATGAACACAAACTTATCAAGATAGTTGTGTACATTTGCAAATTGAGATTACCAACGCTACGTCTCTGCCAAAAGTCTTAACTCAAATCCTACCATGTAGTGCAGGAGGTTAGACAGAAATTTCCCACAAATATTACTCTGGTCAGTCATCATCATCAACAGCCTAAAAGCGTTTACTGCTGAACATGGCCTCCCCCAGAGAACGCCACTTTGAGTGGCTGCTCGTCTCTTGCATCCATTGGCTCTCCACGGCTTCCACCAGATCGTCAGTACACCGTACTGTACCGTCAGTACGTCTTTCCAATAGTAAATGTTAACAACACCTTGCCACGGCTGGGCCTGACGCGTAGCCTGAAACGCAATTTGTGCGGCGCATTGATGCCTGTGATACACATAGAGCACCTTAGATAATTAAGCCACTGTTTTCTTAAGAGGCCGTGCACTTGACCTCTGCAGCTGGATTAGCACGGACGGTAGACAAAATTGTCTTTCCCCGTTTTACGTCACTTTATTCATACATGCTTATTTGTCAAATAGAGCAAAACATCATCATCATCATCATCATCAGCTTGAAGACGTCCACTGCTGAACATAGGCCTCCCCCATAGAGCGCCACATTGAGTGGCTGCATGCCTCCTGCATCCATAGGCTCGGTTTCTTTATCATTGATTGTCGGTTCTGCGAGCGATGTAGCCTGCTCACAGTCATTTTAACTTACTAATTGTAAGAGCTATATGGGTGACGTTAGTTGCTCTGTAGATATCTAATAGCGAGAGAATCACAGAGTCCTTTTTTATATAAGGGAATATTATCTCACAAGGAAATCCCGGAAATCACTCCATAGCTCTTTTGGGTGGGACTTTAATGGATTTCCACGTGTATAACACACATAGCGTAAAAAATAGCCTGTATTATATGTAATTACTAAATTACTAAACGAACAAGACTAGACTCTTACACTAGATATCTAGTAAGCGTAAGCTCAGCTCCGTAAGTCTGTATCAAGTGTGAGTATCAGCTGAATCCGGCGTCCGTCGGCCAACACTCGTTTGTATGGTAATGTTTGATAGTTGCCTGCACTACTTGGCTACCACTACATTTATCCACTAGTTAGGTTAGTAGAGCCTTACTGATAAAATCTCTGCCGTAAGCCGCGTTGTTAGAAGCTGCTGAGTGGCTAGCACTAGATTGCATGAGAAGAGCAGAAGACCAGGCTCGGCAGCGTACCTTGGGAGAGACCTACGTCCAGCAGTGGGTTAGTACTGATGATGATCAAACTAGAAAGATAATATGATAGATGACACGTTCGTGTTCTCGAATTTTTGTGGTTCTTGAACATACCGGCTGGCTGGGATTTGAACCTTGGGTGTGTCGGTTTGAATATTACCTACCACTGAGAACACTAGCTTGTATAATTAGTAATCAAGGTAAACGTATAATTAGTATTAAGTACAGGTAGAACAATTGTTGAGTGGAAAGGATAATACAATACGTGTCTGTTCTCGCAAGGTCCCATCTGGACCCATTAGTGCGTCACCTCGCGTTTCAACGGACAAAGCTTTATCTCATCTCTTCAAGCTCTATAGCAGGCATGTAAAATACGCGGCCCGCGGGCCGCATGCGGCCCTCAACGCATTTGTTTATAGCCCGATCCACTTTTAAGAACAGTCTCCCTTCCGGAATAACAAACTGTAAGTATACCGATAAAGTGAGAAAATGAGAAGACTTCAGGCAGAATTTAAAATGCGTTTTCAAAATTTTAAGCTCCAAAATGATCAGTTTTCGTTGAATACGGGCCTTTTCTCTATCGACATCGATTGAGTACCTATTCACTTACAGATAAGTAGACGTCACAAAAATTAAAATTGAAACGATTTTTTGGGTTTTGCGGCCCGCTATTCGTACGGTCCATATGCATGCGGCCCGTCAATGATTTCTAGTTTGACATACATGCTCTACAGGGACTACAGGACTACGTATTGCCATTACAATGCAATTTGCTTAATGGCAACACAGTGATTGATTTGAAACCCATTGCCTTTGGTCCCTTTGAGTTAGACTGAGAGGTGATTATAAGCGGAATTTTAAGTGAGATTTGGGAGAAAAGGGGATTTTAATTTTAGTTCAAAGATTCATCATCATCATCATCAGCTTCTATAGTCTACTGCTCGATATCAGCTGCTGCTTCTCCAACCGATCTGCGACAATATTCTTCCAGTTGCTGCTGCCAGCTACAGCCACCATGCGTTTGTCATCACTTCATGTTGCTGTAGAAGGAAAGTTCAATGAGCCTTCCTATTTCCAATGAAAAGACGACAAACAATACATAGGTACTATGGAAATAAGAGAATATTATTATTATTTACTTATTTTGGCCGCTCAAAGGCTTCTGACTTGGCTGAACAACTGTTGTCTTACGACAACAGCTGGGACATAACATTTCTTTGATTTGTCTAGATAAAATGTCATCATCATCATCATTAACAGCCTGAAGACGTCTACTGCTGAACATAGGCCTCCCCCAGAGCACGCCACCTTGAGCGGCTGCTCGCCTCCTGCATCGATCGGCTCCCCGCGGCTTTCACCAGGTCGTCGGTCCACCGAGTGGGGGGCCGGCCTACGCTGCGTCTTCCGGTTCGTGGTCGCCACTCGAGAACCTTTCTTCCCCATCGGTTGTCAGTTCTACGAGCGATGTGGCCTGCCCATTGCCACTTCAACTTACTAACTCTAAGAGCTATATCTTAATCTTAATTTCTTTAGATAAAATGTATTATTTGCATTTAAATAATGGTTGTACTAGTTCTGGTCGGGCAGTATAAAACTACCGTACAAAAATTAAAAATTAACTCAATTATCTCCAAAAATGTCGCAGTGCATGACCGACATAGAAGTTCTAAGATATATAATTACTATTGTCGATCGATCAAGGTATCTATGACATATAAATAAAAAATGTTTTGTCTACCTATCAAAATAATAATTATTATTTATAACAAAATTAAACTAATTTATACAGTGTTAAATAATAATGAAGCTCATCATTAAATTCAATTTTCAATAAATCATGACCATCATCAAAAACTCAACACATTTCAACCAGTAATTTGTCAAAGTTAACCCTTCAACAAAGGCGCTGGTCGATCGGGCCCACTGTTGACAAAACTTTATTACCAGAAATTACTACAATATTACCCCAAATTCGGGTTATTTTTTTGTAAACCCGCCGCGGATTTATCTATTGAATAAAATGATCCAGTTTTGGGGCATTTTTGACCCCAAAATGCTGTTTACAAAGGTGACAATGGGACTGGATGAACTGGTTTTCGGATTTACGCGGCTGTTTTTGGTGGAGTGAGTTAAATTATTTTTCAAATTTTGTTTGGCATACAGGTATTAATAACATTTGAAATATGTGTCAACCGATGGAAATAGAAATTTGTCTAGCTATGAATATTGATTGTTTTGTGTAATAGTTATAATTATGATATTAGTGTTCGGTCGGTCATTCAGCTTTTTATTCTCGTAATGTGAAACTCCTTTGGTGGAATTCTTATATATTTTTTATGGAAATTAAATAAATCGTAAAGGAGGTCGCAGTAAAATAGGTACTTTAGGTGAGAGTACCTATCATGGATTGATTTTTAAGTGTAAACCACACTTCAGGTATATCTATAAAGATATTATAGTTCTTAAAATTTTTACTACGACTGCTTAGTCGGTGAACACATAGTCCTTAAGATTTTCGCAGCTAGCGGTCATGTGACCATGGCCTAATTGGTAGGGCGTCTAATCCGGTGAGTTAGAAGGCGCGGGTTCAAATCCCGCTGGTTGCTAAAATTTTAAGAGCTATAATGTCTTTATAGAGAGTACCTATTTTGCCGCACGCTCCGTTGTATGGTGCGTAATGTTTAACTTTCGAACAATGCATACAGGCTTTGTAAATGCATTTTTTGAGCAAGTGTGTTGAAAAATACTTTCCACTTACATGCAGTTAAAATTTATAGTTAACAGTAAGTAACTGGTTGCAAGGTAACTAATAAGATATGATATATTGAGTATGTTTAGTTTATTAAATATTTTCAAAAATTTTGTATTTTATTAATAATGAATTTAAAAAAAAGCTGCAATTGCAGGTAGATGAATTAGCTACATTGCTTATAAAGTTTTCTTTAAAAAATATAAGTAGATATAATTATACTAAGTGTAATTTAATTCATAAGCATCCTTAGAAACTGGGCACCTACTTCTAATATCGACCATGTGGACAAAAATTTTTTAAAATCTAATGCATCGGTGTGTTATTGATATATAACTCCAAAAAATGGGATAAATTACTTAATCAACTGCTACAGTACAAAATTAATTTAAAATACTTAATTACAGTTCTTAATTGTTACATACAAGGTAAAAATACTTTTAAAAGTGCCAAAATCCAACCAACTACGTTATGTGACGGCAATCTTCACAATTTTCAATTTAAAAAAAATCATTAATTTGCACTCATTAGGTACTTTTTAATATTCTATAATAAATGGCGTACTATTATGCACTTCATGCTAATGAATTCAATTGTACCCTGTATAACTAACCTAACCTGACCTAATTAGGTCGACCATCACTCATTAGTATAGTAAATACACTATTGACTTATCCCATACATAGATAAACCCCCATACAGCCTAGTACTATTATATAATTATGATTTATATTCTGTACTATACTAAAAACCAAAGTGTTAGCGATATAACCTATTTTTAAACCACCTACTTTCCAACAGTCAACAAAAAACAGAAAATTAGAAGAAAAAAAAGACTAAAACAAAGGCCACACTCAGCCCACTGCAGTGCCGACTCAGCCGTCGCCAAACAATAGGTCACTATTGTGCCCGCGTCCATTTTAAATGAACAAAATGGCGGCCGAATTCAAACATAAAAGCGGGATTTGAAACAATGCCGTCCTCTGCCTCTAATCCAAGGGGTTAAAGCACACGATTGGTCAACTTTACCCCCGGACTTTTGCGGACTTGGAAGTGTGCGTGACACGGCGAAGTTACTTGTTAATTTATGCATGTGTTAAATTGAATGCTACGCGATGGTCGGAAATCTATTCGAGAGTATTCATTTGGCTGATATAAGCAGTCAGTTGTTTTTGAAATAATAACATTATTTTTGTACGTATTAAGTGCCGATAGCTACCTCTAAATTCACATTAAAATAATTTCTATCGTACTAGATTTTCCACGAAATTTATTCGCGTTGAAAGCCTTAGGCCTTGCCATTTTCTAATTTTTCTTTAAAAAACTACAAATTATATAGAAGATACATAAGTAGCCACTGAGCTTTATACATTCTTCCTTCTCATAATAGCAAGTGCTAACTACCCTATGGTACTGGTGAAAATGTTTTAAGGACTTTACTATTATTAATAATAATAATATCTGATTTAAGATGTAACTATTTATATACCTATATCATAGATGTGCGTTAGGTATTCATATTATTGAACCTAATTTGTCCACTTTTGAGAAAATAGGTCATAATCTTTCCTTTTTTCTTTACATCTATATATATATGGTTAAATACTGATAAATGTTCTCACAAAGCATTTTAAAACCTCATAAACTAGACCACGATAGTAGAAAAGACGTTAGGGGGTAGGTCGAACATAAAAACAAAGAGTTCTCAAGGCGTCTTGCGGCGATTCATCTAACCCTTTGGCCGCAACGTGAGAATTGCAATCAAAACTTCCCTTCGTACATTGTGACCGACGCCTTCTCCACTTTTCTCTAATAACTTATTAGGTAGATTTCAAACAGATTTTAGGGTACGTAATCAATATTAATATTGACCACACGATTTCACCCATGCACGAATAAAAAGTTTCCAATGTGTTAAGAAGAGAGTATACGCCTCCTCTTGTTCATACAAAAAGTGCCAACGTTTTTCAACCCCTGATTTAGATGATTTTATTATGTACAATTATGTTATCTTCACAGTGAAAAGTTATGTTTGTACGTAAAACGTTGTACCTAATTAAAGTATGTAATATATTTTAGAAAAAATAAAAATTCCGTGTAGATTATAATCTATTTAAACGATTAACCCCAAATACAAACTCTTTTTTAGATTTAGATCTTCATTCTAAATTGCATTCAGATTCGTTTAGCTGTTGCGGCGTGAAGATAGAGCAAACACACACATACACACAAATTTTCGCATTTAGGTATAATTACAACAATATTAGTGTAAAGTATGATAGTGTGATTACTGATGAAATGATCATAAAGTATGTTGTAGGTACAGACAAAAAAAAGGCGAGTAGCATCGCCCGCCGCCACCACTGGAAATCTACCTTACCGACTTATGCCTACAGACCTTTTATTCGAATGTCTTCCACCCGTGAGTAGGGTCCGTAACACCCAACCCCACGCGTGTGCCGCCCTGATAATGTAATTAAAACAACACCTTTATTTCAAGTCGTTTCAGGACAGTTTTAGTTTGGGTACCAAATTGTCTTCGTGAAGTTGGTTACGGGCCATGATCATGATGGAGGTCTTTAATAGTGCTTGGTTAGTACCTTTAGAAATGCAGGTACCTAGACTTAAGGCGATTTTTAAGGTAGATAAACTCTTGTAGTTATTAGTGTAAAACGTCCTTACGTTACGGCTAACTTGTAATATACTTTGATAGTTCATTATATAACTTGTCATATATGTTGTTTAATTGTTCATAATGTAAAGACATTTCTGAGGTTATGTACCATATTATTAAATTATTACTACTAACTCTTTTGGTAGCCGTTATCCTTAATAGTACGACGACTTTTTGTATAAGACGAATTTTATACAAAAAGTTGAACCAGCCGTTTTGCCAGCGTCTGTATTTCCCGAAAACTACAATCTTGGAGTCTTTAAATCGAAAGTGAACATGTATGTTCTAGGCAACCGTATTACATCCTAGACCGCATTGTCACTTACCATCAGATGAGATAGTGGTCAGGCGCAAGCCTAACAAACAATAAAAAAAAAGTTTAATACATACGCTGCTACAACCCCTCTATTCACCGGCGTAGTGCGTACCATAGATAAATTGAACTGAAATAAACGGTCCAGATACAAATTCGTGCTCAAACAAAGCAGAAGGGCGTAAGAAAAACACGCATTAACCCCGGACGGGGCATAAAACATAATCCCTATAAAGAAACAAAGGACAACATTAAAGTCGCGAGGTTTTCAAAACAGAGTGAGATTTTCTCGGCAAAATTTTCGGGGTAACATTATACCCGTACATTAGGGCTAAGTGATACCGTCACATTTGTTGGATTAATTCATCATCTGAATTGCCGTGGCCAGACTGATGGTCTGGAACGCCCCCTTAGCCCCCTTTCTGCCACCCCGTTTAGGGTGGCCACCGACGCACAGATAGCTTCACCCGTTACGTATGGGTTTTAATTATGCGTTGTTTTTAGTTGAACTTGGCTTGCGAGAGTTTTAGGATTGAATTTTTTGCGTTGTTTAATGGTTTTTAGTATATAATATTTAGTACTAGTGCCGGAATATCCATATTAAATAGAAAGAAATTGAGATGTCTAAACATGTAATGTTTTGAGTAGAATTAGCTACTTGTTTGAGCGCTTTTTATTTGTAATATTGTTTTAAGGCGCTATGTTTTAATTAATTAATTGATTATACTAGGTAAGAAAATGTACTTGCAATTAAATCTCACAAAAGCACTTTAATAACAGATTATATATTGTGATATCTTTTTCATTGCCTAAGATATAAAAATTATACCTCCCATCACAAAAACACCGAGATCTCACAAAGACATTAGCACCACCAACAAATTTTAGCGTTTAGCTGGTTGCGCTAGCGCCCATTGCCCTATGCCCCCTGAATTAGCCCCCACCACCCCCCGGGGAGAAGGGGGCGCCCCACAGGACAGCCAGTGTAAGGATAAATGGGAGGGCTGGCTCTTCTGGTTAAGTGTAGATTTTCCGAATGCGGTGTTGATGACGGCTGCGTAGTGCTTGCTGGTGCTTGTGGTTTCCTCGATATCGATAACTTTGAGAAATCGATAATTGTGAAATTTTCAGCTCATGAACAACTCTTTATCCAATACAAGTATACAAAACAATGAATAAATTGTGATACCTACGATTTATTTCTAACGTATTTTGTGTAATCGTAATCCTCCTATTTCCTTTTTTTTATAGCGTAGTATTTTTGTGTATGAAATCATATTTTCACAACTTTTTTTTAGTATTGGTATACTGCGTACTTTTCAATCTAGATATCAAAAGCGTCCCATTTATAAAATATGGTTATATATACGGGTGGTTGGTTTTATAGATCAAATCTAGTCTAGATCAAGTCACGAGTGAGTAGGTATCTTCCAGGCAAGCATGTACTATCGTAGACCGCGTCGTCACTTTCCATCAGGTAAAATTGCGGCCAAATGCGGGCCTATTTAGTTATAAAGAAAAAAAAACTGTATGGTCTAAAAATCAAAAAACCTGTACTCATATAATTGGAGTCATTTCACATCACAAAATTCCTCTAATACTATTACTGGACAAAATAATAGTAAAGTTTTTTTCATTGCGTTGTTTTTTCGTTGCTATACATATTAAACATATACTACTACAAATTAAGCATTATTTGTACATTGTAAATTTGGACATAAAAAGGTTTAAATTAAAATATCGATACAATATTTTTATCGACTCAAATTTTCACGTCACTAACGTCGGCAATTCCCCTAGACCGTTGGACAGCGGGCTGTAAATACTCGTGTAAAATTGTCCACATTCCTCCCTCGAAGCCTTTTGTGTTATATATTTCTTTGTTATTTACCTCCGTGGTGTAGCTTACCTAACCTACCTGTGGGGGAATTACCTACTCTTTATGGTAGAGTTCCGAGCAACATCACAATAATTTTGATGACGCTGGCTAAATGCAATTTTAGCGTCAAGTCAACACTGAAGTTAGAGAAAAAAAACTAAAGCAAGATGTGACAAAGTAGGCAGGTATATGTTACTTATACTAAAATATAATATTCTGTGGTATGTCGCGCGACAAATTGTGTTGCATTGTGTACTGCGTCATCCTAAGTTCGTAGTACTTTGTGCGATTTTTTCCCGTAATTTCTGTAACTGTCGCCGTCGCTATGTACGAAATTTTACCTTCATGAGCAGGTTTTAGAAAAGTACTAGATAGGCCCCATCTTTTACTTTCTTTGTGTGGTAGTGCAAATGGGTGTTTGAGATATTAGAAGGGGTGACGTGAGATGTCTTTAGCTGTTAGGTGCAGTCTCCATTTTTATTCATACTTAGATATAATAGCTGCTATGTAGCTGTTATCTTCTAAAACTGTAAAACATTAACAGACATATATATACCTAAACGTAGTAGCTTTAGATTGAATGCCCTAGCTATTGTCTTATTTACTTATGTAAACGAATGAAGTGACGAGCTAGTGGTTCCTGAGACATCACATAGTCTACAAAAGATTTCTAGATGGTGAGATCGCCTCATTTGCCCAATAATTTCACTAGCTACAATGCCCTTCAAACAGGAACACAGAAAATTTCAATATTTCAATGATACTATAGAGACAAAAGTAAGATAAACATATCCAAAACTACTATACGCGTTTATAAATAGGCGTCTTAGGGTGGGTTTTTTTTTCTTTATATTTTGGCTCCACACATAGTGTATTTAGCCAGTGTCAAGTTTTGTAATTTTTCATCGTATTATGGAAATTTTCACTTTAAGTCAAGTCATAGTCACAGTCAGAGTAGTCATAGTCTAGTCTAAGTCATAATCTAGTCTAATGCATGCCCTAGTAAAGTTGTGGCAACTTTACTAGAGGCTTCTATGGAATTTTGGAAGCAACACGAAAAACCACGTTTCACCACATTATATCACTTGCCCACACTCATGCTCGTAATTCAGCACTTAATGCGTAAAACACCACCAATTTTAAACATTAACACTGGAAAAAGCATAAGTTTTGTAAAATAATACAATGCACCGACGTGAACTTTTCCGCGTTCCCGCCAAAACTCGGGGTGGGTTTTTTTTAAAACCTACCCTTACTGACATCGACATTTTGATTTTACTGTATTTTTCCTAAATACTTAAAATATAATTACTATCAAAGGGATTTAATTTCAACAATAATTCTAAATATTTGTAATTCCTACGAATTAAATATAAACAATGAATGTACATATTCCAATAATATCCATTACTTTTAGGCTGTTTTTGTTTTATTATTTTACCAACGTAATATTTCACATTCAACTTACCAACTACCTTAGAACCAAATCTGATAAAAATTCGCCAATATAGGCTTCTATCTTACAAATTAAAATTTCAGCAACAAAATCACAAAATTCCACACAAAATAGACAATATCCCAGTATTGTGTGTTCTGCTCACGAATGCCCCGGGTTAATTGCTAAGCACAAATGAGTGGCGCAAGTTACCCCGCTTATTGCCGGCCGACCGACACCTGAACTAAGGCGTAGCGTACATTGCGGTAAAAAAGCTGACTTTCAGTAGACATTCCGCTAATTCGTACTAAACGATTTGGTTCTATTTTTATAGTGCGTACTGCTAAGGAATGGAACTCGTTTCCATTATCTGTGTTTCCTAAAACTTATAACATGGGTAGAGTGAATAGGTACCTTCTAGATGTATGTGCTCCATCTTTGGCTATACCGTCGCTTACCGTAACTTATCAGTCGAGTAGGTGGTCGAACGTAAATATATTACAGCTAAAAAAACGACCATGATAACCCAAGACAATTTTTAAAATGTGATAACGTATATATAATTCATATTTTGAATAGGATCTTTAGTATCTAATTTTATTGATGAATTTGGATAACTGAAATGATGCACTAATATAATGTCGTTATAATAAAAACAAAATAAAAAATTAGAAAAAAAAAATTTGAATAAATAAAACCACTTAATGCTTTAAGTAGCAGAAGCCGCTGCATTAAAATAATATTTTAATTCAGTGGTTTCTGCTACTTAAAGTATTAAGTGGTTTATATACTTAAGAAAAACAACACTATTAACTATTAAACTAATAACTTGCATCTAAAAGAAAAAAAACAAAAATAATTTAGGCTGAGGGTTTTTTTCTGTAGTAACCATTTAAATAATTGGTCTATCTAACCTACAAATTATTTTAAAAACACACAAAACAATACTTTTATTTTTTTACATCATCAGCCTTAATACGTTCTGCTGGACATAGGCCACCCTCTCCCACAGAGCGCCGCTTTGAGCAGCTGCTTGTTTCTTGCATCCGCAGTTTTGATTAAATCGTCAGTCCACCTAGTGAGAGGGCAGCCTATATACCTACGCTGCATCTTGCGGTTCATGATCGCTACTCGAGAACCGTTCTTCCTCATTTATTTTTTATAAAATGTTGCTAGTTAAAATAATTGCAAATCCTTACCTGCGACTAAAAGCTTGGTGTACGTCGCGCCTTACAACAAAATGTCTCCCTTTCACCTTCTACTTTCGCTTGGATAATCTTATTTTTGCCTGAGCCAAGCTTCTTTAATCCTTCCCATTTCCAAAATAAAGTTCAAGATCCCTTGGCATTCACGCAGGAGTTAAAATGTATTACCTTTTATTGTGATCCTCAACACGGATTAAGAGAGAGCGCGGTTTTGAATTTTGATTTGGATTGTAGCGCTCAACTTGGCCATTTAAATTGGAACTCTCGAGGATTATTTGCCTTCCCGTCTTTTATCTAATTTGTTGAAGAATCAAGGGGGTGGAGTAGGTCTGGTTAGAGTGGTCTATTCGTAACTATGCACACCTATTTTGCCTATTGCTTTGATTACATTCTACGGAATGGTCTTAAATGAAGATTTTGAATGTTGGAGGCGTGGTTTTGGATGTTTAGAGACTTAAGTAGACGTGGTTATTGTCTAAGTATTATTGAGTTTTATAGTTATACTGTTAATAATAAAGAATGTTAAAATAGATGTAAGAATCAGATTCAGACTATAAGACCCATAATTAAAAAAGTTTTTAGACTCATCATCCTCATCAACATCAACTGAACATAGGTCTCCCCTATAGAGTGCCACTTTGAGCGGCTGCTTGCCTCACGCATCCATCGGCTCCTATAGCAGTTTTCACCACGTGGTTTATTTTTAGATTAATAATGGACATTTCCATAATACTCTCTTCAAGAGTATAGCAGCAATCATTCTGCAATTTTTACCAACAACTGATATAGCATTGCCTAATTTTTTTATCAACTCATCCGCACGTCCACACTGTTCCAAAAGTAATTGATGAGGATACATGTATTTCACAATAAATAATATTTTTCTATTATGGGAATATTACGTTTTTAAGCCACAAAGAGCACGCGTCGGGGTAGTTTAACAGAAAAGCAGGGAAATGGGTCGGAGAGGTCACATTGGTCCAGGGGCTGTAGTTAAGGGTCAAAACGCCCTAATAACTGGACCGGGTAGAAAAGGGACGGTAAAACCGGTTACAAAATGTATAATTTAGTTTTACATTGGAATATAATAGTATCAGGCGAATATCCTGTTTGGCTTGTTGTATTTTGATAAAATAAGTTGGTATGAAGAGCGAGTTCTGCTCAGTGGAAACCCGTGCGACTTCAATGCGGCGCACCATGATTCGAATCTCACTTGGCCCCACAGTAATGATATTCCAATTTTAGGCGGAATTGGCACTCGTTTTACAACGGGAAAGGAAAACATAGTGCGGATAAATAAAAAATTATAACAAATATGTAACATCCAACGATCACATACATAGTAGATTATATATATTATATGTCACGTAATTATATAAATCCTGGACGAGCACCCAATGCGAGCACGTTTATTACAGTCGAACATAGAACGTTTACAGTATTATATAGGGTCGCTTTATGCGTAGCAAAAATATGGCGCTTGCGTTGTGTTATGCGTCGTCTTTTCCATTTTGAGGTACAAATAACAAAATACTTGTGGTTAGAAAAAAAATAATTTAACAGTTGAATATATTAAAACATCTCTTATCACTATGATATCATCATCATCCACCTACTCTTATCCCATTTAAGTGGGGTCGGTGCAGCATGTTTTTCTCTTCCACTCTTTTCTGTCAGACGTCATCTCAACATTCACTCCCTTAGCGCACATATCATTTTTCACACAGTCCAACCACACTTTTTTTGGTCTTCCTCTACCTTTTTTACCACCAACATTTATACTCAAAACACTCTTGGTAACATGTCGTTCATCTCTCCGCACGACATGACCATACCACGCTAGCCTATTGCTTCTCAACTTTTCCGTCACCGGTGCCACTTTCAAGCTACCTCTTATGTACTCATTCCTGTCTTATCACTACGATATATTACAATTATAATATTATTACTTATTTTTATTTATCTAAATGAATGACGTGATGATCTAGTCACTCGCCTGATGTTAAGCGTCACGGCTGCCCGTAACAGATTGCAGTATCACTCGGAACTAGTTTTGCGTGACACTGCACTACCCACGTCATCCTGAGACTTCACACAGTATGTTAATAAGATTACTAGACTGTGTGATCAGATCATAAAGTCTGATTTGCCCTGTAATTTCACTAGCTACAATGCCCTTAAAAACCGGAACACAGTATTGCTTGCACACTACTGCTTGGCGGCAGAATAACTGGCAAAGCGGTGGTACCTGCATAGACGAACTTTGCAGAAAAGTCCTACCACCTAGTAAAAATGAAACGCCAAAATATGAAAAAAATAACGCCAAATCATCTAGTAGAAATATTTTGTGATTTTGGATGATGAACAATTTGTTACACATTCAAACTACATACAATATGACGTATAGGTAGGAGGCTGACAGATTAGCAAAACAAGCAGTAGTAGAAGGCGTCGAAATTTCAATAGATCCAAACTATACAGAACTACTTTACAGATGTAAGACAAAGTGTAATGAAAAGTATAAAGAATATTTTGATGAAAGAAGCAAAGAAAAAGGTATTTGGTATAAAACGATACAATGTCAGCCTCCTCCAACACCATGGTTTACTAAAAACATAGTAAGTAGACGGAATATTGTTTTAGCCCATAGAATACGTTCCGGACATATTCCATCAAAGAAGTTTGGCTACTTAATGAAAAAGGAAAGCTCACCGAATTGCGATACTTGTGGCACCGTAGAAGACGTCCATCATCTGCTGATAGAATGTGTCCGGAACAAGAGCCAAAGAGATGCAATAATGCTTAAGCTCAAGCTGAACCAATACGATATGGGTGTTTTCACCCATATCTTATCAGAACCAGCATCGGAAGCAGCCAAGATGATATATGACATGTTTAGGCAACAATGAACCACCTTTTAACTAATTATATTTAAGTAGTATGGGCACATAGGCTTAGGTTATGATGGGACTGGCATACCCTAATGGATAAAAGTCCCTAAATAAAATAAAGGTTATAAAAAATTCAATAAAAAAACGTATAGGTATGTTTAGAGACATGTGGTATGGTTTGACTCAACTTTAAATAAAAGAGAGTTTCAAATTTTTGTCAAATTGTTCTATGTTGCAATAAAACTTCAAACAGGTTTTATATTTAACTATCTCTGTCTAATATTACACCATCTTTTCAATTTATGAATGCAAACTCTAAACCAGTTTTTCTAGAAAATAACCCTTTGATATTTGCAAAATGCAACTCGCAAAAAATTGCATTGTTCAAATGACAGATGGTCAAATTCATAATAGGTGGATGGAACAATATCAAAAATGTTAACTACAATGCATCTAACGGTCATTTTTTGAGTTGCAATATGATGCAAAACCCAATATTTTTCTAAGTAAATTAATAATTCACTTTTAAATTAAAGTTTTAGGACACATGTATAGTTTTTAATATTGTACGAGTTAGTTTAAACAATAATGGCACACTTCCCATTTAAAAAAAACAAAGTTTGTTGTGCTGTTCATTTTATAATATTTAGACGACTTTAAAAATGAAGCATTTCAATTCAAAGCGTAGTTTTGCTGTCGTAGAATATTACGTTTCTTTAGTTGTTCTTGTGCACGAGTTATTACAATTATATACTTAAGCTAAAATTTGGATTTTTGATTAGGTACACGTAATTTATTTATTTATTTATTATTCGTAAGGTAATCAACAGATATGAATATGAGAATATGTAATGACATAAAGACATAAAACTAAAAACGTACAGGTAACAAACAAAGCAATTAACAGATTACCAATAGTTAGGCATAAGCATGAAATGTGAATGAACAGTTTTTAGGCTGATTACAGACTTTATGACTACAGATAGTTATGTGACAATTCAATAATAGCATCTGTTGCAGGCGGGTACATTAAAATGTGTGCTTATGTATCTTTTTGTATCATTTTATAAATTACATTTTACAAATAGGTAGGTAGGTAGGTAGATAAATTCACTTTGCTTTGGATTTTTGATTAGGTACACGTAATTACAATATAAAAAAATGAATAAAATAATAAATCTAATAATAAAAAATAAAACAATAAATTTTAATATTTTATTTCATTATTACTATTTTTGTTATTATATTAATTAAATTATTTTTGGTTTTGTGTTGTTTTGTTATTGTATGTTTAATTTAAGTTGTATGTACTTATGTTATTTTTAATGTGTATTGTAATGAAGTGTTGTGTGATGTCCTGAATAAATGTATTTTCTTTCTTTCTTTTTCTTTTAATTAAAAGGGAGACATACTTTCTCAAATCACTTAGTTAAAAATAAGGCTGGATCGTTCTACTTTTCACTCAACATGCATGTGGCAAATTGCATTCGATGCACCTAAATTTTAAGCAAACCACTTCCAAAAGCTTATGTTTTATTTTCCCTTTATTTATTTACATCTAGGTATGGTTTTTGTATAATTAGAAACATAGAAATTATTGCTCTAGTAGTATCAATGGAAATTAGCTACGATCGATTTAAGAACTAAGTAGGTATACCAGTCATGAAGCAGATTTTTTTGTGGTCTTAGGGTGGGGTTTTTCACCAATAGTTAACCCTAGATTAGTCGCGCCTCTCCGTGAAACGTGCACGTTTCACGGAGAGGCGCGACTACTACGGCAAAATGCATTTTAATCATATTTATGGCTAAAGAAACTTCAAAATATTTACAAGAGGATCAAAATGAAGCATATCCTTCTAGAAAATGTTATATTAATTCACGTAACATAATAAGGTCTCTGGAAAATTGGACTTGTAATCATTTTTGGGGTAAATTCAAACTTTTAGGAACATGTTTACATAAAATTTATAAAAATTAAAAATTAAGCAAGTTTATATGTTTCCACTATCTTCATCGTATGTGTCAGCAAAACAATCTTGAGACATTCACATACAGTGTTCGTTGCACAGTAACTTTGCGCATATATTGCACCCTTTTTTGTCCATCTATTTTTCTCGAAACTTGGACAAACCGCGCATATTATAAAAGAATTTTCTAGTTGTTCAGTAGTATAAATGTTACTAATTGTTTCCTTAATGCTTTTTGCAACATTCACGAAATATTTTCTCTTTATAATTTTAGTCCAAAGAGATTTCTCTCAAATGCATTTTTTGTAGAAAATAATATTTATCTAAAACAAATTACAACGAAATATCCATGGCAACATCTTATTTACATTTATTTAAGCGCAAATACGATGTAAACAAATCACAATCAAAATATTTCAACATTTACGCTATAAATAAACACATAAATTATACTCACGTGGGTGATCGCGCGGCTAGCAATTTCCCGCCGCGCGCGACACGCTCTTATCTATTCTTTCTTCCCGCGGTTGCCCGCGCACTTACACTCCTAATACTTACAATAGGTAGGTGGTGAAAGAACGGGCAGGTACTAGGACGCTTGACATTGTAGTGAAACTTACAGTTAACAGAATAAAAGACTTAGTACAGATTAACAATTTTATTTACTAGCCCGTCCTAGAAGAAACTTGGCCCTATCATACAAACTTTTGCTCTACGATAAACCCTACTTGACATAATTATTTATAGCCTACCTACTCTTTGTTTTCATATCCTATGATTATCTATGATAACGGTATGTATTCCTTAGGGCAGTTACTACTCTTTGACCGTATTGACATTTACCTAATGAATTTCCTAAATGGGACCACGAACACCAACAAACTTATTAAAGAAACGAACGTAACTTTTGTGATTGATCCGCCGGGGGAAGCATTCGCCTCGGTGAACAGCGGCCGCCGATGATGATCGGAGACACGGTGAACCGCCTCCTCGAGGGACAGGCTTCGACAGAACGCAGCCACAGAGAGCCGGGTGCACGGCAGGCGGGCACTGCCTCAGGCGTAGGTAGGGGACGCCCGGAGACAGCGGCGAGTGGCCGTGGAGTGCCTTCCTAAGGCACAGACAGGTCCTGGCTGGACTCAGCCGAGGACAGCACAGCAGGTAGGCGCTGTCTACGGCGTAGGTGGGCGACGCCTGGAGACTGGCGCACCGCCACGGAGCACCTCCCGCTTCGCAGCACAGGCCTGCACAAGGGCCATCCGAGGACGGCACCGTGGGTAGATACCGCTTCCGGCGTAGGTGGGTGACGCCTGGAGACTGGCGTACCGCCACGGAGCACCTTCCGCTTCGCAGCACAGGCCTGCACAAGGGCCACGGCAGCACAGAAGACTGAGAACATACGAGGTGGGGCCCCTTGGGGAAGCCCAAAGAGGCCTGAACTACCTCTTAGGAAAAAAAACAATAAAGAGTTCACCGGTTATTCTGGAGTCAGTTTTCTTAGTAGTAGATAACGCGCGACGCCTGTTAGGGCTTACTGTAAGCGACTCGCGGATTACCCAGGGGTAGGGCACTAACAGATAGGTCTTCAAGACTGTTCGCTCTTTTCGAGAGCACGGGGAAGATAGTTTCTAGGTAGAATCCAGATGGAAAACTCAATTTTTGTGTGGCCATGTCCCGCTTATATAGTCTGCGGTGGCCACCACGACATCAGTCACAATCTTTGAAAAACGAAAGAAGGAATTTTGAAAATCTGTCATAACTTTATGAACGGCTAGCATCAAATACGCGTAAAATCATGTAACCTTTCGCGAAGAATCTCATTTTAGGGGTTTGGCAAAGTCAAAAGTGACATTTGTCAAAAAAGTAAACAAACATTAAAATCGATATATTAGAGCAACTAATGGAAGAATCCGCATGAAAATACGATGAAAACTCGTAATAAAATCTGCTTCAACTCATGTGCGAATTTGGTGAAGATCTGTGAGGTAAATAGAAAAAGTTATTTCCTCTCAAAACACTCGTAATAGCGTGAAAGGTCTAGAGAAACAACACGTAACGTGTTCCTATGATCTGTATCCATCGATCCACTGCCAAAGTAACCCATAATAAAAGCTATAAACACAATTTTAGAGCTCAACATATTATGTACAATAACCAAGAAAACATAAAAAGGTACCTATCGTCTCTAGTAGATCATTACAGGTAAAATAAATGTATTAAATCATTCCAGGGGCCTCCAGCGATCGCCTAGAATATATTACAATGGAAGAAAACACAACATGGAAAGCTAAATACCATAAAATAACATACTAATGAACATTGAAATTATCTAGCAAGAAAGGCGTGCTACCAAGCACCAAGGGCGTAGAGGTAACCCTACATTTCCCCAACAACCCCGAAAAAAATTAAAATACCTAAGTATTTTAATTTTTATAGAACATATGTATGGCTAAGGTTACTCATACATAAGAAAAATGGAAGAATATAATTCTTCAGATGCAGGAAAAGCAGTTTTCCGAGAGGTACATATGTATGTATCTACCAGACGTACATAAGAAAATAGAAGAATAGTTTCTTCGATCGAGGAAATAATCAAACTCAAAGAGAATGTTATTCCAAAATAAGGATGATGTCCGTAAGTTGAACAACATAGTATTAGAGTAAAGACTCAGTCAAAGGATACATCCCAGGACAACAGTGTCCTAAGACTGAACAATATTAATGTCCACAAGAAAACATTATGACACCATAATAGTGATGACATAACGAAGCATCATTAAGATGATGACCCAGAACACCTTAAGAATGATGTCCAGATCAGCAGAAGAATAGACGTTGTTAGCATGGGAGCAGTCAAAGATTGAATTCCCTATAAGACAACCTAGCTTTCGAGAAGACGGGGAGTCGAAAATGACACGTTAATGACACAAATTACCCTAACGCGCTAAACCTAACATCCCTATATTGAATATTAATTAATATATATTTTATAGCCTACATTCATCCACAACCAGTACAAGAGTGGGGTAGAGCTCACTATCAATGGCTACTACAACCCTTTCATGTCAAGACCGCCTGCATTATTACGACTAACCGCTAACCAGAGAACTAGTGCCAGAAGGAGACCTAAACTTAGTACTTTGACGCAAGAAGTTAAAGTATTATAAAAAAAACTATGTGAAGTTGCATATTTTTACAACAGTTTATAAAAATAAAATTACCAATTTAGAAATATATATAACCCAAAAAGAAGTACAAAAACAGAAATTATTAACTATACCATTATGCTAAACCAAAAATATATTATTTACAGTTTTAAGTCCTTAACATGCCATTTGCCTTTTACGCCTTTGTTGTCCTCAAGTATGTACACAAGTGGAGAAAGTTTTTCGACAACCTTGCATTTAACAAATTTTGGAGCCAATTTAGCGCTAAAATAATTTCCTGCGTTACTTAAGACATAGTTTTTCCGCCAAACAATATCTCCGACATTAAACTCTTTGAAAGGATGCCTGGTATTATAACGCGAGGCATTTTTAACGTGAGCAGTGTACAACGCAGCTTGAACTTTGTCGAAGATTGATGCCAGCAGTCCAATATTGTTAGCGTAAATATCCCTTGGTAGAAAGCAAATTTCGTCTAAATTATCTGTCTTAGTGTACAAGGATCCACAAGTAATAACTTCCCTACCATATACCAAAAAAGATGGTGTAAAACCAGTAACAACATTTACAGAATTGTTCATAGCGAATTGAATTTTTTGGAGATGTAAATCCCAAGATCTATGATCTTCTCCAACCAATGAAGCTAAAGCCGTGACAATAGTTTTGTTGTACCTTTCAGTAGGATTAACTTGAGGGCAATAGTGAGGCGTGAAGGACTTAAAAGGAATTTTGTATTTATCCATTAAAGCATGAAATTCGCGGCTTTGAAATTGAGAACCATTATCCATTATAATTGTTTGTGGAATACCGTGAACTAGAAATACTTCTTTTTCCAAAAGATTAGTTATTATAGCAGCAGTAGCACGTTTAAGAGGAAAAATTAAAGAATATTTCGTAAAACAGCAATTCACAACTAAAATAAACTGATTGCGTTGACGGGTCATAGGAAAAGGACCCATCAGATCCAAGGAGATGCATTGAAATGGTCTAGAACAAATCTTTGGCTTCCCCATTGGACCATAAGGCGCGTGATTAGAATGTTTATATGATAAACACTTTTCACATTTATTAACATATTTAGCTACGTTCTTGAAAATTCCTGGCCAATAGTAGTGAGCCGATAAATTCTTATAAGTTTTGAAAACTCCTATATGAGGTGAATCTGTAGGACCATGAGATTGTTTAATTAAGTTTTCTCTCAGGTCAGGAGAAGGAATTTCCTTCCAAACAAAATCTTCGTTTATAGAATCTTTCGAAGTCATATGATGAAACAATTTATCATTTACGATTTTGTACTTAGGAAAAGCATCAGGGTTGTTCTGACAACCAGAAAATAGCTCATTATAACGGTTATTAACCTCGGCAATTGGATTAGATTGAATTGCAGCAATTTTCTGAGGTTTAGCATTTGATCTAGAAAGTAGATCAGGAACTACATTATCTCTACCCTTTTTATGTTTCAGAGCAAAATTGAAGCAAGACAAACGAATGGTCCACCGAGCTAACCTACCCGACGGGTTACTCAAATTTAAAAACCATTTCAAGGCAGCGTGATCAGTATAGACAGTAAATTCTTTCCCGTTATCTAAGTAACAACGCCAATGTTCCAACGCAGTAATTACCGCTAAAGTTTCTCTTTCAGTTGTTGAATAATTCTGTTCATGTTTATTTAAAGATTTGCTCATATACGCAATTACAATTTCCTTATCATCATGTGTTTGCGTGAGCATTGCGCCAATACCAAAGTTAGACGCGTCACAGTGTACTGAAAAAGGGCGTTTAAAGTCTGGACATGCGAGAACAGGCGTTGTAGAAAGCGCGTTTTTCAATTTTTCAAATGCAACGTTAGCAGAATCACTCCAAGAAAACTTAGGTGCATTTTTACCAGAAGAAGTTAATTTGTTCAATGGAGCAGCTATTGAACTAAAATTAGGTATGAACCTTCTGAACCAACTACAGGTACCTATAAACCTTCTAACATCTTTAGCACAAGTAGGAACCGGATAATCCATAATAGCTTGGACCTTATCAGGGTCTGCTCGCAAGCCATTCATATCGACAATGTAACCTAAGTATTTCAGTTCCTTTCTAAAGAATTGACTTTTATCAAAGTTAATTGTTAAGTTAGCATCAGTTAACTTGGCGAGAACTTTGTTCAACAGTGAAATATGCTCCTCAAAAGATTCACCTATTATGATTATATCATCTAAATAGCAGAAAACTTTATTTTCAAACTCAGGAGCTGGAGTAAATAACATGTCCATCAATCTTTGTTGAGTAGCAGGAGCATTAGTCAATCCAAACGGCATAACCACAAATCTAAACATTCCCCTACCAGGAACGTAGAACGCAGTCTTGTTTTTATCATCATTATTTAAAGGAATTTCCCAAAAAGCTTTAGCAATATCAATACTGGATAGGAATCTAGCGTTCCTAAGTTGATCTAAAATTTCATTGATAAAAGGTAAACTATAAGCGTCTCTGTGCGTAACAGAATTTAATTTCCTACTATCAACACAAAATCTCCATTCTCCATTTTTCTTAGGAGTGATCAAGACTGGAGACAGCCAAGGGCTTTCACATTGCTCTATTACTTTCCATTCTAACATTTTATCAACTTCATTAATAAGAGCTTTTTGTTTTTCAGGTGAGAGTCTGTAACACCGTTGTTTGATTGGTGCAGTATCGCCTGTATCAATTCTGTGACAAATCAAATGAGTGCGACCGAGTTCGCCTCTTTGTTCAAAAGATATATTTTTGAAACGATTAATTAAATTATCCGCAGTGCGTCTTTGAGTTTCATTCAGTTGGTCATAAGCTAAAACTTTAGCTTCTTCAACTGATTTAGTTACAGTGTTACAACACGGAGAAAGAATTTCTGGGAGTAAGTTAAATTTTTTCCAGAAATCAATCCCCAAAATAAGAGATGGAGAAATTTCCGGGAAAACGTACGTTTTAATAACGTGAGTCTGGTTATTAAACGTCATTGGAATATTAAAGTAACCAAGCGAATTAATTTTTTGCCTACTTGCCGTTTGAATTGTTGTTGAGTCTGACTTGAATAATTCAAATCCTAGTTTTTCAATCTCAAAATAAGATTTGTTACCTAAGATAGTAATGGAACTGCCACTATCTAAAAGACCAGAAAAGTTATTATCACAAATTTTTACTTCAACGAAAGGTCGATGGTTATCTCTTTCATTTTCAAACGTAACCGAAGATATTTTATGTGATTCGAAAAAAATTCTAACTGTGTTAAGCCAATTGTTCCATTCATCAACATCAGTTTTTGGTGAATTATTCAAGTCATTAACTAGTTTTTTGGATTACATTTAGGACAATCTGGCGTTCTAACGCCTTTTTCGCCGCATCGAAAACAAAGTATAACCCTAGGTTCCGAACAATGGTTAAGAGTATGGCCGTTAACCCTACAACGAACACAAAACTCGTACGAATTAAATTTCCTAACATTTGTAGAAATTGCGTTTTGGTAGTGATTCTGTTTAGTGTTGAATCGGTAATCGTTAGAGGAACTTCCCTGTCTAGAATTAAATTTAACTTCATTAGGAACATTGGTGTTCTTGCAATTGAATTCAATTGCGCCTGCATATGTTAAACGTTGTGGCTCCTTGAAATCACGATCTCTATCTGTAAAGTTTTCATATTCTTGGCAAGTTTCAATTAGTGAATCAATTGATCTAACTTTATTTATCGCAACGTGTGTAGAATAGCAGGGCCGAATATTACGTAAAAGAATTTGCAGTTGTTCGGCTTCAGAAAGTTTTGAGTCAAGCTTGTTAAACATTCCAAACATTATTGCTATATAAACGATTATCGGTTCGTCTCGGGCTTGAGTACGAACGCGAATCGATTCCAACAATTTATAGTCGTGATTTGAATCACCAAAATCTTTAAGTAATTTTTCGCAAAGAAAATCCCAATCTAAGTAAGGGTAACGATTTTTCAAAAATCGGAACCAGTGCAATGCACTATCTTTAAAAAACTCGAATGCATGATTGATCAGATCATTTTTATTTATCTGCCGAGAAACTGCGAATTCTGAAATTCTCTCTAAAAATGCTCTAGGACATGTTTTACCATCAAAGCAAAATTTTTTAAGTTCATTGACATACTTATTTGGCGGAGTGCCTGACCAATTGTTGGGTGAAAGACCAAGACAATTGTTGTTGTTCAAAGAAGGACCAGGTAAATAATTATTTTGCTGAGGGCCACTTAAATTATTTGTTTCAAGGCCAGCAAAATTATTAATTTCGTTAGGCTGAGGGCCAATAAAATTATTTGGCTGAAAGCCAGCAAAATTCAAATTAGGCTGAGGGCCAGTAAAATTGTTTGCCTGAGGGCCAGAACTGTAATTAATTAAAGGTTCAGAAAAAGTTGTCTGGGAACTCTGTTCCTTCAGCATTTCTGGTTCCTTACTGAAAGGTACATCAACGGCCGTAGAGGATTCTCCCAAGACAGAACATTTAGGGCAAATCCAGAGGTCAGAAGAAGGGAAATCCCTAGAGATATTTACGCACGAAGGGTGAAAACACAACATGCACTTTCGGCATGTTATGCCTTCGGTAAAGTTTAAAAACTTACCACAGGTGGCACACTTAACTGCCATGATATTGACTGCTGGCGGCTTACGCGGTACAGGCAGGTTCAAGGTTCGAGGTTCGAGCTGCGTTGAGCCGCAACACCGAAAAGTTCTCTCAGGTTCAAGCTAAAATCATACAAGGAGTATTAATATAAAATAACTTAAGCACCTATTATATACTCAGTGATATGTGTACCACAGAATACACAGACATAGATATAGACATAGACAAATACCACAGAATGAATATACTTTATACTTATATTCATTCGATCATAGAGTATACACGTAGTATGACCTATTGTATACTCTACGATACCTAAACCATAGAATAACTATAGACTATACAGTTAACATGAGTAGCCTGTATGATAGGGCCTTAGGAGGAAAAAAGAAGATGGGGCCAAAAAGGTTGTCCAAAAGAGCGCGACTTGTGGAAGTTTGTTTTAGAATTTTGAGGGACGGGGGGGTGGGCTCGGCCAGAAGGGCGCCAAACTGTAGTGAAACTTACAGTTAACAGAATAAAAGACTTAGTACAGATTAACAATTTTATTTACTAGCCCGTCCTAGAAGAAACTTGGCCCTATCATACAAACTTTTGCTCTACGATAAACCCTACTTGACATAATTATTTATAGCCTACCTACTCTTTGTTTTCATATCCTATGATTATCTATGATAACGGTATGTATTCCTTAGGGCAGTTACTACTCTTTGACCGTATTGACATTTACCTAATGAATTTCCTAAATGGGACCACGAACACCAACAAACTTATTAAAGAAACGAACGTAACTTTTGTGATTGATCCGCCGGGGGAAGCATTCGCCTCGGTGAACAGCGGCCGCCGATGATGATCGGAGACACGGTGAACCGCCTCCTCGAGGGACAGGCTTCGACAGAACGCAGCCACAGAGAGCCGGGTGCATGGCAGGCGGGCACTGCCTCAGGCGTAGGTAGGGGACGCCCGGAGACAGCGGCGAGTGGCCGTGGAGTGCCTTCCTAAGGCACAGACAGGTCCTGGCTGGACTCAGCCGAGGACAGCACAGCAGGTAGGCGCTGTCTACGGCGTAGGTGGGCGACGCCTGGAGACTGGCGCACCGCCACGGAGCACCTCCCGCTTCGCAGCACAGGCCTGCACAAGGGCCATCCGAGGACGGCACCGTGGGTAGATACCGCTTCCGGCGTAGGTGGGTGACGCCTGGAGACTGGCGTACCGCCACGGAGCACCTTCCGCTTCGCAGCACAGGCCTGCACAAGGGCCACGGCAGCACAGAAGACTGAGAACATACGAGGTGGGGCCCCTTGGGGAAGCCCAAAGAGGCCTGAACTACCTCTTAGGAAAAAAAACAATAAAGAGTTCACCGGTTATTCTGGAGTCAGTTTTCTTAGTAGTAGATAACGCGCGACGCCTGTTAGGGCTTACTGTAAGCGACTCGCGGATTACCCAGGGGTAGGGCACTAACAGATAGGTCTTCAAGACTGTTCGCTCTTTTCGAGAGCACGGGGAAGATAGTTTCTAGGTAGAATCCAGATGGAAAACTCAATTTTTGTGTGGCCATGTCCCGCTTATATAGTCTGCGGTGGCCACCACGACATCAGTCACAATCTTTGAAAAACGAAAGAAGGAATTTTGAAAATCTGTCATAACTTTATGAACGGCTAGCATCAAATACGCGTAAAATCATGTAACCTTTCGCGAAGAATCTCATTTTAGGGGTTTGGCAAAGTCAAAAGTGACATTTGTCAAAAAAGTAAACAAACATTAAAATCGATATATTAGAGCAACTAATGGAAGAATCCGCATGAAAATACGATGAAAACTCGTAATAAAATCTGCTTCAACTCATGTGCGAATTTGGTGAAGATCTGTGAGGTAAATAGAAAAAGTTATTTCCTCTCAAAACACTCGTAATAGCGTGAAAGGTCTAGAGAAACAACACGTAACGTGTTCCTATGATCTGTATCCATCGATCCACTGCCAAAGTAACCCATAATAAAAGCTATAAACACAATTTTAGAGCTCAACATATTATGTACAATAACCAAGAAAACATAAAAAGGTACCTATCGTCTCTAGTAGATCATTACAGGTAAAATAAATGTATTAAATCATTCCAGGGGCCTCCAGCGATCGCCTAGAATATATTACAATGGAAGAAAACACAACATGGAAAGCTAAATACCATAAAATAACATACTAATGAACATTGAAATTATCTAGCAAGAAAGGCGTGCTACCAAGCACCAAGGGCGTAGAGGTAACCCTACAACATCTTCGAGTGCATAGTTTACAAAATAATAGCATTTATTGTCAGAGGACGGCAAAATGCTCATAGCGCGAGCACTCTAGGGTTAAGGTAGCCAATGGTTAAAAACTCTAACAAATTTTGACCATTGGTAAGAATTTGTTAGAGTTTATAACCATTTGTCACTTTAACTAAGTGAAAAAATCCACACTAAGTTCTAGGTACTTACTTCTCAAAACTGTGGAATGGAATAGGTCATATTTATTCTGTGCTCAACTGGATGGTGATAAACTACATTGAAATGTAAATTAATCAACAGATTATTTTTATATGCAAAGAGAAAGTATCAATTTGACCATGGAACTAAAACAATGCTTGTAAATTAACGTCAGCTAGTAGGTTGTGGGTTCGATTCCCACCCAGGACAAACATTTATATGGTAAACATCGTTTGTTCATGGGTGTTATAAGTACTCTTCATCAGCTCATTCCGTCTTCCCCTTTCCATCACAGAACTACAAGGCTTGGTGATTCTTCACATCGTTACGTCGTTAGTGTACCACAAGTCCGCACTAAGCGTTTTGCTGAGTCATTCATAGTCCGAACGGCCAAGGAATGGAATGCTCTTCCAGCAACAGTGTTTCCTTCTGGGTATAACCTGGGTCTTTTCAAGTCAGGAGTGAATGGGCATCTCATGGGCAAACATACTCCACCTTAGACAACTTCGTCACTTACCATCAGATGAGTTGTTGCTACACGTATGCCGATTTTAGCATTAAAAAAATTGTATTCTAAGTATGTATTTACAAACAAAAAAGTAGTACTTTATGACTATTCTTAAGTTATCTGGTTCCCATAATAAGCTTTGCTTAGTTTGTTTTTTCTAAAAATATTTAATAGATAACTAAACAAATAAAACAACAAATGAAATCTGGTCAAAAAATGATAGACTGTAAAAATATTCCAACAAATTAAGATCTCTTAGATTTTTTTTTCAACGGCAATGTGCCTTTATTACTCAAGCTAAGGATATAGGGATAATTATAATAGGGATCTTACCTTACTTAGGAGGGAGGGGGACTTATGGGATCATCCACCTTCAGTACTTTTATATCATGCACCCGCATCTTCAGTCTACCCGTGAACACGGTGATAACTGTGCCGGAATATCGGGAACTCAAATGAGGGTATAGATTCTTCTACTATTAAAAATGTAGTGAACAGCCGTGAAAGTTGAAAGACTCGAAAGAAAATATGCACCTTCTAAAATAACATTCGACAAACTACCACCCTGCGTGACCACTGTCCACATACAGGGCGGGGCAAACACCCCTGTGAATGCCCATTGGTCAACTAAACTGGACAGTGCGTGTGGTGGGGCTAATCCAATTAGACGGGGTCTTATAAGGGTCTCTGTAGGGGTGGCGAAACTTTTACCTTTTATTCTGTTTAGAAAAAAATGGTAATATTATTGGAGAATAGGTTTGGGAAATTGTTCTTTATATTCCTATAAGATGTGTCTTGTAATTTTTCTATTCTATTTTGTTAAGATTTATTAAGTGGTGATATTATCATTGAGGTTTGGTATTAAAGTTAGTATTTTAAGTTGCCCCTTTTATCTCTATAGTGTTACATATATTAGTGTGAAAATTTTTACCAAAACATGTTCAGCTCTATGCGTAGTTGTGAAGATTTCTAGACTGTGATATCGGCCACATAGTTCTTAAAATAGATAAAAATTAATATAATTATTGATTCATCTTTTAAATTCTATCTTAATATTTACAATTAAGAAATAGTGGGAGTTTTTTAACTATCCTTGCCCACAACAGGGCAAAGGTCTGCAATTACTTATCTTGTCTCCAACTGTCTTTATCATGGGCTAATTATATTCAATCCTTTTCAAAAGAGTCTACGTCATCTCGCTACCGGTAGATGGCATTTAAAATAAATGCATTAAGTACTTATTCAAGGGCCATAAAGAAAGAGCTTGTGCTCGGTGAAAGTTGTATTATCACGCCACCTAGTGATATTCTTCCGAACTTACAAAGCAAGATCAATGTGAACCCCATAAAACTTGTGATTCTAGATAGCATTTGATTTAAAATAGACTCTAATAAGAAAATATGCAATATTTTATCACTATCCTTCTTATTAATAAAATTGTCGATAGTTTTCTCGTTTTCTCGCGTGTAGCGTCGTCGAGAGAAGATGACGGACTATTTATGTATTTTAAAACATTATGGTAAAGTTACTCTAGCGAACATTAATACCTAATAGGGTATGGAGTCAATCAACTAAAATGAGATTAACTAATTTAGTAATTGTAGGTCATCATCATCAGCCTGAAGACGTCCACTGAACATAAGCCTCCCCCAAAGAGCGCCACTTTGAGCGGCTGCTTATCTCCTGCATCCATCGACTCCCCGCGGTTCTGGCCATCTAGTGTGGAGCCGGCCTACACTGCGTCTTCCGGTTCGTGGTCGCTACTTGAGAACCTTTCTTCTCCATCGGTTGTCAGTTCTACGAGCGATGTGGCTTGCCCACTGCCACTTCTATTTACTAATTCTAAAAGCTATATCGGTTAATTGTATGTATAAGGTTATAATGATGTGTTTAAGACCTGGGGCCGTACCTAGAACTCTTAGCGATTCAAAAATTCAAAACAGACCCTATACTGGATCGTTTGGCAAAATCCTCATGCAAAAAAAACAAAGCAGTTCAATATAGGCTCTGTTTTGAATCGCGCTAAGAGCTCACAGTACGCCCCCTGATCTCACAATCTAGAAATCTTATTACTTACTCCCTATTACTGTGCTGATGTGCGGGTCTCAGCATGACGTGTCTGCACACGTCTCGCGAAATATAATGATTTAGAAATTTTAGAGTGTCGAGCATCCAAATAACTAGCTCGTGACGTCTACCTATCTATTAAACTAACCTATATAACAGAACTATTGTTAAATGCAACTTTTGTACGATTATATAAATATGTATCCATGATATTAATATATACTTTTTATTATTGTAGTAGTTAGCTTGAGTAATAAAGGCAATTTGCCCGTTAAAAAAAAAAAAAAAATAATATATACGTCACCAAATAGTAATTAATAAGAGTTAATAAAAAACAAATTGCCATTTTAGCTGCTTGTATATTTATAAAGTATTAGATAATATGTAAATAAATGTTTATATTTTTTTTATTACCCACCCAAACCAACCCAATCGTTATTAATTTGATCGGATAATTTAATAAATTTTTATACATAAAATTACTTAGGTAGGTATTATTTAAATTTTATTTATTAAATGACTACATTGTTACCTAAATTCAAATATTTTACAAATGCGCTTTTGAATAACAGTTATAAAAGTTTCTTCTTTGCACCATACCCCAAAAAGCTTTTATTACAAATTTAAAGCTTTCGCTACTCGATCATAGATGGCGCCACATGTACGTCTCAGTTTGTGTACAGCGAGAAAACGTCCCCTGCTGAAAAGTTTTTATTTGAAGGGCAGAGTTGAATGAATTGTGATATTTATGAGCAACATCTCATTTTTGTTGTAATAATAAGCTTAATTTGCGTTTATTAGCCGGTTTCATACATATAATTACACTAGAAACTAACAAATTACGTTTTAGCTCGTCGCTTATTTTTTTTTGGTTCACGAATAACTTCAACATAATATTAGTGCCCTACAATATAGTATTAAGCACACTACTACAGTAATGAATACAGTATTTTTTTAAATAAAAACTACCATTTGTTGAAATATGTGTGTGTTACCTACAAAAAGTTCATGTTTTTTTCGTAGAATTTAGTGTGCAATAGATGCTACGTAAAAAATTTAAACTTTGAAATACTTATTCGTAGATATCACTCAATGTTTAAAAAACTACGCTATAATAACACAAAAACACACACACTAAACACAAACACTAACACTACACTAAATACACTAAACAAAACGCTACACACACACACACTAAACACTACACTAAATTATGACAACGTCCTTTGTTTTTGTATCATGTGTATTGTTGTACTTTGGTGTTCAATAAAGTATTTTTGTATTTGTATTTGTATTTGTCATGAATGATAGAACTTTTTACATTTTAGTCATTTTCCGATTAAAAGGTAACAAGCTTTTTAATTTTCATGGTATTAAAGATATCGGTCATACCATCATAGACAGATAAACTTTTTATTGTATAAAAAGTATAACAATAGAGACCAAATAATCGCTAAAAGCGATCTTTTCCAGACAACATGTGGATGTTAGTTCGTTGTATTACCCAATTGGGCTTGGACCCAATTGGTACTTCGGTCATCATCATCATCATCAACAGCCTGAAAGCGTCCACTGCTGAACATAAGCCTCCCCCAGAGAGCGCCACTCTGAGTGGTTGCTCACCTCCTGCATCCATCGGCTCCCCGCGGTTTTCACCAGACTGTCGGTCCACCTAGTGAGGGGCCGGCCTACGCTGCGTCTTCCGGTTCATGGTCGCCACTCGAGAACCTTTCCCCATCGGTTGTCAGTTCTACGAGCGATGTAGCCTGCCTCTCTATCTCCTCATTACAGATCTTATCTCGCAGGGAAACCCGAGCAAAGCTCTCGCCATAGCTCGCTGGGCGACTTTGAGCTTACTAATGAGGCCAACAGTAAGAGACCACGTCAACACACACTGGTTGAAAACCTTTGTTTTCTGGCTCTTTGTTTTGGGTACCTACCTTTTTATTGCCAAATGATTACGTACCGCGACTTCTGCTACATTAAAGTAAGGTACACTTTTATGAACATAGGTTTCCCTAATAAAATGCCACTTTGGACGGTTATTATAGGGGGACTTGCCATAATTCAACACGCTTGGCATTGGCTTGGTGATCGAAGAAGATTTTAATGTACCGAGGAGAATGCTGCTGTATATTTCTTGGATATTTCCTTAGTCGACCCTTTACAGCTCTCGCGGGAAGAGATCAGGGTGGTCCTATTCTCCAATCAGGATCACATGGCCGTTTTGGATCATGTGTGGCAGTAATATGAATGTTTATTTTTTTTTTACTTTTTTATGCGATTGAATGACGTTACGAGCTAGTCCTTCACCTGATGTTAAGCAACACGGCCACCCATAACAGTTGCAGTATCACTCGGATCTTTAAAACAATAAAGTTTCGCGTGACACTGCACTGCGCACGTCGTCCTGAGACATTACACAGTCTAGTAATCAGATTACTAGACTGAGTGGTCAGGTCATAAAGTCTCATTTGCTCAGTAATTTTACTAGCTACAGTGCCCTTCAAATTCGGAACACAGTAGTGCTTGCACACTACTGCTTAGCGGCAGAATAACTGGCAAAGCGGTGGTACCTATCTAGGCGAACTTTGCAGAAAAGTCCTACCACCTAGTATATTAAATACCTATGAATAAAGCCAGTCACAGGTTGTGAAGAGATAGGCCCATTACCCAGTGAGCGCCATTTTCAACTGCTCCTGCATTCATCGGCTCCCCCCGATATAAATATGTGTAGTGTCCACACATATTTATATTTATTTATATATTATCATAGGGGCAATTGCCATAATTCACCACGCTGCGCACCAAGCGGCAGGTGGCTTGGTAATCGCAGAAGATTTGAATGCAGGCCGAACAGAATGCTTCTGCCCATTCTCTTAATATATCCCCATAGCTCGCTCAATCTTACAGCACCTACGGGAAGAGATGGGGTGGTCCTATTCGCCAACCAGTACCACGTGGGCATTAATGTATAACTTGTGTGCGTGTAAAGCTTACTTATTTACAAACCTACAATGTATGGCCGTATGTGCCGTGTGGTCCCGGTTTCCTAATAGGACCACGCCATCTCTTGTTGTGGGTGCCGTAAGAGCCACCTTAGGGGATATCCAGGGAATGAGCAGCAGCATTCTCCTCGATACATTAAAATCTTCTACGATCACCAAGCCACCTGCCAAGCGTGGTGATTTTCGCCCCTCTATGATAAGCGTTCAAAGTGGCGTTTCATGGGCTCCCCCATGTGTTCAGCAGTGGACGTTATCCGGCTAATGATTTGAATCTAAAGAAAGAGTCATGCGTGCGACCAGTGGCCGCCCATGGTTCTTCTTTTTTTATAGTTTATAGGCAAAGCATTTGACCACTGTCTCACCTGGTGGAAAGTGATGACGCAGTCTACGATGGTGCATGCTTGCCTAGAAGATACCTGTTCACTCTCGACTTGAAGACTCCCAGATAATAGTTAGCTGGAAACAAGGACGCCGGCAAAGTGCTCCACTCATTGGCTGTTCGCACTATAAAATGCATAGTGCGCTTAGTGTAGGTTGATGGAATTTTAAGCATATATGGGTCCCGTGTTTATGTGCGCCTTGATGTCCGCTGAAAGAAGGGAGATGGAGGAATAAGATCGTGTAATTCTTTCACACACTCTCCAAAATGCAGTGTATAAAAAACCGATAAACTGGCTACTCTACGTCGGTGCTCTAAACTGTGGAGCTTAGCTTCCACCAACGCATCATTACCAATGAGTCTTTTGCCTCGTTTCTGAATGTAGTCCAAGGCTTCGAGCTGGTATCTAGCTGAACGATCCCAGAGATAGCTACAGTATTCAATATTGGACAGCTCGTAAAAACAAGCCAACATGCTATTTTCAATCCCACACAGTGACGCTGAAAAGGTCGATGGAGACCAAGAGCATTAGAAATTAATTAATGAAACATAATTTGACTACTAGGTGGTAGGCCTTTTCTGCAAAGTTCGTCTAGGTAGGTACCACCGCTTTGCCAGTTATTCTGCCGCCAAGCAGTAGTGTGCAAGCACTACTGTGTTCCGGTTTGAAGGGCATTGTAGCTAGTGAAATTACTGGGCAAATGAGACTTTACGAACTGATCTCACAGTCTAGAAATCTTTTTTAGACTGTGTGATGTCTCAGGATGACGTACGCAGTGCGCAGTGTCACGCGAAACTTTAATTTAGATTTCCGAGTGGCACTGCAATCTGTAATGAGTGGCCGTGACGCTTAACACCAGGTGAACGACTAGCTCGTCACGTCATTCGTTTACATAAGCCTACGTTTTTTTACAAGATTTCTATAAAAATGATATTTTACAAAATTATTATAAAAAACCTAAACCTATATAGTGTCCCGCAGCGGGGTAGAACCCAAGCTACCGGTGGTTAGGGCTGCAGAGTGAGGAACCTCCTAACAATACGTGCCGTGTCGAGAAGTACTGTCTTCTGAATCTGACCTTTAATCCGTCTAGCGAAAGCCTCTCGAGGTGTTAGTCGAAGCTCTTCGCTATAAGGCCGTTTGCCGAAACGACTATCGGGCCAATGCTTGTTGAGTCAACATTCCACATGGTGGTTACCTCGTGAGCCAAGTCAAGGTACTTACTGAGTTTGTCCTTCTCAGCCTTCACGAGGTTCCCGTCATGCGGAATGGTGATGTCAACGAGCACTGCCCAGCTTCGGGACCGGTCTATCAGCACGATATCAGACTTATTGGCTACATATATTATTAATTTTTTTTTAAAATTGTTTTTCATAAATTTCTATGCGCAAAGAGACCCATTTTAACTTTATATTTCATAGAGTTCAAGTTGCAACTTGAACTCTATGAAATATAAGTTTAAAAAGTGCAACATCATTACTCCGTTAAAAGCTACTGTAAGTTCTAACCGTGGTTATGAAAGAAATCTTGAGATTCCTTGACTTATCCACTTAAATATTTTCAATAGATTCCTTTCTAATCAATGACTAATAAAAACTTCATGAATAAATCGTACTCTTCAATCTCGTTTGCTGGTAGAACCTAAAAACAGACCTAAAAACTGACTTAAAACTGATCTAAAAACTGACATTTGCTTATGCAAGATAAGCGCCTGAGTTGCCAGCTCATTTTACGTAGTTTATTTATGGTGATTGAAGACACTTCATTTGTAGGCTATGACTACGTTAGTACTCTTGTCTATTCTGTGGCTATAAAGCAATAAAAAAATTTTAGGCACTGATTTTCTTTCGGGTCTAATGGGTGTAATTTTTTATTCCGATAGGTCTAGGTTTATATTAGCTTTTTGATTTATCACAGAACTAATTACGTAAAATAATTGCCTGTACTTTTTACGTAAGAATATTCATTTCCTTCGTCCTTCATATTAGTCAGGTAAAAATTAAACAAACTCATTTTGATTAACAAATCGTGGATATTTATTGAAATAAAAATAATAAAATGAAAAATAATAAAAACAATTCATCTTTCACGTAGTTACACAATAAAATTTGTCTTAGTTTTGTTTTTATCTATTTTGTGTCCTTTTGTCAACCTTTTCAACTTTTTTTTTCACATTTCGTTATATTTTATTAATGTAAGTAAATGTAGAGATGAAAACAGTTTCATTGAAAATAATGCAATAATACAAGTAGGTAACATTTTTCAATTTGTAGTCATTTTTATGTGCACCAATATTACGAGAAATTATAAAATTGAAAATGACTGCATGATTGAAAAATATTTGATTTTTGAAACAGCAATTTAATAAGAATTAATTTTAATAGATTTACTTAGGTCTTGTTCAGGCGATATACCGAGTAGCCACAGTTTAGAAGATAATGAAATTACTCTTTATCAAAACAAAAGGAATTATTATATATTTTTCTTTTATAAAATAACATTACCATTTTAATGCTATCAGGTAAAAAAAACTCCAACGCATACAAAATATTCAAAACATTTCTTTTTGATTAACAACTAAGTATTGGCAAGCCACCTTTAATCAACCAAACATAAAATATACAGAAAGCAATCTTCAAACAACGATGAAAATCGGTCGAATCACTCACACACATAAACTAGACTACATGTATAGTAACAATCATCGACAAATCCAAAACTAAGTCAAAAGCCTATTGAAAGACTTTTTTATTTTTCAAAATGAAAGCAAATTTTTAAAGGCCGATTTTTCAATAGTCAGATAATGTACTTATTCTAAGTTAGATATAAGCAACCGTTAACAGTTTGCTCTGTAATTGAAAGACCAGCCCTGAACAACAAAAAAGTTTTTAAGGTTTGTAAACTACACCAATATTATTTTAACCCCTTGCATGTAACAAGTGATTACGTTGTGTGCGTAGACCAGTTTTCGTTATAAATTTAAAGATTGCCTACTGTGTATATATCTTTTTTGTCTTCTTCTTTTAATAAAGAAGCTAAGGAAAGGAAAATAACGTACTATTCTGAATTTACTTTTCGTTAATTTTTTTTACAAAGATCTATTATAAAACAATTGACAATGAGGCTTTTTATTTAAAAAAAAACGCTAGTTCCACTTCTTTTCTAGATGGCGCTGTAAGTACATAGTTTAAACCTTTCAAACCACAGAGCAGTTTAAACATAAGAAAATGCTTAGACTACCTACAAGAAATGTCAAATTCAGTTGAGTGGACCACGAGTACATTGTCTGTAGGGGTCTGTAGTATCTCCTAAGTAGTGTGTGGTGCATTCTTCTTAAGTAAATTGAAGTACAGCAGAACTGCGAGACAGATAAACGTTAATATTTTGATCCAAAATTAAGCCGAGCTATCGCGCAACGAAAATAGAATAAACGAAACAGTTTAGAGTTGTTAGTCAGTATCGTGACACATTTCCTATAACCTGTGGTCTATGCTTGAAACAGTGACAGTGACAGATTTTGGTAAAACCACAACTGGCGACATCTATTGGGTCATACATAAAACACCATTTCTTTTTTTTAAATAAAACTCCTCATTGGGCATACCTTGTGTAAGTTGATGACATTTGAACAAAAGTGACATTTTGAGTAATAGTGACGTTTTGGACAAAAGTGGCATTTTGAATAATAGTGACATTTTGGACAAAAGTTGCATTTTGAACAAAAATGACATTATTGTAAATCGCTAGAAGAAGCCCTAAGTTGGGGCAAAAGGAGACATCATGTGGACGACAAAATGGTTATAATTATTATAATTTATTACTTACAATTATCTAATATAAATTCTATATTAATTTACATTAAGTACGTATACTGAAAGATTTTCACGCTTGGACTAAATTTAGGTACAAGTGAAGTCATTCCACGAATCAAAAAAATCACAATGAAACATTTAAAACAAAACTGGAATATTTGTCAGTCTTAATAAAAAAAAACAACTAACTTCCAAAAAAATAAACTGGATACGAAACTCGTCACTAGTTCAATAATTTAACGACTAATTAAACATAGAAATACCGCATTAAGAATAACATCTACACTTAGAATAGATTCCAATTTTGCTTTCTACAACGCTTAAATAGATTTATCGATTACAGGAATCTCACCGTTATCTCCAAATTTTGGTTTTAATTTTTCTAATGACCATATAAATATGAACATCAATAGGTAGGTTCTCCATTTACACAATACACTTAAAGGCTACAAAAATATTTACACAAGTTTTATCTAAGATAGGAAACATTTTCTTTATTATTGTACAAGATACACTAAAATTACGAAACAATCTTACTCGACAACACATACTACATCGAACTATGAAGATCCTAAAAAATACTGGAAAATTCTAATTTAATTGACACTATACAGCTTAAATAAATTGTAGGTTAAAATCAACATAGCTAACTTTGGCATTGGTTTCCACATTTTTTTCTATAAAATAAAAACATGTCAAAACAATTTCGAAAGCACATAACGTAAGTAGACAAAAGTAGCGCCAGCTTCGGAAAAACTAAACAAAATCTTGCATAATTATGTAACATCAACAACACAACGCGAACAACACTTCTCAAGTTCAGGACACGAAAGATATGACACCTAACATTAGTTATTAGTAACTAAGTAATGCCCTTCGGCTTGAATAACTTTGGGCTCAACAGTGCCTAATGGTTCCGCCAATTCACTCCCTTAGACTAGAAATTGAACAAATGTCTCAATACACGGTGCTTCGTAGAACTGCAGCGAAACATGTTTTTATATTAGGCCTTAGAAGATCTGGCTCGGTGGCGCAGGTGGTGGCAGGCGGAGGCCACCCCACGGATAGAGTCACGAGGCCTCGTCTCGACACGCATTGGAGTCATCGGATAGAGCTAAGGGAGCACCATTACTTTGATTCACAACACATTTGCGCATATGCTTCTCAAGTGTCGAGGGCACTGAAAAGGGCATCTCACAAAACCTGCATCGGTACACGTCCTTGCCGAGCCGCCCATGTGTCTTCATATGCCTCGTCAGTTTTGAACTCTGAGCACAGGCGTATGAACAAAGTTCACATTTGTAAGGTTTCTCGCCGGTGTGTGATCGCCGATGAACGGTCAAGTTTGAGCAATTCTTAAACACCTTCCCACAGAACTCACAAGTATCATTCCTGCGGCTTTCTTTTGATTTCAGCAAGGGATTTTGGAGAAGGCCATTAGTGCTGTTTTTCAAACCATCGAAAATGTTATCTGGTGGCCTCTGGGCGTGTAATGTGGGTAACCACCAACCTTCGCCTCTCTCCATATCCAATTTCATGCGCTTGGATGCTTCAAAAGGGTTCTCAAATGGGTTGAACAGAGGATGCGGCTGAGGTGGCATTTTTGCAAATTCCTCTTTAAGTCGTAATGCGGCAGTCGGTGGCATGCCGTTGGGTTTTTCACTAGGAGGACCATTGTTATTATCACGGTCTTTCGCAAGTTGCCAGTTTAATGACTTTCCGGATTCTTGTAAAGCTTGCTTGAAAGCTTCGCTATATTGAGCAATATTAGATAGTCCGAATTTATCCATGAGCTCACCGACTACTGATGCTGAGGAAGGGTGAGCAGGCATGATTGGAGCTTGTTTTCTTAGATGAGACGCAGGAGCGCTACTGTTAGAGACTGTCAAATCTTCAGCCTCCTCTACATCTTCACCATCTTCATTTTCTTCTTCCTCTTCAAGCTCTTCGTCCTCAAGTTCATCTTCTGAGTCATCATCACCAGTATCTCCACCAGACTCACCTTCATCATTGTTAGCGTCTGCAGGCCGATGTACTTTCATGTGTCGTTTTAGTTTAGATGCCTTTTCAAAAGCCTCGTCACACTCAGTACACTTGAAAGGTTTTTCACCTGTGTGTGACCGGCGGTGGACGAGCAAACTACTTTGTGATCGGAATTTCTTGCCGCAGAACTCACATGAATAAATTGCATCGTCGTTGTGTTTCTTGTTAGGTGTAGTAGAAGTTGCCCGCTCGGGAGGAGGCGCATCTGCTGCCAAGGGCTCAATGCGGCGCTCCGGCGACGTAGAGTTGTGAGGTTTCGTCGCTTCACGCGGCGTATCCACCGTTCCGGGTCCGGCGCCCACCGGTGGAGTCTGGCCGACTCGGGAAGGCGACGGGGAAGCGAACGGCGGCGAATGCTTCCTGGGGCTAGGAGAGCTCGAATTGCCTGTGGCCGCCCCTGGACTGGTCGTACCGGCCAGTTGCCGCAAGCGCTGCGAGTAAAAATCCAGCTGGGGTTCTAGTGAAAGTGGCTGGGATACTGGTGGGGGTCTTTCTCGACCCGAGATCGAGGTCGGCACAACCGGAGGACGGTCAGCCGGTGAAGGGAATGCTTGGTGTGGTGGTAGAGAGTTAGCCGCCACAGCAGCTGCTGCAGCCGCAAGGTTCAGTCCATGATGACGAAATTGCTCAGAAACGAGCTGCTCCATTCGGAAACGATGATCGTGATGATTTGGCCGCGCGAAAAGAGGTGCTGGGGGCACCGATGGGTGAGCTAGCGGTGGCAAACTGCCAGGCAGCGGCATTCTGAGTAAGCCACCAACTCCAAAAGGGGAATGCATATCCGGTGGGGGTAGTAAAGGGTGATGACGCAGTTGCGGTGGAGGCAGCTGCGCGCTAGTGGACGAACATCCTGAGCTCGATGATGAGGAGCTGGACGAGGAATGGTTCTGCTTATTGGGCAACTGTTGCGGCATCGTTTCCACGTAGATTTTCACCCCATGAACGTGTTGCACATGTTGCACCAATCGCCAAGCGGAGTGAACTCGCGCTTTGCAAGTCGAGCACACGTAGTTGCTGGGTTCTGCGGACAATGAAAAAAAACTGTTACGTGAAGATGAAACTGATGGCAAGATTTAGGGGGAATATTAACAGGGGCAAAGTGTCTAGTAATAGCTCTCACATATCGTAGTGTTGGGCCTAGGGTGGGCGCGCGGGCCGCATGCTAAGCAGAAGGTCCGAGGGTCGGGGCGGCGGCGGTGAGTGATGGCGGCTTCGTGATTCATGCACCTCGGGAATCTTATGAAATATACGCGGGCTGGGATCACGTACGCACGCGCGGGTTAAGACTGTTGATATTGAAATCTATAGGTAACGCTACACCGGCGAGAAAAATTATGGCCGTTAAAACGTGGTTGGTTTAGTTTTACACGCGTGGTAGTCACGCCTTAACCCAGATACATAGTTTATCTTCACAGCGTAGTACCTACATAAATGTTGTAGAAAAAAACTGAGTCAATATCAAAAACCTACAGCTGTTTTAATCTGTGGCTGAACAGAGAATGTTTGTCGGATTACGCGGTAAATCTTCTCTAGTCGATTTGATGAATCGAATCAATTTGAATACAGAATGATGAAAATGAGGCCACATGGTCAAGGCAGCGACTGCCAGCTTTGACAGTAATTTGATTGCTCATTGTGAACCAGAGACACATTTTACTGCGAAGACAATCAGCAATGTGATAGTGATGTGATTGTACTCAATTTTGTATCGATAAAATTATGTACTAATTTATAGATTGAATAATTTTTGATATTAATTTTTTTACTGTTTGATGAATATTTATCGTCTTTTTCAGGTATAATAAATATGATCATATTCTTTAGCACGTTCTTTAGCAATATATTTATTTTTTCCAGCACATACTAAGTCACTATAAGCACGTTTATTTTTATTATCGATATATTCAGAACAACTATCACAAAATTTAATTGGCTAAACGTTTACTGTAGTTCAAATTAAAATATAACCTTTGAAGCATTTAGATATTAATCAAATTCATACTAATATTAAATCTCTTTTGAAAATATCGCTAACAATTCATCGATATGTAAATCCCTGGCGGAGTAGGCGCGGTCCGATAAACATCTCGACTGTTAAGACGATTATTGAATTGTAACGGTCAGATTGTGACCGACCGGAAAGAATATGTGTATACAGGTTGTACCGAAATAAAACTCAAACAATATTTTCAACCTTATAAATTAAAGCTCAAGAAACTATTTCTAACCGATCGGTAAAGTTAAGCAACGTTCGCTGCAGCCACTACTTGGATGGGTGACCACTACAAAAAATGACATTAACAACTGAGCGCTACCATGCTTCAGAGGGCACTTTAAGCCATTGTACCCGGATATTGTCATAAGACAAGTCGGTCAGCCAAGCCAATCCTTTAGGCGGCTTAACAATTCAGACACCAGGCTGAATTAAGCCACGAACATTAACTTATGTTGCGTTATTAAAGTAATTTTGAATGTTTTTAATAATCACAGCTGTTATGTTTGTAGAGATGTGTAGAAATGTAAAAACGTAACATGCAGATTTCACCAAAATACATAACGAAAATTGATAATATTTTTAAGTATTTGAAAACATTTTCTTAATCTAAGGTGCAATCGACGGTAACTTAATTACCTAAACTGGGCAACGAACATAGCGAGCAAGATAATAATGATGTAATTATCGTCTCTTAGATAGTAACATAGCTGGAAACTATTGTGATACTACACAATGACGTCATTGTAAAATCAATCCTTCGCTAAAACAGAGCAGCCTGTATTTAAGTTTATCATCATATAAATATTGTGACCTTTTAGTCCAAGGCATTGTTCATTGTATTGAGTTTTGGTCATCATACGGTACCAAAGGCAAAAAAGGTTGAGCTTTTGCTTAATTTTTTTTTTGCACTAATTATCTTATCTCTACCTATATGTCTTTTTAAATGTGGTGAATAGGTAAACTATAAAGAAGGTACCTTAATCATTTCTGGTCGAAGCTTTTTCCGTTTTCGTTTTACAGTGTATTTTCTTGGATTTATGTATTCAGTTTAAACACTCTAAAATAACTATTTGTACAAATAAACGGAATGGGGAAGAAAGGATCTCGAGTGGCAACCACGAACCGGAAGACGCAACGTAAGCCGGCCCCCCTACTCGGTGATGGATGCAGGAGGCGAGCAGCCGCTCAAAGTGGCGCTCTCTGGGGGTGGCCTATGTTCAGCAGTGGATGTCTTCAGGCTGTTGATGATGATGATGATGATGCCCTCGATATACATCGAAAAAAATATTTACAAAATTATTTAAAAAATTGAAGCTGCTTCATTATTAATTTTAAAATAATTAGTCACACCGCTTTATAGCTGCAATACTATTTCTTTTTTTTTTTTTTTCAAAAAAATTTTGGAAAAGATCTTTAATAAACTCTATCAAAAAACATTTTAGGACTTATAAGATTAATCAGTCTTTTTCTTCTATCGCTACTTTAAGATAGTCACTGTCATACACCATAGTAAGTACAGTCAACAAAAACGCTCCCAAATCGATGCCAGCTTACTGAGTGTCAAGCGGCTTCAAAGCTCACTGATAGCATCTGTGGTCAATGATATCAGATAGTGATAATTATGTATGGAAAGTGTGGGAGGGAGTTTGGGTGGTCGAGGTAATTTGGTGATTGCAATAAGTTGAGGGTTTCAAGGCATCTCTAGACGTTCGACAAAAAACACATGAGTCTTATATCTAGTTGACATGGTTCTTTTTTAAAGCTTTGTTTGCGGAACGGATCACGTCATCATCATCATCATCATCAGCAGCCTAAAGACGTCCACTGCTTTTTTTTATGTTAAAGGAAGTAAACAAGCATACGGCCCATCTGATGGGAAGTGGTCACCGTAGCCTATGGACATCTATAACACCGGAGGAGGCGTCACCAATGCGTTGCTTACCCTGTAGGACTCTTTTAACCCTCCTTTTAAAGTACTCCATGTTATAACTCTGCGGAAAGACCACTTGGGGCAGCTCATTCCACATTTTGTAGGTGTACGGCAAGGAAGAACGCATGAATCGAGTCGTATGAAGATAGACCGCCTCAATAGAGCACCACTTTGAGCTGCTGCTTGCCTCTTGCATCCATCGGCTCGAGCATGCTAGCCTAGATAGAAGATACTGTTTTACGCTAGTCTTAAAAACTCCCAGATTATATTTGTCAGGAAACAGTGACGCTGTAGCGTTCCATTGTTCAGGTGTTTTAGGGTTCCGTACCCAAAGGGTAAATCGGACCCTATTACTAAGGCTCCGCTGTCCGTTCGTCTGTCTGTCTGTCACCAGGCTGTATCTTATGAACCGTGATAGTTAGACAGTCAGATGATGTATTTTTGTTGCCGCTATAACAACAATTACTAAAAAACAGACTAAAATACATATTTAAGGGGGCTCCCATACAACAAACGTGTTTTTTTCCCTCATTTTTATAGATAATGGGACGGAACCCATCGTGCGCGAGTCTGACTCGCACTTTGCCGGTTATTATTTGTTGTTATTTGTGTTTAGTGTACAAATACTTGTCATATAAAAATCACACTCAGCTTCCAGATTATGAGCCGATCTGCTCAACTACTTCGTCACAGATCAAGTCTGTTGTATACAGGTAGGGATAGGGGATGATAAAATAACCCCTATATTTTAAACTCACCATTTTCTTACCACATTCTGTTCTCAAAAATATGTTTAATAACCGTTTCAATTTCAAAAGGCGATCGGTGATTACCGACCATTGTGCTCAAAGCCAGTGGGGGTGAAATTTTTAAACGCAGGGGGGTCCAGACAGGGTTGAGGGGGGCGTTTAAGGGAGCATTCTCGGGGAAGCGTATCCGGTTGGATTGCTAGCTTTATATTGGGTACCTAGATTTGTAGATATTCAATTGAGGTGGACAATTTATATGGATAGTTTTTTTTATGTGATATATGCCGATGTTCAGTAAATTGAGATGAGTGCGAACTTAAGAGCTCAAATTTTAGTGCAGACACGGGCATTAGTACTTGTTGTGTGGAAGTACTGGGTGGCGCAAAAGTAAAGACCCTATTTGGTTCAGCTATAACATTTTTTCTAAATTAGAAAACTAGATTTAGGTTTTTTTAAATGTATATTTGTGCCATTAAATTTCGTACCATTAGGATTTAAAGATGATGTCTTTTAAATGGTGACCTCCAGAGTTGATACACATTTGAGCCCTATTTATGACATTTTGCATAACTTGCCGTAACACTTCCTGCGATATGTTCGTTATTTCTTGACGAATGTTTTCTTTTAGAGCTGCGAGAGTCTGTGGCTTGTTCACATACACCCGAGATTTCAAAAAACCCCAAAGAAAGAAGTCTGGACTGGTCAGATCGGGTGATCTTGCAGGCCAAGGCAAATCGCCAAAACGAGAGATAACTCGGCTTGGAAAAGCGTCCCTCACTAAGTCCATAGTGTCGCGCACTGTGTGTGCCGTAGCGCCGTCTTGTTGAAACCAGATGTGCTCCAGCCCCAATTCGTCCAAACTGGGTATCAAAAACTCACGTAACATGGTTCTGTAGCGTTCTCCAGTGACAGTTATCGCATTGCCTCCAGCGTCTTCGAAAAAATAGGGTCCGATCACTCTGTCAACACAGATGCCACACCATACAGTAACTTTTAGTGGGTGTAGAGGTGTTTCTTGAATAATGCGCGGATTATCAGTGCCCCAGAACCGAGTATTCTGCTTATTGACATGCCCTGAGAAGTGTTACGGCAAGTTATGCAAAATGTCATAAATAGGGCTCAAATGTGTATCAACTCTGGAGGTCACCATTTAAAAGACATCATCTTTAAATCCTAATGGTACGAAATTTAATGGCACAAATATACATTTAAAAAAACCTAAATCTAGTTTTCTAATTTAGAAAAAATGTTATAGCTGAACCAAATAGGGTCTTTACTTTTGCGCCACCCAGTATAAACATAAGCATAGTTTTGGTACACATGTACATATATAAAACTTAAAAGGTTAAGGTTTTTAGAAAGTAATTTTGATACATAAAATATTTTATTTCAGTAAAAAACATTCGCAAATAAAACCAAAGAGAAAAAATTAAAGGTTGCTTTTAAATCGCGAACAGTTCAACTTTTATTAGTACTTGAGAAATATAATATTGAAAATAATTATATTAGGTATTTACATGACAAAACCTATCTGAGTTACGCAAAGTTATAATAACGATAAAAATGATAAATAATCATAATTATTGATTAAATAAACTGAGATACAATTTTGAAAAAAAAAATTACAAAATTGTAGGCTAATAAAACTCAGGCGTCATAAACAATTTCTCATTCTAAATAAAAACTGAAAACGCGAGATCGCGACGGCTCATATAGAACATTCGTAGACCGGAAGCCGACGGCGCTGCTTCCGGCGACGACAACAGTTGTTCGCACCCCAGCGCCTCTCGCGGACACTAGAGGAACCCTTGGTGTTAGAGTCTGCGTGTATTTGTGTAGGTGTAGATGCATTTTTAAGTTTGAATTACTTTCCAAGGTTGTTTTTAAAGGATTAGCTTAGAAGAAGGCATGAAGAGTCAATTTTTCTTTAGTTATGCCAAAACATAATTTATAAAGATATTATAATAGTTCTTAAAACTTTAGCAACCAGCGGGATTTGAACCCGCGCCTTCCAATACACCGGATTAGATGCTTTGCCAACTCAGCTATGGTTATATAACCGCTGACTGCGAAAACATTTAGGAATATGTGTTTTAAAACATAATTTAGTACTGAATTGAAGATAAAATAAGTTAATACCTACAACACATATAATTTGTGTCTTAGCTCAATATTAGAGCCCACTTTAATATCATAAAGATTAGTAAGATATTTATGTACTATTTATACATAAGTACATAACATTTTATAAACGTACAAAACATCAATTGATACACCTCATGTTTTGTTACTTAAAATGTAATAGTGTTCAAATTCATTAATGTTTTCCAATCCAATACCTATCATGTACGTAGTTTAATATAATATTTATTATCTGTATTGATTTTCGTTTTATGGGAAACTATTTTCTTTTTAGTGGACACGTAGGTACCTAATTTTTAAATAAGCTTATATGCCAACCTATGCCGTTGAAAATACCAAGGAATTTACAAAATAAATGAAACCTAAACAAAATCTGATCGAAAACGGAAGTGGCCCAAACTATCTACCTATAATGACCCCTGTATTCTGGAATTCATGCAAAATTCGTAATAAGAACGACTTAAGCCAACCTTCAAAAATAAAGAACAAAAGATAAAACGTCCTATTCTGGAATCTATGCAAAATTTGAAATAAGAACGGCTTGGTTCCAACGAGACTCGCCATCGACTTGTTATGCGGCGGATGTCCGTCGCGCCGCTGCGCTGAATGACCGCCTTCCCCTTCCGCCCCCTAGAACCCCCTTAGCGTACATCGTAGTGACAGCGATAAGCGGGGAATAAACTTATTGTTAAAAAAATGAGCCTTATAATGACGTCTATTTTAGTGATAATTACAAAAATATATGCATGAATGCATATCAAATATTCCGAATATGTATGGAAATATACCTTAACAGTAATTTACCTGTTTTCCACGAGAACCTTTTATTAATACAGGTATTATCTGTGGCATCACTCTGAGTTTTGTACTTCAGAGTCTCTGATACATTTGAAAGAAAATTAGTAACTAATGCTTTCCAAACCTCACCTTAAAGTATTGTATTGCCAACCAAGCAATTCACACGGCTGCCAATTATCACAACAGCTAAAACACGCTAATCGCTCTAACTAAATCCACAACCTATAGTGGTGCGAAGTTATAACCCGAATGGTGCAAATTGTGACCCATAACTGCGAGACATGTTGCTGCCTGTGGAGAAAAATAAAATTTGAAAATGGAACGCCATCTCCGCTGGCCAGTGACGTAATATTGGAATCGGACCAAGAAGGTTTAGCTAGCATAATATGAGGTTCTATTTTTAAAACCTTAATGTTGACAACTTTAAAAAAAAAATTGATTAAATACATTCTCTGTTCAATGTGGAAGTTTCATAACTATTGCAGACTTTGTAAACAATTGGTTATCCATTAATTTTTAGCTCAGAGAAAATAATTTTTACCCTTTACATTGTCTCAATGTTGTCTGGGTCGAGGAAGGCAACTGAAAAAATAACTTTTTACTTAATTCATTTCATTAAATTGTTTCAGAATGCACACGAATGTCTTAAGATTTTCGTACCTTGTCAGTATAAATATTTTGGTGGTAGGTAACACTACGTTATAGATTTTTTGATATAGGTAACTGTTAAGATCTGGTGACAGAACGCTTAAGCTACCTGAAGTATTCTAACCTGACTATTATTAAAAAATATTTAAATTGGCATTTTGATAACTAATTTGAGGCCAACAAGTATAAAGTTTTACTAACTTTAACTCAGTGAGACAGTAATCAAATGCTATGCCTACCTATAAATTATAAAAAAAATTGTAAATAAAATTTGTAAAAAATGTAGGTTACGTTTACATGAATGAAAATCTTTTGTAACCATTTTATTGTTTTTTTACTGAACCAGATGCAGTAACAAATGAATAACAAAAAAAAATACATATTTTTAGGTTTGAAAAACTTAATAGTTATTACGACAGAGTGCAAGGTAGTTTTGACATTACCGATCATAACATAATATATTTCCAGTACCGTGCTAGCACACAAAAATGACCGATTCGACCGCACAGTAATGACACAAGTGTTTTCAACAATAGCTTGCACTGGATATGTGAAGAAGTGACCCAGACATGGTTCGCATTAACTTGTGAAAACAATTATTTGCATTTTTAATTCTACGGCGTTTATAAATTATAGAATGTTCTGAACATACTTTTACAGAGTCTTGCATTTTCTATTTAAAGGTTTTTGAAAAAAAATCTCGGAAAGTCATTGAGCTACTTTCTACATTTTCAAGAAAACAATAAATATCTATATATAATTACATATAATACATGTCCTCTTGTCCACACAAAAAATGCCAACGCTTTTCCACCTCTAATTGTTATCCGATTTTGATGATTATTTTATATGTTGTTTACTCAGTAAAAAAATACGCTCGTATGTCTTCTTTTTTTTAATTTTTACAATTCCTTCGTATTTATAGCCACCTAAAGTTACGAACTTTTGCGTCAAAATTATGACGACGAAAAGTAGTTGTAGGAGTTTTGGCGGGAACGTGGAAAAGTTCACGTCGGTACATTGTATTATTTTACAAAACTTATGCTTTTTCCAGTGTTAATGTTTAAAATTGGTGGTGTTTTACGCATTAAGTGCTGAATTACGAGCATGAGTGTGGGTAAGTGATATAATGTAGTGAAACGTGGTTTTTCGTATTGCTTCCAAAATTCCATAGAAGCCTCTAGTAAAGTTGCCACCACTTTACTAGGGCATGCCTTAGACTGGATTATGACTTAGACTAGACTATGACTACTCTGACTGTGACTATGACTTGACTTTAAGTGAAAATTTCCATAATACGTTGAAAAATTACAAAACTTGACACTGGCTAAATACACTATGTGTGGAGCCAAAATATAAAGAAAATAAAAAGTAGTTGTAACTAGAACACGAGACATATATTCAAAAAAATCAAGACGTACAAGCATAGATTATAAATCTATCCAAACGACTGACACTAAAATCAAAACTTTTTTGTGACGTTTTAGAGGGTGAAAATCATTAGCGCCCGAAACGCTAAAATGTAGGTAAATTCACACATGGGATCTATTGTCTTTATCATACGTGTGAAGAACAGAGCGACGGCAATAAAATTTTCAAAAACCACAACGGTCTTGTTGGTTTTTTAGCTGAGAATATTTACATTCACATAACTAAACTATGAAATAACGTCAGATTAAAAAAGAAACACGTTAAATGCACAGGTTAGACTATACAATTGACTATAGTTAAATGGCGTTATTCGTTTGTTTTAATTTTCACAAAATGTTTGACAAAGAAACTATACTAACCTTGTTAAACCAACATGAATTGCCTTAACTAATTAAATCCAATAATAAAGGAAACCTTATGAAATAGTGTTACAATGGGCGGTCTTATCGCTGACAGCGATCTCTTCTAGACCTTTAATCACCATCACCTTTTTTACTAGATAATTTGAGAGTGAAAATCCTTTGAAATATAAAAATATTTTTCCAAATGGGTATATAAATAACGCAGTTCTGAGGTACCAAACATTAAAAAATATACAACCGTATATAGAGATAAGCTCCGTTATGAGGAGATCCGCAGGAGAACTAAAATGAGCGCTATAGCTCTTAGAATTCGCAAGTTGGAATGGCAATGGGCAGTCGACATCGCTCGTAGAACTGACAGCCGATGGGGAAGAAAGGTTCTCGAATGGCGACCACGAACCGGAAGACGCAGCGTAGGCTGGCCCCCCACTCGGTGGACCGACGATCTAGTGAAAGCCGCGGGAAGCCGATGGATGCAGGAGGCGAAAAAAATAATAGTGCTCTCTGGGGAAGGCATATGCTCAGGAGTGGGCGTCTCCAGGCTGTTGATGATGAATATAGAGAACCTCCTCCTCTCTTTTGTAGTCAGTTGAAAAAAATAAGTTTGCTGTTTAAGGACCACACCTAAAGCCATCAGCTACTTATCACTAGCCAGGGCTTCTGTGTAAACTATCGCATTACGTAACAAATTGTCGCGCCCCCTCCCGAGAAATCAGTTACGCCCTTTTTAATAATGATAAGTAAAACCTTGATGAATCGGACAAATATTTTAGAGGTGGAATTGACAATTATTATAAAAATTAGAACTTGGGCAATAGGTCGAGCTGGAAGGCCCGTAATGGGGCCGGTCTTGTATTTTCATTCACCGTTGTAACGGTAAATTGCCGCACATAACTTGAAAAGTCATTGTTACATATACATCAACAGCTTGAAGACGTCCACTGCTGAACACAGGCCTCCCCATAAAACGCCACTATACTTATAGACGCTTATTATAGGGAGGTTTGCCATAATCACCACGCTTGGCAGGCGGCTTGGTGATCGCAGTAGATTTTGATGTACCGCCAAGAACGCTGCTACCCACTCCATGGATATTTCTTAAGCCGGCTCTTACGGCACCCACGGGCAGAGATGGGGTGGTCCTATTCTCACATCGCGCCGAGACTACACCGAACGATACACGAACGATGGAAAGTCATTGTATAAAAGAATAATTATTATTTATAAATACATTAGTTTTAAATTACCTCATCATCATTACTATCATCAACAGCCTGAAGACGTCCACTGCTGAATACAGGCCTCCCCCCCCCCCCCCCCCCAGCGAGCCCCACTTTGAGCAGCACTTTCAGCTATTACGGAACAAAGACGTTTTAATCTTCAGACTTCAAGAGTCCTATTATAACGAAACGAACGCAAATAAATATTGTTTTTTTTTCGTGCCTGAATGGGTTTGATGATGCGGTCCATGTTAGAGCACGTTTGCCTATGAGGAGCCTATTCACTCTTGTTTTCAAGACACCCAGATTATAACTTTTTTTTATGTAAATGAATGACGTGGCGAGCTAGTCGTTCGCCTGGTGTTAAGCGATACGGCCGCCCATAACAGCTGCAGTGTCACTCGAAACTCTAAATTATATACAGCTTCGCATGACACTGCACTGCGCACGTCATCCTGAGACATCACACAGTCTAAAAAAGTTTTCTAGGCTGTGAGATCAGTTCGTAAAATCTCATTTGCCTAGTTATTTCACTAGCTACAATGCTTTTCAAACCGGAACACAGTACTGTTTGGCGGCAGAATAACTGGCAAAGCGGTGGTACCTACCTAGGCGAACTTTGCAGAAAAGTCCTACCACCTAGTAACTGATGCAGACTTGCAATGAATAATTTAAGTTTTAAGGAAAAATTCAAAATCAAATGCATTATTTTTATTAAAATAACAACTTCTTAATGTAAGCGTGACAATAACCTACCCCAATCCAAAACATCCCAAAATCCTTAACCAAAATGCGATGCTCAAAATTGGTCCACACCCGATGCGGGGCTATTTTAAACTCATAACCGTTGTCGACACATGTGGTGGGACCATTATCACATATTACAAAAAATGTAAGGAAAACAATAAAATCGTGAAGGGAGTGGACGAGGTTTTAAAATTGATTTAGGTTAGTATGTGGTTGTGTCATATTTGAAAGTTATTACAGCATAGTAATAAAAATCTCTAATAAGTATTAACACAATTAATTTAATTAAGAAGTGTATATATAGTATGTTTGTCTTCAGGACTGGTGGTTAGTGGCTTCTGCGTTTTTTTCACCACGATTTCGACTATTTATACTAAGACCTAAGACGTAAGACCATCAAACAAAGGAGATGGTCCGGTAATTCAAGAAAATTTTCTGAAAATGAGAACTACTTATGATGAATTTGCACTGAATCAAATAAAACACTACACACTATTTTGAGTGTTAGGGAGATAAAAAAATTAAAAGTGAAAAAGCTAATGTACTACGTCCTGATCCATAAGAAACGGTAGGCACAGTTATGAAAAAACAACAGATTATGACTGCCTAACCCTGCATGCCAAACAAAATAATTTAAAATCAATTATAAAAATTAGATGAAGAATCTATGTAGATTTCAATTATATCACATTATCAGCCGGCATGCACTGCTGAACATAGGCTTCTCCCATAAAACGCCACTTTAGACACTTATCATAAGGGAGCTTTGCCATAATCACCGCACTTATCAGGTGGCTTGGTGATCGCAGAAGATTTTAATATACCGATTAAAAAGGCTGCTGCCGCTTAGCTCTTACGGCACCTACGGGAAAAGATAGGGTCTATTATATAAAAGAAACAAAAATGTCGTTATAGTGAATTTTTAAGAAAAACACTGCTTATTATGCTTGCTGCTTATTTGATACTGAAAATGTTATGGACAGCACGAAAAGAATAAGATTATTTATTTGAACAACCATCATAGCTCTCTCTAACTTACTATAAAATTGTTTATGAAATACTGCAGACCTAGCTAATTGCATCAACGAAATACCTAGACTGGCTTGGATCAATCGAAACAGAAATTTTAATCAACGAATTCCGAACGGTCACTCCACAACCCCATGTCCTCGAACACAAAGCAACCATGACAGCTATTCAACTGCACCCGTACTAAAATTGCAACTACTCATAGCATAATGCACAATCCTTTAAAATTCCCAACCTGGGGGTCGATGGAACATCAAAACTATTGTCCACTAAACCCCCAAACTCTCCAAACCAAGTCTTCAAGGCTATCCATCAAAATAAATCTATGATATATTTACACACAGTACGCATTATCACTGTTCCTAAATCAGCTATCAACGGACTCTTTTCACTAAAAGGGTGAGGTTCACTATAGAAAAGGTTGACCCCTCATAAAGACTTATCACCTCATATACAAAATAAGGTTCTACTAATCCAGATACTGACACACGATTCAATATTTTAGCGGTAACGAGTTAGAGACGATATTTGAATGAGCGCAAAGATGCAGATGTGATCTAGTCAAAGTCAGCGGTAGTTTTTTCACAACAATCTCCTCTTGGACTTAACTTACGTTATCTCGCCCACGAACGTCGCAAGGAATAGAAACCCGCACGTACATAATAAGGACGATATTTCTAAAGAAATTTAAATTCGCCCGCAAAGGTCCCGAGATAGGATTAAAGATTGGGCGCGGAGATGGCCCTTTTGTGGCCGACCCTTAAGAAAACATGTCTTGATATGGAAATATCTTGAACCTAATCGAGGAATCATTCGCGGGGGTGATCATTTATCAAGAAAACGGTCCGCGAATGCGTAATTAGTTACGAAGGAAAGGTTTCTTTGAAATGGTGGCGTTTATTTTGCATGAGTGGACGAGTAAAAAGCTCACCGTTCACCGTTGTTTAGACATCTGACCGAGCTTTCAGATGCAGTAGACCGTGCTCGCGGGAGCTAAAACGATAATTTAACAGGGGTCATGGATGAAATCGATATGAATCAACCGCTGTGACACATATAATCTGATCTTTTTTAAAGCACAGGGAAAGGTCCAGAGACGTGTTCCAAACAAAATATTTAACATGATGATACACATAATTTGAATACGAAACACCTATCCAGCCCGACAATCTTTCATTAATTTGTAAACCAAACAAAGAAGGCCAAACACTGGACCCGATCCACACTTGGACCAATATTTGTTTTTATACAAATAAACTGACGGCCATCGGTTCACGAACGTTTTGTGATGGTAATAAAGTAACACGATGTGGACACAGATACTTTTAGTCACATTTTCCTTTGTAACGACACATTAAACTTGGATATTCCGAACGATTACATTTTAAAACGGAATCAGTGTCTTGAGTCTAAAAATATTCAGACGCTAGTCAAAGGACACGCGTTAAGCACGAGACAAACCTCCCCTCACCTTCTACAGTCGTAGACGTCACATCTAAAATTAAAAGACCACTTATTTGAACCCGCCACTTACCCACCTTCCCGTCTGTACAAAAACTAAAAATATCCACTACCATTGTGTCACTCTCAAAGCAGTTCCATAGGTCACGGTGAACGCATGAGCGTACCACGTGTCAGGAACACGCTAAACATTTTTTATCTTCAAAAAATGATAAAAGACTGCTGACAATGGAACCTCGGTAGCATCTTTGACAATTATAATATCACCATCATTAGTTTACAAAAAGCCGTTAACGACATTGATATCGTCTTCAATCTTATGCACTAATCTCTTAGCATTAGAGCTGAATATTCAATGAACCGAAGGCAACATTTAAATTCTTCCACAGATAGCCTCATCACGGTTAACATAAGGGTCATCACAAAAGGCCGGTGATAACAATGCGCGCACGTCAATCGTGTGCTCATGCAAATAATTTTTTTCGTCCAAAACATCCCCTTTATCTGCCCGTGAAGCAATGGGGTTAATTAATATGTACGAAATAATACAATTAAAATTAAGAACCGAACCTTTTTTTAAGTGGCACGAGGTCGCGACTCACTGTCACCGTTAGAATTATATCCTTGTTTTGACAATAAGGACAATGACTATCCGTTTAAGAGATGCGGTTTAAAAAGTTAGACAGATTTATGGGTAGAGCTCTTTTGTTTCTGGCTATGAATTTATTTGATACTTTATTGCATCAGGGTGCTATTCAGTTTGACAGCTTTGAAGGGGTTAATATGAACGTTTAGGATGAAGTCAATAATCCGAGACAACTGGTGTTGGCAAAGCCTGCAATTGACGTTGTGTTGATAGCGCAACCGTATCATGGCAATATTGTACGTCATGATTTCGGTTAAATGACGCAATATTATTTGAGATCTTTGCTGTGTTGGCGTAAAACAGTAGACAACGTTTGTCATCATTTGACGTATTATTTACAGGATTTCACAACTACCTCAATATTTGAATCAAAACATGGCTCAACTGTTTTATGGTGTATGATTTTTATAGCAGTATCGCCTGTTTGCGTTATCTTTACAACATCTGTTTTGATATTACTTAACCGTGCTGGTTGGGATGATTCTCGAGAATCTCTCAATAGATGGCGCTATCATGTACCGACCCCGCAAGTTGATTGTAAAAGGTGGAAGATAAATTTTGACATGAGATCACTAACATAAATTAATATATAAATGCTCTTAATAATATATATAAATGCTCTTTGATCACTAATTGTAACGGTAGCTTTAGTAAAGCATGTCCCGGATTTAGAGAGGGATGGGTGCAGGTTCAAACTTTATTTGCAATTCAAATTTTTCCTTTACCAATTAATCTGTAAGCTAATTTTAACTACTTGTTATACAATAAAAAAAATCCAGTATTACAGAGAGTTTTTAAAGATTTGTTTAGACGGCCCAGAATACTACAAAATTTCCTCAAAACACCTACCTACTTACCATCATAATTTCTCTCGCAAACCGTTTATCAGACAAAGCAGACAAAATGCGGGTAGATTCGAGAAATTTTAAACGCTGCACAATTTTCGGCTATAAGAATCTATTGTTGTGCAACGGGTTTAATACAAAAGTGTCGAATGACAGCACATCTGGTGGCACAAAGGGTTGGATAGATTATTTCTCGAACCACCCCCGTAAGATTGCTCGGTTATACAGATGTCCCAAGATTTGAGCCGTGATTTTTTAGATTTAATTCTTTAAACGGTTTTTTGGATAATAGGAATTGGATTTGGGGAAAATACAAAGAGTTTGGCAGCTTTATAGAAAAAAGAGTTTCTTTTAGCGACGCGCTTTTCGACTGTTAATAAAGTTTGATTGATCGTGGAATGAGGTAAATTAGAATCTAACTTACGTAAATGTAGTAGAGAAAACTTCAAACTGCTTAGTTATGCAATTATAAACATAACATGACTTTTTTGATATGAAAATTTATATAGGTATTTATAATAGATTTGAATGCGCGTTTAAGTTCTAGCCAAAAGTAGCCAATTCCGAAATTAATATTTTTCACTTCCCAAAAAGTTAAGGAATTCAGAAATTTAGCTTATTTCTAAACCACATAACGAGTATGTAAGAATGGAAACAAAAATACTTCTAGTCAATGTTAAACATCCTATATAACAGCCAGTCAGCACCAGCCAGTGAAGTGGCGAGATTAAGTCCTAAATGTATGGACACAGAGTGACACAGCGTTTTCTCCTACCCTCATTGTTGTGCAACATCTTGCATTACTCTACAAAGGACCAACAAAGACCAACAATGACAAAACTGTCGCCAAAGACTTCTTTGACGTCACGTTAGTCATTAATAAAAATAGTGGACCGTGGCATGGCAATGACGTGGATTTAACCAGTAGAAATTTGTCAAACACACGTGTTTGTCCAACATATGGAATTTTCTCAGAAGAATGAGACATTGGATAAGTGATTCGATTTCGAACACTTTTCGAGAATCGACCTCCAGTCTCAAGATGTGTGACAACAATGATTCAACGTTGGTCACTTTGAGTCATATAAACATATTTATATCTAGGCTAGTCTACTATATACCTATTAGTAATTTCCTTGCGATATATGTTGATATTAATTAGATCCCTAATAATCCTAATTAAAATATAGCTGAAATAATTTGAATTAAGTTTTATTAAGCGTTTTAGTTTTTTTAACTCTTGTGTCCAAGTCTTCCGAATGCGCCCTAGAACCTAGAATGTATCAAAACTATATTGCTTCGCATATTTAGTCACATAGCACCATTCAAAGCGTACTTACCACTATGCATAGTGTTGGACTCAGCATCTGCAACCTCTGTTCTCGACTTCTTCTGGTCTTCGGGAGATCCTGAGATGTCCATATGCTCCTGCTTGATTTTCGGCTTGATGTCAACGTCAGGGGAGCTTGAGGGTAGCAGCGGTGATGTTGACGCTCTCCTCTTGGGTGTTGAGGTACCAGCATCGGCTTCTGTTTAGAGAAAATTGTTTGTAGATTCTATTACTCTCTTATTGAGGGAGAAGAAGGTACTCTGTGAGTGAGAATGACAATGCATAATGAACTGTCATTACCATAAACTAGTATTGGCATTTTCATTACTAATAAGGTTATTTAAGCTGTTCTTGCATACGTTTTCAGATATTATGTTCAATCATGACCCTAAAGTTTTTGGTAAAAATACAAAAGTATAATATCTAAAATATTGTAATCGTTTCACACTAGGTATGACACTGCAATCTGTTATGAGCGGTCGTGACACTTAACACCAGCGAACTACAAGCATGTCACGTCACTCGATTACATAAAAAAGTATAGAGGTACTCTATAATGGGCAAAAAAGGCAATAACAACAATATCAATACAATGGCAATGGCAATATCTCACCTGATGGCAATTTCGATTTAAAGGCAAAACATGAATTAAGATAAATGTTTTTCTTACCATCCAATAGCCTTTTAGGGGTACTTGAAGCACCTCCATCTTCCAATAAATCAGGTGGTGCTATAGAAGGGCTAGCCAGTGGCGGGGTGTGAACCCTGCTGCTTGGAGGTCTTCTCGCTGTAAGGAGTGAAGGTCTCCGCCCTGTGCTACCAGTAGATACCTGGTCTGGACGGGAGCCATCTTCTGGGTCGGAGTTGGGTCCTATAGAAAAGATTGAACTTGAAGTAAATCTCCTTCAAATATTTATTGATTAGGGCACAAATCACTACAAATATGACAATTCGCACCTAGATAGAGGTGCCCTGTTGACATTTGACAGAAACAATCGACTATAGCAGATGACATAAATAATTAATACCGACGGCAGTAAACAACAAACGACTATCTACAATATCACTTGTTTCCAGGAGAGCGTTTCTAAGGCGAAAATATAAAAATAACTTAAGCTAGATTCTTCAATAGTTAATTAATACAACATTTGAAAGAAAATAGTGAAGGTCAATTAACTGATTCATATTTTTTTTTTCAAAATAGGGGTGCTACATGACCAACAATGACAGTATGAAAATGGGACAAGAAATTTAAGAAATTGTGTGTGTGAAAAACTGTTGTAGTGATTATGATCTTGAATATTTGCGACAAATTAACTATAGTATTGAACCTGCCTATAGGCGCCTATAGTTTTTAAATAAAATAGCAGGCATTTTATTTACTGAGGTCCTTCATACTTTGGAGTTTGGAGTACAATTGTTAAATAATAAAAACTATTACACTGAAATATTGCAATATACCGGAAGGAACATTCCCTATCTACAAAATAAACAGGTTTACATCTAGATACAATACCAAAATTAACGAAAAATTACTATTAATAATGCAATAAAATTTGTGTTTGCTGTGATACGTGTATTGTTCGGGTTGTTTTGTAACATCACATTCACTTCCGGAATGAGATTTAAAACCACAAAAATATTATTTTGCACTTTGATAACAAAATTATGGTACATGATCACAAAATGCTCTTCGTGGTGAAACAGATTGAGCTCATAATGCGCCCTTCTTGTGCTAGTACTCCGACACATCTGCCATTATTTCACTATCTCTTTTTCTCTCGGGCAGCGTGTACTTGATTTTTACTTCTCGCTCCCACGCTTTGCGAGTCTTTTGAGAGTAACAAAAAAATTCTAGATCTGTGGTCCTTATCTAGTTGCTTCGCACAAAATAAATAACTATTCCAAAACGTCAAGAAAGAATAAGAAAAAGGGTAGACTGGCCCTTAATGGGGGCCAGTGTGGACCGACGACCTTGTCAAAACCACGGGGAACCAATGGATGCAAGAGCTATGCAGCCCCTCAAGGTCTATGAGTGAAGCCATGTTGTTGAGAGCTATGTTCAGCAGTTGACTCTCCATCCTGATGATGATAAAAATGCGTAAATATTTGACTACATTAAACGTACTCTAGGAACGCAAATAAACATAAAACTGTGAAGTACATTGAGATATCTAATAATCAACCAAAGTAGAAACGAACGAGTGGCAGATGTGTTTTGTACTTTGTTTTGACGTGCCGAATTGTAGGAAAAAATATCCAGATAAAATAAAAAAATCTAAATTTCTTTATGTAATAAAGTGATTTTCGCCAAAATGCAGTTGTCTTTTTTTCTTTGCTACCTTCGATTATGTCTTTACATTAGGTTGCACTATGCGCTTGATTTCGGCACAAGAAGGGCGTCTCTATCGGGGGGCGAAGCGTTTTTTTTTCGTGCTCTGTGGATTAAGGGTACGTAAACTGAATTATTGCATGAGTTATACTTACCGGCGCTATAGCAATGATAGGACGTTAGGTCCTTATCGCATGATGAAATCTTGTGCTGGATGAATCTGACGATGTCTGCAAGGGCGAAAGCCCGACGGCAGGCGCCACAGGTCAGGGTATCTGCTGGGACGCCAGGAGTCGGTGACCCCCCGCCTTCTGCCGCGCTGTCCGCATCCGCTGGGCAAAGAGGGGGATTAAAACATAGCTGGTATCCTTGATAAAATAAATTAAAATAATAATATGTGAAAGAGGCCTGGGGAGGTTGACCTAAATTGACTCAGTTTTTAAATAGGTAAAATTTTGGATTTACGCTTAAACAATTGCTTGCCTGATCCAACGGCAACATGATGGAGCGACCGAAAAAAGGATACGTTCTTGAAAGTACCTCATTACTATCTACTAGTAGGAATTACTATCCTAAATCATTCATGACTTGGACGTACCATGGTATTTTCAAGTCAAGACACTGGTTCTTCCAAGCCCATATTTACCCAGCTGTTCCGTGTCTTGAAAACACCCTTACTCAATCTTATTCAATGCCAATTACAATGTTACAAAGCATTCGGGCAACATATGGACAGTGACTGCCAATGACACTTTCTTAAGCCCTAAGTGTAAAATTACACTTAATAACACCATGTCGCAGTCACGGTGAGGTGTCAGTTGGGAGATTGTCCACTTATCAGTTGAATGCGGTAATGAACGTCTTATGTTTGTGGTCCGTTTTTGAATGGGGCATCCTTTGTGAAGTGGAAAGTTAATCGCATGTTTTGTGTACAGATGTGTGGTGTTTTGTGCAGTGCTGGGTGTAATGTCAATTTGATGTTTTGTTATATCTTCTGGTGCATCGGTTTTCAAAGAATTTGAAATTGAACGGGTAGTGTTGTGAAATGCAATAATTGTTTATTACTTATTTTGTAAAGTTTGTTGCAACTATTTTTGATGAAATTATTCGGAAATTTTAAAACTGTTTTTGAATTTTTTTTGATAATTTGATGTTTTTATGGTTCCGTACCCAAAGGGACTCCGCTGTCTGTCCGTCTGTCACCAGGCTGTATATCATGAACTGCGATAGTTAGACAGTTGAAATTTTCACAGATGATGTTTCTTTTTCCGCTATAACAACAAATACTAAAAAACAGAATGAAACATATATTAAAGGGGGCTCCCATACAACAAACGTGATATTTTTGCTCGTTTTTATAGATAATGGTACGGAACCCTTCGTGCGCGAGTCCGACTCACACTTGGTCAATTATTTTATGTTATCTACGCAGTACATAAATGTGCTCGTAAGTACGTCTTCCGTTTTTGAGTTTTCGTAATAATTTTGCAAGAATTCGTAGTTATATATTCCCTTTGGGTGGCTATAACTACGATTTCTTGCAGCAAAATTATAACGAAGGAAAGTGGTTGTAAATTCGATCAGGTGTACCCGGTTGTAATTAGAAAAACACATTTTCAAATAAATTAAAACGTAAGTACAGGTTATGGTCAAGTCAATCGATTGACTCCAAAAACAAAAGGCTTTTCCTCTCGAAACGCTAAAATGTAGGTAAATTCACTTACGAGCTCTCCATAAAATCACACGTGCAAATAGCAGAGCGACGCCAATAACATTTTCAAAGAAGGACCTCTTAATTGAAAGCATCATGGCCCCGCTTCGTGAAAATCTTTCATCGAACTTTCATCAACGAAAGCTCGCTCGCACGGGACGGAAATCGCACACAATACAAATTATTGATTGACATTACAAGCATTTAAATTGCCTAATAAATAAGCCGACAGGCATCGTCGCCTTCAAATTATAAAGGGGCTTTCACATTCAAGTCTCGCACAATTGCTCGGGCACATCAAAGAGGTTCGCGAGCTAATTTCACATAAGTATGCAGACGCCCTTACATTCCGTCGCTATTATTATTTTTCCTTCAATTTCTTTGTGGAGTGAAAAAAGTAGGCCGTGCTCTGTACACAGCACAGGGGTTGTAACCTGAGTGCTAAATTAATATAGCAAAAAAACCACGTGATTCGGTCGTTTTGTTTACAATGCCGTACCTAGTTTGCTTAGGGTGTATATTATGTAAATGTATACGTTAATTTTTTACAGTTTGGCAGGGCGATGCGATGTTGGCTCGTGTCAAATGTTTAAAAGCCTTTATTGATTTTTTGTACATTTTGTACTGTTTGAGTTGTATGACAAGGCAAATAGGTGTCAGGCCAGATTGTTTTTTTTTGTAAGAAATTGACATGTGTTTATGAATATCTTTGCGCACAACCGCATCTTAGTGACGAATGTTACCTATGTTAAAGTTCTGTATTTTGTCAAAGTCAATTAATAGGTTTTGTTTTGTTCATTCATTTGCAAGTAACTAATGCATTTTGTGCATTTTATTTAGAAAGGAAGGCTTTGAAGAAAATCCGACAATGGCGGTTGTAAATTTTGAATTTTTTAGCAAAGCCTGTGTATTTTTGAATTTTAATGTGTAATAAGGGTGGATTATTATTCGTTAAGTGTTCGTGAACGTGCACGAGTGTTGGCAAATGGTTCCAAGTTTATATAACCATGCATTTTCGTTTTCTCTTCAACGGCTTTTTAGAGCGTTCAGTAAAATATCCACCATCTTACTGTTGGCATTTTGACTGACAAAATAGGACTTTGACGTGACATAACCGTACAAATTATTACTTACTTGACATTGGCAGAATTATCGCTAAAAAGCGATAGAAAGCCATAAACGAAGAAGAAGAAGAAGAAGCATTTTGTTTATAATAGCCATTTTGCAATTTAGATTCTATCAATCTCTTCCTCACATTTATTGCTAACTGTACCTATACTTATTTGTAAAAGTCAATGAATATGGATGAAAACAAGAAAAATGCAATGAAATAATAAATAAAAAAATAAACATTTGTGGACTTTTCACACAGCGCCACTTAGTTCCAAACTTAGCAAAGCTTCTATTATAACAACCTGATACAATACCCAGATACTTTTTGTTTTTGTAAATACGTAGGTACACAGAATACAATATAACACCCAAACACAGAACCAACACCTATGTTCACCACACGAATGTTTGTCCTGGGTAGGAATCGAACCCACAACCTACAGTTCAGAAGGCAGGGCTACTACCAACTTAGCTAAAACGCCTGTCCAAAATGTGAAATGATTACTGAAGAAATTAGAATAAAGGAGAAAAAGAGATGAAAAATGTACATAGCTACAGAACCCCTTTATAACCATAAGCATTTATAAGAAACTACATATAATTCAACGCAACCTTATTCAATAGTTTTCTACACCACTTAACCCGACCTGAGCCTTACCTACTAAACCTTTCAATATCAATCAATTCACCTATCCGCCGTTTACCTAAACATAATCGAACCCTATCGGTACCCATTTACGTGGAAACCCGCGTTTACCGCACAGTGCACTCTGGCCACTCCCACTGCGTGCGACTGGACAGTGGTCAGCCTACACATGCGCCGTGGACAAAAATTCTACACCCACTCCTATGATTTCTGTTTCCTCGATAGTGTAAACTGATTTTGTTGGTGTGATATTTTAAGTTAGGGATGAGTAATTTATGGCATCTATTAATAGATACTTGAGGGAGTACCTTAAACCTTTGTGTTGTTAAATGTCTGTTTGTGTAGTTATAGCAATCCATTGCGTGGAATCTCTTTGTTGTTATATGTAATGACTCGGTTGTCGGTGAAAATAAAACGTTCTCCTTGCACAAGCATGTATTTATTATGTTGGTACAGATCTAACCATAATTACTACTATTACTCTGTTCTTCAAGTTTTTGAGTTGTCTTTGAAATTCGCAACGACAAAACTCATAAAGTTTAAATTCTCTCAGGGATGATTGATTATTTAACGTATTAGTCACATGCTTCAAATCAATAACGGCACGTGTGTTTTAGTGTATTGAAATCGTCTAGCCACAAAGATAGAACGGACGCCTCAGGTGACGATAGGGGGCCACCCTCCGAAAGGACAGAGGACCGAAAAGTTTAAATGAGCTCGTTACGACACACGGAGTAACACGCCAGTTATATCCGAGTTTTGTTTTTTCACTACGGAAAAGGTTGCCAGAACTTCTGTGTTAAAACTTTCAACTCGGGTTGCATAAATTATTAATTATGTTTTGTCCTGTTGTGATTGTGTTTTGCGCAACTGTGCACCGGCGGTACCATGTTAATTAGAATTAAGACGTGTTAATACTTATGATAATAGCAAGATGTGTTAATTAATTAGATTTAGTAAGTTGAAATGGCAGTGGGTAGGCCACATCGCTCGTAGAACTGACAACCGATGGGGAAGAAAGGCTCTCGAGTGGCGACCACGAACCGGAAGACACAACGTAGGCCGGCCCCCCCACTCGGTGGACCGACGATCTGGTGAAAGCCGCGGGGAGCCGATGGATGCAGGTGGCAAGCAGCCGCTCAAGGTACCGCGATCTGGGGGAGGCCTATGTTCAGCAGTAGACGTCTTCAGGCTGTTGATGATGAATATAATAATATTGAGATTTTATTTTGATACTATAAAATTGATTACTCTGCAAAGTAAAGTACTTAAAAATAAAGATGTAATGTTGGTCAACTCAATATTTTACAAACAAATCAGTGGCTAAATTCTCAAAATGATTATGTAGTTTGATTAAACAAGTAAATATTTTACACAATAATTGTTTACAAAAATATTTTAAGACAACAGTTAAAAGATTAAATATCAGTTATTTATAATTTCACATATTTTTTCATTGCTATCCAAATGAGTATTATTAGGTAACGTTGGAGCCTACCATCATATCGAAAATAACAGTTACTTATGTAACATAAACCCACCCCCGCAGCATGCGATTTATTCTTATTATTTTTATTTTCAACTATTGTCCAAAACGTTCGATTTCTATGACCAAAATGGGGTGACGTGATCCCCTGCCAATTAATATTGGTCACGGTGGTCAGAATCGTGTCAAAAGTAGACATATTTTTTGTCCTGAATACCGAATTATGGATAGACATAGTAATCAATCTATAGATATTATTGAAAAAGTGTATCAATCAAATAGAAGGTGTCAGATCAGAGACCGTTACACTTTTAACAGTTTCTAAAATCCTCGTTATTTTGTTATGTACACAATGTCAACTGGATGGATTTAGATGATTTTTCAAAAATAACGTTGGATTAAACTTTCCCGTAACTAAAATTAGGGGTAATTTTTCTGACTTTCTTATCTATGATAAGCGGTAGATACAGTTTTGTTGATTTAAATTGTAGTATCGTCAGTAAGCGTTCGTAGTCGAGTGGCAACAACGAACTGGAAAACGCAGCGTAGGCTGGGTCCCCACTTGGTGGACCGACGATCTGGTGAAAACCATGGGGAGCCGATGGATGCAGAACGCGTGCAGCCGCTCAAAGTGACGCTCTGTGGGGGAGGCCTATGTTCAGCAGTGGATGTTTTCAGGCTGTTGATGATGATGATCGTCAGCAATACTAATATAACATACCTACATTAGAAGACATAACCAAACTGCTTGACAAAAAGTGATATCAATAGGATAAGAAAAGCAACATTATCAAGCAAAAGCATAGTTTTTATCGATGTGAAAATATTTTTCTATAGAAATTTTCCATAATATAGAGCAAACAGTAAGTTAACGACGCAAATGTAATTTAACCAAAACAATTTTCATTCCATAGGTTCATTCGTAAAGTTCTATTGACACATACCTGATACCTAAACTAGTGCCGCCAGAATTTCTACCACAGATTCACAAATCTACCACCAATTTTTTTTTTTTATGCGAATGAGTGACGTGACGAGCTAGTCGTTCACCAGATGATTTGAATGTTTTTGGTTTACCCGTTAATTGATTTTTAATTGTTTTTTTTTGTTTTAACTGCTTTTAAGCTACTGGGCATACGTATGTAGATGAATGTGAGTTTGACATCGGCGCCTTTGACAGCAACTTATTCAAAGGCTGGAGTTGTCGGAAATGGACATACTGCACAAAAGGGCATTGACGTAGGCTTTATCCCGGCAAATTGCGATTAAAGCCTTTTGATATTGTTTTTATTTGGTTGGGCTGAAAGAATGAAGAAAAAAGGGTCACTACAAAAAGTTGGTACCACAATGTCTAAAACTGTTTAGTTATTCTTAATCCTTTTTTGCCTAATTTAGGTAATAATTGTCGCTTGTGTTAGTACTATTAAGTATTCTATGGCTGTATTTATTACACATACCATACTATTGTGTTATGACTGTAACAAAGGCGAGCAGCCGCTCAAAGTGGCGCTCTCTAGGAGAGGCCTATGTTCAGCAGTGGGCGTCTTCAGGCTGTTGATGATGTGATGATGATGATGATGATGATTTTTTTTCTAAATAAGTCTGTTTCTATTACAATAGGTTACTTAAAAGTTTTAATCATCTTTTTGCCTTTTTAAAACCCAAAGTTAAGTTATAATTAATAAAAAAAAATATTATAATAACACCTGTTATAAAAATGTAAGTTAGTGTATTTGTAATACTATTTAAGATGATAACTATTCATTATGGATGACTTATGAAACTGTTATATGGTCTGTTACTGTTGGCTTCATTAGTAAACTCAAAAAAAACTTGCAAGCTGTCAGTAACTAGGTGGTACCACACCACACCACACCAACTTTCTACACCATCTAATGTAACATTATCTATGGAAGGCAAAAAACATTTGAATTTGGATTTAATTTAATCTCAAAGATTTTATCAGTATTTTTACGCAAACATTAAATGTTTCACCAACACTTTTTTGCACACATCTACAACTAAAAAAGAAGTTCCTCAATCAACCCTTGCAAACTAACCACCATGTTGCACCACGCCCATCTTAGCTCCATTCAGAGAGGCGGTCTCAGTAAACACTGGCTAATGACGTCATGGTTCTCGAAATCTCGACTGGCACTCTTCTCTAACCCTTGCTTTTAAAACCGGCTTCAAAAATATGACGAGATTTATATATCTGTACGATTTGACTTCAGAATTTCTGCTTCTGAGGCAAGAGTGGCTTTTTCTAAGTAACCTTGTTAGTTTTTGACTGGCCTGTTAGCTCAGTTGGTAGTAGCTCTGCCTTCTGAACTATAGGTTGTGGGTTCGATTCCTACCCAGGACAAACATATTTGTGTGATGAACATCAATGTTTGTTCTGTATCTGGATGTTATATTGTATTCTATGTATGTATTTACAAACAAAAAAGTATCTAAGTATTCTATCAGTTATCTGGTTCCGATAGTACAAGCTATGCTTAGTTTGGAGCTAGATGGCGCTGAAAATGTCCACACATTTTTTTTTCAATTGATTTTGTAAACGTTTTTGACAAAAAATATTTAGTTGGCTATTAGTTTGGGTAATGGGGCATTTCACACCGCGTGTGGTTCACACCGCGGTGTGAATCGCCCAAGTGCTCTAAATGTATAGGCTCTTTCGGACCGCGGTGTTAATCATTCTCTGCTATTATAACTCTCGGGCTTGGACTGTGGTGTGAATTGCCCATGTGTTTATTATTATTTGGGTCATTCGCATTACTGTCGAGAGAAGAAAAAAACAGTGTAAAACTGTACAGGCAGGTAAAAAAACGTTAACTCATAAAACAATGATTTCATTGACACGATAATGTCAAAAAAGATCGGCAAATGGCATTGCAAATGCAATGGGAATGTGTACAATCAAATAAGTTTCGGTCTGCAGTAGTAAACTTCTTGTCACTCTCGATCACGTTTAATATTCTAAAGACAAAATAAGAGAAAAGTTCAGATAAAACACGTAGAAGTAGAGTAGAGATCTCAACGGATACCACAAAACCAATCCCATTTTCAAATAAATTTTAAATAAATATGTATCCGACTGTTACTCGCGAATAGTGTGTCAATTTCTCGACCAGGTGACGGCTATAGAAATGCCGAGTACTGACGTAGTTATTCGTGTTCTGTTCAAGCGTCCATAGAAATAAACCAGTGTGCAAAATACAAGAAAACTAGCCGATAATTTCATGTTTTTTACGCTGTGATTATGTACGAATAAACGTAATTTCTGATCATAGCACTAAATAATTAATTCAAGGTTTGTGCTAATATTAATTCTTGTTTACTGTAAGTGGAATGACGTTTTGTAGAGTCCAATAGATAATTACAAATGTCATTTTTACTTTTTTATTTGTATTAATTGTACCTAAATGGTATGAATTAACAATTTAGTACTGTTTTTTTTGGGTTCTGTTTTTAATTTTGAGCTACTGGGCATGTAGATGAATGTGAGTTTGACATCGGCGCCTTTGACAGTCACTTTTTTTTAAATGTAAATTTATGACGGGACGAGCTAGTCATTCGCCTGATGTTAAGCGTCACGGCTACCCATAACAGATTACAGTATCACTCGGAACTCTAACTTAATATAGTTTTGCGTGACACTGCACTGCGCACGTCATCCTGAGACTTCACACAGTTTAGTAATAAGATTACTAGACTGTGTGATCAGATCATAAAGTCTCATTTTCCCAGTAATTTCACTAGCTACAATGCCCTTCAATCTGGAACACAGTAGTGCTTGCACACTACTGCTTGGCGGCAGAATAACTGGCAAAGCGGTGGTTGCATAAAAGTTCTACCACCTAGTAAAGAAAACTTATTCAACGGCTGAAGTTGTCGGAAATGGACATACTACAAAAGGGCATTGAATTAGGCTTTAATTGAATTGAATTAGGTAAATTGCGATTGAAGTAAAAGGTTTGTTTTTATTTGGTTGGGCTGTTATTCCTCAAGTTTTACCGTTTAACAAACATTTTTTACTATTACATCCATAACAAGTAATTTTGTCCAAAATTTAAATATCCCCCGCCTTTCTTTCCCTTCTTCAACCAGAAAAGACCTGATGATCTTCAAACTGCAACAGGTTCTCTAGAAACATAACTCTACAATCTTCATCAAGTCACCTTTCAAGCAACAAACAAAATAAATAAAAATCTAATTCAGTTCATAATCTGGGACGATGCTATAGACAGACACGATATACTAGTCAAACGTATAACACCTTTCTGTTTGATCGTAGGTTAAAGACATGACGTCCATTTAGTCCTCGTAAAGTCTACTGCAAATAAACAATTAGCGTTATTGAACAAAACACAATCAGGAGTCACGCCAAACAACAAAGATTATAAAGCCCGTTGATAGCTCGTGAACATAATTTCTCGGTCAAACACGACTCACCTGCGCGGGCAGGAGGCGAGGTAACAAAACGAGACAAAGCTATACGAAATTACAAAGGACAGAGCAGGATGGAACCAAAGACATCAACGGGTTCCCATGATTTGTTTGAAAATAGTAGTTGAAATACACTACTAATTTTCATATGAGGGGATGTTGTATCATTAGTCAACTGGATTTAATTAGTCAATGCCAAACACCATAACCTCGATCAGATAAAAACCTGCCTATAAAATAGGATTACCTCACAGGGCCGCCATTTGCCCGCCGATACCTAATCAAATTATCCTAACGTGATTCCTTGCGACAAAAACTGCTGATTACCGTCATCTTTATTCTTGTTTTTTGACCCGAGGGACTAAAGGGATCACTGTCCGATGCAAAAGTTTTTCTACAGGACGCTGTTTTATTCTAGTTTTATTAACCAGCTTCTGTTTTTTTTGCAAGAAAGCTGCTTCAGCTGAATAAATATGTTTACGTACATGTATTATTTTATTTAATATTTCCAATGAGTATAAGAGCGAGTATTTTCGACAAGTTTTCGCTCTAACAAGTTTATTTATTTATTTCACAAAATCCACAGATCTTAAGGTAAGGTACAATTTCACTTAATACTAGAACTTACATCCAATTACGGTTTTTTTTTTTTTTTTTTTTATTGTTTATAGGCAAAGCATTTGACCACTGTCTCACCTGGTGGAAAGCGATGACGCAGTCTACGATGGAACATGCTTGCCTAGAAGATACCTGTTCACTCTCGTCTTGAAGACACCCAGATCATAGTTAGCTGGAAACAAGGATTTACTTTACTTACATTGTAAGAAAAAAGTTGGTCTTAACTACAATAATTTTATTGCAAACTAATAGAGTTGCTCCATTATACGCAAGGTTTTCGTAGTCAATATTTGATGCATAGCTTTTAATTTTATACTTAGCCATTATATGAAAAATACCCTTCACTTCATCTTCTTCAATAATGACAGAGCGAATTTTAAGTAATTTATCTATTTATTTAGTAATCATCTTTCTTCTGGTGTTCGTTTTGGCAAAAACTCACAAAGATCCGTTTGGAGAGCTCTAATTTGCAAATTTTGTGTAACGTAAGTCACCAAACTAAATTATACTCCACTAATTACATCCTGTACTTCAATAATTTTTGAACAAATTTTCGATGGTTACCTTTAAGCAGACAAAAAAATAAATAAAACTAAACCCGATTTTTATTAAAAAATGCTTCAATATAAGGTCGAATATCTCCGGAGTTTTATATTACATCGAGAAAATATTTTTACCAAAATAAAGTTCATCATTTTTTTAAATTATTACAAATTTTTTCATTATTTTAAATTAATGCTCTTATTTATATATCAATAAATGAAACTAGATATATTTAGTCAAACTGACGGGCACTGCGAGCTCGGTACCGCGTGCGCTGTACTGAGCTCGCCAAAATGTAAAAGCTTAACGTACTAGGTGGCAGGACTTTTCTGCTAAGTTCTTTATAACTTATTTGCAGAACAGAAATGTTACATTTTTTGCAACCCAACAACAAAGCAGGTAAACATTATCTCCCTAGAGAAGAAAAAAAATAGGACTAGCGTCGACCGCGACGGTGACTGATCAAATTAAGGTCAGTAATCGCGTTACCCTATACCTACCGATACCCCACGCCGATACAAAAAACAGAGAGAAAAATTACATCATAGAAGTAACCATTGCTAGTGGAAAAGTTACACTATTTGGCAGGCGACATACTTAAAGCTGGCAATAGAAACGTTATTTTTATAATGAGGTTGTAACAGATGCAAGGTAATAGACCAGTTTTAACCTTGTCGCCTCAGGTGTTACGAGTATAATCAGTCAATGTCTTGTTGAAATAATGTTTACTTTACAACAAGCGTGATATAATTTTTTAATGTATCAAATCTAATAAAGGCTATGAAAGCACAGAATACTTAATAATACAAGTAAAGTTATTTTTTTTGTAATCGAATGATGTAACGAGCTGTAGTAAAGTACACTTGTTTTTTTTTGTCACCATTTTATCCACTTTACGCACAAGCTATTTTTGTTAAATTAATAAGAAGGTTACTTGTGAATTCTAGAACATGATAAAATATTCGCTTTTGCTGGTTTTATGCTTCGAATCCTCTAAAATTTAGTGACTAAACTTAGAGTAGCCATAATCCATGCCTGTACAATAGAATAAAATAAGAGCACAAGTACCTCCACTTACAATGGTCTATCTCTATATCTATGGAAATATTATGTCAATGCCAAATACTGGCCCGCGTTTGCAATAAACGTACAAAAACACAGGCCTCCAGCGTATTGGCTTGTTCGTTAGTACAATTTGAATTTTTTCTCTCGTTTATATTTTTTTTTCTCTGTAGGTGCGTAACACGATATCTCTCCTGGGGAACCAATGGACAGCCCTTAATAGAAAAACTGGATAAAATTGAGAATGAAAATTTATATTGTCAATTTTTGGGAAGCGGTGTCGATATCGGTTTAACTATGGGATTAACATTTTTTAGCTTCACACGAAAATAGTCTCTAGCACTGTAAGGGTGAGATTGAGTTTTCAGTGAAGGTTGTTTATAAAAACGAAATGGAAAGTGTCTGTCAACAAATAATAGGTATTAGCTTCAGATAATAGGATATCGCATGATTATGTAGGAGGCTACTTTTGTATTTACCTACTTACTCAAGATGGCGTGACTCCTACAGGAAGTTAAAGAATAAACCTATTTTTTTGTATTTAGGTGCCTTAATTTCTAGGCGTAGCTTAGTTCATTCATTATACACCAACATTATTCATAACTAAAGGTACCCCGCGGTCTCACCAACAAGAACATCCTGCAAGAACCTAATTTTATGGAATGAAAAGTATCCGTTGTAAACCTAGGTAGCATACGCAATCTGTGTGCAAAATTGGATATTCTCAATCGGTACAGCCGTTTTTATATGAAGACCATACTGTAAGCAAACAGGAATCCTAATAGTTATTAACAAATGTATTCTAATATTTTAAAATAAGTCAGATAGAAAGCCATCTTAATTTTCTGGAATGAATAGTAACATAACCAATCTACCCACCACCAATCCAATCTCAAAACCAATCCAATCCAATTCAATCCAATCCGATCCGCGAGCAAAACTATGTTATCATACAATTATATCAGAAATAATACCCTCACACTACACACCCCATACACACCCCCACACTCCACACACACCACATACATATTCTCACATACATACATACCCTCACCCTATCATTTCTAATCTCACACACATTAACAAAAACTTAATAATTATATAATTAAAATAATCCATCTTCTGTTATTATAACACAGACTGAAAATATAGGCAAATAATAAGTAACACCTTTGTTATTTATTATTAACGTTGCACTTACATATATCTACGACGAAAGAGTCCTAGTTTCTATGTCATGGGTCTTGAGCCTAGTATGGGAAACAGGTGTGCCATCACTTTATAATGTTCACCTATTTTTATGCCTCAATAAATTTTTATTTCATTTTCATTTTTTTCAATGTTAAATTATTTATCTATTCTATTCTTCTTCAGTACCTATCCCTAACATTTTACAGGACTACACAAGGAAAGATTTTAGAAAATAATACAGAACTGCTAGGTTTCCTCAAACCTTCATAATAGGTTGGTATAGAGTTTTGGATTGACATATTTACATCAGGCCTCTACGTCGTAAGACTACTCCATACCCATAAATCTATAAGCATAGTAAACTACCCTTGAGGCAACGAGTGTACTGACGTTCTTCCTAAGATATTTGTCACGGTACAAGTGTCAATAAAAACGCCACACCGGACTGTCTACCACTATACTGCGGCACAGTAGGGATGGGACATGTCGAGGAAATTCAATATCGATAATAGGTTGGGAATGGGATTAATAAATAACAATAATGTTTCTTTACCTTACATTGATAAGTACTTGAGATTGTTATTGAAAGATTAGTATGAAAGATTTATGTCGGTTGGTATTATATTGTATCTTCTTAGTACCTAGCCGTGATGGTAAGTATATTTAAATAATGTCATAATAAAGAAGTACTTCCTGCTAGTTTACCATGCTACAGCCATTTATTCTGAAGGTGAAAGGTTGCTCATTTACTTCTTGTAAATTATATCATTCTTTGTAAAATTATTTTTGATTTTGTGTACATTGGTACAAGAAAGAATTTAATCTACGCCGGAGCTTTCTTTGAAGCTAGACAGGTAGGAAATCGAATCTCAACAATAATCGAAAGGAATCCATGCATTTGTTAGGTTTACAGCATTACTCACATTTAGCACTTAAGCAAACGTGGCTGCAGTTTTGTAAACACATACATTATTTTATCGATATATCGATTTGTAGCCCCTCACTAGCACCACCCGTTAAAGCGGCCACTTAACCCCTAATCCTGTCGGCAGTTTTATTTCCCAAAGCATTTATGGCAAAAATCTTAATTCCACACACTGCCGTTAACTGCCCGCCGCGCGCCGGTAATTATCGCCAGGAGCCGTATTTATTAGTGAAAGTGTCTTTTATATTGGTAGCTTTTTATATTAGGTATAGCCTGCAGCGCCTTAATCTACTTCCTGGGACGTTTTGTGTGGCCAGTAGTGTTCAGATTTTATTAGGTTTGATAATATGGAAAGTGTTAGCAGAAACACGACTTTCCGATTGATTGATGATTAAATTACAGCTTTTTAAACATGCAACTTCTCTTGTCGAGTTCACCATCTTTTGTAAAACATGTAAAATAAGAGATACAGTTTTTCCTAAGCAATAAAGCTGGGTCGTAAAGTTACGTCCGGTGGCCGTGTGCCAACCCCAGCACAAATGTTGTGAATCGAAGTTCTGCATTTTTAAAGTTTATGTGTACTGCTTGGCTATAGAGCGTAAAAGGGAAATGTGACTCTATGGAAAGATTTAAACTCAAAACTCGTACTATATAACGACTAATGTATATAATTACTTAAGAGCCTATGCAACCTCAAAATGCTTAAAAAAGCTTAGCATCATCCCGTGCTCTGTCAAAAATATTGCAACAATGACTTTGAAATTAATATATGGTAAAGTTCGGGACTAATCTCTAGGCTTATGTATAGTGAAAACATGTATTAATAAACTTTTATCGATAGAAAAAACTACAAAGGTATAAACAAACCGCGATAATTCAATGAATACTTTAAATAAGCTCATGAAACTTTGTGTAGTACTAAATATGATGGAGGGCTTAATAGTGGATAATTATATAGTGGATTTTTAAAATATCGATTACCTATATTCGGTGTAATAATAAATTACCTAAAGTATTGCGCGTTGGAACTATTCTAACTTAGACCCCCCCTGCCGCTGAGCCCCCCGCCTAATCCCCGCTTTGGCCTAGTACTATATATCTATTCTGCGGCTTTAGCTTGGATTCGAGCTGGCCTGCTACAAGCCCTTAAGTGCGGGTTAAAGGTAGTTTACCTTTTTTTAAGTCATATTATAAGCCAAATCCAGTAGTCAAATTATGAATCTACTATTTGGGTAGTAGGTTCATGAGTCAAAAAGAGACTAGCATTATGGTCACGTGTTGAAAATAAAGTAATTAAGTATTGGTTTATCTTTGGTTAGAAGTAAATTAAAGTCATACTATATTTTTCTGTAATCTTTGCTTATAACCTGCCAGTATTCTTTTTTAATTTTAGATCTAAAGCGAACTCTCTGACTCATGCATCCACATATTCTAGCCGCCTATTACACGCTGGTCATTATTTTGACATACAGCCTCCGTGGTGAGATATTTGCGGTCAATGCAACCGAGGAATGCCGTATAATATGAAATATACTTTTAAATATCGCTTTTATGTTGATATAGTGGTGAGCTTTCATGGTTTGCAGTTTTCCGCTCTCTCAAAATCAGTTGTGGGAATTATTTTGACTGTACAAAAATAGTAAGGTTTTTGTATAAGACCAATACATTTCCGCTGCTGGAATACAGGCCTTCTTTTCTTCTTTACATGGATAGTCATCATCATCATCATCATCATCATCATCATCAATAGCCTGAAGACGTCCACTGCTGAACATAGGCCTCTTCCAGAGAGCGCCAATTTGAGCAGCTGTTCGTCTCCTGCATCCATAGGGTCCCTATAGAGAGTGGTAGGTCATAGTCCATCATAATGGCCAAGTGCGGGTTGGTGGATGACATGTGCTCTTTAATTTGGTGATTCTTGAACATGTTTGCCTGTTTCTTCAAGATGTTTTTTTTTACTGTTGTGATATGAGCACGTGCAAATTTTGCACATACCTTGAAAAGTTATTACTGCAGGACGAGTGGGATTTGAACCAAGCTGCGTCGGCTTGAATATCGCACGGGCTACCCGCTGAGCCATACTCGCTATCAGATATGTACAGAAGTTGCACTTCTTTGATTTTGGCTTAGTTTTTCACCATCATAGTATATTGGGGGGTGTTCAAAGTCAAATTATTTAAAAATGGTGTTTTGTACACCAACTGCTATGTAAAATAACAGCAACGTCAAAAGCTTTAAGCAGTTTTTTCTTTTACAAAATGTACCACTCTAGAATGTCCTCTTAAAAAGATGATCTGGAAGTATATCTAAGTTCTGACAAACATCAAAAAAACGTGTATAGATAATTAATGGAAATCAATTTAAAAAATATATCTGACAAATTCTTGTTTCATTTTTAAGTTTTTCTCAATGACAACCAACAATATCAAAAATATATCTACTTATAAAGTCTTCAAATATACAAGTTGAGTTACATATCTTAAAAATCAGTCACCGTATCAACGCAAAATAAAGCATCTCCAATTTACGAGAACCGTACACCACAGGCCAATCTATAGAAAAACATAAATATACTATAACGTCCCGTCCACTTACTCGCTCATTTATATGTTAATGTGAATGGATACTTCGCCTAGATTCGTACCAAGATATCTATCGGGGGCCAGATATCATTTTCACTGCCTTATTACTTTCCAATTTGTCTCCAGTATCGGTTATTGCCACATTTATAGCCCCCGTCCCTATATTAACTCAAATAAAGTATGTTTTTCGAAAAGAAAATACCTTTACGTCGCAAGTCGATGCCAGAGTCGAAAAATCTTGACTTACAGCGGCTCCTGGACGACAGATCCATCCTTCACGGCTCAAAGCCACAGTCCAAAAAAGTTCACGGACACAAACTTGAAAGTATCACATCAATAATTTTTCAAAGTCCAATAGACCACCGTCCAATTCGCGAGCCCTCTCTAGGAGTCATAAAGCATGTGATCATCTTCGCAGATGAACACAGACTGAGTGGCTACCTTGATAAAACTCGGGCTCAGAATTAAAAAAGAGACCCCCGAAAGACCCAGGTAAAAAACCCCCGTATCAAAACCGCCGTTTCCTAGTGACCCCGATCGCTCTCCCATCCCTTTGTTGGGCTCCTTTTATTTATAATAGTACATTTTTTTCACACACACCACCCCTAATAACGTGTGAGCGAAAATATGCGTAATACTCCCTGAACTAAAGTATGGGTACGACGAATGTGAAGTCCATAGAAAAAAAAACGCAACTGTCCCCTATTTGAATGGCAAAAAGTGCATGTCACTGCGAAAATGGTATTAGTGGATGAATATGATTTTGTACAGATCGGAATGGATGGATGACTTATAATTGTGCTGTTATATTTAGCATGAATTATTGGTTTGACGTGGTTTTTGTGCTGCTTTGTAGAGCGGAGTCGGTAAGCTTTGGCTCTTTTTGAGGTGAAACTTGTGCTGGATTACACTGATCCTAAAATATTATTAGTTGTAGTAAACAATGCTCGTGGTATTACAACCTAAAAAAATATATTTGATTTTTTTTAAATGGCTGAATACACAAGCTTGACTTAAGGGAATTTTATGCAAGAAAAAAAAACAAAAGGCTTTAGCCACAGATTAAAGAGAGAAAAAAATATTTTAACATATTACCACCTTTACCATAATGTTTAAAAAGTCCTGACCAAAACCGTGCCTCTAGGTATAGGTACTACATTTTAAAAGCCATTCGCTAAAAAGTATCAAACCAAGCTCCTCCCTCAGTCCTCAGTCATAAAAATATTCCATACCATTATGATTAACTTACGAAATTGCCTCCGAGATTTGCCGGAGAACCGCTCATAATAAAATTATGACAATCAAATTTGACGACCAAAATGTAAGCGTAACTGTAGTGACCCCAGAATGTTTGCTGTTTCTACGTAAACAAACATAGAAGATTGACATCGAGTGTACATCTGGCCTGACGCAAATAATGGGGATAAACAATATAATTCGATTTTTAGTTGCGTTGCGGACAAATTACGCGTCAGTTTGGACGTGAGCAAATATTTGGGTATTTTTGGACGAAACTTGGACCAAAATCATTATGAAAGATTTGGCGCAAAGCTTTCATGAAATCTAAAAAGAGTCGCCGGCAAAGGGTGAGAGATTCACACTTCAAATCATAGAATCGTAAAATTGCTTCAAGCTTCCTTATTCTAAAAGCTCCAAAATAATAAGTAGGTATGTTTTCTTTACAATGAATTCGACAGACTAAAATCTTTTCAGAAACTACTAATAACAAATCTTGCAGCATTACTTTTAATTTATCCGGGTCAATATTAACAACCTTTCTCCCCAAAAGTTACCCAAATTCCGAATTTGATTCTGAAAAAAATCGTGACGTAAGAACAAAAAGGATACCGTTGTCCGAGAACGAAAGATCTTTTGAGGTAAGCGTACCTGTTATCGACCGTGTGAAAACGGAACAGGTGTAGCGGTCCTTCCGCCTGTAATTATAGATGGACAATGGACGCGTGATGCGCGGGAGTTGATCGTACCGAGGTTTCAACTTTCAACTATTGTTCTGTATTGAGATTTGATCGAGCTATACTGGGTGTAATTGAATTCATTAGCATATTTTAAAACTAGGTACCTACTCTTGACACCAGCCACGAGTGGACCAACATTTTTGGAATCTAACGCATCGATTTGTTAATGATAATAACTCCGAAAAATGGGATAACATACTAAATGAACAAAACTAAACTAACTAAATACAGTACAAAATGAAATTAATAAAATTAAGAACTGTATTTAATTATTACAAAAGAACAAGGTAAAAAAATTAAACAGTACCAAAATTAGTCGTGTCAACTACGTTTGGCACCGCGGCAATCTTCATAATTTTCAATAAAAGATATTTTAATTTGCACTATTTTATTTTGCACAATTTTTCTATTTCTGGACTCACAAAATTTCATCGGTTGGCCGTTTTATCTTTTGGAAGGCTGTCTTATTAGCTCCATGTCCTGGTCTATATTTTGTTGCCAGCTAAGGTATTATGTGACTTACTTAATTGAAACCGATTATTACTATTTGGGAGTTTCAATTCACTGCTTCTATGAAAAGGTGCTCACTGGAATGTTTCAATTAAGAAGGATTTCATCTGCAATCAAAGTTACGTAATAACCCAGCCGACCAGCCGTAACAGTGCATACTATGTAGCTTGGCTATTTGTCAATTTTGTTTTATGTTGTAGAAAATATGTTTAAGAAATTCATTTTCTGCTATCAGTTACTCGCATTTGTAAAAAACAGTTTTTGTATATTTAATGTCATCAAAAAAAATATAATAATGAGTTTGAAACGGAAGCATCGAAACCAAATCAATTTATCAAATATATATCGCAAAAAAAATTATAAATGTGCTCCGATTCTGGTCAAGACACCCATTGTGGACGTCTTTGTGCCATTTTTGATGGATACAAACGTGAAAGGGTTCGATTCCACCTTTAGTGCAAAAAATTATGCACTGACAGCGTGGGATCCCAAATGGTCATGCGAAGACAAACTATCATAGATTTTGAGCTACTCAACATCGCAAATACAATTATTTGATTTTAAAATCATACGTAATTGAATTAAAAATATAATTAAAAAAACTGGTAAGTGCGTCAGTTAAAAATCATGATTGCCTCTTCCAATAACACCGATTAAAAATTGATTAGTCAAAACCAGAAGACACCAATTGTTAATTACCTACCTACATTACCTAATAATTCATAGCATCAGAGAGTAATTAAGAATTGTTACCAGTAGCCTGCTAAAATAACATGAGCACAGATTTCTATGCCCATAAAAACTGGCCAGGCTGTCTAGTCTTCGATCTTATTCCCATAACTTCTTACCTTTAACTGATATTCTCAAGCTCGCCAGTACAATCAGAACTCAGTACCAAATCACGATAGGAAGAAAAGTAAGGATTATGTTGGGTGTATCGCAGTTCAGATTATAGTGGACGTGTACTATATGTAAGGTACGTTGATGAAACCAATTATCTGTGGCGTGAATTAAGTCGCTGAGTTTAATGGTTTGTTTCATAGAGCTCGTAAAATATAGATGGGGCATTTTAGCATGTTACTTAGTAGACAATTTAATGGAGATATCATAATAGTTCTATTATAAAAAATCTAATAACGTGTCATAAATAAAATAAATAACTAAAGTGTAACGAATAAAATACTTAATTTATTTAATAAAACGTCTGGAAAATTAGTTATGTTTGTGTTAAATGTCAAATATTAGGCAATTTTTTACTGCTACATAGTAGGTGCCTAACAAGCATTTGGCCTTCCTGATCGGAAGAGGTCACCGTAAATGGACATCCGTAAAATTAGACGTGCCTATAGTTAATTACCAACCTTATGCCAATTCTCTTTTGCCTTTTCAATATAATATTATAAACGTATGAATTAGCTTAGTAGTACGTAAAAAGAACAATTATATTAAAACTAAATGTAGGCTACCTTCGATTATGACATAATGAGAACTTTTAAATTATTAACATTTTGTACTAAAAGCTTAAAAAGGTGTTCTTTCGCCTGTAATACGTATTAATATTAAGATAGATATAGCTTAGATTCTAGCGCTGGGTTGTAAGTAAATATGTGATATTTATTTAACAAACTAATTTTTGAAATAAAATGAATGAATTGTTTTTTACCCTTAAAAAGGAAAACTAAAACAAAAGTTTATCGAGTAATACTGAATTTTATTTTTCCCTTTGCTAATAACATTTACTAGAAATCTCAGAGTATTAGTTTCTATAACCTATTTAGGTTAAACGCAATACTAATACAAGTCCAACCTTTACTAGTGAACAGTTGAACCGTCTCCCGCGCAACAATAGACGATGCTCCGGGTCACTCCGCGGTTATCTGCCGATCGTGGAGGCGATCTGCGGCGTACACTCGAATTTATCGCTGTGGCGGTGCGCCTCTGCGTTTACTGTTAGTTTTATACTCTATGCCGTTCAGCACGCATGGGAGTTTAGGGTCGGGACGGGTTAGATTAGGTTCTGCGTTAGGGTTTAAATTATTTGATTTAAGATGTTTATAAAGGCATGGATAGGTAGTCATGTCAAATATACCTACTTACTTATGAATTGAACAGTAAGTATGTAGAGTCATCATTTTTGAATTTTCCTAAATATAAAATTAAGTTAGTATACCATTTATTTACACAAGTGTAGCTTAGCGGTGGTAAATTTATAATGAATTAAAACCACATTTTAGTGTCCAGTGTCTCATCTATATTTTGACTATGACTATTGACACCTCTATTAAAGTTTCTAAACTTAGATTAAACCATACTATTTATTTAAAAAAATAAATCGTGTAAGAAGTAAAAATTTTGGACAAAAAACTAATGGCGTGTAACAAACAAAAAAAAACTCGTGCAAAAAAAAAAACAGAAATTATGATTACCTACTTCGCTAATATTAGATAATCATTATAATATTTTTTTATATATGTAACTGAAAAAGTCACTTTATGTTTCACAAACTGGGTCAACAACGAACTTTCTTAACTTAACGATACGACCAAAGAATAAACGACCAGAAGTTCACATCGCAACAAATGCCTACACCGTACGGTTCTCGCGAAAAAAGTCGCGCTTTGTTTACCGCTTCACATAACCTCAATTAAGCAGTCATCATTGGAACGGATGTAAGTGCATAATCTGGAGTCGGGTCATCGTTAACAAGGCGAGCGGTCACGAACTGCCCGGTATGGGAAAGCTCCCAGCATAGAAATGCAGATATGACCTTATGCAGTTAGACACGGACGGAAATGCATATCGTACTGACACCTACTCGTTTGGTTTGGTGATGTGATGGGAATCGATTTGATTTTAGAATGTTTCGTCAGCTCTGTAAACTATCAACATGACGTACTTCAAAAAATAGTAATCATAATAGGAAACCTGAAACCCAATAAACTCAAAAATTAAACAGATGGACATAGCGCACAAAATATAGCAGTAGGTACTGTGTCCGCTGCAGGCTGACCATCAGTCTAATTTTAATTTTCATAAAAGTTTTTAGATTTTAACATACACTTTTATTGGACAAATGCTTACAAACTCATAAAAGGAATTTCTGTAGATCATTAAATTACGTGTTAAGTTTTGTTACACGACATTTAATAAAAGTTAGTTTTGTTTTTGCTTCTATAAATATATGTATAATAAATACAAAGAAACGATCAATCCCTGAATAGCAGTACATATATGCAATTGTGCTATGCACAATATTTTCCGCAAACACTACTTAGCTATGCTTTGAAGCTCATCATTGATCTTTCATATCTCATACATTGACTTAGTAGGTACCTGAAACTTTTATGGAATAGTCCGTAATTTACAAGATTTCAAACTTGGCATGAAGGAGAAGGAGTAAAAATTTTGAAGTTATGTCCTTTTGCTTTGGCTATTTACTTAAGTTATAAACTTTGACTTAATCCGGACACTAACTTTATCGGACCTAACTTTACCACTTTAAAAAAAACATAGGCTATCTAATGACGATAACATGCGTGACATTGCTATCAATGCAATAGATATTTCTTATCTAAATATTAATAATAATACTTTATAATTTGGTGATTGTTAATAATATAAGACTAAATTGATAAACGAATTATATATGATAACATTGACATCTATCTGATGAAGATAAAAAAAACTAAAATTTAAAAAAAGAAACACATTTTCATAAAATGCAGCTTAAATGAAGATATCCTGAAAATGTTCGCAGTGTTTAGTCATAGAATAATCTATTATAAATCTAGCAAAACGCCTACACTACTCAAGCGGCCCTACGAACAATACATGACGTGCACAACACAACATAAATCATCTTAGAACACTCAGCTATCATCTTTCACTCCTTTGGCTGTGTGTCTTATGATTTTTAACACCCACTTAATCTCTTCGGTGAAACAATAAGCCTTTTCATATATTACAACGTTGTGGTAAATGTGCCGCGGGTCGTGTAGTTGGCATATCTATTTATTTGTTAATCTTTGACGCGCAAATGAAAATGTTTGGTGACAAACCAGTTTTTTACTAAATAATAATAATAAATATGTGTGGACATTTCACACAGCGCCATCTAGCCCCAAACTAAGCAAAGCTTGTACTATGGGAACCAGATAAATAATAGAATACATAGATACTTTTTTGTTTGTAAATACATACATAGAATACAATATAACACCCAAACACAGAACAAACATCGATGTTCATCACACAAGTATTTGTTCTCGGTAGGAACCGAACCCACAACCTACAGTTCAGAAGGCAGGGCTAGTACCAACTGAGCTATCAGGCCAGTCAAATGTTTTTAGTGTTTTTTTATCATGCGTATTACCAAAAAATAGTATGGAAGGATAGGTATCCTTCACACATAGGTACAAGTAGCTGCGTTAACAAAAAAGCATTTACGTCGTTCACTTAAATTGATTTTGCGAGTCTGCAATGTACGCCGCCACAAAACCGAAAAAAAAACATCTAGCAATTACGAAAAAAATAACCAAAACTGGATGTAACCCAACACAATGCCGATGCTATGCTCTATCAAAAGAGCTTGTCCAACATGACGGGAACACCGTATGGCAAACTTGAAAAAAATGAATTCAGAGCGTTTAAACTCAACGCGAATCAAAAGAGATTGGACAATGGTCACGAAGGAATCATTCAAGCAGACAGACAGCTCAGAAAATGAGTAATGGTCGATATAAAAGATCAGGTAGAATTTGACACGTTGCAATCATCCCTTCAAACTAAAACCGAAGGTAGAAATAACCAAATGTTACGCAAAAAAGCAGTTCTTATCAAAAAACAATATAGATACTGGACTAAGATTATCTTAAAGATTTGTTGTACAATTTCCTCCGCCCGTTACTAGTCAGAATTCAGATATCTAATCAAGAGATGATTTCCTTACTGATAACAGTATTCGCACCAAGGAAAATGACCAGACCAAAATCGAAAACGAAATATAAAACGAGGTGAACAGATTATAAAGGATCTAAAGGAAAGTGACACTTGTAAGCCCTTTTCTATCAAAATTGATGAAAGGGTGTCGCATAGAGATGCACAATAGTTATTTTCGGTAACCAACCCTATACCATATTGTTGAGATATTATCGACTATTCGATCCATGTGGGTGCGGAATCCGGAGCCTGTTATATGCCGAAAAAAGTCTCTTTGACCAATTGTTTGTCAAAGGGAGGCTGCCATTATTTTTTGTCGGGTGTTTATCGAGTTTGACCATGGGAAAATATTGGAGATTCAGGTGCCTCTATCGAATGCATGGCCTTTGTCAACCTGTTCTGCGGGTCCGTTAAAATCTTTGCACCTTTGTTTGACTTTGATATTGTGTACACAGTTTTTGTTATTAATGACGTCACATTTAGAGCAATCGAACTTCTAAGCTTTTGTCCTTAGAAACCTTAATCCAAAGGAGGGCGATAACACCTACCAAACTTTAAATCGTCTAACGTTGAATGGCCGACAATAACAAATTGGTATCAAAGCCTGACAAAGATGGACTCTTGAGAAACTGTCCACCCACTCCCTTTCTATTGATCGTGGTCTGTTCACAATAAATTAATTCTTGTTATGAACGTTTTTTACTCCATTGTATAATACTCGAGTATTTATTTTATCCGTTAATAGATGTTAATGGTCGGACATTGGTCAAAGAAGATTTGTTTAAGAACATGAGCTTTGAATGTTCTGAATAGGTTCTTTGGAACGAAGCTTGTCTGTTGAATTTCAATCATTTATTATTAGATCTTTAGAGAGAAACTTTCGTTATCTGAATTTATTCAAAATGCTAACATGATTGAAAGAGCTAAGCAACAGCTGTTTTGCTCCCTTTAACTGTTTATTTTAAGTCCGTTTCTTTTGTCCAGGCTATGATTCTAATCAATATTTCAATGTTATTCCGATGAAGACACAAAAGAGATTATTCGTGTACGATAAATTTACTTGAAGTGTTATTATCAGACAGTTTCATCAAACAGTTCAAGTCTTTGAAAAAAAGTGTTTAGCTTCTGTTGTGATTGTTTGTAATACGATTTATATTGTCATTGCTTTAATCCTTTTCTGGAGAAAGGATAATTCCTACTGGTTTCTTTATCATTAAGCTTGAAGCCTTTTCACATCTCAAATTCAAAATCACTTCATTGTCTTTTGTAGTCTCGTTAAGTATCATTTCAATGATGCCTCCAACGATGCTGCTGTACTTTAATAGGGCCGGACTAATAAATCCAATTTAAATGTTATCCGGACCTCCGCTGACATAACATATGTTAATTCATACGTCTTTATCTTTGGAATCACAAATACAAAACGCCGATGCGAACAAATAAAAAAGCGCCCGGTCCAGTTGACAATTCAAAACGGGTGGCCGTCGTCCACAGAACCATTATTCTATATAAGAAAATTAACTTCATTCCCATAATTTAAATATCCACTTTCGGTGCTCTTTTGTATCTGTTGCATCTCCTCCCTTTAATGGGACGTTGAACGTCGATTGCTAAATTTATATGTTCTATTGACGAATTCAATTTATTGGTCTTTCGCATTGAGCTTGCGAGCTCTGATTCTTTCCCACGATTGAGGTTCACTCATTCACTTCATCTTGTTGGCTCAGGGCTTAGGACATCTACTGGATTTGCTTTACCTAAGTAATGTTATTGCCATTTATTATTGTAAAACGAATCTTTATATCAATAGTTTAAATAGCATATTTCAGTGTTTTTTTGTGATAGTTAGTATAAAAATCACTTATAATTGGAACGTAATTATTTTAAATATTAATGTATGTGGGTTGTTTAAAGCACAAAATAATCTACAGTTCGGTAAATGGTTGAAAGATGTTCCAATGACTCTTGACCAAGTATCAAGATTGAAAGCTCCTTTTATAAATGCGATCCTACGATATTCGCTTAATGAAGACATATTGAATTGCAAACCGGCGAAGGACAACATATCGGCAATGTTTGATTTGACATGCGGTCCGTTATGGTACATCCGCTTGATTTTAAAATCCGGGTAACTAACAAATAAAATAGTGATTAAGCATTATTAGTTAAATATAGCTAAAAGTACGTGTAACCAATTTAAGATATAATAATAGAAAAGCTTTTTTTTATGTAAGTGAATGACGTGACAAGCTAGTCGTTCACCTGGTGTTAAGCGTCACGGCCGCCCATTACAGATTGCAGTGTCACTCGGAAATCTAAATTAAAGTTTCGCGTGACACTGCGCACTGCGCACGTCATCCTGAGACGTCACACAGTCTAAAAAAGATTTCTAGATTGTGAGATCAGTTCTTAAGTCTCATTTGCCCAGTAATTTCACTAACTACAATGCCCTTCAAACCGGAACACAGTAGTGCTTGCACACTACTGCTTGTTTTAAGCTTATTTCAAATTTATGTTTTACATACATTATTTTAGCTGTTTTTAATTATTGCTGATGGTGAGCATACTAATCTATATGAAGTGTTGTTTTTAACAATCCAAAATGATACAGCTGTGAAACAAAACGAAAACAACGCCAATGAAAAGGGGACAGGACGAAAACCCATATCAATTAGTAACAAACGTGACAAAGTAAAAACAAAACGGTGCTCCAGCTAATGTTTTATTTAGCCGCGGAACCCAGCCACGGTGTGAAAGTTAACTTGGATTTTTAAAAGTTTGTGCAAAAGTTACGCCTGCGGTATCCCCCGTCCGTTTGGCCTGGCACCTGATAAAGTAATTTTACGATTCCCTAATTCACACTTTTGTGGAGAGTTTTAAAAAGGCTCTCAGTCCTAACACGTAATTGGGTACGCGTTAGGTCTTGACGTTCGTTTTAATTTTTAATTTGCAATACCCTGCCTCTTGAATGCTTGTACTGGAGTAATGTTTTGACAAATATTTTATGCCTCATTATTTATTACGTTAGAAATTTCGTGGGTAACATAATTACTGCTCTGGTAGCTTAGTGTATAGCCGACTACACATAGGCATCTGATTTCATATACGTGAGTGTGTGTGCAAAGGGGGTCCCATTGTTGGCTATAACAAAAACCGAGTACCTCGAACTTCTTGCGTTGAAAATAAGAACAAACGTGTCATCGACGAAATGACGCGTGTCGACCAATCGAGCGCGACGGCCGCAGACGACGGTGACGTCATGGTGGCAGCGACCAATAGCAGTGGCCCGTCGCCTCCGGTCAACTTGGACTAATTGCCCATGTGTGCTTTAACGCTAGTTTTGAGAGGAATCCGTGCGCGTGAGTTGACTGACGGCACACATGCATACGTTAGTTAGCAAACATACTCGTGACACATGCTACAAAAAATTCTTAGCAAGCATAATGTTATAGGCATGAAACTTATTTATTTTACTGAAAATATCTCAGAAAATAAGTTATAAGTACAACAGCTTGAGGTGTAAAAATAATTCTATACTTAGAAACTTTCATTAAAAAAAATAACGCTCCGAAATAAAAATTAACAGTTCTGACCATATCATTGTTCTTAAGTAAAGCATGTGAAAATATGTACTTACACTTTTGCTTGTAATTAATTATAATTAACTGCGGACAGTGGGAAGTGAACTTTAGGCAAACAATGGAAAAGGTATTCATAAAAATAGTTTCTAATGTTTGCAGTCAGTGCTCTGAGAGGAATTGCCAAAAACTCTAGTGATGAGTGATGACAGGCTTATTTATGTCACTAACATCTTAACATCGGGACCTATATCATGATGTCACGCAACATTACATTTTGTAGATACCTATTGTGAGCGACACGGAGGTCGGAGTTTAACCTCCTTTATTTAAGTTTTATTTAGTTGTCTAGAATAGACAGACTTTAGGTTGACAGGACAAGGAAAAATATGTCGCTTTAATTTGTATGAAAATTTTTAAATTTTTAATTATTATTTGATTTTCGCCGCAGTACAAGCTTCCTTTTATATCGCACTTTATTTTATCTTTTCTACATCGGAAACACCTACACTCATCATCACCAACATTTCCTTCGAGTACGGATCTTAATGTTACGAACTCCGCCGCACACTATGGTGAATACAAGAAGTTTCCTTAGAAAAGAACGCGAACGAACGGAAAAGGAAGCACCGATGGAGCCTCAAATCCGACATCCTCGGCCGAATACAGAACGTGATGGGCAGAAGGATGATGCGAAGTTGGCACTTAACCGCACTGTAAGTTTGAACGCGGTACCTACGCCAACTGAGCATCGATCTGCAAAGACGAAGTCGAAGTCTTCATCTGTACGGGCACGGAGGGCAAAGCTGGAACTGGAGGCAGCGGAAGCAAAGGCGAAAATCCAAATGGAGCTCATCGATATGAGGCTCGCTGCTGAACTAGCTGATATCAACAGTAAATACAGCGCACGTTCCGAAAAGAACAAGGTCAGTAACATTGAGAAGTGGATTGAGCACAGCCAACAAGAGCTGGATGCACAGCCCGCCCCCGATTATGGTGGCAATTCGGGCGCGCTGTGTACACCGTCATCAAATAATGTCGGTAATGATGATGGGACAGTTCTACTTCTGGCCAGTGCTGTAAAAGATTCGACAACCACTTCTATGAACAAGGAACCCTGGGCAACTCTCACACCTCAGAGCTGGTGCATCTACGGAAGAGTGCCGGTGGTGTCATCGCAGCGTGACTCTACTCTTTTAATCAGGGATGATGATCAAGTAGCTCGAGAAGAAGACAGACTCGCGCTACAACAGCTGCACGATGAGGAACCTACTCAGCTAAGTGCTATGCCTGTAATTGATGCTAGATTGCACGTCACACTTCCTTGGCATGAACGTAGCTGTACGATGCCTGACTCTAAGTCAGCCGCGCTCACTTAACTGAGAGAAGTTGCAAAGAAGATGTGCCTGAATATAGACTATGCACAGACTGCATTTACAAAGACAAAGGATTTGTCTAAAGGCCCGGATTTATTTGTGTCGATGTTTGGCATGATGATTAAAATTCGCAACAAAGATTACTGGAGAAACTGAAAGCTAAGAAAAAAGAAAAAGATATGAGCAGAGTGAGCGTTTCTACACGCAATAAGGTGGTCGCTCAGACATTTTTGATGATTTATATTTATGCATTCCAATTTACCTATTCTTAAAATCTTTGACGATCCTGATCTCCATTTAAAAAAACAATCGCACATATCTCAGGCGCTCACAGATATGTTCTAGAGAAAACGGGTTCGTGAGATTTTGACTGATATGGTTCCTCGAAAAAAAGTGGAACATTGAACAACCACGGCAGTTAGCAGTAGGTGATTTAGTTTTTGTCGCTGATCCCGATTCCCCTTGGGGTGTATGGCCACGATGGTATTGTCACTGTGCGAACCTCTACTGGCACTCTGAAGCGATCAGTGGCGCGTGTCGCCAGGATACCTATGGAGGATGAGTGCTGCCAGGTCAGCACTAGGGTGGGGAGTGTGAGCGACACGGAGGTCGGAGTTTAACCTCCTTTATTTAAGTTTTATTTAGTTGTCTAGAATAGACAGACTTTAGGTTGACAGGACAAGGAAAAATATGTCGCTTTAATTTTTCTATGTAAATTTTTAATTTTTTATTATAATTTGATTTTAGCTGCTTTACAAGCTTTCTTTCGTTCCTTTTATATCGCACTTTATTTACTTTTCATCGGAAACACCGAGTCGTCGTCACCAACACCTATTATTTTTTGTTCTTTATTATTCTATATTCATGTTGTGTTAGGAATATAATGTTGTGTGATGTCCTGAATAAATGTATTTTATTTCTTTCTTTTATCTTTAATTACTGTTTTAATTAAGTATACTCTTTTTATTGGTTGGTTTTAAAACAAATGACAGCATTTCTGTTATATTTTGTTTCATTATAAAAGTGCAATTATTTTCAGACGGCACTAGAGCATCCATATAAGTAATGGTTAATATTTCTACAGCAAGCACTAAGCGTTTTGCTACTATCTTTATAGTGATAACAGCTATTGATTCGAATGCCTTGCCGTGATCCTTGTTTCCAGCTAATTACATGTCTTCAAGTCAAGATTGACCAGAATCTTCCACTGGACCATCGGTCACCCACCTTCACTAAACATGAGGTTCACTAAACACAACACTCACACTAATATTATAAAGGTGAAAGTTTGTTTGTATCTTTGTGTGTATGTTTGTTACTCCTTCACGCTGAAACGGCTGAACAGATTTGGATGAAATTTGGAATAGAGGTAGCTTATATACTGGATTAACACATAAGCTACTTTTAGCTGCGGGTGAAACCACGGGTGCAGCTAGTAAGCTGTAAAACAGACTTTAATTAGGTAAGCTATCTTGGAATATATATGTATTTTTAAATACTAGCAGCGTAAATTTTATGTTATAAACTAATGTTGCTATGAAATTTTCCTTCAGTAGGTAAACAAATATTACAGACTGAAATGAGAGAAGATTCCCAATATTGTTATAAGTCAGCGCGAAATTAAATAACAAAGCAATTTGACATTGATACTAAACAATCTGTTCCAATAATAGCCTTTCCCCGAGATATAGTAAATTGATATCATCATGCAATATCTTACTTTGTATCTTGGCCTGAAGTTGTATTTAAATTGATCAAGGTGTTAATAGTCATTGAAATCACAATCACGAATCAAACATGCAAACGGACAACCAATAAAGATCTCTATTGCCTTGTAATTTGTGATATAATACTGAACCGTTTTTAGTTGTTCTATCCTTGTTTCTTTTACCCTGATTAGTAATCTTTGACCCTAGACTTTGATAGTTATTAAAATGCAATTATCAGGAGAACCCTGTTTAGCTTAATTATGATTTGGTCGCTTTGAACTCATTGGCAATTCAGTAATTTACCATGATTCGCCAATTCTTTCGCAAATTGTGTCAGAGGTGTACACGTTTAATCTGCGATTGAGATGCTGGTGTTAATTAAAAACAATTTTGTAGCTAGAAAAAAAATATTTTTAAGTAAAATAGAGAAAAATTACTTGAGTAATGTAATGTAGAGCCAGCCATTGTATTTTGACAAAGATAGGAAAATCGTGGCTCCACCTTCTTACATTCTTTTTTTAAAATTATTGACAGCAGAACTTCAGATTTTGGTTGTATGATTAATTAAAATAAAGCCTTCAAATATATTTGTGTAATCTTCATCACTACAACTTAATAACTTTTTAGTAATAACTTTTGTAGATAAGAATTTAATGGTCATCATAATGTTAGTGACCATTACATTTTTAAACGACTAAACGTGACCAACGTGTGCACTGTTATCTTTATATTCATTTTTATTTGTATTTTATTCCATTACTGGAATATTTTCTTTCCTTTTATATTATACTTAATATTTTTTAAATTATTATGAGGCAAAACGTAATAAATTTCTAAATATTGAAAAACTTCTGCATTAAAAAAATTGTAGTTACATAAAAATTGTATATAAAAAAAACTCCATGTAATTGATGGATTATGTAGAGTAAAAATAATTGTAATAAAACTGCTTTACTTCTTATAGTAAGTATGTCCGAGTAAAGAAAATTTACCTACCAATTTACATTTAGGTATAAAACTAATCAATTGCAGAAAAATCCATATAATAACCATGTTTAGGAATATCCATGACAAATATTGCAACATATTGTGAAATCTAAAATGGTATATAAAAAAACAGTTTATTTGCAGAAAATTACTATAATTATTTAGCGCTGTGGAAACATAAATCACCAGTCCAAAGATTTAATTTTGGTTATAAGTTGACCCCCTGACACAGATTATAAAACGTTGTAGGCGCATAATTCTCAAACTTTTCACAATTCTGTGGCTTTGCGCCCGTAAATTTTTAAACGTGGCTACTCAGTCTCTTTTCAATGTCCCTCGCTCTCGGACAGATGACCACAGACGTGCAAATATTTTCACTAGCTCCCGCATTAAGTAGCTCGTTGCACGATGAATAGAGTCTCCGCAACGGGTATAGACGCGTGTTTGTTTATGTCAGGTTTTGTTGTGGGATTACGGAAAAATGAAGAAATTTCGCGTTGCGAAAACTTTGACAATTTGTAAATTACGTATGATTTTCAGTGGCTTACCTTGCGCGATGCGTACAGCTGGCATCTTGATTCTCATCTTGATTTGATCACCTATTTTTAGATCTTCAACAACTTCTTTTATCCTCGGAAATTTTTATCTTGATATCTTTTTTATCAGGTGACAGTTCGTTAGCTCACTTCACACGTGCCGCCGGCGGTCCAGCGGCTTATCGTCCTATTTCTAAACCGATTTTGATAACAATGTCCCAGCTATCACAACCTCCTCGAATGTCCGACGGTAAACACAGAGTCATTAGTCATCTTTCTAATTTTTTCATCACAATTTTTTAATTGTCAGCTGATCCCAATATTACTTTTTCCTTTTCATATTGTGGTGACTCAATTCACACGTCACCTGAGTGTTTGCTCGCCGAATTGTACCGGTCATAAAGAGGGCCTTATCGACACTTGAATGAGCGTCTCAGTACTTTATCTTATCTGTCCGCACCTAGTGGCGATCCGGCGATTTGACGATCGACTTCAGTCACACTTTATATAATAGCATCAGTTAAAACTTCTTCACTTTCAGTTCGCGCGAATAAAACTCACTGTCTAAAAAATTTAACGAAATATTTCCAATAAGAATTTAGAGTTCAGAATAAATTAGAAACGTCGTTGATGAGTGGAGAATTAATTTCAGTGAAAATAATTTGCAAGTTGAAAATTTTGTATCGTGTTTACTATATTTCGAAGTAGCGTTTCGCGTACGAGCTCGTGGCGCGTGCGGAGCGTGCTGGCAGGTGCGCGGCCGGCCGCCCGCTCTCGCCCGTTGTCCGAGAGCGTCTGTCCTGTGTCCCTTCGCGCGAGGGCTCCGCGGCCTCTCATGTCCGCCAGTCGCGCCGTCTCGCTCGGCCGGCCGACACTGGCGCGTGCGAGTCCACACGAAGTGGCCAGGGGTTACTCGCGGTCGCCGCCGCCTCAGCAGCCTCGGCAGCTCGACAGAGACCACACCACGCGTGATGAGCCACCGCCCCCGTACGTGCGACCAGGACGGATATACGTTACAAGTGTCGTGCGTCGGTGTGCGTGCGCGGGTGGGGCGAAGATGCAGCGCGTACAAAAGAAAAGGGATAATATTTGCTTGCATATTTTATGACTCGATTAGAAGATGGAATTTTTAATTGAATGGACGTGAGTGCGGTCACTCTGAAACGGGCAATTTGAATTTTGATACAACTTTAACTAATTTCAATTCTTTGTTTCATTGGAGCTTCACGCAATACAAAATAGAACCGAATGCAAATTCAGAAATGAAATAATTCTAGGACACACTGGAAAGTACAAAGTCATTTGATAAAATTATGTTATAATAAATATCTGAACAGGCGTTCATATTTATATAACTTAATACCGTAATGATAGACCTCAACACACAGTAAAAAGTATTCGTAGCAAAATGCTACGTACGCTACGTTTCTCGTAGCACGTAAAGCCGTAGTAAGTTTGTAACAGAAAAATGTATTGTCTTTTGTTTTAAACGTTATGGCAGATAATTAAATTTTATGTCATCAGTTTTTAAGACTTTTTATTGTTGCATTTTAAATCGCATCTTGTGTAAACAGTGTTTTAAACAACACCTTCTTAAGTACTCTATTTTTAATTTTTTAAGTAAAAAAGCTGACAAAAACCCTGTGTCATAGACTATCGTAAAACATCAAAGGTAAACACGGAAAGTGCGGCGTCGAATAAACAAGTAAGTAAGCGCAACACGTAGACATCGTCCCGGCTAGATCTTCACTCTCACTCCTACAACTTTTCCCAACATTTTTTCCCCAACGTTATTTTACTTAAGACGCTCGAGGAACTTATCTCGGTCGGTCCTTGACTTTAATAAGTTTTATGAGTGTCAGTCGAGACTTAACCGGCGTGCGAACTGGCTGGCGAAAAACCAACTTTTTAATAATTGTTTCTAAAGTACTGGCAACTTCGCAGCGCGTTTGATTATTGAAATTTCGAATTCGTTTGATTGATTATTTATTGGCCTCCTAATGTGTTTGTTTTGTTTTAATTTTTGAATATGGAACCTGTTTGTAAAGTATGGAAAGAAAATGGTATAGCTTTCTAATTATGTTTATTGGATTTACTTTTTGATTAACACATTTAAATAAATACAATGTACGATTATTACTCTTAGTATTCGTTTATTGCCTATTTATGTTAGAAGATAAATAGAGCATTAAATTAAAGAAATAATTTTAACATAGATTTATATTTAGCTGGTCGTAGTCATCAAATACACTTTTATCTACATTTCTGCACCGAGCCTTACGCGGCCTGAATTAAACAACGCTTGACCAAACAGTCTCGGATAGGTCGTAAAAAACACCTTTCAATGGTCATCTCGTGTCCATCCAAATGAAAATCTCCTATACACCCGTCTCTTTCTAACCACTATATGTGAGTGGAGAAAACAGAGACGGCTAAAGGGTTGTCCGTTTTCATGAGTGAAAATCGCGGGATAATGACCAATGTCTTTCTATCTCTGTCATATGTAAGGGTGCGTGGGTGTGTGGAGAGGGACGGTGTGATATGTGGGTCGGGATGCGTGAAGTTTTCCCGACGCTACTCGCCGCTAGGTGGCGGAGGAAATTGTGTGGTGACCAGTTGAGAACCTTTTCTTTGGGTTCTTATCTGAGCCATTATTCATTACCCTGTAAGTACCTATGCACAAAATCTCAAAATTCATTCGATTAAAAGATTTGTACGGTTTGAAATTTTCTTTTTTTCTAAGGGCTGCTAAAATGGTTGTGCTAAGTTTTCTTATACATTTTTAAGTATTATATAGGCTTAATAATAATTTGCATTTAATTTATATTCATTCTTAGAACACTCTCGGCTATGGCGATGTTGTATTTAAAGAAAAGATAGTGGAAAGGCTTAGCTCTACAATATTTATTGTCTAAACTAGACTTGCTGAATCTACAAGAAAAAAAATGCAAATATGCTTTCCTTTTAATATCAACTTGTGGTATTCATAATAAAATGTTGCTCATAAAACAAGTGCCACAGTATAAGATTTATTTCTTCTTTTTTTGTCAACTGTGCCATGAGTTGCATGGGTGCCGTAAGAGTCGGCTAAGGGAATATCCAGGGAATGGGCAGCAGCGTTCTACTCGGTCTGCATGATAATTTATTGCGAACACACACCCCCTCACCCCCTATCCTAGGGTGTGAGGGAAGAAGAAGAAGAAGGAGGTCTAGGTAGAAGGGAGGTCTAGGTCCTAGAACTGACAAACGATGGGGAAGAAAGGTTCTCGAGTGGCGATCACGAACCGGAAGACGCAGCGTATGCCGGCCACTCTCGGTGGAACGACGATCTGGTGAAAGCCGTGGGGAGCCGGTGGATGCAGGGGGCGAGCAGCCGCTCAAAATGGCGCTCTCTGGGGGAGGCCTATGTTCAGCAGTGGACGTCTTCAGGCTGATGATGATGATGTTTAATGGATCCAAAAAACTGATGTGATGTGAAACTGTCTCTAAAATGTTTTTGGATCTTTGGCCTCGTACCGTTCCAACTCGGGTCTATAATTGTAGCGTTTTAACGGATACTTTTTTCACCATCCTGCGGGACAGATGTGGGGCAGGATACAGAAAATTGCTCAATACGATACTTGAAACGTTAGAACTGAGAAAGTATCGGATTCGGTGTTGACATGTGATTTGGTTTACTTTCTTGAAACCACCATTTTTGGTTGTAGCATCACATTTTTCAACAAAAATACCTAACTTAATATAGATAGATCACGCCAAAGAGTTCAAGTTCTGGTTGTGGTCCACCTCAGTTCACCTGGGTGGACCACAGGCACTCCTTTTTGCCTATGGTCCAAAAAGTGCGCGTGGTCCACCCAGGTGTACTAAGGGGAACCCGCCCACCTTAGTATACCTGGATGACCGCGGGCACTTTTTCTTGCCCATGCAGGTCCACCTCAGTTCATCAGGGTATATCCCGGGCATTATTTCTTGCTGCGGTCCACCTCTGTTTATCTGGTAGATCACGGGTACTTTTTCTTGCCCGCGATCTATCTCAGTTCATCTGGGTAGACCATGGGCACTTTTTATGGCCTATAGTCCACCTTACAATTTATTATGTACTAGTTGCGCCCTGCGGTGTTACCCGTGGACAAAATGTAAAAACCCTATATGTTAATCCAGCGTACAATCTATCTACATTCCAAATTTCATCGAAATCGGTTCAGTAGTTACTGAGATATAAGCTAACAAACTTTCACACACACACAAACTTTCGCATTTATAATATTAGTAAGATGAAACCTCGTGGCATAAGCCTGTCGGTAGTACCACGGGCAAGATTTTATTGTCTTGGCTATTATGCCCCGGCCTTAGGGACGGATGGATGCGGGTTAAGTCTCGTTCCTGATTCAAATTTTGCCTTTACTTTAAAAATTCGACAACACCCAGACACAGAACAAATATTTGCACTTTTTTCTGTGCACAAATACTTGTCCTGTCGCGGAAATCGAAGACGCAGCTTCCGGGTTACAAGCCGACCTGCTCAACCACTACACCACAGAGGCTGCGAAATCTATCACCGTTTCTCTCTTTCTCGCCATCACAACTAACGCGCTCAATCCTGTTATAAATTATTATTTAAATTATCAAACGGCACTTCATCCGTACTTACGCAAGTTTACTAAAAATAACTCCGTCCCTTTCAAGGGCGAGAAACACGTGTGTCCGACCGAATTTATGTCACTCTTCAGCTCTGGCTATTTTGGTGAAGACTAGTGGTTATCATTTCTAAAGTACTTATGGCTATATTTTTAAGATAAACTTCAGAAAATAATACAAATGTAGATCCTACAATTTTGTTTACCAACTTGGTTGATTCTGTACATACTTCCTTCTTTCTCGTATGGTAGTTAGTCCGTTAAAATTTATAAACCACTTGAAGACTTTTGTTCAAAGGTGAGAGGGAGGGAACCCTTCCAAGGAAAATCACTCGTCAGGCGTCAAAATGACCGCAACAGATTTTTATGTGCCGAAGAAAAAGCTGCTACCCTGCACTCCCTGGTTTTCCCTTAACCGGCCTTGTATATACAACACCCGTGGAAAGGGAAAGAGTTGATTCTATATTCAAACCGGGACCACACAGCAAACGTCTACTACTCTATATCCTATTCATTCCATTGGATCAACACTAACAGTTAGGTTGACAATGGGGTCAACTTTAAAGGCTTTACTTGAAAGATTTAAAAATCCTAAAACCGTTGCTGTTCTTGCCAAATAGATGGTTATATTTTTAGTAATTTGAAGACTGTCAACTAAAGCCTTCAAAACTGGGCCTTAAAGCTGCAATCGCTATCGTCTTTTGTTTAATTTACCTAACGTATACGTCTATACACCGTGGAATTTAATTCGATATTTTCCTGAAATGTACTCAGTCCATGCTATAGAGAATTTTTATTTATAACTAAACACAAAAGTATAAAACCAGGTACTATAAAATTAGTCTAAATTCAAATTCTTATAAAAAAAAGTCCTACGACGTGCAATAGTTTGGCACTCCAGCCCGGCTAGCATGCGCACCGCGACAAAATTTTCCCGACAGTTTGAAATTTTGTCGTCGCTGTTAGAATGAGACACATTTAAGCGCTACCATAGTCTTGTCACGGTATCTCACGAGATAAAGTGTCGAGGAAATTATGTCGCGGTGCGCATGCTAGGGGGTCAGAAGAGCGGGGACGCAGGTGTTTTAGCTACCTACGAAACATTTTCCCGCTGCGTGAACCGTGAAATAGACATTTTAGCAAACGGCGAACTATTTTTTGAGGCATTTATTGTTTTATTTTATACCTTAACGCTGTAAAGTTGTTCTATAGCATGGACTGAATACTTGAATAGGTAAATACATTTCAGGAAAACATCGAACTCAATTCCACGGTGTATATGTGGTCCCATCCTAAGGATAATACGAGTGCGGATGTCCACGGTGATTTTCGTAGCTTGTGACGTAAATAGTAACGTCAATCGGGGAGGGTCGTCACGTATCTATTTTTAAACGGTCACGCTTCGAAAGGACTTCGGTAGTTCGAATACAAACAAAGAACTCGGTAGTAAAGTAACAAAGTAAGTGTTAAGAGGGATGGTGATTTAAATAAAGTGTAATGTCTGTGAGTGAATGTTTTGCTTGCCCTAAAATATGTGGGAGTTGCAGTAGAGTCCGCCGATGAAGTAAAGACTACAGACCATTATTTATATGAATTAAACATATTGGTATAAAACATAAAGTTTACTAGGTGGTAGGACTTTTCTGCAAAGTTTGTCTGGGTAGGTACCACCGCTTTGCCAGTTATTCTGCCGCCAAGCAGTAGTGTGCAAGCACTATTGACTGACCTGATAGCTCAGTTGGTAGTAACCCTGCCTTCTGATCTGTAGGTTGTGGGTTCGATTCCCACTCGGGACAAACATTTGTGTGATGAACATCGGTGTTTGTTCTGTGTCTGGGTGTTATATTGTATTCTATGTATGTATTTACAAACAAAAAGTATCTAAGTATTACATCAGTTATCTGGTTCCCATAGTACAAGCTATGCTTAGTTTGGGGCTAGATGGCGCTGTGTGAAATGTCCACACATATTTATTTATTCATTTTATTTTATTTACTATTGTGTTCCAGTTTGAACACAGTGTAGCTAGTGAAATTACTGGGCAAATTACACTTTATTACTGATCACACGGTCTAGTAATCTTATTACTATACTGTGTGAAGTCTCAGGATGACGTACGCAGTGCAGTGTCACGCAAAACTGTATTAATTTAGAATTCTGAGTGATACTGCAATCTGTTATGGGCAGCCGTGACGCTAACAATCAGGAGTATGACTAGCTCGTCACGTCATTCATTTACATTTTAAAAAGTAGTAGTTCAGCAAACAGTTTACTTCGCGAGCACCAACTTTTTTACAACAATTGGCTTTATTTATTACAATAGTTACTTACGGTAACCTCTAAACCGATTTTACTCATAATCAAAAATATAGTTTAGAATTTAGTACCGAAAGAAGTTGCTAAATATTATCAAAGTTGGCCTGTTATGGCTCTACAGGAAACTTCCCCCTTTTTGGGAACTATCCCGCCAATTGAAAACTGCCAACTACAAAATCTTTGAAATCGCAGAACCTGTATACCAAGCTTCGTCAAAATTAGTTAAATACGACATGTGCGCAAATATCAACATACATCTGGATTCTGGACAGATGAAAGCTTTGTTGATGTTGTCGAGTTGGTGCAAAGACTTCGCTTGCTTCGCTTGGTCAATTATGTCTTAGATAAATAAAGTCTGACATGGTACAACCCTAATTATCACTAATGCTGGTGAATCAGTTTGCAGCGCCTACTCGTACTCGAATCCTCACGCCTAATCAAGTACCAGGCCAAATAAGTCAACGAGTTATTTAGTGGTGTTAGGAGTATATCGATAAACGAATATCGATAAAATCATTATTATCGTGCTGTTTATATTTGAATAATACCAACAACTACTAACTGCTACTGGCTACCGCCTACCACTCCTTATACTACAAAAATCATTCGGACCGATTATTACCCGCGCTGACCTGTCTAAATTAGTAAATCAACACAAAGTCTTTGAATTGAATTCTTTATCCTTAATTTTTTACTTAATATAAAAATTATAAAAGTGTACGATGTATGTTCGTTTGTGTGACTTTTGTAACGGCTGAAATGATTAGATGAAATTATTCACGCTGCTGATTTCTTTTATGATAGAGGATACGCATATTTTATCAAGTAAAATAAAAAATATCGGTAAAAAACAGGAAAATTAAGAGGCGCCTCTAGTTTCAGAATAATATCATGGCTCAGTAGACACGAATATAAAATAATAAATAATTCTTAATTGCTCATTCTCACTGCAGGAAGAAAGTTACCTAGCCTATTGGAAATCTCATTTATAATTATTTTTATCGATACATGCTTAGACAGCTCTAAAACAATCTCTAGCCTCGGTAGCTAAGCGACGGAGCAGTGCAATAATTTAAGATGCGCGTTAGAACGCAACTGGTTAGGTCACCTAATGGAAGTTATGAGGTGTGTAGGAAGGAGCCTAAGTAATTGTTCAAAGCACTAGGAAAAAAATTATGTACGACATTGTGTCTCCTAAACATAGTTAAAGCTAAGGAAATCGTGATTTTAGTATTTCTTAAATTCTCGCGATTTGAACACATATTTATAGTTTAATACAGGACTTAATCACGCTAAAAATATTATTTATTTACCTCGACGTTTCCAACAAGTTGCATTGGCCGTGGTCACGAGTAGACTGGAGATGCAGGTATCCGTGCCAGAAAAAACGAGTAGTTTACGCAAAACTACCCGCACTTGAAACTTAATTGTTGTAACACTTTGAAATGTCACGACACACAACACTAACAGTAAAAAAAATAATGTTTAATAATGTTTTTAGCGTGATTAAGTCCTGTATTAAACTATAAATATGTAATTGCGATTTTCTCTAAGAAATACGTGTGCAAAATTTGACTTGATTTGGTACAGTCATTGTATCTTGAAAATTACGCAAACTAACAAACGAACAAACAAACATCCGTTTCATCTCATATCATTTTCATCAGCTCCGTTTCCACTGCTGGGACAAGGGCCTTCTCACATATCATCATCATCAATAGCATGAAGACGTCCACTGCTGAACATAGGTCTCCCTCAGAGAGTAGTGGAGGGGCGGAGACGTCCCCCGTCAGCGTGGTAGATTACGTCTCTCCACGGAGAGACGTAATGTACCACGCCGAACAAGTGCGGGTTAGTGAATGACACATGCTCTTGAATTTTGTGATTCTTGAACGTGTCTTCTTGATGTTTTCCTTCAACTTCCTTTACCGTTTTAAAAACAACGAGTGATAACTCCACACATAACTTAAAGAGTCATTGATGTAGGGCCGTGTGGGATTTGAACCTGGGTGATGCATCGATTCAAAAGTCCACCACTAAGCTACACTCACTCCCGACATCTTTTACCTTTGTAAACTAGAGATTTTTACGAACATTTGAACAGTTTTACAATTACACCTAATATATTACGAAGCTATTCCTAAAGTGGGTTTTGATCTTTGAGGTTATACCTGTTTAGTAATATTATTCATCTGCGTAATGCAGTGGAAATGCTAACTGCAACTATCAAATTATTGATCAAATGTCAACCGTATCTCCAATATCAATAACTCAAATTGAAATAAATTATTTGAATGTGCTAATAGGTTCTCATAGGTTCGTAAAATTATGCCTCAGTGCGAATATGCTTTATAGATATATAGCTAGTAACATAATATCCATTGGCAAGAGTAATTGTTGCATTTTTTTTAGGTAAATGAATGACGTGACGAGCTAGTCGTTTGCCTGGTGTTAAGCGACACGGCCACCCATAACAGATTGCAGTGTCGCTCGGAACTCCAAACTAAAGTTTCGCGTTACACTGCGCACGCCATCCTGAGACATCACACAGACTAAAAAAGTTTTCTAGACTAGTTATTAGACACTTAATGCTCTGCTTGGAACCCACCTACTCTAAAAGCGAGAGTGGCTCAGAGGTTAGAGGCATTTGATGATACTTTCAATCTTTTGCACCTTGGTTATAAACGAATCTATCAACCCGCACTTCTAGCATGGTCTATTGGTAGTGTGATTCGAAAGTAATGGCCGCTGCGAAGTTTGCTCCAAGCCCCTGCACGCTGCGGTCACCGCTTACCTCTGCCCGCGTACGTCTAATTTTTGCTACTGCGCAGCGTTTCGCGCCGACTTCACCGCCGCCATTAAGTTTGAATCACACTATACCTGCTCGCTTTTGACAGAATGCTCGTACCCCAGCAGTGGGTCAGGGAGCGAATAAGCTATTGAACCAATTACCAACGCTACGTGCTGTATAAAATTATAAATTGCTTAATTATTTTTTATGATTTTGTGCCTGGCCCATATCCTCTGCCTCTGGCATTTAAAACTTAAGAGTACTTACCTAAAAGTTAGTACCTACTATTTCTTTTCTATGGTACGGCTTTGACCCACAATACTGGCAAATAATCAACCGCCATATCCACTGGTGTCTCGTGGTACGGTCGGTGGGATTTCTAGACAAACACTGAAAATCCTTCCAGTGTTCATCATCATCCTCTTTGCCCTTTCCCATTTGTTATTGGGGTCGGCTTTCAATCTAACCTGTAGCGGCGAGCTACCAGAATTACACGAGCGACTGCCATCTAACCTCGCAACCCATAATAGACCAGTAACAGGGATGGCTAAATCAAGCATCAGATTCTATCAGGCGTCTGACTACCCGTAACGATTGCCATAGATGTTCTTATGACAACCGGGACCGACAGCTTAACGTACTCTCCGAGGCACGGAGCGATGGCATCACAAACTGCACATAACTTACTAGATAAGTCATTGGTGCAGGGCCGAGGATCGAACCCGGTGCCGCAAGATTGCGAAGCGCACATGCTACCGCTTGGCTACCATCGCTCCCGCTTGGCCACCATCGCGAAGATTTTTTGATACTAAAAACAATTCAAATTCAAATTATACCTACACAAAACACTTATGTATGTGTTATCACACAGAAGCTTAACCGAGTAAATAAAAGTATACTTTTATTGCTATATGTTCTATTGCCACTGCTGTAAACACCAACTGTTTATATATCTAAACAATACACTCCTCAAGGATATTTCAACGATGTTTAACTAATTAATACAATTGCGATACAGCCTGGGGCTGTGGCCACTTCGCAACACCACCTACGCTGGTTCACACAGCTTACTCATCAATTGTGAAACCGTGGAGCTCTCCTAGAGCTGTCTATTCGAATGTGATTGATAGGATTCGCAAAAATTTGTGAAACTTAATAATTTTAATTTCTTATCGTGTAAATAAGTGGTCGGTCTGTTCGGTCGGAGTGCTACACTTTTAAATGAAGTAATTCACTTGATGCTATGCGACAGTTAAAAGTCGATCAAATTGCCTTACAATAACTTTAATCTTCGAGCTAATTCAAAAGCTTAACTTATGCTTATTCTTAGCTTATGTTTATTTTTTCTAATAACGAAAACATGGTTTAAAGACGATTTCTCAAAAAAGCTAAATTCTCTAAATTACATTTAGGTGAATTATTGTCAAACGTATGGCCATTTTAGCATCAAAAAAAGTGAATGATCCAATACCCCGGATGTTAGAAATTACAAAAGTGTAGATACATATATAACCATGGTGCTGAAAAACATAAAAATCTACATATTTATCTTGACTCGAAATAATTAGGAATATCCACAACATCTAGTCACATCCAGTATTACCAAAACAGCTACGCATACCATCCAATTTATTTATGTGGGTACTACACCAATCAGCATTGTCTGTGTATAATCAGCTGCAAAAAGATGGTTGGTATTCCTCTAAATTTTTTAATTTATTCTCGGAACATATAAATTGCCTAATTTTGTAACTCTATTTTAACATTAACTTTCCGTCACAGAACAACTAGACGTGGTGAAGCCTTCCATCCTTATGTCGTTAACGTGCCCCATGTTCGCACAAATCGCTTCAGAAGTTCGTTTATAATCCGTACATCTAAGGAATGGAACTTGCTTCCCGCAACAGTTTTCCCTTCCACATACAATCTAGGCGTATTCAAGAGCAGAGTGAATAGGTATCTTCTGGGTAAGCGTGTCCCACCTTAGGTTTCATCTACACTTACCATCAGGTGAGATGTGGCCAAACGCTGACCCATTTGCAATAAAAAAAAAAGAAAAATTTCATCTTTAACAATAATGCTCTACTTTTTATCAAATTTCATTTTTATAATATTGAAACAAAATTGTGAATCTAATAAGTACTTAGGTACAAAATACCTATTTCTGGTTTATTGGAAGTATAAAAATAAGCGTTTCTCAGTTTTTGCCTTGTCTTGGCTACTTACTTTGCACGATTTGTAAAACTAAAAGTAGAAACTACTTCGTCCTGGTTTTTTTAGTAATGTTAGAAAACAGTTCTCTGTTCAGCAATGGGACACGAGTGGTTGAAAAAATTACTGCTCCAGTAGTAACAAACACCATAAAACTGACTGTGTGTTACTACCGATGGAATAAGTAACAAGGGCAAGAAACAAATAAAATATAATAAGTATTTTTGGATAACTATAATGATAAATATATGTGAACATTTCACGCAGCGCCATCTAGCCCCAAATTAAGCATAGCTTATACTATGGGAATCAGATAACTGATACAATACTTAGATACTTTTTTGTTTGTAAACACATACATAGAATACAATATAACAGACACAGAACAAACAGACACCTATGTTCATCACACAAATATTTGTCCTGAGTCGGAATCGAACCCACAATCTATAGAAGTTCAGAAGGCAGAGCTAGGTGGATGCCAATTTTCCAACCTGACTGTACCCGTAAGTCTTGACTAAAGGTATTCTTTAGGCTTACGGATAGCTTACAGGTTAAACATTTATGGAATTTGCTATTCAAATAATAATCTGAACTTTGGCAATCTTATGGCTAGTTAGGTTGTAAAATGTCATGAGATGCCTAACTAAGAAGCTTCATTGATGTTCTTGGAATTTGAACGTTACTATAATATTTATGGTGTACTATGGTAAGCAATGGAAAATAAATAATAATAAAGTAAATTTAAGAGTACATTTCATACAGCGCCATCTAGCCCCGAACTAAGGAAAGCTATAGGTATCAACTTGAATACTTTTTATTTGTAAAGTACATACGTAGAATCCAGACACAGAACAAAAATTAATGTTTACTTTACCACACAAATGTTTGTCCCGGATAGGAATCGAACCCATAACCAACAGTTCAGAAGGCAGAGCTACTATTACCAATTTTTTGCAGTCATCAACAGTTTAAAAAGTCCACTGCTGAACATAGGCCTCCCGCTCAGAGTGACACTTTGCAGCACGCAGCGTAGGCTAGCCTCCCACTCGGTGGACCGACGACCTGGTGAAAACCGCGGCGAGCCGATGTATGTAAGAGGAATGCAGCCGCTCAAAGATTTGCAGTAATAGTGTCACAACATGCAAAAGTGCATATGCATTCAAATATTATATCTATTCCTACATGTACAATATTTTACACTGCAAATCTTTTGAATTGTTAAATTAAGCAATAGAATGAATGTACCTACTTACCTAAGTGTAATTTTGACTGACTGACTTGGCAAGTTGCCTTCTGCCAGTCTGCCACTGCCTTCTGCATTGTAGATTGTAACTTCTATTCTCACCCAGAAAAACATTTATGCGATGATACTGGTCCCTAACATATTGACAAACACAACCAAATATCATCATTATCATCAGCCTGAAAACGTCCACTGTTGAACATAGGCCTCCCCCAGAGGAGCCACTTTGAACGGCTGCTCGCCTCCTGCATCCTTCGGCTCCCCGCGGCTTTCACCAGATCGTCGGTCCATCGGTGAGGGGCTGGCCTACGTTGCGTCTTCTGGTTCATGGTCGCCACTCGAGAACCTTTCTTCCCCATCGGTTGTCAGTTCTACGAGCGATGTGGCCTGCCCATTGCCATTTCAACTTGCTAATTCTAAGAGCTATATCGGTCACTTTAGTTCCCCTGCTGATCTCCTCATTTCGAGATAACCAAACATAACCTTATTTGAATGACCAACAATTTTTTTATAATCATATGTTTAACCTTAAAAAAGCGTAACCATTGTTTCTTATCAGCTGGTTAGGGCTACTACCAGAAACAAAGTCTTGATTTGACAAAAGAAGAGTCCAACCAAAGTAGCGCGTGCCGGTACATTGTGCGGCCAAATCGCTGATAATATCAGTGTGCACTTGGCTTTATTTAAAAATAAAATGTAGTACACAGCGGGTTCAAACAAAAAAAATATTATTCTTTCTAGAATTAATTGCTTATGTATTTACGAACAGTCAAATAAAACCATTCTGCTCAATCATATAGATTCTCAATGTGCGTCTTTTTTAACTGTGACTTGTGCTTGGCTAAATAAAATACGCAAACCACGTAGAGCCAACCCTAAAAAAACTATAGCTAATTTTCTATTATAAGATCGTTAGTATGCTTCGATATTACCAAACCTAAATTCGTTTTACTTATCTATTTTAAAGTAAACAATAGTAACGTCACATGTTTATTATACTGGTGCTCACATTTTTACAACGGCTAAATTATTTAAATTATTACCAGATAACCCTACCTCTACCATAAAAAGTAAAAATCAAACGTTACGGTCATTATAAAACTGCTTCTTTACCGTGGCAGGGCGCGTAATTTATTTTTTCATAAATAGAATCATACTTTTTTAAATCTAATCACGAAATCAGCGTACCCTCATTGGCGGGTGGCACTGGCAGGCACCAGGTATTGACCGGCGGCCGAAGTACCGGTGGTTACTTTAAATTGATCCAGTCCGGGTCATAGTGATGATAGCATTGTTTAATTACTTTAAAACATTAGGCTTATATTTATATTGAAAACATTTTTTAGCAATTATGGTGGTAGATAGACGATAGTACTGAAAAGTCTGCCCATAGCATAGGTATTGGGGCGTGGAACAGATTGATAGGTTTTGCTAATTTGATATGTGTCGGGTGCATGGTATTCAATCCATGCATTGTTATGCAGTGCGGCGGGGTTCTGCCGGTTTATATTCTTAATCAAATCGAATCAAAAAATCAAATTCTTATAATTTGTTTTGTTTTTAATGCTGACTTACATTGTTGAATTGGTCAGGCCTGTAATATAAGAATTTAAACTGTCATAGTCACTAACACTACTAAAATTGCTTATTAACGGGATATTTACCACGTAGATTATTTGTTTTGAGTTGCCAATATTTCGATGCTGTTTCGAAATATCGACAACTCTAAACAAATAATTTACATGGTAAATATCCCGTTAATAAACAATATTTTAGTAGGTCTGTAATGATAGTTACAGATGTAATTAGAATGAATAAATAATTAAATAATATGTATTATATCATATCTCTCTTATTTAACACATCATCATCATTATCATCATCTTCAACAACAGCCTGAAGATGTCCACTGCTGAACATCATCAACAATCGGCTCTAACATTTATATACTTATCAATCAATTAGCTTTATTATTTATAGACATTTATACAATTTGTATGATTACCACAGAACAAAAAAAAATACCAATTAACTAAGGTACAATTTAACACGAACGTTATGTGAATACCTATTGAAAGATCGGCTTTTTTCGTGAATGTACTTATTACGTTTGATGACAGGCTATTAAGTTTAATTCTACCAAGTATTATAGTCCAGTAGCATTATAAAAATGGAATAAACACATCACTGAGTCCATTTACTAGATCAATCTAAACACACAATGCCGCCCGAGTCACGGGTCATTTCGTACAGGTGAAACGCTTTTTGAATTTCGAACAAAAAGCTTTTGAGTTTAGAGAAGAGAGCTTTGAATTTGGACGTTTGTTTCGTTCATAATCATAAGTGGTCAATTCATTAAAATGCTGAGCGAGCCGAGGCTTAGCCACTCGTTGACTTAATGATTTTTATCTTATTTCTTGTTTGGTAGGTTGGTATAAGCATTTATTTTTTAAATTTAGAATATATTAAATTGAATCGTTCAGAATATTATCCATGAATCTATAAATAAATAGACAAGGTTGCAGCCACTTCATAATAAACTTTAACAAAAGTTGGCGAAAGTCAATCCGCAAATGAAAAAAGAAATGTCAAAACTGAACTCGTACGCAGTTAAATAGGTAAAAAATAAAAGCTAATTCTATCGCGTTTCCCCAAATCAGTATAAAACCCACTATAGGGTGAATTAACTGGCTAGTGGCCCCCTAAAGAGTAAAAGATTGGTGACTTAGGTATAAGGCACGGCGTGGCACCACATATTGACCGGAGCTTTGGCCACGCGATAGGTGAGAGTCACAAAAAATTGAGCTTTAGTCGCAGAATAAAAAACAAAAATTATATCGGGTACAGCGAAGCTTAATTGTAAAATGCACCATACACAATTATGATGTACCGATGACACAATACGCTCTTTAAGCGCACAATTCATGTTATTGTAGGTACCTACCTAAGTACCTATAAGCAAACCTCGAATAAAAAAAAACTTATTTTGACCGAATCATATATGGAATTTTTATGTCTCTCTTTTGATGCAATATGCAATTTTGGTCATTTACTAGCGTTATAAGAAAACTATTAAACATTTTATTTTCTTACTTTTACCCGTCCAACGTATTGCGATCTCAATTAGACTTAAGTGCTATTTTTCATTGACTGGATAAAGTTTATATAAACTATTAACCGAATTAAACAAAAAAGGCATTATTTTTTACTACTTTAGTTACTACTGTGTTCCGGTTTGAAGGGCACTGTAGCTAGTGGAATTACTGGGCAAATGAGACCTTATGACCTGATTGCTCAGTTTAGTAATCTGATTACTAGACTGTGTGATGTCTCAGGATGACGTGCGCAGTGCAGTGTCACGCGAAACTTTATTGTTTTAAAGATCCGAGTGATACTGCAACTGTTATGGGCGGCCGTGTTGCTTAACATCTGGTGAACGACTCGCTCGTCACGTCATTCATTCGCATAAAAAAAAAATTAAATTAGTAATTTTAGTTACGATGTAGTTACCTATTCAATCTAAAAACTATACGTATTTAAAAAACATAATTATAATATTATTATTATTATAAAATGACAATAACTATTTTTACTCTTACTTGACTAATGGCTATATAATATTAAATATTTTAACATAACTAAAAATTCTGATGCACAACATCTGCATCGTGTTTGCAACTACGCAGATAGGTAAAATAAAAACTAAGGAAACGTTACTAAGTATGTACCTACCTACCTACACAATGCCATTAACTACAAAGACAAGTTACAGTTCAAATTTCATTAACCAGAGACAAATACAATTCTCGAGAACGACAAAAACAATCGTTAGCGTCACCGCAGTGTCAATCAAATTTGACCCTTAAGACCCCTGACCCCTGGTCAAGTTCGATTCCTAATACATTCCTGATGACTTAAGAGTCAAGGTCACAATAGATGAAGTCTAGGATTTACATACAACAGCACAACTTGAATAATGACCATTCGTTCAATGGGGGTCACTTTTTTGTCAACTCTACTCAATTACACACATACGTTTTCCTATCAACCATATCACTTTAACCCTTAAGCTATCAACTTTAAAAACCAAAATCGCATGTCGTTTTCTTTTTCATGAACAGGGTATGTTTGTAAATTTATGTTTTTGTTTAAAACTATGAACAATGTCGTCGAACGTGAGTCGCAGTGGACAAACTCCAAAATTCACATTTACATACAGCACAGGTTAAAAAACTTCATTAAGTATAATATTGAGTGTTGTTTTGGTAAATCCTTTGAGTATGAAATAAAAGAATCAGCAGGAACTAGCAATTGCATATATTAGCAGGAATAGAATAGAATTAGCCAGTTGAAATGGCAATGGGCAGGCCACATCGCTCGTAGAACTGACAACCGATAGCGATGAAAGGTTCTCAAGTGGCGACCACGAACCGGAAGACGCATCGTAGGCCGGCCCCGGTACTAGGTGGACCGACGACCTGGTCGGAACCACGGGGAATCCGATGGATGCAGGATGCAAGCAGCCGCTCAAAGTGGCGCTCTAACGTCTTTAGGCTGATGATGGTGATAATTTTAATGACTGGAGTGATGAGTGGTAAAATTTAGCGATTTGATAAGTAGGTACTCCATCTTTTAGTTCTGAATGCGTGGTTGGTCGCATAATATATGTAACATTTTCCAAAGTGTTTTTTTAATCCTAATTTTAATTCTGCATCGCGTTTCAGCCAGTCCAGGGCCTCGAGGTATCGACAAAAGTTGTAACACGAGCTGTTTATCTTAAGATCAATCTCGATTGTTGCAAATTTACAATCGAAACCTCTCAAATAACGCATTATCATACGAAACAGATCCAAAAGAACGAATAGAAATTACAATGACAATTACGTTCAGTCACGAATTGAATGAACGAAAAAAATTAATGGCATTATTAGCTTTAAGGGCCCTATTGTTGAAATCGACGGGCAAAGTAAATATTTTGACAAAAGTCCGTTGCGCTAGAATGAGACTATTGAGTTGCTTGAAGGACAATTGGATCAATGGGCTACTGAAAAAACATTGGAAGAAAAACGAAATCTGTCACCTTTTTGAATCAAAGTAATGCTATTTTAGTCTGTGGTGGTTTTTGGAACTAAAATGGATATAGCAACAAATAAAACGTTAAAAGATAATTTAGCTGGTAGGACGTATCTATAATACTTTAAAGTAATTCATCGTCATTCTTTTTGCCTTTTCCCATTTGTAATTGAGGTCGGCTCCCAATCTAACCTGTAGCGGTGAGCTACCAGAGTTATACGAGCGACTGCCATCTGACCTCGCAACCAATAAGGAACCAGTAACAGGGATGGTTAGACCAGGTGTCAGATTCTATCAGGCTTCTGACCACCCGTAACGATTGCGATAGATGTTCTTATGATGAGACCGACGACTTAACGTGCTCTCCGAGGCATGGAGCGATGGCATCGAAAATTGCACATAACTTAATAGATAAGTCATTGGTGATTGGTGCAGTCACTTTAAAGTAATTATTTATTTATTTTACATTTTGAATATAGGTATTAACTAATAACTATCCTGCTCTATAATAGCTCAATCAGCAAGTTTTTCGTATTCATTTTTTTTATTTGTATGTTGAAAAGGTTTATACGGTTGATACCATTGACTATAAATTCAGTTGACCAGTGATACAACTTCCCGTCACGCGAAAATTAGTGGTGTATTTCAACCACTAACCTCTGCGAGGAAACGGGAACCCGTTGAAGTCTTTTGTTCCATCCTGCTCTGTTCTTTGTAATTTCGTATGACTTTATCTCGTTTTGTTACCTCGCCCCCTGCCCGCGCAGGTGAGTCGTGTTTGCACGAGAAATTATGTTCACGAGCTATCAACGGGCTTTATAATCTTTGGTTGATACATTCAGATGTCTTTAATCCTTCTTATTGTACCTATTAAAACAAAATTATGAACTTTTTTATTTTTTAATATATCTTCTATCTTCTATATATATAAATATCAATTGCTGTTCGTTAGCCTCGCTAAAACTCGAGAATGGCTAAACGGATTTATCTTATCTTGGCCTTGAAATGTTCGTGGAGATCTAAGGAAGGTTTAAAAGGTGAGAAAAATTTGAATAATTGTCGGGAAAACCCTAAAAACAGCCCTTTTTTCCCCCATATAAACGTAAGTACAGTACGATGTCTGCCGGGTCAGCTAGTTATATATATATATATATGTTTATATTTTTACCGCACCTTTCTGTCCCCGTGGATGAACATGTAGAACAGCACATTATCAGCTGGAAGACGTCCACTGCTGAACATAGGCCTTCCCCATAAAACGCCATTTTGGTCGCTCATCATAAGGGGGAATTTGTCATAATCACCACGCTTGGCAGGCGGCTAGGTGATCGCAGATTTTAATGTACCGAAGGGAATGCTGCTGCCCATTCCCTGGATATTCCCTTAGCTGGCTCTTACGGCACCTATGACAAGAGATGGGATGGTCCTATTTGCAAACCGGAACTACACGGTCAAATGTAGAACATATCTTCGATAAAATAAGTCTTTCGATTATTATAATAAAAAAGTTGGCTAAGCGACAAAATTTTGCCAAGTCCTCAATGAAACGAAACTGTTGAATGTTGATCCAGTGCCAAGAGAGGTCTTTTGAGAAAGTCCCATATCCCTATTCAATAGTACCGATATAAACCATTATAAAATGACCTTCGTATATTTGTATGATTAGAGAAAAAAATTTTTTTACGGGCAAATTGCCTTTATTACTCAAGCTACTTACTACAATAATAAAAACTAAACTAAACTAAACTAAGCTAAACTAAACTAAACTAGCTACACTACCTACTACAAAGAACACTTATGGACTGTATAATAGCCGCGATGGCCTATAGACAGTCCAAGTGCTCCAGCCCACTACCGGTAGGTAGCGTACCCAACATGCTGGCCGCATTGCCACGTTGAATTGCAAAAATTAGAGAAAATACTATGTAGACTAGTAAATCTCGGCCTAAATAGCATTAATAAACGGCCTCGTTAGTTAAATATAATATAGTTTAAAATCACTTCCGAAGTACTCTGTATCGTTGTCCTTTAGGTTAGGTTAGGACCTAATGGACAAGGCGAATACTTATAATAGTACTAGACCGTAGTAGGACTAAATAGTTGTTTTCATGGTCTTTAATGCATTACTCCGTATTTATAATTCATAGTACCATACTTATACTTACATAATGAAAAAGAAGAAAAAATAGAGAATTTTTTCATAACTAGCTATGAAAGAACATTTTTTTCTTCACACATCCGTAACTACTTATTAAAATGGAATATTTAATCCGTGTACATAACTGTGTTTCATAACCAGCTACAAGATGGATAAAATTTTCCATCGGGAACGAAAAACGCCTACCTATATTTTTACTTCTTGATAACTAGCTACGAAAATGGATACTTTTTTCTACTCATCATAACCGTTAACTAACCACAAAAATAATGTAAGTATTTCTCTATACAAAAATCTATCCACAGATCTCTTCGATTATACGGTATTCCGTATACCTGATCAAAAACAGATCCTATATAACAAAGTACTCTGTGGACAGATCTTCGTAAACTAGTACTGCGCTTTATTATGACGAGCCTTCAAACTGTCGAAACATTTGAAATTCGAATAAAAGTAAAACAATAGGTACGCGGCCCGAATCGCAAATTCGCTGTGGGCCGCCATGTGGGCCGGAGGTCATGTGCACGTTTGAATTTAGAATCCCTTGTTGCGTAATGGGTATCCCATTAGCGAACAAGGTGAGATGACGATTTGTTAGTTTGTTAGCATTTTAGCTCAGAGCTTTTTGAATATAGAACCCTCTTTGTATAGAACCAGCTCTTTATTAGCTGATGATCGATGCGTTGAAATGTTTACTTGGTGTGGATACTATTCAATGATATTAACACGACCAAACCTATCTAGAAAGACCTAGAAAGTTGTATTGACCAAAATATTGTGCCCGTCTGCACCAAAGTTTGGCAGCTCCTTAGTTCGCACTTATATACCCCTCTGATACGTACTTAGTGCATTTGGGTACGTCTTAGAGACATAAGTACGGACTTAAGTGCTGTCAATCTTTAGTGCAGACGGGCATTTAAGTTCAAAACCTAATTACCTACTTACTGTTTCACAGAAAAAATATACATAAGTACCTAAGTGAGTCTATTAGGAGGATCATCCTGGTATTTGAAAATGTTATTCCCGTCGCTTTGCTATCTCCGCGTATGATAGAGCCCGTGAGTGAATTTACCTACATTTTTGCGTTTCGGGGGAAAACAGTTTTCGCCGCCTAAATATAAACAAAACTTTTTGTTTTAGGTGTCAATTGGTTTGGTAGATTATAATCTAAGCCATTCTTTTTTTGATATTATATTTTGTAATCTAATCACAACTACTTTTCTTCGTCATAATTTTCACACAAAAAATTCGTTACTTTGATTGGCTTTATCTACAAAGACACTGCGAACAAAAATGAGCAACCAAGACGTATGAGCATATTCTTTCTCTGTGTACTGACTACACATCGACATAAAAACATTTAGGGATAATAAGTTGGCATTTTTTGTATGGACAAGAAGGGGGTTATACTCTTCCTAACAAACGTATCTATCTATTATATAAAAGGCTTTGTCCTGACTGACTGACAGACAACGCACAGCCCAAACCGCTGGACGTATAGACTTGAAATTTGGAGGGTGGCTACCTTTTATAACGTAAACGCGTGCTAAGAAAGGATTTTTGAAAATTCAACCTCTAAGTGGGCGAAAAGGTTAAAAAACGGTTGTATGAAAAACCTACAATTCGTGACGTATCGTTTTGAAACTTAACACATACAAACAAGTATAAAAATAAAAGAAATGGTACCTTTTAGTTTTTCAAAATTCAACATTTAATGGGGTTACATTTTTTTTAAATTTTGTATAAAAATTTCAAGAAAATTTACCGTATCATACTGAAATTTGGAATGTGTAAAGAACATACAAAATAAATAGATACGGGTCTCGGGAACTTTTTCTGTATTTTCAACCCTTTAAGGGATGAAATACAGAAAAAGTTCCCGTCATAAGACGTTCTCGCACAGGCAAAACCGCTAATGCAACAATCTTCAAATTCGAAGATACATTGATTCTATGAACTAGGGTTGTATAACGAAAGAGTTTTTAAAAATACAACCCCCAATGGATGAGCGGGTAAAAAGTATTTGTGCTGACATTTCGTACTGTATAGCTTTGAGACTTGGCACATACAAACAAGCATAAAATAAATGAAATTGTACTTTATATTTTTTTAAATTCAACCCTTAAATAGGTGAAATAAGTAGTTAAAGTTTGTGTGTCAAATAAAAAAAATATGATTGTAAGTATTCCATCGGATAGTTCATTCAAAGTCACTTTTGACGCTTATCATAGGGGGAGGTTTGCCATAATCACCACGCTTAGCAGGCGGCTTGGTGAGAATCGCAGTAGGTTTTAATGTACCGAGGAGAATGCTACTGCCCATTCCCTGGATATTCCTTTCGCCGGCTTTTACGGCACCCACGGGAAGAGTTAGTGGTGGTCCTATTAGCAAAGCGGGACCACACGGCCAAGGATGATATAGGAAGGGTTGACACTTTCTGCATAGACGCAGCAGTAGTAGTATGCATATTCGTTCTTTCTTTGTGTTTGAATGTGTAATTATGAAAATTGGTATGTGTATATCAATCAATCACATCCAAAAATGGCAAAATAATATTTTTGCCAGGGTTAACTTGAAGGGGTGAAAATGGGGAGGAAGGTTTTAGTTCAAAGTTCTTTATTTTCAAAGTCACGTTTGTTATACCAGTTGTTATTAGGCACCTGCATGATTTAAAATAAAAATAACATTTTGAAATTATTAAGGGGTTAAAAACGTTTTTTTTTAACTGTTACTGAGCGTTCACCGTAAGATGTCCCCTGATGTATAATACTTATATTATTTAAAAATATGCAAGTAAAACATATTAATCTGTGGTGGGTACATATAAGTTTAGATAATGCTTACATAATTACTTTACATTTACGATAATACTTGCATATTTTTAAATATATAAATACAGCAGGGGAAATGTTAAGGTGAACGGTCTGTAGATTATCACGGGCATTTGAACATTTTTCCGTGTTAATGTCAAAGTATACATAAAACATTAAATAAAGTTATTGCCAGAGACCTAAAAAAAGCTTATTTCCTTCCTATCTCAAGAGGTACAACACAATGGCTACAATGTCACCATGAGAGGTCACTGCATGAGGTCACTTTAAAAATATTAAAAAGATGGATAAGTAACCTTTATTTAGACGCTTTTTAAACGGCTAGCAAATTAGGAAGCTTAAGTTAATTTTATCCTGAAAAAGTAATCGGTTTCTGAGGGGTAGTCCACGCGGGCGAAGCCGCGGGCAGAAGCTAGTTTATAAATAAGACAATGACCTACTGTTTATTTTTATAGGATAGTTCATATCTCATTTTCTACAAAATTTTTCGAATTGGTTTTAAATTAGTGTAAAAACATAATATGAATTAAGAACAAAACCTACTTTATTTTTTTTTAATTACAAATAATTATTTGGCTTGAGAAATTACTTGATTGGTCGATCTAACAGCTGACTGTCATCTGACATATTTTTCAATTTACAATGACTTGTTATTTGCAAATTGTAAAGTAAGTACTTACTCAAAAGAAGTAATATCATTGAATTGTTCCAATAATAACAGATATTGAGGTCCGCGTGTCAAACAATGCTGCCAACAATCCCACTTTCGCGGTTTGACCAAATGTCGTGATGTGTGGTCAGAGCAAAATGTGTGGAGACGACAAATAATAATTTTCCTGGCGCGCTACTGATTTTATTCTATTTCTATTATCACAGGTATAAGGTAAAAAAAACACTAAAGGACTCGTAAGTAAATAAGTAGACCCATACCTGGTCCATAGGTAAAGTTATTAAAATCATACGCTTAATATTTTGTGGTAAATATTACACAGGTAATCATTTAGACGAAAAAATTTCATGATAGATATAAATATAGATAAACTGTCTATTGAAACAATACGTCACAAATAATTAAAAAATAAGTGACCGAACTTAACAAAAGTCACTATAGGCGGCCTTATCCAAAGCAATCTCTTCCAGACCAGCTTGCAAAAAAAGAAATAACGCAATAATATAATGATGTTAACATTAATAAAAACGCCGTGCATAAACGTACATAGCATAGGTATTCATATTTTTAGTGAGCTCAATTACTTACTCCACAGCTTTTTTGTTCTCCAGCTCAACAGATCTCAGTCCAGTGTATACGTTCTGCATTGTCAATAGAGTGATTACCACACACGATATCCTTGAATGCAGGCAGGCGGGCGAGTGCATTCGTATGCGATATGTAGTAAGGATTATAAGTTGCATTGTGAATTTGATTATATTGTAGAAGTGAGAATTTTGGGTTGCGAAATGTGCATTACATTAATCGCAAGTCAATTACCAATCAAAATCTAAAAATCGACAGGAGTGTAACTTGTTTTAAATCAAACAGCGGTCACACAGTCACTATTGCAGTTTCACTGGGTGAAACCACCTGAGGAAGACCAAACATACTCGAAACCTGGTCCAGAATTCCTCATTTAAATTAATTGAAAAGATGGTAGCTCTCATTGGATCTCTCTCTCCCGCTCTGTCTATCTGTCTGTCCTACTGCACTAACTGAATCAAACTGCGATCACTAAGTAAAAGCCGGGGAAGTATTCTTACCAATGATTAAACATTTGGCAGCTTAAATATCGATATATGATGAGGATAATTATCTATGCTGGCAATAGCCAAAAAAACGCAACACGAAGCAAATAACTTAACAAGTTAATTCGCTCATTTTTACACCATATTTTGTTGCTTACTTTGTTGCCCAAACACAGCTTTAAACCCACTCTGATGTGTATTTGTTTTTCTCTCTCTGTTATTTTCTGCCTTGAAATTTTTTTATAATCTGGAAGACTTGTCTGAACAGCTTTTTATAATAGAAGACTATCGGCAAGACATAAACGCGATAAAAGGAAAATGTACTTGTTTTGAAATTAGGTCGATTCAGCGCCTATTTTAATTTCGGGGACAGTCAGGAAATATATATTCTTGTTTGTCCCCAACTTTAAATTCGGAAACGATTGAGGGACAGGCAGACAGGGAATTTTTGTTCATGTCTGTTCATGTCTGTCCCCTCGAGGGGACAACACGAGGGGACAGACAGGAAAAACCCCAAATAAGCTTGTGGCCTTGTGGCCCTTGAGCTAGACCGTTCTTAACCGATCAGCAACGTTCGCTGCGGTCATTACTAGGATGGGTGGCCACTTTAAAAAGTGGTAATTATAGCTTGGAGGAACGTTGCCAGCTGCCCTGTCGTTGCATTTCAAGCTTCATTGGTTCCAAGTCTTACTTTCTTGACCATCGTGTTCACAGCATTACGAAACCCATAGCCATATGCGTTTATGCGTTACAGACAAAAATTATGCGGTTAAAGTAATTCTAAATAATTTTCCGATCACCGCGACTGGGCGCAGTCGATTGAGTATTTAGGCGGTCAGTTGCTTTCACCTGCTGTGTGGTTTTACTTTTTTCTTTGGCGAAGTGACAACAGGTGGGGACAATAACCTTTTTTGAGGAAATTACGCTTCGTAATTTAAAATAAACAAAGGTTGAGGGGTAAGTAGGACAACTTCGTTCACCAAATTTTCGTTCCAAATTTACCCTTCTTTTTTTTGAAGCCTCTACTGATGCTGTATAGAAGATCAAACCGTAAAACTAGCATAATATACGTCACGTATATTACATGCTAGTTTTACGGTTATACGGTTTGATCTTACGTATAATACGTCACGGCCGAGTGACGATTACCTAGCCGCCCTACATAGCTACACCGCTAGTTTCACGAAGTGTGAGGTCCAAGTAGAGGATTGGCAGAATGTTTTACTAGGTGGTAGGACTTTTCTGCAAAGTTCGTCTAGGTAGGTACCACCGCTTTGCCAGTTATTCTGCCGCCAAGCAGTAGTGTGCAAGCACTATTGTGTTCCGGTTTGAAGGGCATTGTAGCTAGTGAAATTACTGGGCAAATACGACTTTACGAACTGATCTCACAGTCTATAAAACTTTTTTAGACTGTGGATGGCGTGCGCAGTGAGCAGTGTTACTCGAAACTTTAGTTTGGAGTTCCGAGTGGCACTGCAATCTGTTATGGGCGACCGTGTCGCTTAACACCAGGCGAACGACTAGCTCGTCACGTCATTCGTTTACATAAAAAAAAATGGCACAGGAAAAGCTGCCAAACTGGCATCTTTTATTATCGGAGATTAGGACTAATTTTGGTCACTGTATCATTCTAGTTAGTTACCTATATACTGTTATACTGTGTTATACTGTAGTCAGTATAGGCAAGTCTGGAGTTCCATCAAATGTTGCCCTTTTTCCTTTTAGTAGATGGGTATAGAGTTCATGGCAGAAGACGATTTCGTCAGCATTGGCAAACCACTTTCCTTGTGCTAAGCCATGTCAAAATAAATCCCAAAAACAAAAGACAACTTTCAATTATGATTCAGTTTTGTTACGCAATGCTTTAAGTACGGGAATATAAAAGAATACGCAGTATGGGAACTTTAACTTCTGCATCTTGCACTTATAAACTGATTTTAAAAAATCGTTGACATAATATAAAAGTTATTAGTTTTTAAATCTCAAATAACAAATAATTTACATGGTAAATATCCCGTTAATAAACAATATTTTAGTGTTTTAAATCTCTTTTGTCTGCCTGTTGATTTTGGTTGTTTATTGATGAGGTAGAGACTAAAAACGTGAAACATTGCTCAGGACCAAAGATTATAAAGCCCATTGATAGCTCGTGAACATAGTTTATCTTACAAACACGACTCACCTGCGCGGGCAGGGGGCGAGGTAACAAAACGAGACAAAGTCATACGAAATTACAAAGAACAGAGCAGGATGGAACGAAAGACATCAACGGGTTCCCATTCCTTCCCTCGCTGAGGTTAGTGGTTGAAATACACCACCAATTTTTGCATGAGGGGAAGTTGTATCATTGGTCAACTAGATTTATAGCCAATGCCCAGAACTAAGCTCGGATCATGATCCAAAATGAACTCCTAATAATATGGTTGTTAGATATTTCTATAATTATTTTTAGCCAATTTATTTTGACCTAAACTGCTAACAAGCTTACAGTAAAAAACTGAATTTATTCTCCATTTAGAAAATTAAAATGTTTACTTTTTTGCAAGGCATGCTAACGATTTCTGATTAAAACTGATTTATTATTTTGTTTGTGTAAACTTCACTTACTGTTTATCTCGAAATGAACAAGTACACTCAAACACAATAAAAAACTAAATTAATCATCGCGCTAAGTTTGTAAGTAAGTACGTTGTGAAAGATTATAATTGGTTTTGTCTATTTATAATGAGTTGTAAGTGGCATTTAATTGATGGCTGCTTTGGATGATGAACTGTGGAGTCTATGGATGTCTTCGTGATCGTGAATGAAACCTCTGCCCACTGCGTGCGTAGGACTAGAGACTTATGGAGACTAAAGAAATAAAACAAATTAAAATTTCACTTTTGAAACTACCGTGTCGATTGTTTGTTTCTTCTATCTACTCTACTAATTGTTTTTAGGGTTCCGTACCCAAAGGGTAAAACGGACCCTATTACTAAGGCTCCGCTGTCTGTCTGTCTATCTGTCTGTCTGTCTGTCCGTCTATCACCAGTCTGTATCTCATGAACCATGATAGTTAGACAGTTGAAATTTTCACAGATGATGTATTTCTGTTGACGCTATAACAACAAATAGGTACTAAAAACAGTATAAAATAAGTATTTAAAAGGGCTCCCATACGCATTTTATTAATGTTCTATCAGTTGGACACTCTCAGTTTCACTTGCAGTTTGCTTGTTTTCTTACAGAAACTATTAATAGATTAAAAAATAACATTTTATTGGGGTTGCCAATATTCGAAATATGCATAAGCTAAGCCGATTTCGAAAAAATCTTGACGTGAAAGTTTCCAAAGCGTCTTACAGTATAGGTAAGATTTTACATTAATTCATCATTTATTCATCCATGTAGAAACGGAATAGAATTGATATAAAAACTGCTTACTCCTTTTAGTATTGTATTATTGTATAGTATTTCATGATTTGAGCAGTAAATAAAAACAAATTTAAAAAAATGACCAAGTTCTAAGTTAAAACATGTCTGGTCACAAACATCAATGGATAAAGCTTAAGAACGATGACCCATTGAAAACATTGCATCAAAAATGGGTGGCACCATCACTGCCTAAAATGTACAGTCATCGACATAACATTGCCGAAGAGTTTGACAGTTTGTTTTTTTCTCCGGCTCTTCGTTTTGTCAACATTAGCATACTGGCCAGTGACTCGCCCCTGTTCGACATTTGAATATTTACATACTCTTTTAGTGGTTACTTAGCATGTCCTTAAGTTATTGTGATCTGAGTAATAAAGTGTTTGGTGATATTATCAGTTGAGATTTCAACTACACAATAATTATTAAACAAACTAATCTAATATAATTTTTCTCTAAAATTTTAAGCTACAGAGTGAGAGCTCAATTTTTTTATGTAAAACAATTGTAACTAACGTAATTTGCTGATGTTACGTACCTACATAATAATGGTAGATGAATGATAATAAAAAAATAATCAATCAACAGGTAAGTTAACTACCATAGCTTTTGATTTCTTTTAATTTGTTGACTCAACAACAAAGCTATTGTTAATTCTAGTTTTGGGGTCAAGACTTCAAAATGCTTGAGATTAAGCACTCTCCTATTTTATCTACCAAAATGATTAATACAATGAATACCCAATTACAAATCATATCTGACCACAATGAGAAATGACTAACCGTCGACCGTTTAGACAACAAAACGTCTGCCCACTCGTGACCGTTGTAAAATATAAAAAACGTTCCAAATATGTATGAATGGACGAGTTGTAAGCACCGAGATAGGTGTGATTAGAGCGGGCGCGTGGGCAGGCGCTGTCATCGCGGGCCACGGGAAGACTGCAGCGGTGTGTAGAGGAGTCGTGATGGGATGATTTTAATCGTTTATGACGGGATTTCTGATAATCTTAATGTTGTTTATGCGTTTATGTGTAAAGACATCATGCAATTTAATGCATCTTTTTACGATTGTAATCTTTTCATTGTTTTTATTTTAAAACTTTTAATTTATCATTTTGCCTGATTATATACATTAGATAATTTGAACGTAGATGTTTTGAACATTTCCACAATGTATAACATTTACACATGAATGAAATAAAGTTTAAAATATTGTTAAGAGTAAAACTAACTCTGCGTCAGCTATTTTTGTAAAATAAACTTTATACATTTTATAAAGTTACATACAGGTTAAAGCTTTTCGAAGTGTCACGTTATGAACTTTTCTATTACCCAACCCAACCTCCAGCCATGTTCTATGTCATGTCTAACAATTCATGCGCCGACTTCGGATTTGCATTGAATGAGCGGGCTGGACACGCGCATCCGCGGCCTGTCATTAACGGTCTGCCACACCCTGTTCGAAACTCAAATTATTGTGTTCGGCGTTCGAAGTGCACTCTTGCGGCCGCTTGCGACACTCACGTAAATAGGTATCAATTTGTGTGCGTGACAGTACTTGCGAGTGTAGATCTAACGTAGACATTAATATTTCTAATGTGTTGTTTTAGTTTTCATACCATTTTATTTTCATACTTTGACCGTTTATGATAGTTTTCGTTGGGACAATAAACATGACTAGTCTTACCCCCGATTACTCGTACGTTTGTTAAAGTTAAACTCATGTCAACTTAAAATACAGAGCGCTCATTGGTTGCCTGTTGATCATCGTCTGTCTTCAACCAATGAGCGTATAGTATTTGCTGTATTTGCTTGACAAACGTACGAGGAACCAGGGAGTTAGAACAATTAGTAATTAATCAGGCAAGGCGCTCATCATCAATTGATAAATTAGTTTGCCTGGTCAGTTTTTATTAATACTTAGGAATAATTTTTCTCATAAAACAAGCATTCTAACTAAATATAAATGTTACCTACCTATATGTCTTATCCAAATAAATGTATTTTTCATTTCATTTTTATTTTTTCATTCAAATGGCTTTGTTTCTTTAAATAGGTATTCGATTAAAAAGGTGAATACCGTCACAGGTAACAGCCCATATAGCTTAAAAAATATAAAATTAGAAAAAAAGTGCATTAAAACCTCCTTGCACTGTGCCGGCCTTTGTCCGCATAGTTTTTTCCGCACCCCCATATACCCATGTAAGCTTTTTTGCAACAAAAAACCGTTTCCAACATCTCAAAGGAAGCAAGGCGAATAATTCCACGTTTCGAGTTTCTCAGTTTTTTGTATTTTCTGAACTCCCACAGGCATTGTCGGATCTTATCGATTTAATCTACCTTTGATAGACCTATGGACCTCATTGTCCGGCGATTTTGAAAAACGTGATTTTATATGAAGTTAGAAAAGAGTTGATAAATGATCTAAAGTGAAATCTATCATGTCTTTATGATATGAATTGATTAAATAACTCATCAGATAAATTCAATATAATCGTGTTCAAGGAAATAGAAATAGGTAGATAAATAAAATAAAATGGAAGGCAGACAAAATTAAATGAATTTAGCTATTGAATGAAATGAAATTTCAAATTTGAAATCTTCACAACGGGGGCACAATGGTGGTGTAGAAAGTGTCCTTAGATTCCTAATGAACCTTGAGAAGACGCATGCTAGATTTAAGGTACCTGTCTAGATATTTTAATTTATTAATCATTTACAGAAATTCAAACTAAGTTTAAATATAAAACTCAGGACATTATTATTAGCCTCTTTACCTTAGCCTTTCTTGATAAAACATGTAATATTTTTAAAAGAAAAAAAATACCATATGAAATGCATATTTTGTGGCAGGCTGATGTTCATAGGAAAGTTATTATCGGTGGCAGTCGTAATACAAAACAAAAATCCTGTTCAAAATGCATGTTATGTATTTTGAACAGGGTATTGTTTACAAAAAATAAACAAATCGACCGATCTACGGATGCGGTCATGTCCACTTATATCTTAGTCTAAATCTTTTGTCTATTTGGCAACCGTAGCCCAATAAACATGATTTTTAAATACTATTTCGTTTTCGATAGTATCTGCGACACATGTTGGCCAGACTAATGAATTTGAGGACATAAAAACCAAGTTTACTTTTGCGTCGGCTCGATGGAGTGGCTGTAAAAAATTCGGCTCTTCTTGATCTTTGTTTATGTGTTTTCGGTCATTTACAAACAAATAAGTACAGATTTGGTTTTAAATGCAGTGCAGTGGAAAGCCTTGTAGTCCCAATTTGCGAATAGGACCACCTCATCTCTTCCCGTGGGTGCCATAAGAGCCGGCTAAAGGAATATGCAGGGAATGGGCAGCAGCATTTTCGTCAGTACATTAAAACCTTCTGCGATCACCAAGCCACCTGCCAAGCGTGGTAATTATGGCAAACCCACCCCTATGATAAGCGTCTAAAGTGGCGTTTTATGGGGGAGGCCTATGTGTGTTCAGGGTAAATATTTTTTTTTTCAATGATAGATAGGCTAACATAATATCCTCTGTTCTGATGATATAAAGTGACAATGTGAGCGACGATAGAACATGCTTGCCTTGCACTCTTGTCTTAAAAACATATAGATTATATTTATTAGGAAACAATGACGCTGGTAAGATGTTCCATTCCTTTGCTGTTAGAATTAATAATGTATGCTTGTGCTTATTAAACTAATTTACCTATATTGTAATCATATAGTATTAGTTTTTTTTTATGTAAACGAATGACGTGACGAGCTAGTCGTTCACCTGGTATTAAGCATCACGGCTGCCCATTACAGATTGCAGTGTCACTCGGAAATCTAAATTAAAGTTTCGCGTGACACTGCGCACTGCGCACGACATTCTGAGACATCACACAGTCTAAAAAAGATTTCTAAACTGTGAGATCAGTTCTTAAGTCTCATTTGCCCACTAATTTCACTAGTTACCAGAGGATTCATCAGTTTTCATGTGTTTTCGTAGAAGACCGCACGTGTACATCTCTGAACTTTTGTAATAAAAACGCAATAATATTTGCAGTTGAAAGAAGCTTCTTTTAATCGCAGCTTTCAACCAACTTTAACAATAATAAAATAAATATTTGGAAAATTTTTTGATTGTTTAAGTGATGGATATTTGAATCCGGGGTAAGAAAATTCTTATGTTGGGGGTTGGGGGTAGAGCATAGAACTAAAAGGCAGCCGCGTAGCCATCACAAATTGCGTGCCACAGGCTACGCCAATGTTTTGCAACCTTTATCTTGCCAATATTTTCAATAGTCATTGCTACTTACTAGGCGGTAGGACTTTTCTGCAAAGTTCGTCTGGGTAGGTCACTTTACCAGTTATCCTGCCGCCAAGCAGTAGTGTGCAAGTACTACTGTTTCCGGTTTGAAGGGCATTGTAGCTAGTGAAACTACTGGGCAAATGAGACTTTACGAGAACTGATGTCACAGTCTAGAAAACTTTGTTAGCCTGTGTGATGTCTCAGGATGGCGTGCGCACTACGCAGTGCGCGGTGTCACGCGAAACTTTAGTTTGGAGTTCCGAGTGACACTGCAATCTGTCATGGGCGGCCGTGTCGCTTAACACCAGGCGAACGACTAGCTCGTCACGTCATTCGTTTTTAAATAAATACTTCCAAAAGGTTCATAAGCTGCTTAATGGACAGTTCAAGTAAAACTTCGTGTGATCCATTACTCGAGTGTCTATACCTCAATATGTTTGTAATTCAAAAAACTATACTCTAAACGCAATATTTCTACACTCGAAGCCACCACTTGAGATGATTTATGCAAAACGTGTTTGTTGTCCAACGGTATATTTTTTTATCTAAACTGATTTCTGAACCCAAAAACCAAAAATAAGTATAAAAAGTTTTGGGTGTCGTGTATGGTTATGGTCCCGACCGCGACCCCGGCCAAGAGGGTCTAGTAGGAATCCATGTTGAATTTGCGATAACGTTTTAAAATTTTAACTCGTTTGTATTATTAAAATTTGAAAAAAGAGTTAGTTATTTTAAAGTCTTTCCTGAAAAGATGTTGTTGCTTAACTTGGACTCCCAGTGGCTCGATATCGAGCCGGCATACATTGTTATTGTATTGTTATGGAAAATGCTGGTATTTCAGAAGTTAAAGGTTTCCAAAGATAAATTACGTATGTAAAATGTATTTATTTAATTTATTATATTGTATTATTTGTTAATTTGAATATTTGAACTACCCAATACTACATGAATTGTGTCGTCATGCAGACAGACCTTTCAAAACTGAACTCTATCGCCAAGATAGAGGACCTAAAATTCCAAGCACTTTAGCTTTATGACTTTGCATTTCCAAATGTATAAAATTAGTATAATAAGCTATTTTTCTGCATACGAAAATAATTCAAAATATTGAACAATATTAAATGCTAACGTTGTCATTAAAAAAACAATTATAGGATATCGTCTTGCAAACCATACCACCCCTGAGATATCGATCGGCGACGCAATTTTTTGCCTTTTTATCGACCCCATGTTGCGTGTGCGTCCAACCCTGGGTCATTTTCGGTCGAATCTGATTCTCACGTAGACGTGATTTATGTATAAAACCTGTCGTAGCTCTTCGGGACGTGATATCACGCCCCGAGCTTTTGTCATGTCGATGGACATTGGATTTATTGTTTTTTATAGATTTGATTTGGAAGAGAAACTATTGAATAGTTTTTTTTTAATAACTAGTAGTTCCGCAAACGGTAGAACTCGCGAGCACAAACGTTTTTGCAGCCGCACGGCATAGTATTGTAGGTAGGTATTTCGTACGTCCCGAACTCAGACATCGCGACCTCTACAGCCTCTTGACTGATTTTGCTCATATTTGATTTACTTGTTTAGAATTGAATACCTAACCAATGTTTCTGCCAAATATTATCAAAATAGACTGGTTTCGACCCGTCAATTGAAACCCGTCAAACACAAGAATCGCTTATCATCATCAGCATGCTTGGGCTCATCCGTATTGACTGCTTTGTCATTATTACCACCATCATCATCATCATCACTGGAACAGTTATGTCAGCGACCCAAGGCTGTGCTCCGATATTTTAAGGAGTTGGCTAGGGTAACTGAGCTGGCAGGGGGAAATGCACAATACACCTCAAGTGGGACGTCGGAGCAGGCCTTTATCGCTCCCACTCAGAATAAGAATAAGAAGGCTGATAAATGGCGCCGCTGAAAACATCCCCTTTTTGGGAGAAACACAAAGACCAATAAAAATCGCTAACGACAAAAAAAAAGTCTTATACTTACTTGTAGAACCTGTATACCAAGATTCGTCAAGATTCGTTGAAAAATGTAACCTGTATGCGAGTGCGCACATCCGGACAGGCAAAACTAGTTGAAGCAGAGACTTTCGTTCATTTCGTTCACTCTGTCAATAATAGGTACCTAATTATTTCGGCTAACGGCCTTATAGCGAAGAGTCTCGACCAATATCATGAGAGGCTCTCGCTAGACGGTTCGATCACGGATGGGATTCAGAAAGCAATTCAATACTCCTTGACGCATCACTTAACACTTTGACGGGCAAACCGTCGAGAGCCGTAAAAATAATTATTTGCTTTTGATGTGACACCACGTCAGTGGCCGGTGAATTTTAAAACGCCAAAACTGCCTCTCCGTCGATTGCCGTTTAATTCCCGTGCAATTATGTGGGGCCACGTGATCCTGTGCCGTTTATTGTTAAGTATACAGTTCTCTAGTGTCACGACAAAAATATCCAGAGTGATGTTTTTGGAGGTACCCCCTCACCCACTAATTGATGTGTATGATAGGTCAGTCTGTCCATTGACGTTTAATGTCGCAGTGCGTGCTCGTCGATGTGGACATTGGAACATTACGTCGACAGGCGGGAAGTAAAATGTATGGGAATAATCAGTGCCATATTGTGATTTTTGAGATGGATCTGTGTCCGTCAAAGTGTTAAACACCTAGGCATCAACTTTGCTCTATCTATACGCATTTGAATAATTATGAGATACCAGAATACTGTACACACATAATACATTTTAATATTATCAAGGATTATTAAGTTGCCTCGAATCTAACTACGATATCTTGCCTTATGTTATTATAAGTAGGAGTCTATAAATAGGTACAGTCCATGACTCCATAAAGCATCGGAGTGACCCATCTGGTCAGACCTAATAAAAACATAGCACTTCGTGTTGGCCTTAGTACAATCGTCGACTGAAGTTATATCTGATAATTTTGAGCAATTGTGTTGCCGCAAACGTTTATGCCGTGCCGTGAGGTTTCAGCATGAGAGATAGACCACCCCATCTTTTCCTGAGGGGCCCAAACGAACCGGCTAAAGAAATATCCAGGGAATGGACAGCAGCGTTCTCCTGATGCGCATTATAAGCTACTGCGGTCACTGGAATATCAACCTAAATCCATTTAGTCAAATCTGAAACATAACATTTTAATGTTGCATACTATTTTCAGGTTTGCCTAAATGAAATAAAGTTGATATTCCAATAGCACTTAAAAAGTGCTCGAGTATTTTACTGCTCTGTCTTTGAATTGACCCTAAGACGCCTGCCAAACGTGGTGATTCTTGCAAAATGTGGACTGTCTTCTGGTAGGCGAAACATAGTGAGTAAAAAAGCAATTGGTGAGGAGCAGTTTTATCAATGATAGTTAATTGATAATATATTGTATTTTTAGAGTTCCGTACCCAAAGGGTAAAACCACAAAATAGAAGTAAAACGGACCCTATTACTAAGGCTCCGCTGTCCGTCCGTCCGTTCGTCTGTCTGTCTGTCTGTCTGTATCTCATGAACCGTGATAGACAGTTGAAATTTTCACAGATGATGTATTTCTGTTGCCGCTATAACAACAAATACTAAAAAACAGAATGAAATAAATATTTAAGGGGGCTCCCATACAACAAACGTGACTTTTTTTTTAATGCGATTGAATGACGTGACGAGCTAGTCGTTCACCTGATGTTAAGCAACACGGCCGCCCATAACAGTTGCAGTGTCACTCGGAACTTTAAAACAATAAAGTTTCGCGTGACACTGCCTTGCGCACGTCATCCTGAGACATCACACAGTCTTGTTATCAGATTACTAAACTGAGTGATCAGATCATAAAGTCTCATTTGCCCAGTGACTTTTTTGCTCGTTAAAATACTGTTCTCCTCGTCATATATCAAAAGAGTAAGAACAAGAAAAGAGTAAGAGTTGAAGACGCGACAAAATTGGTTTACGTAAGAAGTTTTCGCCTCACCAGTCCTCGTATTCCACCAAGACATAAATTCTCATATGATGTCCACATACAGGACACAGACCCACATGTGGTGGTCGCACATGTGGCCCTCACACGTGTGTGACCCTCCCCACCCTGACGTAGACTGTGAAGAAAGGTCAGGATTAGACGCATTATAAGTTCAATAGACAAAGAAAAAAGATATCTAGTAATGAAGATTGTTCTTGTACGAATAGTTATGGTTAAACGCTTAGTAGGCATTAGAGGTGCTTCATTTAATCTGTAATATACATATTTTTCTGTTATAAATTTTCCGGTATAAAAAGTATTCTACGTTGGTTTTGGTGACGTAAAACCATCAGTAAATTGTATTAACATTACTATTAAAATGTAATTGTTGACTGCCCATATAATAAAATCTTCAGTAGACAGCTAAAATTAATACCAAGTAAATGCATAAAAAATCTTCATGAACATCATAGGTCGTGCTTTACAAACATCAAAATACTTATTCTGCAATATAAATCAAGGCTTTCCAAAACATCCCCATATTTACGTTTCTCACCACACGCACAGTGGTGAGCGTGTCATCAGAATCTGGGCAAAAAATCACAGCCATGTACCGCTAGCCGAGAGCGCATCTGGAAATCATTCCGCTCTCACCGTTACACAGTGCGCCGCTCTGACCCGGCCCTGGACAAAAAACGTGTGTAGGAGTGCTCCAGCTTTGTTCTAATGAAATTACGAGGCGATATTTGTAATTACGCTTGCATGTTAGCGCTAGAGAAATGACACGGAACTGACGCTGAGCTTTTTGCGGTCACGTCACACATCGCGGATTCTTTTTGCGCCATTGTTTTATTGATTGTTTATGGTGGCAAGTAGAATACTTTACTTATAACCATGATATGACTATTTAAAAAGTTTCCTTAAATTATTTTTTGTTATTTTAGAAAAAAATTTAGCCATCTTTAACCATAATTGAGGACCCATACAATGACGAACCACCCATAAGTAATTTTAATTTAACCAAAGCTCGTGTAGAGATAAACCCCTTTTCGGCAGATTCATTAATTTTAAAAACTCTAAATGTTATCCATTTATGCTCTCCACTCTATTTGCGAAGAATAATTATGATGTATAATAGTATAATGTATGATTCTTTTCCGTTTTACACAGTTTAATACTGTTTATTCATCAGAGCAAGAAACTTCCAAGTGACGTTATATTTTATTCAAATTTCTAAATGCTCTGACAGTAGTCCCACAGGATAAGACGGTAATAAAACAAATATCCCCTGGTTAAGGGTCAAAAACCATATTGCGTAAGCTGGCGCAGATGAGCCGCGGTTGCGTAGTTTTTTGTCCACCTCCGTTACTATTTATAACCACTGTTCGGGCTATGGAGAGAAAAGGGACTGCAAAGCTAACGGACCGATAAGGTTAGTTGGTGTTTTCAGCCAACTTCAAAAAAGGAGAAAGTTCTCACTTTGGTTGAAAGTTTTTTTTTTCTTTTTTATGTTTGTTACCTCATTATCTCCGTCAATTGGCTTCGAAAACTCTTTTTTTCATTTGACAGCATTACTTTATGATTAGTCTAATATTGTTTTATTAGAATGTAAATTTAGTATGGTTTTTAGTTCAAAATAACTAGAAAATGTATGTATTGTAAGTACCTAATATCATCCAAGTAGGTAGGTATGATCTAAGTATAATGAGTACAGTTAACCCCTTTTTTAAAAGGGTATTATTAAAAGCATAAGAGCTGAATAAATGAAACGGTTCCTTTAATAAATTATTACTATTTAACTTTAGAATTAAACATTTTATACTGGACGAAAAATCTGCCCTAGGCTATTAATGTTCTGTCATTCACATTATTAATTCACATATATACGTTCTTTATATTCATAATAGACTCTAATAGTCCATAATAATTACCAAAATTAAAAGTTAAACGTTATTTTGATTGTCTGGTGGCTTTAATAGTAAAGCCAATGGACTAATTTACCTGAAACTATCAATAGTAAATGCTTACTTTCAAAATTCCGAATTCGAGCAAAGTATTACTTTTCATACGTAGCCGTGGGGCGCCTCTTCCATCAAAATATTAGCACATCATTTTTCACATACCTTTGATTTTTTTTTATATTTTTATCTTTTAATTTCTACAGTTAACCAACGCCATTTTGTAACAAACACCGCAGCAAGCACACAACATAGCATTATGTAAACAGTTTTGAAATATAAATATCCTAACGACTCGACCAACATCACACATACTCAACGTATTTACCACTCAACCTAATCTTTAGCGGCCCTCTAATAAGAAAGCAAAACTTAATTAATAACTTGAAGGACCAAACATCCGTCGCTACTCAAACTTAGGACGACTCACAAAAAGTCACCAAAAATCTTTCCCACATGTGGTTTTAAAAACCAATTTACGCTTACAATTTCGAAAACGCACTTGAAACTTATGATCAAAGCTCTAAGGTTGAAATTGCATTGATAGATGACAGATACGATGTTAAACGGTTTTTCACTAGGTTTTTTCATCACAGGATAAATAGGTCGCAGGTTATTTGCCGATGCAAGGTGCGTCCTCTAACGGAACTTTTGAGCCAAAACAAACGGGATGGCGATATTTGACACATCATCGTGGTGAGATTAAAGAAACTGTTGGATTTGAAAAGCTGTGTTTTGTTTTGTACAAGCTTTTATGGACGGAAATGATCCGATGTCTGAACGCACTGTTATATTTTTCTATATTTATTGACAGCTTTTTGTGCCTCAGTTACGCGTGATTACAACTTTCGTCTATGTCTTATACATAGACGAAATAATTGTAAAATTTAGCTTAGTTAGTAAAAATTTTACTTTGTGATTTTTTACCTAACATTTCATCCAAAAAAGCCCAACTTCATATGATACTTCATATGATAGTCCACATCTATATCCTACAGTTTTGAGCTTAGGAAACAATTTCGAGGTTAATTGTGAATTTACCTCATCATCATCATCAACAGCCTGAAGACGTCCCACTGCTCAACATAGGCCTCCCCCAGAGAGCGCCGTCTTGAGCGGCTGCTCGCCTCCTGCATCCATCGGCTCTCCGCGGCATTAACCACCAGATCGTCAGTCCACCGAGTGGGTGAATATAGGTACCTACATTTCATAATATATGATTTTTAATAGCAGTTTTCTACTGTTATAATACTCTGATAACAGACCACTGATGATGATGATAATGTAGGTTTGTACAAATAAAATTTATTAGAGATCATTATAAATATAAATTTTAAGCAATTACTAAAACGATTTTACTTTTAATCTGTTTTTAGCATCAATTCCCCTTGAAATTGAATTAGCAGCTTTAAGAGAGATTTTTAAGCTAACCAATCCAGTCTTAGAATAATAGATAGATAGATGATGGCGGCAATAGTGACGGTTCAGCCTCTTTCGTCCCAACCGTCACACCAAAAGTGACAGCACCTGCACGGTCACGTCTATCCCGGTCACGTCTCAGTCTCGGCCCATGCCCTCTTGTAAAAGCCACCGATTTATTGCTGACTCCAAAGCCAGAAGTCTCGCACCGAATCCTGACAGAGTTATGATAGAAAGTGACGTCAGTTACGTGGTTGACTTATCTTTATTCAATTGTTTTTGAGAAGTTATACAACACTGTATGGATGCTGCGGGCATAGCGAATGAAAAACTCTTGAAAAGGGCATTTGATTATGTGATGATAATGTGGAGATGATTCTTCAGAAGTAAGCCAGTCGTCAGAGGCATTTATAAGAAATATTATCATTATATTTGTGTATTTAGTAAATATAAATCCTGAAATAGTGGGCTCAAAGAGTTAGTATTTAATGGCTTATGCTAGGCCAAGCCAAAGTTCAGTTATTCTTTTAATAGAAAAGTAAATAAAATAATAGCCTTAAAAATCGTTAAAGATAAATAAATTATATTATTGAAATGTTAAATGACTTACTCATCAGCAAGTCACGTACGTAACTAGGTCCAGCGCAGCTCAACCCCACGCGAGTACATAAAGGTGTGTTTACACTCGGCGCAGCGATCAATCTCCATCAGCCAGCACCGCATTATCAGCGAGTATCCGCCTCCGCGGACCATACGCTTACGAAAATGTAGAGCGTCTCTAGATGTGTGTGTTATTTTTTTATTTTTCTGTGTTGTGTTTTTTTCACTTCATAATTATATCGAAAATATATAACGCCCAGCGATCACATACATAGATCCTGGCCCCTAGCTAGGATTCCCTGTATCTAGGGACCCAGAAACTACAAAGACCATGGTCTCTCATGGGTTCTGGGTCCCTAGTGGTTTTTTCTGTGCATACTTGTCCTGTCACGGGAATTAAAGCCGCCGCCTCCGGGTTATGAACCGACCTACTCAACTACCACACCACAGAGGCTCAATAAATTCAAATTTTTTTTTGTATTAAAGGTGATATAAGTACCTATGTTGCCTTTTTTTGTTAACTTCGCTACTTATTTGGGATAATAGGGACCTGAGTTTATTAAAATTAGAAATAATTTTACAATTAAATAACATAAAATTCTGCCGCGTCTATTATGTTCATTGTGCACCGTGAGAACACAGACTGACGCGATCGTCCATCAAGCGTTTATCACGCGTGCGCTGTGCCCGCAGCCTTATCTCAGAGATGAAAGTGACGAAAATCTACACCGACATTTAAAATCACTGTTTCTTTGACTTGTATTCTGAAAATTTTATGTTTTCTCACATTTTATATTTAAACGGTTATGAGGAAAAAAGAGAATGAAACCATTTTGGCGGAGAAATGATTCTACTAATTCATATTAATATTATTAAAACGGAAGTGGGTCAGTTTTTTTATTTGTGTAGCATCTTCCCTAAATGGCTGAAGGAATTCGGATGAAATTTTGCACATGGATAGCATGTTTTACCGGGATCAACATAGAATACTTTCATCCCGGAAAATTAGCCCGCTGGAAAACGGGTCTTAATTTGCGGGTGAAACAACGAAGCGCCACTACTATTGGAAGGCGTTTTTGACTTTCTATTTAATCCGTGGTCTAATAAATGCCAAGTAATTTAGCCTGCGTCTTCAGGTTCGTGGTCGCCACTCGAGAACCTTTCTTCCCATCGATTGTCAGTTCTGCGAGCGATGTGGCCTGCCCCTTGCCATTTCAACTTGCTAATTCTAAGAGCGAAGGAACGAGGAGATCCGCAGGAGAACTAAAGTGACCGATATAGCTCTTAGAGTTAGTAAGTTGAAGTGGCAATGGGCAGGCCACATCGCTCGTAGAACTGACAACCAATGGGGAAGAAAGGTTCTCGAGTGGCGACCACGAACCGGAAGACGCAGCGTAGGCCGGCCCCCCACTCGGTGGACCGACGACCTGGTGAAAGCCGCGGGGAGCCGGTGGATGCAGGAGGCGAGCAGCCGCTCAAGGTGGCGTGCTCTGGGGGAGGCCTATGTTCAGCAGTGGACGTCTTCAGGCTGTTAATGATGATGATGATGATGAATTCTAAGAGCTATATATAGAGCGTAGGCCGGCCCTCTACTAGGTGGACCGACGATCTGGTGAAAACCGCGGGGAGCCGATGGATGCAGGAGGCGAGGAGCCGCTCAAAGTGGGGCTCTCTGGGGGAAGCCTATGTTCAGCAGTGGACGACTTTAGGCTGTTGATGATGATGATAATTTTAGCCTGATCCTACTAATGGTAATATTAAAAAATCAAAATAGTTATCTACCGGCAAACGAAAAATCACAACAACAAACATGTAAAGATACACAGTTTCACCACACAGCCAAGACTCACCAGCTCTCATATTAATCTCCGGATTTGCCATTCAACGTATGACAACTATATATCGCAATTATTCTTCCTAATGTCCCATTTGATTAGAAACTTGGGCTCGTAAGCAAGCACAAAAGAGCTAACTGTAACGCGAAGGCTATTCTACAACTCACCAACCACGATTTAGGACTTTGTCATATTAACAATTTTTAAAACTCCTACTGTACTTACTGGGATTAAGATGTAAATTCATTGAGAGAAAGTTATAAATGGTGGTGGGATAATGTGGGTAGTTGAATATATACAAGGCTATTTTACGATGATGGATAAGTGGCTTAATTCTGATTTCGTGTTAGAGACCGGTCTCGTCTCTTAAGTGAGGTCACTGAGGATATTCAATAGTAAATAGAAATATTAGTTTTTTTTTTTACCAGGCAATATGACTTTATTCTTTAAACTAACTACCACGCTACTAAAATTAGTAAACTATATAGCTACACTATCTACTACAAAGAACATTTGGACTGTATACTAGCCGTGATGGCCTATAGACAGTCCAAATGCTCCAGCCCACTACCGGTAGGTAGCGTACCCAACATGCTGGCAGCATTGCCTCGTTGAATTGCAATCCTGATTCGTTGAGCCAAATAAGTGCCAGCAGTTTGGTCACGCATCGCATCAACCAGGCGCTCTGATAGACTTTGGAAAACGCGATGAGCTCCCGGTCCCCACGGACCCAGGGTCTCAACACCAAACGGCTCAAATACGTAACCGCTACCGAGATTACTATATTTGCACCGTTTTGGCTGCTCATCCGAATTAGCCGCGGTGCCGGCCCTAACTTGTGTCTCGGGAAAAAATGACGGCGCCATAGTATCGACGCAAATAGCGTCCGACACTAAAGGCCGCCCCATCTTCCAGGAAACCAGAGTCACTCCGTCAGATCTTTTACCATAGTAAATATTAGTTTAGTTTTACAAGATGTATATATGCAAAACGCGAATGTAGTTCAGTGGTAATCCGTGTGACTTTAAACCGACGCATCCAGGTTCAAATCTCACTGTATCCTGCACCAGTCTTTAAGTTATGTCACAAAATAGATATATGTATAGTACTAGTTATGTGTGGAATTTGCATTCGCTTTTACAATAGTGAAGAAAAACATTGAGGAAACCGGCATGTTGTAGAATCTCGAATTCGTGCATGTGTCATCCACCAACCCCTACTTAGGGTGGGTTTTTTGATCCATAGTTAAAGTAACCAATGATTAAAATCTCTAACAAATTTTGACTATTGGTTAGAATTTGTTAGAGTTTTTAACCATTGGTTACCTTAACTCATTTCATTCATTCATTTCAAAAATTCTTTATTTCAATCATATTACATAATTGTTATCACCCAGCGCTAAAAAAAATCTAAGCTATAACTATCTTAAAAAAAATACGTTTTACAGGCTAAAGAACGCTTTTTTAAACTTTTTGTACAAAATGTTGATAATTCACAAGTTCTCATTAAGTCATAATCGGGGGTAGTTACATATATTTTTAACATAATTCATCTTTATACGTGCTACTAAGCTACTTCATACGTTTATGTCCTGGAGAAATAGTTGAATATTCGTGTAAATAAGTATATTTACACAGTTCAAATGCATACTTAATAGTATAAGTATTAGGTATACCTACACAATTTACATTTTACATAAGCAAGTTTTGCGATACCTATCTAAATTACATAATTATCTATGTAGGTTTTTTTTTTTATGCGATTGAATGACGTGACGATCTAGTCGTTCACCTGATGTTAAGCGACGCGGCCGCCCATAACAGTTGCAGTATCACTCGGATCTTTAAAACAATAAAGTTTCGCGTGACACTGCACTGCGCACGTCATCCTGAGACATCACACAGTCTAGTAATCAGATTACTAGACTGAGTAATCAGGTCCTAAAGTCTCATTTGCCCAATAATTTCACTAGCTACAGTGCCCTTCAACCGGAACACAGTAGTGCTTGCACACTACTGCTTGGCGGCAGAATAACTGGCAAAGCGGTGGTACCTACCTAGACGAACTTTGCAGAAAAGTCCTACCACCTAGTAAACGTGGTAAGGTAATGTAGGTAGGTACCTAATTTCTATTTTATTGAATTCATTTTTTACCTTAACCAAGGATCAAGAAACCCGCCCTTAGCCAGGCGTGATGATGAATTATAGCCTGTAGTAGGTCATGTGAGAAAAGCCCGTGTCACAGATGAGACCGTAGTGGGGTGATGACGAAATATGCAAAACATTCCCGGTCATCTCTGTTGCTGATTCGTCCTTCCATGTCGTGTTTGCCAGTCAGTCTTGGAGTCAGACCTTTTAAGCCCCAAGTCTCCCGACTTGTCTTAGCAATTGCTACCTTATGACCTTGAAGCACTTAGACCGCAGTTATGAAGTAGTGACCGCAGTGAACGTTGCTTAACTTTACCGATCGGTTATAGAAAGTCAAGCTTTGCTAAAAGGGCTTCTTCTTCTTCTTCTCGTGTAGGCAAGTGGTCAGCCCTGGTGTCAGAATTTTTAGGCCGCCCAAAGGCCACTCTGGCTTGGCTTAACGACTGTTGTCTTATGACAACAGCCGGGACCGACAGCTTAACGTGCCCTGTAACTAGCACGGTAGTACTTAGTTGTAAATACCACTTTTTGCTGTAGCGGTCACCCATTAAAGTAGTGACCGTAGCAAACGTTGCTTAACTTTACCGACCTGTTAGAAACGGCTAGTCGTGCTTCGCTATGTGCGCTATAACACTCATAGCGAGCAATACAATACGCACTCAATGGTATACCATTTTGTCTATTTTACCACAATTTTATCACAAACAATACACAATCTGCGTCGACAAAACAAGAAAATAACCAGAAGGAACCAACCGCAAAAATTACATTAATATTCCGTTACAGTCCTAAAAAACAGTTACAACTTCCCAGAAAGACTGCATCTTAGATCGTTTTACTGATAAAAAAGGACTTCTCGTAAAATTTCGCTATGACATCAACCTTCTATAAAATATACTGACAAATGGCTCATGGTCATGGACATGGCAACATTTTGACAGAAGGTCCATGATGAGGCGAAACTTCTAAATGTTGACCACCTGTTATGAATCCTGTTGTATCAAAATATCGTGTTTTTAGTTCATTAATTATAGAGAAATTTATATGTAGGGACAAATCGTCCGGTGTTCCGACTATACAGGCATGTACAGTTAGCAAAAAAAAAAGAATCGATAGTAAAAAGCGACATAACACTATTAGAAAAACTTCAATCAATTAATAACTTGGCTCGATTTTTTATAAAATAATACTAAACTAAACTATATAACCTTTGACATTTTGATTATAAAATGCATTTCTATAATCAATTTCAAATATATTTTATAACGGTAATAGTTTTTCTGCTGCCTCTACTTGCACAAAACTTGGGCACGCACCGTTTTTTGTCGCTAAACGCTAGGGGCCATCTGGCAAGGATTTTTTTAAACAAAAAACCAAGCCTGACCCTTTCTTACCTACAAAGCTGGCCCTCGTTTTTTATAAGGAGCCCTCTAAGACCCCATACAATATGTTGTATTACCGAATTAGTTGAATTTGTAAAGGGCTGATGAAATTTTTGATTGAACCGGCAAACGGATTGTCCTAACGGTCTGTTTTGAATTTTGTATAGAGCAATTTTTACTTTGTTATTAGAAATTTAATAACTTTGATGTATGAAAAAAAACGTAGTAGGTACCTATAGGTAATAAGCATAAGCTTACGTTTGACTACATTTCACCTCATTGTTTTCCTTTTTCACTCTTTTAAAACGACTAAAAATTTCACTCTACCACACAAACTTTTGTTTACTGCTAAATGCCGTGACGCTTGCCATAAGCCAACTCCACGTCTATTACTCTTTTGATTGATGACTCATTCAGACCAGACCTGCCAGTTCAGACCACCGATCGTAGTGTTTAGCAATACGTGCTTACCAATAACTCCAAATCCTAAAGGATCCATAATCTGTCCTATAATCACAACGACACAGAACCTGCATTCCCAAAATCAAAAGCTCGCCGCCTCTCAGCCAATCGAAGTGCTTCATTCAAAGAACGAATGAATGAACGGTATCGGGAGCGGATCTTTCTTTAACGTTTTTGTGTTTTTAAACTTTGTAAAGGTACTTGTTAAGCGGGGTTGCGTTTGGAATGCGTTATAGAAATTTTGCATCGGCTGTTGCGGCGGGCGGAGGTGGACGAAAGGCTGCCCCTTCAACTTTTAACTTGCTGATACTGACTTGATTTGAAAATAAAATCAAAGATTTTTTAATAAATGATACTCAATTTTTTTCAAGTCAATGTTTGACTTGAAGAAATTTGTTTTACAACGTTTATAATATCCACATTTCACCATAAATAAAAATTTCTAAAATTACATATTTAGGGTACCTACATTAGACAGCATAGCTTGTACTATTATAACAAGGGAACGTTTTTGTCATCTAACTAAGCCAGCGGTGTTTTCCCAGAGCTACAACATGCAGAATTTTAAAAGGAAGCTCAACAGAGTAAGTATTATCATAAGGTAAGTAACGAATTTAAAGGTACGTCTAGTGTTAATGTCCCATAGGCTAGTGTTAGTGTCATAAGAGGCTACTGCGGAGAGCCGTATTCTTGTTTGCTATCTAAATCATTCATCACTATCATCGTCATCATCATCAACATCCTGAAGAGGTCTACTGCTGAACATAGGCCTCCTCCAGAGAGCGCCACTTTGAGCGGCTGCTGGCCTCCTGTATCCATCGGCTCCCCGCAGCTTTCACCAGATCGTCGGTCCACCTAATGAGGGGTCGGCCTACGCTGCGTCTTCCGGTTCATGCTCGCTACTCGAGAACCTTTCTTCCCCATCGGTTGTCTATTCTACGAGCGATGTGGCTTGCCATTTCAATTTTCAAATTCCTATAGCATTAGAACAAATCAATATAAGCTTAATATAAGCGATAGTATAAGCTTACTGGCAATGTAAAAATACGAACATCAAAAACTTTAAAAATTAGCTCCCTCATTGAGTCACCTTCGAGCCTTTATTACCCCAAGTACCTTCCAGTATAGTTCAAGGCACGCAACTATAGGTGGGCAGTGAGGCCACAGGTCACACGTCGTGGCACGGACGTCGCCGCCCTTCGGACCGGTCCACCCTGGTAGCTGGTAGCCAGTTGGATCAATAAGTCTGCCTAGCCACGAGACTTTATGCTTTAGTTTTTTACTTTTAATGTTTAGGTTGGCAAGTCAATAAAAGTTGCTTGATTTGCTCAATTGACTGGGTGACTAGGTTATCAATGTGCGTGCTTTTTGAGCACAGGTATGTAAGCAACAGTATAATTTAGTCATCCCTATCAAAAACTGCCTCCATGTTTTATATTAAGTAGTTACGTAATTTAAAAAAAATCTTGATCATCGAGAGTTGAACCCACATGCTTCTCTTCTTTTCCGCAGTTCCTTTTATTTTTGTTTTCGGTTTTTAATCCAGTGTAATTTCATGTAGGTATTACTGGACATCCATTACCATCACTGTTGTTTCATTATACCTTTGTACTAATTCTATCTCCATAACCCCATTATAGGGTACTTACCTACGTATCATCTGGAAACACTTCATTAGTGTTTTGATAGTTAGAACCAGCAAATTTTGTAACAATAATAATTGCACATGTTCAAAAAATAGTCACCACTATAATTACTACGTTTCTATGTTCCTACGAACTACAGCCTTATTTGAGAGCAAGCACGTAAATCACACTTCACACTAATATTAGAAGTGCAAAAGTATGTGTCTGCATTTGTTCCGTCTTCATACTGCAATATTTCAACGAATTTCAATGTAATTTGGAATGAAAATAACTTATAATTATTATGCTGGATTAACATATATACTTTTTTTAATAACGGGCAATGTGTGTATTACTCTAGCTAACTAGTACAATAATAAAAACTGAACTAAACTAAACTAGCTACACTACCTACTACAAAGAACACTTATGGACTGTATAATAGCCGCGATGGCCTATAGACAGTCCAAGTGCTCCATCCCACTACTGGTAGGTAGCGTACCCAACATGCTAGCAGCATTGCCACGTTGAATTGCAATGCTGATGCGTTGGGCCAAATAAGTGCCACCATTATACTTAGGATACATTTTGTTCGCGGGTGAAACCGCGAAACGCAGCTAGTAAGTCATGATCTATGACACTCTCTCAATGTTGATTCGTAGATGTCACAGTCATGTCTTTGAAGGTTAAAACTAAACATGTGGAACGATGACCCAAACTAACATTAATTAGAGATACAAAAAAGCTAAAATGCTATCTCCTTTTTCAAGCAGCATTATTAGATAAACAGAAGGTGAATAGCAAGCAGTTGCCGCGATGGGCACAGGGCAGAGGTCACGGGCATGGCACGGACATCTCCGCCCCGCCCTCGGACTCTGCAGCCGCAGCGATGGCTCAGCCGAAGGTCAAAAGCTAAGCAAATGCCAACCTACTTTTATGTTAAAGCCACAGATTAGAGAAAAACGATTTTTTTTTTTTTTTGAACGGGCTAATGCTGTTGGTCTCTACCGACCTTTACAGCGTCACCGGGCGGAGAGAAAAACGATGCTAAAGCCACTGAGAATAGAAAGCTGCTACTTAGTGTTTTGTTTGTTAGTACATGCGGTAAAATTTTAAGACTATTTTGTACCTTAGATCAATAAATTAATATTTTTAAAATATTGTTCATTTATTTATCAATAAAATATTGCTGATTTAAATTTAGTTTAATAAAAGGTTACCATGATATTATAGGTAGGTACCTACTTAAGAACAATATTTTAGTAAAACTATTTTACTACTATATTTACAAAATTGATTTCTACCTATCATTGCTACTAAGTTTGTATAACTATATAAAGGCCTAGCTGCGCCCCGCGGTTTTATCCGCTAATAAAAAGTAGCCTGTGTTAATCCAATGTATAAGCTATATCTAATCCAAATTTCATCTAAATCTGTCTTGCGGTTTGAGCGTGAAGAAGTAACAAACATACACACATACACACATACAAACTTTTACCTTCAAATATTAGTGTGATGATTCTCAATGTGATTTTATCCGATATGAGAGCTGTGCAACTACCATTATAAAACGTATGGTTAAAACAAAAGCAATCCATCATCAACGATGAATTGACGACAATTAAGAAAACCGAAGTAAATTAGAGTTATTTCTTGTAGGTAGATCCTCCTTACTCCTTCAATAGACACATTTTTAAATAATCCACTTTTGTTCCTGTAAGATACACTCCCGAAAATTTCTGAACAGTTGTTCTTCTCCGATTTCACACTTTCAGAGGTACCATGTGCATAAATTTCGTTGAATATTACGTAAACATAATTTTTTTCTTATCATATTAAGATAAAAAGAACCATTATGATACCATTTATCATTGCTATTATCATAATTTTCTACCTGACAACCATATTTAAGTCACCAAGCAGCTATCACTACATACCTAGCCAAAATAGCTATAAACTTTTTCAAACGCCACCAACTATTTCTCCCCACCCATCCCCTGTCCAGGGCGGGGCGGAGACGGTACGGGCGAGCGTGACCCGTGGCCATTCCCGCCCAAGCCGCCCGCCCGCCCAACGCCACGGAACTTTATGCCACCCGGATATGCCTTTTGAAGTCATTGTCTCTGCTTTCTAAGCGAGGCTAGCTGTTTGTGAAGTTATGAAATGGGACGGGGAAATGTTTGGTAGAATAATAAAATATAAGCAAATGTCAGTAGCTATGAAGATACAGTGAAACTATCGGAATCTATCTGTTTGTTTAGCGGTTATGACTGCAAATGTGTATACGCGAAATTACTCATTATGTTCATAGTAGTAGGACCACCATTCCCGTGTTTCTAGTCTGGTCTACTCCATTTTCGTTTACAGTTTTTGGCGATCTTTACCAGATAACGTTTTGATGAAGAACGAAGAGATCTATAGAAAAGAACTGCGCAGGACTGTATTACATAAAAGCTAACCCTTCAGCTAATTCAGCTCAAAAAGTGTCTTTTCTCTACTGAGGAAACTGTCCCTACAGAAAAAACCCGTCCCTGTTTTTACAACCTCCTTGAGAAACCAGTATGGTTCCCTTTTTGCATAACTGTAAATTATACGGTAAGTAAGTAGTATGCAAATAACAAAAGGTATATGTAAAAAAATATGTAAATAAGTGCAGTTGCTTATGATGTGCAAATCTAACGATATTTACCAACTTTTTTTTGCGTTTTACCGATTTCTTTCTTATACTTTTTTTGCTTTTCACTAATTTTGATCCCGAGATAAACCAACTTGTTGTATGCAAATTTTTAACCGTTCTTGCTTACAACGTATTTTTTTGAATTTTTAACCCTTGAAATCTGCAAGTGGGTAACACTTATCAAATTATAACGCATGGTTTCAAACGGGATAAAAGAGGAACGGTTTGCGAGTTCTTAGAAGGTTTATTTTCAGGAAGTGAAAAGAGGGAAGATAGGGCATCAGCCCCTTTTTTAGCATTAGCTTCTCGAAAGTAGACCACGTAAATTGGGTGTAACGCACACAATTTTTCACACGAAAGAAAGTGTCAATACGCGTCTTGATCATCAAGAAGAGTGCCAGGGAGGGACAGTTTGAGTTACTATGCAAGGACGCGCCTAATTTTTTAGTTTTAATCAAATCTGTGTAATAATCTATTAAGAATCAAAAGTTAATTAAAAAAAATTACTAAAAAAATGTTTGTAATCCATATCTTTGCTCTGTCTACGATATACGAGGAAATTACAAAATCGTGATTGAAATACCAAAACACCGTCGCAAATAGATATTTGAATGTAAGCCTGACCTGAGAGCACTAAGTATCCAGTAGGCGAACTAATATCACATACCGTTGAGCGATTTTTATGATCTTCCAATTTACTGGTCTCATGTTCCATACCTTGGCCACGGGGCGGATAAAATGACGCTACTCGATCACCAAGCTACTCATTTTAGAACTCATTTCTTGTTACAATAATTTATTCATGTTTATAGGTGGCAAACAAGTATACAGCCCTCCTTACGGGAAAAGGTCTCGTAGCTTATGGACATCAACTCTAGACGTGGTTATTATGAAAGGTAACACGGTTATTTCTTACTTTTTAGGCACCAATCAGTTCTAACTTTTCGTACACAACTTTTGACAGCCTCTGTGGTGTGGTAGTTGAGGTATTTGTGCACATGAAAAAAAGCGCAAGTACCTACTTGTTCTGTGTCTGGGTGTTTTGGGAACATGATCCTCATAGTTCCTGGGTCCTTTAGAACAGGGAATCCTAGTTAGGCTCCAGGGTCTACGTATGTGATCGTTGGGAGTTGGCCGTTAAAAGCTAACATAATTATACGTCGTTAAGGCAAGTCAGAAGCCTTTGGACGGCCTAAAAATTCAGACACCATGGCTGACCACTTGCCTACACGAGAAGAAGAAGAAGAAAAATTATACGAAGCAAAAATCAATCAGTGATTTGGGAATTTCAGAAGTCTACTTATCTACGCGCACACAACTTATATTAATACAAATGTCATCGCATCATCATCATCATCAGCTTACACCAGTCTTCACTACAGTCACTGATGACACGGGACATTTTCAAAGTTCTTCTTAGTACAAGAAATGACTTTACCGATTTCAGTTAAATATTGCAAACAGATGGCTTACACTACCGAGATTTATATTAGACACGTTTTATCCTAGAATTAGCCATGTATCATACATGGCTAATTTGCAGAGGAAACTGAAGGGTGCTTGTGCTTCTATGTCCAAATAAGCACTTCAATGTACATTTCTGAAAAAAAAAAATGCAACAGAATCTTAAAGCGCCATTTTATTACCAAACCATTGACCAAAACGCAAGCTCACCGTCACGCCGGTTGCTGATCAGGCTCGCCGACGGTCACATGTAGGAAGTCGTTTGTCCTACACAGTGACTCGCTCTCATTGTCTCAGCACCGTTGGCCGCCGTGACTTGTGACCATACGTCATTATGAGGCGACACCGACGTCTCAACGCATGGTGTTATAAGCTCGTTAGATGTGCGATTGTAAATTGCAAGTTTTTTGCTACGTCATGGCAGGTTCCCTCATTTCTATAATCATCTAAAGTCTGCCTAATATGTTGATGTCAACCAATACCTAAGTAGCTCCTAAAATAAAATGTAGGTACCATAATAAGTAGATATATACCTAGCTCTTAGAATTAGCAAGTTGACATGGCAATAGGCAGGCCACATTGCTCGTAGAACTGACAACCGGCGAGGAAGAAAGGTTCTCGAGTGGTGACTACGAATCTAAAAACGCAACGTAGGCTGGCCCTCCACTCGATGGACCGACGACCTGGTGAAAACCGCGGGGAGCTGATGGATGCAAGATGCAAGCAGCCACTTAAAGTAGCGCTCTGTGGGGGAGGCCTATGTTCAGCAGTGGACGTCTTCAGGATGTTGATGACGATGATGATGATGATGATAATTTGAGATAAAGATATTATGCTATAGTGTGTTCAACTTCAACAGTGGATTCTGCGGCAATTATCAATTGACTCGATAATAGCTCAACAATGTCTTATTGCAAGAGGTCAGTGGATTTTTTCTCTCGTTCTTGAATAATGCAAGTCAATGAAGTGTAACTGCTACAGGGTTCTCAAGAAAAAGGTTGCAACCCGTGTGTCCTCGTTGGGACTTATGAAGCCAAGTCGTACTACAATGTTTTAACTAGTCTACCGATATAAAGTCACTTGATTCAGGGATATATGGAAACAACTACTGATAGAATGGATCGAAATGAGATTCTTCAAGAGAGAACTCATGTAACCGACATTACAGAATTCGTAAGCTAAGTGGTAGTAGACTGGCCGTAGTACCTACCCAGAGCCACAGAACTGACAACTGATGGGGTAAACTTGTTCTTCAGTGGCGTTGTGGAAAATATAGTGTCCTTTGACCAGAGTGGAGCAACGACATAAGCTACGTGAGAACTGACAACCGATGGAAGTAAACGTGTTCTTCAGTGGTTTTGTGGAAAATATAGTGTCCTTTGACTAGAGTGGAGCAACGACATGAACTGAGTGAGAACTGACTTCTTCAGTCATCATCGTCATCATCAACATCCTGAAGACGTGCACTGCTGAACATAGGCCTCCCCCAAAGAGTACTACTTTGAGCAGCTGCTTGCCTCCTGCATCCATCGGCTCCCCGCGGTTTACCAGTCAGTCAGTCAGTCAGTCAATCAGAATTCTTCAGGGGCGCTGTGGAAAGTATAGTGTCCTTTGAGTAAGGTGAATCAACGACTGGCGCCAAGTGTCTGGTGGCACAGGATTTTTAATTAGTTTTAGGCAAAGCATTTAACCACTGTCTCGCCTGATGTTAAGCAATGGCCTAATCTACGATGGGGTATGCTTGCCTAGAAGATACCTGTTCACCATCTACTAGAAAACTCTCAGGTTACAGTTAACTGGAAACAAGGAAGCCAGCAAGTTGCAGTGGATGTGAAAAGAGCCGAAGAACAGGCTGTCTACCATGGAAGAGGTCTATGACCATGTATCAGCCATAACACAAGACATGTTGATAGATGAAGTGCCGTTCTATTATTCAACATTGTACCAGTAGGTATACATGAATTCTTTATAGATTGCGAGATCACCATTAGCCATAAAAAAGGTGATGATAAAAACACAGTTTTCCTTTAGACATTTCAATGGCAATGTCCAAACGACAATCAAAACAAGTCAGAGTAACGATCTTAACGCTTTGCTGCCTCAAATTATCCCAAGACCATTGCTCTGGTGTTCCTCCACACATGACAGTAGTGCCGTATGTCCGATGCTTCCGCATTTGATATAAATTACTTAATGGGAATGATTATGGTGTGCACTGGACGGACAGACTCCGCTACGTACTTGGTATGGATCGTGGATCTACCCTATATTTCAACGCAGCAGACAGACAGGGAATCAAAGTTACATCCGAAATATATTTTTAAAATATATAATTGCTTTCATTGCTGACAAGTTCGCGTTAACTTTACATTTGCATCAACTAAAAACACCGACGTCACATCTTCACTAACTGTAAAGTCTCTGCCAACATTCTAAAGGACATTACCAGGTTAAAACCGTGCACAAATACTATTGCGCAATCAGTCGGACTCAAACACGACTTAAACACAACACTGCGCAAATACAGCGCTCGTCTTCACAATCAAGAATTAAATAATCGTAAACCGAAAGGCTTTACTGTCCTCTATAAATTACGACGTTATCTACCACTGACAAACAAGAGAATGACTTGATTAAATAAGACAATTTGTTATCTAAGAAGATGTAATCAGAACGGACACAGGTCTTCGTTACTTATGTTTGTGGAATGTGGACTTTTTATTTCGTGGTTCACGTTGTGAATTTGTGAAACATGATGAATGTAGTAATACCGATGTGCATTATTTTTGGAATAGGTATAGTTATGACGAGAAGCTGGGGCTGGGACCACAACATGCAAATGCAGTCTTACGTTAGCGTGTGCTATGCGGCTGCGCCCAGAAATTAGTATTAGGTACACAGCATATTCCTATTGTATATAGCCGCAACTAGATTTTAATAATCTCAGGATGGTATAAAATAGATTAATTTGTAAAGGAAAAATTCGAATCACTTCATAAATATTGGTATGAAATAGTTTTGGCAGAAATTACAACAAGTTATCATCTGGCTTGAACATCAAAAGTATCAGGGTTATCATATTTAAGTGATCTTTACAGAAGATTACCTTCATATATATATGCTGTTGACACACTGTTTTCTATTATGAGTAACAAAAATAAATTTTACAAAGGCTCTCAAAAGTAAAAGTGGTAAACGCCAATAAATTTAGGAAATCAATTGATCAACTTCAAATTATAACGATGGCAACCCAGTTTTTTTATGTTACCTATATGGGTTACTCAATGTATATAATAACTTTATTTACTGATCGAAGGAAACGTTTTGAATCATCCTTTACTAGGAAATCACGTCTTCATTTCGATCCATAGATCTCTATACCTACGTCAATTATACTCTTTGATGTAACTTCTGCATCGTGTGCAACGACTACGTGTCCTGCGAAAATGCTATAAATTAAATTAACATCATTTGCGACACAATGTGAAACTAAATCTTACACAAATACATAAGTATGTTTACCAACCTGTTAGACGAATGTGATAAGAGATGAACAATCGTCTCTTGTTTCCCGAAGATAGGGGGTTGATAAGGACGTACAACGTGGTCAAAGGAAACGCCGTGTTTGCTGAGCCGTGTTTGATGTGGCACTGTTTCCTGTCATTAGGTTTATATCAAAATTGAGCTTTATATCTTCAAGGTTTTTCATCAAAATTTACTTTGGGATCCATTACTTTACAGATAATGTGTCTCCGTTTCCAATCTAATTATCCGGCGTTAGTAACAATCCTGAGGCGAACTTTGCAAGGAATTGGCTGGCTAACATAATTATTACCTACTGAATGTATTGAATCGTATTTTTATCAAATAGGGAGTTGTTGCCAAGGTAATAAAATATTAAATAACTGCTCCGTAAGAAAACATATAGAACCACGTAGACTGGGTTGCTCTCTTTGGATGCCTGATAGTCGATGAGTACGCAGTTTACAGGCGTATCATTTTAAAAACGATAGATTGATTCGTTAAAGCCATTTTTTGTTAGGAACTTGAAATATGTATTAACATTTATTACATTTATTTATTTATTAAGTTTTGCTTAGCGTGATGTCACTAAAGTGATGCCGCGCTTCTTCTTCTTCGCCTTCTCGTGTAAACAAGTGGTCAGCCCTGATGTCAGAATTTTTCGGCCGCCCAAAGGCTCTGACTTGGCTTAACGACTATTGTCTGAAGACAACAGCCGGGACCGACAGCTTCACGTGCCCCCGAAGCACGGTAGCGCTCTGTTGTAAATACCAACTACTTTGCTGCTTTGCTTGTGCTTTGCTATGAGCGCTACCTGTCGCATTTAGCGTGATGTCAAACTGAAACTATAGCGAGGCGCACCGCAGTGTTACCGGCCCTCTTCATAAACTCAGGAATTTGATGCATAACATTTTAATTGTGTTTCAACACAGATCTAGAACATTTTGTTTTATTCCTATAATTGTTTTATTCCTATAATTACCTATGCATTGTAAATAAGTATAATACATGAGACACGACAACTAAAAAGAAACTGTAGAAATAACAGTCATAAACGCACTGCCACAACGCGTATCAAACGCGGAAACATTGTATTTGTCCAATATAATTTATGTCACTTATTGTCCTACGGAAACTGTAGGCCCGTTTCGTTAATCATCTATGGAAAAAATGCAATAAAACGGACCCCAAACGGTCAGCTATACCATTAGCGCCGAACCGTGATTAAGGCCCTGCGCACAGTTGAAACAATTTTTACTGAGACACATGAATGATAAAACCTCTGGATCGATCACGCATCAACTAACATTTGAAGCACCTCAAGCACCCTGATTTACTGTTTGGCACAACTTCTTGCCACACACCCTGTACGACAATGGTTGAAGACACGAAAAAAAACATGCCATTATGCGTTATTACAATTTTCAACAATTCACCTATGCATAATATTATACGTCGCATCGAGTCACATATAATTATCACCGGTAAATACATAATTTAGCACGTTACGGGTTTAGTATATTAAAAATCGTTGGTACCTAAATAACTTTCTTTCTTATTCACTTAAATATTATTTACTAGCTGCGCCCCGCGGTTTCACCCGCGGATAAAAGTAGCCTATGTGTTAATCCAGTACATAAGCTATCTATATTCCAAATTTCACCCGTATCCGTCTAGCCGTTTGACCGCGAAGAAGTAACAAACATACACAAAAACACACATACAGACTTTTGCCTATATAATACTAGCTGCGCCCCGCGGTTTCACCCGCGGATAAAAAGTAGCCTATGTGTTAATCCAGTACATTAACTATCTATATTTTAAGTTTCATCCAAATCCGTCGAGCCGTTTGAGCGTGAAGGAGTAACAAACATACACACATACACACAAACACACATACACACATACAAACTTTCGGCTTTATAATATTGGTGTGATGATATTGGTGTGATTGGTATGAAGTGTGATATCGCTGGCATTTTGGTACTTGACTTGTGGAATCCAGAGGTTTTATATGTAAGTTACGCTTCAATTTTATTATTACAATTAAATAGTTTCTTTACACATAGTTTATTAAGATCATTTCATTACACAAAAGACAAAAGTATATTGAAAAGTATATGAAAATATTAATTGCAAATAAACATTTTGCGACAGAATAAAGGAAAAAAATATGAAGTGTGCGCTGGGTGTTCTAGTTTTAATATTCGTGGATATTTTTTGCGCAAAGTACGCGATCGATTGGTGCCATGCATTCATTTATCAATGGTATAATCTGAGATAGTTATTCATATTGAGCGCGATTTATTGTCACGTGAAAGGTGTAGAGTAGCTTCATGCATAAAAAAACATTTTTTTTTATTTTGTTATACTTACGTAAATAAGTAGTATTATAATTATTAGCTACATTTTAAGCTGATATAATAATCAATTTTTATTGATTGAAGTTTGAATATAAGCACTATGCCCACTAGATACCCCCCAATAGATACTCCATGAAAGACAACGACCGCGCACCTCGCATTGGCGTAAATGGTTCTATATAAATCGCCGCTGCGCAGCACGGCCTTAGTTTCGACCAAATATTAGACCCGTGAGTACTATGCCTTATGATTGCTAATGATTATTACTTACGTTATTTCGTAGTAGTAAAAATTACCTACATCTTGATTTAACACTAAAACTGAATTTGCGTAGAAGGTGGTGGGGATTCCTGGAAAACCCTAAAATCTTTATTTTGATTTTATTATTGAACCTACTATCTTTTAGGTTTACTGCACAACTACGGTGAACAGTTATAAGGTTCTAAATTGTTAGTAGTAAGTGATAATGTTGTATCGATTTTTATTTTTCCTACGACTCTATTCTTCCCTCTGTTCGGTCCCCTAAGGTGAAAGGTCGCGTGGGGCACACGCCGGTCAGTGGCGGATGGTACCGCTTGGAACCCCATACAATCTATACGAAACCAGACCCTTTTTATAAACCATTGCTTTTGTAATACCACAGAAGAAATACCGTTTGAAACCGGCAAGCATTGGTTACGGTACATTATGTTGATGACGTAATCTTTTATTGCAGTGCTATATTGTATTGTTTTGCAGGATTTTTGTTTTTTGTAGCTTATCTATCAAACTGAACTGTAAGGTAGTGGTCATAAGAACTTATTTGCATTGTAGGTTTAAGGGATAGTCTTTTGCTGTCCTGCACTGGACTATATTAATCCTAACTCATCATTGGTATAAAAATTATAATCATGGTCAGCCGTCATTTTGCGTCTACTGCTGAACATCGTTTTGGTGATTGCAGTAGATTATACGACGAGGAGATCCGCAGGAGAACTAAAGTGACTGATATAGCTCTTAGAGTTAGCAAGTTTAAATGGCAATGGCATATGTGTAATAAATACTAATAGTGAGTCAACTCGGCGGCTAGACGGAGCAACGATGGGGTGCGGTATGAAGGAGAGCGGAGGTCCCCCCCTGCCCGCGACGTCTGCGGTAGTACCGACCGGCTTCGCTTGCGTATCGGTACGCCCGTTCACGCGTGTCGCTTACACAGAACAAGTTGCATGCATTGTGTTCAGGCTACTCTTGCGATCCGTTAGTATAGAATATACTATGGAACTACATTGTTTGCATATAATTTCATAAAATTGAATGTTTACTAAGAGAAGATTGTACATACCTCTTACCTACCTAGATCCTACTTCAAGAAAATGCGTATGTACTTATGTATCGATTTTAGCCGCATAAAAACTCTTTGTTAGTATAATACTGAATCTGTAAATTAAGAATTTTTCTATTATACGTATATTGAACGTACAACGTGAATAGAAGAAAAATACTTCGACCTATCTTTTCGTCCAAAATACGAATAACTATATAACGGAGGTTTTCAATCAGCGTGTGTTGCCAGTGATGACTTATGGAACTGAGACATGGTCTCTTACTATTGGCCTCTTTAATACCTAAGCTCAAAGACGCGCAGCGAGCTATGGAGAGAGCTATGCTCGGTGTTTCCCTGCGAGATAAGCTCCGGAACGAGGAGATCCGCAGGAGAACTAAAGTGACCGATATAGCTCTTAGAGTTAGTAAGTTGAAGTGGCAATGGGCAGGCCACATCGCTCGTAGAACTGAGAACCGATGGGGAAGAAAGGTTCTCGAGTGGCGACCACGAACTGGAAGACGCAGCGTAGGCCGGCCCCCCACTCGGTGGACCGACGACCTGGTGAAAGCCGCGGGGAGCCGATGGATGCAGGAGGCGAGCAGCCACTCAAGGTGGCGTGCGCTGGGGTAGGCCTATGTTCAGCAGTGGACGTCTTCAGGCTGTTGATGATGATGATGATGATGATGATGAGTAGGTTATAATGCAGACGGAGGAGAATGCTGCTGGACATGCTCTGATAGCTCAGTTGGTAGTAGCTCTGCCTTCTGAACTATAGGTTGTGGGTTCGATTCCCACCAGGGACAAACATATGTGTGATGAACATCGATGTTTGTTCTCTGTCTGGGTGTAATATTGTATTCTATGTATGTATTTACAAACAAAAAGTATCCTAAGTATTCTATCAGTTATCTGGTTCCCATAGTACAAGCTATATGCTTAGTTTGAGGCTAGATGGCGCTGTGTGAAATGTCCACACATATTTATTTATTCCTTATCTTATGTGCTAAGAATACACTTAATGCCTACAACATTACCAATGTCGAAATGAAAAAAAAACGGTTAAATTAATTCTGTTACGCACTAGAAACAAATAGCTATACGCTTTCTTTTTCACCATTGTTACCTAAATATCCCTTATATGTTACCTTAAATAACCTCTATTGACTCAAAACTTGCCACCTACAGTCGTTATCAGCTACAACTGGTCGGTGACCAGCCATCCAGCCACTTATTTACATGCATATCGGAAAACAAGTCGCCCATTGTCGTTTTACACTGTTCAACTTGTAAAGCTACCGGAAAATCTTCTAACTTTCAAAGCAAATGAAACTCTATGCTACAAAGAAATAAAGTTGTTTGTTCTATGTGAATACGAATGGGAAAAGCGTTGAGAAAAAAATCAGCGTTCAATAGAATTTCAACTCAAAAGTGTTTCGTTAAGGTTGTGATTAACATGTCACGTTTCGGTGTTTAGAAACAATGAAGTATCGTATATACCGCCCGCACGTCCTCTTTCGATAAGATAAAGGCCACCTGAAACGACGACACCAATACTCGACTAATGATACCGATACGGTACCGGTAACGTACCGGTTTTAGATAAAAATACCGGTTGGACCGATAGCCAGTCAATTTGTGTTTAACGCTTGGTAATTAATTGTACCCAATTTTCCGGTCGGGGTCAACACTTTCTTGTATGTAGGTAGATAAGTTTAATAAACTGTTTGTTTGTTTGCTTATTATAGTTATAAAAAAATCTTGTAAAACCTTACGCAAATTCATTTATAAATTACATATTACTACAGTATAGTATGACAATATTTATCGCACAAAAAAACCATTTGACATGGTGCTCACATTCATTACGTCCGCTGTGAGTAAAGTAACTTTAATATTTTTAAGCTATAATATTACTTTATGAAATCATATTTAATTATGTAACTTAGCACTTGGACTGTCTATAGGCCATCGCGGCTATTATACAGTCCATAAGTGTTCTTTGTAGTAGGTAGTGTAGCTAGTTTAGTTTAGTTTAGTTTAGTTTAGTTTTTATTATTGTAGTAAGTAGCTTGAGTAATAAAGGCAATTTGCCCGTAAAAAAGAAAAAAAAAATTATGTAATATTTATCATATTTATTCATACTTAATTTTACAGAGGGTAGGCACGGTTTCAAGGTTGTCAATTATAGCAAAACCTAAAAGTTAACCAAAAGCTAAAACGGCTGAAGCAGTGGATGAAATTTTGTACAGAGGTTACTAATATTACCGTAATCAACATGATACTTATTTCGGTGTTCAAATATACACAAGCAAAAAACCATATCAACCACACCACTATGCAAACCACAACACTACACACATCCACTATGTAAACTTATCGTAAAGCTTTTTTTTTTTTTTATGTGATTGAATGACGTGACTAGCAAGTCGTTCACCTGATGTTAAGTGACACGGCCGCCCATAACAATTGCAGTGTCACCCGGAACTTTAAAACAATAAAGTTTCGCGTGACACTGCACTGCGCACGTCATCCTGAGACATCACCCAGTCTAGTAATCAGATTACTAGACTGAGTGATCAGACCATAATGTCTCATTTGCCTAGTAATTTCACTAGCTACAATGCCCTTCAAACCGAAACACAGCAGTGCTTGCACACTACTGCTTGGCGGCAGAATAACTGGCAAAGCGGTGGTACCTACCTAGACGAACTTTGCAGAAAAGTCCTACCACCTAGTAAAAGCTTGTCCATATGTGTAACTAGCGGCTCGCCCCGGCTTCGCACGTGTAATGGTGTAGCCTATGTCACTCAGGGTGAATGTTAGCTTTCCAATGGTGAAAGAATGTTTGAAATCGGCACAGTAGTTTTTGAGTTTATTCATTACAAACATACACACAAAAATACAAATCTTTCCTCTTTATAATAGTGGTGTAGATGTGTAGATAGTGGTGCAGATTTATATAGTGGTGTAGATAAATACTAGTGATTTTTGGGTAGGTCCCAACGGATTCCACCAAACAGATCCCACTTAATATTTTTTGTAACTAATACTGCATCTGATCTCATCTGATCCCAATCAAAAAGTTGGACGTAAAACAAACGATAAATGCTGTCAGAACACGTTTTTTTGAGTTTGAAGATATTATCGACGACAAAAGTGTTTAAGTAAATAATGAGTTACCTCCTACGAGTTACTGCTCTCCTAGTACCTACGTATAAGAGTAGTAGGTTTTTGTAAAACTTGCATTTAGCATTTTAGTTCCATGTATATTAAATCTTGACCCTGAGTTCCCAGAAACCTCGGGTGGTGCTGAAAATTGCATAATGATCACTTATTTCTTGGATATCAAGATACTCTATACATACTTCGGTAGACCACTAGTGATGGGACTTATTGAGAAAACAATCGATATTGCAATTTTTGAATATGGAAGTTATCGTGATTAACTAATTTGGATTAACTTACCTTACAAAATAAAAATAAAATGTCTATGGATTAATATATTCACTTTGTTTTAAAAAACTTTTTAAGTGTTAATTGTAAGAAGAATACTTGAATAACGTTCAATACATATGTATTATGAACCGACCTATCACTGGTAGGTAAAAGTTTTAAAGTTCGATTCAAATTGGTTAGTTGGGTATATTAGTCAAGTATTAATACGATATTATCATAAAGCACTGTGTCGATGTGGTTTATGGCTCAACATTTTATATTATGTCAACGTTGCTATAAAATAACCTCGTTCTTTATATAATAGTTGAATAATTAGTGGGCTGGAGCACTTGGACTGTTTATAGGCCATCGCGGCTATTATACAGTCCATAAGTGTTCTTTGTAGTAGGTAGTGTAGCTAGTTTAGTTTAGTTTAGCTTAGTTTAGTTTAGTTTTTATTATTGTAGTAGTTAGCTTGAGTAATAAAGGCAATTTGCCCGTTAAAAAAAAAGTTGAATAATTTGTACAAACTCCAGTCTGGGTTGAGCTATCATTTAATATTTACTATTTGTTAAGTTTTATAGTCTTATTGACAAGTAAAACATGTCCACAGCACGAAGCTTACTTTATGTTTACCTTAAATATGAGGGGAAAATCCAATTTAGATACGCTATCATATTTACGTAACAAAATAATTATAATAAAATTACTTATATGTACTGCATATTTGACAGCCTCTGTGGTGTGGTAGTTGAGCAGGACGGCTCATAACCTGGAGGCGGCGGGTTCGATTCCCGCGACAGGACAAGTATTTGTGCACAGGAAAAAAAAAAGCGTAAATAAGTACTTGTTCTGTGTCTGGGTGTTGTGGGAGCATGGTCCTTGTAGTTCCTGGGTCCCTAGATACAGGGAATCCTAGTTAGGGTCCAGGATCTATGTATGTGATCGTAGTTTTCTTTCCGAAAGTTCAATATTTTTTCATCTTGGTAAGTTATGACCATCAGTCTTGCATAAAACAGTATTGGTGGTGAATGCCGTATTGTCTTTGTAGAAGAAAGTACCGTTAAACGACAGACTTATCGCAGTTTTAGCTAGGCTTTAGTCTTGTCAAATAACTAATTAATGATTTAGGGTTGTCGATATAAAACCACCGACAACTTTATTTCCCATCACTATTCAGACTATGCGTCTCGACTGCGATACTTCCATGCCTAATTGCAAATTATGGCTGTCATCGTGCTAATGTGTCATAAAACGACGGAACACCGGCCACGTTCACGGCTGTGGTTGGGACCCTGCTGACCTCTGATTCAACGGCTGCCAGAGTGACCCCTGAAAGGGGAAAGTTAGGTCTAAAATTAAGAAATAATGTACTGGTTTAGCAACTGTAGCAGGTAGCCTGCAGTCTATAAAATATATCCATTAGTTACGTTGCACACTGCGGCCAATTTTATAGGCATTAGTTGAGAGATCTAAAACGAAACTGTTGCTGTTCTTGTCATATAGACGGCAATGTAAAAGACTAGCTATATTTTTAGAAAGCTATATTTTTAGTAAGTTAAAGACTGTCAACTAAAGCCTTCAAAATTGGGTCTAATGTTTACCTACTAAATTAACTGTAAAAAAAATCTATTTAAGTATATGTAATTTAATTGTTAATCTAGTTCTTGATGATTTCGGTACTTAATACGTCAGAATTTTATTAACGTCATTTATAACGGATTTCAAGACGTGTTTTGAAGTGGCGTAGTGAACCCATCTACTGGTACTACGTTTTTTTAACGTCTTTTTCACTACTAAAACTTTAGCTACGACGCCAAAAAAGATTTCTATTGTATAAAATATAACCGTAACGCAGCAGTTAATGAACGCCAATAACTAGCTCCGATTTAAATCTAATTCTCTAAGAAAACTTAAAGTTCAAAAATATTTTAAGTCTACGTATAATATGGAAATTGTATAAGTGTCATATCAATCATCCCAAGAGCGTGCACTCACGTGAACTATAACGAATATTTCGCTACTTCTTTCATTACGCACGTCCACATAAACTACAAAGGTGCCGCCGTCAGATTCATCATATCCGAAGATAGATCCAAGACATCTAACACTACTGTATCGGGCCGATGTGGCCATTTAATACCATTATTTGGGCAAGTTTCGGAATTTTGTATTTTTGAGCGGTGTCCGCTAAGCAAACACTGTTGTTGGGCGGTCAAACACTTCGCGGTTCGTTTAACCTATTCAATGGGACTTTGTTAAGAATTACAATAGGTTACTCATATTTTTAAAATCTTGTTCTGCTCAAATTTGAACCTTTTAGCCATTTCAGTAAGACAGTATTTCACTGGAACGACATTTCTTATTTTTTGGCTTTACTTAAAAAATCATAATCATGTTATGGTCTACGGTAGCTGAATCATTTGTGGGCGGTTTATGCCTTTGAATTTTTATAGTAAAAATGTATTGAAAAGGAAAGCCTTAACGTTTACTTAAAATTAGAGACTAGTCCTGCGTTATCAATAAATTATGTTGCAGCTGTATACATATTATGCCATCAGAACGGAGAGTAGGTATCTATAGCTTTTAATATAATTGCATAGAATGTAACGAAGTCATTTAATATCTACCTATTATAAAATAGGTAAAGGAACTGACCACAGAATTTAGGTGCCCTGTTTTACTCGTTAAATCTACAAATCATTAAAGTGATTTATTTAAATGACAACTTTGAATTAAGGCAATAGATTTCGTTTGTGAAGTAAAGAATAAGTAAAATTTGTTTTACAATGACAAGGACTAAGTAGAATGTCGTAACTTCAACTTCAGCTACAAAAGCGCAACTCTCAACAATGTATTTATATTTCACAAGAGGTACCTAAATACATTACAAAAATGAGCACTAAAAACATAATAGTAAAGTCGCTTGTATTATTTTATTTACTACTCACACTATCATTGCAAACCATTCGCTAAATATAGACAAGACCCTCGGCGCTTCCGCATGGCTTCAACACACTAGCTAAAGACCAAGCGACTAGTAAGGGCATAAACATCACGCATTAAAACCACACTTATCACAAGCGGTACAATCATACACAATCGCCTAAAGCCACTTCAAGGTACAGAGAAGCACACGTGTCGATGTGCGGTAATCCACGGCTTTAGAGCATAATCCGACCACCCATACACAGAACCATCCATTTAGAACGCTGCCCACAATAACACCCCCATTATTTTATAGAAAAGAACATACAAAACTCATGTTTAAGAAGTGGCGTAAGTACCGTACTTGTGATGGCGCTTACAGCGTTCTTGTGTTGACTGCAATCTATGCCCATAGGTGCCCTTATTTGACGCCATAAAATCGGGACCACCAACGTAAAAGCTCTTTTTTGCGAAACACTTTTTGATGCGAATGTAATGATGCGATCGTGAATTTTGGTGGTTTTCATGTATTTAGTTTCATTGTAATTGCAATGTAACTTTTTTGTAATAATAGTTATTTTCAATAGAAGTTAAACATAGCAGAAGAGTTTTGCACGTAATGCTTAGTACAGTACAACGCGTTTCAATATCCCAAGAGAGACACATTATAATGAAGACATTTTGTATAGGAAAATCCCTTCCAGTGCAGTTTTTAAATAATTGCGCATTATTTGAACAAATACAGATTTAAACTAGCCAGAGTATAAATAATATTAATATAATAGTACTCCTCTCAAGTCCTCATCATCATCACAAACATAAAACACAATACTTACCTACTTCTCAATAAAAATCCAGGGCTTGTACCGTTTGGAAGAGTCTATGTACTTACAAAACCCTCCGGTCGGTTTGGTCCACTTCTTAAATTGTCCATTTCCAAAATTGTCATCTTCCTAATTTGTCTTGATCCTAAAAGGTCTATATACCTTTTGTCACTCGGAACTTTAAAATAATAAAGTTTCGCGTGACACTGCGCTGCGCACGTCATCCTGAGACATCACACAGTCTAGTAATGAAATTACTGGACTGTGAAATTAGATCATAAAGTCTCATTTGCCCAGTAATTTTACTAGCTACAATGCCCTTCAAACCGGAACACAGTAGTGCTTGCACACTACTGCTTGGCGGCAGAATAACTGGCAAAGTGGTGGTACCTACCTAGACGAACTTTGCAGAAAAGTTCTACGACCTAGTAAAAGTAAAGTAGTGGTGTTATGCTATAATGTAAATTCTATTCTATTCCATACCTACTTACTACAATAGGATGGAAGAGAGTTTAAAATAATTAAGAAATTGTAATTAAGAATTTATTAATAACAAAAATATAAACGCCAGAGACAATACTATTTATCGCGGGCACATTATGTACTTACCTATTTATAAAAAAACATATTGAATAAAAAACTTTCTAAAACACTTCGAAAGACAATAATGAATATAAATTACTACGATAACAAGATATTTCGTATAAAGTTAATTTCTTACGTCACAGTCGATGATATATCAATATAGCTAATGATGGTCCGATGTCGACAATAAAGTACTGTTGTTGACAAAATTGTTATAACACATATCTTTCATTAAAAGATTGTAATATTATAGCTGTCTTCTGTTGTCTCCTATACTATGTCCTGATTAAGTAACTAACAACACTCGAACCACTGGACTTAGAGACAAGTGTCTTCCATTTACGGCGGTGAATTAAGGGTATTTGAAAATTCAACCCCTAAATAGAACAAATTAATAGAATGTTAAAGATTGTGTTGATTGTTTGGGGAGGCCTATATTCAGCAGTGGACGTCTTCAGGCTGATGATGATGAAAGATTGTATAAAAAACCACGGGCTGCTGCTCTATCATTATCACCATCATCATCATCAACTGCCTGAAGACATCTACTGCCGAACATAGACCTCCCCTAAAGAGCGCCACTTTGAACGCACTTGGCTGCTTGCCTTCTGCATTTATCGGCTCCTCGCGGTTTTAACATCGGTCCACCTATAATGCGGGGCTGGCCTAATATATATATATAATATATGCTGCGTCTTCCGGTTCATGGTCGCCACTCGAGAACCTTTATTTCCCATGGTTGTTAGTTCTACGGAATGGTGTTTGGACAGCTAACTTCCTAACTTGCCAATTCTAAGAGCTACATCGGTAACCTTAGTTCTCCTGCGGATCTCCTCATTTCGGATCGTATATCGCAGGAAACACCAAGCATAGCTTTCTCCATGGCTTATTACGTGACTTTGAGCTTACTAATACGGATGCTTCTAATTGGGTATAAATAAAAAAAAAACCCATGGAGAAGAAAGGTTCTCGAGTGGCGACCACGAACCGGAAGACGCAGCGTAGGCTGGCCCCCACTCAGTGGACCGACGACCTGGTGAAAGCCGCGGGGAGCCGATGGATGCAGGAGGCGAGCAGCTGCTCAAGGTGGCGTGCTCTGGGGGAGGCCTATGTTCAGCAGTCGACGTCTTCAGGCTGTTAATGATGATGATGATGATGATGATGATGATGATGAAAAAAAAAAACAATTTTTGCAACACTCATAACAGTTCTGCAACAAATAGTACAAATATGACTGCTCACTCGGACGCACGCCAATATGTATTAATGATGTACGGACAGACAACGATTACCGTCCATCTGTTACAGCGACGCTTTCCTGTGTCCTGCGGGAAAACCCGGGAAAAGGAAGCTATAGATATACAAATTAATGATTCTGTTGGCCTTATTGTATTGAGACGGTTCATAACGTTTTTGATTGATTATTTTGTCTAGTTGTTTTATGAATTATCAGCCCTATTATGGCGATAGTCGATTGTTTCTTTACTTTATAACAAAACCTACAATGATAACAAGATTCTAATTTAGGATATCAAAAATAAAAATGACGTAATCGATTGTCCTAAATGCATATTATCTATTTTTCAGTTTAGAAACCAACCTTATTCCTATTTTAAAGTACAGTCAGCTACATAAATACCTGAATGAACGTGGTGTACCAATCATGATAGCTAGGGAAGTTGTTTAAAAAACATTATGTTATACAACGAAGTAAACACACCGAAGCAGCGTACCACAGAATAAATAATAGGAAGGACTATGTACTGTAAATGTATAAATTAATCTACGCCTCGATGCATAAAATCACTTATCTTTTTTGTGCTGTTTCCGAAATTTTACGAAGTTCATTGTCATCGGCGTCTCTATATTTAATTATTTGTGTCTTTTCATCATCAGCCTGAAGGCGTCCACTGCTGAACATAGGCTTCCCCCAAAGAGCGTCACTTTGAACGTCTGCTTTCTTCCTGCATCCATCGCCTCCCCGCGGTTCTGACCAAGTCGTTGGTCCACCTAGTGGGGGGCCGGCCCGCGCTTCCCCATCGGTTGTTAGTTCTACGAGCTATGTGGCCTGCACAGTGCACACTGCCACTTCAACTTGCTAATTCTCAAAGCTATATCGGTCTTAAAGCTTGTCTGTCTGTCCATCCGCAAATCTGCCTTTATCACAATTAATTTTACCCAGCTCAGATTATAATATTATTTTAGCAATAGGTACTTGAGCATTTTGCATAGTGTGAGCAAGATACCTATTCTTCTTCTTCTTCTTGCCGTGTAGGCAAGTGGTCTGTCTGCCCTGGTGTCGGAATTTGTAGGCCATCCAAAGGCTTTTGACTTGACTAAACGACTGTTGCCTTATGACAACAGCGGGGACCGATGGCTTAACGTGTATGCCCTCCGAAGCACAGTAGGGCTCAGTTGTAAATATACCACTTCTTTTGTAGCGGTCACCAATAAAAGTGGTAACAGCGAACGTTGCTTAACCTTACTGATCGCGGTTAGGAACTGCTAGCCGCGAACATGCTATGAGCGAAGCTCAACTAGCCTAAAATGTAACAGGTTGAAGAAATGAAAGAGACAGTGTTTGTGAAAGAGTAAAAGAAACTAGATAACTAACCGAAATTGTAATAGAAGTAAGAGAGAAAATAAAGAATGGTGGCTTACGTCTTAACTTATCATTCACGTTACAGTATTACTATGTCAGAACTAGGATCGTAGACTGGTTTTGCTTATCAGCCTATGTTTTATGTACAAGTTAGTGGTGTAAACTGTATGTGTATTTGTCAATAATGTATGCAATTGGCACACGGCGACCGGCGCTCGTGACACCCTGTCTGTAAAGTTCTATGTACTTGTTAGCCTTTGTTCTGCCAAAAGATATAATGTAAGCTTGTCGTGTCTATTATCTTATAAAGATATCATAAATCCCTTATTAACAGAAGAAAAAATCGCAATATGATTTCACCCACATGCTAAGCGTGATTACTATACAGCCAAATTCAAGATGCAATATTTACTAACATTGCACTGACAGTAGAATCAGCTGATAGCAGGAGTTGCAAACATTTTTATTTTTTAGGGCTGGTGGCGTAATCACTCATGAAAAAGTTTTCATACCAGCTTCATAGAGAACCTCTTGGCCAAGCCAGTGTATTGCAACCTGCACCAATAAAATTGCTTATGATAATCGTGGGATTTCTTTGGCTTCGTTTCCTGGTTTGGAGCGTGCCGACTTCATTCTTCTTCTAGCTTGAAAATAATAGTTCTTAAAAAGTTCGAGAATGTACTTAATAAGTAATGGTACAACTAAATACCTGGGTGTAATTGAATTCATTAGCATCCTTTAAAACTAAATACCTACTCCTGCCACCAGTCACGTGATGACCAAAATTTATTAAAACTAGTGCATCGATTGGATAATAACTCTAAAAATGTCATACTTTACTTAATCAACCGTGCCAAAGTACGAAAATAACTTAAATTAATTTAGCACTGTTTTTAATTAACATGAAAGATAACAAAAACTTTCAAAAGTATCAAAATCATTCCTGCCCTTCAAACTATATGTTGGGCACCGGCAATCTTTATAATTTTTATTTATTTATTTATTTATTTATTTATCTAAGATTCACAGCTTATTACTATTTCCATTATAACGCAGTTACATACTATGTTGCACTTAAGCCAAAACGAATCTACACTTTGTCGATTGAACATATGTATACGCAATTAGGAGAAGCAAGGTACTAAATGATTACGAAAAACAAATTATGTAATAAAAACTATAGGCAAAAAAAACATTGATTTGGCTCGAGGCAGGTAGGTAGGTACACGCGGACTCGGATTAACATAATGAATTTCTGCCACTAAAAAGAGTGCGGCGGAAAACGATAAAAATAATTAGTAGGTAAGTTAAATATTAAAATACAGCACTATTAATAGTAAAGCAGTAATCACTAATCACAAGTAATATAAGCAGACTTGAAACCAGTGAAATATCTAAAACTTTGTTAATACCTATTGAAACATTAATCACGTTAGGTACAGGTAAGTATTATTTATTATAGTGGTACCTATATACTAAACGAGCCAATATTAATTTATGATAATTTGGGTAATAAATACAGAAATATAATTGTTTCACTAATAATATACATCACCTACTAGGGGCAGTTAGTGGAATATAAAAATAAATAAAAAAATTTTTTTAATAAGAAAATATTTTAATTAGGACTCTTTAATAATCATCGATAAATTATGTACTATCATGTACTCAACTTATGCTAATAAATTCAATTCCACGTTGTTTAATGTACTTACCGTAGATCGCGTCACATGTCACGCGTCAATCCCCGTCAATGTGTTGCAACTTTTAAATAACAAAAGTAAATATAGATACTTTTCCTACATTATTATGTTATAAACAATTAAAGGAGTTAAGCCTGATGTAACAACAGCACGGAATAAGAGCCAGATAATTCAAGTGTTGCAAACGCCACCGCAAGCTAATTGCGTCCATCCTAGCTTCTAATATTGTTTTATTAAGCTGGCAACACAGTAACGGGTTTGTCAGGAAATAGATATTTAATAAAAGTACATATATAGATGTGAAATTATATAGTGTAATTAGGCAATAAGTGGTGGACTGAAAAACCACGAGGAGCCGATAGATGCAAGCAAGAAGCCGCTTAAAGTGGCGCTCTATGGTGGAGGTCTATGTTGAGCAGTGGACGTTTTAAGGATTTTGATGATAAAACTAATAAACCCATGCGAAGCCGGGGTGGGTCAGCTAGTGCTTAATGTGAGCACAATTGGGCAAGAGATTGTCCAGATATAAGACTCTGATGATATCTGAGTCATATGGTATGATAGTTATTTGACCGCAATATTTGGTACCAAATGTATGTAAGTACTTTGCCAGTACGTCATTCGTAAAACTGACCACCGATGCGGGAGAAAGGTTGTCGAGTGGCGACTACAAACTGGAAGATGCAGCGTAGTCCACTGGGTGGACCGTCTATAGGTATGGTCAAAACCGCGGGGAGCCGATGGATGCAGGGGACAAGAAGGTGCTCTGTGGGAGAGGTTATGTTCAGCAGTGTACGTCTTACCGCTTTTGAGGATGGTGATGATGTAAAAGATTGTGCTCGCGAGGTCTAATGTTTGAACAAATGTTCACAAATATTTCCTCTGGTTTAGGCATAGGTTTCATGATCGAGTATTTGTTTCCTCTAAAGTAAATGCAGTGCAGTGCAGACGAAAATCAGAAAAGTGAAGTTTTTTGCTTAGTGAAACTTTTAAGGTTGTGTAACCCACCCCTTACCCACCGGTCGTGTCTCTGGACAGTGCAAGTACTGCAGCGCAAAATTGAAATTAAAACTGAGCTGAGACAACGCTGCGATTAGCCGCGGTGCAATGCACTTGTGAAACGGCTGTTGCTGATTTGTGCAGACCGACTTTTGACGAAAGTACCGACTTTTAGTGACACATTTTAAACAAGATGAAAATATTATACGAAATATAGGTGTACGTACATGCAACCACCAACCCATCTTGTCCCGTGAGTACTGTAAGAATCTCCGTAAGGAATTTAAAGAGAATGGCAGCATTTTCATCGTCCTGAAGACATCCATGGCTGAACGTATATAATAGGCCTCCCTCCCCCATACAGCGCCACTTTGAGCAGCTGCTTGCCTCTTGCATCTATTCGGCTTTCCGCGTGTTTGACCTGGTTGTCGGTCCACATACTGGAGAGCCAGCCAACACTGCGTTTTCCAGCTCGTGGTCGCCACTCGAGATCCTTTCTTACCATTTGATTGTCAGTTCTGCGAGTAATGTGGCCTGCTTATAGCCATTTCAACTTATAATTTTTAAGAGCTATCCGGTGATTTAACTTCTCCTGCTGCTCATTTGGGAACTTATCTCGCAAGGATTGAAGTAGGTACTTATATAACAGGCCTAAATAGATGTACATAAATGACAATCTCAGAACACACGGAAACCAAGAGCAATTTAGTAAATGGAATTAAGAGGTCGTCAACAGTTAGTTTTGAAAACCCGGAACAACAAATGTTTGCCATTGAATCTTTTGATCGAGATATTTGTCTAGTCATTGTTTTCATGTGTGGTTGCGTTCAATGATATTTTTCGCTTGAATATTGTGGTATTTTTTAATTTTAGATGATGTTGCGTTTGTTCACATTTCAACCAAGATTGTCAAGAATCGGTGCCGTGTTTACTCTCCTTTTAAATACTTCCAGATTGTCAACAACAGCCTGAAGGCCTGCTTTTCACTACTGAAATACAAAAGATACATCCAGTTTCTTTTATGCTTTAGCGAAAAAATCTTATAATTAGTACTTTATTTTCACTAATTCACGTGATAAAATACATAATTGTGAGAAACTCACGATGATTGTGTGTGGTCCGAAGGTGATGCTGTCGGCCAATATTTGTACGAGCATAAAGATAATGCTGGAAACTACCACAGATAGCTGTGGTGTAGTGATAAGCGGCGCGAGTAGCGGATTTATCACCAACCTGTATTTGGCAAATAGCGATCTCAGGTGTGCGATATCATTGGGAGATACATTATTATATAGGTACTTATATTATCCTTCCCATGCTTCCCCGACGCATCTTAGCGTGAGTGAGCTTAGTATTTGGCTCTTTTCAAATATTAACTTTTGGAGTGTAAGAAAACTGCGTCAAATGATATTTTAATAAAAACTGCGTAGTCTGTTGGCTGCATTTGCACCTACAGATACCTACATGTATCTCGTATCTTGTCCTATGTAATAAATAAAACATAATATCATAGGTCAGGATGATGTGTGCAGTGCAGTGTCACGCGATTTTTTTTTTTTTTTAAGTTCTGAGTGACACTGCAACTGTTATGGGTGGCCGTGTCGCTTAACATCAGGTGAACGACTAGCTCGTCACGTCATTCACTCTCATAATAATAAAAAAGTCATAACTCATATTTAACCTATGTATAAAAATATTAATGTTTATTTATTACATTGTTAGGTTCATCCCGAAATTAGTATAGACATTATGTACGTGGGGGAGATTTCAGCCAAGCGAAAGAGAGTTGAATGGTTTAACTGTCCTTGACTAAGCCATACTCAGTCAAATCAACAGGGTAATAAGATTAGAATAAAAAGTAAACATTTACCTAATGCTTGTCGATTCTGTATCAGATTACAGCTTATGTTATTATGCTTAATCGCTTTAATCTACCTCGCGTCTCTTATCAACACGTGCACACTCTTCCTGTCATACACATGAACAAATTTACAACCCAGCTTTCATCCACGATGCCTTCGTCGCGGTCACCATATTAACCTTAATTAAATACCGCAGTGGTATCTACAATTATTACAGTCCGATGAGATAATGCTGTTTGCTTTACCAATCTGTCACTTGTTTTAGAATTCCATCTTTTAATGGGCTAACATTGTTTTTGCATGAGGTAAAAATAGTTTTTATTTCATCGGGCGTCGGTATACATATTTGCACTATTGCTGCACTATCTCTAGGTGATTAAAAGAGATATTTTGATAGTGCGTTTTTGTGTAGGTTATAATGTATGTCAGATTCAACTAAGTGTGATTATCACACTGTGATTAGTAGCAGAGTGTCTGATAAAAAGTAGCAGAGTGATTTATGAAAAATAAAATCATATGATTTTCACCTGCTCCTTGCGATTTGATCCATGCCTAGTAGGTACCTACTTATAGCATAAAAAATATAGAATTTAGGCAGGGTTCTTTATATGTTGTGCTTGATGATTGGACATAGATATAGATCAACTCAATGATATCTTGACTTTAAAGCCAGCCAGCCAGCTTATTAGCCATTTCTGCAACAGAAATAAATAAAAAACAGTTATTAATATTATTTACAAGCTCTTAACTTTAACTTACCATAGAATCCTAACTCTCGTTTGACACCAATTACCAGAAACCATGGCGCACGATGGATTCTCACGATGCTGGTGAAACCAACCGCATAACGGACCTTAATGTATTGTTTTCTTTATTTATTTGTAAGTGGTAGGTGTGACTGTTTGATTGGAGGTAAGTGTTGTGCCGGTGGCGGCTGCTGAATAGGGGTTACAAGTGAAAACGGTTACTGTTAGAGAAAATTAAAGGAAGTGTCATTTGCAGATAGCCTACTAATAACTAACAGTGAAATGGCAACCAAAACATAAGATTAAAAAAAACTAAAATGTAACAAGATTCAAAAGTAAGAATTGTTAGCTTCCAAGGAGTCATAGAAATCATACAGGACTCGAATCGTGCATTCTTTCTTATCGTATAATAGTTATACTCCTGATGATAAAACGTGAATGCTTCCCCAGCGGTCTTCCAGCAAAGCTATATACATCATGAAATCTACACACAGAGAGTTGTTTGGAGAGTTCAATAGTCCAACAAGGTAATGATGGTGATGATGATGATGATGTTGACAGAGTAAGCAACACATTAGTTACACCTCCAGTGTTACACAGATGTCTGTAGGCTACGGTGTCCGCTTTCCATAACGCGATGGATAGTACGTAGGTATGCTTGCATTAAAAAGCATCGAAACTATACACTAAAAGTGTAAGACTTCACATTATACTGATAATGTATTATAAATATTAAGGTACATATTTAATAACGTTTTAAATACGGCATACGTTCAAGCTTCACTCAAGGACAAGGACTTTAAATATTTTGGCATACTAACCGCCATTTTGTATTTTTTTCAAAATAGCGGCAACTGATAAGACCTATATCAATCGATAGCTGACACGCTGACATTAAAGTACTCCACGCACCATTCAATCCGTTACGTGATTTTTTGACTTTACTGCTCGATGGGAGCCGCAACACGCTTCCTCACGATACAACTCGCTGGATGGTCGAGCACAACATGCCTCCGCTGGATGCAATTTGACCGATTGAGTCAACTAATCGCGTGGCAGATTGCATCTGGTACGTACAGTTCTAAATACAAACAGGGGTTGTATGCAAAGATTATAAAGCCCGTTGATAGCTCGTGAACATAATTTCTTGTACAAACACGACTCACCTGCGCGGGCAGGGGGCGAGGTAACAAAACGAGACAGTCGAAATTTATACGAAATTACAAAGAACAGAACAAGATGAAACAAAAGACATCAATGAGATTCCATGATTTATCAGAAATTCATAGTATTTATTAGAAATTAGTGGTTGAAATACACCACTTATTTTCGTATGAAGGGAAGTTGTATCATTGGTCAACTGCATTTATGGTCAATCGTTGTATGTGACAAAATTTTCATAAACGTCACGTAAAGTTACAAACATGGCAAGTTTTCTCTTCTAAAGTTTTGTTAGTAAATTCATAAAAGAAAAGAAAATGAAGTAATTTAGTGAAGACAATACGACAGACAGACCGTAATCAAGTTTATATGGACACAGTACCACAAACAATTTGTGGTCAGGTGACTAAATGACGTAAATTCCGTAAAACTATTTAGGTTTAGGACGATTACGTTAATATTTTGTTCTCTGTTTAGAAAAACATTTTAATGGAAAACGCGAGTATTTTTAACAGTTTCAGCACAGTTTTGGCGTGCGTTTCTATCATGGGTAGGTAGGTTCCAATTAAAAATTTACCGAATTTTTTTTGAACCTGTTAAACAAGGCACTTTTTTTTAATTCGGATATTATATTTAAATTACATAGATAGGTAGCCTACGGCCGTAATATCTGTGTACTTTAGTATAATTTTATTATGCACTAAATAAAGTTTTTCTATTTTATTGTGAGAAGATTGATGACAGAATAAATGAATAGAGAAATATTTATTTATTTATTATATAGTATAAATGAGATAGTATAAAAAGAGCAGTCAACCCTCCCAAGCAATCCAAGTGTGTCTACACCACACGTGCGTGCGGTCAACCGTGTAAGCTAGGAGTGACAGCGCGACGATGGGCTAAGCTTTGACACGGCTGACCTGGTATTTTAGTTATAAACTAAAAAGGTATATTTACTTAATAATTAGATTTGTTTCACAATTATATTGAAGTTTTTTTAAGTTTTAGAGTTTTATTTTCACCGGTTTTTTTCATAACAATAGTACAACAATGAAAAGCGTAGGTATATACCGCAGGCCACATCGCTCGTAGAACTGACAACTGATGGGGAAGAAAGGTTCTCGAGTGGCTGCCACTAACCAGCCCCTCACTGCCGGAAGCCGATGGATGCAGGAGGCAAGCAGCCGCACAAAGTAGTGCTCTGTGGGCGAACCCTATGTTCAGCAGTGGACGTTTTCAAGCTGTTGATGATGATGATGATGATGATGATGAGTAATAGAGCACCACTTTGGTCGGCTACTTACCTTTTGCATCGTAACGGCTATCCTTAGTTGGGAAAGGCCTATATTTTGATGAGGCCGTAATATAAGTAGGTACTTACCCCTATTAGTAATATATCTACTTTCAAATGTTTTAAATACTCTATATTTGTCTACCTTTCTGTCTGTTTGTTCATTAGTTTTCACGATTAAACGGCTGAACTAATCGTGATAAAGTTTGGTATGGAGATAGTTTGAACCCAAAGTAAAGGTATACAATATTCGTGATAAACTTTAATAAACGTGTAAAGCCACGGGCAAGCATACAGTTTATGTAAACAGTAGTACAATCTGTACCATTTTAGCTTGTAACCCTACAATTGTAAAATATAACAACCCCCATAAATCTTTATCCCAAACAGCTCCTACTGTTCTATTATCACAACAGTCAAAACAACAAAAACACTTATCTCTGTTGTCAAACAAAGTATAACAATAATCACAACAAGGTCTTAAAATAACAATAGATCAATAACATTCACTGTCCAGTCAAATGTCTCAAGATTTTTTTTAGTGACTGTCAAATTTCGTTGTTGTAAAAACAAAGATGAAGTTTTTTTCCTTTAAATGGAGTACAAATAATCAGTTGATCATTACATAAACGATAATCGATGGGTAAGAAGGTAAGAAAGGTTTTCGAGTGGCGATCACGAACCGGAAGACGCAGCGTAGACCGGCCCCCCACTAGATAGACCGACGACTTGGTGAAAACTGCGGAAAGCTGATGGATCAAGAGACGAGCAGCCGCTCAAAGTGGCGCTCTGTGGGAAGGCCTATGTTCAGCAGTGGACATCTTCAGGCTGTTGTTGATAATGACAAAAAATATAAAAGCTATTTTTAAACGGTCATACGTTTTTGTACCAATTTTTTTGCACAAATTTGTCTATGGCTCTAATAGGGTAAAAGCACCAGTTAGTGGCTGTAGCGACCGCAAATTTGTCAGACCACCTTGCAGCTAAACGTAATTTATGACCCAAAGCCAGGAAGAGGACGGTAAGCCGTGCTATTGCATAATCTGCGCAATTTATGGATGCTTTTGTTGACTGTATTGCGCTTTGTCGTTTTTTTGTAATTTCCTATGAACCTAATTATCATTGTAATTAAAATATCTATTTAAAAAATATTTATTGCAACAACTTTATATTTTAGAAATAAAACTAAATAACATTTAATAGAAATTAGACTTACTTAACAATGATATCCTAGTTAAAAGGCGTTTCATATAATTATAGACTGTTTTGAAATTAGGCATGGCCCTGTATGGATATCGGAAGGAGATCCGGCCAAATTAAATGATCGAATTTAAAAAAAGAAGCTGATCAAGAGTATCTCTAAAATCGATCACGCCCATGGAAAATCATCGGTTTTGTTCGGAATCTGCACGTGAGGCAAAGGTCGGTCCTTGTATTAAAGAGAGGAAATCCGGAGTTCATTGTTGTATCCAACACTTATGCACTTTACCTGACCGGCAAATAAAAGAGCTCGGCAGAATAGGCCTGCGGTAGCTGCCGCGTTTATATTCAGTTAAAAAAAACACATAAAGAAAAAATTTGAATTTAGAACACATTTCGAACGCATAAAAAAGAAATGCAAATTATTGCAACGGTCGCGCAAGATCCAGTTTTTGCTAATAAAAAATGTAGTTTTAATTTTCTCACGTTAGTGACGTGGTTTTTTCTAGAAAATTTCTAATGACGGTTTAATTTGAAGAACTCTTTGGGGTTTGATTTCGTGGCTTTTTTCGCAGTTTTGATTGTTTAGAAAACAAAGTCTCGTAACACGGATGTCACAAAAAATAATTACATTGTTGATATATGCATTTCGCTGTTGCATAAATTTTGTTTATAAATGGGTTGCCATTTTTTATCCAAGAAAGTAAAAAACAAATGATGTGTCAAAAGAATCATACTTTGTATCTTTTTACATACATTGGTACCGTTTCCTCTTTTATTTAGTGCCTGCACTTTTTCAGAATATTATCTAATTGTCGTTCATTTTGTTACAATTTATGTACCTAGCTAATTGATAGGTAAGCAACTTACCTCAATTTAAAAGTTGAAATAAATCTGTGTAAACAATATATACATGAAATGAATACTACTTGGCTAAAATTGAGCGAATTAGCTTTATTCTTTTAAATCATTGGATAAATAAAATATCAATCAATAAAACTCACGTCTTGAAAATATCTTGCGATAGCTTTTTTGCAGCATTACACAAACAAACAAAAGACTACCGCATCTTCCTTTGTAGCTTCCAAAGAAATAAATTAAACTACCCTTAGGGGAAGATTTTTACCGTTAATTCTGATCTACATGAAAAAAAAACTTAAAAAACACGGATGTCTGTGGGAACACATTTAAAAAGTTACGGGCAGGAAGCGTTGCGCTAAGTGTAAATATGAGAAGTGACATAGAAAGTTTATGAACGGATATTTGTAAGAAAGATTTATTCGTTTCAAAACGGATAGATTTGGGACTCTCTCTCTCTCTCTCTCTCTCTGGAAGAATATTTTTACCAAAATATTAAACAGCCTCTATTAAATAATAGTGTTTTATATTGTTACGTTTATAAATCACTGATTTATATAAGGTAAATTAATATTATAATTTTAAAAAATAAGTACGTAGAACTGTATTGAATAAGCAAGGATTTGAAGCTACGATTTTGGCGGGTTGTGTACGCTATAGCACTTTTTCATGCAACTGTAAAAAAGAAATGATTAATTAATATGTGCAAGGTCTAACTTTGGAGCGGCTTTCATTAAAATCACTGTAACGTGCTGCAAATTTTTGAAAGAGGTTATCATCTATCACTTCTAGAGCCATTCACCAAAAAGGTTCTGATAAAATTACCGTAACGGGCAACATGAAACAAGAATTAAAAAAATAGACCGGAAGCCGAGAACTGTTTACTTCCGCCTAAAAAGCTCAAAGCACGATTCTTTTAAAAAGATTTTATTAGTAGGTACAGAAGTGGAACGCCGGCTCTCAAACTTTAAATACACATTGATGCTCGGACATGAGGACTATTTTGATAAAAACATTAAAAATTATAGAAAAATTTTTTTTTGCTCAAAAAGCTAGTTTTTTGTACCTGAAGTGCTATTCAAACTTACAATATGAAAATTATAATTATATACAAGGAGTATACTGGGCAATACTCAAATCCTTTAATCCAAGGAATGTTGTACAAACGGACGCCAATACAGCTTTAAATTGTTCATCATCATCATCATCTGAAGACGTCCACCGCTGAACATAGGCCTCCCCCATGGAGCTCCACTTTGATCGGCTGTTCCTGCATCCATCAGCTCCCTGCGGTTCTGACCAGGTCATCGGTCCACATATTTTTAATTGTTAATTAATCAATTATGCAAAACATCAGCACTCCACTGGTTGAATATTGAACGTTAATTATTAAAATTTATAGATATGATTCATAAAAAGTTTATATACAAAATGTGAACGTGTTGTTTAATAAATGAAAATACAAGTTTGTATTTTATTGCATAACTAGCTTTTGCCCGCGGCGTGCACGGTCGCACGCTTGTATTGTGTTATTTCTACGTTTAGGTAGTGTCATAATAGATCATGCATTTTCTATATACCAAACAACACAATCCACTAAATTTTTTCGAAGCTATGCACTTTGTTGTCCGTCTGTTTGTCTTTCTATTTGTCGAGAACATTACTTATTTTAGGAATAACGCAAAGAATTAAGCTGAATTTGATATCAATTAATTCAAATACGGCTATCGTCATCATCACGATAATCATCATAATCATCATAATAATCATTATCATCATCAACAACTTCCTGAAGACGTCCAATTTGAAAGTCGTCTTGCTAAATTCTAATAGGTAAACTTTACAACTTGTCCACAGAACTAAGAAGGTTTAATCCTCATTGCATCATTTTTGGTCTAAGCTGTGGTTGTTCCAAAGAGAATATAAGCTTAGTTTGTTCATTGAAAAGCCCACAGACCTTAAATTCCTTAAATATTTTAGCTATAAAAACTCGTTTACACGAAAGAAGAAGAAGAAATCCAAAACCGAAAGTTACACGGTCATGTTGTTAATTCGAGTATCTTACCATATACTTACCTATACTAAGCCCCCCCTACCCCCCCCCCCCCCCTCCGTACCCTTTTAAATTATTTTTCATAAAATATTTCCCATCATTCATCATCAACAGCTGGAAACGTCCACTGCTGAACACAGGCCTCCCCCGTAAAACGACATTTTGGACGTTTATTATAGGGGGGAATTTGCCATAATCACCACGCTTAGCTTGGTGATCGCAGAAGGTTTTAATGTACCGAGGAGAATGCTGCTGCCCATTCTCTGGATATTCCCTCGGCCAACTTACACGGCACCCACGAGATGAGATGGGCCACCCCATCTCATCTCGTGGGTGCTCCTATTCGCAAACCGGGGCCACACGATGAATCATCAACGGTTCGTATCATTGGCTAAACACAAAATAAATGTCGTCTAATGCCAAAATAAAAAAACATCTACTCTCACACTATCTAATATTTGTTGGTATGTATCTATTTAACTTCAAAAATGCTAAACAACCTGTAAAAACATAAATAGGAAACCTAGAAATTGTTGTGATTCTCTTAGGGGTGATTTTTCAATGGATGGATAACGGTTATTCGACTAAAAAGTTATAAACCAGCTAAAACAAAAACATTTCTATTTTTAGTATTCCGCTTAAAAACTTGCTTTTTATTTTTACAGTGTTTTGTTTTATTTAATGAACAACTCAAATGATTGAAAAATCACGAGAGTACCGGTACCTACTAATATTACTCTTTGTTCATAAATATACGTTCTTCACAGACTTTTTTTCTTTAATCTGTGCCTCCAGATAAACATGTGGCACAGAGTGTAGGTAGCCCATCACGTGGTATCCCTTAGTAGTCTGTGGTTAGTAGCCAAAAAATAAACATCAATCGGCCATGTTGTTTAAAACTCCGATTCGTTTCGTAATGAAACCTTAATAATTGTCATCAAAAAAAAATTAACGATATTTCAATTTTAATATATCCTATTTTAAGCGCTGGTTATTTCTAAGCATCTTAGTGAAAACCGCATGAAAATCCATTCAGTATTTTAAGGAGTTCAGCCTTAACAAACAAACAAACAAACAGACACAGTGTATAAAAAGTGGCTTAACGTGATCATCGGCTAATTTTAAGCCAACCTGTGTAATTATTTTTTTGATATCTTCCAGTTACAGACTTTTTTATCTCTACAGTTTTATTATATGTATAGATGCCGCCTTTACACTAAACGTGTTTATTTGCTTACGGAACCTGAGATGGAAAGTTTAATTACTGCATTTGAATCACATCCCATACTGTGGTACTACAAAAATAAAGAGCGCGAAAACCGCGTGAAAAGAAAATCTTGTATCTTCTTTTTTAATCATTAGTGCTACTTGTTCCAAAATAAATTCGAAATCCGTAGCATTTATTCTTGACCAATAACAATCCCAACACTAAAAAACATTGACAGTAAAATCTCACGGTCATTTTCAATACTTAAAAGGCCCCCTCGCAAACTTTGACGGTCACTGTCTCCGCACCCCACGTTTTTTTCCCATCTAGTCTGTTTATAAAAACATATGCACATTTTTTAATGCATCTTCGATACCAAGGTGCGCGGATTGCATTGTACAAGAGACATCTTGGAGGGTTTTTAATAATTGTACGAGTGTTTTTTTTACGTGCGAGTCTGTTTTTTACGTTTTCTCACGCAGAGTTGTATGGAGAGATCTGTGGGTAGATACATCCGTGGCGTATTGTCAAATTCACGTATGAGTGCTTTTTGATGATGGTTTGTTATGAAAATCACCATTTTTATGATTGCACCTTGGCTTAGGAAGTGGACTATAGGTTGTGGATTGAGATTTGATTGGGTTTTTTTGAGAATTTTAAACGCTGTGGGAAAATCTTTTGGTTTCTGTTTTCTTGCGTTTTGTGTAAACTTTGTTTTTCTTTTGCTCTATAATTAAATCTGAAGTTTTTCATCATTTATCACTGGTTATGTGCAAAGGATTTTTTTTACTTCATTGGCGCTTATGAATGTTTTCCTATACCTTTGCAAGTAACATAAACCTTTCATTAAAAAAAGAAACAAAAACAAATGCAGCCGTTAAACAAAAAATCCCAGCGATAATATTCACTCGTTTTCGTCCAACAATTGCATAACTAAATAGCTCCCGCATATTAATTACGGCACAAAAAACGTAATTTAATATAAACTAGATGACAAAAATACGGCCACTGTTATTCTATAAAAAGTGTTTGAAAAACATTCTTCCAGGGGGAGCTACTGGGAAGAAAAAACTAAAAGGGTGTAAAACAATAGAAAAACGCAGGCCCATTATCAGCTAACAGGGCTTTGGGACAAGCGGTTAATTTTGTTTTAATCTGATTTATGGTATTAAGCTGAAATTTAATTTTTACTTAGTTTGTCCAAATCTTGCTATTCGTATGCGAATTTAGAATGTTCTATGTTTTATTTGTATACCTTTATATGAGACGCAAAAACCTGGACAAAGGTACATAGGTATAGAGTCCATATGAAATGAGACAGTGTCATATTTTTTCAGTAGAACAATGTAATTAAAATTAATTAAATTTTCAACCTTACAAAGACGCGAGGTGTGATCGTAAGGTACTTTCAACTAAACGTCGGTAAACCAATAGGCTAAACTTTTAAACTAGTTCAAATTAATGAATGTTGGTATTTTGTAATTGATAGAGGAAGAGAAGATCCATTGCCATATTTAACTACACCGTCTTTTGTTTTATTACTGAGTAGTCTAGCATTTGAACGCGGTCTCATCTGGTGGAAAGTCTACGATCACGCGAACGCGGTCTACGATGTTTCATGCTTGCCTAGAACCTATTCACTCGCTTTAAGCTCCACCCACTTGCTTTACAGACGTACCGTGAATTAATTTGACGAGTAGTACTAAAAAAATAATATGTACTTTCGGCCTTAAGTTTAAGAGACCAAGGTTACAATAGTCCGAGGGCGGACCCATCAGCATTACCGATACAATTTCATCATCGCACTGAGAATGACACGATCTTTAGACGCCAAACGACAATCATCAGACACAATGGCGTTCATCCCTTTCACTTTCGATGTGTCAATTGAGTTGTACATTGTTTCGATGTTAAAATTGCATTGTTCGATTCTGATTTTAATTTTATCGATTTTTGGGCTTGTTCAAGATCGCAGGGTTCATTGTAACGTACGTAATTATTATTTGGAAATAATCGAATTCGTTGCTAAACTGTCGCGGTGCTTATAATAGAAAAGCTACGCCGTCGAGATTTTTGAGTGGGCAGAGCTAGAAAGTTTTCGAATAGCACAATCGGCGTTCGGTGTGTGGTCCTGGTTTGCGAATAGGACAACCCCATCTCTTCTCATCGGTTCCATAAGAGCTGGCTAAAGGAAAATTCAGGGAATAGGCAGCAGCATTTTTTATGGTACATTAAAATGTTCTGCGATCACCAAGCCACCTGCCAAGCATGATGATTATGGTAAAATTTCCCTATGATCCAAAGTGGCGTTTTATGGGGGAGGCCTATGTTCAGCAGTGGTCGTCTTTCGGGGGATCATGTGTAATTAGCATTGGTATGTGATATACTTCCACCTTCTTCTCATCTCTCATTTCGAGGAAAGCTGCCAATACTAATACTGATAGCTCCATCATCAGCTCTGACATCCTATAGGTTCTAGTATCCTATTGTACTTTCTATCCTTCTTTACTAATATTTGAAGGAGAAAACGTCTTGTGTATGGAGCCATATGTTTATCATTGTTTCTTACACATCAGTGCTGAAACAACTGAACAGAATTTGGTGTGTACTTATAACTATGGTCCTTATATTTTTAATCTCGGCAAAATGTGCAGTTCCTGTAGAATGGCAACACTGCATCACTGCTAAAACACAGAGTGTAAGCTCACTAGCTTACATTTTATTAGCTAAAAGACCTACCTAATTTGTGAGAATGTTATTATAATTATTCCCAATATTCCCATTTATTCTTATACTCACTTTTATTAGGAAAATATAATTATAATTATTTGTTATATAGAAAAAACCTTAACCTTGCCAATAAGAATGTAGGTAAGTAACTGACTGATGAAGAACAAAAACGACTGTTTCTTGTTCCAAATTTTTTGCAGACAGTAATAATTAGCATTGCCTGTAATTTTAGCAATAATTTAAATCAAAATAAGGATGTGGCCCTCATTAAAATAAATCTTCCATTAAACGCCAGCCCACGTATCCAGGCAGATGCAATAACACCAAATACCACTATGTAGGACATAAATTATTTAAATTTGACTTGTAACACTGTACGGGCCTGACACAGGATATGCATAAAAGGGTTGAGAAAAAAATCCAGGGGTGAGATTTTTTATGCAATCGCGAGGGTCACAGTTGCCATGACTCGTTTAGTTCTTTGGACAACGTTCGTTACGCTATTGACTAAACGAATGTATTGAATATTTAAATTGTTTGAATATATTTCGCACGATGATTTGGTCTTTCTTGGATCTAACAAAAGGATAAAGTGCTGGTTATTATTAGAAGTTTCTGGAACTGATTCAGTTTGAATAGAGTTAATCTTTGTACTATGCCATATTGATTCTTCATTGATTTGATGCGTATCAAATGCAAGTTTCGGTTACTGTTACCCTGCATCTAGTGTTAAAGTAAAGTCCAGTTCCATCTTTTTATACCCTGACTCATATGGAGCGAGTATGGCTCAGCGGGTGGTCTGTGTGATTTTTATACCGATGCACCCAGCCAGGTTCAAATCCCGCTCGGCCCTATACCAATGACTTTTCAAGTTATCTCTCTCCATCTGAGAGAAATGTCTAAGCAGTAGGAAAATACCACAGAGCCTGAAAACAAAGGTTTTCAATCATTGTGTGTCGCCAGTGATGACTTATGAAACTAAGACACGGTCTCTTACTGTTAGCCTCATAGTAAGCTCAAAGCCGCGCAACGAGCTATGGATAGAGCTATGCTCGGTGGTTCCCTGCGAGATAAGCTCCGTAATGAGGAGATCAGCAGGAGAACCAAAGTGACCGATATAGCTCTTAGAATTAGTAGTTGAAATGGCAATGGGCAGGCCACATCGCTTGTTGAACTGACAACCGATGGGGAAGAAAGGTTCTCGAGTGGAGATCACGAACTGGAAGACGCAGCGTAGGCCAGCCCCCCAGTAGGTAGGTAGGACCGACGATCTGGTGAAAACTGCGGGGAGTCGAAAGGTGCACGAGGCGAGCAGCCACTCAAAGTGGCGCTCTATGGGAGAAGCCTATGTTCAGCAGTAGACATGTTCAGGCTGTTGATGATGATGATGAGTATAAACGTATTGAGCTGATGACGTTACCCTGACCACTAAATAAATGTTCATCATCATCATTATCAGCTGATCTAGTCCACTACTGGACATAAGCAGAGACTTATGTGCCTTGGGAGAGCCCAAGGCATGCTACTGAGCCCGTTCAAAAAATACAAATTGGAAGCAAATGTTAGTTCTCAACATTTCAACTCATGTCATCTTTAAAATTGCGTTGACGTTTAACTTAAAATAATGTCACAACAATACTTTTCAAATCCAACATTTTTTCTTAATATTTTTCCGAGTACAGCTCATAACAATAACCGTATCTCTAACCCCACAAATCACAGACCCACGAATCATTATCGGAGGCTACCTACTCTTTAAATTCAATCTAAAATCAGCACCCTTTGCCGTCCTATACAAGCACCCTTTTCGGACTTGATGGGTCTTGCAATTTTTTATCTGATGCAACCGTGACTTTATCTTCTGACGGTGCAAAAAAATGGCGACCAGGTGCTGTTGAAAATGTATAAAAAAATTGCGTTGCATCGTACACAATTGTTAATCCTTTTGGATCCTTTAGTTATGTCTTTTAGACATGTGTAACGCATGGGCTATTCCTTTGTGTCGGACATGAGGAAGATGTTTTTTGAAGAATTGAAATCCAACCGTTGATATAAAATTTTCACAGGATGTAGCTACTACCTTGCTCAAGGCTTGTTGAAGTTATTTTGTTGGGTAAAAAATAGAAGTGCCTTAAGCTTCCTCTGTGTGATCCTCACTAAGCCAGTGACTGTTAGAATTAGAAACACTGCTAGTAGATATGTATTTGTTTTGTTAAATTCTCAAATCAGGTCACTATTTTTGATTTAAGAAGTTCCTCTTATAATTACGATCTGTAGAACCATAATCATCGTAGTTTTCAAGCAAAGCATTCCGATTCTGTTGTATTGTACATATTTCGATGCCATCGCTCCGTGCCTCGGAGAACACGTTAAGCCGTCGGTCCCGGTTGTCATAAGAACATCTATGGCGGTCGTTACGGGAGTCAGACGCCTGATAGAATCTGCCGCATCATCTAACCATTCCTGTTACTGGTTCCTTATGGGTTGCGGGGTCAGATGCTAGTCGCTCGTGTAATTCTGGTAGCTCGTCGCTACAGGTTAGATTGAGAGCCGACCCCAATAACAAATGGGAAAAGGCAAAGAGGATGATGATGATGTACAGTAGGTTGTTTGTTTCAGTCGAGCTCACACAGACTGTCATCATCATCGATATCATTCAAAATGCAACTACAGTTCATCTCGCTTTAAATGTACCTCATCATGCTATAGCACGTTCCTATCTTCTATCAGAAATACAAAAGAAAATACAAACTTTGATACTATCTTTCAGAGATGGCATCAACGTCATATAACTGACTCAGCTGACTTCTGATATCAGCAGGCATGCAGCTTGCAGGTGGTTGTCTATATTGTCATCCGTCTCTTTCATCTGCATTTATTCCTGTTAGAATACCAAGGTTATCTAGTGAAATAAGTTGGTTTTTACAAACGAGTAGACAAATGTAAGCCCGAGGCGAAGTCGAGGGCTTACCATAGTCACGAGTTTGTAGAAACCAATTTCCGCACGTGTATCATACAACGTTTTTCAACACATTTGCGAGAAAACAGTACAATAGGTAATGAAGCAAACTATTGTTTATTGGTGGGAAATTCGCAACAAACAATTAAATCTTTGATGTTCCTAATCTAATATGAAAATGGGCTAAAATGGCGCGCATTTTTACAATGCAAATGGCGCTACGTGCGTGTGGTGAAAATTAGAACTACATCTTTAGTTTCATTTTCTCTTTAGTATTAAAGTGAGACAAACGTATTGAGCAAAAACGCTTTCAAGGAGTTTCGATCATTCAGCTTATTTATTCTCGTACTGTGAAACTCCTTGGTGAAATTCTCATATAATTATGTTTTATTGAAATTAAAAAAAAACCATAAAGGTTACGCACGGCGCTATACAAGAAACGATGTGGTAAAACAGGTACTTGGGTGAGAGTACCTACTTTACCGCACGCTCCGTTGTATGGTGCGTAACGTTTAACTTTCGAACAATGTATACAGGCTTTGTATATGCAGTTTTTGAGCAAATGTGTTGAAAAAAATAAACTTTTGTTACATAGCCTACTTAACTGGTTCTTGTCAGAATTTAAGCTGCCCAAATGTGTCTACCTTCGACTAATGCTTTACGAAATTGCTAGTAAGTTACAAAAATAGACAAGAAACTTCCTAAACTGATACCGGTAGCTCCCAGGTCAGCTCTACATTATGTAAAGGGGTAATCTAACCTGCATTCAAAAGCGGACGAGCACAAAAACAAAGCGTTCTCAGTCCAGAGCACACGTGTTCATTTAGTATTATCGATTGCGCTCATATTGTCCTCTTTCGGAGACATGCGGGTAATGAGTTATCGCTGGTACGCGGCGATGCGTTTTTGTTTTAGTCCAGTTGGCGAGACCAGTGTCATAGAATGCCTTTATGCCTTCTAATATTACATCAACGGTGCGAATATAGAGTGGTATACGGGCTTCGATTGCTGTTAAGCTGTTAAGACTATTCGTATAATTTCTCTAAGTATTGACTGTATTCATTTAGTAAAGGCCTCCCGTGGCCTCATCCGTAATGAAACCGTTTTAATGTTTTTGCGAAATTATATAAAGATTATATTGGTACCGTTAAGCCGTTTTAGCGTAAAAAGCATACAAACTAAATAATAAATAAACACAAATTTTTACTTTTAAAGAGGTATTTAGAGGTATATAGTACCTACCTATGATTATGAATAAAAACCATTTTAGGAACAAGGATAGTTTCTAGCATATGTATTCTTTTTATAAATGGGAACATGGATTGACTTCTGTAAAAACAATCGGTAATTACAGTGGCTGAACTTAATTGTTTCTTTTTTATTTTATTTACAATTACTTAACTTTGTTAATGAAGATCTTAACTTTGGTAACAAAGATTAAATACGTTTTTTAGCTTTACAATTGACTACATCTTGATGTTATGGATAATCGAAAAAGTGTAAAAACTTGTGAAAATAATTTTGTTTAGATTTGCAAATCCTAAAAAATGAGAAGGTACCCAAAACCTTTACAGCAGCAAAACTCTCACGCGAATTACCCACATCTATCTTTTTACACCGGACAAAGCAGATGTGCAAAATGATAAAAAGAAACTATTCAAAAACCCTGAGAACCATCCTAAGTCACCTATGACCCGCGGCCGTTCGCAAGCTCCTGGACCGTTAAAAAAATAAATTACAACTTAAAGAAAAGAACCTTTGTTTGGCGAAAATAAAAAACTTGGGGTACAGCGTACAGTTACCTTGTGATTTGAATAAAAAACTTGAGGGGTGATGCAAAAAGCTGGGTCTAAAATACCGTGGGTCCTTTTTAAGAGGATAGTGTAAGGTCCATAATATGCATAGTTATGCTGCAAATTGTTTTGGTCAATCTTCTCACGGTTTTGCTACTGTTTTTTTATTGTTGTTTGCAATATGAAACGAATATTTTGTTTAAATGCTTATTAGGTAAGTGTATCTTGATATTTTATCAGGATTCCTCATACTTTTAGCACCGAGAGGTGTGTTAGCTCTACATTTGGAAGGTCAATAATAGAGTATGGTTGCAATAAAAATATTTAGAATCACAAGTTAAAAAAAATGTATACGTGAAAACCAATTACCATAAAGGCACCATCAGACTACTTTCATATCGGTTGTAGTCTCGTCTTAATTATGTGGGTGACGAAACAACACCTACACGTAGGTACTATTTTGTATTCTGTGACGAAGGTTCAAGGTACTTACAGTACTTAGTACCTACTTAGGACGTTGGAACAGCCATGAATGCACCAGACTGTCTGGCATACGGGGGTGTAGTGACTCACTGATCTATCAAACATAATAGACGCGTTGCACAACGGAACCCGTGGGCAGAGAGGAGCCGAGGCTTATTTATTGGCTAGATCTCAGCCTGAGGATGATGATTCAATACCTCAATAGGCTATTGGGATAGCCAATGTTGTTTCTATGGATAAATTTTGGTTGGATTTCTAAGTAGCTACTGCCCGTGGCGTCAAATGTATACTGCAGTTTATTTCTATAAAATATAATATGTCTGATGTCCTACGGAACAGAACTCGAAAAAATCAGTATAAATGCAGTCCTGCTTAAAACGCGATCCGTTGCTTGTTTGTTAAGAAGTCTGCTTTCCACTAGCATAATTTATAAGCAATGTTTTATAGGCTGTGACATAACGCACAATATCACAGGCAAGTTGTATTGTAATTTTGTTCGCCCATGATCAAATGAGTATGTGATTGGTGACACAAGTTACAGAGCCATGCGGAATTCTCAATTACATTCAATCCTTTCCTGGGAACTTAAGGCCGTGAAAAGGTAACAACTCGAAAAACAAACGGGTTCTTTCGAATTTTCGTAACATTAATAGGTACCTAACTACCGCCGTGTGGTCCCGGTTACGAATAGGACCACCCCATCTCTTCCCATGGGTGCCGTAGAAGGCGGCTAAGGGAATATCCAGGGAATGGGTCGCAGCGTTCCCCTCGGTCTTGGTGATAATCAATCCTCACTGCGAATCACCAAGCCGCCTGCCAAGCGTGGTGATTATGGCAAACCCCCCCCCCCCCCCCTAATGACAAGCACAAATAAAAACGGCCCCCAGTCCCCGGCAGCTCTGCTATCCCGTGGCTACGGTAGCGGCCACGGTAACGGCAGGGTAAGGGGTGCGAAGAATCCCCGGCAGACGCCCGGCTACCAACCCCAACGACGACCCCTGGCCCTGGCAACACATAACGTGCGCACACTGAAGGCTGACGAAAGGATGGTCGAGCTAGAGGCGGAGATGGGTAAGTTACGCTGGGATGTAATGGGATTGTCAGAAGTCCGAAGACAGGGACAGGACACGATAATCCTAAATTCCGGTAACTTATTCTTCTACCGGGAGGGAGACCAACTCTCCCAAGGGGGTGTCGGGTTTCTCGTCCGCAAGTCTCTCGTCAACAACGTGGTCAAAGTCGACAGTGTGTCGGCCAGGGTAGCGTACCTGGTACTCCGAATAACCAAACGGTATTCGTTGAAGGTTATACAGGTATACGCGCCGACGTCGGCACACTCAGACGATGAAGTAGAAGCTATGTATGAGGACATATCCGAAGCCATGCATACTTCCGAAACATACTTCACCGTTGTGATGGGAGACTTCAATGCGAAGTTGGGCACAAGGAATAGCGATGAGCTGAGAGTGGGGCCATTTGGATACGGGCAGCGGAACCCTCGAGGACAGAGGCTGGCTGACTTCATGGAGAAGGAGGAACTCTTTATGATGAACTCCTTCTACGAGAAGCGGCCATCCAGGAAGTGGACGTGGATAAGTCCCGACGGTTCCACTAAAAATGAGATAGACTTTATCATGACGACCAAGAAGCACATATTCGATGATGTCTCTGTGATCAGCAAGGTGAAAACCGGTAGCGATCACCGTATTGTTAGAGGCACATTGAATATCAATGTTAAGCTCGAAAGGTCACGTCTGGTGAAGTCTACGCTCCGTCCAAATCCTCTCCAAATCCAAAACCCCGAAGGCTTTCAGCTGGAACTCCAAAATCGCTTCCAGTGCCTAGCCGACTGTAACACAGTGGACGAGCTAAACGACGGGTTGGTGGAAACTGTCCAAGCTGTTGGATCGAAATTCTTTAAGACCCAACGCCGAAAGAGGACTCAAAAGCTCTCAGAAAAAACTCTTGAGCTAATGGCCGACCGGAGCGAAATGAAGCTGCAGTCTTCAGTTGATATGTCAGCCTACGGTGAACTCAATAGACGAATCTGGAGTTCCTTGCGACACGACTTGCGTGCTCTTAGTACTTCACGTATTGAGGCCGCAATTGAGCGGAACCAAGGCTCTAAAGTGTTCGCAAAGGATTCGTCTATTGGGCAACACCAAATGACAAAACTGAAGACCGAAAATGGTAGCGTCATTTCATCCAAGCCTAAGATTCTGAGAGAGATCGAGAACTTCTATGGACAGTTATACACCTCGACACGTAAGCCCGCTACTAACACAGCTCAGGACATCAGAGCCAAGTTAGTCCGACACTATACCGAAGATATCCCGGACGTCAGCCTGTACGAGATTAGAATGGCCCTCAAACAGCTTAAAAACAACAAGGCACCAGGTGAAGATGGAATTACGACCGAACTTCTGAGAGCGGGTGGTAGACCGGTACTTTTAGTCCTCCAGAAGTTATTTAATTCTGTCATCCTTGAAGGTACAACGCCAGAGGCATGGCACAAGAGCGTGGTGGTGCTCTTCTTCAAAAAAGGCGATAACACCTTATTGAAGAACTATAGGCCCATCTCGCTCTTGAGTCATGTGTATAAGCTGTTTTCGAGAGTCATTACGAATCGTCTCGCACGCAGGTTTGATGAATTCCAGCCTCCCGAACAAGCCGGTTTCCGAAAAGGCTTTACTACCATAGACCACATTCATACGCTGCGCCAGATTATACAGAAGACCGAAGAGTATAATCGGCCGTTATGCCTAGCGTTTGTGGACTATGAGAAAGCCTTCGATTCAATCGAGACTTGGGCGGTGCTGCAGTCCTTGCAGCGATGCCAAATTGACTATAGGTATATCGAAGTTTTGAAGTGTTTGTACAGTAAGGCCACTATGTCAGTCCGACTACAGGACCAGAGTACGGAACAAATTCCATTGCAAAGAGGCGTGAGACAGGGAGACGTTATTTCTCCGAAACTGTTCACAAACGCATTGGAGGATGTTTTCAAGCTCTTGGAGTGGAAAAGATCTGGCATCAACATAAATGGCGAGTACATCACTAACCTTCGTTTTGCCGATGATATAGTCATAATGGCGGAATCGCTCGAGGACCTTAGCACCATGCTCAACGACCTCAGTAGAGTCTCCCAGCAGGTTGGTCTTAAGATGAATATGGACAAGACAAAGATCATGTCTAATGCTCATGTTCCACCTATACCGGTAATTGTTGGGAACGATACTCTCGAAGTTGTCGACAAGTATGTCTACCTAGGACAGATTGTCCAGTTAGGTAGGTCCAACTTCGACAAAGAGGTGGCGCGAAGAATCCAACTCGGCTGGGCAGCGTTCGGGAAGCTTCGTCCTATCTTTTCGTCCAAAATACCGCAGAGCCTGAAAACGAAAGTTTTCAATCAGTGTGTGTTGCCAGTGATGACTTATGGAACTGAGACATGGTCTCTTACTGTTGGCCTCATTAGTAAGCTCAAAGTCGCGCAGCGAGCTATGGAGCGAGCTATGCTCGGTGTTTTTCCCTGCGAGATAAGCTCCGGAACGAGGAGATCCGCAGGAGAACTAAAGTGACCGATATAGCTCTTAGAGTTAGTAAGTTGAAGTGGCAATGGGCAGGCCACATCGCTCGTAGAACTGACAACCGATGGGGAAGAAAGGTTCTCGAGTGGCGACCACGAACCGGAAGGCGCAGCGTGGGCCGGCCCCCCACTCGGTGGATCGACGACCTGGTGAGGGCCGCGGGGAGCCGATGGATGCAGGAGGCGAGCAGCCGCTCAAGGTGGCGTGCTCTGGGGGAGGCCTATGTTCAGCAGTGGACGTCTTCAGGCTGTTAATGATGATGATGATGAACTACCTTTTATAATGTTCTTCTTCTCGTGTAGGCAAGTGGTCGGACCTAGTGACAGAATTTTAAGTCCGCCCAAAGGCTTTTGACTTGGCTTAACGACGACCTTTTATAATACATTATTGATGCTGATGATTGATGTGACCCTTGTTCCGGATACGGCGACTCACTTCTGCGTCAGTCCGGAGAGTTCTTTGGAAGTATAGATGGGTGATTTGTTTAATTTTACAGTGTTAATACCCAATGATAAGTCCACCATTTTACGCGTAAGTGATAGGTACTGCTGTGACCACGACCAGTCGCATATCGTGCATACGAATGCATCATTAGCCCGCATGGTTCTAATTTTACATTTAGAAACACATCGCCTAACTGATAAGAGTGATAACGGTTACTTTTAGCTTCCTAAATACTCTAGCCGGAAAAATAAATAATATAGGGTGACTGGTTCAATAGATAGAAGATAAATGAATAGCATGGTTTTGTTCTAAAGAAGTAAAAAAGAGAATATTTTGACCTAATCATTTAGTAAAAACAATACCTAATAATGACAGTCTTCATCAATTATCATCAACAGCCTATAGATGTCCACTGCTGAACATAGACCTCCCCCAGAGAGCGCCGCTTTGAGTGGCTGCTCACCTCCTGCATCCATCGGCTCCCCGCAGTTTACGCCAGATCGTTCCTAGTGGGTGGCCAGCCTACGCTGCGTCTTCCGGTTCGTGGTCACCACTCGAGAACCTTTCGGCCCGATAGGTTGTCAGCCTTATTTTGGTGCGATGACACATACCTACGGGTCACTCAGTATATCATGAAAGATTTGGCCATTCTTTTAGGTTGGTTGGACCTATTCATAAAACGGCTAACCCTAAAATGAAAACTTATTTGACTAGTTAAATACTTGGTAAGAAAAAAAAATTCGATGAAGAATCATGCATGAAAAGGCCACTAAAATTACTTATTCATTATATTCATTCATAGAATAGGTATCTAACATTTATTTCTATTACCATCATCAATTAAAATAATTATCCAGAAAATACATCTGTCAACAACTTGATCTATCAACAAAAAACCCAAATAACGGTGCTGCCAACATTTCAATAAAGCACACAAAAAGTGGACAAAACATCTGCGTGCGCGCCGCGTTCGATATTCAAAAATATTTTTTTCATAACAATAATGGTAACTTGACTACCGCATGATCGAATGTCGTGGTCTTTATGTTGAGCTTAAAAAGTTGATATAAATGCGTACCGGTAAGTAGCAGTAGATCCGTGAAGATCAGAAAAGAAACCGTCTAAGTTGTATTTTGTTTAATTCAAAGATTTGTTAAGACTAGGTGGTAAGACTTTTCTGCAAAATTCGTCTAGGTAGGTACCACCGCTTTGTCAGTTATTCTGCCGCCAAGCAGTAGTGTGCAAGCACTACTGTGTTCCGGTTTGAAGCTAGTGAAATTACTGGGAAAATGAGACTTTATGATCTGATCACTCAGTCTAGTAATCTGATTACTAGGCTGTGTCATGTCTCAGGATGACGTGCGCAATGCAGTGTCACGCGAAACTTTATTGGTTTAAAGTTCCGAGTGACACTGCAACTGTTATGGGCGGCCGTGTTGCTTAACATCAGGTGAACGACTAGCTCGTCACGTCATTCAATCGCATAAAAAAAAGACATGTGATGTGTGATGACGTTTAATACCTACACCTAGTAGAAAAAAAAATATAAGGTTATCTTTCAAGGAGTTTCGGCGGGAACGCGGAAAAGTTCACATCATTACATTGTATTATTTTTCAAAACTTGTGCTTTTTCTAGTGTTAATGTTTAAAATTGGTGGCGTTTTACGCATTTAATGTGTGTGGTTATTCGTGTTGCTTCCAAAATTCCATAGAAGCTTCTAGTAAGTTCTGGTAGTTGTAAGTTGTAGGTCGTGGTCTAGCGTGCTGCGTGGGGCATGACTTAGACTGGACTATGGCTACCTAAACTGTGACTAAGACTTGACTTAACGTGAAATGTTCTATAACACAATAAATAATTACAATACTTGACACTGGCTAAATACACTATGAGTATAGAGCCAAAATATAACTATAAAGTAATATCCTTCAATCGCCTTAAATTCACACTGAGGTGATACTTGGATGATATTCAACTAAGATATATTTTTACAATTATTTTGATTTTTAAATCAAAATACTGAATCGATTTTCATAAAATTTCTATGGGACCAATCTGAATGTACCTATATCCTATCACATGAAAAATAATTCCAAATCAATTTATAAATAACGCAGACATGAGGTAACAAACATAAAAAAGTAAAAAAAAAAAACAAATTGAGAACTTTCTAACAAGTTGGTTGCAAAACCAGTTACTTGACAGCCCTATTTCCTATAGAGGATTTTAGGTTTTGCACTAATAAGAAATTTCTTCCAACAAGATGAGTCACAATATATTTCAGCACGAATTATAATCGTTAATTCGTTACCAATCTTCAATCGCATCTCTAACGCCTAAACTTTCATATCTCATGCAAATTCGATCTTCTGACAATGAGCCCATTTGTACACTACAGGCCAAAATAATTTACGCACCAAAAACCATAACCGTTTTATTGAAAACTCTATTTCGTAAACCATAAAGCTCAAATTAATATCAGATAAAACTAAAAAACGCGACCATAATATAAACTCTAAAGCTGGAATGATAAGGTTGATGTTTGATGGTGAGATTACTGAAATGTATGAAAATTTAGTTATTGATATTCATATTAAAATGTAGATGGTAAAGTCGGACGGACGGACATAGAACAATACAGGGCGTGGGCTGGATTAACTCATTGTACCCTGGACGCCTTGACCGATATCCATGCTGATTGCTGATGCGTATAGGCTGATGAAATTAAAAGTTAATTAAGCTTGGCTAAATATATTATTATGACAGGTGATTGCAATTTGTTTTGCCATATCGGGAGAAGGTGAATCATTTTAGAAAACCTAACAATCGCTATTACCACTGGTATCTTGTGTTGGTTATGATTCTTTCCATCTCTAACTTTGGGCATAACCTAATCACCTAATAGACATTATCCAGGGGACAGAGATCACTTAACAATGGTTCGTTCATAGAACTTACCCTATTTCTCTTAAGCTCTGATGGTTTGCCTAAATATTGTAGAGCCAAAACAGCGTTAAAAAGCACGGTGACTTAAAAGATTCTATCGGAATCGGATGTTTTTCTATAACAATACAAAATAAAAACAATAAAAATACAATACATATTACACCTGGCAACATTTGACGTACCGAAAATCCTATGAAAAATATGTTAAGATTTCATAATCTTTGGTCAAAGAAGAATTAAACTTTTACCAATTATTATAGTAAGCTAAAAAGATCTTAAGACTCCATAATTTCCCTAACAATAAAACTATCATGATACTAATTTGTTATTTTTTTCAACTCAGATAAAATAATCATAACATAAGTATTGTCAAGTTAAGATAAAAACAAGTTAGATAGTGGACAATTTTGGAAATGGACTAGATAAGAAATGCCCCAAGTCAAGTAAAAACTACAAAATTAATGCAAAAATACATGATGGAGTAAATCTCCGGCCTTAGAATGAGTAAATACCAAAAAAACACTGACAACTACTATAGGTAGTTTTACTTCTACAGCATTGGTCACAATTTTACTAAGAATACTTAATACAAAGAAAAATGACCTTAATCGTCCTAATCATAGTGCTAGAGTTTCAATGAGGTTATGACACGAATACAGGTTGTCAGAACACTCGATACGCGTCGGTTCCGACGGGACATCCTGATAACACCGCGTGCCCGCGTCCATGTTACACCGCGGGACAAAATAACTGCACGTCAAGATTGTAAAAACATCTGTAATGAACTTATGAATAGTGCCTAATGCGTAGAATGTAAAGTCTTTTAAAGGTAGCATTAAAAGCCCACGGGTGTGTGATGGTGGTATTATAAAAAATATTTATTTTGTTATCCACAAACTTAATAAGTAAAAGCCATTAAACTATAAAGTGGTTTGCGTTAGATCGAGACTTTTCTTATAAGACACTAAGTTGAATTAATTTATGACAATCAGGTCTTTTAAAGTTCAAAACGGAATAAGTTTACATAATTTATTTAACTGTATGCAGTAGCTTCTTTAAAATTAGAACTTAACCTAAAAGTGTCTCAAGATATCGAGGTGATTTTTAAGATAGCTTGATACAAGACAAAGTCGGCTTAGAAATTCGATTTCAAAAGGAATAAAAAGAAAGAAGAAGCTTTTAGTTCAAAGTGTGAGCTTTAGTCATGAAAACTTAAAAAAAAAATCTCAAAATAAAAAATAAAGTATGCGTGCACATTTCCTGGCTAGCAGTGTACAAGTATAATGGTGCGACCATTGGCGCGCGGACGGTCGCCAATTACCCTATTGGCAGCAATTGTTGTGCGACGATCCACCGTCCTGCCCTGCATCGTTTAGATATAATATATCGTCAATCAAAAATTTGGTGGACTAGTTACAACTTTACAGACCTGATTTAGTTTTCTTAACTTCTCCTTTATGAGGTCATGCTATTATCGTCTTAATGACAAGAAACGAACAAATAAATATTTGTTGATATATCACACAGCGCCATCTAGCTTCCAACCAAGCAAAGCTTGTAATATCTACAGGGGGTCTAGCAAAGGCCCCATTCCATCAGTAACTCCAAAATGTATGGGAATGACATTACCTGTGAATGTCGCTTTTCTGCAGGTAATGTTATTCTCATACATTTTGGAGTTATTCGCTAATGGAAAGGGATCGTTGCTAGACCCACAGGTAACTGAATAGAATACTTTATATGGGTACTTTTTGTTTGTGTAATAATATAAATACATATTTACAATGTAACACCCGTAGACACATAACAAACATCGATATTCGTCACGTGTTTGTCCTGAGTAGGCATCAAGCCCACAACGTACAGTTCAGAAGACAAAGCTACTCCCAACTGCAACCAAATTAAATATCTTTCCTCCAACAAGTTGAGAAGTTTCCTAACTTCAAGCCAATAACTAAATTAACCTACCAAAATAAACGTGCATAAAACTATGGCTGGTAGATTACACAACCCCTGGGCATTTGTATTGGCCCTTTACTCCCGAACGTCGAATGTTACGCAGTTTATCATAAGGGCAGTTGATTGAATTGTTTTACTTTTGATGGATTTGCTCAGGAGGGAGTAAGGCTGCGGGATATATGATTCAATTTTGCAGCGCGCTTTGATCAGTGTTGAAGTTTCCTTATAAGTAGGTAAATTTGTACCTCATATCAAAATTGACACAAAAGGTAACAAATACAGTTAGCTGCGAATTTCATGCTTTTTATAAGCAATTTCAATAACAAGTCATCATCATCATCAAAAGCCTGAAGACGTCCACTGCTATGCATAGGCCTTCCCCAGAGAGCGCCACTTTGAGGCTCGCCTCCTGTTCCATCGGCTCCCCGTGGTTTTCCCCAGATCGTCGGTGCACCTAGTGGGGGCCAGCCTACACTGCGTCTTCCGGTTCGTGGTCGCTCTCGAGAACCTTTATTCCCCATCGGTTGTCAATTCTAAGAGTAATGTGGCCTGCCCATTTCCATTTTAACTTCCATTATTAAGTGCTTAAATAAAATCATGACATGAACTTTATATGCCATTTCTTTAATGACAAACTAAGAATTTTAAAAAGTTATGGAACAAACGGTTATTGATCTTCTAAAATAGATTTACACCCGTTTGGGATAACATACCAATTTAAAGTTAAGCCGTATTTACTATATTATAAACTAGCTGACCCACCCCGGCTTCGCGCGGGTTAATTAGTTTTACGCCTTATATCAGTCTAAAGGAAGAGAGAAAAAGATAAGAGAAAAGAATGAATGCATGAAGGTGAAAGGACCGTTTCATTATTTTCCCCCCTCCCTTCTCTCTTTCCTATAGTACAGGATAGGAGTGGCTTTGGACCTAATACTGAAGGTTGAATGTCTGTACTTTCTGAACCACAAAACCGACGACCTTGAAATATTTACAGGACAATATTTAAAACACTACCTTTGCAACAAAAAAAAATGAATGAAATCGGATCACGCGTTAATGAATTACAAATAAGTACATATTTTTACTCTCATCCCCTCTCCCGCGGGAACTGTGCTGAATTTCGCGATTAAAAGTATCCTATAGCCTACCTCGTAATATGAACTCAAATCATGCTAAGTTTCATTTGAATCCATTCAGTAGTTTCAGCGTGATGCTCAGCCAAGATACAGATGGACAGACAGACAAAAATGAAAAAAAAAAGTTTTGGCTTTAGTATCGATTATAGAAAGCCCTCCAGCAGAAGTTTTCAAAATATCTTTAATGCACACAATTGACCCTGTTACAGTTTTTTATAAGTATAGATAGATAGCACAAGCAACGTAATTAGGTAAGTATTAAGCACGGTCAACACAAAACCCAATAACAACGTTCATCGAACCGGTAAGCATGTAATCCTCATAATCGGTCTGTCCGGCTATCCGTCACAATTAATAACTGATCAGGATATCCACCGCTTGGCTATCAACAACTACATAATACAAAAATACAATAAAATAGCGACAGGACAAGTATATGAGAACAAAAAAGCGCAAATACTTGTTCTGTGTCTGGGTGTTGTGAGACCATGGTCCTTGTAGTTCCTGTGTACAAGGACCATGTTGTGTATGTGATCGGTGGGCGTTATTTATTATTTAAAAAAACGACTCAACACACGGTTCTAGAATTTAAAACAATAATAAAAGGAATCATCATCCTCTTTACCTTTTCCCATTTGTTATTGGGGTCGGCACCCAATCTAGCCTGTAGCGGCGAGCTACCAGAATTAAGGTTTATTATATTATATTTAAGGTCCATCACACATCGAAGCTGAGCAAAGTGCAAACGAAAAATAAGAAAATCATATTGTTTTGTTTTATCCTTTGTTTCATCATCATCGATCAGGCATCAGATGTCTGAAGACGTCCACCGCTGAATCTAGAGCACCGTTTTGAGCGTCTGCTTACCTGCATCTAACAGTTCTCCTCGGTTTTGATCAGGTCGTCGGCCCACCTATGTAGGGGGCTGCCTTGCGTCTTGCGCCGTGCTATCTTCTGCTTAGGCTTGCTTATACACCGGTATCCTCTCTAGTCTTCTGTTTTTATAACGCCCAGCGATCATATACTTGATCCTGGAACCTAACTAGGATTCCCTGTATCATCATCATGCTCTTTACCTTTTCCCATTTGTTATTGGGGACGGCTCCCAATCTAACCTGTAGCGGCGAGCTACCAGAATTATACAAGCGACTGCCATCTGACCTCGCAACCCATAAGGGACCAGTAAAAGGGATGTTAGATCAGGCGTCAGATTCTATCAGGCTTCTGACTACCCGTAACGATTGCCATAGATGTTCTTATGACAACCGGGACCGAAGCCTTAACGTGCTCTCCGAGGCACGGAGCGATGGCATCACAAACTGCACATAACTTACTAGATAAGTCATTGGTGCAGGGCCGAGGAAGAAATATGAATATGAATCATTATTTCATACGCATTTTTTGTCAATAAGACGTAGAGTTTGCTTCTGATTACAGTTCGAAAATTTCGTATTTCTTTTTTAGGACTTACTGGATATGAACGTGACAGATATTTATTGGTTCTAAAAATAGTAAAATATTATACATTAATATAGTAGTATTCTAAAATAATGTAGTTACACTTTCTTTTGTTTGAATTTGAAGTGTAAAGACATTAAAAGTAGTTGATTTGACTTTCAAGTGTGAAGTTAGATACGAGTTTCGATAAAGTGTGAAGTTGGCAATTGTTGTGCTTATAAAAACGAACTGAAGTGTCAGAGAGGGGCATTCTGAGTCCAACTGGCAGACCGAACTAACGTAAGTGTTATCTTGTTTATTTATTTATATGTACTATGTTAAGGTTATTGATTAATTGCCATGCAAAATTGTAGAATCTTATATTTCTATGTAAATATTATAATTATGAACATAGGTACCATGTAACGGAGCTATGATTCAATAATGTACAGATATGGAGGTATCTAAAATATCTACCTTATTTAAAGTTACAAGGCTTTTTATCAAATACATAGAAGTACAGTAGTACATATTTAATATTAATATATTGTATGGAAGTATTGGACAAATATAACCATAAATGTAGGCCTTGATATAATAAATTAATAATTATTATCTGATCTTTTATTTCATTCCATAAACAAGAGAAATTCATCTTAGTAACATCGATATCTATCTATTTTTACCAAATGCCTAAGGGTAAAGGTATATATATCTTAGCTATTGATAAGGCAATTCTAACAAACGCATAGTTTATTAGTGTTCTTCAAGTAGCATTTCTTATAAACTCAATGCCAATCACACACCTAGAATTTTTTCGTTATGATGCCACTAGTCGATAAGCCATGTCACCAGCCTTTGAGCTGTATAAGTGTATATAGATATTTTTTATTGAGTCAACTTAATTGGCATTGAATCTTGACATTGCTGCTTTAGGCAGCCTAAAAATTCTGAAACCAGGGCTGCTTATAGTAGAAGAAGAAAAAGTGAAATGCTTATCTAAGTACTTACGCATCATGATAAATTCTCAAACTCTTGAAATCCGTTTACACAATGTAACTTTAGAAACAGTCTTGCAAAATTCTCACTGCACTCCTATTAGAAGGCGGGCTATCACATAAAGTTCACGCATGCTCACTGGGAGCCTCGTAATGAAAACATACGACTCTTTGATAACCTGTTATGGACCTGCCGGCTCCTTAGTCCAACACAAATTGGCCCATGGAACTCTAAATGAGAGGCTATTGTCCATTTATTTTTGGTGTTTGGTATTGTTGGAATTTGAGCAAATGTCGAGCACATTTTAGAATATTACATAGACCTAGACATAATTAGGTAATAGATGCATAGTTATATTTTTCTTCGAGTAACTACTTATTTCGCTGTTGGTGGTAGAGCGAGCGTGGCTCCAGCGGTAACCCGAGCCACTTCCAAACCGATGCACCCGGGTTCAAATCCTACTCGATCCTGCACTTTTCAAGCTATGAGCGGAATTTGCACTTGCTCTCATAATAGTGAAGGAAAACGTCGTGAGGAATCTAACATGATACAAAAACCAGAAAAAAATCGAGAATATGTGTCATCCAACAAGCTGCACTTGGCCAGCATTGTCGTGCAATTATTAGCATACATCTCTTGGTGAGAGAAGGCCCGTATCCCAGCTGTGGGAACATGAAGAGACAGGAAGACTCCAACGTCAAAGCCAAGACGCGTGAAATATCTGCCTAATATCTTTGGTCGACGGCAGCTATTTAGCCTAATTGTACCGTTCACGTGAAATCTTTGCTGGACAATATTTTCAGTAATACTATGTGAAGTATGCGAGTAAATTCAATATCAATTTATCAGTAACATATTCATTGAGTCCACTCTAACAAACCCAAACATGATAAACTTCTGCTGTATGTTGGTGAGTCTGTGGTATACGGCAGATTCCAGGTGATGCTGCAGCAATCAGATCTAGCTTACTAGTTTTTGCAATATTAAAAATAAAAAGGATTTTATCAAAGTCATTTCTGCCACACACCTGCAAGATGTGGAATGAGCTTTCAGCTGAGGTTTTCCGGTGAATCACAACATAGGTCACTTGAAAAAGGCGGGCAAAAAGAGTCTTAAAGGGTAGGCAACGCATCGGTAGTGCCCCTGGTACTGCTGGTGTCCATACCCGACGGTAACTGCTTACCATCTGGCAGGCCGTCAGCTTGTTTGTCCATTCACGTTAAAAAAAATTACATTTGACATTTTATGACATTTTTACATCTATATTATAATGTGGCACTAGCTTAAAAGCATGTTCTAGAGTCTAAACGCTTCCTAAGTATTAGTGACATAATTCGTTTGGAGAGATACATAATACTACTAATCTCCTGCTCAATACACAAAATATATTGGCCGTTGCTGTTACCCAATGATCATAAAACCAACTATCATTAGCACCCTTTGTAGGTCAGTTATAAGTGTCATTTTAGACTATTGTGTCTAGTCCATTCATAGGCTATAACTAATAAATCATGTCTTATTATAATATTCAGGCAGGTTATGGTTACACCCGCTCCCTGTATTGACTCGGGCTAGATTAAGACATTTACATGTATTGACGGTAAAATGAAGACTACGTATTGGCCGTGGCGCCGCGGTGAAAATCTGTCCCGTTACCGAGGGCGTGCAGACGAGCAGGAAAAGAATGTCATAAGTACGTCGCTTTTAAAACTGAAAATCGTGCACTTTCGATTTGAATGTTCCATGGTTTTTTTGTGACCTAAAATTGGGGTGTTTATTTAATAGTTAGGTCTTTTGTACTTTTCCAATAAGAAACAAAAAACATAAATAAATAACATGGGTAAACTGAAGTTTTCTTTAAGTACCTACAGATCATAGTTTTAATTATTTCAATAATGTAGCTGCAGTTAGTCATAAATTATTTTAGTAATAAACAACCGACCACCATAATAAGACCTAGTTTATCTAATGAGTATATAATATCCATGATGTCACTAGTTAATTATATCAGCAATGTTTCAACCCGATCACTCTATGACTCTATGAATATTTGCGATACTATTATCTAGAGAATATAAAATAAATAGAAAAAAGTAAGGGGTGTCAGTAGGTACTCTACCTACTTATTGGTACATGGTGTAGATTTTCAACCACCTTTTTAGTTGCTGCTTTTTTGTTCAAACAACCATCTACCCCTAACTTAATTTGGAGGTTCAGACGCCCATCTGCAACGTCCGCTATGGCCATGATTCGAATCGACACTTGGGGCATGTCGCCCACTCGGTGGAGCCTCTGATTTATTGCAAATGGCGCGAAAGGGAAAACGCTCGTAAAACGCAGCGTTCAGCGTTTATGGCGTGTTGTTTGGCCGTGCGATTGCATCGTACAGTGTGCACTGCCCTTTGTGGCGTGAGAGGTTTTATTGTGAGGTTTGATTAGATGCGCGGGATTGGTGGTCATCTATTTTTTAATACTAGCTTATTTAGCACGATGTTTCATCTGTAGAATTTAACTGTTTGAGTCCACTGTTCGAGGATTTTAATGTAAACGAAACACGGCTGCTGTTGAGTAGGCTTGTTATAGGTAATTATAATATTTGACGTTTTTGACATGTATGCTTAGTATGTACAATAATTTAATTTTATTATTTTAAATATATTATCTAGTTTTGACTTGTAAAAGTGCTAAAATTTGCCTTTTTCAATAAATTATTTGAGTTTGGAGTTTTGAAAGTAACACTTTCCTAATAATTTCTTCTTTATGCATATCCCAACTAATATAAAAATAAAACATTTTTTTATTCGTTTGTTGGTGATTTTTTTTACCAAAACGGCTAGACTTTGGATGAAATTTGGCACAAAATTGCTCATACCTACTTTACCTCTTTTTTCTTTACTTTCTTTTTCTTTCTTTCTTACTTTCACAATCACCACGCTTGGCAGGCGGCTTGGTGATCGCAGAAGATTTTAATGTACCAAGGAGAATGCTGCTGCCCATTCTCTGGATATTCCCTTAGCCGGCTCTTACGGCACCCACGGGAAGAGATGGGGTGGTCCGATTCGCAAACCGGGACCACATGGTCAAGTTCCGTAATACGGGCCATACAATCTCCAGCTCATACCCGTCGTTCACAAATCACAACTAATATGGAAAATCTAATTTAACGAATCCTATTCATAATAACCTATTAATCCCCCTTTAGGAGAATCGATGACTTCCAGCAATTATTGGCATTATAATCTGCATTCGGGCAATAAATTCTTGTGGCCGTATGGTAAGACATAACAAAGGCTGAGAAGCGCTGGTCGTGTGTATAAGTCGTGCTGGACATACGGACGGTCTCACGTACTTGTGTGAACGGTGCTTTATATTGAGTATGGAGTTATCGATATGCCTCAAAGTATAATCTTGTTTTATTGGCGAGATTAGTCATTATTTTACTAAGTGGTAGTATTTTTATGCAAAGTTCGTCTAGGTAGGTACCACCGCTTTGCCAGATATTCTGCCACCAAGCAGTAGTGTGCAAGCACTACTGTGTTCTGGTTTGAAGGGCATTGTAGCTAGTGAATTTACTGGGCAAATGAGACTTAAGAACTGATCTCACAGTCTAGAAATATTTTTTAGACTGTGTGATGTCTCAGGATGACGTGCGCAGTGCGCAGTGTCACGCGAAACTTTAATTTAGATTTCCGAGTGACACTGCAATCTGTAATAGGCGGCCGTGACGCTTAACACCAGGCGAACGACTAGCTCATCACGTCATTCGTTTACATAAAAAAAGCCGATTTTCAGAAACGCTGAAGGTTTTTAGTCAGATGCATAGTTATGGATCCTACTTATTTTTTTAAGACCATTAGTCTTTGATTACAGAGATATTTTAACGTACCTACATTTTTAACTTTTCGTAGATGAGTCTTAAAGTATTCGTAGCAAGACTATTACTTTGACATTTCAATTTCTATACTATATTTTCTACTGATATACAGCAGGTGCCTACTATTTAGCGTTAAATCGGTTTAGCGCATTTGATGATATTTCTTTAGGTCATGGAATCTTCTTTTTTTTTTATTTAGATGAATGTTGTTTTACGATAACAATTGGGACCGATATCTCGACGTGTCCTCGGAAGCACGGTAGCGATTTCTGTATATAAGTACCAGATTTTGTAACGGTCACTCATCCAAATGATGAACGCAAACGAGATAGATAATCGAGCTTTTGTCATGACGGCGACTTGGAATGACACGTAGGTAGGTGCCGGATTGCTTGCGCCTGTTGTAGGAAAGAGAACTTTTTCAAACTTGTATTCTAATAGGCTTTTTATATAATATTTTGACATTAAGCACTATGCAATTTTTCTTAATTATGCTTGCTTAGTATGTAAAATAATTTAATTTTATTATTTTTAAACATATTATCTAGTTTTCACTTGTAAAACTGCTAAAAATAGCCTTTTTGCAATAACATCTTAAAATTTTTACACTTCAATCTGTTATGGGTGTAACAGCCGCCTCTGAACTCTAAATTAAAGTTCCGCGTGACACTGCGCACTGCGCACGTCACCCTGAGAAAACACAGTCTAAAAAAGATTTCTAGACTGTGAGATCAGTTCATAAGTCTCATTTGCTCAGTAATTTTACTAGCTAAAATGCCATTTTAACTGGAACACAGTAGTGTTCTAAGCTTCTAATGCGTCGAATTACTATTAGAACCCCCTGATACCAAATTTGAGCTGTCCACTCTTAATCATCTCTCGCGTCCAAAACCATTATCAAACCAGCATCGTTCCATCTTGCATAACGCTCCAAATAAGCCAATGTAGATCAGAATGTTCGGGCAAATTTAATTGACAGCTCGACATGGTACAATAAACGGCAAACAATTATAGTAGATATAATATTATTGCCATATTCTGATCTCGCAAGACTAGGCAATGCTACAAATCGATGCAAAGGTCGCAAACTCTTGACTTTGTTTTGATGCCATTGTGAGATAACTTTGGTGCGATCTATGGCGCTTGCGTCACGAACTGTTATGGAGATTATTTCAATTTATGCAATGATATTCTGGTAACACCACGGCATGTCTCTAAAAGGAGAAAAATAAATTGTTAATATCAGTAGGTAAACGAAATTAAAACATAACATTAGCTTTATAGCAGCTTTATAACCGACCACGAAATAGAAGACGCAGCGTAGGCCCTCCCACTAGGTAGTCAAATCTGTGGTGAGCCGTTGGATGCTAGGTGCAAGCAGCTGCCGTTGGAGGAGGCCTATTTTCAGCTAGGACGTCTTCATTCTGTTGATGAGTTTTATAAAACCACTGTCACGGGCACGAAAGAAATAATCCTATGTAAAACTGTCATAGTGCTCTTGTAAAACACATCAAAACCAAGAGATTTTACGTTCATGTGTGGAACAAAAAAAACACGAAAGACCTGATAAAAAACATTTTTATAGTATACTTTGCTTAGTTGTAGGTATACCGAGAACATTACCAATAGTGAAATCCATGACATCAGACTTTTCCCTGGGTATAATATATGCAAAGTCTAACTAGGTACTTATATTCCAGGGTCCGTGAGAGTTTGGCTGCGACTGACGAGCGTCACGAGTGCACGTGAGCTCCTAGCCTGGCGAAGTAGTTCGAGAGCCAGTGTCGTGTAAACTGATATCATCTTTATGCATAAGACTAGACGATTTCAATTTTAATAAAAAACAGTAACTTGTGCTTAAGATAAAGTCAATCTATTATAGATCAACTTGCTACACCTTCCATTGGATCGCCGTCGCTTTATATGTTTGCAGCAGCAACTCAAATGATGTTTTGACCTATTAAAGAAATAAAAAACTTTTTCTTCGGGTGGGATGTAGGGGTGTGGGGGTGTGTGTGTGGGAGGTGTGTGCATGTGTGTGATACTCATTTATTGCAAAGGCTTGGCACTTTTTAATTTTATATGGGTGGTTGTAACGTAAATTTAATTTATTTTAGGTATTATGATTATGAAGAAGTGCTAAAAATAGCCCATTTGCCATAAATTATTTGACATTGACTTTAGTTGAACTTTGGAGAATGATACAATGCCCAGGACTTCCAGCTCTCAAGCTACGTCGCTCGCAAGTCGCAACCTACATACGAAGCCGATGTGGGAACTCGCCAATGTGAATGTTTGACCATGATAATGTAAGGTTCGATTCCCATAATAACATGATTAGGTGTACGGTACAACATGGGAGTTGTCAAAGTTCAAAGAGATGAGTCGAGTTGTCGGATAGGACTTACAACGTTCCAAGGCCTCGCTACTGATTTCTTCTATGTATGAATGAAATGCACGTTGCAGCGCTCGAAGACCTGGCTGTTTTTTTCCTTCTTATAGAATAATGTAAGGTAATGTAGGAAGATGACGCGTTTTTGGTCTGTCACCTTAATGAAGGATGGTGGAACAACGGGCGGCGCTATTATTAGGGTTACGGCCCTCGTGGCAGAGAACATAAATTATTTTTAATTTAAATATGTCTATCGAAAAGGCTTTACTAACAATTACGACCGCAATTGAACAGCAAAAATTGTTGCTTGTACCCCAAGGGTAGATTTGAGCTCTTTTTGAGCTAGTTGACAGTTGAGATACATACTTATATTCATCAGCCTCACTTTTCCGTCCAGTCGCGCTTTAAACGTCGAAGTAAGTAATAATCCGTTCAAAAAATCCTGACCAACATTTAGCCCAAATGCCATATTACAGAATTTACTCTATTTAGAAAAAATGACTATTTTCTCCCGGCTATACGAAAAAGTTATGCTCACATCGCAATTAATTGCCCAAAAAGAGGAAAAACTGCTGACTTGCAACTAGTTGCGAAACTTAGTTGCCAAGACGACCGGAAGCACACAAGCACTAAAGTACCAGGAGATCATAATATATGAAGAAATAGGGTTACGAAAATTGATCAGTAAAGAATGTTATCCTCGTCTGACTTTTAAATACTCAAGTTTATTGTGAATCCAATCTTACCGCATCATCTCGAAGATTCCTGCATAAATCAATTGGCAGGGGTACTGGCGGTTGCATCCAGCAATTATTACCTTTGACCTTATTTTGGCATTTGATTGTGTCGCAAGCGACCGTGACTGGTAAAGATGCAGGCTGTCAGTTGTTTCATAGAGCTTGCAAGTGTGAAATAGCTAAAAGTATTGGATTTTAATAAAATCACGAGGAACTTAGTGTTACGGCTAGTTCTGGTGTTGAAACGGTTACCTATGGCTATAGGCACATCTCGCTTGTGATATTTTAAATGTTAATACTTTTTTCTAATAGATCTTTACAAAAATTTACAAACGTGTCGTGTAGTTCCGGGGGAAAAATCTATATATTTTTTTTATGTAAACGAATGACGTGACGAGCTAGTCGTTCGCCTGATGTTAAGCGTCACGGCCGCCCATTACAGATTGCAGTGTAACTCGGAAATCCAAAAAAAAAATGTTTCGCGTGACATTGCGCACTCCGCACGTCATCCTGAGAAATCACACAGTCTAAAAAAGATTTTTAGACTGTGAGATCAGCTCTTAAGTCTCATTTGTCCAGTAATTTCACTAGCTACAGTGCCTTTCAAACTGGAACATATTGGTGCTTGCACACTACTGCTTGGCGGCAGAATAACTGGCAAAGCGGTGATACCTACATAGACGAACTTTGCAGAAAAGTCCTACTACCTAGTAAAATATGGACCTAATAGTGTATGGCAGTATCCAGGGAATGTGCAGCAGCATTCTTCTTCTCCTGCATTGTAATCTACTGCGATCATCACCAAAACTGCCAAGGCGTGGTGATTATGGCAAACCTTTCCATGATAAACGTCCAAAGTGGCGTTGGGAGGATCGGGGAGGCCTATGTTCAGCAGATGGACGTCTTCTGGCTGATGATGTAAAATCTTGATACTGATCATCTTTAGCTCTAATACTAGTCCTCTGTTAACTCTAAAGATTGCCTGGATAAAATCGCTTTTAGCGATAGGGTCGTTTATAGTTTACCACTTCTTGGCAACTCTTCTATTCTTTATAAACTTTTATATTTTGGTGTGTAAAACCAACACACCGTGGAATATAATTCGATATTTTCCTGAAATGTATGCACTCAGACCATGATATAGAATGTTTATTTGAAGCTAATCACAAAAATACTTTAAACGTAAAACTAGATACCATAAAATTAGTCCAAATTGAAATTCTTAACCTTCAGGACAGCGGGGAGGGCGGTGCACGTGTTTTAGCGACCTACGAAACATTTTCCCGCAGCATGTAGTGTGAAATAGACATTTCGACTAACGGTGAATTATTTTTGAGTCTTTTATTTTATTTTTTAATTGAACGCTGTATCTTGTTCTATAGCATGGACTGAGTACATTTCAGGAAAATATCGAATTCAATTCCACGGTGAAAAGAGATATCTATCTTTTTTCAAAATCTTCCCTAGGTATATTGGCGCGTTATAAGTAATTAATAGGTATCTAAGGTTAATATACTTACTATAGTAGTAAAGTAGTTGCAAATGAAGGTGGCGAGGCAATGGGTCAGTGAGCCATGCTTCCTACGGGAAAGGGCAGGCGGCCACGCGACCCATCTGCTTATCTAGAGCTGTTAAAACCGCATTTTGCTTTCAAACCTCCTTTTTTATTACTGGTATGATCGTCTTATCAAAATATCTACTAAGCAAAAAGACTACGAAAGCAGAACGACTAAAACGCAAAAAGACAAAAAATAAAACTAATTAGTTAGGTGTTGAATTAAATGATAAGCGTTAAGTGTCGATCTTATAACTACAGTATTGTGCATTTTGTTAGCAACAGTTTGATAAATAGTAGATTTGATTACAGGACTGTATGTACAAAGGCATTTATAAGTATTATTAGATCGGTAGGTATTATAAACACTTAATTGCCACCAATTACTACTTGGTAAGCACAAGATAATGGTACCTTAGTTTTAATTTAAGTAATTATGTTGAAGTAAAGTGTCTACGACAAAGTATCTAACAACAGATTAGTATAAAATGAGGACAAATAAATTAGTATTAAATACAGACAACTCTCTTGACCATAATACGTGTACTCAACTTTGTAACGAATCATACATCACAAATTACAGCACATAAACAACAAGGACCCGTCTTGCTAATGGAAATAAACACGAATGGAGTAAAGCGATGACACTTAACAGATTTACACTTATTAAAGATCGTAGTGAATATCACATAGGCTTACTTAGCTTCCTTTGCACTTCAATCGAGCCAATCTCTATTCTAAAGGTAATAAAATTCAAATTCATTTGAATGATGCTCGAAATAAGCAAGTTAGTCCTCCGGTCGGCAGTCCACGCGCTGTCCGCACGTTCATTGAGCTCTTCCCATGACATTATCCGAGCCCTAAACATACATCTAACTTAAGAGTTTTAACAGCTCAATGTATTTCCAACCTTACGTTTAAACGGATTAGAAACGTTTTTGCACGGAGTAAGGAAGGACTTGTGTGGTTTTGAATTAATTAAGAAAATAGCGCATCTGAGGCTCCGATGGCCCCAGAGATGGACCTCGCGTTTTATTTCCACCAAGGAAGACACGACTTAGTACGATGCATGGGGGAAAATATGGCTCCAAGTCCGTTCAACCGTATTTCACCGAGGTCGGTGGGGTCGCAAGCGCGGACATTATTAAACTGTTACTCCTCCGGAATCGTGAGACGTGACTTATGCAGATGTTTAAGTAGTTTGACTGATAGTTTCACGTGCACAGTGGTCGTTACTCATGTGAATCCTCGGCGCACGATTCGCGATGTTGGAAATTAGTAGGAAAGTTTCGCAGTGCCCGTATTTGGTGGCCAGTTGGCACATTGGCACGTTGACGCAACAGAGCTAGCTAAATTTTAAAATTGTAAGCCTGAATTCGAACTTTCATAACGAAACTACTATGAAGTGTAACCAAAAGAATATTTTGACAACTAAATATGTCCATGTTAGCAATCGTGGTCATCAGCCTTCCTCAGCTGAACATACGCTTTCCTCATAGACCGTCAATTTTTTTTTTTTTTTAAACGAATGACGTAACGAGCCAGTCGTTCGACTGGTGTTAAGCATCACGGCCACCCATAACAGATTGATGCAGTGTCACTCGGAAATCTAAATTAAAGTTTCGCGTGACACTGCGCACTGCGCACGTCATCCTGAGACATCACACTGTCTAAAAATGTTTTCTAGACTGTGAGATCAGTTCGTTAAGTCTGATTTGCCTAGTATTTTCACTAGCTATAATGCTCTTCAAGCCGGAACACTGTAGTGCATGCACACTACTGCTTGGCGGCAGAATAACTGGCAAAGCGGTGGTACCTACCTAGACGAACTTTGCAGAAAAGTACTACCACCTAGTAAAAGTGGCTCCTTGCCTCTTGCATCCATCACCTCCCGCGGTTTTAACCAAGATTGTTGGTTCATCTCATGAGCGGCCTAAGCTGGGTCTTATATACGCTTCATCCTGAGCATAATCTTTCCATAGTTCGTTGCGTGACTAGTTATGAAAATGAATTTTTGGTCGTTTTCTCCACTACAAAAAAGTTTTTTTTTTAATCAGGAAGGTCAGTTCTTCGTAATCCTTAACTAGCTCATTTAATAGAAGAATATATCAGGAAACCTCGTTATAATGGTGTGATCATTGAACAATAACTGCCCAGTCCATGGAAATGGGTTCGCTTTCTCAGCTTCTTGCCGCGCATTGTGCGGCCTTTTCCTCGTGAAAAACTTGTTATCACAAAACGGTGGGATGGTAAAGTTAAACGATGGTTAAAGTTTACGATAAAGCATTAGTTAAAGTGGTATGTATTTATGTTTGTATCCGTACATCATGCATGAACTTCAGTATTTTTGTTACCTGGAGATAACTACGGCGGGGATGTTCGTAACTTTAATATAATACAATATTGTATATAAGTACATCAATTACACTGCATGAAATAATATAAAAAGAACAAGAACCAAAAAAAAACATCAATGAAAAACATTTACTTAAAACTACCTACTTAACTTAAATAAAATATCTAAAAAAAGGTTGAATGACTTGCAGTTTTATCCCAAAGTAGATAACCTCTTCTAGATAAAGGATGAACGTTTATTGTAGGTACGAGTATGTTAGAAACTTAGCCAAGAGAATAAACTTAAACGCTAAAAATGCTACAGCTTCATCCAACTTCCAACTATTACTAATTAATTCATATCTGGGACCTACAAATAAATTAAGTTAACTGCCCTTTATGAGAATGTATCAAATCTTTAAAACCTTAAACGGTGATTAACTAGCCACGGTAGAACCAGCCCCACCGTAACACCGCATACGAGTCGCGCACGTAATTGCGATCGACGAGCACTCTTCCAACTGAAAAAAAAACCATCTCTCTCATTGTTCCTGCCAATTTTCCCACATTTCGTCTTTTACTGTTACGCTAAGCTTCCTGATACTGTGCAAAAAGCGTATAAATTGAATTCCTCATATTACTAGAGTGGTGCCGCAGCGTTGGCGGTGGCGTGTGCTTTTTTTGCAGCCAGGAAATCTACTTTAATTTAGAACACTCGTTGTGAAACTTGCCTTTATAATATATGTTAAACTAATAGAGCGTGTATTTGATAGAATGAAGAATGTATCAACAAATTACTATTAAAAGTATCACCTAGATATCATTGGTTTAGGGCAAATGGCAACAAACAAATTGCGTCTTAGTTTTTCAGTCTATTGCCATTTGTCGCTAAACCAATGATATTAGGTGATAGTGTTTAATGTAATTTGTTGACATTCTATTTATTTGCGCAAAATTAGTTTTCATGTAATCACGTTGAGTAATTAAGCTATTATTGGCAAAAGAACGCAAGAAAATTTGAATTTGCCGCGCGAGTGAAACGTTCCACCTTAACTATAATTATAACCAATGAAAAGTTATTGTAATCAATATTGATGGAAATATCATCATCATCATCAACAACAGCCTGAAGACGTCTACTGCGGAACATAGGCCACCCCCCACAGAGTGCCACTTTGAGCGGCTGCTTGCCTCTTGCATCCATCGGCTCCCCGCGGTTCTGACCAGGTCGTCGGTCCACCTAGTAAAAAAAGTAAGATATATCTTTTTTTTATGTAAGCGAATGACGTGACGAGCTAGTCGTTCGCCTGGTGTTAAGCGACACGGCCGCCTATAACAGATTGCAGTGTCACTCGAAACTCCAAACTAAAGTTTCGCGTGACACTGCGCACTGCGCACGCCATCCTGAGACATCCCACAGTCTAAAAAAGTTTTCTAGACTGTGAGATCAGTTCGTAAAGTCTCATACCTACTTATAAAAAAAACTTTAAGGCATCCAGCATTATCATTCCATTTAGCACTACTCGACCTTGCTACTACATCCGTCACAAGATAGCTGGAATACCAGGCAGTAAAGCCGATATCCTTGACATGTCTTCACGATTCCATCAGAAGATCATAGGTCATGATGATTAGTAGTGCGTACACAGTTAGTATTGCTCGTTGGTGGACTAATATACATATTTGATGTTTCTAAATATCATTTCATTCATTCTATATACTTATACCCGGTGAACCGACGATCTGGTAAAAGCCGCAGGGAGCCGATGGATGCAGGAAGCGAGCAGTCGCTCAGGTAGTGCTCTCTGGGGGAGGCCTATGTTCAGCAGTGGACGTCTTCAGGCTGTTGATGATGATGGTGATATATTTATATGATTTATCCTATCCTACTTCTTACTTCCTATTCTACTCCCAATCCTATATCTTATCTTACCTTTTATCCTACATTCATATTTTTCTAACTATCATCATCATCGTCATCAGCCTTCAGACGTCTTCTAACTATAATGGTTACAAATGCAAAAGTTTATTTGCGTAATGTATGTATGTATATTATAACAAAAATTAGAATTAGCGAGTTGAAATGGCATTGGGGCAGACCACATCGCTCACAGAACTGACAACCGATTCCGATGGGAAGAAATATTAGCGAGGGGTTACCACGAGCCGGAAGACAGAACGTAGACCCACCACTAGGGTGGACTGACTATCTGGTGAAAATCCTGAGGATCCGGTGGAGGCAAGCAACCGCTCAAAGAAACGCTTTACGGGCATGGCCTATGTTCAACAGTGGACGGCTTCAGGCTGCTGATGATGATAATGATGTAGTTATGTATGTTGTAAGTGAGTATATTATATATTGGCTATCACTTAGCGCTGAACGGATTTTTATAAAATTTGTTATTTTGAATTCCTGGTAGAATAAGACATTATAGGATACTTTTATCTCGAAACATTGCGTTGGTCCTGCGTATATTTTGCTGTATTCAGTCAATGTTTCACGCGGGCGCAGATTCGCCATAAAAAGTAATCAACTTGCTAGCTGCAGCTAGCAAATTGATAACTTTTTTACCTTATATAGGCCTGCATTTTACGACTGTTTCACCTGTATGGTAAAATAGTAAAGAGATCTCTCTTTACCGTTCGCCAAAAATGGTTCCTACTCATCATCACCATTATCATCAACAGCCTGAAAACGTTCACTGCTGAACATAGGCCTCACCCAGAAAGCGCCACTTTAAGTGGTTGCTTGCCTCCTGCATCCATCGGCTCCCCACGGCTTTCACCAGAGCGTCGGTCTACCGTACCGGGGCTGGCCTACGCTGCATCAGCCGGACGTCTGCCAGAAATTACCACCACTTGCTCTGCTGTTTCTAATTACACGGTGTTCCTACTGAAAGTCACTAATTGAATTGCCAATGATGCATAGTCACATAGCATTTTTAGAGCTCGTCTGGCTAAGAATCTGCAAGAATATGTCGTCAATAATTTAAAAATATAACACAGTAATGTTCCATCCTTCTCACTTGCTAGCTATTATTAGTTCCTAATACACGCATAGCGTTATACCTAGAGTATATTTTAAAATTCAAATAAGCTAAGTCAAGGTAGCACAAAACGAAGCATCCGGCATCCATAATCTATTCTAACTGGAGACTAAATCCGTGAAAGGACATCAGCATTACACTTAGCAGGATATCAGTATTGAGCCTATTCACACTTGCGACACGAATTACCAAAGTAACTTTACTACTAACGATACCAACTATTAGTTATTTTGTGACGACACTAACGATACCAACAAATCAATTTCAAATGGGAACGTGTTTATTAATCTCGATTTGTTCGAAAATTATCACGGCGCTTCGTGCGCGCACGCAACCAATTACGATGGATATCGTTTCGATGGTCTAAAACTTTGCAATAAATGACATTTATGCATTCTATCTTTTATATTTAAAGTAATATTTCTTAAATTCATGCGATTTCATCACTTAGGTTATTTGATCACACAGAAAAAAACATATTTTTGTTTCATCGCGTTTCGATCAAGTTGACTGGACTCTGCCTACTCTTGACAACAGCCAATGCAATTTGGTCATGGGGACAGTATCGTTAAAACTAGAGATGCTCTACAGTTTAATCCTCAATTACCAGTTTTCCGTTTGTTTTTATTTTCCAGGATGAAGGTACTCCATGTTGATTCCGGTAGTGTAAAGCCACGTCTCCTGCAAATGTTTTTCCCAAAAATTACACAAAAAAATCGCAACTAAGGGGCGTGGTCATACACATTTGTCTAGTTTTTGGCTTCTGAGGTGCATAGAATTATATAATAACTACTCTTTGGATGTTTTAGTGTAATGTTTCGAAAAAACACTAAGAGGAGACACGACTTTAGGTAAGCAATCTGTTTTCAAATTTTCATGTAAAGCAGTTCATACCATAGCCTTGAGAGTATCGAAAAAAATTTAGGTCAGTGGTTCATACGTTTCGCCATAAAAACCAATGTACTTGTACGCATTTTAATTTTAATTAAATGATAATAGATTTTATTGTAAGGACGTATTTGTAGCATTTGCCGATAGTTATAGTTTAAAAAAATAAGGAGCATCAGCGAGAGGTAACTTTTATTAGTGACGGGAAACAAAATTACTCCGAAAAACATGGTGTAAAATAGGTTAAAATACCCGTCCATTCCCGTTAGTCCCCACCTATTGCCCACCACTGGTACATTGTAATGGTTATGTATTAAAAGGTAATGAATATTTGAAACAAAATACTGAATCGAAACTGTATTTCTCATAATACATTCCTAAATTGGCATCGCCAGGACACCCAGCAGTTTGGTATTTCGTTTCTCGCAGCCATTTGTACCAGTCATTAGGTGCATGAGGTGATGCGCTGATATTTCGCCGTCCACTGCGCTTGCGCCACGCGGTTGACACGACCGTGCGGTTAGGGCCTGTGACACAACGATTTAACTGAGGGTTAAAGATGACATTTGACCCGAGAGCTTTTAACCAAGTGTTAACCTTCAAAAGTCATATTACCCATTTACTTTAAGGTAAGGTAAATCATTGGTTGGATAGATCTTTTACTAGTATACATTCTACGAAAAGAATAAATAAACTGTTGACATTTATCCTGCCATTGAAAGATCAGCCCTAAGAAAACTCAAACGCTGTTTAGGTTTATTGGACTTAATACGAAATTTAATTTGATGATATAATAATGTTAATTTAAATCTCAGTTTATGTATTCGTATCATTTACCTATAGTGACTAGTGGTATCTCAGAAGAAAACTGTTACTGCTATTAAATAATTATTTGACATTGACTTTGGCATAAGTTTAAAACGCCACTTATCAGTTAAACTACAATTCAAATCCCTGTTTGATTAATCCTCTTTTCTTTTAGCTAGCCGTAAACCGTACATCAGAAGCACAGGCCCCACAAGGTCTAACGGGTGGTTACTTCGTGTGGTCGTGCTCTCGCCAGATTAAACTATTGCATTGCATTGCACCGACATTTCGGTCGCCATGGTAACAAATACACGACGGATTCCCTCTTACCTTCAACCTTCCTTCGTTGTCTGTTTTCGTTCTTCCTCATCTTCTTTAGTGATTAATAGTATGAAGTGCCCAGTTTCCAATTATAAGCGTGGCGTGCCGCCATTATTTTGTTTTAATTCAAAATTGCCACTGGTGACAGCGTAGAAACGTAGTCAAACAGCACACTGTCTGATTAAAATAATAGGTTACTTAACCATTACGTTTATGAATTAGTCTTTTTCAATTCAAAAGAATTTTCAAATCTCAGATGCAGAAGTGAAATTTTGCGAATTGTTTTGCAGAAATTACTTTAGCAAAGGTGTCATTTTGAAAATGATGAAATTTCCATTATACTTTTTGCAGACGGGGTGTTTTATAAATGTGACTTTTGTAAGTACCTAGTGACATTTTGCCGTAGGAAAATCTGGCTATTTGGGAACATTTTGCAGAAAGGACAATATTAATTAAGTGTCGTTTTGCACGTTTGCAATATAACGCCAGAATCCAAAAATCACACCCACGGTTCTATAGATGCATCTATTATCTAGTCATTTGTTTTTAGTCTATCAGCAACAGCATCCCGAATGTAATTGCAAATCGTCTGATGTCGGCACTCACACAGAGGACTATGTCACTTTTAGTTATTAAGTACTAACATAAAATATAATTTGTTTTACTAACAATATATCGATTATGTTATCCAAAATAAATAAATAATATACGTAACACAAAATTCGCACAAGTAGAATTATTATAGTAGAAGAAATCCTCAATAAAAAAAAATTATCGGCACTCTAAAAATTCCCTTTTTCATGAGGCCACGACCAATATTAAATTAAACAAAAAAACGCGAGCGTTTAGAATCCAAAAGTAAATGCACTTATAATTTTAAATTAGGTATTACCCTAATTTATTACACCTAATTTTTTGTTATATCTAATTTATTTTAGATTGTTTATTTATAACCATTATTGTATCGGCCAGCGTTTCATCGGCAGTAGTGAATTGTATGTCCCTAATGTACCTATACAAGTAGGTTGAAAAGCCTATTGCAATTTAGAACAGATATAGAGCTGTTTGTGTCCCGTTATAAGATATAAAAACTAAAGAATAAAAAAAGGATTTTAGCTTTTAATGTGCCTATCCGTATAATAAAGTATTATGGATTAATAGGACAAAAACCTCATCACATCACCAGCCTTTTTTGGGTCTGAACATACGCCTTTCTCATTGGGTGGGGGTTTGCCATAATCTGCGTGATCGCTTGGCAAGGCGTTTTAGTGATCGCAATAGATTATTATAATGTAGACCGAGGTGTGGTACGCGCGTCTCCCGCGCCCGGGACAAACAGACAGACAAATATTTTTGAACAGTATTATGAAAATAATGCTTGGTTCCTAGTCTCTACCGATAATAGCCATCATTATTTTTGGATTATTACGCAATAATTATGGTACATAATATTTAATAATATTTTCAACCTTAGAGAAAGTACCTACAACAAAATAATTATTTTCAAAAGAAAGATTGTTTGTTTTACAATGATTTTGAGATCAAAAATGGTCCAAATCCAAATACGCCATCAAGCCTTTACATGTCAAAACTACGTTAGTAATTTTAATGACTAGACAAGCTTTATTCTTTGGATGAGTTTCTCTGAACTCTATCTAGAAGCTTCTAGATAGAGGAAATTTGTAAATTATTATTTATTTAACTTTCTTTATTTTATTTCTGAGCTTGTCACACCAAAGTCATTACTGTCACAGCCACATCCACTCTATACACGTTGCGTCCACTTCGTGACTGCACCCCGCTAACGTGTAGTATTCCGTAGTATGACCGCGATGAAGATACCACCGGCTATATTAATTCATTGCAGTGGCATCACGTACACTCGACAACAAAACTTTCTGCACATTTCTGAAATATAAATGTTAGCAACATGCATATATTTTCAAAATAATATACTTAAATTTTCAAGATGAAAAGTCTGATTTAGTTAAGCAACTTTTGTCACGAAAGATACATGCAAAATTTCAAGTCTTGTACAAGCTTTACTTGAATTTAAACTACAGTTTTGTGCAGCTTTTTCTGTAGTTGACTGTACTAGACGTCGGTCATTATCAACGCTTCCTGCGTGCTCTCGTTGGAATTTCTAACACCCTTTGGATGTTCGCACGGTTTAATTAAGATATAGGTAAGAAGTGAGAAATATTTTATCTATAAGGAATATTTTCTTGCGAGAAATTATTCTCATGTTTTTATGATTTTCAACTGCTAACACAATAACACATTAAAGGATAACTTTTTTAAATGCTATATCAGGGAATAAGTAGAGTCCAACTGATGGTAAGTGCTATGAACACACTCGACTGGTAACACTAGGAATGTTGCCAGTGTCCAGATAGCAACGCGTTGTTCATCCCCATGGTTCATTCATCAACGGCCGGAAGACGTCCACTGCTGAACATAGGCCTCCGTCATAGAGCACCGCATAGAGCGGTTACTTGCCTCTTACATCCATATGCACCTCGCGATTTTGAACAGGTCGTCGGTTCACCTAGTGGGAGTAGTACTACGTTGCGTCTTCTGGTTTGTGGTCGCCATTCGAGATTTCTTCCCCGTTGGACTCCATGGGTTGGACCTCTAAAGAACTTATTTGACACCCATATCTGTATGTATGGTATCTGCTGAAAAATTGGCAGAGGACAAAGATAAAACAAACTATCTAACGGAAACACCGTAATTCATCTCTACCAACATATTATCTGCTCCTGCCAAGACAAGGGATGGAATTCCCAGGATGTAATACTGGCGATTTGAACACGATCCTCAGTTGCTTACGAGCTTAAATTGAATTAAGACCTATTTAAACTGAACATCGCTTGTGGATGATCATCGGGCTATGTTGTTCCGGCGAGAACATTGGCATTAAGTGCTATTGAAACCTCATAACTCTTTGGTTAATCACGATTGGGATTGAGACAGTGGGATGTTGTAACGTACATACCTACCTTTATATAGATTCGTTAAGTAAAAAGTAGTCATTCGGTAAATGAGTTATTTAAAGCAGCAACTGCGTAAGCTCCTACAAGGGAATAATAAATAAAACCAGCCAAGTGCGAGTTGGACTCACGCACGAAGGGTTCCGTACCATTACCTATAAAAACGAGCAAAAAAGGATCACGTTTGTTGTAGAGGAGCCCCCTTAACTATTTATATAATTCTGTTTTTAGTATCTGCTGTTATAGCGGGAACAGAAATACATCATCTGTGAAAATTTCAACTATCTATCACGGTTCATGAGATACCTGCCTGGTGACAGACGTACAGACAGACAGACAGCGGAGCCTTAGTAATAGGGTCCGTTTTCCCTTTGGGTACGAAACCCTAAAAATCGTGAAGAATACGGCATATTCAAGAACCACAAAATTCTACCTCGTGTGTCAAAGTTATAAAGTTACATAATCCACCAACCTGGCCAAGGGCAGGTTGGTGATCCCAATCTACAATCCCGATCTCAATCCTACAGTTTCCCAGTTTTACAGATTCATAATATATTCATAATATTCATAATATTAGGTACAGATCCTTAATTGATCGGATTCCCAAGTCTACCGATTCCTAAATGTACAGATTCCCATTTTATAAAACCTCAATTACATAGATATTTACACATATAACCACTTCGTTATCAGTACTGCGAGGTTCCTTGCACTTCACAGATGTGTTCCGAAGGACACACTTGAGAGAGTCAGTGTCCACTCCAGACGTAACGTATGTGACTGATAACAGATGAAATATCTAGTTGAACATTAGTTTACGATCAAAAGCCTCTTTAGAGTACCGTATTCAGAATTAATATTAGCATTAGGCCCGCAATCAGAACTGCGCTATATAAGTATTTATGGCGCGCATAGGAATCGTGATGCCAGGGTCCAGGCTAAGTGTGGACGCGTGGTGTATGACCTGATAGCGCTTTGAGAGGACTTTGCTAAATTAGCTACCTTTCATATCAATAAGAGTTGTTTTAAATGCTTAACAAATGTTGGAACACCTTTTCAGTTTTGGAGATTTTACCACTATTTTGTGACTACTGCGTATGTTTGCTTAAAGTATACCTAACTCGAGTATTCTAGAGTTTTTATGACCCGTGATTTGTGTTAAGAGCTGTTAAAACATGATCCAACTAACCTAAAAGCTTATTCATTGCAGACCTCGACTGGCGGAATCTTTGGTAACATTAGCGAGGTAATGTTGCCAGTTTTTGGCACTCATCCCGCAGAAAATGATTTATAAGTTTAGTATTTTATACAGTCAAGATTTATGAAGTAAAATGCAAAATAGATATTGTTACATATTGTTACATATCATTTTGGTAGTCTTTTTTATAACTAAGTAGGCCCACCCGCATTTGACCGCAATCTTACCTGATGGAAAGTGATGACGCGATCTACTACGATGATACATGCTTGCCTGGAAGATTCTCTCTCTTCACTCACAATTTGTACACAATACAATACAATAACTCTTTATTGACACGAACATAATAAAAACATGCAGAAATGAGAATCACATATTAAGATAGATACAATGGGTGGTCTTATCGCTAAGAGCGATCTCTTCCAGACAACCTATATCAGCGCCGTTACGTAGGCGCGTGGTAACTGGGACAAAAGACTTATCGTGTCCTCCAGAGCACGGTATCTATTTGTTTCACAAAGTCTTATTGAACTTAAAGATATTTGTATGTCAATTTTCCACAATTAACCTTCTATCATTTATCAAAAGTACCAAACGTAAATAAACCCGTAACACTGATTGATTTATACGCCACTAGATGGCGGTGCGTGCCGGCGCAGGCGCAACGTAAAACACACAATCATTTTCAATACACACGCCTCCATTAAATTACTCATCTTCGGCGCGAGATTATCGTGGGATATCGGTGTCAAGGGGGCTACCATTTAACCCTAACGAGATTTACTTTGGTTTTGATTTGAAACATAAATTAATAATTAATTATTGTTTAGGTACATTTACAGATTGTATCAAAATTCATAAGCGTTTGATTCGCTATAATATATTATCAAAATGCCTGAATTATGCCAATCTTTATTTGTGTTACCTTACCTACTCCTGAAATTACCTACCTTACAGATATCAACCTTTGTTTTGTTTATCGTAAAATTTTGTTTATTTGCACACTATTCTTATTTTACAGCAATCTATAGTCCAAAAAGCACGTTTGGGTAGTTTCTTTTCTACCGAGGGTGGGTAATCCTCATGGATCTCGCAGGGCACGGGCCCGCGGGTATGTTCAACTCCACTAATTCCGCCATGGCGATGTGTGGGTAGTTACTACCTATAAGTTCTAATACAAATAGTAGGCACCCAAAGTCTAGGGAAAGCAATGTGTTCATAATTTAGGTCATTATTAAGCTAAAATACAGCAGGTACATAAGTAAGTACGTGAATTTACTGCAGAGCTTAATAGAGATCGGTTGTTAGTTGACTTTCATTATAACATGAAGTAAGTACATCACAACCATAGAAGCAAATCGTGATAATAACTATCATGATAACAAAAATTAATGATGGAAAGATCAAGAAGTTCAGTGTCATTACGAACTGTCTATAGATTGGTAGCCTGCAGGTTCAATCTCCATATTATACGAGGGCTAATAAAACTAACAGATGAAACTAGGTGGCGCCCCGATGCTGAAATGCAATGCTACGGCAGACGTCGTAGGAACACAAACGTTTGATGATTTCAGGTTCTCAATCGCGCCAGATTGAGACACAAGTCTTCGATGCTTAAGCTATGAAAACCTTAAAGTATGGGAATGCCAGACTGGATGCAATATGGCATTTAATGATGAACTTGCTCTCTTCTCACATGTTTTGTATTCTGGCAAGATGTGTTTATCTGAATGGAGGCTAAGAACAAGATTCTTACAACCCAAAATAGAGTAGCGTGATGAGCTTCTTAAAGATGGTGATTTTGGATGTAAAATGGATGAAATAATTGTAATGATCACATCGTACATCAGCTTTTTTGCGTTTGCTTACTGAACATAGACCTCTCTCATTAATGGTTGGACGGAGTTTATCATAATCACCACGCTTGGCAGGTATTGCTGCTGTCCATTCTCTGGATATTCCCTTAGCCGGCTCTTACGGCACCAACGGGAAGAGAAGGGATGATTCTATTCTTACAGAGGGAACACAATTATAATTATAAAGTACCTGTATGTAAATTATACATATTATAAGGTATATGTATAAAATAAGAAGAGCTTTGAAACGTGCGTCCACTCACGCGCACGGTGCGACCTCACAACCCGCGACGCGACGCTAAGCCAATTTGCAATCTGCAGTCGCCTACTTTCTACAGAGTTTGGCAAGTCCGCATTTTAATTGGAGCTTACAAAAATTAGAGAAAGGAAAAGTAACATTGTACTTAGAATAAAAAATAACTAACTAGGTTTGTGCAACGAACGATCCAAGCTGAAAGTAGGTGTAATAAAATTAATAAAAATATTACACAGTTTTCGTTTTTCTTTACAATCTGCATATTAATAGATACTAGGCTTTATGAATAAGCACTTCCGCTACACGAAAAATATTACGAACACGTCTATTGAAAGACAAAGGCGATTGTGAAGGCTTTCATCTGCCCACATGCGAGAACAAAGTACTAATTAAAACAGTACATGAGCTTACACTATTACTTCTCTACCACTCTGTAATAAAATCTCTGTGGAGTAGTCTACTCTACCAACAGTCCATCAATAATTATGAAGGGCTTTTTCTTGCAGCTCTGATTATTTTGTGACTGCACTTTCTGGGCCAGGGTGGTAGTACGTATCTCCGTCTCTCTTCCACTCATTCTCTCTACTTTTGAGATAAGACCTAATGAAATCAACCAACCAAACATTGAGTACCATATACTCTAGCCTTTCTAATACAGGTATCCTTTTTGGCAACGACTCACGCTCACCCAAGGGGTTCTTTTCAGCCAGTGACCACAGACCTTCACCCCGAAGGACGCACATAAAGTCAGCAGTCGCGAAAGACAGCGTCTATTAGAGAGTATATTATAAATATTTCGTGATATAGACCAACAGCATTGGTTTATTCAAAAAAGCCAATAATATTGCATTATAAATCTGATCTATTCCACTATGATCACCAGCTGGGTTAGCACGGACAGTAGACAAAATTGTCTTTCCCCGTTTTACGTCACTTTCTTCATACTTGCTTGGAGTAAAACAGGGGAAAGACAGTTTTGTCTACCGGCCGTGCTAACCCTACAGGGTGATATCACCTGGGAATATAATGACCTGGGTGATTGTCCCTATTATCGACTCAACGAATAACTATAGGCACTGTTTTATGCAGCTGTACAAGTTAATCACTACTTAATAGATTCAAACGCGTGGGCAATGTGGTAACGCGAATACGCGTGCGGGCATTGTTAGACCATGTAAACATAAAACAATTAAAGCTTGTCGACTTCCTCCGCTACGTTTAAGGTCCATCACACATCGAAGCTAAGCAAAGTGCAAACGATAAATAAGAAAATCATATTGTTTTGTTTTATCCTTTGTTTCATCATCATCAATCAGGCATCAGATGTCTGAAGACGTCCACCGCTGAATATAGAGCACCGTTTTGAGCGTCTGCTTACCTGCATCTAACAGCTCTCCTCGGTTTTGATCAGGTCGTCGGCCCACCTATGTAGGGGGCTGCCTTGCGTCTTGCGCCGTGCTATCTTCTGCTTAGGCTTGCTTATACACCGGTAGCCTCTCTAGTCTTCTGTTTTTATAACGCCCAGCGATCATATACTTGATCCTGGAACCTAACTAGGATTCCCTGTATCATCATCATGCTCTTTACCTTTTCCCATTTGTTATTGGGGACGGCTCCCAATCTAACCTGTAGCGGCGAGCTACCAGAATTATACAAGTGACTGCCATCTGACCTTGCAACCCATAAGGGACGATTAACAGGGATGGGTAGACCAGGTGTCAGATTCTATCAGGCGTCTATCCTTAACGATTGCCATAGATGTTCTTATGACAACCGAGACCGACGGCTTAAAGTGCTCTCCGAGGCACGGAGCGATGGCATCGAAAAGTGCACATAACTTAATATTACTTAAGTCAGTGGTGCAGGACCGAGGATCGATCCCGGTGCCGTAAAATCTTACGCAACGCTTATCTTATTTTACGCTTTGTGTCTTCGCAATCACGAAGCGCACATGCTACCACTCGGCCACCATAGGATTCCCTGTACCTAGGGACACAAAATACGTGTCCTGTCACGGGAATCGAACCCGCCGCCTCCGAGTGAGACGACCTGCTCAACCACACCACAGAGGCTGTCAAAAGAGATTATCGAATCTTATTTTCTATAATAATCAACACTGAGTTTCAGTGCCCTTTGTAAAATATTTTTGATAATTAGGAACCCTGCCTTTGCATTAAATATTTAGAAATCAGTCCAAAAATAAGAACACATTAATTATTTCGAATGCAGTCATAGAATTGATGATGAAAAATGATGCTAATGCATTAATTTTAAATGGCAATTTCTGAATTAAAAATCATTATCAATTGGCATTTTTAAGTCTTACAAAATGACACCCACGCAGCCATTGTTTGAGTTCTTCCTAATAATTTATGCGCGTTAACCTTTTTAAATATCTAATTGCAACCTTATTATCAATAACTTATGGGCCATTTCGATTTGGCGAAGTTTGAAAGTACGTTTGTAGTATTACAGCATCTACTTGTCGTAGACTCAAGGTTCGAATTGTTCTCACATTTTGAGTGATTTTGCAAATTTGAAGGCATTTGTGAGTCATGTTCGTAGGTGTAACTTATAAGCACTGTAATAGATGTAATCATAATCACTGATCAGTGTAATTGAATTCGTCTATTATTATTATTGGCTAATTTTAATAGATTTAATTTGAGATCGCCTCAGAATAAATAATAGTTGGTTCTACGTAATACGCTGTCGGTGTGGGTGTCGGTGAACCGACGTGGTAAAAACCGCGGGGAGCCGACGGATGCAGGAGGCAAGCTGCCGCTCAAAGTGCCGCTCTGTGGGGGAGGCCTATGTTCAGCAGTGGACATCTTCAGGCTGTTGGTGATGATGATGATGATGAATGTGTTCAGTAGTCATTTTACAGCTCGATAAAAAATATTTTAGTCAAATGAAAAAGTGCCAAAATTCAAACTAAATAAAGCAGTTTATTTTTATCTTAAATTATCTTTAGACAAAATGCTATAAACAGTTCCTTTAGTACTGTCGAGCACACAAGTTTTCTACGTTAAATAAAATTATTAAAAGAAATGTCCACTAGACGACGAATCTATTCGTTACGGTCTCTTTAATAATTTAATAAATGGACACCTGGTTCAGGGATAGTGTGACTGTGTTATAAATAAAACAAAAAATATAAAATAAATGAATAAAAAAACAAAAAAACAAACAAACAAAAAATATAAAAATAAATAATAAAAAAAACAGCAGAAGCAGCAGCAGCAGCAGCAGTTGTATATAAATTCAAAAGGGTGTCTCTTGGTGTTAATATTTTCGGCCCCACCAATGCCTCCCAATCAACCCTCCATCCTATCAACTTAATAAATACAACTATTTTAAAATCACCGAAGTATTAAAAAAGGTATGTTACTTTAAGCTGTATTGCGTAAAATCAGTGACGACCAAAACCAAGTCTTGAGTAACACGGTTCAAAACGAAATCATTAACACAAAGCTGGGTTAATTTCAGATCGTACGATTTAACTTACTCAAAGTACACATGCAAAGTCACCAGACATGGACGGGATGGACTTGTTTATGATTCTACACTCTAATCTACACTTTCGGTGTAATTCTCTAAATTGCCTTTTTTAATTTCAGACTGGGTAACATTTGACTAATTTTTTACCAGATATCACAGAATACATAATACTATACTGATATTAAATGACAATATAGCTGAAGTACAAGCCATGTGTGTTGCGCCTGCGAACTGGCTAAATTATGTCAGTCTTGTGGAGCTCAGATATAAAAAAAAATTGTTTTAGTTTTTTTTTTATCGAAGACCAGTTCATACTAGTGAAGTGTCCACGTCGGGAATATGTCAAATCTTTAGATAAAGGTATCTTCGTCGGGTATGGGTACCTTTGTGGCGGATCCTTACAATAATAAGGATCCGCCTATACAAAGACCGCCTTGTGGCATAACCGCCATGTTGTGGATATAATAATATGGCGAACACCAAAGAGTATATAAGATTTCCTCGTTGTTTTAGTGTAATCAACTTGAGGTTTGTATGCAATCGACGCCATATTTTGCTCCCAAAGTGCCGCAAGTCACGTGATATGCTTCTAATCCTCTACTATTCCCTTATCTACGGTGAAATCCAGGAAAGTGTCAAATTAAGGAGAGTAGCGAATTAGTTAAACTAGCCAATAAGGAAAGTTACTGTCGAGCTTGTTACTGGTCGCAAAATTATTTTCCAATTTTTTATTTCTATATAAGAGCACTTTTCTCTCCACCATTACTACGTTGCCAGCGATGACCATCAACCACGAGCATCTTAGTGACCCCGCGACGGTCATTTATAAACACGACCATGGGAACTGGTAGATAACGCATCGCACGTACCCCAGCGCAGTCTATACTCTCTGAGCTTGCAATTACGTTTAGTTACCAGTTACCACCATTAAAGTCTGCGATATTAGTGTTATTATCTGCTATTGATTGGCCGTTATCAATTGAAAAGATTGTTTGTTGTACAAGTATTATCGAGGGAGAAAGGTTCTCGAGTGGCGTGGTACGCCGGCCCCCTGCTGAGTGGACTGACCACCTAGTCAGAACTGCGGGGAGCCGATGGATGCAGGAGGCAAGCAGCTGCTCAATGTGGCGCCCTATGGGGGAGGCCTATGGTTCAGCAGTGGACGTCTTCAGGCTGATGATGATGATGACAAGTATTATAGTTATTATGTGAGTGGCAAGACATCGGGAAAACACAATCACCACGCTTGGCAAGAGTCTTGGTGATCACAGAAGATTTTAAGTTTTTTTTTCATGTTACAATGGGCATACCTACGTTTGACAACAACTCTCCTGATGGTTTGTGGCGAAGTTGTCTAAGGTGGAGCACGTTTGCCCATGAGATGCCCATTCACTCCTGACTTGAAAAGACCCAGGTTATACCAAAGAGGAAACACTGTTGCTGGAAGAGCGTTCTATTCCTTGGCCGTTCGGACTATGAATGACTCAGCAAAACGCTTAGTGCGGACTTGTGGTACAATAACGACGTAAGGATGTGAAGAATCATCAAGCCTTGCAGTTCTATTTTGTCATAGTCGAATAAAATCCTGGCTCAATGCTATTTCTAACATGTTTACTTGTCAACAGATTTTCCTTCATTCACGAGCCAAGTTGCAGCCATGACCGGGGTATCGGCCGAGATCGCGACGTGTGCGCAAGAGCTCCGCGATACGATCTGTTCTCATGGTCCGTACAGCTACTTCCGAATGAAGGCTTCCTAGCTGTTTCACATTAAATTGACGTAAAGTGGAGTATCCTATTGATAATTTTGATTTAAATTTAAATCGTTTTCGAAAATTGTTATTCTTACAGATAGTGATAATGTAGGAAAAAATGCAAACGATTATGTAATACTTTGTTAACAGTAACTGAATTTTCGGGACTAATCATACACAAGCTATAAAATAAAATACAAAGAAAAAATTTAAAGCTTACAGTATCAATGTCAAATATGAATAAAACATAAAACTAAATTGTGCCTAACTATTGTTCCATTTAAACATTTTAATTAAAGCTGGTGGAATAAAATACTATTTTCATCAGCAGAATAATCTATACATATATACATATAATAAAACTGTAGAGATAAAAAAGTCTGTAATTGCAAGATATCAACAAAAAAATTACACAGGTTGGCTTAAAATTAGCCGCTGATCACGTTAAGCCACTTTTTAAACATTTTGTCTGTTTGTTTGTTTGTTTATTTGTTTGTTTGTTTGTTTGTTATGACTGAACTCCTAAAATACTGAATGGATTTTCATGCGGTTTTTACTAATATGCTTAGAAATAACCGGCGCTTAACATAGGATATATTAAAATTGAAATATCGTTAAAAAAATTTGATGACAATTATTAAGATTTCATTACGGAACGAATCGGAGTTTTAAACAACATGGTCGATTGGTGTTGTTTTTGGCTACTTACGGTATATAAGTTACGACATGTCACAGATTAGAGAAAAAGACAATCGACTACTTTTTTATATTGGCTACTGTTTCCGCCAAATGCGGCACATTTTTGCCACTAACCATGAAGGTATAGTCACTCATAAAAAGGGGAGAGATTACTAATGTTTTGGATAACTACACTCTGTGCCACATGTTTATCTGGAGCACAGATTAAAGAAAAAAGTCTCTGTGAAGAATGTATACGACCAAAGAGTATTATTAGTAGATACCGGTACTCTAACGCGTGATTTTTCAATCATCACATAAAAGTCGTTCATTAGGTAAAACAAAACACTGTAAAAATAAAAAGCGATTTTTTCAAGCGGAATACTGATAATTGAAATGTTTTTGTTTTAGCTGGTTTATAATTTATTAGCCCCGAATAGCCGTTATCCAGCCATTGAAAAATCACCATTATGAGAATCAAAACTATTTCTTGGTTTCCTATTTATGTTTTACAGGTTGTTTAGCATTTTAGAAGTTAGACAAAAAGCAACAAATAGATAAAAAAAATAAAATAAAATAAAAGCAACAAGTAGATGTTTTTTATTTTGGCATTAGACGAAATTTGTATTTAGCCAATGATAAGAACCATTGATGATTCACCGTATGGTCCCGGTTTGCGAGTAGGACCACCCCATCTCCTCCCGTGGGTGCGGCTGAAGGAATATCCAGAGAATGGGCAGCAGCATTCTCCTTGGTACATTAGAACATTCTGCGATCACCAAGCCGCCCACCAAGCGTGGTGGTTATGGAAAATTCCCCCCCCCCCATGATAAACGTCTAAACTGTCGTTTTACGGGGAGGCCTGTGTTCAGCAGTGAACGTTTCCGGTTGTTGATGATGAATGATACGAAATATTTTATGAAAAATAATTTAAAAGGGTACTTAGAAATAGGTAAGTATATACATTATGGTAAGATACTCGAATTAACAACATGGCCGCGTTTTGGATTTCTTCTTCTTCTTTCATGTAAATGAGTTTTTTAAGGTAAAATATTTAAGGTCTGTGGGCTTTTCAATGAACAAACTAAGTGGTGATATTATCTTTGGAAGAACCACAGCTTAGAGCAAAAATGATGCAATGAGGATTACTATACTTCCACGGAGTAGGTACATATATTCTGTACATCCGTGCTTAAATCTTCTTAACCTGCGTTCGGATAGCCCACTGGCGGCAAAATTAACAGTTAAAAACGACAAAAACGATCACATGCACCGTTCGTTTTGGGTATGTGTGAGCAAAAGTTGCGTTTTAACTGTTTTCGTTCACCGTTCGGATAGCTCAAAAACAGTCAAAAATGCCATCGTGAACCAAAGAGGTATATGTACTACGTACTAGAGAAGCTATTCAAAGCACAAATAGTTGTCATTTTTTGTATAATTAAACTAAAATCCGCTACAGCGCTTTACGAGATTAAATCGTCTAACCAACGATCACAACACGCAGTGCTAGTGCCATGGCACATTCGGATCATAATTTTTACTGCTATTCACTGCTGCACGTGCAGTCACTTTGAGAGCTGAGCATCGTATGAGCGAGAAGATGCTCATTGGCATATTTGCAGTGGTTGACAATGCAAGTTAGAGATGTCCTGTCTGGTGTATACATAGAAGTCTTTGTCGTGAACTGCCAATTTGGACCCTCCGCAGGTGGAGGTGGGTTAAAAGCTGTGGTTAAAGGTGATCTTTTTCTGACATTAGAGTATGACGTAGAATTATTGGCGCGGTTATGTAAAATTACTGATTTTCATTGTGAGAATTGTAGTTATCGTAATGATATAGCACGGAGAAGTGAGAAGAAAGACGACAGATGTAAATTTACGTGTGTTATGTAAAACTCCGCCAATTTGTTTTTGACATTTGAGATAACAAACCGCATTTGGTTATTTTGTGTTCGTTTTGAGTAGCGAGTAAAAATGGCAAAAGTGGCATTATTGACGAAATTCTCAAACCGAACGGTTTACAACAACGCTAATTTTGTAAATACCAAAAACGATACCGATCCCATTGCTTGGCTTATTTCAAAACTGTTACGGAACCCCAAAAATGAAACATTCTTTGCATAAGCGATTCTGATTTGAGCTTTGTACACATGTTATTTCCTCACTCCCACCACTATGTTGAAAGCGCAGTGAAATGAGACAACGTGAAAAATAGTGGACATATAAATGTCGACTCCTTTTACAGTGGCGTACTAAGTCAGTATTTATAATTTCTAATTAGTATTAACAAAATTAATTATGTACGCATCGTATAGGTAAATGCAATTTACACGTGTGCTAATACGTGCTCAGCTCCGAAAAGATTTAGTGGATTTATTGTTTGTTATATAGAAAATGCATGAAAATGTATGAGCTATTATTAGTACCTAAACGTAGAAATAACACAATACAAGCGTGCGAAGCCGCGGGCAAAAGCTAGTAATGAATATTTGTGGACATTTCACACAGCGCCATCCGGTCCAGAATAGAAAAAACACTACTTTATGTGCGATGTGTGGTATTGTATGTGTTTTATGTGTGTGCAGAGTTAATAGCACTAATTTATTAATCAGCAGAAGGATCCAACCGCTTGCCGTTCGAGCGACTTACCTATATGTAGGTATATAATATTTTTTTCAAAGTTGACTGTGCACTATTGATTTAATTAGCCAGTGTCAAGATTACAATTAGGGATACTTATTTAAAAACGTAGTTCAACTTATCAAGATAACGTCCAATTAAGTTTCGATCAAGTAAAAACCAACCTCCAGAAAAGCGATACTTAAATGGCTAAGTGGAACACCTTCCCGAATTGCTTTTATGGAGTTTTGGAGAGAACATATAAAATACAATTTTTCAACTTTGTATTGTTCGCTTTTCACTTACTCACGAACACTCAATGGTAATATTCCACTATTATGCATTAACACTCAAAATTACCTAAGTTTCGTTAGTTAAATCATCATCATCATCATCATCATCAACAGCCTGAAGACGTCCACTGATGAACATAGGACGTCCCCAGAGAGTGCCACTTTGAGCGGCTGCTCGACTCCTGCATCCATCGGCTCCCCGCGATTACACCAGATCGTCGTTAAAAAAATACCAAGCCAAAACAAAACCTGTTCGCGGTCCCGCCAAAACTCTATTTTAGAAAAGACTAATAATTTTCTTTGAACCATTTTCCTAACAAGAGTTGCCTACATCCTATTTACTAGATATTACCGGATTTTTATTTAATTTAATGGTTATTTTGTAGATGATCGCAATGATCCACTATTGGCTATCCAGTCACACAGGCCTTAAATGAACAGATAAATAAATAACGCCCAGCGATCACATACATTGATCCTGGACTCTAACTAAATCTTAGTACTAGGGATCCAGGAACTACGTCAACCATGGTCCCACAAAACCCAGACACAGAACAAGTATTTGCGCTTTTTTTCTGTGCACAAATACTTGTCCTGTCGGGAAGTCCAACCCACCGCCTCCAGGTTATGAACCGACCTGCTCAACCACCACACCACGGAGGCTATCAAATCGGTATTACCTAACCATCTTCACAATAACCTCAAATCGTTCGGTTTAACAACTGTTTATCTAACACATGTTTAAATCTAACTGTCGTTTATCGCCCATTTAAGGTTACCACGGGACGAATGTCAGGTCGTAAAACGAGAGATTTCGCACTTTCTCTCGATCACTTTTATCGATGCTTTATTTGATTGTGTGATTTTCTACCTTGTTACTATTTGGAAGAGAAGATATAGCTACGTACTTTAGGTACATTGCTTTGTCATTTGTATAATGATAAATAAAATTAATAAATATGTGTGGACATTTCACACAGCGCCATCTAGCCCTAAACTAAGCATAGCTTGTACTATGGGAACTAGATATAACTGATAGAATACTTGTATACTTTTTGTTTGTACATACATACATAGAATATAATACAATATAACACCCAGACACAGTACACGCACCTATGTTCACTACACAAATGTTTGTCCCGGGTGGGAATCGAACCCACAGCCTACAGTTCAGAAGGCAGAGTATTACCAACTGAGCTATCAGGCCAGTCAAATATAAAGTTCAATGACTTTTAAAACCACTGATTTTACAAACATTTAGCACTTTACATATATCCAACCCCACCCCCTACCCCCCTGACTTACCTTTTACGTTATATTTTAATCCGCCGTGAACTATAACTAATCAGTCACGCGTGGACAATACAATGAATCTTAACTTGCACCTTCACTCCTTAACATTAAAAAAGGCATTGAAAAATAAAAAAGTCTAAACAAAATAAAAAATTGCAGTCTAAAAATAACTGTAACAAAAAAAACTACTTTATTTAACTAACGGTTTATTGTTGTCATGGTCTCTATCGATGACGGAACCACACCTTGAAATCACCGACTAATTCTCCTCTTTCCAAGATCTTAAAGATATAAAAGATAAGTAGGTTCCCAAAATATAATATTACATTATTTATACATAGAAATTAAAACATCAAACGTCATATTTCATAGCCAATAATAACGAACAACTTAAACACTTTATAACAGTTACATACGGCATAATTGTTCCATGGATTGACGCAAATCTAAGGGCATAGGCCAACCGAGATCTATAACTCTTCTGTACAACTCAAACAACATTACCATCGGTCACAGACTACTAAAACAGTAACGAAATTTTCTTATACACGAGCAGTAGGAAAACTATTGTAAGGTTAATAGTTTAGGCTGTGGATGCAAGGTAAGGTCACGTTATAGCACACGTCCCAAAGGCTCGATAGGTCATTGAGGTGCGAGTCAGGGATCAACTCGAGTTGGGTCAATGTTACTGTCATGCAGATATTGTGACGTTTGTCGTAGCTTTTTGTCAATTTGTTTTGTAAAGATATTTTGTAAAGGAGTCAGTATCGCAGCTTTTTTGACTCACGACACGATAAGTTTTTATACAAAAGAGAAAAAACAACATGTTTTTAAGTGTGGCTCCCCACAATTATTATTAACCTGCATCAATTTTTACATTTTTTATGTATTTAAGAGTGATTTAAGTATTCGTCGGGTCAACGTCAAGTCTGGTCAAGCTCAAGTCAAAGTCAACCTCCAATAAAGTGGAGGGGATAACACGAAAAGACGCGTTCATCGTCTTTATAATAATCATTTGTTTTTTCACTTAGGCACGTTCACGAACTAATCCAATGATCACAAGAAATTACAAGTTTTAGTAAATAATAATAACAACATAATTAATTGCTCTGGAAATAAACTTATTCTTATTCTTATTCTTAACAACGCAAAAATTAAGCATCTGCCAAAGATTAACAAAACACTTAACTATTTTCGTTTAAATTCATACTATTTTCGTTTAGTTTTTATGTTTTTCATTTTGTTGTTTTATGATATTAGTTTAAGTTAAATTTTAAAAAAGAACTATTGTACTTAAGTAAGAAAAAAAACAACAAACCGGAAAAAAGAAGAAGGAAAACCCAAAGAGTAATAAGAGAAGAATGAAAAATAAAAGGAAAAGAAGTAAGAACTTGGGTAGGGTTGAGGTTTCAAATTGTTCTACAATCGTTTAGAAATCATTAATGGATATTGCACAAGCTAATTGCCCATAATCTTATTGAACGAAACTGATCAATAACTTAAAATTCAAATGAAAATATAATAACCGTTCGTGTAAACCTTTTTACAGTTGACAATAAGGGGGGACACGCGACGCAATTAGTGAATTTAACCAGCCATTTAACCAGCACTCTAGAAACTGTTTCGTGATAATGTAGTTATTATATACAGATTGCAAGTTGTTATAAGTATCTGGTTGAGATTGGACATGATGTTTTAGAACGCAATAAGGGTCTGAGATAATTTGTCACTGTATGTTGCGACCTAGGAAAAGGAACGAAAGTACAAATCTGCAATGTAAGCTACGAGCGCTAGCGAATAGCAGGTAAGTAAAAAAAAAACGAATAAGAATATATTATGATGCGACGCGTGACCGTTATTTGGCTCAACGAATCAGCATTGCAATTCAACGAGGCAATGCTGAAAACATGTTGGGTACGCTACCTACCGGTAGTGGGCTGGAGCATTTGGACTGTCTATAGGTCATCGTGGCTAGTATGTCCAAAATGTTCTTTGTAGTAGATAGTGTAGCTAGTGTATTAGTTTTTATTATTGTAGTAACTAGTTAGTAAGAATAAAGGCACATTGCCCGTTTAAAAAATGAATATTTTGGTGTCGGAATCATTTTTTTTCTTTGGACAAACTTTCTAAAAACCCTTTTTTTAATGTAACATAAGTACGATTTTGTGTCATGTTTGTATCTCAAACGAAAAAGTCCCACAAGATTTTTTTTGCTTACAAAGTTACTATAGTTTGACCTACGCTCCAGTAATAGCTCTAAAATCTTGACTCACCTTACCAGCAGGCATTTTTTTTTTAATTTAAAATGTCATCGTCATCACCAACATCAGCTACTTGTTGATCATCGCCCATGAATGCCACTTTGAACGCTAATCTGTCTTTAGCACCCAACCGTTTTACGGAAGTCGTCAGTCCAAATAGTGGGGTAATAGTCCAAATAGCGTTATCATAGGTCCATTAGACCTAGGATAACGAAACATTCTAGGTCCGTGGGGGGAGGAGGTATACTACCCTGCGTCTTCCAGTTTGTGATTGTTACCTTAGAACAACCTTTTTTTTCAGCAGTCAAGTAAAAAGTAACAATAATTAATTATGTTTCCATCCGCTTAGTCTCATGACTTAACTTTCAGCACAGATGCCGCTATCACGCTAATTCAGATGTATGCTGACATCGTGAAAGTTGATTGTCTGTCAGTCATCGCGACGTGGCTGCAACAGGTTAATGATGTTGCAGACGTCCAAGAACTAGGTTTCCGAGGATGTCTTTAGTTAGACTTACTTCCTGAGAAAGGCTTTATCTCGTGCGAGTGAAGTGAAAGAATGCACCTGTAGGTATTACTTACTTTGAGATTTTTGATATTAATTAGCCAATGCTCAAAACAAATATCCACCTACACTAAATGTTAGAGATGACTCTCTTACTTAACACTTCCTTGAAGCTGGATACTGTATTTATGCGATAAAACCTTGGGAGGAAGATCGTTCCACATCTTGCAGGTTCATGGAAGAAACGAGTGCATGAATCGCGTTGTATGAGACTTCTACGTATCTATAATATTTGCTACGGTGACTGACCTCTTCCCATCATCAGGTGCTCTTTAATAGCATAAAAAGTTACCTATCAAAAATGTGGTATAAATAGATTGTAATTTGTGTTTATAGCAAACATTGAATTTCAAAGAACGTCTAGTACTGTACAAGGCTGCAATGGAAACGATCTCTATTACAACTGTCCGAGATTTATCAACAAACCAACTTCCCATGAGAGCTAATAGCACAAATTGTTAATCGAAAACTGATCAAATTTTCAACCAAACCAAACTCACGGTTAACCTTTGCTGCTTCCCACAATTATGAATAATATCCTCAAAACAAGAGATGTTGAAGACAATAGATATATTTAAATTGAATAAGACGGCAATAAATCGTCATAGAAGGCTATCAGAGCCGGAACATCTGATGCAGAATTGTCCGCGGTCCTAGACCATTGTACATACGAATATAATGGTACTAAGCCATGCACCATGGTCCAAATGGTATTTAAATAGATGCCCTTAGTTGGACACCAGCAATTTGTGCTCGACAGAGTGTTTTGACACCTTCATACATAAACATTTCGCTGGTTAAAAACTTGAGGCCGGTTTCACAAATGCGTTGACCAGAGCTTGTCGATGACTGATGTTTTAAGGAACGAAATAAATAGTAACAATGGATTCAACCTTAACTTCTTCGCTGCCCGTGTTTGTGAGGACCAATATGGGAAGGAACGAGTTAGTGACGGCTGCAGGGCTTAGATTAAGACATGTTCCTCTTAATTAATTTGGTTGGAACCTTTGCATATTATTAAACTAAGACGTGTCTGCTGCATAGTTTTTGTATATAAATCCATTGTTATGCAGCGCATCGACGTTCCACTAGTTAAGACTAGGTTATAAAGGGAAACCGTAACCATTTCTCCTTATTTTATATACTCATAACTAACTCACAACTATAGGTACTCACAATTATTCTTAATTACCATAGAGGATAATAGAGTATAGTAACAAAACCTTTATTTTACAAAGTTTTACTGACCTCTTGAGAAAAGGATAAAAATAAAGGCATAAAGACTGAACTCTATTTAGATTTATTTATCCCTTAACCAACGTTTAACCTTTAGTTAACCCGTCGGCATCAACCGACCCACAATGACATAATACATTTTCAACCCACCATTGTGCTGTTGAACGCTGTTATTCCTGGCTGCGGTCACCACAGCTTATTATTCTGTTATTGGAATATAATAATAATATAATAATATTATTATTATTGCGTAAATACAGCCGTGGATGGGACGGAATAAGGAAATAGGTGTGATGAACTGACAGCGGTTTAGACGCTTCCGCTTTTCCTTGGCTAATGTATTTTGAGATCTGTTGGAAGGAGTTATAGAGATGACATGTGATCCGAAATGAGGAGATTCGCAGGAGAGCTAAAGTCGCCGATATAACTCTAAGGATCAGCATGTTGAAATCGCGATGGGTATAGGTAGGCCAGCCCCATCTATAGGTGAGCCGATGACTTGATCAAACAAAATAGTGGGGAGTCGTTGGATGCGAGAGGCGAGCAGCTGCTCAAAGTGGCGTTCTGTGGGGAGGCCTATGTTCAGCAGTGGATGTCTTCAGGCTGTTGATGAGGTGACAGTAGATGTTCCTTTATCATTTTTTATTTAAGGCGAAGCTCCACATAGTCACGCCTGTGTCAGTTGAGTTTTCTTCTCCTTCCCATTCCCATACATCATTGTGAATCTTGAGAGTTGCCTTCTTGAATATCTTATCCGCACCATAGCCTTTACTAAATTAGTCGCATTTGCATCATGATGACCCCCGACCGAAGTCACTGGACCAACTAAGTAGATTCATCACTGCGTCGTCTTCTAGTCCATGGTCGTCGCTCAAATATCTTTCGAAAATGGGTCGGTTTTTAATAAAGGTAAAGGACCTGTCGTAAGTGATAGTTATCTATGGATTTGTATGATCTACCCACAGAGTATTATTTTTTTTCTCTAATCTGTGGATCTAGCTTAAGAAAAGCATGTCCTGGCGATAAATAAGGCTTTTTTATTTTTTTTTCTTATATTTTGGCTCCACACAAAGGGTATTTAGCCAGTGTCAAGTTTTATAATTGTTCATCGTATTATGGAAATTTTCACTTAAAGTCAAGTCATAGTCACAGTCAGAGTAGTCATAGTCTAGTCTAAGTCATAATCCAGTCTAAGGCATGCCCTAGTAAAGTGGTGGCAACTTTACTAGAGGCTTCTATGGAATTTTGGAAGCAACACGAAAAACCACGTTTCACTACATTATATCACTTGCCCACACTCATGCTCGTAATTCAGCACTTAATGCGTAAAACACCACCAATTTTAAACATTAACACTGGAAAAAGCATAAGTTTTGTAAAATAATACAATGCACCGACGTGAACTTTTCCGCGTTCCCGCCAAAACTCATAAATAAGGTTTCAAACACAGGATTCCCACTAGGTTTCAAATCACGTTCGTAACCACAGATTAGAGAAAAAAACAAATGACTATAATGTGTTCGTAACTTAAAATTTTCTTTTACTTAATCTGTACCCCAATACAATATACTACTATGAAACTTCCTTGGGTAATTTATACTCTGCAGGTACTTATAGAATATTATCAATGTATAACAAGCACTATACTACATATCTTAATAAGGATGCGCAGAAGATATAAACTTATTGAAAACGCTTGTATGAGTTAAGTTATTGTAGTAATCTCGATAATACATGGGTAATATTTAGCTAGATGTTTATCCATATGACATGCCTTTAGACGGCTACAATGCTGACCTAAGGACCTTCTGACCAGGTTTACTAAATGTGTCTTGGTTGTCGATAAACAACGCAAGGTTTGTTCAAAACTAATCATGAACAACCGCTTTGGTATAGGTTTTTCTCTTATCTGTGGATAGCAGTAAGGAGCATCCTCCTTACTGCTATCCAAACAAAACACCATCGTGTTTTGTCGTCAATTATATTTTATATATCGTCGGCTTAGTAATTTGCTGACTGACCTGATAGCTTAGTTGGTAGAAGCTCTGCCTTCTGAGCTGTAGTTTGTGGGTTCGATTCCTACCCGGGACAAACATTTGTGTGATGAACGTGGTGTTTGTTCTGTTCCTGTGTGTTATTATTGTATTCTATGTATGTACTTACAAAAGTAAATAAAAAGTATTTAAGTATTGTATCAGTTATCTGGTTCCCATAGTACAAGCTTTGTAGCTTTGTTTAGTTTGGGGCTAGATTTTATTTATATTAATTTTTATGTTATTATAACATGCCTTTATTCTTTAAACTAACTACTACACTACTAAAACTAGTAAACTAGCTACACTATCTACTGCAAAGAACATTTGGACTGTATACTAGCTGCGATGGCCTATATACACAGTCACAGATAGACAGTCCAAATGCTCCAGCCCACTACCAGTAGGTAGCGTACCCAACATGCTGGCAGCATTGCCTCGTTGAATTGCAATGCTGATTTATTGAGCCAAATAAGTGCCAGCATTTTGGTCACGCGTCGCATCAACCAGGCGCTCTGATAGACTTTGGAAAACGCGATGAGCTCCCGGTCCCCACGGACCCAGGGTCTCAACACCAAACAGCTCAAACCGCTACTGAGATTACTATATTTGCGCCGTCTTTATATTAATTTGTCTTAACTTGTGTATGTGTAATAAGGAGTGGATAATTGACAGTCAAATAACCTCATAACTGGTATATTTCAGACCATATTTATTATTTTCCTTCTATTTATAATTTAATAATAATAAATAATTTAACACGGTCACATAAACAATTAACTTTTTGCCAGAACTCAGCCTCAAAACATTTAGGTACACTTACGTTTCATTGGATAAACTTAAAGTAACATTAAAGTCAGATACATTTTTTTAGTGTATTAGTTTTTTTTTATTGTTTGATAGGCTTGCGTTTGACCACTATCTCACCTGATGGGAAGCGACGATGCGGTCTAGGATGTAACATGCTTGCCTAGAAGATACCTGTTCCCTCTCGATTTGAAGACTCCAAGTTCTCGGGAAATACAGACGCCGAAAATTTGCCGAGAGTTTAATGAATGATTAAGGTTTAATGTCGACATTAAAAATTAATTTTCGTTTCTGCAACTGGGTGTTAGTTGTCTTTTAGAGGTCAATTAAGCACTTCATCTAAAGCTATCCAACTCAAGTATTAATTCAATTAGCATGCCTTTTCACTAGACTCTAAGATATTCACATGCGCCAGGCGAGCATCTCCAAAGGTCGCCAGGTGACCGATAACGACTGCGGCCTTCTGCGGCCCGATTCGGCGGCCGTTGCACTATGCGGTCACGGATACTCAGTTACTATGGGAAAAGTTCACTGTAAGGGTTACAGTGCTAATAGCGAAGCTTAACTAGTCGTTCTGAACCGATTGGCAAAGTTAAGCAATGTTTACTGCGGCCAATACTTCGGGGTGAGCGCTACCAATATACGTTACCAGGGGTCTAGCAAAGATACCTTTGTATTAGCGATAACTCAAAATGTATGGGAATGAATTTTGAAAAGTTTTGAAAAGTTTTCTGCAGGTAATGTCATAGCTAATGTCATTCCCATACATTTTGAGTTAAGGTGGAACGTTACACTAGCGCGGCATATTCAAATTTTCTTGCGTTCTTTTGCCAATAATAGCTCAATTACTCAACATGATTACATGAAAGCCAATTTTGTGCAAATAAATATAATGTATCAATAAATTACAATTAGAAGTATCACCTACATATCATTGGTTTAGCGACAAATGGCAATAGACTCAAAAACTGAGAAAAAAATTGTTTATTGCCATTTGTCGCTAAACCAATGATATCTAGGAGATATTTTTAATTGTAATTTGTTGATACATTCTATTTATTTCCGCAAAACTAGTTTTCATGTAATCACGTTGAGTAATTAAGCTATTATTGGCAAAACTTTATTGTTTTAAAGTTCCGAGTGACACTGCAACTGTTATGGGCGGCCGTGTTGGTTAACATCAGGTGAACGACTAGCTCGTCACATCATTCAATCCCAAAAAAAAAACGCAAGTAAATTTGAATTTGTCGTGCTAGTGAAACGTTCCACCTTAACATTTGGCGTTAACGCTAATGGAAAGGTATGTTTGCTAGGGTTGTTCCTTTTCTCCCCACCAGCTCTAAACCCCCGGTATCCTCTATCTTGCTCACGCTTTGTGGCGTTTTAGTTAAAATAGATTTTCGTAAAAAACTTTACGAAAACTCTGGCTTAGCCCGGTCCTCAAGAGTAAAATTATAATAATGTTGTTTGAATTATTAATATTGATATTTTGGGTGAACATTTGTACTGTGATGCTGAGTGTCATGGGAGTCATCATCATCATCATCATTTACAGCCTGAAGACGTCCACTGCTGAACATAGGCCTCCCCCAGAGCACGCCACCGTCATGGGAGTACTTAGTTGTAAGTAAGCACGTACCTAAATATACCTAGGTAATACTCACGTTAATTTCTTTAACATTTAATTTCATAAGTTTTAACATCTATGTTAAACTACTTTTGAAAGACGATGAAATTATACATAAATTTTTTTTCAAAGGCGGCTCCATACAAATAATGTATTAAATATTTACAGTATATTTGAGTTAGCTTTGACCATCTGCAACATAAACACAAGATAATTATGCAATTAGGATATGACAGTAATATATTTAAATGCCCCCAATCCTAGCCGTCGTCCACCCCATCCATCATGCGTTATTGCCCACTCAATCACATTATGAACAATAAGTAATAAGTAATCAGTCTCTCAACAGCAAAACAATGTAAAATTATTTATAGTGTATAAACAGCGGTGTATATTGGCAAAGACTATAAAATCTCCTGGACTGCTAATATAGGTCCTCTGCGGTCGCCGATACAGCGCTATATCTAGTGTTAAATGTGCAATAATCATGCTACCAGTGATGTCAAAAAAACTTGCAAAAAGCTAATGAGTAGCGCAGTGACATTTTTTTACCATTTTTTGGAGCGTCTAACTTCAGACTGGCAATATTTTGTTGACCAAAGCATCCCTATCCCCAATTGTTTTTTTCTCTAATCTGTGCTGTCCCCTTACAGCACAGACACAGACACACATACCACCACAGCATAGGTAACAGCGAATTAGCTACCGAGTGTTTTCTTTTGTTTTATCTTTGCTCATTTGAAACTTAATAGAGAGAAAAAAAACACTAAATAACTATTCCTCCACTACACAAAGTTTATTAGATGATTTACTTGGAGGTAGGACTTTTCTGCAAAGTTCATCTAGGTAGGTACCACCGCTTTGCCAGCTATTCTGCCGCCAAGCAGTAGTGTGCAAGCGCTGCTGTGTTCCGGTTTGAAGGGCATTGTAGCTAGTGAAATTACTGGGCAAATAAGACTTAAGAACTGTTCTCACAGCCTAGAAATCTTTTTTAGACTGTGTGATGTCTCAGGATGGCGTGCGCAGTGCGCAGTGTCACGCGAAACTTTAATTTAGATTTCCGAGTGACACTGCAATCTGTAATTGGCGGCCGTGACGCTTAACACCAGGCGAACGACAAGCTCGTCACGTCATTCGTTTACATAAAAAAACTATGATGATTAGGTACTTAACTTGATTGTAAAATAACCTATTGAATTTGGACAGTTTCAAGCTTAGAGTATAGACTAAGATTCAAATCATTGTATGTGGATAAGACACTTTGTTGCTATCATGCAACATTTTGTGATTACACAAGGTAGGTAGGTATTTGAGTTTGGCTCAAATACAACTGCCAAATTGACCAATCACAGCAGTGATTGCTGACCAATCACCGCAGTATATTTCCCTATATCCCCTCCCCTTACTAGTTTCTACGGCAAACACGCTCATTAGCACTCCACTGTGGTTACTTCATTATCATTTGTAATTCTGCGTTGAGGTCCTGGACAAGTCGCTAATTGTTAGTTGTGCAATGTACGGACAATGCTATGAATGAATTTACATCGCAAATTGTATGTTGAATTTACCTTACTGTGCTTACATAATTGTAATGGTAATATTATGAGGGCTGGACTATTTGAAAATAATAAACTATTAGTTCTGAGACTAGGAGACCTCGCAAGCACAATTTTTTGCAATAATTACTGTCCCGAACATAGACCCTATCCTTAACGACCTTATAATATCTTGACAACCTCTTGACCGATTCTACTATTTGAAATACTTGTACAGAATTGAGCCCAAAACGTTTCTGCCAATATCATAAAAATCGCTGTTGACAAAAAACTATGAAATTTTATATTTACTTGTATTAGGTATAGATAGATAGCTAGATAGAGAACAATATGTTGTCCCACCAATTAAATATAAAAGTACAAAGGAAACCTAGGCGTACGAAGTTTCAGCAATCTTTGTGTAAAATTCCATCCAAATTGAATCAGCCATTTTAACCTAAAGGCCAACCATACCAGCAGTTAACACTTGACATGTTATATCAGTAGAGATAGCTCAACTCAAACTCAACATACATTCAAACACAACACATTTCACCACTGAATATGCATGAGAGAAGCCGCGAAATCCTACGTAGTGCAGGACAATCGCCGGCGTGGGCGCAGTCTTCCAAACCACGATTATGTACGCCCGCTCTGTGGACCAGCGATGGAAAGTTGCTTTACTGCGAACTTTTGCGGTTAAATTTTCTATAGAAGCCGACAAACAACAGAGAATAAATGGTAACCAATATACTATAATAATATGGAACTTCTTTTATGGTAAGTTAGTAACGTAGACCGAGCAATAACTGTACAACAAAATTAAAATAGAACAGTAGAATAATTTATTGCACGCCGAATACACACGACAAAAAGCTAAATAACTACTCTCTCTCTCTCTCTCTCTCTCTCTCTCTCTCTCTTTCTCTCTTTCAGTACTTCGTATTATAATGAACATTAACACTACGAAATATCATCACTTTTCTCGTGTTTATTAAATTCTCTCGGGTCAGTTTGGTCCACTTTTTAAACTGTCAATTTCCAAAATTCTACTCATCCGAATTTGTCTACTCCTGTAACGTCTTTTTTTCTAAATCGTCATACTTGAAATGGCTGTTGTCGGTTTGGTCCACTTCTTAAATATTCCATTTCCAAAATTGTCATCTGCGTAATTTATCCACTCCTACAGCGTCTATTTTCTAATCATAATTCATCCTAAGCTTTACTCTACTTGCCATTAATAAAGACGTTACGACCGTCACTTTTAATAGTTACATTCAAGACATGCGCCACTATATTAGCGAACTAATTACTCTAATGTTACGTCAAACTTACTTATGTTACTTTCAAACGTTATTTTTGTATATTAGTCACAATAGTGTAAATTGTACACTAATGAAGGTTACGTAGCCACAATTTTGATGTTTCTAATAATTAATTGTTATTACAATGGAAACCACAAACGAAGCAAAAATGAATCGCCAAGGAATACCTTTATGTTATGGCACTTTATTTTGGAAGCCCATTTCATTCTTAACTTTTAAGGTGGAACGTTTCACTAGCGCGGCAAATTCAAATTTTCTTGCGTTCTTTTGCCAATAATAGCTTAATTACTCAACGTGAAACTCACTGAAAATCTAAGACGAAATTTGTTTATTGCCGTTTGTCGCTAAACCATTGATAAGTAGGTGATTCTTTTAATTGTAATTTATTGATACATTCTATTTATTTGCGCAAAAATAGTTTTCATGTAATCACGTTGAGTAATTAAGCTATTGGCAAAAGAATGGAAGAAAATTTGAATTTGCCGCGCTAGTGAAATGTTCCACCTTAAACAAATACTTTTTGACCACGTTGTTAAAATCACTGACAAATACCTAAAAAGGCAGTTAAGGAAAAATGTAGAGCCTCTTCCACACAGGACTTTGCCACAGTCCGCCATAATTGATACTCGCCGCTAAAAACCAATAGCGACCTCGCGATGATTTACAACCAGCTAATGCCCGTGCATGCGACTTTATTAACATTTATTATGGTAATGATCGCCTTGAATCATGGTTCAATATGCGTGCCGTACGCATTGTGTGGCATAGTGCGTAAACATTTTTAGGTGTTGAAATGAAAGCCTTATACTCATTGGAATAAAGCATGAATTTCAATGCCCATTATTTTAAGGAAGAAATTGGGTTTTTGGTAAAGCAAGATATTGAAGAAATAGTAGTAAAAATAATCATAACAAATGCTTATTGTGTCTGATAAATAAGTTGAGTCCTAACTGACACACCACGTGACCTTCACCGTAGCTGTAACTATTATTTATTCTGAGCCTAAAAGTTTGCTGTGTACTAAAAGTAACTACCAACAACCGATGGGGAAGAAAGATTCTCGAGTGGCGATCACGAACCGGAAGACGCAGCGTAGGCCGGCCCCCACTAGGTGGACCGACGATCTAGTGAAAACCGCGGGGAGCCGTTGGATGCAGGAGCTGAGCAGCCGCTCAGTGGTACTCTGTGGGGAAGGCTTATGTTCAGCAGTGGATGTTTTAAGGCGGTTGATGATGATGATGATGATGAAAAGTAACTACCTCTCTGTATGTTTGTTACCTTTTCACGACTAAAAAGCTGAATAATATACCTACAATGTGTTTATAACAGAGTATACAGTTACAGTTCGCCTCACAATTCAAAATTATCACATGAAAAATGGGCAAGTCGTTAAAGAAAACTCGTCGAAATATCCATTGGTGCCACTACGTTACACATTAAAAACCCCACCCAGCACAAAGAGCTCAAACAAACTACGCAATCGAACTTAAAAAGTCCTCAAAAGTTTGCGGACTTGTCAAACCACAGTAGCTAGAGGACAAACTTGAAGGTTTTAAGGTGAAACTTTTCAATCAGGCCCCTATACTCAGTGTGAGCTCAGTGGAAATTAGAGTCAGGAAGACTGCCCGGCCGGATGGCAGGATGTGGAAGAAGCTTTTTTTAACTGATATTTTATTCTTACCTTTTCCAAGAGAAAAACAAATGAATGTCAATATCAAATTAACAACAATATTTAATTTACTATTGTAACGCGACACAGTTCACAGTGAACACTTATCGGTTAAATAAATTACACATTTTGGCAAGTGATATTAGGTAAGGTTCCATTCTCGCAGCTCATAATAACATTTTGAGTATTGGAATAGTTTAAGGTTTAAAGTGTTAAGCTGAAAACGGAACTGATGTAATATTAAAACGTAACAGCGGTAGTTTAACCGATAAGTATTCGTGAACGTGAAACAAGGGAAAATAAAATCTTGTAAAGATGAAAAACGTGTTCTTTTGTGTTCTCTCTAACCTCCATGGAAGCAAAAGTAAAAAGAAAAGTTAAAGTAAAAGTAAAGTTTCCATTACTTTACTGGAGCGTGAATTTAACTTGACCGTGACTAGACTAGGCTTGGACACTAGACTTTTAATTTAATAATAACGTATTAACTTGGCACTGGCTAAATACGCTAATCACTTAGAGCCAAACTAAAAGAAAACCTGACGTCCAAAGTGAGGTTATGTCTATCCAATTTGAATGTATATTTTACTATTGGAAATCTGTTAAATAATATTATCTTTTTATAAAAATGGGTTGTACCTACTTCAGTCACCTTAATTTCGTACTAAGAAGTACTAGGATAGGACTTTTTAAGTTATTTTGATTTAAAAACCAAACTACTGAACCGATTTTGATGAAATTTCTATTGGTCAATTTGAACTATACCACCTATAAAAAAAAATTAAAAAGTCCAAATTAGCTTAGAAATGACGGAGTCCTGGTGTAAATAAAAAATATTAAAAATACAACCGAAATCAAAACCTCCTCCTTTTTTGAATTCGGTAAATAAACCCGTCTCCATACTTGTTCAACCCCGCACAAACTAGTAAACTAAGATCGTAAGTTGAAAAACTTGGTCGAGCGCCGAGCGGGGCGTAGATAACTGAATTTGGTATCTAGAAAGTTTGTAGGCTCATGCCACTGTCCAAGACACTGCCCGCATACTCAACTTTCCAATTTTAGGAGTTTGCTAAAATGCGGCTCTTAAAACTTGCTTTTAAGGACTTGTGGTAGGCCAGCGCGAATCCAAGCAAACCACAGATAATTATATAGTACTAGGCCAAAGCGGGGGATGAGTCGGGGCCGAGTGGCAGGGACGGTCTAAGTAAGAATAGTTCCAACGCGCAATAATTTAGGTAATTCATTATTACACTGAGGTATTTTAAAAATCCACTATACATAAGCCCTCTATTATATTTAGTTCAACTACTGTACAAAGTTTCACGACCTTATTAAGTATTCATTGTATAATGGCGGTTTATTGGTACGGTTTGGAGGTAACTTTGTATTTTTTTTCTATCAAGAAAAGTTTATTATTTCGTTTTTTCACTATACATAAGCCTTAGCATTAGTCCTGAACTTTACCATATATTCATTTCAAAGTCATTGTTCCAATATTGTGGACAGGGCACGGGATGATGCCCTTTTAAGCATTTTGAGGTAGTAACTCAGCAATGAGGTTAGAAAAAAAACAGTTACTATTTCATGTTTGGTTATGCCTAAATATTAACACTTAATACACTATGAAGCTCTAACTCTAGTGTAATATAGATAGAGAGCACGTGCTCTCTATCTATATTACAAAAAAAGAAAAAAAGGACAAAGCGTCTTCGTTTTATTAATAGAGACCATAAGAAAAGTATTATAGACACTAATATCTTTAATTATTTGATGTAGGTATATGTTTAGGATAATGTAAAATTACCTGCTTGTTGGCAAATGCCTAGATGGCTAGATTGTAATACAAATAAAGTAATGCCCTGTAAGAATAAGAAAAAGGCGTGCCAAATTATAACCTTATAGCTTGTGGTTATAGTAAGTATAATAAGCTGGTATATTAAAAAAAGGTATATTAAAAGTAAAATTAAAGTGGTTATATAATTATTTTTATTTTATATATGTATCTATATGTATGTGTGTTTGTGTATGTTGTATCGTATTAGTTGTTAGATGAGGTGTAATCTTCTTGTTAATTCGTACTCAGGTCCCCACGATACAGGCTGAGCCTAGTGTGGGGATCATTAGATAACTTTGTGTATCCGAAGACAAATCTTACTGCATAAATCCTGAGAAACCGAGAAACAGTTTGTAAGCATGTTTACTTTATAAGTTTTTATGCAGCAAATAAATCATTTTCATTTTTTTTTTCATTTTCATATAGTCAAAAATTTTATAAGTCCATCCACATTTATATCATATCATAATATAGGTATACATCCGAAAGTAACTCTATCTAAAGCAGTAGTGTGCAAGCACTACTGTGTTCTGGTTTGAAGGGCACTGTAGCTAGTGAAATTACTGGCAAAATGAGACTTTGAAAACTGATCTCACAGTCTAGAAATCTTTTTTAGACTGTGTGATGTCTCAGGATGACGTGCGCAGTGCGCAGTGTCAAACGAAATTTTAATTTAGAGTGTGAGTGACACTGCAATCTGTTATGGGTGGCCGTGTCTCTTAACACTAGGCGAACGACTAGCTCGTCACGTCATTCATATACATTTAATAAAAAACTGTCTTTCTGTTTATTACGTTATACCGAATAAGAAGCATCTATATCGATGTAAATAAAATTCACAAAATTATAAACACACTAGATACAATATACATAATACTAGATCATCATCAACAGTCTGAAGACGTCCACTGCTGAACATAGGCTTCCCCCATAGAGTGCCACTTTGAGCAGCTGCTCGCCTCCTGCACCCATCGGCTCCCCGCGGCTATCACCATATATTATTTTGATTTATAGATATCCCGTCTTAATAGGTAGGTCTATACAGGAAGAGGTTGTAAAAGTTATATACCTATGCGAAGATTCAAAGCGTGTATTTGGCAAATCTCACGATGAAATGATTTAGAAGAAAAGAATCTTTGACGAATTACTGGTTTGACCAATATCCAATTTGATGATGATGGTTGATGATGCCTACAGTTTCCGGAGTGAAAATGTAGGCTGCAGCTCTTTCAAACTAGCTGTGCTCTACGGCTTCACTCACGATAAAAGTATTCCATATAAATATAATATACCGACTTAAGAACTGATCTCACTGTCTAGAAATCTTTTTTAGACTGTGTGATGTCTCAGGATGGCGTGCGCAGTGCGCAGTGTCACGCGAAACTTTAATTTTGATTTCCGAGTGACACTGCAATCTGTAATGGGCGGCCGTGACGCTTAACACCAGGCGATCGACTAGCTCGTCACGTCATTCGTTTACATTAAAAAAAACATATAATATTTTATGTTAGCATATAACTAGATAATCCGGTTGGTTGTGACTAAATTGACTGAGTTGTCATTGTATTTTATTTCTTATTTTTCTTAAATAATTAATGTATTATTGTGTGTAAAGTGTATAAAAAAGCTCAGCTTAATCTGGATGTTTCGTACCTTCTATTTAGTATTAAAGCACCCACCCACAGTGCGTTTTTTTTATCAAAAACCCACACTAAGCCAATCATCTAAATTACTCTTATAAAACTTTATACTTACTTCAGTGTATAACTATTTGTTATCCCAAATAGATATAAAATTTTATAAAAATTAGGACTGCTTAGCTATCTCCATTCCACAATGAAATCCGTTCAGCCGTCGCCGTGTGAAGAGGGAACGAAAAAACAAACTTTCGCAGTTATAATATTAGAGTGATGTGACATCACACATTTTTGGATTGCACAGTGGTTCAGAATAAAAATAGCCTGCATAAGCAATAAACGCATCAACAAAAAGGAAAAATTATGGCGAAACATTTTCCGAGAGAGCGACCGCCGCCAAATTCCGGCTATTTATTTAGCGTCTGTTTAAATATAAAATTTTTGGACGAGTTAATGCACTTTGCAGACCAATGTGCTACACAGGGTGTATGCAAAGGGTATATCAATGTTTTTGGACTAGACATGACGTGTAGAAATGCGGACTCACCGAACTTTTCTACAAACAGATTAAAAACTACAGTCTGTTCACCGTAAGATGTCCCCTGATGTAATTATATTATTTAAAAAAATGCAAGTAAAACATATTAAACTGTGGTGGTTACATACAAGTTTAGATAATGTTGCCAGCACATTATATAAAATTGTATACCACAGATTAGATAGATAGATAGATAGATAAACTCTTTATTGACACCAACGATAACAAAAAAAAAATAAAAAAGACAGGAAAACTTACAAGTAGGGTACAATGGGCGGTCTTATCGCTAGAAAGCGATCTCTTCCAGACAACCTTTGGATGGACAGAGATACATGAATGTATGAATAATAGATTAGTATGTTATACTTGCATATTTTTAAATAATATAAGTACACCAGGGGACATTTTACGGTGAACAGTCTGTACGCGCTGTTTTTTTTATTGGAGGCATTATTTTACAGGCACTTTGTAAATTTTTCTGCAGATTTTTTGTATATATCCTTTAAGAAGGGTTAGACCGACTTCATTTACCCCAATTTCATACTAAGAAACACTTGCATGATATCATCCATAATTTTTCCCAGTAATTATTTTATTGAATAACCAACTACTGGACCGATTTTGATAAAATTTCTATGACGGAGATAGATAGATAAACTCTTTATTGTACACACTAAACATTTAAAATAAAAGGTTACAAAGGATACATCGACACAAAAAGTGAGGAGCAATATCGCTGAGAGCGATCTCTTCCAGGCAACCTTTGATCTGAGGTAACAAACGTAAAAAAGTAAAAAAAAAACACCAGAACCGAAAACCAACTCCTTTTTAAAGTCGGTTGAAAAATCATAATCATGCTCCATCCCAATTCCCAGCCACACCCTTTACACCGAAGCACTCATTCTTGCCACTGCAGTTCGCGGTCATCTGGCAACTCGCCAACAGCCGCTAACAAAAAAGATACGCAAATACTGTCTGTTTGTCCGTCGCGGTCATCCGCGGCCAACACACCGCATTACTCATTGCATACCTTGTTCAAGTAAAACGGTACGTAGACTGCTTATCCTTGTTGATACAAGCTTTAGTATTCTCTTTGTCGATGTTAAAACGTTATGTTGACGTTGTTAAGTACTTATGTGATATATTATCGCTTTTTTTGGTGTTAATGCAAATTGGTTAAGGTGGAACGTTTTACACAGCGCGGCAAATTCAAATTTTCTTGGGTTTTTTGACAATAATAGCTTAATTACTTAACTTGATTACATGAAAACTCATTTTGCGCAAATAAATAAAATGTATGAATAAACCAAAATTAAAAATAGCACCTAGTTATCATTGGTTTAGCGACAAATGGCAATAGACTGTAAAGCCAAGACGAAATTAGTTTATTGCCATTTGTTGCGAAACCAATGATATTTAGCTGATACTTTTAATCGTAATTTGTTGATACATTCTTTTTATTTACGTTAAATCAGCTTTCATGTAATCACATTTAGTAATTAAGCTATGATAACCAAAAACACAGGAAAATTTGAATTTGCCGCGCTGAGTAAAACGTTCCACCTTAACATGATGCTACGTCATAAAGGTATAACTATTTGACATCACTATACCTTTTATATAGGCCGGGTGGTTCTGGTATGATAGGACCACCTTATGTATTCCCGCGGGTGACGTAAGAGTTGGCTAAGGGAATAAATATCCAGGGAATTGGGTAGCAGCTTTCTCCTCGGTACCAAAAAACATCTTCTGCATTCCCCAAGATGCCTGCCAAGCTTGATTATGGCAATATGATAAGCTCCAAAGTGGCGTTTTGTGGGGGAGGCATAGGTAAATCTTTATCAATTACTAATGCTAAACCAAAATTAAGCTTAACATGAAAATATGTTGGGAAATTACGCAACTGTCGCTTTAAATACAGTATTTTGAACCTGAATTTCGGTCATAATAAACAAATTAAATCATTTTCGGCATTTGATTACAAGCTGACAATTTTTGGTGAAATTAACCGTACCTTCAATGACTCAGCATAAAACCACACTATGACCAATACATCCATACAACTAACCGTCCCATCCTATGGGCTTTTATTAAAATTAACAACCTAAAATACGCAATATCAAAGCAAAACGGTCAATACGGGAAACGCTGACAATGAGGGCGATGATTTTGCATAATTTTATTGATCTAAATAAGCGTAGATCATTGATCATCGATCTATAATACGGCATTAAACATGTCACTAGTTAGAGAAACACTGGTTAAGTATTAATATCGATGCAGATTAATATCGATATCCATTGATTTAAACGTTGCCTTACCAGTAGTACCTATATGCTGAAAAAAATTATTGGAGATTGTTATGTGTCACAATGATACACATACGATAGGTTTTTTTTATTATTATTACAAGTAAGTTTGCAAATAGTCTATCAGACTTGAATAGGTATATTCATTATATTTGAAGTTTGAATAATTATTATGTCAACAAAAAATTATTGCTTTGTCTATTATTAGGTGTAGGGGTTTGGCTTAAACCCTTTTTTGTAGTTATGTGCCAGTTGATGAAATAATTCTTAAAAATAACACTTCATTGGAAAACTAGTATACTATAGTGTTATCTATGATTTTGATATTTTATCTACACGTAATTTTTTTTATCGATATTTTGTTCCAATTCCCATCACTAGTCCATGTTGTGCAAATCTCAGTGTTGACCGATGGACCGTGGCGAATGAGTCGATCGATCATGACGCTATACCGCTTTGTCCTCTGACATCACCAGGTGTGGACCCGCCTAAGCATAGCTGATGCAAAACTTTTGCGCCTTTTTTAATTTTTTGAGATTGTATGTAATTGCACGTGCGAATTTCATGCATGTCGTAAGTAGTAAACGGTTTGAGTAATCGTATTCTTTTGTTTTCACTTACACAGCGAGAAGGGGTGAAAATTTTTAATTTAAGTAGTACTAAGTTAATCACTAATTATTTTCATTTATATACTTTTAAACTAGTTAATTTTTTAAGTTCATCTTTTATAGTCACGGTTATCTTATCGAAATACCGAATCACATCACAATTCACAGTTTTCTACATGAGAAATGTTATCGTATTATTCGTAAGTTATTCACAAAGCAAAGAAACCAAAAGGTCGCCCAAGTTGTACCACTCAAATCAAACACGTAACATACCCAATATTTGCTCCCTCACAAGCCTCACATTGTTTGACCAAACTTCCCCAAATCACGCCGGAACCCTTGTTTATGCCTAATAAAAATCGCCAAGTCCGGTGCGGATATCGAAAATTTTCTCACCCACAAAAATTCTAAATCACCAAATTTCTTTAGCTACGAAAATGTAAATCAACCTCTATTACCTTAATCGTAAGGTTCTCAAGCAATGTTGGGTTAGAGTTGCAAGGTGCCCCTTTCAAGTGATTGAGTCCATATGTCGAGAACAAGTGAACTGGCTTCTTAACACGCTGGACACCCCAAATTGAGGGTAAGTCCGAGGGTGGAAATTTTCGGGTTTATTGGAATTTCCTATGGGTTGGTTTTCACACGTGGTTTGAAGAATGCGGTTAGGGGAAGGTGTTATCGTAAATCGGAAGGATTTGTTTTTTATGATAGGGGATGGCCGTCGTATCAATTTGACATGTTTTAGTAAATATATTAGTCTTGTAACACAGATTAGAGAAAAAAAACAAATCTTGTAACTACTAATTAGCGTGTTGTAATTTGTGATTTTTTGAAATGACCTACTATTTTCAAAATGATTGGCATTTGTGTGATTTTTTTTTATGTAATTGAATGACATGACGCGCTAGTCGTTCGCCTGATGTTAAGCGTCCCGGCTGCCCATAACAGATTGCAGTATCACTCGGAACTCTAAATTAATATAGTTTTGGGTGACACTGCACTGCCCACGTCATCCTGAGACTTCACAGTCTAGTAATAAGATTACTAGACTATGTGATCAGATCATAAAATCTCATTTGCCCAGTAATTTCACTAGCTACAATGCCCTTCAAACCGGAACACAGTAGTGCTTGCACACTACTGTTTATAGTAGTAGTGATAGTCCATTTGCCACCCTAAGGGGGACAGGTAGTAATAATTTGGTCTACAATACTAGACTATTGTAATAACAGGGGATACTACGTAAATGGACTTTTCCGTCTTGTCAACTTGCTGTACAAGAGTGGTTTGCTATTTTAGCCACAACAATACACCATCAACAAAATACCACTCGCAGGAATTGGGTACATTTTACAGATTTTCTTGCGCTTGTGGTAAGTAGTAGATGCTCAAGATCTGACTTCGGAAAAGAATTATATCGCCCTGATGCAGTTAACGTTGCCAGGGAAAAAACAAGTTTCCCAGGTCGTCGACTCTTTTATCATGCGAACTGCTAGGAAATAGAACTTCCTCCTGTCTCCCTTGTTTCCTGACCAATATAATTTGGGTCTCTTTAAGGCGGCGGGTAGACCAAACAAGGTGTTTTAAGGGACGTTTCCTGACGTAATTACAACACGTGGAGCTTCGAATTTAATATATAATGTAATTCATTTCATTAACTCGTTTGTGATGACCGCAAATATAAGATTAATAAATATAGCTCTGTAGAAAAAAATCGCAAACCTCCCTCAAAAAATTTGAGAGTTCCCATTTTGCCGAGCTTCTACCGAATATATTTTTACAAAAACTAAAATAGTGTGTTTGCAACAAACAATCAGATGTCGTGATGACTTAATAACTTTGAAAAATACTATATACAAATAGATATTAATTAAAAACCGTCAAAATCAGTCATTTCGTGCGTTGTCTTTGTCGTAAGCGCCGCGCTGAAGTGCAGACTGAATTGATATTAAAGACTACGATGTTAAGGTTGATGTTTCTTTGAACGGATTTGGACCTGCTCATCTGGCTCTACTCGTCACCTTAAGACTAGAGTGAATAATAGGCGCCTCATAGGTCAGCGTGCTACACCTTTAACTGCATTTTTTGGACGTTAGCCTATTCGTACATAAAAAAAAGTAAAAAAAAGTGCCTATTAAAAGTTTTCGATTTCAAAGTTCATAGAAAAGTGATGACTGCACAGCTATGGAGAAAAGATAAATAAGAAATTGTCCACTAGATTTTTAACTGTAGTATTTAATAGCTAATTCCTTAAATACAACAGCCGTCTATAAAAACACTTCTCTTGATGTATGACTTTGAATTATTCATTCAATTGACACATCTCGGCCGCGCAAGCCCGCCCAATTGGGCGGAAAGGTGACTTGACCTCTGTGAAGTGACCCTTCTTTTTCATCATAAAGCTTCTTATAAGGGTCGCTTTCGAGGGCCTTCTTTGAAGAATTCCCAGGGTAAGATTGGGGACTAATATTGTAACATAAAGTTACTCTTGTACTTTGATATAAATAACAACCTACTAGGGTATACTTATACCAGCAGTGATGGTCCAAGGTCTGTTCGCTGAATGCCAAATTTCTGACTTTGTCTTTTATCTGTGCCATCCGCACAAATTGTGGATCTAGTCCCCTTTTTGAAATATTGTACTTTTTATTTCATTGACCACTTTTTCAAATTAGTGTAATAAGACAACACGATGAGATCGCTCATTCCACCCATTTGTCCCAACTAGTCTACACTACTGGTACGATACTGACAGGGAAGACAGAATGCACAAAGCACTGTTTTGGCCATGAAAAATCACCCGTTAATTATATTCTTTTCACGAATAAATCACGAAACTATCCTGATGTTTGTGTGAGAATATAGGCGATTCTATTTAGGTCAGATTCTGGATTTATGTATACTTTCATGTGAAGCCGCCAGCATCGTACGTAAAATCTAGAAAGCTTCCAAACGTGACGCAACCAACAAGGTAAAGGAGTTGAATAATAAAACAACCTCGTAAATATACTGACATTATAATAAAAAAAAAACTTTCAACAAAAGTATTACGTCTTACAAAACTCCACGTATGACACCACTCACTGTTAATTTCACTTTAAAATACACACCAAAAATCTTTTTACAAAACCTGAAGACTTACATGATTTGTATAGTTACGTTCTTTTGTCATAAATAAATGTGTGTGTTTTGTAATGATTATTTAAAAATACTTGGCCTGTGAAAAACACTTTACAAAACCGAAACTCTTGGTTTTCACGCATAGTATATTCTCTTATTTATTATTCGTATCTCGCTCCCATCACTTGCTATTTTGAAACATTATTACTTGGCGTTACTTTTGATTTTCATACGGAACTTCTAGGAATGAACGATCATTTCTACGAGTGATTAGTAAGAATCTTTCTACCAGACATGCGGTATTGCCAAAAGTATGATATTGTTAATACCGAATATTGTCTCCAGAGTCTTTCAGGGTATTCTTATGTAGGTCTTTGCTCATACAAAAGCTACCTTGCCGACTGTCTGCAGCACTAGTAATATGGTTACGAAGAAGACAATGGAGGGTGGGAAGGTGACAGCTTTGCTGGTGGATTGGATTTCGGTTAACGTGTGGGGTGCTGCCACGGGCACTGCTAGAGCTTGGTTGTTACACCGGTTCAGCTGGAAAAATAGTTATAGATGAGTCACCCATAAGTTTTACATACCATGAAAGATTATTATCGTAGGCGTAAGTTTGGTGTTTGAATTATTCTGTTTCTGAGATAATTTTTGAACTGGTGCAAGAACTTGCAGCTTACAATTTTTATCATGGATTGATTTTTAAATGTAAACTACACTTCAGGTATATCTATAATGATATTATAGTTCTTAAAATTTTAGCAACCAGCGGGATTTGAACCCGCGCCTTCCAACTCACCGGATTAGAAAATCCGGTGGTTCATATTTTTGCATAAAAAAATATGTATGATGAATCAAATCAAAGTTTTAACAGCCAAAGAATGGAAGCCTTTGACAGTGTCTGTATTTCTTACTAAATACTGTCTTGGAGTCTTTAAATCTGGACTGAACAAGTCAATCAATAAAACTGAAGTAATATTATAAATTCTTCATTTGAGATCTGCAGCTATTTTAATTATTCCGAGTAAGAGACATTCAGTGCTATTTATTCTACAGGGGTTTTAAAGCATTTTCTTTACAACAAACTTTGTCAATCCACACTTTAAAAAATGTAATAGTAAATAACGAGAATAATAACAGAAGAGTATCCAAAATAATACAAGAATATCAAGTGTAGCATGGTTTAGCGACGTTACTCTAGATATTTTTGTATTTTTTTGTATTCTCGCTAGCTTACACGATGTCACTACGCTTAAGTTAATGTAATTTCAGAAGACTGTACTAAAGTATGTGCTAAAGCTTACTTCACAACATGTCGTTTCTGGAGTACCGACGCAACCAGACCGACAACCACGCATCACAGCCTCGTAGACATTCCCTTTTGATATAACGGAAGTGAAGCACTTGTCGTCTGCACTGTGGCAGATCATTGTGTGGACTCTGAAAGAGATTAAGTATCTACATCATCATTATCATCGTCGTCAGCCAGAAGACGTCTATATATATCCAGAAGGAGACGTCTTCTCTAGCCTAGACAGGACAGGATGGTCTAGGTATATATTAGACCATCCTTATTTTACGTCACAACGAATGGCTTAGCCGTTTGCATCCAATTTTTCCCCGCAACTTTGACTACATTTTTCAGCTTGTGATTGCGTCTAGAGAAGCTCTTTGATAACCAAAAGCTAGTGACAATTTTATCTACAAAGTCTTGGCAGTTACTATTATTTGGCATTAATGCACGTTGTTGGCAAGAAGAAACAAACATGCAACTAAATAGATGCCATCATCAGCGTGCATTAGTCTACTGCTGGACGTAGGTCTCTTCTAAGGTATGCCACTGAGACCGGTCTTTGGCTCTTCATCAAACTGCTCCTATAGTCGGAAAGCGTCTCGCGTTCTTAAATACGCTTGCCAAGACATGGTCTCCTTCAATAACATGTTTAGCCCGTTACTTGTCACATCTGTAGACTCTGTAGTTAACATGAGCTGAATAAGCATGAGTACCTGTATTTGGTAGGATCTAAGCACGATCGCAGCTGCGTCTCTGCTTTGTAAGCACATACGTAGCACTCCAGCGGTCGCCGTGGAACTGTCCTCGTGGCGGTTTCTACATTCGTCACCGCTGTCACCGCCACTGGCAACATAGCCGGCGCCCGTTTCCCTGCTGGTGCACGCTCCAGTTTCTCCAGTGCTGGCTCATCTTCATCGTCATCGTCATCTTCATCATCATCCTCAGGGTCTTCGACTCGTCTAGATGGAATAGTTTTACGATGCCTATTTAATCCGCCTTTTCGGTTTTCATACCGCGCAGGTCCAGATTCCCTGTTGAAGGATGATTTATGTTACAGCGTGCCTTGATATGCCTTAGTGAAGACGGAAAATGGAAGCCGATATCGGTACAAATGGGAAATACCGAGTGCTACACCGTGGGATGTCCATTGGAAGCCCAGACATAGCACGGTGTCCCATGAACCATGTTCGTAGTATTAAGAATCCGTGCTCCGTCCGGGCATTTCTAGAACACGGCATGGTGTAGCATAAATAATCCTTACAACATCAAAGTTACAGTACCACAACACACAAGGTATTATATATCTTACCTAACAGGTATTAATTAAAATTATATAAACAACAAGCCCTGCAAAATATTTTACTAGCCATTCATGAAGCCAAAAATTAGTGTCGCACGTAAAATGACATAAAATTGGGATGCCTACGGGGCTACCGTCTAAGCCAATCGTAATCGATGAAGGGGCTTCATTTCGTCGTTTCCGGCAAGTTGGCATTGTGTAACATCTCCATCCATTAGTATTTTCTCACTATTTCTCATTATTATAGTTAATCAATGTTTTGTCTATTCAGTTATCTGCTTAAGGGACCATAATATCGAAGGATGAGGATTTCACACAACCGGAAATGACCAAATGATGCCCATTCATCGATTACGATTGAGTTACACAATACGGGGGCAGGTCACAAAACTTACATGCCCACAGCAGTCTATGGACACAGTAAACAGCAACGAATTGTAAGCAGCACTTTTTTAAATGACTAACCAAGTATTTAAATGAAGCTCATTAACTTAAGTAGGTATAGAGCATGGAAAACATAACGTGAATTTAAAACTTTATTTTATTAATTGTTTTCACATTTTCATTGCCTGCCAACTGTGAACTTGAGCCCGCAGCGCTGAATAATTGCAAGCAAGCAATGACCAACTAATCAAAATCTCTGATCTCTGATGAATCTCTGCTGCTAATTTCATGCTGTTCACTCCTATAAGGACCATTCAGTTTGTCAGACTCGTCCAACTCACGCCCAGCGATAAAGTGTAGTGATAAATTTAAGTTGATAAAGTTTAACAATGTTGTAAATGGACTTACATAATTATGTCTTCCATCGATTTGCCAGAGTAGCTTTATAATTGTTTTATCAAATTCTAATAATTATTATTTCGTTACACCTACCTACGCACCAAGTTGTATTGGTAACATCAACAATGTGGTATTGACGTGAAAGTGTTTTGATCAGTCAATTCTGACGTTTTCAGGAAACTAATTGGGACGTCCTTAAATCGATTGTGAAGACACATAAGCTCTTAACCACTTTGTACTCACGTTTCGTCATCATCATCCTCTGATTTCGAGCCGGTCCTGGCTGGCAAAACTAGTAACATTGCCAAAAATAGGCAGTACCTCCACCGGACCATTATAACACTTTTCTTCTTGTCGACGCAAAAACCTACACCCCGCACTCTGGTTTTGTCATTTTAATTCCAAAAGTATTAATTTTTTATTGCATCAAGTGGTAAATTTTACATCTGACAGACGCTTTCAAAAGATTTTCCTTTTTTTGAATCGTTCCTTTGTTTTTGTGACATTATTGCTTGAGGTTCTTCCGTTCTGTAAAAATCAATCTTCTCGGTACAAACTTTTTTACATTCATAAATCATAGACAATGTGATAAAGATAAGGTTACAAAAACTCATTTATGATTTTAACCGAGTAAGTTTAGGGGTTGAATGATTTTTTTAACCCACCAAATGAATGGCTTGTGATAAGTGATGCAAAATACCCTAAATATGTACCTAGGTCTGTGTGTATATGAAACAGATTAGAATGGGTATTTTTAGTCGATTATCACGTATAACATTAGCTCCCTGGTATCTTTCTTAAAAGTATAATAATTTTCTCTAGAATAATATGTGTTTTATGTCAGTCAGTGACCTCTATAGTTTTAGAATAGAACTAGCTACTCAAAGACAGATGGCGCTGTAATAAATTTTTTACTGTTCTTGTTTGGTCCAAAATGTAAACTATCATAAAATTGAATAATAAAAATAATAGGTATGCTCAACCCAGAGTAAGTGCGGAGTAAGGTGACTATATTTCTTTACAATGATAGTTACAAGTTATTATGCAAAATTCTTGTTTACTTTTTTAAACATTTTTTTTAGTCAGGCAGGAGTAGCGTTGGTTGTGTTGTGCTTTACATTTTTTCACAATCAAATTATTTTATTATATTTGATTTAGTAACATAATGGTGGATAATTTTTTTAATGGTGTTACAGATTAAAAAATTTGTGACTTATGGATAATAGTTTATTTTTTACTTGCTACTTATCTGCGTAAAAAAGCTTTCTCTTGAAACTAATCTGGTATAAAAATCGGGGATTTTCTGTAACAGACTAAAAACATGTTTGAGGCTCTTTGTAATAAGAACTTATATGTAATCTATGTCTTGGTTAAAAAATTGAAATATTATTATCATCATCATCATCAACAGCCTGAAGACGTCCACTGCTGAACATAGGCCTCCCCCAGAGCGCGCCACCTTGAGCGGCTGCTCGCCTCCTGCATCCATCGGCTCCCCGCGGCTTACACCAGATGTTCCACCGAGTGGGGGCCTGGCCTACCGTCTTCCGGTTCGTGGTCGCCACTCGAGAACCTTTCTTCCCCATCGGTTGCCACTTATAAATATTATTATATCTTTGTGTAATTTTGAGACAATAAATTAACAATAACGCCTTAAAACTACAGAAAAGGCAATGCTTAATATTACCACCATACCCTATTAGGTAAGATACCTATCTAAATATGTTATTACGTACACGTTAATGTTTACGTTAGTATCATAGTAGGTATTTATGGGAAGTAAGGTCAACTTGCTAGTTCTAAGAGCTATATCGGTCACTTTAGTTCTCCTACGGATCTCCTCATTATGACTTAACTTGAAATTGCAATGGGCAGGCCACATCGCTCGTAGAACTGACAACCGATGGGAAACAAAAGGTTCTCGAGTGGCGACCACAATCCGGAAGATGCAGCTCTGTGGGGGAGGCCTATATGTTCAGCAGTGGACATCTTCAGGCTGTTGAAGACGATGAGTAAGGTCAATTTTTTTCTAATCTTTGAGGTAAGTCTATCTGAAAAGCCTAATTGTTTTTTTTTTCTAATCGGTGATCTGTAACACAGAGTAGGTAAAAAGATATGACGAAAAAAAAAGATAAAACGCTCTATAAATCTCTGATCTATGAGCCTCATGTAGACAACGGAATCCCCTCATTAAAAGCTCTTTGAAGCGCAATGAATAAATGAACAGCAAACGTAACTCTTTCACGGCGACAACCAGAGCACTGGAATAGGCACTCTGCGTGCCGCACGCCTAACCGGGCCGGTTATCGGGCACAAAGCACGGGTCCGCCCCGCAAGCTCCGACGCTCAAACTCATACACTTCCTCATTAAAAAAAGAGCTCACAAACATTACAAAAACCCCGAGATCCGTCAAAGCGAATACCGCCGCCTACCGGAGAGTAGCGGAACTACACCACTCGCGGAGCCAACCTCTGTACTTTTTTAATTAGCTCCATACACCAAGTGAATGCGTAAATACGTTAGAATTTTTTTCTCTCGTACGCGGTTAGTTTGGTAGCTTTGAGTAATGTTCATTCACAAGTAGCCCCGCTCTCGTGTGCTTTTTGAACTGTTTAAAAAGGGTTTGAGCGGTTTACGTAATTAGCAGTACCTATTTATAGTAACTTATAAATAATAGTGTACTAACCATGCGTAGTTGAATGGGGAAAGTTGAATGGGGGCGGAACTCGCAGCGTCTCAGAACTTGTTTTATCTCAGTCTAGGTTGTCTCAAAAAGTGCAAACTCTGTACAAAGTTCACTTTCGCCTTGTGAACTAATTTTTCGCTCGGTGTCAAGTTCAGGGCTGGGAGGAGGGGGGAGAAGCCCGCTATGATAAAATAAAATATTCATTATGATTGCTCAGCGCGGCAATGTTCGCGAAAGAGAGATTGTTGGAGTGAAGTGAATTGGCCGCTGTTTGTATTTTGTACTCACTAAATTCCTATTAGATTTGTTTTACCAATTAGGTAAGTGTTTGACTTAAAGGACAGGTTTGATTAATTCCCTCAACGTGGTTTTTATTTTTATAAATAATGTTATCATCATCATCATCATCATCATCATCAACAGCCTGAAGACGAGTAAATAATTATAATTAAGTAATGATTGATTGGTATTCATAATAATATATATATATATATATTCCTACTATTACGGCAGGTACGGAAATAATGGAAAATAATTGTTCCTTTCTTTAAGTATGAATTATAAATAATAGGAAATAGTTACTCACTGAGTTTGATCACTATTTCACCTTTGGTTTGCCACCTATATAATTAAATTTCAACTAGAAGCAATCCCATAAGACGTTGTCTTGTTAAAAATCCCCATAGAAAAAGAACGTTCAGTTTTATCCGAATTTGAAAAAAAAATTCGGGAATCTTTTACAACTTTTTTGCATAATACCCAATCTAATTCATGCTATTATAAATATTTTAAATCGGTCCAGGTCAGGCTTACCAACGAACACCATCATCATCAACAGCCTGATGTCGTCCACTGCTGAACATAGGCCTTCCCCCAGAGCGCGCCACCTTGAGCGGCTGCTCGCCTCCTGCATCCATCGGTTCCCCGAGGCTTTCACCAGATCGTCGGTCCACCGAGAGGGGCCAGCCTACACTGCATCTTCCGGTTCAACGAATACCATTTCATTATTATTTCATTAGATAAATCCATAGTTAAGGGGCAGATTGAGTAATCTCAAGTTGATCTAATAGAACATTTTTATTCTAAACTCTTCAATAACATTTTGATATAAATTGGTAGGTACTCAGTATTTTAATTAATAATTAAGGGACCAACGACCAATCCTTACCAACCTGACTAGCTGAAAGAAGACTGAAAACTGACGTAAAAATCTTCCCGGACCTGCCTCAACAGTGGAAAGTGAATCGCGTCTCCCCACCTCCCCCTCCCGGGTTTCTTTCTCCGTTTTTCTCTAATTAGTGAATTAAACGGCGTCTGCCAGACGGCGGAAACTGAAGTTTTCTTAGTAACTTCTCAATCGGTTCGTCCTTTTAAATTTAAATTGAATAATTGTGTACTTAGATAAAAATTTAGTGGGGTATGATTTAGTTTGGAGACTTACGTTACACAGAATTTGCAAATTAGAGCTCTCAAACCGAGCCTCTGCGTGTTTTTGTCAAAAACGAACACCAGGAGAATGATGATTGCTAAATTAATAGGTAAATTACCTAAAATTCGCTCTGTCATTATCGAAGAAGATGAAATGATATTTTTTGTATAATGGCTCAGTATAGACATTAAAGCTATGCATCAAATATTGACGACGAAAACCTTGCAACTACGCATAATTTTGTAAAAGCAGCCTTAAGCCCTTTTTTAAAAGGATATTATTGAAACAAAGCTTTGGGTTTTTGGTGGGAACGCGGAAAAGTTCACGTCATTCCAACTTATTATTTTTCAAAACTTGTGTTTTTTGCAGTTTTAATGTTTAAAATTGGTGGCGTTTTACGCATTAAGTGCTGAATTACGAGCATAAGTGTAGGCAAGTGATATAATGTGGTGAAACGTGATTTTTCTTATTGCTTCCAAAACTCCATAGAAGCTTCTATAGTAAGGTTGCCACCACTACTAGCGCATGACTTAGACTGGACTGTGACCACCTGACTTAGACTGGACCATGACTGACCCAGACTGTGACTGACACTTGACTTTACGGTTACGTGAAATATTCTAAACACGATGAAAAATTACAATACTTGACACTGACTAAATACACAATGTGTGGAGCTAAAACAAAAGGAAAAAAAAAAGCTTTGCTTAGTTTGGGGCTAGATGGCGCTGTATCAAATGTCCGCAAATGCTTTTATTGTTATAAATATAAAAATTAGAAAAACTGATCGAGGGTTTTTCTTTTCCAGACAAACTTTCAGATATAAACGCTATAACACCTGCTAACAAAATACTTATTTGAAAATAATTAAGCAACTACTACTATCACTGATATTTTCCTCTTCAATCACCCGCCCAGCATCTCTGCATCTAACTAAACATTTCCTAATTCCGCACTCCGACTACAGAGTAACTAGCGAAGGCAAATGAGACTCGCACGCCCAAACCGACCACTCTACATAGAGCCATCGTTCACCACCACATTCCCTCTATCAAGACGCTGAAATATTTATTTTGGAGGGGGTGGGGAAGGTCTGCTGAAAGTGGTCTTGTCATGTACATAGTACACGATGCTGTCAGCTTACCATCCAACTTATTAGACGTTTCGGAAATTCGGTTTCGCCCCGCAAGCACCACGGGCTACGAACTGTAGTGATGTAAAACAATATAGGTAGATATGTATCGATTTTTATCGTTTTTTTATGTTAAAGGGAGCAAACAACCATATGGCCCACCTGATGGGAAGTGGTCATCGTAGCCTATGGACATCTCTTACGATAAACGTATCAAGAAATCCAAATCACTGAACTATGTTGAAATTCTTAATCAAACATCAAATCACCGAATCATAATTAAATTCTTTGTCAAACATCAAACAGATGTCGAATTGTTCCCTCATTTAGATGTTTTTTTTTATGATGATGATGATGATGATGAATTGACTATTATTTATTAAAACATTCGTATTAAAATTTATGCAAAATTTACTTAAAAGCGTCTATTATTTTTAGCCCCATCACATCAGTAATACAGTCAATGACATGTTCTGTCTCAGAGCTTAATAGGATAATTTTTCATTTTATTTACTGAACTTAAAGATCTGGAGGTTTATCACGCATTTGATAGCAATGCTACCTGCAAAATTTCTAAGCTAAGCATAGTTTAAAAATTTTGTAGATACATTGAAGCTGGCTATTTAATAAAAACTGTAGTTTGAATCTGTTGTAATCAAGCTACGTAATTGCAGGGCAAGTTATACTGTACATCTGCCAGCTTTTGAAGTATTCAAATTTAAGTCGCACTTTTAGTTCTAAGTTTAAAAACTATCGATATTACATAATGGAGCTGACATAATCGCCATGTAAAAAACTATCGATACTGTCGCATCACTACTCGGTATCCAGTTGGTAATGCAAACGTTTGTAACCCGTCGGCCGGGTGCCCCGCCCCGGGCAAATACGACGGTAAATATACCTATCCCGAGTATACCTCTAGCTAGAGCCTCTCGTTACACGTGTCGAATGAGATGTGATATATAGAGGCTGGTATAATAAAGCTATATAGGATAGTAGAAACACACGTAAAGAAACGTTTGTCACATATTATATACATATATATCCAGCCGGTTATTTTAATAATAGTCTGAGAATAATCTCTATAGCAACAAGGCTTCTTTATTCTTTTTCAATTATTATAGAAATTCTTTACAAAATACATTCATATTTTTCTTATAAGAGAGATAAATTGCCCTCAAGTTATTAAGGTCGTAGTATTCTATCAACCTTTTTTTAAATCCATGGGCATGGTGGTAAAATACGGCACTGTCCTTATTGGAACTTTAACTTTTAACTTTTCTTTAAAATGCCAGTATTAATATCAAACTATAACTACAATCAATTAATTTATTATATAGGCCACGCAAGTAAAAAAAAAGTAACTACTAAAATGTATACCATACTAAAATATATTATTATATACCATACTAAAATATACATTTACCATGTAAAATATTTGTTTCGAGTTACTGATATTTTGGTACTATTGCAAGCACCATGATAACGGACCTGTGTCATGGACGAACTGAAGATCTTGCGGGTAGATGATAATAAGTTATGGGCAAACGTAGCGGCCTACCCTTCGCACACGTTTACTACGCGTCACACCAGTACTATTGTCCCTACAAACAACAAATAAATTACATGGTAAATATCCCCGTTAATAAACAATATTATTGTAATTTTAGTGACCATGGAAGTTTAAAATCTTATGTTAAAATGTAACTTGAATGGTGCAACGACTCGACGTAAGTATATATAAAAGATGACATTTCGGTCTGTCCTGGAGCGCGCGCAGTCCTTCATGGCTTCGTCAAGCCAGTGTAATGGGCACTTTTTGAGATCATACAAAACAGTAATTTTATTTTAAATCGTGCAGCAAGCTTTTGCTAAAATTAACTACCTATTTAAGTAGGTAGTATGGTTGTATGTATTCCAACGTAAATAGAACAAAGACCAAGTACGAGAGACAATATCATATACATGCCAAAAGCAAAAGCATCACGCATACTTCCCAGTAAACATACCACCCTGTACCCTACCTAATAAAGCACACATACAATGAGATCACAGAGGCTTGACGCGCGGCATCTCGCGGACGGTATGCGAAACTGCCGTTTGTTTGCGGGCGGATGGCTCGGGCGGAATTCCTCCTTTGTTACTTACCCGCTCCGTTGGGGTGTGGTACAGAGTACGAGAGCTCAGAATTTAACAACACCAGCTGAGTTGTTACGTAATTTTAATTGCAATTTGCAACGCAACTCGTGAAATTGGCAGTATCGTTCTCTGGATTATTAACATTCATACATTATCAGCTGGAAGACGGTCACTGCTGAACATAGGCCTCCCCCATAAATCGCCACGTTGGACGCTTATTAGGAAGGGAATTTGCCATAATCACCATGCTGGGCAGGCGGTTTGGTGATCGCAGAAGATTTAAATTACTGAGGAGAATGCTGCTGCCCATTCGCTGAATATTCCCTTAGCCAGCTCTTACAGTACCAACAGGAAGAGATGGGGTGATCCTATTCATAAACCAGGACCTCACGGCCATACATTCATACTATTTCCTAATCATAACATCGCCCGTGTCATCATTACATTACTATTAGACCTGTGGTTATTGATGATGATGATGATGACACCTGTGGTCGGTAACCCATAGCCGCGCTCCACCATTTTGTAAGATGTTAGGTTGGCTAGTAGGGCAATTTGGTTCGGTTTGGTTTGTGGTTCTTTGCAGACTACAATGGGACAAACAGTTATACCAACATCATAATCTGTAAATACATGAGAAAATCGGATTTTAAAGCACTTTTTTAATTTAGAGTAAAAAAAAATTGTTTGTTTAAATGATATTAGTTAGGATATAAAAAGTTTAAGTTTAATTAATAATAACCCGTATAATTATATTACATTGTACCAAACCTGGTTGGTCCTTTTACCACCTAGGTAATACTAGCATGCAAGACTTCAGCGAGCTTTTTGTACCTATAGGAGCGTTTGGCTACGCCCGATCTCCTGTAACATGGATCAAACACAGTGTTAGAATTCGGTGGGCAATAGGTAGGTACACACTCGGCTTTGTTACCCTCACATTATGTATTCTGCGGACTACGCCTATGTACCGTGTGAGTTGGGCTTTATGTAAATTATTTATTACTTTGTACATAGAAACAGGGTTTCAACGCCGCTAGGTATGTGCCATTTCCAAGATGAAATAGTCTGGTGGTTTTGCTCTCTTGAATATTAGTTTTAATGTAATCTTTTAAACTATGTCACAAAGAAACGGATAGAATATCTAGTGCTGAAAGCAAACTGCTCTATCGAGTCTGATGGCTCGTGAACTAGAACACCTTGATTCGTCTTGATGTGTTTGTTTTTAACAGCCTCTGCGCTGTGGTGGTTAAGCAGGTCGGCTCATAACCCGGAGGCGGCAGGGTTTGATTCCTGCGACAGTACAAGTATTTGTGAACATGAAAAAAAGGCGCAAATAGTTGTTCTGTGTCTGGGTGTTGTGGGACCATGGTCCTCGTAGTTCCTGGGTTCCTAGATACAGGGAATCCTAGTTAGGGTCCAGGATCTATGTATGTGATCGTTGGGCGTTATTATTAATATTTATTTATTATTTTTCGTCCCTTGTCCATTATTTGCAGTCTCTTTTGATAGAATACTACGCTTTTTACTTATAATAGCAGCTAATTTGTCTAATCCTGTTTGACCTTCTTATAAGTTTGCAAATTTGTTACTGTATATTGTATTATTCACGCTGTTGGATTACTTTAATAAATAACATTTTAATAATTATAAAATATTCTTCACAAATCATCATAAAATATGAAAGTATAATAAAAAAGAATGCGACTTGTATTCAGATTTCATATTCATATTCATTTATTTACTTAATAAAGTAGGTGACAATTATAGGAGTTAAAAAATTTTTAGTTCGCAACATCCGGCCAATGAGGCATGTAATAGGTTAAACAGTCAAAATTAACAATCATATAAGGTGGTCGCGTAAATGCACACCTTTAAATTAGGCTAAAAACGAAAAAAACCTTTATTTATGTATATATTTCATTATAGATTGTAAAATCGATCCCAAAGAAACAGTCAATATCCTTTGAGGTAGGATGGAACTTTTTGTCCAAATATTCCATTTAAAAATATGAAATCTAATTTACAGTCTCACAACCTTAATTAGCTCTTCAATAATCTAATAAAAAAAAATTGTAATGTAAAACTGTCAGAAAGAACTTGTGTATAATTATTAGTTATAATTCAAATATTATCAATGTTGACCGAAAACCATAAATTTATTATTCAAAAATAGTCAAATTGTGCACTGTAATAATTATAGGTAATTACGGTGCAGTAAAAAATTATATATAGCTCGGAATAATACTCAAGGATAACATTTCCAACGCCTTGCATCAAACTTGATTGTCTTATTAGATATTAGCTTATATAAATAAATAAATAATAAATATATGCGGACATTTCAAATAGCGCCATCTAGCCCCAAACTATAAGCATGCTTGTTCTATGGGGACCAGATACTGATGCAATACTTAAATATTTTTTTGTACATACATACTAGAATACAATAACACCTACGTCCCTCACACAAATGTTTGTACCGGATGAGACTCGAATCCACAACCTATAGCTCAGAAGGCAGAGCTACTACACCTTGGCTTACAGGCCAGCTATTAGGCCCTTCAAAATCAGTCGTAAAGTGGCATATGTATTGCTTCACAAAATCGTCTAAATTTGCCTTCTATTAGAGATGCAATTACGAGATTCTATAAAGCCACCAGCAAACTTAATCGTCTTATTAGAACATTGCTTATAACCATCCAAAATCAGATTCAATAACATGATATCATTATATTGCTTTACAAAATTATCTACAGTTATTATTAGAGATGCACTTACGAGATTCAATAAAGCATACATAATGGTTTCATCAAAATCATAATGCTACTCTGTAACTTTATGTACATAGGAAGTATATAGAAACTAAATTGAGCACACGTAACGAACTGGAGGGTTGAAGGGGCGCAGGAGGTTGTTAGGTTACAGTGTACCTACTTGTTCACAGTATGGTAACTTCAAACAAACAAAGGGGTCCGATTTGAGTAACGCTTTCATTTTGGGTACATTAGTTATACTATTTTGCCCCATGTCTATTGTCTAAGGCACTTGTCTCACCGCCAGCGATGAGCGAGAAGCGATTAGAGCGAATGAAAACTAGATATGAATTGGCGATCAGCGAAAAGTAAGTGTATAGTTCCTATAGTTGTCTCGCTGGGCTATAGACCGAGTGAGCGAGTGCCACTTGCTGAGTGCGGCCGATCACTTAGATCCACACTGGTAGAGAAATAACCGCTGGTACGTCTCTTGTCGTGAGTTCTGACCGAGCATCGCTGAGTGAGTTTTATCTTTGATAGTTGTTGCGACGAAATAGTGGAGAGAGAGTCCTCGCCAGCAGTGTGAGCGTCCAGCGATCAACTATTAACATATTATTATGTGTCTCTTTCATTTACACGAAATCTTAATCTTTTGTTCGTTTCTTGAGCGAAAAAATGGTTAATAGCTAATCGCTTGCTCGCTGGCGGTGAGACAAATACCTTAGGCATTCAAAAAAATATTCTTCACCTTGTATTTACGGGGTTTATTTTGTTTTTTCATCATATTCAATACAACCCTATACTATCCAGGGTTCATCAGTACCAGACTATTTTTCTCTTAAAGGATAAGAAAAAATAACATTATGACTATAATGTTAGTTTTTCTTAACTTGGTAGTTTTTGACTAGTTTTTTTTTTTTTAGTAGCTAGTATTTGATTTGTGGTTGCACACTGATCATCACTATGATCAGTGTGAAACCACAAATCTAAACCATTTCTGAGTCTTAGCCTATATTAACCTAAACAGGAAACCCAAAAGAGAAATTTAAATTTAGAATTGTAATCTGTAATTCATGAAAAAGCTTATATTTGGTATGAGGTTAGCTACTGTCACCAACTGCACTGCGGTTAGATAGCAGAGAACTTGCTTAGATAATGTGCATACATTAAACTAAGGCTAAACTAACGCAGGCAGTATCTTGATGAAGGAACTTGGGGATTCCGCCTGAGGTCTAATTATGGGAGATTGGGCAGGGTTTGATGCGGGGAATTTAATTAAACATGTCAAGTATAGAGAGTGTAGCTCAGTGGTTGCTCACGCGACTTTTAAAATGACGCAACCTGATGGGGACAATTCTGGACAAGCAAGCAAGCAAGCAAACATAATTAAGCAAAATCACATAGTGCTTATAATTATAACAAGCCTATTAGAATACGAGTTTGAAAAAAGTTCTCTTTCCCACAACAGGTGCAAGCAATCCGGCACAATGTACTCGTAGAATAGAACAAAACTTTGAAGACTGAGTGTCATCTACCAGCTCTCATTTTTAGGGTGTATTATAATATGGTCTATACAATACTCTCTCCCTATGATAAAACTAGATACCTAAACTTTGAATAAGTGTAAACATTGGTACACTTACTCAAACGCAGAAAAAATGTGTAATTTAATTCTGAACTTGGATAACTTTAAAAGATGTAATAAAGAAGGGATAGATGCCAACTCTACGTTCATAAGACATCCGTTTTCCGGGTGTGTTCATCCGGCTGGTTCCCGGGTGTATGGCTCGGTATGGCCAGATTAAAACAGTAAGTCGCTTTGCTCATACATTGCTGGAAAATTGGGGCATGGATTTCATAGAATTTGGATTCAGAATGAATTACTTTGTATAAGTTTCAGAAATTGAAGAGGTTATGTAATGTGATGAAGCCTTATCAAATTAAAGAAACTTTAACGTTAATTACGAAGTAGGTACATAGAATCCTATGCATCAGCAGGCCTGTCTCACTCCGTAAGTGTGATGCTACAAGTACATGGGACCGGGCGTCTAGACGGGTCGGTCCGTTACGCGTAACGCGTCAGAAGAGCAGCGATATAGCGATAGAACGAAAGGCAATTGCTTAAGGAGGGCTTGTAGTGCTGTGCGAGCTGAACTGCACTCTATAGCGTTGCAGCCAGAGTCGCTATTTATTTAAGTGACTTCGCGAAGTGAGCCTTCTGTATGTAGTACTATTATCTATTCTGTGGCATCAGTTTAAAAACAAGTAACACAATACACAATATCACAGCAGATTAAAAACCTAAGACACAGTATAACGGTAGGTTAAAAAATGTACCATTAATGCAACACAATTAAAATAATTCGATATTTTCGGAATAGGCTAGCGTCCTGCTATTAAAATTAACAAGTGAATATTATTTTCATAAATTAGGTTAAAAATGAATGCAATTATTTAAAAAATCAGTAAAATCAGTAAATGAATCAAGGAGCTTTTAAAGTTTCTGGAGGGGGCTTCGCCTGTCCCTTTCTCGTAAAACAAGAGATTCACCACAGTTATTATGAAAACGAACGTTGTGAAGTCACATGTCAAAGAGACTGTATGTAAAGCTACCACAGCTTAGTAATGAGGTACTGTGAAGGAGCAAGAGTTACGTCACTGCATGTTAAAGCTATCTCTTTCTATTTCTGTATTTTAAAATGCATGTAACTTTGTCATTTTTTGAGATATTTAATTTTTGCGTTCACGGCTGTTTATTTTTTGAGGAACATAATTAATTTATGCGATAAAAAATAGCAGGACACAAGCTTATTGTCACAAGCCATCATGATGTCTACATTTTCAAGGTGTTGTGATAACCTTGAGTATTCTGTCAAAGCAGTTTGTAAGCCTATCTTGTAAATATAACTAGAACTTAGTAAGGCAATTGAATGCTAGGTTAAAATTTTAACATCGCTTAATGGCAGGTTAAAAGCATCTAACATAGTATGTGTACTGTGTTCGATGCTTTTACAGATTAAAGACCTGTAAAAATGTCACAGCACATTAGTTACTCCGGCGGTAACTAGCCAAGTTTAACTGCATGCAGTTCAACCCTAATTGTGGATACTAAAGATATTAAACACGCTCCAGTGAATCCGTTTGGAGACGGTTAAGTTTGCTAAATTGCAGGTACTTGAGTGCCTTAATAGGTTCGCTCAGGTTTTCTTGATAAAATAATACCGACATTTTTAACTGAAATAGGTAGTCGTTTAAAAATCTGTAATTTTACTAGGTGGTAGGACTTTTCTGCAAAGTTCGTCTAGGTAGGTACCACCGCTTTGCCAGTTATTCCGCCGCCAAGCAGTAGTGTGCAAGCACTTTTGTGTTCCGGTTTGAAGGGCATTGTAGCTAGTGAAGTTACTGGGCAAATGAAACTTTATATTCTGATCACACAGTATAGTAATCTGATTACTAGACTGTGTGATGTCTCAGGATGACGTGCGCAGTGCATGTCACGCGAAAATTTATTAAGTTAAAGTTCCGAGTGACACTGCAACTGTTATGGGATCCTGTCACTTAACGTCAGGTGAACGACTAGCTCGTCACGTCATTCACTCGCATAAAAAAAAAATTATTTGAGCGAAACTCTCAAGACTCAACTAAGTCTTAATAGTGATACTAATTTGAGCGTATCGTAGAACAATATCATGAACATCAATCTATGAATTTCAGAAAAATCGGTAATTAGTATAATAATCGGCCAAGTGCGAGTCGGGTTCGCACATGAAGGGTTCCGTACCATTGTCTGTAAAAACGAGCATAAAAAAATCACGTTTGTTGTATTCAATTACACCTTGTATAGCTCATGCTAGTCCTTGTCGGTTCCGTCAGTGATGGTGTGAGAGCCCACTGCACATATACCTACGTCATCGGGTACCCCAATAGGCTCTTAAATAAATAAATAATCTTTAAATAAATTAATAATAAATAATCTTTAAATCGTTAACCAACATCTAAATATGTAATAAAAATCAGGTCTGCCAGTTCCGATCCTGCCGGGTCATGGAAATAATTGGAATTTTTGAACGTATTTTATTTTTGTTAAAATTTACCCGAATGAAAGTTCTGGCAACAGTTAACCATTGATTAATTATGTAAAAAAAATGGTCTGCCATTGCGCACCCTGCCGGAAGTACCTGTCAGACTCCTAAGAATGTGCACTTCACACCCTTTACCTACCTCAGTGAATACCCCGATGAAACCTACGCCTAATAATAGCCAAGGTGACCATGATTATAGATTAAAAGGTCTGCCAGATCTAAACTTGGCGAAACTTAGTATTCATTCATTTGAAGTTGGTGGAGGTGGATTATTTCCATGACCCGGCAGGATCGGAACTGACAGACCTGTTTTTTTACATGTTTAAGTGTCGGTTAACGATCTAAAGATAGCTTATTGGGGTACCCGATGACGTAGGTATTTTTGCAGTGGGCTCTCGCACGATGATGTGTGTGGCGCTGCCCATTGCCATATCAACTTGCTTGCAACAGCTTGAGTTAACGACTGTTATTAACAATTAAACCCATAAATTAATGTTTATGTGCTCACATAATGTGTAAGCTGTTAGTGAAACTTACTTGTGAGTTGTGACCATTTAAGTTATATTACCGGGAGTTCCAAAGTACTCATAAATGAAAGATTATAACTACATTATAGGGTAAGTAGATACATAATTATGTGTGTGTGTACGTGACGTAATACGATGTGTAAGAGGTTTTGGTTGATATTTGTTAAAGAAAAATTTACTTTTAATGAACTAGTGTTAGCGTTATTAAAAATAAACAGTCGGAAGTTGGAAGGCATAGAGGGCGCTGCTAGCGTTACATACTTTTTAGGCGCTGCAGTAAAAAAGTGGATAGAGCAAGAAATTGACAGTCTATGGTGGGAGATATACGTTAGTATACGTTAGACTAGTATTATAGCTATCTGTGGATATACGACACAAAAAGGAAGAAAAGTGGTGGAAGTGAAAACTGGATGAAAAATCAACATGTTGGAAAAAGAAGAGCTATGTATTTGTTGGTGATACTTATTGATCAATATGTCACTTTGTAGCAGAAGGTATATCTTACCTATACCTACAGATGTTGTTGTTTGTTTTGTCATGTCTGAGGAATGGATGTTTGAGTAATAAAAGATGTTGAGTTACTAATGATGTGATTTTTAACACTGGGTTTTTAACTGGGTTTATATTAGGAGTGCCTTCAGTTTTAACCACAATCACCATCATCGTCTTCAGCCTGAAGAGGTCCACTGCTGAGCATAGGCCTCCCCCATAGAGTGCCACTTTGTGCGGCTGCTTGCCTCCTGCATCCATCCATCCTCCTGCATATAATTATCCGCATTCCCGAGGACACTTTAAATTTATGAAAGATAAAAATCTTATTAATTAGGTTTATTATAGTTGATTACGGTAAACTATGTAAAATTTTTTTTAAATGGTTCAGTTAGTCTTCGTAGTCTATGCTGCGGTTTCCAGTTTGTATAGTCACCACTCGAGAATCTTTCTTCCCCATCAGTTGTCGGTTTTGAGAGCTGCGAGTGAAATGGCGTTCCCAAACTCTTTTAGAGTAGGTACCTACTTAATTATAAGTAAACTGTAGAAATATTTGCTTTTTATTTGTTTTGTAGGCCTAGTTAAGTAATTTTATATATTTTAAGTCTGAAATAAAAATCATAAACTTTATTTACATCTTGCGAATATGTTTAAAACACAGACAAAACCAACTTAGGGTTATCTTTGATGTTCTATTTACCCCAGAAGTCATCATCATCATCATCAACAGCCTGCAGACGTCAACTGCTGAACATAGGCTTCCCCCACAGACCGCCATTTTAAGCAGCTGCTCGCTACCTGCATTCATCGGCTCCCCGCGGTTTCCTCCAGATTGTCGGTCCAACTAGTGGGGGCCGGCCTATATGCTACGTCTTCTGGTTCGTCTCTTCCCCATCGGTTGTCACTTCTACGAGTGATGTGGCCCGCCCATTGCCATTTCAACTTGCTAATTCTAATAGCTATATCGATCACTTTAGTTCTCCTGCGGATCTCCTCATTTCGGATCTTATCTCGCAGGGAAACACCGAACACCGACGTAGGTAGTTACCTTATTATTTGGCGACCTCTTCAAATACAAGTAAATAAATAAACAAGCTGTTCCATTTCCCAATTAACTCTACCATCTCGAAGGTTCCTTCGACGAGCCATTCCGAATTCAAATAAACAAACCAACGATCCACATGTCTCCTGCAAGACAAATAGTTACCCCCTCTACGCTTATTTGCCCCTCGCCCGGCTTAGGGTCACCATTATAATGTGTTTATCCGGACATAGTAAAAATGGCTATATATTACATTAAACGTTACATTAGCCTGGTCCGACGGCTTAATGTACCCTCCGAAGCACAATATCACTCAGTTGCACTACTATTTTATGTTATACCACTTTTCACAGCGGTCACCCATCCAAGTGTCACAGCAAACTTTAGATCGGTTATAGGAACGATTATTTGAGCTTGATTATTTTAAAAATATATGATCACCCAGATAAAAGGACTAACGTTTTTACTTAAATTAAATTTCTTAGATCCTGGACCGTAACTAGGATTCCCTGTATCTAGGGACCCAGGAACTACGAAGACCATGCACCCAGACACAGAACAAGTATTTGCGCTTTTTTCTTGTGCTTAACCACCATACCACAGAGTTCATTACACAAATGCTTTTCCTAGATGAAATTCGAACTCATAACCTACAAACCTGCAGATGGAAGAGCTATTACTAACTGAGCTGTGAGGCCAGCCAAAATGTATGGTAATTATGAAATGAAATGAAATAATTTATTTGTAAGGATTTCGGGTTACAATATTGCAAAAATGGATCAGCACATAATTCTTCCAGCAAAATTCAGCCCATAGATACAGGCGTACAAATATTCATAATTGGATCTAATTTAATTGTGTCAGTATTCAATGAGATTAAGAAATTATAGTTATCATTTTTGAACGTTGAGTTATTATTTAAAAACATAAATAAATTGAACACATTAAATACATTGAGTTGGTCAAACTAATCTATATCTATAAGTACTAATCGAAGCGTCATTTAAAAAGTCTTTTACAGAATAGTAGCATTTATCCAGTAGGAAGTCAAATATTTTTTTCTTATATACTTTGAAAGTGTCTGGTAATTTATTAAATACTCTGATATGGTAACCCTACCTCCTGGAATGCTGACAGAGTTCACCTGCTGGAGAGGTGAGTTGTGTTTATGTCACCGCTATGTTAAGCTTAGATTGAGATGCTGGCAAAAATCAAAACCACTTAAATCAATTATAAATTAAAATTATAATTCTTATAAGATATGTCCAGGTATCTTTTACACTATTCTAATCGGTTATAATAAAAATTGATATTGTGCCACATTAACATTGATTTGTATTCTAATTCTACGTTAGTTGAATTTCCAGTTGATGAAATCTGAATAATCTTATAAGAGAACAGACAGCGACATCTAGTGTCGAATGGCAGCGCTACACCAAGATCAATTGTATTTCTATCCGTAGCCGCTAGATGGCAGTAAAAGTTTTCAATGATGATTGAAGCGAGCCCTTTGTGCTAACTCAATATTTCAATAATAAAATTAATTATAGTAAACTAATACATTCAAATAAATGTATAAAACTATTACTAATAAGCTTTGCTATAGTTTCAGAGTATTATTTTATTTAATTATGTGCTATGTGTATAAGTAAGTATCTTCTGCTACGAGAATGCTACGCCAGATTCGTAGCAAAGAAAAAACTTCAACGCGTTTCGTTTGGCTCATTTGGTACCCGTTTTCTGTAATTGATAGTGAATATACTTACCATGGAACAAGAAGGAGAGGAATGCCAATACACCAAGAAAACAGCATAGATCAGAAATATGCCAAAAACCGTTACAAGCCTAGATGGCGCTGCAAAATGAGCGGGTTATAAGTTGAGCACAGATCAGAAATATGCCAAAAATCCGTTTTAAACCTAGATGACGCTGCAAAATGAGCGGGCTATACGGCTAGCTACAGGGGGCTAGGTTTATACGGTTTTTTGGCATATTTCTGATCTACGCTCAAGTTCGTAGATCAGAAATATGGCAAAAAACTGTCCCGCCCCCGCCCGCTCATTTTGGAGCGCCATCTAGGTTAAAAACGGTTTTTGGTATATTTCTGATCTACGCTGTTTTCTTCGTGTATTGGCATTCCTCTCTTGCTTGTTCCATGATATTTACTTAGCTTTTTCAAATCTATGAGGATATTACTAAACGTTCATACCACCGGGCTGTTGGGTTATTTACCATAAAGACGTCTCCACCAACCCGGCATAGTCTATTTTTGTCTTTCACGCCAAAGCATCTGAACCGTTACAACTAAATTTGGTACACTATTCTTCAAAAATGGTTGAATAACTTGGTAATTTTATCACGGAAAGTTAGGTATACCCGTAGGTAAAGAGGTAAGTTGCGTAGTTAAAATAATAATACTGGTTCTTTACTGATAAAAAGCGTTTTTTGAAATCATCATGCTGCAAGTAGCAGATCCTTCATCATCATCATCATCATCATCAGTCAGTGTTAGTCCACTACTGGACATAGGCCTCTCTTTTCGCCCGGTCTTTGGCTCTTCTCATCCAACTGCTGCCAACCACACTGCGCAAGTCATCGCTCCACTTAGTCGGTGGGCGTCATACACTACGTTTTTCATGTCGCGGTCTCCACTCAAGGACACGCTTAATCCCGAACGGTCATCGGTTCTGCGGCAAATATGGCCAGCCCACTGCCACTTCAGCTTCAGCAGAGCCTTACTAATGCATAAAACTGGAAGGATTCGGGAGGAACTGCGAGGACTTTTGGCTTCTGGTGATTGGGTTGGTATGTTTGATTGTTTGTGTTGGTTTGTATCACATCACATCGCACACATCAACAGCTGAAAAACGTCTACTGCTGAACACAAGCCTTTGGACACCGATTTGGATGCTATTTTGCACAAAAAGCGCTAACCTCTGCTGATCTTAGAACACTTCTAAGATCAGCAGAGGTTTTACTAGGTAAGACTTTTCTGCAAAGTTCGTCTAGGTAGGTACCACCACTTTGCCAGTTATTCTGCCGCCAAGCAGTGGTGTGCAAGCACTACTGTGTTCCGGTTTAAAGGGCATTGTAGCTAGTGAAATTACTGGGCAAATGAGAGTTTATGACCTGATTTCACAGTCTAGTAATCTGATTATTAGACTGTGTGATGTCTCAGGATGACATGCGCAGTGCAGTGTCGCGAAACTTTATCATTTTAAAGTTCCGAGTGACACTGCAACTGTTATGGGCGGCCGTGTCGCTTAACATCAGGTCAACGACAAGCTCGTCACACCCTTCATTCTCATAAAAAGGGGTACCTACTTTTTATCCCAGAAAATTAAGATTTAATGCAGGAGAACGGAAAAATTGTGGTTGAAATGGCAGGGCAACAGCATTCTGATAATATTGTGCAATATATTAATTTGCCGGCCCCCCACTCTGTGGACCGACGATCTGGTGAAAGCCGCGGGGAGCCGATGGATGCAGGAGGCGAGCAGCTGCTCAAAGTGGCGCTCTCTTGGGGAGGCCTATGTTCAGCAGTGGACGACTTCAGGCTGTTGATGATGATGATGATGATATTAATTTCCGGCAAACTGTGCACGCATATCTGACAACTGTACATGAATTTCTGACAACTGTACACGCATGAATTTCCGGCAACTGTACATGGATTTCTGACAGCTGTAAATGAATTTCCAATATCGAATTACGATTTCTACACAAATACAAGCAAACCCATGTGTCATCACAAACACGCAGGCTAAGTTTTGTACCGAGGTGCTTGTCCTTATCTCTCAGTCTGTCCCCGCGGTCTACCGGATTCTATCCATTCCGTCAGTGATTGATAAGTACCGCACCCTCGTGCCGCCGTTCCGATGTCGTGCCATAATAGTGGAGATAAAGGGGGAGGCGAACTTATGTACCGGTTTAGGAGGCAGTTGTGATAAGAAATACATAACATTTCTAACACATAAGGACCTATGGATTTTCACTGATGGAGCAGCCTAAGTAAACGACATAAGAGTAGTACACAACGTTTCAAATGCAATTTAAAAACAAGTAATATCAGGTAATTATTTGACTTATTTGCAAATGGGCACTTTTATTGAAATCTTAATACTGAATCAATTTATCGTTCCAAGCTTTCTATTCGAGTCCAATGGTTAAAAAAAAATCTTACTGGTACAAATAATCCGGTCACTTAGAGTAGGTTTCTTCATACGTAGTTAAGGTAAAAAGATAAAAAAAAAATAACGCAAAACAAAATGAAAAATAATAATAATATGTTAATGGTTAAAAATGCTAACAAATCCTTACCAACGGTCAACATTTGTTAGAATTCTAACCATTAGTTACCTTAACTACGGATTAAAAAACCAACTCTTAGTGTAGTTACATAAGTTGCTTAAGTTCGTATGGACTAACACACGTCATGACGTTAATATTATATTGTGAACTAGCTGACCCGCCCCGGCTTCGCACGGGTTAATTAGTTTTACACCTTATCTCAGTCTAAAGGAAGAGAAAAGGGAGGGGGGGAAAGATAAGGGAAAAGGATGAATGAATGAAGGTGAAAGAAGGCCTAGAAGGTTCTTTCACCGTTTCATCATTATCTTTTCTCCCCCTCCCTTCTCTCTTTCCTATAGTACAGGATAGGAGTGGCTTTGGACCTAATACTGAAGGTTGAATGTTTGTAATTTCTGAACCACAAAACCGACGACCTGGAAATGTTTACAGGACAATATTTAAAATACCCCCTTTTCAACAAAAAAAGAATGAATGAAATCGGACCACGCGTTAATGAATTACAATTAAGTACCTATTTTTACTTTCATCCCCTCTCCTGCGGGAACCGTGCTGAGTTTCGAGATTAAAAGTATCTTACCTCGTAATATGAACTCAAATCATGCCAAGTTTCATATGAATCCATTCAGTAGTTTCGGCGTGATGCTCAGCCATGATACAGACAGACAGACAGACAAAAATGAAAAAAAAATAGTTTTGGCTTTAGTATCGATATCGAGAGCCCTCCAACAAAAATTTTCAGAATGTACAGAATTGACCCTGTTACATTTTTATTATAAGTATAGTTGAGAAAAATAAATGATTATGTTATGTCATATTATGTAAAGTAAAATTAATGTTTATCACATAACCCCTCCACGTGATGAAACCCGTAACCATGAAAGCTTACCTTCAAGCATTATTGATTACTGGATCGACCACCGCTTTCCGGAACCGGAGGGTCGACACAGATTTTGTTGAAGTTTTCCCAAAACAGCACCAGTTAAGAGCAGTGATGAAAATAGCGTCAAAGGCATTCGCAAAACAGCACCAATTTTAAGACCACGAATGAAAATTGCATCGGAGGTATTCCCAAAACAGCACCACTTTTAAGAACATACACCGCTGGAAATAGCATCAATAAAGTTCTCAAAATCGCGCTTAAACAAAAAAATTGCATGGTGCTATTATTGAAAATCTACTGTAACATTCAAAAATCTTTCCCGAAATAGCACCTGCAATTTAATAGCGTAATGATGGGGTATATTTTGGAACCGGAGTACCAGACTTGGAGGTCAATCAAAGACAGCGGGCTGTAGGCCTAGCACGAATATTTGCGTAAAAGTAAGTGTATCGTTAACGTAAGCCATTTGTATGACATTTGATCAGCGCCCCTACCGGGCGTAAAACGAACGCTATCGAGCACTATCGTATCGCCTTCGTAGCGCCGCGTAACGCTAACGTTAGATATTTTGTATGAAAACGCTAGCACGAATATTGCTTTGACGTAAACTCGAAGGCTGGCTATTGTAGTATCATCGTAAACTTACGAAGGGTTACTCACTTAGAATTTGTTCGATATGATATTTCGATAGTTGTAAAATTTGCTTCGTGCTACCACCTAGCGTCACCCTGCGTAAGTGTACGGTAAACTCGATACGTTAACCGTACGATTTATTGAAATACTCGTGCTAGGCCTACTGAAGTCTCGTAAAGGTAAGAAAGTGTGCAATACCTATAAGTACTAACGCTATTGTATTTACTTCAATAGGACACTTAACTGAATTCCCAAAAAAGCACCAAAACACAAATGGATTGGTGCTCTTTACGGAATACCTATCAGCTAATTTTGCTTGAGTATATAATAATATAGGTTGTAATATAGGTAGGTAAGTAGATAGGTACTCATTACAGATTGCAGTAGCTAATTATGAAGCTCTGTTTCGTATACAAAATCACAAAATTTCATAATATTATTGTGAATTTAATAATTATTTAGATTATTGATTTTTTGTTACTAAGTAGGTACTACTCAGTAAGTATAGTAGGCATCTAACTAGGTATACTAATTTAGTCAAATACAAGTGCTTTTGGTCATAGCCAGTGCTTAAGCAATTAGCCAAATTCAAGTCAAAAGATTCAGTACGACCCTTAAAACTCGAAACACGGAGAAGGGTCAAACGCCACCGTTTACCTATAAGTTTCACGTCCATTTGAGATTGAAATGAGTTGAAATAAGCCTTAATGTGTAAGTTGTAAAGTCTGAATTAGAGTGGTGTGGGGGGTACTTAGAGAAGCAAGTCAGAGTTGCCACAGTGGATAGGAAATCTATGAAAACCACCTTCATTGGTTTTGTCTTGTTTTTACGTCTTTTTCATTAATTTTTTTTTTTTTTTTCTTATATTTTGGCTCCACACATAGTGTATTTAGCCAGTGTCAAGTATTGTAGTTTTTCATCGTATTATGAAATATTTCATGTAAAGTCAAGTCTTAGTCACAGTCAGTCAGGGTAGTCATAGTCCAGTCTAAGTCAGGTAGTCATAATCCAGTCTAAGTCATGTCCTAGTAAAGTAGTGGCAACTTTACTAGAGGCTTCTGTGGAATTTTGGAAGCAACACGAAAAACCACGTTTCACTACATTATATCACTTGCCAACACTTATACTCGTAATTCAGCACTTAATGCGTAAAATGCCACTAATTTTAAACATTAACACTAGAAAAAGCATAAGTTTTGTGAAATAATACAATGCAACGACGTGAACTTTTTCACGTTCCCGCCAAAACTCCCCCTTTTTCATTAAGGTGGTTGTCTATTGCCATTTGTCGCTAAACCAATGATAAGTAGGTGATACTTTTATTTGAAATTTATTGATACATTCTATTTATTTGCGCAAAATTAGTTTTTATGTAATCACGTTGAGTAATTAAGCTATTATTGGCAAAATAACGCAAGAAAATTTGAATTTCTCGCGCTAGTGTAACGCTCCACCTTTATCGGTTTTGGAATGTGTTAGACAAGGACAGTCTATATTGTTTTGTTAAAATTCGATTTTAAATATAGGTGTAGTGTAAATGGCATTCATTTTGAACGTTTGAAGATATATTTTGAGATAGTAATGCCCTTCTGCAATAAAAAATTGTTCCTAATTACGCTGTTAGGTGTCCTTCTAGCCTCCGATTTCTCTTACGTTTGTCAAACTCATGTCAAGTCAACACACCAGTACCACGCTGTACGCTACGCGTGTGTACCATACTGTACGCTCATTGGTTGAAGACAGCCGATGAGCAACAGGCAACCAATGAGCGTTCAGTATTCGGTGTGCCAAGTTGACACGAATTTAACAAAATTATACGAGAACTACGAGAGCTAAGTTGAGTTTTTACGCTTTAGCGCAGATGGCCATAAGTTACTCTTCTAGTTTCTTAAACTGTGACGTGTGGGGTAAGAGGGTTACCCCCCAGGTGGTCGGGCAATTTTACCACGTTAGGCAGTGACGGTCGCCTGTAATTTTGGGGCCTAATGCGACTATTCCTATTTCAAGTTACCCCCGAGCTTAAGTATGGGCCTGACGCGAGAGATAAGACTGGGTGCATGTAGTGAGGTGTGTAGATATAGTGATGTGTAAGTGTGTAGGTGCCAGCTAGGTTCGGGGTGTGTATGTGTGAGTTTTAGCTTTGATAGCTTGAGGACTTTTTTTACTGATGCATTTTCATGTTATAAAAAGTTCAGGCTGCGTAAATACGAATGTTAATTTGAGAAAAGGTATCGTTAAAAAAATATTAGTATTGTCAAGAAGAAAGTCCTTAAAAAATGTTAGGCATTTCACACAGCGTCATGTAGTTGCTCTCTACCTTGTCCATTTTATGAATGGTTTTTTGACAGCTCAGCGACTGACAAGTTAGGGATGTTCTAAAGATTCTCGAATGTGGTACCATTCCGATTGTACTATTATAATTAATCGAATTAGGTAAGCGTAATTAATAATCGACACGATAAATGCACGTTTTGATTTAGTTTTGATGAATTTCATGAAGTACAATATTATTTGTATGAAACTTTAACGTAAACAATACGAAACTTCATGGGCGTGAGCTGTCAAAAATCTATTAATAAAATGGACAAGGTATAAGTTCAATGCTTACAATATGGGATACTTACTACTTTTGAACATTGATTTCTTCAAAGGTATAAATAATAATAAATGCTTTTATAAGCAAGAAGTAATGTCGTACCTTTTTTACGTAAATGAATGACGTGACGAGCTAGTCGTTCGCTTGATGTAACGCGTCTCGGCTGCCCATAATAGGAACTCTAAATTAATATCGTTTTGCGTGACACTGCACTACGCACGTCATCCTAAGATTTCACACAGTAGTAATAAGACTGTGTGATCAGATCATAAAGTCTCATTTTCCCAGTGATTGCATTAGCTACAATGTCCTTCAAACTGGAACACAGTAGTGCCTGCACATTACTACTTGGTGGCAGAAAAACTGGCAAAGCGGTGGTACCTACCTAAATGAACTTTGCAGATAAGTCCTACCCCCTAGTAAAACTTTAGCTACAAACGCCAAAACGCTTGTTTTTACTGGACTAAATATGCTGGTTGTCTCTACCAATTTTTATAGAGTTGCCACAGGATACCAAGATGCTAAACACACATCCGTGGTATTTTAAATCATCACACAAATGAATATTATCCTAGGTGAGATCGAACTCACAACCTTACACGCGGAAGGCAGAGCTACTACCAACTGAGCTGATAAATATTCTCCAACTGCAACCAATTTTTCAACTGTAATCTAAATTCTAAAGCTACTTTCACACTACCCTAAACAAGGGTAAAGCCAGCTCCGCACCTGCGAGCGAACGTACCGCGAATATAAATCGCACTGCGAATGTTCCCGCTAATTAATTGTGTTCGGATTTCGTTAACGTCTGTCTAGAATTGGATTGTTGTGTTGACTTTACTTTGTGATAAAGTGGATCTAGTATTATTCATTATTCATCATCGCTCTCTCTCTCGAGTAGCGACATGAATGGGAAGATGAAATACGGGGCGCGTAGGCTGGTCTCCCACTAGGTAGGCCGACAACCTGGTTAGAACCGCAGGGAGCCGATGGATGCACGAGGCGAGCGGCTGCTCAAAGTGGCGCTCTTAGGGGAAGGCCCATGTTCAGCAGTAAACGTCTTCAGGCTGTTGATGATGACTTACTGTACTTTCGTTATCTCAATCATTTAGGTAGTACTGTAAGAGAATAATCTTAATACTTGAGAGTAACGAAAATATTTCTATTTGCCTATACCTACAGCTAGTAGTGTTTTGTTTCACGCAACTGTATTGGTTACCCGTTTGATGCCATATTCATTTGCAACAATAGATTAACAATGAAAGTGTACGACTTTCGTAGGAATAACATTCGAGAGGTTTATACAACTTTTCATTTTCTTCCTCTAAAAATAAAAAGATTAATAACTCATCAAAAAATCATTTTCAAAACAAAGCTAAATGCATTAATGAACAAGACTCGTTTCATTATTTGATTGAGTCGTATTAAGTCACCAACATTCTTTAAAAATCAAAATGTAAACGAACTACACCTCCAAATCCCGCGCCCAATAAATCAATGGCTCGAAATCCGCACAACAATCGCCACACCTTGTAAACTGGCAAAAACCAAAAATTAAACAACGTCCTTTGTTGGCGAAAACGGTAAATTGAGGAAATTTCCATCTATTCTCCAGCCAGGCGTCATCCGCGCCTAAACCCCGCTTCAATTTCAATAGCACCCCCACATACTACCTACACCCTTTAAGCTTAAAGGACGCCCCCACCTGTCACCGTCCCGCTCTCCCTACTCCTAATCTCGTACGAGTAACAGGGATAGAGCTACCTACAGGGCCGGTCCGAAAGTTAGACATATATTATTGTATTATACGGCCGTAGGTGGCGGGTGAAGATTGATGCCGGGGTGGGGGGTAGTTTCGGCAACCCTATGGCGAGGACGTAACGAAATTTGCGTCACGCGTGTGTGTACCGTGGCCTCATATTTCACGTACACGAAATTAGGTACGGATTAATTTCCAAAATTTCCAAGTTTCAATATAGAGGGAAAAATTGGTTTTGCGAGCGTTTTATATGGGTTCGTGAGGCTTTGCGGGAAATTAAAATGGCTTCAGCAATCTTGCTTTTTTGCGGGATTGCTTTTCATGTGGGTTGTTGGAAATATGAATATGTAAAAGTCTTTGAATTATTATACTAATAGAAAAAGTAATACGAGTAAAAAGAAGGATAGAGAGAGAATTACCTAAATTTTCTCTCTGTTTGGATGAAGTTATGTTATGGAACCCACATAATAGAAAATGTGAAATACTCAAGCCGATACGTTTTAATGTATTATTACCAAATCAACATCAAGCTATTTTGATAAACTTAGATCAGAAATAGGATAAACTAATCTATAAAACGTAGGTACATATTTTTGTTAAAAAATCCCGTATATAGACTTTTAAAGTGCTGGTTACCACCAAAAATAGATTAATCGCATTTAGTATGACCCTTCAATGAGAATTTCAATAAATATAGCTATTTGTTTACAAAGCTTAGTCGCGCTAAAAACATTTAAATTTCCCTGGATATTTCGAACAAACTGCATTGGCCGTGGTCACGAGTGGCTAATTCAACTTGCATAAGCCAAAACGTCAATGTAAATAAAAATATTTTTTTAGCTCGAATAAGTTCTGCGAGAAGCAAATATAACTAGATATTTATATATAGGTATATATATATGTATGTTCAAATCGCTGGACTTTGGAAAAATACTAAGAATCACAATATTCAAACACAAATAGACGATGTGAGACAGCCACAAATATTGCCTAGGTATACTTACACTTTTACCACTTTTTGTCAGACTTTTGTAGACTTTTCCCAGAAAATGACGTCAAACTAAGGAAAGGTGAGAAGTACTGGCAACATTTGATGCTTTCTTTTTAAAAGGTTTAGCCAAGGTTGCTATGAAATTTGAAACTGCACTTTTGCTCGAGAAAAATGTGTGGTAGATTTACAGTAGGTATGTACATAGATGCATAAAATATGACAGGTAGTTACTATTTTGAACGCGTCTACACGGCCGCTGTAGATTACGCAGGTCAAGCCGTGCCTGTGTGTTGCAACCTAAAGGGCTTCGTTTTAGAGGCGTGTTTTTTGGATTAGCTAAAAATGTAATGCTCCAAAATCCGTAACGCATTTATTTAACAAAAATGTTTTACAGTTTATTCTAATAGTAGACGCCACCTACCTAGCAAGTTCATAATAACATTGAAACTCGGATAAAGTCAAAAGTCAATGTAAATTAATTAAACATTGTTACCTCCAAATTGTTAATCTATAATATTAATGAATACTAAAGTGTGTGGTATATTCTGGGTATGAAACTACGATCAGCTAGAAATTTTTAAAAACATTTTCTACTTTATCCCTATAACACACCTAATTATACGCTTTAATTTGATATGGTTTATTCAGCAATTTTAGAGCCATTTGCTGTAATAAATTAAGCAAGTATAAGGAAAAACTTTAATTTCAATTGTACAAAATTATTTTTTTCTTTTTGCCTGTGTTAAAAGTTTCTTAGTTTAAAATCAGAATACTACAAACATTGCATCGGCGCTTTTGTGAAATGTAATCAATGACAAAACGGTCCGAAAATATTAAGTACTTAGGCATATATACCTACCTATTTTAGCGTGCAACATACACACATATTAGTGTAAACACACACTCACAATAAACAAATATAATATCGTTTTGATGATCTCTCTTTGCTTTAGTCTATACTCTAAGGAAGAAACCAACCTTATCGCAAAAGCAGTGCTACCAACATTACCGCGTAATTACATAATCTCGTTTTTAAAAGAGGAACGATATTGAAAAGTTCAAAGTCGGGAAACACCATTGTACTAATTACGCGGCAGACGGCGGGCTTTCGCTTTCGTCGACGGAGCTCGTTTTAATTATTTTTTTCCGAGCGTCTCGGCGTCTGCGGGGAACTCCGGGAAAAACTGCCAGTGAGAATAATGTGGACATGGTTACTGTTTTTTTTTTCAATGCGAGTATTTTATACCTGATTGAGTTCTTCAAGTCAAAGGTGAACAGGTATCTTCTAGGCAAGTATGCACCGTCGTAGATTGCGTCATCACTTTCCGTCAGCGGTCAAGTGCTTTGTCTATAAACAATTTAAAAAAATGCCTCATGTAATATAGAACACAGTAATTTTATGTGCACGACTCGTTTATAACTGCGGTTTTACACGCGTGAATCAAGTAGATCCAATTTCTCCAAGGTTAAAACTGTTTCCATACCTGTGTCAAGATCTGTGCAGCCTTATAGGTGGTGAATAAGTGGCAGACAGAATAACAGATAAAGAGACAGACAGATAGAGATTGCTTTCGAATAATTGGATGCTGTGATGATACGCTTTCTATTGTAGATCTTATCTCTGGTAACTACAAAGCTGTGTTTTCTTTAAAAGTTATCATCATCATAACTAGCCTGTATTTGTCCTCTGCAAAACATAGATTTCTCCTAATCTTTGATCTGGTCATTTAGTTGCAGCCACTGCTGCTATCATTGCCTCATCTAGTAGTTGGTCAGTGAGTCAGACAGAGGGCACCATTCACTACATACTTTTGTCAAGTGACGGTCTTCACTCAACACGTTTTCTTCGATAGTAGTCTGCTCTGTGGCTAATGTGAACAATCACCAAATCAACCAACCGATCCAGCTTGTTAATTTGGTGGGCCATACGAGAAAATAGTTACAATTAATACTGAATGAAAAAAATAGAAAAAAAAACTCATTTCAATCTAAAGTTATTCGGATTATTTAAAGAAAAAGCACAAATCAAGTCAATAATATCTCTATCTCTAATCTTCTACATCCTTCCTTCTGATATTTTCTTATTTAAATAAATAGAGAGAGAATATATCCAGCAGTAAATTCTGTCGTATCCACACTAACTCAACGCCAGCTGTTCGCGAAGTTCGCGCTCGCTCAATCTTTGATACTTCTTGCATTTTTTCAGCTTGCCTTATTAATGAAAAGTAGGTTACTAACTTGGTACGCTTTAAGAATGAAAGTTACTCCCGCCTTGCCGTAGGTCGATGAACTCTATCAGCTGTCTTTTGTTTTCGTCTTCTCATTGACCTGCTTATTTTTGACAGTGTTTTGTTTCCTGATCGAGAAGGAGGGGATGTTTGGCTTCTGCGTACATTTTATAATCATCATCAGCCCGAAATACGTCCACTGTTGAACATAGGCTTCCCCCATAAAACGCCACTTAGGCTTAGGACGCTTATCATAGGGAGCATTTGCCATAATCACCACGCTTGGCAAGCGGCTTGGTGATGACCAAAAGATTTTAATGTACCGAGGAGAATGCTGCTGCTCATCCCCTGGATATTTCCTTAGCTGACTCTTACGGCACCCACGGGAACATATGGGGTGGTTCTATTCGCAAACCGAGACCACGTGGTCATTTTATAATAATACCGCGTACATAATTCATAAGTCCGAAGAGTGAATGTGATTAAATTCGTCTTTACGAGCTGATATGTAGGTATTTATCATCTTTATATATTTTTGTCGATCAAAACTAAAATGCAGAAATTTGATGTCCACTGTAAGACGACTTCAAATAAAATCCACTAACACCATTACCAATAACCAAGCCGTGACAGCTTCGCAACATCATTAATTATCTATTAAAAAATAATCCTTTTATATGTCAAAACCTATTCAGCGACGGTGAGAGGACACAGGATTACCTGGACTAAAACCCATAAAAAATAAACCAAACAAACTCAGCCACAATGGGTTAACCCTCAAACGGCAGTACGGGAATTTTTTAATGCCCCAAAAAAATATGAATGAACTTTACTATGATCGTGCCGTTTTATGACGTATTCAGATTTCGAATTCAGAATCTGATCATCAAATCTAATTTCAATAAAAATAATTGATCATAATTTTCATCGGACACCTTTTGTAATTTTTACCGTTATCCTTCAACCCTAAACTGGATGTCAAAAAAATGTTGAGACCCTTAAGGAAGTACCTACATGCTATTTTTTCCCGCATTAGCCTGAAGCAATCTGCTCGCCAAATCCTCCTGAGAACGCATGCATAATAATCATCTTAAATTCTCAATAAAACCATCTCGTGTTACCCTTATAAAAAAACTCTAGGGTCACCCTTTACCTGAGCGTCTGAGGGTGACATTTTTTATTCACACTTCCGTCAAAAACGCATATGCAAAAGCGACTGTTATTTTCTTTGATACGGAAATAATAATTATATGCATAAAAGAGCGGATTATGGGTTACACAATTTTTGTGCGTGACACTTTTTTCTGTTCCTGCCACCTTGCCGATCAGATGTTCTTTGAACTTTTACCTATTGATAGATTTAATAATATTCAACTGTATTTATATTATATGCAAGCTGAAGCCACGTCGATATTTTACTAATTGATAATCTGGATCCATCCTTTGTCGAGTACGAAAGGGGGTACAATTTCGAAAAAAATCTTTTGTTGTTTGTACAATTATGCAAAGTAGTTACATAGAGAATTTCCAAAATAATGAATAGCTTTATTAATAATAAAAATTTGGGAATTTGAAATTCATTATTGACGGTTAACCCTCAAGCTCTGTAGGTGCGAATCTGGCATGCCATACTTTAGATAAAACGCGATACTTGAGTACTCATTTCACGGGGTAAGGCGCCGGCAACAATGCCCGCCGGTCGGTATCTCGGCATGCAGCCTCTCGACTCCAATCAAACAATTACTGCCCCACGGTCGAATAAACCCCATGGTACTCTAGATATTCAAAATGGCCGGCATGCACTGTTTAATTTATGCACGCGATATGATCTAAGTTCCACCAAGAAAACAAGGGTCAGTTTTGCTTATTTATTCCGTGTTAAGTATATATATAAAAATACAGCTGAAAGATTTGAAATCAGAAAAATAGCTGCTGGGTCTGGTAACTTTATTGTTACTTGAAATATAGTAACGTACTATTCTATAAAACATTACACCCTTGACACACCGCACATCCCGAATAACAATAGGATGCAGATTCAGATTGTCTAAAGATAAATAATACATTTTGATTTATAATAGAAGTAAAAAAGTGCTCTTCATTTATTGAGAATGCATAAATAGACCCTATTATTCGATATCGGGAAGTGCAAAATATGGGTGTAGCTTTTTATGTCTACTGAATGCATGTCAGTGAACGGGTTTGACTTACGAGGGACGCAGTTTTTTTTTACTATCACATTCAAAATAGTTCAAAAATATTTTACGGATGCATTCAACGGTGATTTGATTTATTCCAATGACATGCAGATGTGAGAGCTCGTTAGATTTATTTGACTGCTGTTTTCCTATTGATCTCTCGTTACGCGTGATTGGTCATGTCGATTGGTAGTTAGTGTCTATTATTTGATGTTTTGTGAGGGTGATGTAACTTAATATACAAGTTTTAAACTAAAACCTCAAACTCTTTGGTATTGCAACATCGGTTCTGTTTTTAAATCTGCCTATTAATTCTTAATCCAGGTCTGATAGACCCTAATCTGCATGATAAAAAGAAGGTCCCGGAAACAACGCAGTGATAGTGGAACAATGGCTGGAAGACCACGGTGCGCAGCGGAAGGGTTACCATTGTCTGAACTTACAACTCCAAATTAATGAGCGGTGCAAAAAATGTTGCACAATCGCGATATACCATCTCTTTTGACGTTCCTCAAAGTTTCAACACTTTAAAAATAGAACGTGATGTATTTCCATATAGTCGATTGTTTTTTCTCTAGTCTGTAGTGATTTCCTATTTTGACTATAAAACTCTTATCCCTTCACGGTTAGTGGCAAAGTTGTGTCCGCATTTGGCGGAAACAAAAGCAAAAAAAAACTTAAACACTTGGACGAGTTATCCACAACAGCTTAAAATTACGTTAGCTGGTTAGTTTTTTTAAATCTTTATTTACTTATTGTTTTTAATCATTGAGGTGTTTTATTAAAAAAAAGAAATGGTGTTTAATGTATGACCCAATAGATGGCGCCAGTTGTGGCTTTTGCTAAAATCTGTCACTGTCACTGTTTCAAGCATAGACCACAGGTTAAAAGAAATGTGTCACGATACTGACTGACAACTCTAAACTCTTTCGTTTTTTTTAGTTTCATTGCGGAATACCATGGCTTTATTTTGGACCATAATATTAACGTTTATCTATCTCGCAGATCTACTGTACATCAATTTACTTAATAAGAATGCACCACAGACTACTTAGGAGATACTACAGACCCCTACAGACAATATACTCGTAGTTCACTCAACTGAATTTGACATTTCTTTGTAGGTAGTCTAAGCATTTTCTTATGTTTAAACTACTTTGTGTTTGAAATGTTTAAACTATGTACTTACAGCGCCATCTAGTAAAGAAGCGGAACTAGTGTTTTTTTTTAAATAAAATGCCTCATTAAACATGTAACCACCGCGAAACCTACCTTCCAAGTGGTAACACTACCTATACCTAAGTAGTTTCATTGGTTTAGACATTAGTCGTCAAGCCAAGTCAGAAGTCTTTAGGCGGCCTAAAAATTTTGACACAAGGGCTGACCACTTACCTAAACGAGAAGAAGAAGATTGGTTTATTTTACAGCACTATCCATATAAGCACTTAAATGTTTAAAACAAAGTGCAGATGGGTGCAATTTTTTTACAGCGGTTTTGTTATATTTCTTTTTACCCCTGCCTAACTTTGACAACCACTGTACATGCCCGCTACCTACTGATCTAATTTCCATGCGTAAGCGCAGCGGCGCGAAGGGGTTAACTATTCACTGTATTTTTTTGCATTTATTAACTTCGAGACTCTAACAAAGATTATTGTGTTAGTGTGTTAGTGATTTCCGATACGAAAGGTTGTGGTGATAGTAATAAGTGGTGATGAAGATAAAAATTGAAGTGGGAGTGAAGAGAAAGTGGGATAAAAGAAGATTGAAATCTTGAAGACTCTTATGCCGGTAGAATTACGAAGAAGAAAAAGAAGACGGTGATGATGGTAACTTTGTTTGAATTATTTTTATACGCCCAACAATCATTTACATTTCTTTGACCATAACTAGCCTTCCCCATCGGCGGGGAGCCGATGGATGCAGGAGGCGAGCAGCCGCTCAAGGTGGCGTGCTCTGGGGGAGGCCTATGTTCAGCAGTGGACGTCTTCAGGCTGTTGATGATGATGATGATGAACTAGCCTTCCCGTGTCCCTATTCAAGGAATTACAAGGAACATGGTTCTTCAAAACAAAGATAGAACGATCACTTACGCTTTATAAATATATGTCCTGTCACCGCCTGTGACACCCTCTGTGGTGTGGTTGAGCAGGTCGGGTCATAACCCGGAGGTGGCGGGTTCGAATCCCGCGTCAGGGCAAGTATTTGTGCACATATAAAAACGCAAATACCTAATCTATCATGGATTGATTTTTTAAGTGTAAACCACACTTCAGGTATATCTATAAAGATATTATGCGACCATGGCCTAATTGGTAGGGCGTCTAATCCGGTGAGTTAGAAGTCGCGGGTTCAAATCCCGCTGGTTGCTAAAATTTTAAGAACTATAATATCTTTACGCAAATACTTGTTCTGTGTCTGGGTGTTGTGGGACCATGGTCCTCGTAGTTCCTGGCTCTCTAGATACAAGGAATCCTAGTCCTAGTTAGGGTCCAGGGTATGGTTGGGTATTTTTTTTTAATTGTCAAAGGAATTGAAGCTAATGTGGCTTCCATGTTATGAACTGACAGGTTGGCCAATGTCCGGGACTCGGGTGTTTTACACTGATCATTTTATGACCGATATTTTTCATTGTCCGATCACACTTTCATTGCAGTGGATCATAATAATAATATTATGATCGGTTGCAAATTAACAGTTCTCCCTTAATATGTTTCGGTCATTGTATGTTACAGTCTTCCTTTAAAATGTTGAAACAGTCCTGAAACAAAACAATATGCTTACATCTACTTAAATATAAATAACACTTCAACTAAATAAATGTTTATTAAGCGTTTTAAACCTTACATATATGCAAACTCATTATTACATTTCTGCATAAGTATTAAACATTAATAACAATGACTACATTTTAATAGTGTATTAATATTATAACAAACAAAGATCTTCTTTTTCTTCTCGTGTAGGCAAGTGGTCAGCCCTGGTGTCAGAATTTTCAGGCTGCCCAAAGGCTTCTGACTTGGCTTAACAACTATAGTCTTACGACAACAGCCGGTACCTGGCTTAACGTGCCCTCCGAAGCACGGTAGCGCTCAGTTGTAAATACCACTTTTTGCTGTACCGGCCACCCATCAGAGTAGTGACCGCAGCGAACGTTGCTTAACTTCACCGATCGGTTAGGAACGGCTAGTCATGCTTCGGTATGAGCCCTACACAAACAAACAAAGATAGTCGTTTAAAACACACTGAAACACATCGTCTTTAAAGTGCACATTACCTACGGAGAGTAATACGAACATTTTTCCACAGGCCATAACACTATCGCACCCTTAAGGCACCTTACCCACATCCCTTCCCGGCATCAGTTTTTAGCACCCTCAAACGACCGATCTCGAATAGCCTTGAGCCAAATCCACTTCGGCGTCATAAAACTCAGACACTCTTAGGCTGGGTGCAGATGAGTGCTGGGAGGGTAATGCAACCTGTATAGCAGGGGTGGCCAAAGCGTCGACCGCGGAAGCATTTGCGGTAGCCCGCTATGTAACCTGCGCTGCGTTATATGACTAAAAAGTGCAATTGCCAATTACCTACTCGTATTATTAGGTATCGGTTTTCCTCGTGGTCAAACTGTAGATTTTCTTGCACTACCTGAAAACTCAGAGAACAGTCCTAAAAACCCATGAACTGCTCCATAATTCGCAGGTAAAATGATCACAAAACAAAGTTTACCTGATGGGCGATATTTTCATATAATTTGTTTAAAAAAATGACTGCAAGAGCTTTTGTCGAATGGAGGCTAACTATATAGGGAGGTGTTTTGCTAGCGGTAGACCGTTTGGGCTCTTTAAAATTATAATGTAGACCGCATACTCCAAAAGTTTGGCCCCCCCTGATGTATACGTACCTATGGGCTGATTCTGGCAAAAATAGAACAGTGAGGAATAATAGAAAAAAAATCCATTCCTAATTGAAACTCAACTACCTATAATATCTCCTCCACAGCATAGAAAAAAAACTGGTTTAAACTGTAGAACCAAAACATTACGATATTTTTGGAATCGCCTCCATTTTACAGTTAGTCAAAATGTATTTGAAACATTAAATAAAGTTTTTTCAGTTATAGCATCACGTTGTAAAAATACGCGTCACTCTCTCATGAATAGCTGAACAACAAAAAAAATCAAGCAAACGTCTTTTTAAAAACGTTCTTTTTATTTCTACTTGATTTTTTTGTGTGTATGGGTCGTCCCGTCAAGTCGCAACTCTAAAAAAAGCTCATCCCACCACGCCCTAACTTGGGTGGCGTTAGGACGTAGGTTTTACGAGGACGTAAACGCCAAGTGTGTGATTAAAAAATATGAGTTATTTCGCGTGATATTAGTTGTTTTATATGGTTAGACGGCGTTTCTCGTTTTGGGAGAATTTGGGTTAATAGGAATAGGAATAAATATTAGCGGATATACTTTAACTTTAATATGTAAGACAGTGACGTTTTACAATTGCTATAATAGATTTTATTTTATCTAAAACCCAAAGGATCCACAAAAAGTATACCAGTATTAAATTCAATTTTGAGCCAATTCTCGTAATTTAAAACTTTCAAATACACGCTTTCACATACGACGATCACATGCATAGATTCTTTGACCCTACCTAGGATTCCATTGTATCTAGGGACTCAAGAACTACGAGGACCATGGTCCCACAAGTCCGAAAACACCCAGACTCAGAACAAGCTTTTGCACTTTTGTGAAACAGACACGTCAAATTTTTTTATATGACGGATATGAGAGGAAATTATTTAATTGACACGGGCGTGACTTCACGGGAGTTCATCTTAGATACAAAATGATACATAAATATCTAGTTTAAATCTGCTCAAAACATTAAACAAAATCAGTTATATTTGGCTATTTGGTTTCATGGTTATACTACACAGAACTACAAATAATCATTTCAGATCCACATAGAATCACTCAGAAGTTCAGAACCACACAGAATCACATAGATTTTTTTACACTAGGTATTTTTGTATAATTTAGTAGTAAAAATTATATCGTGACTAAACAAAGTCTTAAGCACCAGAATTATCCCTCTGAGGTTTAACTGAAAATTACTAAAAATGCACGTAGTTATAATCAATCAAAAAATGTATATACTTTGCATTTTCATTATTTAAATTGGCTTCCGATATTAATACGTGGAAAACTTTCTCATAAACATTAAACCTAGTATTTGGATTGCACATACCTACAAATATCCTGTATACGGAAATATACCTCATGTACTAGACATAAAACCGTACATAAACCGTATCAGAAGGCTTAGAACGCCATTTCGTCGGGGCACTTCCTGTTAACATAAATCCACCCCCGAGCGGGGGTAAATGCCAAGCCGGGGATGATTTTCAATTTTTCAATCGGTTATTGTTTGTGGATTTTTGGGGGTAGTTTTGGAATTTCCGTGTCAGCGTCATTCGATAGGTAGGTTCAATACTTGGAGTATACATAAGCACTTGCTTGCACGGCATGTTCAAGAATTTAAAAATTGAGGACGTTTGGCGTATGCCAAGTGTGACTTGGTATATGACTAGGGCTGATGACGAATTTCCCTCTACTTTTTCACAAAAAAATTAAGAATAAATTTCAACATACAATCAAACGGAGCTACAGTTTTTTTAGTGCTTAAAGGGAAAAACAAACCAAGCCTTTTAATTCCTGAGAATCATCTCAACCAGCATGTGTGTGTTTTTTTTCCGGGTTCATGTCCCGTTCGTGATTCAAATTTTTCCTTTACAAATTAATCTGTAGATTAATACGGAATAAACTTGTCCATACGTGCTCAAGCTTCGCAGATCGTGCCCGCCTCTTAGCTGCTGCGGAGTGGGAATCGGGCTTGTGGCTACAAGCTCTCCCATCTCCAAATACTGGTACACTTTTGGATTCGTCATCTTTCAGAATTGCAGCATCTCTCCGTTTGGGCGCTTCGTGTTCTGCTCCACACCGCTGCCAGTGTGGCTGTACTGTCGACCAGCTCGGTCACCATGGCTTTTCCTGCGTCCGAAGTGCCGGGAGAATCTCTCGTCACGCTAGTCTTAACGATGTAATTCGTCGGGCTTTTACCAGCGCCAACTGCGCGGCTATTTTGGAGCCTAATGGCCTCGTACGTGATGATGGTAAAAGACACGATGGAATGAGTTTAATTCCATGAAAGATGGGGCGGCCGTTGGTGTGGGACACTACGTTTGTGGACACCCCTTGCGCCGTCACATCTTCCCGGAACACAAAATAAGGCTGGTGCGGCGGCGGATTCTGCTGAGCAACTAAAAAGGCGCAAATACAGTAACCTTGATAGCGGTTTTATATTTGCGCCTTTTGGGGTTGAGACGCTTGGGCCTTGGGGACCGAGTGCTCACCAAATTTTCGAAGACCTTTCCAAACGTCTGGTCGAGGCAACACGTGACCAAAATGCTGGCCTCTACTTCGGCCAAAGGTTGAGCATTGCCAAACGTGGCAATGCTGCCAGCATATAGGGCACGTTGCCTACTGGTAGTGGTTTGTTAGATTAGGTTTTTGTTTTTATATTATTTAGCTTATTAGGGTAGTTTTGTATTATATTGTTAATTTTATAGTACTAGTGTGGTAGTAGTTTAGACTTTAGTTTATTAAATGCTAAAAAAAACTTATTTCCTCCCTACCTGTTAGTACAACATCTGTAGATTACGCTGCGATATTGCTATAAAAATCATGAATATTGATTTGGGAAGCGTTGTCTTTACGGCAAGCCTTTTATATCTGATACTTGGGAAAATTATAAGAAATACAATAATACAAACCTTATGAACAGTCATCACCCAAACTATACATAACATAGTACGTAAATAACACTTATTACTATGTCTACTTCACAGGTCTACTTACTAGATATCTATGCTACTTTATTTGTCTATTTGATTGCTTAGTAGTTTCAATAATTCCTTAAGCACCTAAATTGTGAAGGAACTGCAAGGACAAAAAATCTCAGTAGTTCTTTCAAAGACACTAAGAACAATCAAAATCAAAAGCTATTTCCTAAAGTTCTCCGTCATATCGCATCGCAACATTCGCATCCCAGGACGCCAAGCCAAAGTAACCCATAAACCATAGTTTCACCGTCATTTTGGATGGAAAATCGATCCCCCCTCCCTGATGGATTACCCCACCCCTCCCGCGTGATGGAATAAAAAGAAAACATTAGAGGCGACTCCTCAGGGAAAGGCTCTAAGATGTTTTTATATATTTTGGGGTACGTCAGGTCTGATTTTTGTTAGGACGTTAATCTTTAATGTATATGATGTGTGTGAGTGAAGGCTTCTTGTTTGTTTTTTATTCTGGTTGTTAAGGGTCTCATTTCACTTTCAAATAGGCATGGAAATGATTGCTACTTTAAAATCATTGTCATTTCATCATATGATTTCTGTCACTGTGATTTCACCTGCGATTTTTCACAGCCTGTGATTTTCATATGTCTAATGAATTTATGATCAATGGCGATTGGCTGTGCTTTATGAAATGGAACAGAGATGTGATTTAGGAGCAACCTAGTGAAGTTTGCGACCTGCTACAAATGATTACTAAGTAATTTAACGCTACTCTCTTAAGTTAAACAAAATCAAAGTTCACCGCTACACCACAATGTTAATAAAATTATACTCTTTAGGTCTCAGTTTGTTTACTGAAGCATAAACAAAATTATATATTTTGATATTCACCGCTTATACTACTCTCGTGTTATGAAATCCGAAGCCACGATTCATTAAGTGTGATTATCACACCGTGTTTTGTAGCAGAGTGTCTAACAAAAAGTAGCAGAATGATTCATGAAAAATAAAATCAAATGGTTTTTGACCTGCTCCTTGTGAAATGATCCATGCTTACTTTTAAGCCGTTACATTAATGTTGCTGTCCCTTTCACATTGGTTAGCACGACAAGGACTGTAAAAATTTAGATCTGTAAAATTACTGCCTACCCTCAACGTCATAGTCATTGATCGGTTTCGAACATAAGTATACCTAAATGCTATTTAGGTATTTTGGCTAACCGTTTTCCCACTGACAGACGTCATATTATATGCGGCTACTAATGACAAAACACTTTTTATAGTTAATTTATATTTCAAAAACATATTCAACATTTCATGAATGTTGTCTTACCAAAAATAAATCACGAATCTTCATTGAATTCTCTCTGCCAGTGTTTTATTAACAGTTAAATACACCTACTTCAACTTGTCCTCTTTGTCCATTTAAATCCACGAGAAAATGTACCCCAAAAATCCAATGTCCAAATACCTAACAGTACATAGCGCACCCCCGCAGATAGGGGTGATTTACCGAGGGTCTCCGAGACCCTTATCGGCGGTCGTTATGACCATGTGAGGGTGGCAGGGGGTGTAATGGAGGTGAAACGACGAACACTCTCCGTACCTTTAAGGGATGTAATATGTTATTTTTAAGATGTTTGCTTTCGATTTCGCCTTTGTGCTACGTTCTGTTTAAAATTCTGAGTAAGCATCAGACATAAATTAAATACGTAAAAATACGTATAAATGCACTTCAGTGAGTGTATTTATTGGATGTAAAAACTTAAATAACATGTATACACTAAACTGATCACCGTCTAGTAATCTTATTGATATACTGTGTGAAGTCTCAGGATGACGTGCGCAGTGCAGTGTCACGCGGAACTATATTAATTTAGAGTTCCGAGTGATACTGCAATCTGTTATGGGCAACCGTGCCGCTTAACATCAAGTGAATGACTAGCTCGTCACGTCATTCAGTAACATAAAAAAATATACTAAACTAAACTAGACCTAAAAACTTGAAAACTAAAATATTAAACTTAAAATAAAACGTTGGTGGAGGGATAAGTGGCCAGAATGCTGGCAGCATTACTACGCTGAATGGCAATGCTTATCTTTTGTGCGAAATAAAAGCCAGTATTCTGGTCATCTGACCTCATGCTCCATTTCAGTTCCATTTTTGATACGTTCAAAACTTATTTAAATCCATTTTAGTAGCAATTTTCACGCGAAGCTTTTAATATAGGTAGGTATACATCTTTGAATAAAATCGTAAGTCACTTTTATTGTCCAATCAAATAATTAGATTAAGCACTTGTTAACTAAAATTAAGAGCTTTTGCCACGGCTGTTTAGACAGAACCGGTAGAGAGTAGACACCAAAGATTTTTGAAATGTTTGTAATTTCAACCACAGATCAGGACCTATACATATTATATCTGACGCCGCTCGCTGAAATCTTTTTTATCTATAACAATATTATAAAGAGGAAAGATTCGATTGTTTGTTTGCTTGTTTGCATTGATCTATCTCTCATTGGCTCCGACACTACTGAACGGATTTGAAAAATTCTTTCACTGTTGGGAAGCTACACTATCCCCGGGTGACATAGGATATATTATAATTTCAAACAAATTAGGGATCCTTACTAAACTCCAATAATGTAATCCAAAGTGTAAAAAATTACCTAAAATATTCTTTACATCGCGTGCGCTGCTAAAACTATAACTAAGCCGGGGCGCGCCGCTAGTATAATATATAACTGTCTTTTTTAAAGTGGGTTAAAATGAGTTTCAAAAATATCCATAATCTTCAATAATATCAAAAGAAATCCCAAAATATTTTAATAACAAAACGAAGCATCCATGTTTTGCAAACCATTGGTCCCCGCCATAAAATTATATACGCCTACCAAATAATACCGGGTCCCCCAGGCGACGGCATTCTGCATGCAAAATTTAATTTTAGATCCGGCCCCGCTCAATATAGGTAATATTAGAAATTTATGTTCCATGTTTGAATTTGAAAGCCGTCTCGGCAGTAAATTTTCCTTTTGCCCGCATGTTAGTTTCGTGCCCAATGTTGCATATCTGACTGTATGTTTTGATGAAATAAAATACTTTATTCTTTATTCTCAATTCAAATTAAATTGACGTCACAAAAATATCTAGAGTGGCTTATTAGTGCTATGTAACCATGGTGCTAAACCAATCCGCTCGTTCTTGTTCCAGCCTTCTTGTTTAGTGGAGTAGGACCAAGGATTAACTGTAACATTGGATATTCTTGTTATTCTTATTTGAAAAGCACGTTAAGCCGTCGGTCCCGGTTGTCATAAGAACAACTATGGCAATCGTTACGGGTAGTCAGACGCCTGATAGAATCTGACACCTGATCTAACCATCCCTGTTACTGGTTCCTTATAGGTTGCGAGGTCAGATGGCAGTCGCTCGTGTAATTCTAGTGGCTTGCCACTACAGTTTGATTGGGAGCCGACCCAATAACAAATAAGAAAAGGCAAATATGATGATGATTAGATATTCTTGTTTAATTTAGACGGAAATACTTATATAAAATCAGTCTTATAACATTTGTAAAACGTGGATACACCGAAATAGCTATTGAGTTAACGTAGCGTAAATATTCCAACATACTTAAATATTTTGGATAGAGTATTAAAGTGCAGTAAAACTTATAAAGCAAACTGACAGAGTAGCGCATTTTTATTAGAATAAAATATTCATATTTAATCTCAGACAGCCCGAAAATATAAACAAGTAAACGCCCCAGCCAATGGAAATAAAATTAAAAACGCATCAGACTCACAATTAATACAATTATGGCTGCGGGGGAAGAAAACACTGCGTTAAACTCCTCTTAAAAGGCGAAGTAACACAATTTTCCCGCCTTTTTCTCCCCGCCTAATTACAAGTCATTTTATTAATAAAGTGGATTGTTACAATTAGGGCGATACCGTTCGATGATAAAACTTTTCTGCCACGAAAAATGAGCCAACAAAATTATCGGCGCGAAATAATTCATAAAAATACAAAAAGAAACATTTTTCCTTCCAATTTACAAGTCATAAATTACGTCCGGCGGTCGGTGTTGCCCACTGAAAATATTTAACCATCAAATGGTCGCGTGGGCTCACGGGTCAACCATTCACTAAAATGTTATATTTGAATAACGAATGATATACGGTTTGTTTATTGGCAGGCCTGTTCGTTCCTTTTTTAAATTTAATTATTCGGAGTTGACCGACGCGCGTTCGGGTCGCCTTTGGTCACTCGGAGGGGAGCTATTGGCTGGCTGACCCTTCGCTGGCCGATACATTATGTACAAAAATTTTAATATTTTTGCAGCTTGGGTCTTCGAGACCGGTTTGGCAACTTAGGGTTAGGTTTATTGGAAATTTTACGTTTAATTTGTGATTTTGTTCACGCACGTGTATTCTGTTAAAAGGTCAGCTGGGGGTTGAGGGTTCAAGATGTGACTTCTTTTCTTATAAATCGAGAAATTGAGTTGTTTGTGATAAGTAATGAGAAACCTGTTTCAATGGTGAATTTGATTGAAGAACTTGTTCTATTTAGAATAGCCTATTTACAATCATCGTCTTCATTCTTAGAAAAGTCATTGACTTTTTTAATTAAATTAACAAGAATGATTTAGTTACAGTTTTATAACTAGGTTATAAACATAGTAAACAATTCCTGTCTCTGGGGGATGTTGGGCTAAGTGTCATCATGTCATCAACGATATCATGTCCAGTTATTATAACGTTTCTGGTGGCCAAAACATGAAGATGCCCCACCTTCCCCCCTCATTTTTTTTAAAGAAATCCCCCCTCCCCTATGGAAACTACCATGAAAATAATCCATAACTTGTTATCCTGTGTATCTGTATTTTTATATATGTAACATTTCTAAAAAGCGACCGATCAGTAAGATTGAAGCTAAATTCAAATGCTATTATTTTGTCGGAAATTCGTACTGGAACCCCTCACGAGGGTTCCGAGGGATGAAAAACGAGAAAACTTTCCCTCCCGCGTTACTTTGTTTACTTTTGCACTATTTATGTAAAAATGTGGGGTCCCAAACAATTTCTTAGGCGTGACGTGGAAGGAAATTTAATGCTGTGATTATTATTATTTTGTAGTTTTACTATGTTTCTGATTTGTGACAGAAGCTATATAATCATACCTATTATAGCTTCGTAACACAATTTTAAGTATCATAAATAAAAGGTACTGACAAAGTTTTTTTTTTGGCGTTTTATTTAAAAAAATGAACTGCTTCTTTCACTAGATGGCGGCACAGTAAGTACATAGTTTAAACCTCTCAAACCATAGAGTAGTTTAAACATGAGAAAATGCTTAGACTACCTACAAAGAAATGTCAAATTCAGTTGAGTGGACCACGAGTATACATTGTCTGTAGTATCTCCTAAGTAGTCTGTGGTGTATTCTTCTTAAGTAAGTTAAAGTACAGTAGAACTGCGAGATATATAAACGTTAATACTATGATCAAACGTTAATTGGAAGACACACATACAAAAAACAAAATCTAAACTTAGTAGTTTCACTTACGCCTTATCAGAATTAAAGAAAACAACAGATATCGCGACAGCGCTTTCGGCATACTATGCTTACGCTCACGCCTGGTTACAGTATGGTGTCATACTGTGGGGAAATAGCACCGAAGCCGATGATCTGTTTATATTACAAAAAAAGTGTATCCGTATCATAGTACACGTTGATAGCACCACAAGTTGTAGACCATATTTTGTTAAACATCAAATCCTAACCTTAACCTCCATTTATATATTAGAAATTTGCAAATTTGTTAAAAAATACCCCCAATTTTTTAAAACTTTGAAAGATAACTATTCAGGTGTGTTTAATCTTAGATATAAAGACAGGTTAGCCCTTCCTAACTCAAAACTAAAAATGCACAGTACGAGTACTCATGTTATGTGCATTAAAATTTATAATCATATTCCCCTACGTCTAAAAGAAATACAAAGCGAATGTGCCTTTTTTGGCCAATTGAAGTTATATCTCGTTAAGAAATGCTACTATTCTTTGCAAGAATTTTTTGACGACAAGAATAAAACGTAAACCTTTCGATCAGCTGAATTGTAAAATTAGTAGGTATGTATCTAAATCTTAAGCTATACTTAATTTTAGTAATCCTACCCTCACAATACAATCTGTAGTGCCCAGCAGGGTCCATGTTGTTACCTTATAATATAATTAGGACTTATTTCTAATGTAAGATCAATATGCACATGTGGAAACAGAATAAATGAATATGAATATGAATATGATCCAAAATAAAGCCGAGCAATCCCGCAACGAAAATAAAAAAACGAAAGAATTTAGAGGTTTCAGTCAGTATCGTGACACATTTCCTCTTACCTGTGGTCTATGCTTGAAACTGTGACAGTGACAGATTTTAGTAAAACTACAACTGGCGCCATCTATTGGGTCATATGCAATTATTTTTTAATAAAACGCCTCATTCAGAATAAATTATAGATTAAAAATAGATAAATGAATTTCTACCTTATTCTAATATTGACACGTTATATTATATTAAAACGAAGCCATATGCGTTTGTCTTCTTTGCGCGTCGAAACAACTGAACACAGAGATATATTGGGAATAATGCACTATCTTTTTTAGCTACACTTTCATAGTTCTGGACATGCCGTCTGCAAGTATTATTCTAAAGATTTCAACCTGCTTAACGTAATAAACAGATTAACTATTAACCTACAGAAAAGGTAAAGGGAAATCATTTTTATATAAGTAAGAAAAAGTAAAGGAAAAATTGAAATCAGAATTTGCTTTGCAACTGAAAAACGGTATTTTCGTAACTGGTTTATTTCTTGAAATGGCCCGGTCCCTTCAGTTCAGTTCCTGACATTAATAATGTTCAATACCTGTCCACAAATAAATTTTATTTATTTTTTATTTATTTATTCGTTCACATATGTAACTAAATAAAGACTTGCATTGAACAAGAGAACTTAACTAAACATCTCCAGTTAATATTATTCACATGTTCTGTTCAGTATTCCATGGTTACCTACCATGCCGAGATGCATTAGCATTCGGTTGCAGTCTCTGGGTAATTAGCACACGGTCTGACAGACGGGCGCCATCTTTGGGTCTCTACTCCTTAGAATGTGTCTGCTTACTACCTAAATTAATTTTGGTATGCAAGACCTTCTGATGTATGTATAACTAATATCGAGGGCGTAGAGGGGAAATTAGATAACTAACACTTTTTGCGAAATCGACTTTTTGGCATTACGATAAAGCCCACGCATCTTTTGGTCTTACCCTAGCTCGGATATATTATTCCGTGCCAAAATTATTCCAAAAAAGGTATTTTTGTAACAGAAATGAACCTTCAATAATAGCTGTAAAACTTGAGAGGAAGAAGTGAATAACTGACCAAATAATGTATAATTTCACAGAATCACCATTTTGTTGTCACACAAAATGCATAAAGCTCGTTGTTCAGTTTTACCTCAACGCAAAATTTGGATGTGTATACAGAAATCTGTGACAGAATTAAAAAAAAAATTAATAAAATCTTCGAAGAGCTGCGGCATCCATGATGGACTCAAAAGTTGCATATTGAACCATTACATAACATATAAAAAAGCCCACGGCAATTTTGCTCCTACAAAAAAAATTATTGCTAATTTTGTCGAAAAAAATCACTAAATCATTGTTTTCTCGCGATAATGGTTTTGTTAGTTATCTAATTTCCCTTCTACGCTCTCGATATGTATGGGTGTAATTATGTATAGTATAACTATTACAAACGAACACTCTATTATTATTGGGAACCTATTGCATAATATAGGTATATGGCATATTATTGTCGGTACACTCGGGTACGGTTTTTCAATAATCAGATAATGGTTGTTCATTGGATAAAAATAATAGTTTTAATCATAATACAGATGTTTTCCTTGTTTTAGTTATAAGTAGGTACTTTGTTTATATTTTTTATCAGAAAATGTAATATTTAACCAGCCACTGAGAAACCGCCCCTAAAGCAAGTAGGTAAGTAGCAAGTAGCCTGCCTACTTAACCTATATTAATTTAGAGTAATAGTAAAAGTAAAACAGTGTATTGGGCTACATTTTTCGCATTTAAATATCATTCATTCATTCATCATTAATTCTGTCAATCATTCATCATTCATTTATTCAATGTAAGTAAGTTATGTTTATCTAATTTTAAGTGGTAGTTAGGTATCTGTCTGCTAAGAGGTATTTAAAGCTAAAAGTGATTTAAGTATAGGTAGAGTCATAGAAGATGTTTATCTGTTTATCATCTTCGGGTGGAATGTGATCTGAGTCAGCGGGCTATGCTTGAGCAGCGAATATGGATTCATCAACAGCCTGAAGACGTCCACTGCTGAACATAGGCCTCCCCCACAGAGCACCACTTTGAGAGGCTGCTCGCCTCCTGCATCCATCGGCTACCCGCGGCTTTCACTAGATCCCGACGAGTGGGGGGCCAGCCTACGCTTTCCAGTTCGTGGTCGCCACTCGAGAAATTTTCTTCTTCTCCATCTACGAGCGAAGTGGCCTGCCCATTTCAATTTGCTAATTCTAAGAGCTGTATCAGTCACTTTAATTCTCCTGTGGATATCCTTATTAATTAAAAGATATCAAATGCAAACAATTATGGGCTTACGGCGACTCAAATCATAGTCTTAAAAAATAGATTGAACTAAACGTTTACTTAGTTTAGTTTTCTTTTAAAAAATATTATTTGATTGATTTTAATTTGTTTTTTTTTTTAAATTCTGTAGTAGTCCGGGAGCGTCGCGGCTTATTTAGGTACTTAGTATAGTATCGGGTCTCATTGAAACATTTAAAATTGAGTTTTTTCCATACGTTAACGGTAAATGTATAAAGTCAATTGACACTACAAAGCTCGATGGAGAACAGTATTAGTTGAATAATGGTTATACAACCCTTTTCTTTTGTAATAATCGGGAATTTAATATCACCATCATTCCAACATTAAATTTACATTTAGTTTAGATATTTAAGTACCCACTTACCTAGTTAACTTACTCAATTCATGCAAAACAAAAGTTTTCCTTTTAAATCCGAAACGAAATGCCTCAAGAAGTTTTTATGAGTTCCAATAAAAAGTTCAATTCTTCATTTCTAACCATAAAACTGCGAAATCTCTAACAAAGTATCTTCAATACAATAGAAGGAAAACCGTACCCAAAACGTGCGTACATAATATTCGGCCGGCCACCCACACACTCACGAGCACATAGTAACCCACGCACACATGCATACGTTCACATACGTCGTACATGGCCATGTGAGTGCGGGAGGGACAAAGTAAAGGACGCGTAGACGTGTGAAGGTAGGGTGGGACAGAGATGGCAGTTGCAGGACGAGCGATACAACAAATCAATACGGGCGGTGGTGACCGGTAGCCTGTGTCACTACCCCCGCCCGCACCCCCGCACCCCCCGCGGCCCCGTAGACCGCACGCCTCCACCTCATTGTCAACGGTACAGAGTTGTTTAGAATTCCCGAAATTGCTTTAGTGCAGCTGTGTTTGGGTCTTTGTCGGTGCCAGATTTGGAGACGATCCTTGTTAGTTGTGCTGGGAGGACTGAGGTTGGCTAATTAGAAACGCAACTATTTTAGATAAATAAAGGCGTTTCACCAACCAGATGAAGGCTAACTTTCTTATTTATTTCCATAACAAAGGTCATTTTTCGCATAATTCGTATCATTGTTAAAAAACAAACACAAATGCCTAGGTAATGTACACACTAAGGAGGTTAGATAAAAAAATTAAGTGCCTATATATGCCGAAAACCATTTTCTAGGTCTAGGTACGGGAAACTAAAACATTCTTCAGTGTTTTTGTAGAGTCCAAAAGCGAGTCCACTCCTTTTTAGGAGTTTTTCATCGCCGCCTCTACTGTTCTTTTGCTCTATGACACAAAATCCGCTTGACCGCGCGTATGGAAGGCGCAACGAAACTCCGACGAAGCCAACTTGATACTTTGCGAACTTTTCTTTGCAAAAACAACTTCGATAACAAAAAGTACCATGTATTTACTATGTATTTGTATGTACTTTACTGTTTGGTTAGTTTTATGCTATCTTTTATTTTATGCTGCTGTGTATTGTAGTAGGTATAATGAAAAAAAATACTGGTAAGTATAAGGAAATAAGTAGTGTAATAAGATATAGGTAGGTACTAAGAACCTACAGCATCGTACCACACGAAATTTATATTTATATACGTGTCTTCAGACTGATGATAATGATGATGATGGTACGTGTTTTAATCATAAGTCACGATTTTTTTTTATGTAAACTAATGACGTGACGAGCTAGTCGTTCGCCTGGTGTGAAGCGTCACGGCCGCCTATTACAGATTGCAGTGTCACTCGGAAATCTAAATTAAAGTTTCGCGTGACACTGCGCACTGCGCAGTCATCCTGAGACATCACAACGGTCTAAATAAAGATTTCTAGACTGTGAGACAGTTCTTAAGTCTCATTTGCCCAGTAATTTCACTAGATACAATGCCCTTCAAACCGGGACACAGTAGTGCTTGTACACTACTGCTTGGCGGCAGAATAACTGGCAAAGCGGTGGTACCTACTCAGGCGAACTTTGCAGAAAATTTCCTACCACCTAGTAAAAATCCTATCACGATGTGTTTGTACCATAAATTTACAAAATCTACTTAGGTCTGTTGCATCATATAACTTTGAGGTTAAAACTGCGACTGTCACCTCCGAACTTAAATCTCACGAAGGGTACATTCCGCTGAGTAACAGTCCTGTAATTCACTACCCTGCGCCCTCCGCAGCCCTTCGTAGGGCTCATACGGAGGGACGATAAACTGTAAAACCACGGGAGGGCACTCCCCCCTTCTTCCCTCCCCTGGCGATAAACAGAGCGGTAATTTATGACAATGGCAACCCTTCCAAACGGACAGGATCGGGACGCTGGTTTCGGGAATTGCTTATTTTAAGTAGATATTTGGTTTCAGTACATAAATAACTGGTCAGGTGCCTGTATATTTATGCACAGTTGTAAATTGATTGATGATTTGATCTGGAATGGATAACATTTCTAGATTTTTCTGTAAAGAGCTTATCTATATATATACAAAAATGAAGCCCTATTTCTCTTGGCTTTACCTATATCTTCATCTTTTTTTTAATGTTTTGTAATACTTCGTAGAAGGATCTTACATTAAAAAAAATATTTATACTCATCCTGTCACAGGAAAGATGGAAGGGAAAGGGAAAAAGACCGCGAAGGAAAGCAGGCTTTACCTGCCTCCCTTCTGTTGCCATCCCATCCATTGATCCTTTTCCCCTATCATTTTCCCTTTCGCTTCCCTCTTACCCATAAACGTTCTTATATTCAGTAATTAAAAATGTATATTATAGAAATGATAGTCAAAGTGTGAAGTTTAATTTGTACCGAAAAATAGACTTCGGAAGGCGTTGAATTTTCTTTCCTCATTGCTTTTAGTCAATATCTTCATTTAGCTTCATCATAGCAAAACTAGAAGTATCAAAATTCTACAATATTACATTTGCATTAAAAAAATACTTAATAAAACCAATTAAAATGGGTCAAAAATTTGAAATACTGTCCAGATTTATTTTTGCTTTGAGATTTCACTAATTAAAAAAAAAAAAAAAAACTGGATTCGATACTAATAAAATAATATGTGAGCTGAGTGAACCGACTATCTGGTGAAAACCGCAGGGTGCCGATAGATGCAGGAGGCGAGCAGCCGCTCAAAGTGCCGCTTTCTGGGGGAGGCCTGTGTTCAGCAGTGGACGTCTTCAGGCTGTTGATGATGATGATGATGAAAATAATATGTTAAAATGAGGTAAGCATGTAATAATGAAGCGTACGGTTTAAGTACATAGGTACCTATTTATCTAGATGATATTTAATCAGATACATTGTACTCTAAATTTAGTTTCATGACCTTCATTTGTTTCTTATACTATAAGTTGTTTTAAATTGAAAAACTGGCCAGTAATATAAAAATAGTAACTTAGCGTTTGCTCTGAGCTTTCAACTTTCCTAACAAAGTTCACGAGCTTTGAAAAACTCTCGCTGAACGCTTGGAACTTGAACTTTGCGTATATTTTTAAATGGCAAGCTAGGTCAAGGGGGTATTTTTGGCTGGATTTAGACAGGCTAAATCAATATACATTGCTGGCTTGGTGTCACTTCCATCCAATCCTTACTCCAACCAGCAATGTATATCGAATTAGTCATTTAGCCTTGCTGAATTCAGCCAAATGTCTTAACCCCTTTAAGTACCTGTTACCTACTGACCATACTTTCAGCTTACCTAATAATTACGAGCTAGTTCTTTTTTGCTTACTTTAAATTCAGTTTCATATATTTTTAACTATTATAAAAAATATTTACGTATATTTATGTACCAATTCACTTAATTTACATGAAACGGAAAAGTAGGTAACTTTCTCTACATATTAGAACTTACGTAAAAACAAAAAAGCATCGGGTGGGTACTCGTACGAAATTGTGCTTTATTGCAATTAATATTTCAGCGGCAAACGTATGAAATAATTCCAAGCTCCAAAGCCCAAGATCAATAGCCCGCCTGACCAATACAAGTACAAACATAAATGTATACCTATTTTACCCTTATGGCCGGCAAGTCGCCATCTTGGATTCCCCCCTTCACCCCCGCACTTCACCCACGCTGGATCTTACCCCAAACGTGCCCCCACGAACCAAGGGGCCTTTGAAAGACCGAATCCACTAATACTAATGTCCTCAGCGTATGAGTGTGTGCGTAACATGTTACAAAGTTTGACTTTCATTTGTTTTCAGGGGTAATTTCGTAAGGCCGATGTGGAAAATAAACTGGCAAGTGGAGGAAAGTGTGTGGCGTGAATTGCAATTGATATGGTCTTTGGAGAAATAAGCCAGTTTGGCTTAATGAGAAGTGGAGGACTTTAACGTCGGCAGTGGTGGAGTAGATTGGCGAGTTCTTATCATGGAGTTTGCATCTATTCCTGCTCAAGAAAGATAATATAATTGGAAACTGGTTTGTATTTAATGATTGCTTTTTTTTAAGTCCTTATAAATGTGCCTACTAATTTTAATATTGATACATAATGCAATAGTTTGTGTTCATGATTGTGTGTACCTTCTATGTATGTATGTACCTAATTGAAGTATATTAGTTGATGTTATTTTAAAATAGTTATGTATGTAGCTGTAGGTAAGTGGTAGGTATGAGATTTTTTTTCAGGCTTCCTACAATGTGTAAGAACGATAAATATTCTAAAAAATAAATCAAATAAATTTCCAAAAAACGCTGTTTCAAAATGATAACGTAGTTACAATTTTATAAAAAGAGGCTAAAGTACCATTATGGTCCTCTCAAAAAACTGCTAATACTGGTAAAAACAAAGATGCGTATACTAGTACTAGGTAATATATAGGCAAAGTAATGCTGGAAGGTTTGGTATATTTGTATACGTAGGTAAATATTTATAATTTCGTTGTAGAATATTTTACGAGGCGGGTTTACGACACATCTTTATGACATGTTAGGAACCATAAAAGTCGAGATTTTACTGAGAGAGCTATATACCTACTTTTGAATAACTTATTACTTTGAAGACAATCTTTGTTGTTAATTCAAGACGTGTTGGGTGCAGTTTTCATTCATGATTCCGTTGCCATCGCGCCGTCGGTCCACCAGTTAAGATTTTAGAGCTTTGTTTAATTACCCTAATATTTACAACTAGCAGTGCCCGCGTTTTCAATGGGATTTTCCGCGGGAACTCTTTATTTTCTATGACAAAAGAGTTCTCTGTGTTTATCTCGGTATGTGTAAGCAATTTGATTGCGAAATTTTATTCAAATCGGTTCAGTTTTTGACCTGTAAATCACAATAAGAAGCAGACACTTATAAATATTATTACTAAGCAGAAATAAGTACTTAATACTTACCTACATACTAAAGAAAGTATTTTCGACTTGTCTGAAAATTATAAAACAACATTAAACATACTTGGGTAACGCAAATACTTACCTCACCAATTTTTTTTAATATTAATGTTGTCTAAATGTTTATCAAGTAAGATGCTTTATACTAGCAATGTGTTATTTACTGTACATTTTTTGGTAAATAAAATATTTTGTATTTTTTTATAAATTACGTATTTTGCTTTCACAGTTTATTTACACAAAAATGTAAGTATATACGACAGACAGACTCTTTTGGTTTTTTTTCCATACATAAGTACTGACTAATAAATATTAGGTAATTACTAGGTTTTTATATCTCAAAATTCGTATTATATCTCCTTATTAATTGCCATTATTGACTTTCTATAAAAATGGGAATCAGCAAAACTGCTACTAGGTTTTTTTTATTTTTTTATTTTTTTATGCGATTGAATGACGTGACGAGCTAGTCGTTCACCTGGTGTTAAGCGACACGGCTGCCCATAACAGTTGCGGTGTCACTCGGAATTTTAAAACAATAAAGTTACTCGTGACACTGCACTGCGCACGTCATCCTGAGACATTACACAGTCAAGTAATCAGATTACTAGACTGAGTGATCAGATCATAAAGTCTCATTTGCCCAGTAATTTCACTAGCTACAATGCCCTTCAAACCGGAACACAGTAGTGCTTGCACACTACTGCTTGGCGGCAGAATAACTGGCAAAGCGGTGGTACCTACCTAGACGAACTTTGCAGAAAAGTCCTACCACCTAGTAAGGTAAGCATGCTCACAGAAAATAAATCATTAATCGTTGGAATTATTAATTTACACCTTGTTCATAAAGTCTCGTAACAAAAATCAGACTTCGCAACACCAAAAAGCAATCGTGATTATCCAATCACCTTCGGAATGCCTCTCACCCCCGATAATTGCCGCCGCAAAGACGTTGCCCCCTCAACCGACCGCAATGCATTACCGAAATAAAAAATTCACCTCAATTTCCGAAGGAGATTTCCATCAGCGCCGATACGGTGGCTAAACACAATCCAGCGCACGCACACAACCGTACACACGTGAAATATTCAGCCACCATCCGATACATCATTCATTCGTCCGCAGAGAACGGTTCGACACCAATCTTCCATTTGGCAAGAAAATCGATACACGTCGTGGCCATATAAGCATTCCGGGGGTGGCAGACGGGGTGTCTTAAAGGGGAGTTAAGGTTTAGTCCCGAATATTGAATTTCCCTTGGGACAAACCCGTTTCGCTTTGTCCCTTTGGCCGGGGTCGTGTAGGCCGTGAGATGCCCGGGCTGAGCCTTTACGCACACATAGGTATGCTGCGTAAGTAGGTGTAGGATAATAACATTGCGAGGCCAGGCATACGTGACTTTCAGGGCGTTTGACGGGCCCCGGGCTGCGAATATATTCTCCACATATATGTATACTATATGTGTTCGAGTGGGCGTTTTACCCTATATGTGATATAGAGGCCTCCCTTTGCTTCAAAGCCTTCAAATTGGGTCTCTTTAAATAAAACTCTGTACGCACGAGTTTATGTCAAAAGAACGTTTTAGTGAAGAATTCTTTGACTAGATATATTTTAATTTAAACACACATTATACATAATGTAATAGTTTTATAAAATACTGTAGTGTGGGTATCTGCTAAACCCTCACCAACAAATGCCAACGAACCATTAATTGTACTAATACACCATAAAACTGTACCCTCAATATCCACGAGCTCTATGGTTCAGTTCATTTCATTTTATAGATCGTATATTTTGAAAAGCTAAAAGAAATGCTACCCAATAGCACAGAAGTAGTAGCCAACAGTTTCACAAAATGACACACAACGCCATCTAGTTTGTGGTTATGGTAATTTCCCTTTAAATTTTTTTAGTTAATCATGAGATTATCGATCTAGTATTAGGACGCAGAAAACAAATAAAAATGAGAAAAATATATTTTTAAGAAACCACGTGACTCACGCGATGTTTTTGTAATCGATAAAATTACCGATTGTGTACCCAATTGTAATTTTATCTATTTTATTCTTTATTTTCTTTTTTTATCCCTTTCTGTTATCGCAGCAAAACGAAAATATAATCTGAGCCGATTTTGCTGTTCCGAAGATCTTTTTTCAACCAAACTTAAAACAGAGTGAAGTTTTTACCAGAATTTCACCATTTTTATCCAAAAGATACTGTATATACCATTAAATAAAGTACCTTAAACGAACTATCTCCCCTACGATACAAACAAACCATTAATCGTACTACCCCATACACTCGTGAATTCTGCCCTCCACTCTCCAGTCTATAGTGAAACCATAGTGAAACATGGCTCTACGGTCGGCTTCATTTGTTTATTGATCGTAAGTAGGTGAGTTTACCTTCTGGAAATCGAAATTTACTGTTCTTTGCACTGTCTATATACCATCGTGGTAGATACAGTCCAAATGTTCTTTGTAGTAGGTAGTGTAGCTAGTAGCTTTTAGTACATAGTATTATTATTGTAGTAGTTAGTTAGTTTTTAGTAATAAAGGCATATTGCCCGTTAGAAAAAAAGCTATTCTATTACTGATCGAATTGAAGCCAAAGGTACCTATTATTTAAAGTAAGGAATTTATATAGGTCCTCTTTGGCAAGCTGATTTTGAAAGATATACCTTTTTTAAAGTTTTTAGTGAAAACGTAAAAAAAAGTCCGCAGCGTGGTATTATTTGCTAAAACTTGTGTAATTTCGAGTAAAAAAATAAATGTAATAATACTAGATTAAGTAATAACCGTTACTTAAATCTTTGTGGGGTTCTCGAATGGCCCCCACGAACTGGAAGAGAGAACTAGGAGTTGTTGGGAGTTGTCCAGAACCATATGTCCATATGTATGGACAAACCTAAGCTAGGTTTAAAGCATATTTTACCGAAGGGCGTAGACGCAGCGTAGGCCCATCCCCCACTAGGTGCACTGACAATCTAACCAAAACCAGGGGGAGAGTCATGACGTACCTATAGCGACGCATTTGGGTGCTTACGTCATCATCATCCTCTTTGCCTTTTACCATTTGTTATTGGGGTCGGCTCCCAATCTAACCTGTAGCGGCGAGCTACACGAGCGACTGCCATCTGACCTCGCAACCCACAAGGGACCAGTAATAGGGATGGTCAGATCAGGTGTCAGATTGGCGTCTCCCTACCCGTAACGATTGCCATAGATGTTCTTATGACAGCCGGGGCCGATGGCTTAACGTGCTCTCCGAGGCTCGGACTTAACGTGCTCTCCAGGCCCTTGGGTGCTTACGTCCTAGAGATATGAGTGAGCTGTTAAACTTTAGTGCAGAGGGGTATTGTTGACTTGACAGTGATATTCAGAATTTTTTGTGGCGTAGTGTGGTTAAATCCTCAATTCTAGAGCCACCCTTGACCATATTTTCAACCTTCAACTGGTTTGTGCACTTATATGCAGTTGAAATCAAATATAATCACTTAGGTGTTATCATACGAAATGTGACCAAAAGCTAACCTAAATCCCTGTGAAAATGTTTACTCCAAAAAATGGGAATGGCACCTAAATGTAAGTACTTTTATCTTATAACTTACATATCATTATATTTTAAAAGATATCTCAATATTAATACACAATAATATTTTATTTAACTGAAACAACACTATTAGTAAAGTGATGTATGGCCTAGCTGGGGGAGGCGGGGTAAAGTCGGCCACTATAAATCTCTGTCACAACGAGATAGAGACAAATACCTCGCCGTATCTCACCTTGGTGGTAAAACAAAAATAACGGGTTATTTCGTGGGACGAGATTTCGTGACATATTTCTTCTAGTACTTAAAAAATAAAGTAATTATAGGTTACTGCGGTAAATAATGCATTTCAAGCTAGAAGGCTAATAATTGGCTAGTTTTGACTTCGTCTCTGTTGTCTTCTTCTCGTGTAGGCAAGTGGTCAGCCCCGGTGTCAGAATTTTTAAGCCACCCAAAGACTTTTGATTCGGCGTAACGACTATTGTCTTACGACAGCAACCGAGACCAACAGCTTAACGTGCCCTCCAAAGCACGGTAGCGCTCTGTTGTAAATAGCACTTTTTGTAGTGGTCACTCATGAAAGTACACACACACACACAGTATACACACAACATAGTACAGTAGTAGTATGACTGCAGCGAACGTTGCTTATCTCTAAATAAATAAATATGTGTGGACATTTCACACAGCGCCATCTAGCCCCAAACTAAGCATAGCTTGTACTATGGGAACCAGATAACTGATACAATACTTAGATACTTTTTGTTTGTAAATACATACATAGAATACAATATGTAACACCCAGACACAGAACAAACATCGATGTTCATCGATGTTTGTCCCAGGTGGGAATCGAACCCACAACCTATAGTTCAGAAGGTAGAGCTAATACCAACTGAGCCAACAGGCCAGTCGACCGATCGGTTAGGAACGGCTAGTCATGATCCGCTATGAGCGCTACCGTTGTGTAGATTAATAATCATCAACAGCCTGAAGACGTCCACTGCTGAACACAGGCCTCTCCCACAGAGCGCCACTTTGAGCAGCTGCTTGCCTCTTGCATCCGTCGGTTCCCCGCGGTTTGATAATAGGTAGCAACTAATACGTCATCGGCGCAATACCATCCCAATGATGAACACCAACCTCTTCAATAGAGAGAGTGTATGGTTGGCTGTAGGCCATAATGTACTAATATGCTGGCTGGCAGGTAAGTGGATGACACCACATTCTCGAATTACAAAATTCGATTTTCGAACGTGCCAATTCCTTCACCATGCTTTCCTTCACCGTTGTACGTGATTTGGTCCGAGAGGTATTTGAACCAGGGTGCGTCCGTTTGATAGTCGCACGGGGTTACTACTGAACCACACTTGCTCTACGATCTATTACTAATACGGAATACCTAAATAAGCTTGTGTCGTGCTATTTTGTTATTGCACAAATAATATTCTTCAGAAAATAAACAGTCATGAAAACAAAAATTAAATATCCTAAAAAATGACAAGGTTACAAGCATTTTAAAATACAGGAATAGAAAGAGATAGTTCAAACGTGCAGTGACGTCAGTTCTTGCTCCTTTATAGTAAGTACCTCATTAGAGTTTTGGCGGGAACGCGGAAAAGTTCTCGTCGGTGCATTGTATTATTTTACAAAACTTATGCTTTTTCCAGTGTTAATGTTTAAAATTGGTGGTGTTTTACGCATTAAGTGCTGAATTACGAGCATGAGTGTGGGCAAGTGATATAATGTAGTGAAACGTGGTTTTTCGTGTTGCTTCCAAAATTCCATAGAAGCCTCTAGTAAAGTTGCCACCACTTTACTAGGGCATGCCTTAGACTGGATTATGACTAAGACTAGACTATGACTACTCTGACTGTGACTATGACTTGACTTTAAGTGAAAATTTCCATAATACGATGAAAAATTACAAAACTTGACACTGGTTAAATACACTATGTGTGGAGCCAAAATATAAGGAAAAAAAAAAAAAGTACCTCATTACTAAGCGGTGGTAGCATTACATACAATCTCTTTGGCATGTTACGTAACTAACGTGCCTTTTCATAGTAGCTGTGGGGAAGCTCTGTTTTGCGAGAAAGGGACAGGCGATGCCCCCTCCAGAAACTTTAAAAGCTTACACCGTGATGTATTTACAGATTTTACTATTTTTTTCAATTTTTGCATTCATTTTTAACCTATTTTATGAAAATAATATTAAGTTGTTAATTTTTAATAGCAGGACTCTAGCCTATTCCCAAAATTGCTAACTGAAATGAGAACTTCTACTTACTCATCCAGCTTTTCTATATCCCTATTCTACCCGTCCATAAAACATAGTGCTCGTTTCTATTGAAAACCTGAGCCTTTGATACTGAGAGTAATTTCTCAAGTCGCACCTACGTGCCTATACTCCCGATCAGACGCCTTCGTACCGCATGATACATGAGCTATCGACAGAGATATATGGATAGTTGGATACACGACTTATATTGGGCTTAGTATAGTTTCTGTCACGTACATAATATATACATACATAATATAATAACAATTACATACCTACATTATAGATCCAGATCCCTAATAGAAAGTATTAGTTATTCTGTGCCTAGGTGCTTTTAGTATTTTTCTGTTGTGTAGGTATTAGAGGCAACCCACAGTTCCATTTTCAGTTTCTTATTTTTCTGAATTAAAAAGTACTACATTTTCAGTGTCGTTGTGTGTATGTGTGTTGATGTATTGTGATGTTGTGTGTATAAGCAATCTGTGTGCAAAACTTCACTTAAATCGGTTTAGTTGTTTTGAAGTCAAAGCCATTCAAACAAACAATGTTTTATATACTCCTATGTAAATACCTACTAGTAGAGAATTAGAGATATTACGGTAGTTAGGGATCCCACAGAAGTCACTCAAACTATACAAAATACCTACTACATTTACTTGAAAGCTAAAGCTTTTGATCCACGTGACGAAGTAATTCCTCACCTACGTGCCCGCCGTTCCAATCAGGCATTGTGCGACATGAACTATCGACTAGACGTAGGTACACCCGATATTGTGTGCTGGCTTTAATCCCAACTCGTACCGTGTTGTCGAAACTATACGTTACTATGAGACATGACTGTATAGATTGCTGTTTATAGATAGAGTAGCTGCTGCCCGTGGCTATACACACGCGTGTATGTTTATAGTTATTACAATATCATCAGATCGTCAGCCCATACGTGCCCACATGCCGTGTGGTCCCAGTGTGAAAATAGTACCTGTCTTTCCATGGGTGCCGAAAAAGCCGATTAAGGAAATATCCATGGAATGGGCAGCAGCATTCTCCTCGGTATATTAAAACCTTCTGTCACCAAGACGCCTGCCAAAACTTTGATGACCTCTGTGGTGTGGTGGTTGAGGATGTCGATTCATGTACCAAGGGATGCAGGTTCGATTCAACCAACTTAAAGACGTCATTAATATCAAGTAGCGTTCTTATGTAACCCTTACATGATCTCAATCCTTCAAAAGCGATTGTAAAATATATTGTCGAATTTTCCCCAAGTCGCCCCAGGCAGGCTTGTCAGAGCATCGGCCAAGAATCACGTTCGCTTTGAAAACGCCCTTTGATGCGTCCTCCTTGTTACCAACGTAACAACTAGCGTTCTTCACATCACATACCAACATAACAGAGCAACGTATGACCAATCTACTGTGAATTCTAATGCCTCGAGATAAAGTTGAAAAGAGAAGTGGGATAAATAAAATAATTTCGAGTAGGCTTACGTGCTTGGGAACTGAAAGTTTTTCTGCTGATGATAAAACGCGGTTCGTGATGTGTCCGGGCTGTTTTTTTTTGTACTTTAGTAGATACAACCACAGAGTAATAAAAAACCTGCAGAAAAAATGTTACGCATCTCTATGACTATCTTGGAATTGATTTTAATAAAGTCTATGTAAATATCTATGACTTCTGTAAAAAATGTAGTCATAATAATAGCCTACAGTCAATCAGCTTAGGTGGGTAGGTACCTATGATAAAAATAACAAGTGTAATTTTCTTCGACAGCCTAAAAAGCCCACGCCATTGGCTATAAATCCAGTTGACCAATGATACAACTTCCCCTCATACTAAAATTAGTAGTTGATTTCCACTATTAATTTCTAATAAATACTATGAATTTCTAATACATCATGGGAACCCGTTGATGTCTTTTGTTTCTATCCTGCTCTGTACTTTGTAATTTCGTATGACTTTGTCTCGTTTTGTTACCTCGCCCCCTGCCCGCGCAGGTGACTCGTGTTTGTACGAGAAAATATGTTCACGAGCTATCAACGGGCTTTATAATCTTTGCCCCACGCCCACGAAAACAAGCTTCCTCAAAGTCGTGTTCATAACCGTACATTTTTTCAATCAATCCTACCTACCTCTACGCATGCCAAAGTTTTTCATTCAGCGAATAAAAATCTCATACCGACCGAGACTTGTGATATTTGAACCATAACGCATAATGCTTCCTTTCTGATTACCATTTGACGAACTGAGTATTCCGCTCTGATAGACTTTTTGAAGCTACGGCGTAGTCTGCAATTCAGCCGCAGAAAAAAAGAAATTGCCGCCATTTTTTACATCCTAGCTTTATTTTTCGCTCTGTAAGATGTTTATTGGTATTTCGATTGATCTGTCCGGGAAATTTTTAATTTCTGAAATGTTTCACGAATTGGTACGAGTGAAACCTGTTCCAACATACCTATATTTGTCCCTATTTTAAAATGAAATACTTCACTTGCAGGTTTGTTGCTGGTGTTGATTTTACACTTTATTATCGTTTTGCTATTTAATAAATCTATAAAGAAACTTTATAATTACTTTGAACGTTACCGTTTAATTTATAATAAATTTTAATCTTAAAAGAAGGTGGAATCAATAATACTAAAAAGATACTCATTTCGGAACGGTTCAGAACGAAGTTTTCCAACTACCTAATTACCCGTACAGTTATATCAGTTTTAAATCAAATATAGTTTTCAAATTATTTTAAAAAGAGCTCCGTAATCAGATTGACTTCTTTTGTTTTTTCTCTACACGCACAAAACAAAACCAACGCACTATTAATCGAAATTCCATACACAGAGTTAAGTTAACCCTTTGTCGCTCGCGCTCACAATCGAGTTAAAACAATAAGTTTGCGAGTCACATGCAGAGTTATAGACAAAACTCAGCCCCTTTGTGTTGAGCCCTTCCATTGTTTTTGGAGGGCGCTGAATTAATCTCAGTATATTTCTTTGATCGTCAAGCTTGGTATAAAGGACGGAACCTGACAGCCACAGTGATGGATATGGAAATGCGTGACGGGTCCTTCTGATGGTGTTTTGGACCATACGGTGCAGTGTAGGGTTAATTGAATAAAACTTTTTTTCTTTAGTAACGCATCATATAACGGACTAAAAATTTTTTCATGACTGTTCAATTAGCTATTTAAGCACTCGACTGTTATTCGTACGACAGTGGTACGCTTTTAATTGTATACCTATTATCATACAAATTAAATTAGTGGCATCCGAACGCATAGAAAACTTTAAATATTTGATTACTATTGTTATGAGAAACTTGTGAGTAGGTTTTTTTAGGTTGGCTTCTATAGTTTTTTTATATGTGTTAAATACTTATTTTTTAGATATGTGTGCATTATTGACCTTTTATTTATTGACTGGCCTGTTAGCTCAGTTGGTAGTAGCTCTGCCTTCTGAACTATAGGTTGTGGGTTCGATTCCCATCCAGGACAAACATTTGTGCGATGAACATCGATGTTTGTTCTGTGTCTGGGTGTTATATTGTATTCTACGTATGTATTTACAAACAAAAACGTATCTAAGTATTTCTTTCAGTTATCTGGTTCCCATAGTACAAGCTATGCTTAGTTTGGGGCTAGATGGCGCTGTGTGAAATGTCCGCACATAAATACTATATATATATATACTGCATCATTTTGTTGGTTAATCCTTTTCTGCACATTCAAAGAAAAGTGTCCCACTTCTGAAACCAAAAGCTGTCAAATACTAGGAACTAGGGATCCAATAAAAAGTTACTCAAGTTTTCCAGCTTTCAGCCTTTCAATATACCACTTTCTCCCGTCTTCAATTTCCCTGGTCCTTTACATAAAATACGTTATGTACGCTGTGTAAGCCCGGCCGAGGCAATATCTGTATGGTATCACCGGAAGGCCTGTCAGTTTGTTTATACAGCATGTGGAGATTTGGGCGAGGGGGGCAAAAGGGGGTCAGAGGAGGGGGTCCCGTCATGGGTAGTAGGTAGATGCTGGTGAATTGCCTTTATTTGGGTCAAATATCGAATCTGAATTTATGGAAATATCTTGTGAAAACGTGTAAGTAAATGTATGTGATTAATGATACTTAGAGATGGGGATCACAAGAAAAATAAAGCGTTATTGAAAAAGTGGGATATTAGATTAACTTTATGAAAATACCCCAGAATTGCGTGGGACGTCATTGGGAATTAATATTATTTGTGAGCAAAACCATGTATTTATTTAGATTTTTTATACATATACCTAGCACAGCATCAAATTCAGCATAAGTTCATATACAAAAATGTTTAAAATAAATACACCTAACTTATACCCGATAAGAAGTTACAATTAAGCGTGCCTAATATCTCCAATTTGTTTTAATATGGGCTCTTATTAGATAACCTGAAAAACATTCCTTCATTTATGATTAACAACTTTTCATCAACAACATCAAACGCCCATCCACTTCGCCTAATTTATACCTTCTAATTCGAAACCTTAACAAGACGCTATCCGTAAACTTATATACACTCACACATTCACACCATACATATCAGTTAAGCCTTTCAAGAGTATATAGATAGAGCTACGTACACACACATCGAAAGTAAAGCCGCAAGGCACGTAACATAAGGAGCTTTGAAATTAATTTAGCTGGGAACTAGCTAGCAAATGGATAGACGTGTGAGCTCGGAGGGGGGGGGGGGGGGGGCTTTAGCACCACCCTGTAGTGGGTGGTGTGTCGGCAAAATTCGGCGTTTAGGAACCTTTGTGGCGGGGACGGTTGTGCTTAGCAGTAATTGTGTATACGTGTATGGTTTTCATTATGTAAGCTTGTAATTAATGTTTGCGATGAAATTGGAATACGAGGCCTAATTGGGCGGTAGTTTTGGGAGGTTAAATAGCAGGTTGTTAAAGAGAGATGATAAAGAAAAATATTTTGTTTATGCGTTTTGTGAGATACGTGGTAGCCGAATTGAGCCTCCCATCTCCTATTAAACAATATCATTGGCCCATAGGTTCTCAGTTCTGAGATATGAGTCTGTTCTTACAAAGAAAGAGGGGTGGTAAACTATATTTCACTAACTTGCCCAGAAGTTGGTAGATGACACCATGTCTTGTTTGTAATTTATGCATATGCATATTTTTTTCACATGTTTTTCTTTACCGTTGTAAGAGCAAGTGAAAAATCCGCTAACTATAACCTGGGAGTCTTCAAGTCAAGAGTGAAAACGTATCTTCTTGGCAAGCATGCACTACCGTAGGCCGCGTCATCACTTACCATCAAGTGAGACAGTGGTCAAATACAATGCCAAAAAGGTATTAAAAAAAAAACTTGAAACTCATTGGCGTGGAGCCGAGCAAGATCCAAACCCTGATGCGTAGGATTGAAAGTCGCACCATCTATAGCAAAGCCACACTCGCCCTGATAAACATGATAATACTCAATTTTATTCCTCCAAGTAGGCAAAAGCTACCTACAGCCGGATATGAATATTCATCTACCCTCATTTTGTCATACATGTTAATATCCTCAGAGAGAACGCCAAAGGCCTCACAATATCCGTTTCATGTCCCTTCAATTTAACTATATTATTATGTAGAGTCGTATATGACTTTTTACTTACTAGCTTTTGTACCTTGGTTTGTTTGACATTTATGTGTGGCAACAGCTATAGGAGCACTAAAGTGACCGATATAGCTCTTAGAATTAGCAAGTTGAAATGGCAATGGGCAGGCCATATCGCTCGTAGAACTGACAACCGATGGGGAAGAAATGTTCTCGAATGGCGACCACGAACCGGAAGATGCAGCGTAGGCCGGCCTCCACTCGGTGGACCGATAATCTGGTGAAAGCCGCAGGGAGCCGATGGATGCAGGAGGCGAGCAGCCGCTCAAAGTGGCGCTCTCTGGGGGAGGCCTATGTTCAGCAGTGGACGTCTTCAGGCTGTTGATGATTATGATGATGATGATGATAATGATGATGATGAACAGCTATGCTCCGTCATTTTTTTTTACTTTTGCAATATGTTTGTAGCTACCCATAGCCACCTAAAGTGACGATCTTTTTGCACAAATTACAATAAAAAAAGTAGTTGTTATTAGAATAACAAAAATATTTTCAAGAAAATCACAAACGGACAAGCGTAGATTACAACCTATCAAACGATTGACACCAAAAATACTAGCTTTAGTGAAGATTTCGAGGGTGAAAACTATTTTCCGCCGAAGTGCTATAACATGTAGGTAAATTGATTCATGATCTCTATTATCTCTAGCACACTTTTTTTTTAATTTGCACATGCATATACCAGAGCGATGGCAATAACATTTGCAAATACCAGGACAGTCCTCTTAATTGAATTGCGCTAAGAGGCGATGGTAGGGCCCCAGAGCTTGTTTGCCACTATACCTTCATTAGTATCTACTGCCTTTGAAGTTACAATAATATAATTTGAATTCATATCACAACATACTTTTTCATTTTATATTCCATCATAAGTACGCATGTGAACTCCCCGGGCGATTGCCTTATAACCGTGTTAGTAATATCCGGCGAATATTTGCGGAAACACGCTTTGATTTCACTACCCATCGAGTTTTCTATTAGTTTTTTGATAGTACGTTTTTTATGTATGAGACTGTTCATCATCATCAGCCTGAAGACGTCCACTGCTGAAAATAGACCTCCCCCAAAGAGCGCCACTTTGAGCGGCTGCTTGCCTCTTGCATCTATTGGCTCCCCACGGTTTTGACCAGGTTGTCGGTCCACCACGTCTTCCGGTTCGTGGTCGCCACTCGAGAACCTTTCCTCCCCATCGGTTGTGCTACGAGCGATGTGTCCTGCCCATTGCCACTTCAACTTGCTAATTGTCAAAGCTATATCAATGACTAGTTCTCTTGCAGATCTCATTTCGGTTCTTATCTCGCAAGGAAACTCTGAGCGTAGCTCTCTCCATAGCTCGTTGGACTAGGGAGTTTTGGAAGGCTTAACTAGGAATTGTAGATATCTTGAAAACAAAATATAGGTCAAAACTTTCCGATAATTTTTATTCTTAACTATAGCGTAAGTCTATCTTAAGTTGTTTTAAGTCCCCCTTACAATTTCCTTAAAGGGTGTGCCCACTCATACTAAACTCTGTCTCAGAGTATATCTAGAAGATATCTTGAGGGACATAATGGTTTTTTCCAAGGCAACGGTTTGAATTCATGAATTTGCTTTTAAGATATCTTCAATACTTAGTTTAGATAAAGCGTTGCTACTTGGGATAGCTACTACCAACCAGCTATCAGGCCAGTCAAAATATGAGATGGTATAAAGTTCTGAGGTCCAAGAAAAGATTGGAACCTTGGGGTAGAGGATAAGCCGATTTTTTTCTGCTCAAATGGTTTCAACTTTCACAACAGCTCACTTGAAAAAAAAAAAACACTGAGACTGCTTAATTTTCAAGATTAACGTAGCCTCGTAGAGGTGCTACGATAGCACATAGATGCGGTTTTATTCGTCTGTGACGTAGACAAGTACAGACAGCTGCAAAGTTTTCTAATCAAAACTACAGATTTTATCGAAATAAACAGTATTTCAGTCGGACTTTAATCTACCGATTAACTTTTAATTTAAGGGAAAAATTCCAATCACAAGCAAAGCCGGGTCAAACTAAACTATCTACATACTAAATCTCATCAAAATTCATTTAGCTGTTTTAGCTCTGGGTAAACACACATAGTTACATACAATTCGCATTCATAATATTTAGTAGAATAAAAAATTTTTAACAAATGGTTCGGCAACTAGGCTCGTCACTTATATAGCGTAGTGTACCTACCTACTGTAATTTTACGTAGGTATATATATAAACGTATGTTGGTACATATCGGTGTTTAAGTTGATGAGCATTAGATAGAAGAGCTCGCTACACTTATCTTGGGAACTCTTATTAAATCCTCCTCAACTAATCCTTCAGCGAAGAAGTACCGTTCGCAGAAATGTTTGCAGACGTCATTTCTTACTTTTAAATAGAAATTATTAAATTTACGCCCTCCACTCGGTGGACCCACGACGTGGTGAAAACTGCGGGGAGCCGATGGATGCAAGAGGCGAACAGCCGCTCAAAGTGGCGCTCTGTGGGGGTGGCCTATGTTCAGCAGTGGACGGTTTCAGGCGATGATGATGATTAAATTTACGGGTCATTCCCCTGGGGACACAGAAGGCGGTGACAACTGGGAATCGTTTTTAGAATTTGTCCCATTTGTCACTCTTGGTTACCTACGTACTTTTTATTCTGTATTTCATCCTGTAAATCGCCGTTTTTTTTTTGTTTCAGGTGCCTAACGGCCCTTTGACTGCCGAATGACCCGCAAACAATAGAGTATCCACTGTTATGGTGGCCGATGGCAGTCAAAACCAAGGGCCGTACCGTGAGCTCTTAGCGCGATTCAAAACAGAGCCTACACTGGCTCGCTTGTCAAAATCCCCATACGAAAAAAACAAAGCGATCCAATATAGGCTCAGTTTTGAATCGCGCTAAGAGCTCACAGTACGCCCCCAAGAGTGCTTGTCTACAATAAAGAAAGAAGGCAATTTTGTAATACCAAATATGAAGCGTCACCCGTTAAGCGTTGCTATTAAAAGTTGTGCAAAAAGTTGTTAAAACTCGGATGCATCACGGAGTGAATCCGCGGTGCTCACGTAGTCATAGTATGAGATAAAGTGTCCTATGCTGGTGCGACACACTGATGAGGTGCGACTTACATAGTGTCGCACTTTTGTCGCAACAGCGCGTATTGCACGAGTCTAATAAGTACAGTGGTTCTCAGTACACTCGTGCAATACGCGCTGCTAGGACAAAAAAGCGACACCAATCTTTTGTGGTACCAAGCTAATACCACTAGGTTTATGCGGGCCAACCCGTAGCATAATTTACTTGTAAAACATCAAAGCAATTTATATATCAATATCAAATCAGTGTCAATAAAGCATTCAACCGGAACGCACGTCTATCATTTGCCGCCACTGCACCCGGTTGCATTGATACTCACTATCATATCAATTATCAATCTATGTAGGGTACAACACCACCCCCTACAAAGTTTATGGGCCCAATCTCACGGAACAGCTTAGAGCTCAAGTGCAGGACCTATTTTTGTCAGTTATCTTGTTGTCAGTTCTACCTTTCATGTTTCATAAAATTTAGTTTCAGATTTCATGGTAGCTCGCGTGACCGGTCAGTTGCGAAAATGACACAAACCATCATAATCATGGTAAGCTACCACATTCACCTACAACACACCTTCGATCGCATCGTCAGTTTCCATCAGGTGAGAGCGTGGTCAAATGCTAGATAAGTCTGATCTAAAAAAAAGCCTGCACTTTCCATTGCACGATTAGAACCTACGTCATTCGATCTCCAGTTCATCTAGACTCTAGGCTTTTTTTTTAGTTGCCTCTAGATTCAAGACGCAACTAGAAAAGTTTCATATTTTGTCTGATATTTTTGCCGTCGCTACCAGTAATTAGCGACCGTGGCACATAGCCGGGTATATACTGTAATTATGCACATATACCCCGGTCCGGAACGCTCGCGGAACAATTCTGAACTGGATCCGAGTTGGTAACCGCAACAGACTGCCGCCATCTTGCCGTCGTCGTGACTACCACACACAAATATCCACCTGAAAATGTAGAATAGAATTAGAAAGGGTGAGAGTATTTTAGTTGACGGCCTCTGTGGTGTGGGGGTTGAGCAGATCAGCTCATAGCCTGGGGGCGGCGGGTTCAATTCCCGCGACAGGACAAGTATTTGTGCACAGGAAAACTTACGATCCACTCCTATATCTATACTTATAATAAAACTGTAACAGGGTCAATTCTGTACATTAAAGATATATTGAAAAATTTTGTTGGAGGGCTCTCTATAATCGATACTAAAGCCAAAACTATAATTTATCTGTCTGTCTGTCTGTCTGTCTGTATCTTGGCTGAGCATCACGCCGAAACTACTGAATGGATTCAAATGAAACTTAGCATGATTTGAGTTCATGTTACGAGGTAGGGCTATACAATACTTTTAATCCCGAAATTCAGCTCGGTTCTCGCGGGAGAAGGGATGAATATAAAAATATGTACTTATATGTAATTCATTAACGCGTGGTCCGATGTCATTCATTCTTTTTTTGTTGAAAAGCGGGTGCTTTTTAATATTGTCCCGTAAATATTTCAAGGTCGTCAGATTTGTGATTCAGAAATTACAGACATTCAACCTTCAGTATTAGGTCCAAAGCCACTCCTATCCTGTACTATGGGAAAGAGAGATCCCTAATTAACCCTAAACTAATTATCCCGTGTGAAGCCGGGGCGGGTCAGCTAGTTTTCAGGTGAACGACACGACATCTCGAATTTTAACGCGTCAAAGCATTTTTCTGAGTCAAATTACGTGGTTCAGTGACAAAAGTTGAAGAAACCATAACATAAAAATATAACTTACCTTAGCACGTCCTATGGACACTTCATGAATTAAAACAGAAAATGTTGTTAATAGAACACGTGAGGATGAAAAATGGAGTACCTATCGTACATACAAATGCCTTCTTCTATTTAATTGTAATACTAAACATTTCTGTAAATTCTGCAATAAATCATATTCTCTTCTATTCTATTGTTTTGTTTTGTGCTGTTCTGCTCTGCTCTGCTCTGCTCTCTTCTGTTCTGTTCTTAAATCTTAGTTCTTTTAGTTCTAAGTGAAAGCTCGTTGATTAATTAGAACTCGTTTGTCATTTGTCTTGCTATTTTATTTTATAGCAGAATGTCAAGAATGGACGCTCTTAAAAGACCTTATTAGACTTCTCAAATACCATCGCAAATGAAATAATCTCGAGTACTTATTGCACTTTTCCACGAACCAACTATAAACAACGCCACATATTAAAGCCATCAACTAGGCTGCACTCAGGATGCCAGCATTCACTCACCCACATAACAATTCGATGGAGCATTTCAATATAAACGGTGGTCTGCCATTAGCGGGCGTGTACAACTACCCTCACGGAAGGCTGTAGCGTTATGGAAGAGGATTTTTTTGCCATGTTTCGATTCTATGTGTTTAAATACAAAATTGTAACTATTATCAAATCTGTTTTATGGTGTTTTGGTTGTAGAACAAAACTAAACCTTGGTACGTTTTTAATGGAGTTATCAATAAAACTAATTGCCAGTACTTACACATTAAATTCACAACAGAGAAGGCAAACGATGATTTAGTAGCGTTGAATGCGATTTGTGCGTTTTGGGTTCGAATCCTACAATACTTACTCGGAAAACCACGTTGAGAATAATGAATAATTAGTCCGCATCGGTTGTTTGTCTTAGAACTAACTATCAAGGCTAACACTGTATTTCATTATCTTCGAATCAATTCCCAATTCTAATCTAATTATGGTGCACAAAAGATTAACAGTGCCATGTAACATGATAACGCTGTCAGCAGTCTGGGCAATTTTTCTTGATATATTCCCAGTTACCCCCACTATGGTTACCCCCTGGTGGTAATCGGGAATTAATTTCCCAGTTGCCACTGGATGGTGACTGGGAGGCTATTGCCGCCACTTTAAATCGCTGTACACTGCTGCATCGATCGCCAACCCCGCCTTATTGCTGCATTTGTGGCTGCGATGTGGGGGTTGGTGGTCAGATTTTTCTAATGTTGTTTTATTAGTAGATAAGTGATATTGCCATCGGATACTTTTAGGTGTCTAGAATTCAGTTTTATCGATTTTAAAATTATAGGTATAGTTTAGTTTTTACGTCTAGAACTTCTGTTATTTATGTTTTTACAGAAAATGTTAAATCGTCTGAAGAGATGAAAAAAATGTAATGTACGTAATCGTGGGAACACTTTTTTTTTATGTAAACAAATGAAGTGACGAGCTAGTCGTTCGCCTGGTGTTAAGCGTCACGTCCGCCCATACAGATTGCAGTGTCACTCGGAAATCTAAATTAATGTTTCGCGTGACACTGCGCACTGCGCACGTCATCCTGAGGCATTACACAGTCTAAAAAAGATTTCTAGACTTTTAGCTATATCGATACAACATTTTGGTCAACGCTACTTTGTCTGACATCAAAACTAAATCCATTAGCCTAGCAGTTTATACTCTCTCTGAAATCCGTTTCCATAGTTTTCTGACTGAGGGCAGACAGACGGAGTAGTTGGAGCACTCTTCATTTCGAATGCCTGTCCACGCGCCACCCTGCACTCCCCGTGTGTACACGCCCTAAAGATAGATGAGATACTTCTATGTGTTGGAGAAGGCACAATCTACCTATATTCAATCATGAAGTTAAAAGACTCTGAGTTAATAAGTGCTTTTTGGCTTCATGCGCTCAAGGTATTATCTTCAATTGTCTGGATCCAAATTCAGAAGGTCAATTCAGAGTTTTTTGGGTTCAGCCAGTAATTGGCTTTTTTAACCAACAGAACAGAACACTGAATAGAAGTGGTCATAAGTTTAATATATGTGTTTGTCTGTGGCTCACAAACGTATTAACCAGACTAAATACATGAGCAAAACTTACTGTAACATCTACTATACATGTATTTTAGCAAATAAACGTTTTGATTTGATTTAATTAACCATTATGAAGCGATTTCCATTTATCTTTGATTTTGTTTGAAATAATTCGATATTATAAAAAAATGTGTTCAGCCGTTTGAAGATCATTCACTCTTTCTAGTCGATGAAGGGAACATTTTAGTATTGTAGAAAAATATCAGAACTACTTAACTATTGTAGTTAGTATATGGATTTCATATTAGTACAAAATCTATTTTTTTTGTTAAACAAATGACGTGACGAACCAGTACTTTGTCTGATGTTAAGCGTCATGGCTGCCCATAACAGATTGCAGTGTCACTCGGAACTCTAGTATACTCAAGTATAAAGTTTTGCGTGACACCGCACTGCGCACGTCATCCTGAGACATCACACAGTCCAATAATATGATTACTAGACCGTGAGATCAGATCGTAAAGTCTCATTTGCCCAGTAATTTTACTAGCTTCAAGACCGTCACACCGGAGCAGTGTAGTGCTTGCACACAACTGTTTGGTGGCAGAATAACTGGCAAAGTGGTGAAACCTAGGTCCTAGAAGAACTTTGCAGAAAAGTCCTACCACCTAGTAATTAACTGATGAATTTAAAAATTTAACCAGACTTTTTTATTTTTGTGTGTCCCAGTCGCTAAAACCGAAAAACATAGCTATTATATATAGTTACACAGCTATATGCTTTTCGATCTTTAAGTTGAGAATATGTACCAGGCTGATAGCTTGACTTGAAAGTTGAGAGCCAGTTCCTAAACGAGGCCATAACCAAATTAAGAAGACAAATGTAGCCAAATAATTAATAATGCTTACATTAAATTAATTCGTATAAGTAGTGAACCTTCAGAAGCTACCGCACGTGACTATACCGCATCTAAGCCGCAGTTCCTTGTTCCATCCACGCATGCCCTTCGCTCCTCACCGAGCGATATTGGGACGTGTGATGCGAAGCCCATTGTGGCTGTCTCGAGCTCCACCGTTAAAGGAATATCACCTGTACGTGAAATGGTGCAGAAAGGCACCTCATAACCGTAACACCGATTGTTTTATGGAACAGTTTGCTTTGCAGCGAGATAAGATACAAAAGTAGGAATGGTAATTCTTGAAGCTTAGCTACAGTATCTAAATCTATTGCAAGTTTTTTGAAATGTAGGTATGTTTTGGTAGGTACATTTCTGAACTACATAAAAAATATAATCGACTCCACAAACTTTGATCAGTAAAGAAAATTTAAAAAATCCCTTTTTCAAATATTCTCTCTAATACGTTAGTCATCCTCAATAAATAAATTTAATTCTTAAACTTACTTATTAAGTAAATTCTACTTATCACCCGAAAACACCTAAACACCATTACTAGACAAGCGTACTACACCTTCGACCGCATCATCACTTCCCATCAAGTGAGATTGTGGTCAAACGCTAGCCTAGTCAATCATAAAAAAAGCAAATTCTAAAGGTCCAAGTAGTGGCCAGCATTTTGGTCACGTCTTGCTTCGACCAGACGGTCGAAAGTTTAAGCATTGCCATTAAACGTAGCAATGCTGCCAGCATTTTGGGCACTTTGCCCATTGGTAGTGATTTGTTGGATAAATTTTATATTGTATTGTTAATTTTATATTTTTAGTTTTGCAGTAGTTTAATTTCTGATGAACACTTCCACACTTATGCCTCTATATTTATTTGATTTAAGGTCTTTGTATAATCCGAAAATAAACAAAGACCATCTTGAGGCATTGAGAAGGCATTGAGGTAAGTACGCAGATATTTTACATGTTAAATTTCTACATACTTAGATAGATAGATAGAGAAAATGCTTTATTGCACAAGAGTAAATCAAGTACATAGGCGAACTTAATGCTAAGTAGCATTTCCTTCTAGTTAACCTTTGTGTAGTGTGGAATGAGTGGTAGCGCTGGTTGAAAAATGAAAAAGAAATGATTACCCAAATAAAAAAATAATAAGAGGTAGGTAGATAGAACAGAGGAGGGGGGTTAGGGGGATACGTACCTCAAATGCCTGTTAAAGAAACCTCACCGACCTGAACCTTAAACGGGACAAATTACGAAGTGTCGTCGGAATTGTCACCGGTCACTGCTCCCTTAATAAACACCTGTTTACAATAGGTGTCACAGACAGCCCACTGTGCAGAGGATGCCTGGGGGCAGAGGAAACTGCCGCGCATCTGCTGATGGAATGCAGTAGCGTGGCCTTGCAGCGAGCGGCGTTTCTCGGAGCGCCCAGAACTACCCAGGAGGCCTGCGCCGACATCGGAGGACTGTTGGCCTTCCTGGAGGACATTGGGTGGCTGGATTGAGTGCACCACCTCATCACGCAAAAAGGGCCGCTGTGTGGCCTAGTTGCGGAAAACAGCCCGCGCACCAAGTACCAACGTCACCGACCTCAAGACATTGTCTACTCACCGCAAGCAAGATCCAGAGCTCTCGAAATCTCTCCATAATTACATGCACACACTCAAAAAGCAATCACATTTTACATCTAATCTGGAGATCGACTATCCGAGATTGAATTGCGTATCCACGTAATATATCAAAGGTAATCCGTTTAGTTTAAGGGGCACTGTATATCATGCGATGGTACATACCCCCCCGGTGTTTGGTCGCCTAAGCAGGGTGGCTCTAACGCATGTTTTGGGGGGCGGGACAAGCTGTGAGCTTTTGCCAATTTTTGTCAAAATGAGTACAGTGTAATTGCTGAGCTTTTAACAGCGAAAAAAGAACTTTAACTGTATAATCATCTTAACGTTCCACGTTAACTTTGCTGATTTAGATTAATTGAAAACATATAGCTGATTTGGACATTTACTAAGCAGGTAAGAAATGGATTTGGATTTCTTTCTCTTTTTCTCACACTGTCTCTCCCTCTTTCTCTATTACGATGTTCAACCGCGAATTTGTCGTTTTCTATTTTTAATGGCTACCTACAAGCCCAAACCTTTCTTCCCCTTTCTCTATCACGTTTGAACGAGAATGTGTCATATTCTATTTCCAAGGTCTACTTATACATACAGCCAGGCCTAAACCAGATTTTAGTATAATGTAATCTTCCCTTTACGAAGTCCACGAGTGTTTTCGAAAATAGGCTCAGCGTCTACGAAAACTCCTGAAACAAAAGTCAGCAATGTAAACTAAAAAATCAGCACATTTCGTTCACTCTAAACACTCATGCCTTACCCCACACAAACTTGTTCGTCAACTAAGCAGGGGGGCAGGCGTTCCGCCGACTGAGGGGGGTTACATTTTCCTGTTTGAAGCACACGTCGCAAAGGGAAATCCTGTACAGGACAGAGCTCTAAAATTGCCCGCTTGATAAAGGTACGCAGGTACCGCCTCCTCGACTACTCCTAGGAGTAGGTGGGATATTCAATTAGTGACCATGTTACGGGTAGGTTGTGGGATTAGTCATGAATTTAAGTCAACTCGATCGGTTCAAAATGATCGTTCAATTAATGAAACCTCAACTTCGAAGGACCATAAGATGACCAATGTACCCGAAACAAATAAATATTTTGGGTACATTATAGGATTAATCCTACCAAGTCGAGATACAACGTTTATAATACAAGCCTCAACAGAATTCCCGTGAAAATGTAAACGAGACGTAGGATGACGTCAATTACATTCATAATGTAGAATCTTCATAAGGGGAAAATAAATTGTTTATCAAAAACTTTTTGCCATTTTGTGTACCCTTTAAACATAGGTCTACTAGGTTGCTGTAGGTAGATATAACAATAATAATTATCTATTGTACACTATATCTGCTCTCTATACTAATATTATTAAAGGTATAGTAAAACAAGGTATAATAATACAGTAAATTGGTTATTACGTAAGTTGTAGCAACAAGCTACAGTTTTCGTAACAATCTCGTAGCTAAAAATCCAGTGCCAACATAATAGTTATTTATGATATTAGGGCGGTAAACTCGTGACTATGGTAAGCCCTTGACTTCGTCTCGGGCTTACATTTGTCTACTCGTTTGTAAAAACCAATTTCCGCACGTGTATCATACAACGTTTTTCAACACATTTGCGAGAAAACAGTACAATAGGTAATGAAACAAACTTCTGTTTATTAGTGGGAAAGTCGCAACAAACAATCTTTGATGTTTCTAATCTACTATGAAAAATTGAAAATGGTCTAAAATGGCGCGCATTTACAATTCAAATGGCGCCACGTGCGTGTGGTGAAAATTAGAACTACATCTCTAGTTTCTTTTTCTCTTTAGTATTAAAGTGAGACAAACGTATTGAACAAAAACGCTTCCAAGGAGTTTCGATCATTCAGCTTATTTATTCTCGTTATGTGAAACTCTTTGGTGGAATTCTCATATATTTTTTATGGATATTAAAAATAAACCGTAAAGGTTACGCACGGCGCTATACAACGGAGAATGCGGTAAAATAGGTACTTAGGTGAGAGTACCTATTTTACCGCACGCTCTGTTGTATGGTGCGTAATGTTTAACTTTCGAACAATGTATACAGGCTTTGTAAATGCATTTTTTGAGCAAGTGTGTTGAAAAAGTTTTTTGCATAGATTTATATTTTGCCTGTTCTTCATATTACTCTGTACATATCTAGGTACCTGCTATTGTATTATTTCTTTATCCTACACAATCTTAAAGAGCTGGCTACGAGTTCTAACCCAACCTGCCTTATTGTGTAAGTCCGGTGGCGATAGTGATCGTATGCTCTCTTGCTCGCACTCACGGACTTGTAGATGGGTGCGTGCAGGATGGCAAGCGATGTCCATTACTAGAATGGTAATGCAGCGTATAATGTAGCGCTCATAGCGAAGCACGACTAGCCCTTTCTAACTGATCGGTAAAGTTAAGCAACGTCCGCTGTGATCACTACTCAGATGGGTGACCGCAACAGCAAAAAGTGGTATTTACGACTGAGCGCTACCGTGCTTCGGAGGGCACGTTAAGCCGTCGGTCCCGGCTGTTGTCGTAAGACAATAGTCGTTAAGCCAAGTCAGAAGCCTTTGGGCGGCCTAAAAATTCTGACACCAGGGCTGATCACTTACCTACATAAAAAGAAAAAGAAGAAGACCAGAATGGTTACGCGCTAGGGGCACCCACATTACTCTGGACAATATACATATCTAGGTATTTCTTTATCCTAGACAATCTTAAAGTGCTGGCTACCCGAGCCCAACTGATTGTAGACGCATCATATTGCTCCCCAAGTCGCGACCCCGCTTGTTTGTCTTTACTTAACCGAGCAAGCCGTGCTTCTAATTCTAATCTCGTATGGCAAATATCTGCATGACTGTTTGTTTGGTTTCAGATACTGGATCCTGGAACTGAAAGAGTTACTTAGAATACGGAGATGTCATTAATATAGATGTATCTATAAGATCCGAAATGAGGAGATCTAAAGTGACCGATATAGCTCTTAGAAATGGCAAGTTGAAATGGGAATGGATAGGCCACATCGCTCGTAGAACTGACAACCGATGGGCGACCACGAACCGGAAGACGCAGCGTAGGCCAGCCCCCCTAGGTGGACTGGCGATTTGGTTAAAACCGTGGGAAGCCGATGGATACAGGAGGCAAGCAGCGACTCAAATGTGGCCTCCCCCTCCTTTTCTCCTTCGGTGTCTATTGATTGATCTCATGATACCCTCGCTAATGGGCCTTCAATAATTCAAAACAACATGAGCAGGTAATTATCCCAGGAGTACGCTTGTAAATAATTGAGGAACATGAAACCTATGGAATCATGTTCGTTAATTATGTACGTATGTATATTGTAGGTATGGTTCACGCATTATGTGGCTACCGTCATTTCCCGTATATATAAGGTTAACTACAACTTACGCATTAATATTTACCTACCATCAATCCATGGATGCAGGAGGCGAGCAGCCGCTTCAAGTGGCGCTCTCTGGGGGAGGCCTATGTTCAGCAGTGGACGTCTTTAGGCTGTTGATGATGATTACCGTCAATCCTAAGCTGGGTAGATATTTACCTAGTCAGAACCGCGAGGAGTCGATGGATGCAGAAGGCAAGCAGTTGCTCAAAGTGGCGCTCTATGGGGGAGGCTTATGTTCGGTAGTGGATGTCTTCAGGTTGATGATGATGATGATGATGATGATTTACCTTTATGGATAAATCAAACATGAATAAATGATAATTACAGCTAGTAAACGGCTAGCACTCATTACATATGAAAATTCAGTCGAATAACTTGACCGGCGTTCGGGCCCATTACATCCTCAATATATCTACCTACGCGGGGACGACGACGGCGGCTCTAGTCTGTGCTGCGTCACAGAATAGATATCTTATCAGTTCTTGGTACTATTCACGTTAGTTTCTATGAATAAATGATGTCAATTTATCATTCATTTTAAATTTATTTGATGATTTTTCCGCGTTTTTTTATAATAAATCATTAAGTTTAACTTGGTTCAACAAAATATAAATATAAAATAATTAAAAGATAATTTTCCAGTATTGAAATATCCTATGTTAACCCCGATAACATACCTACGCAATCCGTGTGCAAAACTTTATTTAAATGATACAGCCGTTCTAGCACACAGCAAGAAAAACAACAAAGTTCAACTTTTTTTATACCTATAGGTATAATCATAGTAAATAGGGTGAATTCCATGGCCGTAGGCAGGGGGGGGGTTTGAGGGTTCAAACCCCCCCCCCCCCCCACCCCCCGAAATCTGCGCCGGTCTAAGGGCAGAGCAAGAATGTTAGAATTCTGAAATACAATAAGGCAAAAATAAAAATTTTCGCGCTCGCTACGCTCGCGCTTTTTATGTTCCTGCTGTATTTTGTTATAAGCAATTATAGCAAGCGCGTTTGTACTGACTGACATGTTTGAATTGCCATACGTGTTTTCTGATATACAATACAGTGAATATAAAAAAATTTGACGTTTGATCGATACCAGTTATGTGGTAATAGGTAGTTACCAACATTTTGTTTAATCATCAATGAGAGATTCTTACTGCCAAAATTACTAATCGATTTTCGACACCGTTTAAAAAAACATATTTATGAGTTTGATTCTTATACACATAGGTAGGTACTTGATGTATAGAGAGCTGATAAAATTATTATAAAATCTATTTTACCATTCGAGTGCTGCAAAAGATTTCATACTAACTTTATCAGCTCTCCATTACGAGTAGGTATAAGAAGCAACCAGCCCACTAGGTGGATCGACGACCTAGTTAGAACTGCGGGGAGCCGAATGCCGATGGATGCAGGAGGCGAGCAGCCGCTCAAAGTGGCGCTCTTTGGGGGAGGCTTATGTTGAGCAGTGGACGTCTTCAGGTTGATGATGATGATGATGATTACAAGCAAATTTTGTTTTGACTATGCGTGTAGGTATATAATTATGGTAATCAAGCTGAACCCCCCCCCCCCCCCCCCTGAAGTGAATTCCTGGCTACGGCCCTGGTGAATTCTGTGGGTATAATGTTATATTAGTTATCCCAAACTGTCCACTGCCGGATTGCTTCCACCAGTAGTCGTAAAGATAATTTCTGTTTTTTTTTTCAATCTCCATACTAATATATAAATAACAATAATGTGCTCTGCCAATGTGCAATGCGCTCAGCTAATGTGCTGTGCAATAATGTGTAGGTAATGTGTATAATATAATGTGCTACTCTGCCTACGTATATTTAGACGTTATATTTTTTAATGGCTATGAACATTGATTTTAATTATTTTTAGTATTTTAATTTTGCCATATAAAAGTGATAAAAATTGTCTAATTGCAGAAAATTATTTGATTGAATTTGCTTTGGCTATTCGAATTTTAGTTCTCTTGACTCCTTTATTCGAAACAGCTACTTACAGAAAATTTCGTCGTTTAGGATCTCACGGACCCATTACAAATCGATCATGAGAATCTACGAGAGCAGGTATCAATAAAGGTCAATATTATTAATATGTTCGACACATCAATGTCAAATAGCACCGGAGTCTTTTGTGAACCGCATGGGAAAAAATAACCGTGTATGCGCTCGCGCAACCCTTTCGACTTTTTCTCTATAGAACTCATTTAAATCTCTCGACGCATCCCCTATTTTGCCTATGCACCTTGTTGCAAATTAAGAATTCAGCCCTGGTAAAAAAGAATGTGACCCTAAAAAGTTCGTGTGTAAAAAAGTTTTATCTTTTTTTTTATTATGCGTTATTGAAATGAGACACCGGTGCCGCATTCAAAATTGATCTTTTTGTGTAGTGAAAGGGTTAGACACGTCAGTATTGATTTTTTTCATTTAGTTTTTTTAACCCTTTGCTACTGCGGTTCGGGATGGTTCGTTATGCCGGTGTTAAAGTTGCATTTGCGTTTGCAAATCTTGTCATTTTTTGCAGATAGTTTTTTATGAGTTTGGATTAGTGTTGTTTGCGTGGTTTTATAGCTTTCTCTGCTTATTCAATTTATTTTGGTACCTATTTAATTAACATGAAATGAAATGAAAAAGAAAAGGAAAATTTATAGAGGCATCAAAATAGGTGAACAAGGTAAATATTTTGGTGGTAAAACTAGGTGCATAGGTACCATAGGTATAGGTTAGTGAAGGGAAATTGTTTTTAGGTAAATAGATAATATACCTACTTTAGTTTACCTTCTATAACCTATAGGTTAAAGAAAACTAGGTGATAAAGTAAACTACCTTTTTAATCGACCAACCTTTTTCTATTCAGTTTTACTTTTTAATGTTTGTCTATTTTTACAGATTTTTTGATTTATTTGGATTTTTGTTTCAGTCATAGGACAACTACTACCATAGAGAAAATAGTACCAACTCTTCTAGTTTTCAGTGAGTGCGTTTTCAGTTTTGGCTTTTTAATAAATTTTATGGTGTTATAAGTTTTTTGTGAATCGTCAACGAATTGAATTAAAAATTAGTTTGAATATAAATTAATTTTATTGAGTCTTTAATTAGGTACCTACCTTACCTACAAATACTTATTCTTCAAAACTTCTATAAGTATTCCATTTTTTAAGTTTTTTAAGCTTGACACCTTATTTAAATGATTGAAGCATTTTAATAATGCGTTTTATAAAGGGGCTCTATTCACATAACACAATAATAATGACAGACAAAAACTTAAAAAATGATAAGATCTCCAATTTCACGCTTAATGCGGATGCATTCGGCTTTTTTCAATTTGACAGAAGAGTGCTTTATTTGCCACGATAAGTATCGCTGTTGGGCCCATCTGTATTCTGATACCATTATACTTTCGAGAGTCCTTGGATCTGTTGACTTTTAACTACCTACGTGTTAATGAAATTAAAAAAAATAAAATAGATCAATCAAAGGGGTTCGTTTCTTGCTAACGAGACACTTTAAATCTTGTTTATACCTTATTAAATAAATAGGTACACAAGCAATGGGTTTCCGAATTTTCAAAATGGATGAACCTGCCGGGTACCGGTCAAAATTCATGCATCTAAATATATTATAAAAATATATTATTAAAAAAAAAAATTAAAAAAAAATTTAAAAAAATTAAAAAAATATTATTATTTTTTATTATTATTCACTCATTTATTATTTTTTCTTAGATTTAGGTTTTTCTACAATATTCATATAAAAATAAATTACAAAAATGTTATAAAAAACCCCTAAACCTAGAGTGCCGCCGGCAGCGGGGTAGGACCCAAGCTACCGGTGGTCAGGGCTGCAGAGTGAGGAACCTCCTGACAATACGTGCCGTGTCAAGGAGTACTGCCTTCTGAATCTGACCCTTGATCCAACCGTCTAGCGAGAGCCTCTTATTATTATTATTTTTTTATATATATATTATTTTTTATTTTTTTTTGGTTTTTTTTTAATATAAATATATTATTTATATTGCTTAAAATTAGGAAGGTAGAACTTAAATCGGTGAATTTTTTTTTGACTTGGCAGTCGAAGTTAAATTGTTACTTATAGTATACTGTTGTGAATTCATTTATTTTTGTCCCCATATTTCGTAGTTTATTTAAATTGGATTTTGTGCAATAGGTACCAACTTTCGTCCAATAAGGCACAGGCCTTATTGGACAAAAGTTGGTCAGACGGTTGGGTAAAAAAACTCAATACCTATAGAAATTGGGTTGGTACACCTACCTACGTACCTATACTGGGTGTTAATTTGCAAATCCGCAATATAGGTATACAGAGGTTGATCTACTGCACTTATAGAACAAGAATCAATGAAATAATAAATACCAAAAAATTATATATATATAAAAAAATATTTTCTAAAAATAAAACCGTACGTGTGTGAGAGTTTATTTTAAACACAAGATATTTTTTGTGAAAATTGTGAAATCATCTTGTCTAAGGCGTTCCTTTCCGCGCTACACACACCCACACAAAGGCCTCCGGACCTAAAGGGGCTACTTGTGGTTCGTCATGAAAATGATTTATTAAATATTCGGCTACTAATTAAGTGTGGAATTAGAATTACATTATTAGGTGATTCAGTGTTTGCATTACAATGAACCCTGCACATATGGAGAGGGTGCATACAATACCTAGTACAGTTTTTGGTTTGCTTGTGAAAAGCTGCGATATATAAGAACCTACGTAAGTTTATTGGGTATATTCCCAGTTGCCCCCAGGATCGCCCCCGGGTGGCAACTGGGGATAGATATTCCTATTAGTTGCTACCCGGTGGAGACTGGGAAGCTATTGCCCCCACTTCATTGTAAAATCAAGAATAAATGGAAGTTTAAAAAGTGCTTATCCTGATTTTATTTATAATAAACTACCTAATACCTCCTCCATATAGAATAACAACACAAGAGCAAAACAAAGACACTTAAATAGATATGTATATCTATGCACACCAACGGCTATTTCATTTTTTTTACAGAATTAAATTTGCACCAAACACATAAATCTCGTACCTACATCGCGTCGACATGTTGCCCATACATCCACCGCGTCACTCCCCAACATTGGACATCCGCTATTTACCCTAACCCTTACTGACCCTTAACCCGTCTACCTAAATATGACCTTTCGGACCTACCCACTGGTCATTGTGTAGCGAATTAATCGGGTAGTTCGCCCATTGTGCACCCACTGGTCAGTTATCGGGGGTACTGTCCACTGGATACCATTGTGTTTATATTAAAAGATTTTTAAGTGTATGGGGGTAGAACGGGTTTGCAAATTTTTTGGCGCACGATGCGAACTGGTTTTGAGATTTGTTGTACAGCTGTTGAAATTGTAGCGTGAAATTTGTGACGTAGGCTGCATGGACAGACATTGTTTATGAACAATTTCGTTTTATTCATCTGAATATTGGCTTGGAAATACGTAGGTACCCACTTAGGTACATAGGTATTCATTAAAAGCTACCTAACTAAAACAAAACGTTAGTACTTATATGACCACGAACCGGAAGACGCAGCGGCCCCCTCTAGGTGGACCGACGATCTGGTGAAAACCGCGGGGAGCCGATGGATGCACGATGCTGGATGGATTTGAGCAGTCGCTCAAAGTGGCGCTCTCTGGGAGAGGCCTATATTCAGCAGTGGACGCCTTCAGGCTTTTAATGATGACCTATATGAAGGTACCTGAGTACCTATACTTCCAGTAATAAAGTTGTAAAGAATGATAGTAAAAAGGCCTATATGTACCTAATTATACGTACTTATACTTTAACGAAACTTCTTTCTTTCTTGTAGTTCCCTCACTGATGAGATGAGGATCGTGTCTATATGTAAAGGCCTTCCAGTTTTTGCGGTATTCTGCTAGAGCAATCGTTCGCTGTAGAGTTTCTTTTGCTGCTCTTTTATACTGTCAGACCATGCGTACTGGTATTGGCGTTTTACCTGCATTTGACTCACAATAGTTTTTCCAGCTTGATGCTTCTGGGATGGCATAATGTGGCCGAAAAACCTTGCAAACGAAACAGCTATTATCAAAATCAGACTTTAACTATACTTGTAACTAGATTTGTTGGATTCACCTTCAATATAATAATAATAACGCCCAACGATCACATACATACATCCTGGACCCTAACTAGGATTCCCTGTATCTAGGGGCCCAGGAACTACGAGGACCATGCTCCCACAACACCCAGACAGAAAACAAGTATTTGCGCTTTCCTGTGCACAGATACTGTTGTACTGTCGCGAGAATCGAACCCGCCGCCTCCGGGTTACCAGCCGACTTGCTCAACCTCCACACCACGGAGGCTGTCAAAAGTTGGTTAGGTATTTTTATTGTAGGACTAGACTAGATAGGTAATGCTTAAAATATAGAGCAGCTAAAAATAAATAAGTACATATGTTTCTAAACCAGAAGCATAACAAACTTATGGTAATAAAAAGCTCCATGAATCAAACTCAAACTATACCCGCATTCGTTATTTGTAACCATAGAAGGTAATGCCAACTATTTTGCATACAACACACCCCTTGCTAATGGTTAGCGATTTATTGTTGTTATTTATGCACCGGATATGCAACCCTGGTCGAGCAGATGTACCAAAGGTGCAAGCTTCATCAGACAAGCTCAGCTATCAAAGACTAAACGTAAATCAACTTACAGAGTAGAGTATCCTTTGTTTTTTTTAAATTAATCTATGTATAGATCGACTCGACAAGCAGAACTCTAGTTCAACTTAAAAGGTTCATAAAAGTAAGTAGGTAGGTACCTATTTTTGGAGTGACACAAGATTAGGTCTCAAAAAAAATAGAAATACACAAAATGTTAAAAAATAAGAGAAGGTAGAATATAACTTTGTCATTTGTTATTTTTATAACCCGCAAAGTAATATTTGATTAAAAAGCGTAATATTTGTTCGAAGTTTAAAATCATATTTTCATTACAATTTGCTAGCGGCTCGCCCCTATGTAGCCTATGTTACTCAGGGTGAATGTAGCATTCCAATGGTGAAAGAATTTGTGAAATCGGCACAGTAGTTTTCGAGTTTATTCATTACAGACATACAGAAACACAAATCTTTCCTCTTTATAATAGTGGTGTAGATATGTAAGTAAGTAGGTACATACTTATTCCCAATTTAAACCGTTTTGAAAATTCTTGCATTTTCATTACCAATTGTTCCAGTTTGTGTATTAAATAGGAAAGGAAAACAAAATTGAAAAATAGCAGCATATTATGCAAATATGTTGCCAATATAAAGCTTTCCCTAACCTAGAGCAGATGTTCTACTTTCAATTTCCGAATGCGATGTTAGAAAAAAATCTTTTGTGGCTATTTCAAATATAAAACTCTTTTTGACAATGCGCCATGCAAATTAGAAAGCTTTTTATTTTCAAAAAGTCACAACTCTCTTTTATAAACTTTAAAAATCGAATTCTATTTTGCAAAGCAGAGCCTAAAAGTTTCTTTGCTGTTTAAATTGCATGCAAATATTATTTTTATTGCAATCTATAAAACCTTTTATACACTTTAGTCCAATGTAATAAAGTCGAATGTAGATTGCTTTAGTTGACACTGATTAGAATAAAATTTGCATAAAGAGCGACGCACACCTTTACGTTGATCCGTTTTATGCAACTTTGACTGACAGAATGCATTGAATATATCTTTTGTCGTTTCTGAACTTGCATTATGTAGGTACCTAGTGTTTACTTTCGATTGTATGTACGTTGTGTTAAAAAACGTTTAGGTAGGTAAGTACTAGGTAATAGGTAGTATATATACATAGATATACAAGAAAAATGTCTATAATATGTGCATGTCAATATATAACTGTACTAGCAGCGCCCCGCGGTTTTACCCGCGTTCCTACAGGAACCGTTCCCGTTTTTGGGATAAAAAGTAGCCTATGTTTTAATCCAAGGTATAAGCTACCTCCATACCAAATTTCATCCAAATCCGTCCAGCTGTTACAGCGTGAAAGAGTAACAAACATACACACATACACACATACGCACAAACTTTCGCCTTTATAATATTAGTGTGATGTGATACCTGATTATATAAAAATGCTAACAGGCAATATTTTCAAAAAAACATTGCATGACTGGTTGTTACAACACACATTTTATAGTGTTAAAGAATTTCAATTGTATTGTAACAAAAACATTATTTAATATTTGCACGCTTGCATGCAGGTTGAACGCAAAATGCCTTATTATGTTATTTTAACATCTTTTCTGTAAATTGTGTTCTAGCGAATAAATATTTGATTTGATTTGATTATAACCTACACTTCAGTACGGTTAAGTCCCTACATAGGTATAGGTACAAGGTTCTAGATTTATAATAGGTACTTTATATAGTTATGTACCTACATTACTGCACGCTTTTGCTAGGTGGTAGGACTTTTCTGCAAAGTTCGTCTAGGTAGGTGCCACCGCTTTGCCAGTAATTCTGCCGCCAAGCAGTAGTGTGCAAGCACTACTGTGTTCCGGTTTGAAGGGCATTGTAGCTAGTGAAATTACTGGGCAAATGAGACTTTATGACCTGATGACATAGTCTAGTAATCTTATTACTAGACTGTGTGAAGACTCAGGATGACGTGCGCAGTGTCACGCAAAACTATATTAATTTAAAGTTCCGAGTGCATCTGTTATGGACAGCCGTGACGCTTAATATCACGCGAACGACTAGAACGTCACGTCATTCAATTATTAAAAAAAAGTAGTACTTTCTTTATTAGATCGAGTGTAAAGTGGTAAGTAGGTAGGTAGAGGTACCTAAAGTATGTAGGTACCTACTTAACTTAATAAGAATAGTAAAGGCAAGGGTACCACAGTTACCAGTTGGTACAATAGCCTAGTGCCTAAGTTCATCTCATAAGCAAGCACTTACCATACGCAAACAGAAAATTAATAGATTTTTTTTGGAAGATACCTACTTTAATTTTAGTAGATACTAATCGTAATCACATTTACACACATCACATATATTATCACATTTTTTAATGGCAGACCACATCGCTCGTAGAACTGACAACCGATGGGGAAGAAAGGTTCTCGAGTGGCGACCACGAACCGGAAGACACAGCGTAGGCCAGCCCCCCACTAGGTGAACCGACGATCTGGTGGAAACCGCAGGGAGCCGATAGATGCAGGAGCAAGCAGCCGCTCAACGTGGCGTACAAAAGTACAGACAAAAATCAGACCTTATTGTTAATTCAATTAAAATAAATTATTTTATAGACACGTGCGAGCGAATTTTACCACGAAAGATAATAAAATTAAATGTATTTTATTTATTAATCTTTAAATAGCGAGAACTGGTGCAAACAACTTCATACAATGCACTCCATACAAAATCATTATGTTAGGCAAATCCACGCAAATTTTATAAATACGAAAACCAGAAATTCTGGTTGATTTACTCAAAACTGGTTACGTCACGCGGTCCACGCGCCTCTTTGTAATTCGCAATTTTTTTATTGATCGGGGTAAAATAATTTAGGGTAAAATTTAATATGAACTGGCAGCACTGGTCCGGTATTGTGTTTGTTACATTGTCCGAAATGACCTGCGATGTTAACGAATTATTGAATTAGTTAATAATTATCCTCGTATGTCATAAATTATAAGTACGATTCGGAAAAAAAACAGGTCTTCTGACTAGGTATCTTCTAGGGAAGCATGTACTGTCGTAGACCGCGTCGTCACTTTCCATCGATGAGATTGCGGTTAGATAAAAAAAGTCGCGCGGGTAGGTATGATTTTTTTGCTTATCATAGCTCATGAACTATTGCCTACCTCTCTATAATCACTTTAATCATTGCCATTTTCTAGTCTAAGATAAGTAATATCTAAGTAGAAAACCAACCTGTGGGTGTAGCTGTAGATCAAACTGTTTTTTTCTAATTTGTGTCTGGGTCAGATTTTTGTCTATGTCCGATCTTCTGCGTTTCAAAAATGGAACACCTCGCTTAATTTGGCGCCAAAAACAGCAGCGAAAGCGCGCGCCGCCTCACACATGGTGCCCCGCCCCCCACGTGTCAGCCAATCGCGCGGGCTTATACACCCTCACGCATATTGATCTGCGGACAGCGCTCGAACCGTTTACATTTCGACATATCACATGCTAAACACCGGCAAACAATAACATATGCAGGCTGCACATTTGATTTTAAACTCTAGGTCGTACGACATAAAGTCCTGAATTGTTTGCTATAAAGGACACCGCTTGCAACGTTTTTTACTCCGAAAGCAGTGTAATTTATAATGTGAGATAACGACAAGGGGATTTGAACTTTATGACTACAACGTAAGAGTAAGTTTCGATTGCAGTAAAAATAAAATTAAGTCGAAGATTTGAAATTCGCTAGAGTGTAGTTGTGCCCTCAAAGTGCTAAAGTAACCTCAAGGTGACCAACAAAGCTTTCACTTGCTTAGTTAAGAGTTACAGCTTGAAAGACTTGAAACTAACTGTTTTGAATTTTAATCAGGTTTATATTTAGGCTGGCTAGATCATTAACCATAGTCGAGTAGTTAAATTATAGACTAGGTATTAAAATTATGACAATACCTACCACAGCATTCAATTTATTTATAGGTACAATTACGTAACTACCAAGTACCTGGTAGTGGTAGTGGTGGTAGGTGCCTACACCTACCACCTGCCTAGCCTAGCCTACCTTCATTATTACCTACTATGTTTTCAACTAGAGTAGTTAACAAAACATCGCAAATTACATTGATTTTCATTGAATCAATCAAAATGCTAGACTAAACTAACAGACATCGTTAGGGCTTACAGTAAAGTATTATTGTGGTGGACATAATGTTTGTTTCATTTGATAACAGCGCCATCTATGTGAACCTTTAAGAACTACGTAGATTACAAAATGATGGAGCAGGTTCATTATTATGTAGCTTACTAGAGTAGTACACATAAACCGTTCTAACATACGATAGATTCACAAATAAAATAACATTTGATTCACTGAATCAATCATTAACAGACTTTATTATGTTTGCAAATACAACAGACAGACAGTAAGGCATTATTATGGATACAATGTATATTGATTCATTTCGTAACAGCGCCATCTAAGTTCTTATTTAGAAACTGCGTAGATTACAAAATGATGTTGCAGGTTCCTCGGCTCTACAGAAGATGTCGCTGATCAAAATTATTGTGCATTTAATTGCACTATAAGCGAAGGGAAAATACCAACGAAGGAAAATAGAAATACCATTGGTTTTTTCTTTCTAAGTATTCAGTGAAGCAGGATGGAAAGTGCGCGAATGACTCGAAATTATTATGATTATTACATACAAGTAATATTATAATTTTATATCCTACTAATAAGAAAATATAACGTCTTTGTTTGTTTGCGTGGAGTTGTCGCCAAAACGGGTGAACCGATTTATCCAAAAAAGCAAGTAGGTAGGTACAAATTAAAAACGATTTGTCAAAACAACATGATTGCTTATATTTTTATCACAGCTGTTTTAATACCAAATATTCGTATTATTTAATCACCACTCGCTTTTGGATAGCAGTTCTTATTTTACGCTTATTTCTACGTGTCTTGGTAAACTTATTACAACTTTGAGGTCACATTACCTCTGTTGTTTCGATTCCAATGCTTCTTCCTTTTCCTCAAATCTTTTGTTTTCTTCTTTTCCTTTTTAGAGTGCATCTTTCTTTGGAAGTTTCTTTTGTTTTCCCTTTTTCTTTTATCGTATTGTTGGTTCGTTTTCTAGATGCTTTATTTGTTTTACCACCTTTTACATTTATATCGCTTTTGTTCTCATCTCTTCCCTTTGTTTCGCCATTTTCTTTTTCTGTACTGTTTTCTTTTTCCTCAGCGCTTTCTTTTGATTCACCGTTTTCTTTTCCTGTACTGTTTTCTTTTTCCTCAGCGCTCTCTTTTGTTTCACCATTTTCTTTTCCTGTGTTGTTTTCTTTTTCCTCAGCGCTTTCTTTTGTTTCACCATGTTCTTTTTCTGTGTTGCTCTTGTCGCTTTTTCCATCAACTATACCCAGAAGCTTTATAAGATCATCTGTTAACCCCGCCGCATGGATGACAGTCACTGAGTTGTCTTCTACTGCTTCTTTTGCCTTTTCGGCTAGATCCATCTGTTTTTTCAAACAGGTTTTACATTTAAGATGATTTTTCAGTAACTGCTTTGATACAAAGCTTATGTTGCAGAATACACAAGTATAATCCTTTTTATCTGAAAAAAAAAGTGTTATTTGAATGAAGGTACCAAGAAGTTTGTAGCTCCTCTTATAACTACTAGTACTATCTATACATAAAATTTCTATTTTTTTCTTCTTGTATAAAATTCTTTCTTTTTTTGTCGTTTTGTTATAAAATATATGGTGCGAGAGCCCACTGCAAAAAAACCTACGACATCGAGCACCCCAATAAGCTATCTTTAGATCGTTAACCGACACTTAAACATGTAAAAAAAAACAGGTCTGCCAGTTCCGATCCTGCCGGGTCATGGAAATAATCCACCTCCACCAACTTCAAATGCCTTGAATACTAAGTTTCGCCAAGTTTAGACCTGGCAGACCTTCTAATTTATTATCAGGGTCACCTTGGCTATTATTAGGCGTAGGTTTCATCGGGGTATTCGCCGAGGTAGGTAAATGGTGTGAAGGGCACATTCTTAGGAGTCTGACAGGTACTTCCAGCAGGGTGCGCAATGGCAGACCAATTTTTTTACATAACTAATCAATGGTTAACTGTTGCCAATACTTTAATTCGGATAAATTTTGACAAAAAAAAATACGTCAAAAAATTTCAATTATTTCCATGACCCGGCAGGATCGGAACTGGCAGACCTGATCTTTTTACATATTTAGATGTCTGTTAACGATCTAAAGATAGCCTATTGGGATACTCGATGACGTAGGTATTTGTGCAGTGGGCTCTCGCACCAATAGGCTACTAACTGCTGCCCTCGGCTTTGCACAATGTAGTTGAATGTATTTTTGGCTCACAGCCACAGACCTAGAATTTTTTCGTTACCGCACAGCTCTGTACGAGCTGATTTGCACTTTATTAAGTTGTAGCAAGAGTCGCGATTTACTTAAATGTCTTTGCAGATTGAATCTTCTATACCTGCACTAGTCTTCTGCGCTACTATTATTAAATTATTTGTGATGACGCGGTCTTCGAAGGTTATTCAATGAAAAAACGTCGAAATTTTATTGGATACACTTACTCATGTGGCGGTACATGTGAGCTTTCAGTAAGTCGCGGCGTTTATACATTTGCGGACACAGAGCACACTTAAACGCCTCGGTGTCATCTCCATGAGTCCTGTAAGAAAATAATTATGAATTATGAATCCTGAAATATGTAAATTAACCTTCGTACTGTCAAGATATAATAATTAAATGAATTGTTCCTCTAATGGACGTTTCATTTTTTCGTAATACCTATACCAAAATTCGACAACCATTGCGAGACCCTCTAAGCAGCTCATATAAAAATTTCAGATTTTTACATTCAGTATTTCTCAAGTTATTGCTAAAAACCTATTTAAACTTTTGCCTCAATCGTGCGTAAAAGAATGTAGCTATCAGACGCGGACAGAAAATAGCTTTGATTTTGTATGTGGCTCGGAATCTAATTGTATAGATCGAAGCTAAAAACAATTCATTATATTGTTTTACCTATAAAAATCGACATACCTCTTTTTTTCTTTTTTTTTATGCGATTGAATGACGTGACGGGCTAGTCGTTCACCAGATGTTAAGCGACACGGCCGCCCATAACAGTTGCAGTGTCACTCGGAACTTTAAAACAATAAAGTTTCGCGTGACACTGCACTGCGCACGTCACCCTGAGACATCACAGTCAAGTAATCAGATTACTAGACTGAGTGATCAGATCATAAAGTCTCATTTGCCCAGTAATTTCACTAGCTACAATGCCCTTCAAACCGGAACACAGTAGTGCTTGCACACTACTGCTTGGCGGCAGAATAACTGCCAAAGCGGTGGTACCTACCTAGACGAACTTTGCAGAAAAGTCCTGCTACCTAGTAAATATATCTATCTCTTCTCTCAAGAAAGCGTATGGCCAAATAAAACGCAACAAAACGTGTATGGCGTGATCAGACTGATCGTCCATTGGTCAAAATGCTTTCTCGAGAGAGTAATGTCGATTTTTATAGCTCATGCTAGCTGCTATAGTCTCCGAGTTGTAGTAACAGACTGTTGACGTTTAAAACTGCAGCCACACCGGCGCGTCAATTGGCGTCAATGAAGCGTCAAAATCGGCCATGCAGCACCCATCGCTGCCCGTGTTCGAAGACGGCCGTGCCGCGATCCCCGCAGTCAGCAATGGGTACCGAATAGTTTCACGTCGCTACGCTGCCGCTTCGCAAACGCGCCGGTGGAGCTTAACTATTATTCCTTCCTCATTCGAGGAATAATGGGTTAACTATTTACTTACACCATGTGTTGTTTCAAGTCTTGTTCTCTGTAAAACCCCTTTTTACACAATTTACATGTGTGACTGTAGCTTTTGGTGTGTCGCCTCATGTGCAATTTAAAATTGGCTATAATTGTGGAAGACTTTCCGCATATGTTGCATACAAAATTCTGAAAATAGAAGGACATAATATATAGCATAATATTTTAGACACAAGGACCAAATATATTTCTGCAAGTAGCTCGAAATACCGGAAGGCGCAGCGTAGGCCGGCCGACTCGGTGGACCGACGATCTGGTGAAAACCGCGGGGAGCCGATGGATGCAGGAGGCGAGCAGCCGCTCAAAATGGCGCTCTCTGAGGGAGGCCTATGTTCAGCAGTGGACGTCTTCAGGCTGTTAATGATGATGATGATGAGCTCGAAACAAATAATTGGAATAGAATATTTTTTTCGTTAGGCATTTGGATCCTCGGGTTTAGGGCTCAAAAACCAACCCGGAAAATGAACAATCGTGCGTATTTCGGATGCGTTATTTGACTGTTAATGCCTCATAACATAAATGTCTATCACTATACCACAGAAAAAAAACGCTTTGACAACTGAGATGAGGTAGAAAGAATTAACTGAACTGTGACGTCACTCAACTGAAAATAACTGTCGACCATTTTTCACAAGAGAACATAAAATTGAAACTGGATGTATTCAATTCATCAATTCTATTTTATAATCCACGTGAAATTGGCTAAATTGTGGTTACCTCGCCACAAAGGCCAAGAGTGGAAGTTTTTTTCTATTTTATAATAATGAATGTACCAAACCTTCTTGCTTTTAGTTTTCCTAGAATCGTTTTCTTGGTTCCCAATCTCTTTAGAGTGGGCTCTCATGTGCTGGGTCAATCTGCCATGCGATGGAAACTCGAGGGTGCAGTAATCACAAATGAATTTAGCCTTTTCCTGTGGAATTTGTTAATTTACAGTTTAATATTTTTGTTCATTTCTTACTAAACAAAATACAGTTTGCTTGGATGACTTTTTTGGATGATAAATGAATGTGATTCAAATTTTTCCTTAGTTTACACTAAGCAGGCACTCGGGCAGGCAGGATTTGGTTACTCTGTGTATTGTAAATGTTGTATGTCTTGAACAGGCGCGGATACAGGCGAGGGCGCAGCCCCCCCTTGACGCAGGCAGCCCAGCACCAAGCGCGATAATTACCCAATTTACCAGGAAGATATAGGTGCATAGAATTCATAATGAGACGTTTTATTAAAAAAAAAGAAATTGTATTTTCTGCATGACCCAATAGATGGCGTCAGTTGTGGTTTTTGCTAAACTCTGTCACTGTCACTGTTTCAAGCATAGACCACAGGTTAGAGGAAATGTGTCACGATACTGACTGACAACTCTAAACTCTTTCATTTTTTTTTAGTTTCGTTGCGGGATACCTCGGCTTTATTTTGGATCATAATATTAACGTTTATCTATCTCGCAGATCTACTTTACATCAATTTACTTAATAAGAATGGACCACAGACTACTTAGGAAATACTACAGACCCCTACAGACAATGTACTCGAGGTCCACTCACCTGAATTTGACAATTCTTTGTAGGTAGTCTAAGCAATTTCTTATGTTTAAACTACTCTGTGTACGCTATGAAAGGTTTAAACTATGTACTTACAGCGCCATCTAGAAAAGAAGCGGAACTAGTGTTTTTTTTTTAAATAAAATGCCTCATTAAAAGAAAATAGCACATATTGGTCTTGTATCATATACTTGTGTTATGTGGGATCCTCTACTATAATGATTTGTTATTTATTGCACGCATACTCCGTAAACCAACAGGACTCAGATGGAAACATGCGCCGCGTGTCATGCACACCGGCACAATGCTGAGCCGAGCCCTTTTTGACACCACTATTTTTCTTACTATTTTAGGTTATTTTGTTTTTCTATTTATAATGCGAGTGTTGAATAAATGCTTTTTCTTTTTTTCTTATTATTGAGGGGGAATTGTCATAATCACTACGCATGGCAGGTGGCTTGGTGTTGATTACAGATTTTAATGTACTGAGGAAAATGCTGCTGGCCATTCCTTGCACATTTCCTTAGCCTGTTCTTACGGCACCCACTGGAAAAGATGGGGTTGGGGTGGTCCTAATCGTAAGCCGGGACCACACGGCAAGCTAAGCCGGCATTACTTCATATTATTTTTTTCTATGCTACACTCACCATTTCATGTCTCTTTAAGTGCTTGTGTAAATTGGAACCATCCCTAAACGACTTTCCACAAATCTGGCAAAATTTTGGCACATATACCACTGTTTTCTTCTTCTTTTTAGCAATTTGATACTTATGCGCTTTAATAAAATGTATCTTCAATGCTCTTTCCGAAACATATTTTTTGTCACAAATCTTACAAAGGCCATTTTCTACATCATATTTATTTTCAGGAGGTGAGAATGGCCTCTTGAAGAGGTCTTCCTCGTTAATTGGTTTAAAAACACTATCAGATGAATGTGGCTCCTTCGAGAGTTCTTCCATATTCTCCTCATCACAAATATCCAACTTAACATCTTTTAAGAAATCGGATGATATACTAAAATTGAGATCAACACTTTGATCGTCATCAACATTCAATAAACTTGTAACATTCACACCCATATCATCCTCAACTTTTACTTCTTGCAAAGCCGGTTTATCGAGAAATTCTTCAATATCCATTAGTTCTGCCGTGTCTGATTCACTTTCCGATTTGATACTAAAAAGATCGTCATTGACGGTTTGGAATAATTCTTTAAGTTTGTTGATGTCCTTAAATCCTGTAGTTCCTTTATCTTGATATTCCATAAACATAAGCTCTTTGAGTTTATTCATATCTTTGAATCCTCTACTTGGTGGACATTTGCCACTATTGTCTTTCAAAAACTCTTTTATAAAATCTGTGGGATCAAGTGATTGTTTCGCTGCCATTTCCTCCAACTTTGATTCAACATTACAATTATTAACATCTTGATTTTTTGTTTTTAAACAACCAAATAAAATGTTATTGATTGTAGGTGTCGAAGCGCCTGACCTTATACTCACTGTAAATTGCATAATTACTTTATTACATTATTATGGTACACAGTTTTTGGTAATGTTTCATTAGAAACTTATTTTAACAATGCTTACCTTGTGGAGAAGTCAAAAGTTGATCAAGTGAAAACTGAAGGTTGTTATCATTTTTTAAAGCTAATTCCAAATTTTTATCAATGCTGCATTCTTGGTGCTCCATATTTTTTTCCCTAAATCCTGATTTGTTTATATAACTCTCAAGTTCGCGTTTGACAGGAGAATCATCCATACTTTCAATTCTCTTCTCTTCGTTTAAGATATTGCCAACATGTGTTTCTGGTTTTTGAACACGATTATTACTTGGACTACCATTTATTACACTTAGTACTTTATCATTTATATTCGTTTCTGGATTGGTTACATTTTTACTTTTGGTTTTATTGCTATTGATATATTGCTCAAGTTCAATACTCAATGGCGACTGATTTATAGTTTTACCAAATGTGTTTGTTTTATTTGATTCAACTTTGTTCATATAATATTCAAGTTCACGAGTAAATGGAGAATCACTAACTTTTTGATCTGCTACTCCTTTATTGATAATAATTGAAAATTCTTTATCATTTGTCATTTGCGCTGTGACATCTTCTGATGCTTCATCATTTTCCATAGCCTTCTCGCTATTTGCAATTGGTGATAAATAATTACTCAACGAAAATAATCCATCTTTAAAACTATCAAACTTTGCAAATGGAGATACAGATATTTCTGTTGGTTTGATTAGATCTAAACTAAGACTGTCTTGTAATTTATTGTTTGTGAAATCATGTGTATCACGTTTTTTGGTGTTTCCAATACAATATTCGGTTTCTAGTTCACCTATGGTTACATCATTATCAACAACACCATCAAATTCTATATCACAGTCATCAAGTAGAGGCATATCACTTTGATGTGATGTATTAACTTGTTTATTTGATTCCTTAATTTTATTAATGCAATATTCAGTTTCAAGACTGCCTATAGTAAAATTACTATCATCATTAGCAATATCATTTAATTTCAGACCATAGTCATCTAGATTAGGCATGTCATTTTGCTGAATTGCCTTAGTATTAGAGAATATTTGTATAGGTTCTTTGGTAGTATAATAATGATGTTCTTCTTCTTTATCATCAGCAAGCCTTCTTGGAGTGTAGCAGTGATCATTGTTTATTGAGTGAGGTGTAGAGAATGCATTAATGCTGAAAGAATTTATTCAAGTATAAGACAGAGACTGTAAGGTGGTTTTTACAGTGTTCTATGGCATTAACATAAAAATGGATTAACCGATTTGAGTAATGTTTTGTACATAGATTGCAAACACTACAGAGACAAAATTAAGATAAGTACTTCTGGATAAAACCATGGTGAGTCTCTAGGTTTAAATGTAACTAATAACTTACTTAAAATCCATTCCAAAATCACTATGAACAGACATATTGTCGTCTTGCAGCCAATGCGAATCTAGAGAGTCTTCCAATATGTCTGCTTCTTCTTGTATGACTTCTCGAATTATCCTGGCTTCTGTTGGTGGCATTTCTTCGCCTTCTAACATATCTGTCATGAAGTTTTGGATGCTGGTGCATGTTGATTCTAGAAAAAATAAATGTTTCATTAGAAAGTATTAGGTAGTAGTGTTAATAAGACATTAAAACTGATCTCACAGTCTAGAAATCTTTTTTAGACTGTGTGATGTCTTAGGATGACGTGCGCAGTGCGCAAGCACGCGAAACTTTAATTTAGAGTTCCGAGTGACACTGCAATCTGTAATGGGCGGCCGTGACCCTTAAGACCAGGCGAACGAATAGCTCGTCACGTCATCCATTTACATTAAAAAAAAAAAAAATTGTAATTTGTTCAAATTCAAATCAAAAATAAAAGGCCATAATTTTAATAAATGTAGTAGTGAAAGTACTAGGATCTATTCTGTTGTGTAGTGCATAAATCAAATTACCATTGTCATCATTATCTTCATTTCTATGAGGTGTAGTACTGCTTCGACTAGCTATAGGAAACCTGGAAAAAATATATATGTAGGCAAGTCTTCTTGGCCTGCAAGCGTTAAATGCTCAATGTTCTTGGCAAATGTACCTGGAGAAGCATGCACAGTACATACATAGTCAGTGTACCTAGTGCACTTAGACTGCTCTGCACTCAAAGCTATTACAAAAGGTATGTCATCCAGGAAGCAGCACAATTGCCAGAAATAAGGTTCATTATATGCTGGTTTCATAAAATTATTTGTATTTCTTATAGTTTCTCTTTTTTTGCTATTTGGTTGATTATTTGGCTGAAGTGAAAACCCATTAGCAAAAGTTATTATATAGAATTCAGTCAAAAGTTTCAATTTAGTTTATTGATATTGGAACTTCTATTTCGTGGTTGCTACTCGAGAACCTTTGCCTTTTGCTGATGGATGCAGGAGGCGAGCAGCACACAAAGTGGCACTCTCTGGAGGAGGCCTACATCAATAAGACATCATTATTGGTTACTCCATTCTATTACATACCTTATCAGTGTATCTTCAACATTTTTTAAATAAGTGCCAAACTCTAAACTCTCTCCGGCATCTTTTAGGGCCAGATAGGTCTTGAATTTTTTATCAGAGTTCCGGCATTGTTTCTTGAACTTGCATGATAACTTCATGCTGAAGTAGCAATCTTTGCACAGCTGGAATGTGAAGGCATCATTTCGTTTCACCTAGAAAAATATAATTAAAATGTTAAAGTACAATTTTATTAGATCATTCCATAAATACACTTAAATAATTTTTGTAGGGAAATTAAACCATTATTAATATTATTTTAAGAGAAGAGACCAACTAAACAGCCAACTTCAAGTCAATTCAGAACAAATTTTATGAACCACAAAAGTGTTGAGCTGTGAAACTGTTACAATATGACATGCACAATAAAATATTACTTTTCTAGGTTAAATATGGGTAGGACTTTAGATTACTACCATTCAATTTTAGGGGGGGAAAGGGGTAGAGGGGGTGGGGAGGGGTTAGGACACCCCACTAAAACGAAAACTTGCAAAGCTCCCTCTTGGAGTTGTTTTTTAGTTTTTGGTAAATCTATAGAAGTCTGGTACCTGAATCGGGGGATGGGAATGAAGGGTAAGGTGGAAGGGAGCAAGAGGAAGCTCACGCACTAACCGCCTAGTCGAGAAAATGTATAGTTATTAAGTTATGACTTTTTGTACTTTCAGTACTAAAAACTTATAACTTCAGCTATTTTCCCAAAATTTATGGATGTTTTCCAGAATGTATAGTTTTTCTGTGTACTAAAAAATAACACGAAGACAGACGGGAGCTCGCTCAAATCGCTCCAGCCTTAGTCTTCTAATATAACATTGCCAACACTCTCCACACAGGTGAATTTTCTAATTTCCAAAAATGTATATTTCTTGTAGAGTTACCGCAACCAAACTGAACTTCACATGATTGGTAGAAAGGTAGAGGTACTATACACAGTACACTACACAATACACATTTATTTTGGTACCTGCAAACCGGTAGAGTACACAAAAAGTCTTCTGTTGCTCTCGCAATATTGGAGTAGATCAGTGGGTTCAGTAAATTTATTAAGGCAACCTCTACAAAATCCATCCATTTTCCATTAATAATGACAAAAAGGTTGAGCTAAACAGCAAAAAGATAAATAAATTACAAAATTTAACAAGATTCACAAAAGTAAATATATAAATATTTTTAGGGATGTCTAGCATAGCACTAGTAAATACATACGATACGAGTAAGTACTCGATACCTTTCTTTCGATACCAAGTACTTTTTGATATAATAATATAATTATAGGTATAATAATATCTGTGCTTATTGCATCGAATCATTTATTTTTTTGGGTTCGCTATAGATATCCGGTACCTGATTTTAATGATTGTGTGAGTTATAAGGTGTTCTAGGGGTTCGTCATAACCTGCTTAAACTATTTTTGGACCGAGGAAATGCGTTTTGAATTAATTACGATAAAAATAAGATCCTAAAAAATACGTGAAATGAAATGCAATTCTAACAGATATGGCGTAAATCAAACGTCAAAGTTGTTAAATCATACATAAAAATGTGAGAAACAAAACGTCATACCAGAAAAAATATAATTTACATTGTTTTATTATTCATTCCATTATGAAAACCTCTTCTGCTCTAATGGTAGGTAGATAGCGAAGCAAAGTGGAGCTAAAAAGTCTGTTATACAGATCACTAGGTTAGGTTAGGTTGAACCTGCGACAACACATCGCGCGACCCGAGCGAGCTAGCGAGCGTGCTGCGGTAGCGGCCGGCGAAGCGCTAGAAACTATGATACGCAGATCACTAGGTTTACCAGCACCTCCCCTACACGATTCATCAATCAGAGTAGGGGCTCCCCCCTCCCTGTCTCCCCCGCGAGTACCAGACATCTATAGTTTACCCGGTTTTTTATAATTATTTGTGGTTTCATACAGCGCCACGCGCCATCTATCGCCAAACTAAGCAAAGCTTGTACTATGGGAACCAGATAACTGATAGAATACTTTTGATTGTAAATAGATGCCTACTTAGAATTATACACCCAGACCAGACAAAGAACAAACATCGATGTTCGTCACACAAATTTTATTTTTGTGTGATTTGTTGATATTATACGTATGTAGACCTAAACAATTCCATTTTTAACTTTAGCAGGATTATATTGATTGCAAAGTTTCTTCTTAGCGTTGAATAAAGTTAAAATAAATAATTTAATTAATTCAATTAGATAAAAACCAATCATTCTTGCGACACCTACTCAGTATCGGAAAGAAAGTACTTCTTGTATCGGGAAAAAACTTGTCTTAGTGCTGAAATGTCTGATTATTTACGCCAAAATACTTAGGAATGTAGTTGAGTCAAAGAATCAATAAAAACATACTGCAATAAGGTTGTGCATTATGGTAAGTAATGACAATCACAAGTAGCGGAGATCAGTAATTCCATAATTCATTAAAAATATTTGAGACTATAATACCAATCAAGCGGCTTAGAAACCAGTACTATAATAATGATACCTATTCCGTGCCATTATTCCAATTTTAATTTTGAATTTCATACTTCCGTTTTGTGACATCATTCATGGTTATTGATGTTCCGATACTACCAAAATATCGATACCTATCCATATGAGTAGTACTCAAATCAATATTCAATACTACACATATGAATACCCTAAAAGTATCAATAGCTACTCAAAAAACTAACTTGTTGCAGCAAAGTTTTGTTGTTTCTTTGACTGAACTACATTTCCAAGAGTTTTGGCACGAAGAATCAGACATTCGCACACTAAGGATGCGTTTGGGATATTTTATTTGACAATACTCGATACAATACTCAATACTCAATAATTTATTGCAACCATTATCATACATTACATACAGGTGTTAATAGCGTGTTTAAAAACAACAAGTACTTTCTTTCCGATACCGAGTAGAGTATTGAGAGAATGGTTAGTTTTTATTTTATTATATTATTTTAATTTAGTATAATAGTGTGTTTATGTGTGTTTGAGTGTATTAACTATCTTCAACGTTTTGAATTAAAATTTACACTCGATTTAATCCTGCTTAAATTAAAAATTGGGTTGTTTTAGCACTAAGTATCACCTTAAGAATCACCTTTTTAGGCCACTCGACTTGGGTATGCCATACTATGCTTCTTTAAAGAAAATATATATTTGTAACGATAAAACGTTACAAGTATTTAAACAACGTTATTATCCTACACCGTGCCCAACGACCCCCTGTCCTTAGTCCGTTGACCTATTCCCCACACATTCTGCGGGCGGCCCTGTTTTCTGCGCAAGCGCTAAGTTATAATAAACCGTGTCGTGTCGCCGGCCGGCAGACCCATTTAGTGTTCAAAGCGAGTGCACGCTCCTTGTCTTAGCGTTCCGCGACGGAATTTTACGCGTGGTGCCCTAACAGATATTATAATTTATATAATATTTTAATTGTTTTCATCGCTTTACAACGCTTCGTTGCCACCCCCGTATTGGGTAAGTGTTGAACAGAATCTTTTAAGAAAATAAAATAGTAGGTATGCCGTAAGAATGTGGGCATTAGTATTGATTATGTTTTGTTCTGGTACCTATAGTAATTCTTCTTTTTCACCATCCATACTCATTCCTATTATTATTTATTATTCATGTAGCTGTAGTAGTGTGCACTATCACCATATTTTTATTTTCATTTTAACTCCGTCTGATTGTGGCTTCCTCACACACCTATTCACCGTCGTAATGCCTAAGCACATCCTACTTCGTTCCGGCAAAAGTCACAATCAGAAGGGTCACGGTAAGACCGTTTCTCACCGGCCCGGATGAAAATTCCAGGGTCCAAAATTTGGGGACTACCGTCCCGCCACTCCTGCTAAGGTTACCTCCGCCACCTGCAGTACCCTGTCATCGCCGTACACGCATTCAAGAGATCATCGCCGTCCACACGGCATCTCCGTGTGTTCCGTCACCTCCGTGTCGTCGAAGCTATAGCCAAGGGAGTGCATTAGGCCAGCTGCCCTTTGGACGCGTTCCGTAATTAATGTGACCCGGCAGATAAACCGAACCACAAATAAATATTGTAAACGAAGTCCACCTTTCATTTTATGAATAGGTCCCTAAGGCGACCCCGTTTCACTGGCGCCTGACGTGATTGGTAAGGTCATCATATTAATACGCCTCCATAGGGTAGTGTGATTTTGGTGTTGTGTTTTTTTTCCTTTGCTTGTAAAACGTTCTGTTGCCAGCAACTAAGGTGTAAGTATCCTTTTAGTATTTTTGTGCATTATAAAAAAAAAAGTGTTAATGTCTACGTAGGCATGTAAGTATACCTACACATTAGTTGCATTTTTTTCTTTTGGTGTGCTTAATACTCTTTTCATATTCACCAATCATAAAGAAAACAACCAAAACGTTACTCATTTTCGCAACTTTATTTTGTAACAGACGGAGTATTTTTTGTTGTTTTTTTTTCCTTTTCTTTTCTGTTTATCATTACTGATACTATAATTAGTGAACAGCTATAACTTTTAAGTTTTAATACAACAACTGTTCAACATTTACCCTACGGCACATTTGTTGTGTAATTCACATCATGGCATACCCGGTTAAATTCATGTCTCTGCAAAAATCGGAGCTTGAGTATGAGGTCGCAATTAGAGGCGAAACACCTGCTTCTACGGTCCAGGAATTGCGTAAACAAATTGCAAAATGCGGGCCTATGTTTCCTTCTGAAGATATCCTTACCAGTCCCTTTGAAGCAGCTATAGATTTGAGTGGTGTTCTAGACGCCCTCCAAAAGATTCACATAACCCTGGAATCTACTTCCATAGACAAAAATACATTCCTACGCACTCAAAATATAACAAATCACATATATCACAGTTTTAATCGCGTTGCAGTAAATGAGGCTATCAAAGCGAGTTATGATGACTGTGTTGCCTTATACAAAAAAACCACAGCCAGACTTAACACATTTAAGGATACAGCTTCTGATCCTCTGGATATCAATAATGATTCCCCTAGTCCCTCTGTTAACCCTGCTCAATCAATGAATATCACGGTCACTTGCGAGGGCAATTCAAATCAGTTTTCTAAAATCAAATATGATGGCAAAACGTGCGTACGGGAATTTATTCAGCGTGTCGATGAGCTTTGCCAGGCGAAAAATATTTCAGGTGTCAAAATTTTAGCCAACGCTACTGAAATTTTCACCGGCGATGCCATACACTGGTACCGCGGTATCCGGGAATCGATAACTGATTGGGATGATCTGGTAGTATCTCTGAAACGTGATTTCAGTCCGTCTGACTATGATTACAGACTGCTTTCTGAAATTAGGTCCCGTACCCAAGGAGAAACAGAGAATATAGTGATTTATCTCTCAATTATGTCGGAATTTTTTTCAAGACTTTCGAAAAAACTAGCTGAGGACGAAAAATTAGATATAATTCTCCATAATATCCGACCATGCTACGCCAACACTCTGTCTTCTGTTTCCGAAATCAAATCTATTGAGGAACTAAAAACGCTATGCCGCAACTACGAAAACATACAGTCGCGTCTTTCTCAATTTAAAGAACCTCCACGACCGACTGCTGCGACGGTAGCACCTGAATTGGCTTATGCTGGTTCCTCAAATAATAAACAAAGCTCAAACTTCAATAAAGTAAATAGCTACAATAACAGATATGGTTCTTACAACAATAACACAAATAATTTTAAATCAAATACTGATCATCAAAATGACAACACTAATAAAGGTTTTCCTACCTATGTACATGCCATTGATTCTTCTAACCAGAAACCTCGTTTTTGTCCTCGTTGTCGTACCGACACACATAACCTCAGACAGTGTACGGCTAACAAAAATGAGGTGGTGTGTTTTGCTTGCGGCCGCAAAGGTTATAAGACCCCAGACTGCCCAGATTGTCTTAAAAACAAAGAATCAGATTCAAAAAACTAATTTCCGGGAATTGTGTAAATAGTAGATTTGATAACGAAGATTAGCAAAATTGGCTTCGTACAATACACTTATTTTTCAAATCCTACAATGTTCACACAATTCTCGATGAAAAGCTTGCCACCAACAGACCATATGTATCAGTCCATATTAAGGGCATTTCAGTTTCTGGTCTTTTAGATTCTGGCTCTGCTATCACCATTTTGGGAAATGGCACCCATAAAGCTTTCCAAAACCATGGCCTTTCGCTGATCTCGGATGACCGCATTTCAGTCACAGCAGCAGGAGGTCAGACCTTACAAAGTATTGGGTATATTCATATCCCAATTGTCTTTGAAAACCAACTACACACGCTAAAAGCTTTTGCCATACCAGACATCAAATCAAATCTCATTTTAGGCATTGATTTTTGGCGCAAATTTCAACTTTGTCCAAAATATATAGACAGCATTATTGTTGGCAACAATAATACTGAAATCGAAAAAAGTACATCGGAGGGTTCTTCGCAACAAATATTCATACAAGGTTATACGAACTTGGATGATGAGCAGAAGCAAATTGCTGATGACGTCATTAAAAGGTTTGATGAAATTTCATTTGAGCGTAAGGGACTCGGCGTTACAAGTGTGATTACTCACCATATTGATACGGGAGATTCGAAACCTATCCGTCAGCGTTATTATCGGTTGTCGCCGGAAAAACAACGCATTTTAGTGGAACAGGTGGATGAAATGCTTTCACTCGACGTTATCGAGCCCTGCGAGAGCGCATGGTCATCACCTGTCCTGATCGTCAATAAGAAAAACGGCGAACCGCGTTTTTGCCTCGACAGCCGTAAATTAAATTCCATCACCAAGCGCGACGCCTATAATCTTCCATACATTTCGGAGATACTGGATAACTTGAGGGATGCTCGGTATTTGTCAGTTATCGATTTATCCAAGGCCTTTTGGCAAATCCCGATTTGTCGGGACGATCGTGATAAGACGGCATTTTACGTTCCGGGCAGAGGAACCTTCCGTTTCAAAAGAACCGCTTTTGGCCTCACAAATGCTCCAGCAACGCAACAGCGGCTTGTCGATTTTCTGTTTGCGGAATTCGATCTCCAAGTTTTCGCCTATTTGGATGACATCATCGTTATTTCCAAAGACTATAATAGTCACGTGACCCTACTCTTACGTGTGCTCGACAAATTAAAACAGGCAAACCTCACGATTAATCTTGAGAAATGTAAGTTTTTTAGCTCTCAGCTAAAGTATCTGGGTTACGTTGTTGACAGCTTTGGTTTACGCACCGATCCCTCTAAAATTGAAGCAATTCTTAATTATCCGACGCCTAAATGTCGCAAGGACCTTAAGCGTTTCCTTGGAACAGCGACATGGTACAGACGTTTCGTTCCAAACTTCAGCACCATAGCTGGACCTCTCAACTCTTTAACATCAACAAAAAAGGCACCCCTCCTTTTAAGTGGAAGCCTGAAGCGGATGCTGCGTTTCAAAGATTAAAAGAATGTTTAATCTCAGCTCCAGTTCTGACTTGCCCGGATTATAGCAAATCATTTGAGGTTCATACTGACGCTAGTAATTTCGGCATTGGTGCAATGCTTACCCAATGCATTGAAGGAAAAGAACACCCGATTGCTTACATGAGTAAGTCGTTGACCGCTGCCGAAAGGAACTATAGTATCACAGAACGCGAGACCTTAGCCGTAGTTACTGCTCTCGAATATTGGCGATGCTACATCGAAAACGGTCAGCCATTCACCGTTTATACAGATCATAGTGCCTTGAAGTGGTTCCTGTCCATTAGCAATCCTACTGGACGTTTAGCTCGCTGGGGAGTCCGTTTGGCATCATTCAACTTTGTACTGAAACATCGACGTGGCGTTGACAATGTCATTCCAGATTCACTCTCCAGAAGCGTTCCGGTGGGGGCAATTAGCTCATCCAATTCTTTTCATGACACTAAAGATTCATGGTACCGTAACATTTTTGACGGTTCTCGACGAGATCCATCCAAGTTCCCGAATTTCTTGATTAAAAATAACAATACTCTATACAGATTATCCAAAAATAAACATGAACTCACTTCCGAATTTTCATGGAAAGAGGTATTGCCTGTAGAATTCCGTGAGAAGGCCATTAAGGAGAACCATGCCGAGCCTACAGCCGGCCATATGGGAATTTTCAAGACCTATCGTCGACTTGCCTTGCGTTATTACTGGCCTGGCATGTATCAAGACATCGTAAAGTACATTGGTAGGTGCGATAAGTGCCTTTCCTACAAGTCACAAAACCACCAAGTACTAGGACAAATGGGTCGCCCTAAAAATTGCTCCCGGCCTTTTCAGATGATCTCGATTGACCTAATGGGACCATTACCTACCTCTAAGAAACAGAATAACTACATTTTAGTGATTACGTGCTGTTTTTCCAAATTTTGTTTGATTTTCCCAATCAAGAGGGCCACATCTGAAATAATAACGAAAATCCTAGAAGAATATGTATTTCTTGTGCACGGGATCCCACAAACTATTCTTATGGACAATGGGGCGCAATTTACGGGTAAGGTTAGTGATGCTCTGTTCAAGAAATACAAAGTTCCAAACGTCTACTATACCCCTAAATACACTCCTCAAGTGAATTTGGTCGAGCGGTATAATAGAACCATCATCACTTGCATATCTACTTACGTGAATGATGATCATCGGTCTTGGGATTTATATATTCCCAAGGTGCAGTTTGCTATGAACAGTTCTGTTAATGAAGCCACTGGGTTTACCCCCGCATTCTTAGTCTTTGGCAGAGAACTTGTTAATTGCGGTACACATTACATCGATAACGAGCATGGTGAGGAAATTCTGTTTTTACCACGCGAGCCTTATGCCGAGAATTTAGGATGCCTGTCCACTATTTTTGACACAGTACAATCGAGACTTTGGCAAGCTCACGTTAAAAACACGTCGCACTATAATCTGCGCCGAAAGTTCGCTGAATTTGATGTCGGCGATGTGGTCATGAAGCGTGCTTTCTTTTTAAGCGACAAAAGTAACCAGTTTTCAAAGAAGTTAGCACCAAAATTTGTAAAGGCTAAAATAACCGCCAAAAAGTCGCCGCTTGTGTATGTGCTACAAGATATGTCTGGGAAAGATTTAGGCTCCTGGCACATAAAAGATTTAAAACTCCATAATTCCAACAATAATAATTTAAATACATAATATAGCAACTGCCTGCATTGTTTTGATCTTTGCTTATCTCTCTATTTTCTTTGCCATGTCTTATCTATCTTTTACTTATTTCTTTATTTTTAAATCTTGTTTTAACTTTTTTTATAGTTTAATGTTACCGTATTTAGTCCTACGCGGATTTGATTATTTTAGCACTAATAAAATCCTTCGATACGCGGGGGGGTATTGTAACGATAAAACGTTACAAGTATTTAAACAACGTTATTATCCTACACCGTGCCCAACGACCCCCTGTCCTTAGTCCGTTGACCTATTCCCCACACATTCTGCGGGCGGCCCTGTTTTCTGCGCAAGCGCTAAGTTATAATAAACCGTGTCGTGTCGCCGGCCGGCAGACCCATTTAGTGTTCAAAGCGAGTGCACGCTCCTTGTCTTAGCGTTCCGCGACGGAATTTTACGCGTGGTGCCCTAACAGATATTATAATTTATATAATATTTTAATTGTTTTCATCGCTTTACAACGCTTCGTTGCCACCCCCGTATTGGGTAAGTGTTGAACAGAATCTTTTAAGAAAATAAAATAGTAGGTATGCCGTAAGAATGTGGGCATTAGTATTGATTATGTTTTGTTCTGGTACCTATAGTAATTCTTCTTTTTCACCATCCATACTCATTCCTATTATTATTTATTATTCATGTAGCTGTAGTAGTGTGCACTATCACCATATTTTTATTTTCATTTTAACTCCGTCTGATTGTGGCTTCCTCACACACCTATTCACCGTCGTAATGCCTAAGCACATCCTACTTCGTTCCGGCAAAAGTCACAATCAGAAGGGTCACGGTAAGACCGTTTCTCACCGGCCCGGATGAAAATTCCAGGGTCCAAAATTTGGGGACTACCGTCCCGCCACGCCTGCTAAGGTTACCTCCGCCACCTGCAGTACCCTGTCATCGCCGTACACGCATTCAAGAGGTCATCGCCGTCCACACGGCATCTCCGTGTGTTCCGTCACCTCCGTGTCGTCGAAGCTATAGCCAAGGGAGTGCATTAGGCCAGCTGCCCTTTGGACGCGTTCCGTAATTAATGTGACCCGGCAGATAAACCGAACCACAAATAAATATTGTAAACGAAGCCCACCTTTCATTTTATGAATAGGTCCCTAAGGCGACCCCGTTTCATATTATGGCGCAATAAATCGGCTTGGCATTGAACTTTTGACGATTCTACCCTGTTTTGACTTAGCAGCATTGATTCGATTCGATAGTAGTACTTTCTTTCCGATGCCAAGTAAGTATCGAAAGAAGGATTTGATGCTAAAAATTAGTTGGTATCGAAAGAAAAGTATCGAGTATATACTGACTCGTATTTACTAGTATCGGAACATCCCTATGCATAGACTTGTGAATTGAGTCACATTGTTCCATTGAGCTATACTTCCTTGGTCTGAGCATTGTTCAGCCGATTATGCACGTCCAAATAATGCACGGCCAATATTGTATAACCTGTATTGCACAACCCAGTAATTCGAAGCCATGTACACGGATTCCGGGCTGTATATTCCGGGTCGTGCAATAGTGCCTGTACCAACACTGCACAGCCAATATTGTACGACCCGTGTTGCACAGCCTGTTATTTGGAAGCTATGTGCACCAATTCTGGGCTGTACATTCCTGGCTGTACAATATTGACTGACAGTGCACGGCCAAAAATGTACAGCTCAGAATCCATGTACATGGTGTATTGGAATGTCAACGTCAAAGCTTCGTTTGCTCTAAGGTAGTAGACTACAACATTTAATCGATATTTGTCGTCCACAGCCTAAAAATAATCACTCCGCAACTTTAAAAATTGACAGATTTTCTAAGTGAGCTCTCACCAGAACTCCCGCATCGTTGTCCCTTCGCTACACTCGTGCACTCGATCTTCACTCCACTCGAGAGCTTCTGACTCCGCATTTTTAAATTACACCCGGGGGTATGACAGAGTCGGACCTCGTGGGGTCAGGGTGCTCTGACACTACATCTGAAGCGTAAAATCGATTGTTATTAAATCGATTATAACTACTCGCCTGCTATAAATGAGGCATCGTGATGACATGTAGAGATTCTATGTTTATCTATGGTTGGCTTCCAATTCCAGGCCGTACATTATCTGTCCGTGCCGGTATTTCGCGGTCAGTACGAGGCGTTTCATTTAAAAAAAAATTAGTTCTGGTTTTTTTACTAGATGGCGCAGAAAGTACATAGTTTAAACCTTTCGAACCACAGAGTAGTTGAAACATAAGAAAATGCTTAGACTACCTACAAAGAAATGTCTAATTCAGTTGAGTGGACCACGAGTAAATTGTCTGTGGTATCTCCTAAGTAGTCTGTGGTGCATTCTTCTTAAGTAAATTGAAGTACAGCAGAACTGCGAGACAGATAAACGTTAATATTATGATCCAAAATAAAGCCGAGCTATCGCACAACTAAAATAAAACAAACGAAACATTTTACAGCGGTCTGTCAGTATCGTGACGCATTTCCTATAACCTGTGTGCTTGAAACAGTGACAGTGACAGATTTTGGTAAAACCACAACTGGCGCCATCTATTGGGTCATAAATAAAACACAATTTCTTTTTTTTTATGAAAACTCTTCCAGTATTGTATGACCTGTATTGCACAGCCCGATATTTGGAAGCCATGTACACCAATTCTGGGCCGTACATTCCTGGCCGTACAATATGGGTTGTACAATATTTTTGGTCGTGCATTCCGGTCTCCCTGTGAGTTCAAAATATTTTTATTTCAAAATAAACAATGACGAAATCACTAATTCTGTAAGGATTAGTGTTCTGTGCTCTTATTCATTTATTCTTTGCTTTTATTTTACATCCGTAGATTCATCGTAGAGTGATCGTAGATCTCATGAATAATTTCGAAAATGGAGAACAGGCAAGATATAACAGATTCTGTGAATGTCACCATCAACAAACCAACAAAAGTGTTGCATTTTAGCGATGGAGTGGATGAAGAAATTGTGGAAGAGCAAACGAGTGACCTGAAGACCGAACCTTCTTCAGCAACTTCTGGTGTTGATCCGGTGGGTAATCCTACACAATGTTTACCTACTGTATTTGTTTAGTTCGAATGAGGAATATGACAATAAAGGAGCTTTATGATCATACTGGGAGGCTTGGGATAATCTTCATTTTATGAAACTCACCCTTTGACATTAAGCACAGGATCTGTTTTTTAGTTTATTTGGATCAAAATTGTTATACGTTCATAAATATGGTAATGTAGGTAGGTATGAGTGTGTTATATGTAGGATGTAGGTTAGAGTATTTATTTGGTGGTGAACTCACTCTATTATTCAAATTTATTCAGACTTTGTGCATATTAATAATGGCTAATCCAAAAAATTTTGGTTGAAGAAACGCCTATACAAGTTTTAATTTTGTTGTTTAATTTTATTGTATTTTAAAGTTAGCATTTCACTGGTTAATCAATTTAAAGTACCCTATGATGTCACCTATACTATGCTGAGTAGCAGTTTCTTTCACATCATTGTATCTGATACAAGAATTCCATAAATACTTCATCATCATCACAGCCTGTAAATTACCTCTGCTGAGCATAGATAGACTTCGTTTTGGTTTTTCCATTGTCCATAGTTTCTTGCCATTCCACCTATTCTATTATTACTATATCTATCTACCTACTTGGTAATTAAGTAAGCCCTTTGGTGTGCAAGCTCTTTTTTAGCAACTTGGCCATACAGTGGCCCTTTATGTGTAAGGTGGCACATTACAAAGGCCCTTCTCTTTTTTTTATTATGAAATTAGTTCAAATTATGCACCATATTTTTGTTTTACTCATAAAGGCATAGCATAACTTATTTGAGCAGTGTTTATAAGTAATCATCATCAACAGCCTGAAGGCATGAACATAGGCCTCCCACACAGAGCACCACTTTGAGCAGCTGCTTGCCTCCTGCATCCATCAAGTCCCCATGGTTTTAACCAGATTGTTGGTCCACCTTGTTAGTTTAATGTTTAAACAATATTATATTGTAAGCTTAATATTTCAAGAATAGTAGCAGATGATTCATTCCATATATATTTCAGAAAACCCTAACATGGGGACCATGGTTCTCCCATTATGCTTGGAAATCTGGCTCTAAAGTACTCAATGCAGTTGACTACGCAGGTGAATCTTTAGCTGGCTTCTTCGGAATTACCACACCCAAATATCAACTAGAAATAAGTGAACATGAGAGGATCATGGAAGAAAAAAAGAAAATGGATGATGAGGCTGCAGGTTGGATACCTAAAAATGGAGGAGGTGATATTCCCTTGGTACTGAATGAACCTGGGAAGAATATAAGTAATTTGGATGCATGAACTCTGCAAGCTATTTTCAAGTTTAATTGGGTCTATGAAACTGGGCCATTTCATGAAATAATTTTAATTGTAGATCTCTTTCTATCTATTATTTGAAGCATCATTTGTTTTATCCACAGATAACCCCCAATAGATACCGCATGAAAGACGACGACCGCGCACCAGGCATTAGCGTAAATGGGTCTATATAAATCGCCGCTTCGCAGCACGGCCTTAGTTTCGACCAATTATTAGAGTTCATTATTAGGGCGTCACTCGAAACAGCCAATAATAGCGCATTGGCTCCAGTCCCCGCAACCCGCGCCTTCCTCCAGTTTTGGTGAGCTGGGATCCGAACAAAAATCCCGTAATGCGGTATCTATTGGGTTTTATCCCACATACCACACTTTCAAATAAAATAAAGTTGAATTTGTCAATCCTATGCAAATTATTTCTGTTGGACAGCATGTGGTACAAGCCACTGTGGGTCCAAGGCTTACAAACCCGCTATAGCAGTTTTATTTATAGTCATGTTATTGAAAAAATTGTTTTACTACTGATTATTGTTTAGATTTTTAATCAACTGATTGTAATTACAAATTAAAATCTGTTGCAAGCAGTTGCAAGTCTAATAACCATTGTCACTTGAAGTATTTGTGAGGGTTTAGTAGTAATGTGATGTTTAGGGAGATAGATGTGATATTGATGAGGGTTCTAATTGCAAGACTGGCTTTTATAGTATCACTGGCTTCATAAAACCATGAACCCATAATATGCCGTATAAGTACTTAAAATGCAGCAATTTCTTCTTTAAATTTTTCTTGAGTTTAATATTCAAAGGGAGTTGATGATCTTGATTCACTCAATGCTCTGGAAGTTTTAGATGTATAATGAAATGTCTATTTTTTAAGAGTTTTTGTATTGTTGGATACTTTAATTCATTCATAAATCCATTATTATACAGTTCTTGCACTCCATCAGTTAATCCATGTGCTTTATCACTGTCATAATAATTATTGTGCTAAAATCTATTTATTGGGTTTGAAATAATTTATAATACATACAATGTTTTGTTTTAAGTAACCACTAAAATCCTAATCCATTTTAGTTGGGTTTTATTTATTATTGTTATGTATACAACAATGGAAAAGTAACATTGTACTTGTTAAAATAATATCTCGGGCAGCCTCTGTGGTGTGGTGGTTAAGCAGGTCGCTCATAACCCGGGGCGGCGGGTTCGATTCCCACGACAGGATAAGTATTTGTGCAAAGACAAAAAGCGCAAATACTTGTTTTGTGTCTGGGTGTTGTGGGACCATGGTCCTCGTAGTTCCTGGGTCCCTAGATACAGGGAATCCTAGGTAGGGTCCAGGGTCTATGTGTGCAATTGTTGGGCGTTATTTATTATTATTTATTTATTAATTTATTAATGTTATACTTAACACTAAAATAATTAATATTTTTGTAATTTTAAGTATTACCATCACAGAGTTACAGTAGGTATGTTATAGATTTAGATTTGCAAATTCACAAATTCTTTAGTTTAAAATGATTTAAGTGTATTTATTTAGTTTTTTTTGTAAGTATAAAATAAAGTAATTAAATGGACTTGTTTTTTTTGACATAACACAATCTTTACAAAACCAAAGTTTTGTACATAGGTAATTGGTTTCTAGTATAGTGGCCGTTTGCTTTGAAATTAGTGATCATGACCACAACCCGTTCAATAATTGTATTGTGAATACGTGGATATTTAGGGGTGAGCCACATCGATCATCCAAGAAGGTTACCTATATTCTCAAGATAGCACTCGAATATCACGTTCTTTCTCGCTCTGGGAGGTGGCGATCCTAAGCGATAGAAAAGGATAGAGCGTGAAGAAATGCGAGGTGCCGACAGTTACGGCTACGGCTCAACCCTTGTCGGGCATTTGTGCTGGTGCAGAAGAGGAAGAGGCACGGTACAGGACCCTCTTTTGCCCGTCTGTGCTAAAGTATGACAGCTAAGTTCTACAAGCCCCCGGCGGACCATAGACCTGTCCAAGCGTTACATATACATACTATTTGGACCTGTCTGTGCTGTGCCAAGTACTGTACGTTCATTGGTTTAAGAAAGCAGACTATCAACAGGCAACCAATAAGCGTTCAGTATTTCGTCTGCCAATTTTATACAAATGTATACGAGAACCCGGGGGAAAGTGTTACTTAGCTACCATCCGGTCAGTCCACCGAGTGGGGGCCACCCTACGCTGCGTCTTCCGGTTCGTGGTCGCCACTCGAGAACCTTTCTTCCCCATCGGTTGTCAGTTTTACGAGCGATGAGGCCTGCCCATTGCCATTTCAACTTGCTAATTCTAAGAGCTATATCGGTCAGTTTAGTTCTCCTGCGGATCTCTACATATTAATATGGCACACAAGTATGTATAATGGGGACATACACTGTGGCTCATAAATAAAAGCCAAGATAATTCAACAACACGATTATATTGAAATAAAAACGGAACTAATAAAAAATTACAAAAGTCTCACCAATCTCCAACTCTCATACCTAAGCTAAATGATGAAAACTAACTGCGTTAACAAAATCCAGACTCTTAATATTGATTCAATATATGACATATATTATTTAAATGCAGTTCCAGCAACGGTATCATTGAAAATAATTCACAGTGATATGAAAAAATAACGCGTGTCATTGAAAAATATTATTATGACGAAAGTAGTAGGTAGCCAAATCAAATCAAAAATTTTATTGCAAATAGGCTATTTTTAACACTTTTACAAGTGAAAACTAGATAATGTATTTAAAAATAATAAAATTTAAATTACTGTATGTACATTTTATGCAAGCATAATTAAACAAACTTACACAGTGCTTAATGTCAAAAATGTCAAAATATTATAATTATAACAAGCCTATTACAATACGAGTTTAAAAAAAAGTTCTCTTCTGAAAACAATACGTAAGAATGAAAACAATATTTTACATGCTTGCACCTGAAGTGGATCAGGTGCAAGCATGTAAAATATTGTTTTCATACTATGCAGTGGGAGTGAGACAGCAATAGATATGTCCTCTTTTCAGATCTTTTCTTTACTGACACGCGTTATACAATGAAATCCAATTCATTAACATTGTTATTTTTAGACAAAAGTTCTAATTATGTATTAATTTAAAAAAAAACCATTTATTTTATCATTGTCATAATGTCTAATTTGAAATTGGGTAAAAATATCCACTATAATTTTCAAAATTATTTTAAAATTTTGAAGTGTTAGGTGAACCGACTAGCTCGTCACGTCATTTACTATCATAAAAAAACTAAACAATAATGATCTTCAATGATTTGATTTGATTATAATTATATCTGTTCACAAAGGATCTAGAGACAGAAACCGAAACAATATATCATTTTGATTGTGACGAGTTATTGTATTTGTTTAGGCAGACCCTTGAGACCTTTATGTTCGGTTCAATTAAAGATTATTAAATGTATAATATTCTTATAACATTTAGTTCATGCTGTATATACAAATTTGTTTAAACAATAAAAATTAACATAAAAACAGGAATAGTGTATGCTTTTGTGGTAAAGAAAAAACCACCAGCACAGCGGTGAAATTATTCATAGAACAGTATGTACATCATTTATAAACATTTTTTAACTCTACCATTGGACCCATTAGCACTAAATATATTGAATTAAAATTATTTACAACTGTAAATCAATGAATAATATATTAAATTTTATGTTAATTAATTGGGAGTATATCCTTGTGACCTAGGCTACATTATACAGTATAATATAATAATCTTAATTTTAAACATGGTTCCCAATATATAATATATATATATATTATGACCATTGTAAATTGGCAGGGCAATCGATAATGCACTTTAAAGTAACGAACCTAAAGCGGAAAGTCGATTGCAGCAGCGATCATAAAATCTGTGGTCTCTATACATATAAATAAATACTAAGTTTTTAACAATATAATTTGTACATATCAGTGCAAATGGGCTCCAGTGCTCGACAACAGATGCATATATAACCCGCGCTTACAAAGTTTTTTTTTTTTTTTTTTTTTTTTATGCGATTGAATGACGTGACGAGCTAGTCGTTCACCAGATGTTAAGCGACACGGCCGCCCATAACAGTTGCAGTGTCACTCGGAACTTTAAATACAATAAAGTTTCGCGTGACACTGCACTGCGCACGTCATCCTGAGACATCACACAGTCTAGTAATCAGATTACTAGACTGAGTGATCAGATCATAAAGTCTCATTTGCCCAGTAATTTCACTAGCTACAATGCCCTTCAAACCGGAACACAGTAGTGCTTGCACACTACTGCTTGGCGGCAGAATAACAAGCAAAGCGGTGGTACCTACCTAGACGAACTTTGCAGGAAAGTCCTACCACCTTTTAAAAACAGTTGACGACCTCTGAACTTCCACTAGATTTTAAGGCTGGGTTTTTCACCAATAGTTAAGGTAACCAATGGTTAAAAACTCTAACGAATTTTGACCATTGGTTAGAATTTGTTACTTTTTAACCATTGGTGAAAATACCCACCCTTAATCACACTCCATTTTCGATAACAATGGTTGGAGTGAGAAAACTGGTATTCAGCTTATTTCCAAACCTTTTCTTTGATGGCGCAAGTTATAATTTTATATTGTATGCTCCATGATGTGAATATCATAACTCTATACCTATTATAAAGACTATTCTAGTAATGTATCACAGATACATGTTAATTAAATTACAAATAAAATAGCGATGTCAACTAAACTTTGGCGCTCGTAAGTTGGTAAGGATAGTTGCACGTAGGGGCTGTTGGTCCACTCTGAAGCAGGAAATTAACCTGACAGGTTTTTTCCTTTTTGTAGCTTGCTAAGGATCACGCATTAAGATCTGTTAGATAAAGTTACATGATCGCCCTGGAGTATCGTCCTGCCCGCCTGGCACGGACGGTAGACAAAATTGTCTCTCCCCTGTTTTACTCCACATGACAAGTGACCAAGTATGGAGAAATTGACAAAAACGGGGAAAGACAATTTCCTCTACCGCCCCGTACTAGGCGGGCTGGTATTTGAAAACGTTATTGCTGTCGCCCGTTAGTGAATTTACCTACATTTTAGCGTTTCAAGGAAAAATGGTTATTTATTTGAAACATTTCACCCGCGACTTTACAAACCTTTTGTTTTTGGATCAATCGTTTGAATAGATTACGAAACTAGCCTATTATCTCTTTAGCTCGATTTGCATTATTTACTGCCGGTAGAGTGTGATTCAAACTTAATGGCGGCTGTGAAGTGCACTGTAAGGGACGCTATTTCTATCGAGAAAAGTGTATTAATTCGTGTTTTCACTGTACATAAGCCTTGGCATTAGTCCTGAACTTTACCATATATTAATTTCAAAGTCATTGTTGCAATATTGTTAACAGGAAACGGGTTAATGCTAAGCCTTTTTAAGCATTTTGAGGTTGCACAGGCTCTTATGTTTGAATCCCACACTACCCCTACGTAAACTAACGAATCAACTTATGTGACACCTATATTATCACGCTTAAGTCATTGTCTATTTTGGAAAGACATTTCCACAGTTAAAACTAAGGAAGTTTGCAGAAATTTGGCATTTCATAAATGAATACTAAAAATAAGAAACAAGACTAAAATAAAATAACAACAATAATTACACTTTACAGGAAATACAAGCTAGCATTAGGCGGTACAACATCTTCGCTCGATCTCCTTTTGTTTTGACATATCGCATTATTTGTGGAAACAAAGATGGTTTGAATCGGAAGAAGTATGCGCCCTGCCATAACTTAAAATTACTTTAAACTAGGTATACATTTATTAGTTTTTTTAATCTGAACATTGATGGCGGTTTCAATCGGATATGATTAACCAACATAAAAACGACACAACGAATTTTCTAGAAAGAGAAATAATTACAATGTCTTGAAATAAAACTAAAACTGCTAAAAAACTTATTTGTTCAATTTCGTCATCTGTATTAATCTACATGAAGTAAGTTTTACAAATGTTAAAAATTCAATATAAAACTATACCAAAGGTGTACTATAGTGAATTGGTTGCCTGGAAGAGATCGCTTTTAATGATGGGTTCACTCATTATATTTATTCTGAATCATTGTATTCTCTCTGGATTTGTATTATTTGGCGTGTGTACCTTGTAGAATTTATTAATCTAATAATGAAAATGTATACTTTACAATTTGACCTGTACATGTACAATACCTAGGTACTCTGATTTTAATATCATTTGCTGTAACTTACAAATAGATGACATTTCTGTTTTTTTTATTTATTTACATTAAAATTTTTATCGTCCAGTTATTGTATTGGTTATTATAGAATTTCCCTATTATTATATAATTTGTAACTCCAGTCTACAGCACCTTGTTTCAATCAGTACTAAAATTGTTCTTTATCTACATAAATCTAGAAGGCCGCATATTCAGAGACGTCTGGCGGATGGCGGAGAATTGAGCGTTCAACGATATAAATATACCGCGACAATCTATTTTATTATAAACCTTCTTTCTTTACCTTTGCTAGTTGTCACACTTTAATCCCAATAAGAACCCAAAAAAGAAACTAGTCAAGATACTTGACTTGGAAAGATAGGTATAACACGTGTCAACGAAAAAAGCAAGAAAATATTGTTTTCCCACTTCCACCATTGTGGCTAACTGTAGTGGGAGTGAGACAGCAATAGAAATGTCTGCTCTTTCTTCTTCTTCTTCTTCTTCGTTTATGGCTTTCTATCACTTTTTAGCGATAATTCTGCCAATGTCAAGTAAGTAAAAATTTGTACGGTTATGTCACGTCAAAGTTCTATTCTGTCAGTCAAAATGCCAACAGTAAGATGGTGGATATTTTACTGAAGGCTCTAAAAAGCCGTTGAAGAGAAAACGAAAATGCATGGTTATATTAACTTGGAACCATTTGCCAACACTCGTGCACGTTCACGAACACTTAACGAATAATAATCCACCCTTATTACACAATAAAATTCAAAAATACACAGGCTTAGGTAAAAAATTCAAAATTTACAACCGCCATTGTCGGATTTTCTTCCCTGCTCCCCTGCAGACCCTGCTCTTTCTTTTATTGAAACGCGTTATACTGGTTTTTTCAATACCCCCGATTATAAATCTCGACCGCTTTCCAGTATGTACAATAATATGTTATCGTAAATACTGAAAACTGATGTTGCACAATTATTATTGTACAAAGTTAGATTTATTTTTAAGTGACGTCAATTCTGTACAAAATTCTAAGCTCAATTTGACAGCTGTAAAACAATTGTGGTCCTTGTCGTTGTTACACACTTAGAGTATAGACTAAAGCATTTTGCATCATTCAAGAACTTTATTATGTGTAAAGCGTACCACTTTTTTGGACACTTTAATGTGAATGAGTCTGACAGATTTGTATAGAAAAAAACAGTTGAATCGAGCCAAAAAAAATGGTATGGTGCTTATGCATGCAAGCGTAGCTAATTACTATATGTTTGTTTCTTTCCTTCACCACTGACGTAGCGATACGTGTGAGCAGTACAAATATAATATCGTTTCGATTGATCTCTCTATGCTTTAGTCTACACTCTAAGGTTACACACTACAAGTTTGATATTTGGTTATAGAATATCTAGCCTAGGAGGCCTGTCAGTGATCAACTAACCTGACGCTAGACTTTGAAGATAACGTAACTCCTCCCAATGAAGGCGAGTGAAGTCGCTTAGACCCCTTTCTTTGACATTATCGGCTGTTAAAAACGCTTTTCAACGCCCGCTAAACGCCCCGCGGTACCGAAAGTGCGGTCTAAGATTTGTCGTCTTTATGCCTTTGAGTAAACACTATGCAGTTATCAGCAAGTTGGTTACGAACCGAGGTGTTCTCTTTGCGTAAGTCCACCAGCTCTTGGTTTAACCTTAACACTTCCAGCACTAGTTTTTCATTTTCAGCTTCCACTTTTTGTAACCTGTAATAGGAAAATAAAAAATATACAATGAAGTATGTACGAATTGTCCTTTTCTTAACGTGAGACACGGTAAAAGTGTACGAGAAAAGTGTATTTACAATGGGGCCAAAAATCTATAACAAAATTCCAAGCCATATAAAAGAGTGCAATGACCTTCACGTATTCAAGCATAAATTATTTCAATATTTAATCGACCATACATTTTATTCCCTTACTGAATTTTTTGCTAAGTAATTGAATTTAATAAGCTTCGGCTTATTTGTAATTTTGTATGCCGTTGCGGCTGATCACAGTATGAACTTAATGATGTTTGTTCTGTGTCTGGGTGTTATATTGTATTCTATGTATGTATTTACAAACAAAAAGTATCTAAGTATTACATCAGTTATCTGGTTCCCATAGTACAAGCTATGCTTAGTTTGGGGCTAGATGGCGCTGTGTGAAATGTCCACACATATTTATTTATTTATTTATTAATATTTTTGTTGTAACATCTGTTTTATGACCTGTGTATCACAAAATAAATAATTTGATTAGATTTGGTAATTATAGACACAGGAAGTGAAACGTTACACAAATCACTGATATACTGGAGCTCTTCAAGTCGCGAGTGAATAGGTATCTTCTAGGCAAGCATACAGTACCATCGTAAATAGCATCGTCACTTCCCATCAGGGCCCTAATTCTGTATGAAAACTCAGATTCCACACGATACGAAACCACGTCGTTATCGTGTCTTGTTCAAATCGTGTCACAGCATTAGAAATACCTTCTCTTTACATTATGTTATTTTTAATTTGAATAAATCTTGATATATTAAGTGGTGGTAACTTTTGACGTCTTGATGTTTCGGAACGTGTCTCAGTGGAACATTATGATTTTTGACAGTTCAAATAGCGTCATTTCCAAATTCATTTCGCGCGGTTTTGTTTCCATTTCATAGAGAATAGATTTTTGCAGATTTCTTATATAAGACAAGGAATTCGCGTGGTTTCGATGTAAGGAATCGTAAAGTGGTCATACAGAATTAGGGTCCAGGTGAGATTGCGGTCAAATGCGGGCCGGGCCTATTTAGTCGTAAAAAAAAACAAAAAAATATCGTTTTATCATAAAATACTTACCGGTAAAAAGTGGAAACGGTAAAAACGGTATATTTTATAGGTTGCATCTTAATTAAATGGTGCGGTGGCGATGAAGGCGGGCAAGGTGTGTGGTGGTATGTATTGTCCACCCTGGACATATGCCTCCTACCATTTTCTCATCTCTGGCTTCCCTAAGCCACAACCCTTTCGTTATCATCTTCATACCTCTGCGGTTGCCCCTTTTGTCATCATCATCAACAGCCTGAAGACGTCCACTGCTGAAATAGGCCTCCCCAGAGAGCGCCACTTTAAGCGGCTCCTCGCCTCCTGCATCCATCGGCTCCCCGCAGCTTTTACCACATCGTCGGTCCACCTAGTGGGGAGCCGGCCGCGTCTTCTGGTTCGTGGTCGCCACTTGAGAACCTTTCTTCCCCATCGGTTGTAAGTTCTATGAGCGATGTGGCCTGCCCATTGCCATTTCAACTTGCTAATTCTAAGAGCTACTTCGGTCACTTTAGTTCTCCTGCGGATCTCCTAATTCCGGAGCTTATCTCGCAGGGAAACACCGAGCATACCTCTTTTGTAGAAATCGGCGCATCTCTTCTATCGATAAAGCGTTTGACCAACGAACGATCACGCGGATTACGTCATATATATTACCTTTACATCTCTCATATTCGGTAAGTAGGTCCTTATTACCCCCAAATGGGGCTTGTAGGTAACCAATTAGCGCTCTAGGGTAATAATGTAGCTAGAAAAGCCCTAGGGCGGTAAGTAATTAAAAAAAAAACTCTTCACTGTTTCAAAAAGTTCGCGTACATCTAATCATCATACTGTCAATAGACATCATGCATTCAGCCCAATGACAAAAGAGGTCGCTTCGCTATTCAGCCTTGTCTTCGTATGAGTATAATAGTCATCAATTTTAAATATCGAACGGCGAAGCTCAATTTCGTTTTTGAAAAAAAATAAAATAAAAAAAAAGATGAAAAAAGGCGGGAATAGAAAACTTTTACTTTAAAATGTTTTATTCTTTTAATGCCGGTTTTTTTCTACTTACCTCACAATCGAGATGTAAAGCAGAGTAGTTAGCTCGGGTGTAAGCATCAATTGCACCCTCGAACTATAGATATATAAATATCTCGGGCTGCAATTGATGCCTTACAGCCCTTGGCTACTAATCTACTATTTATTGTTTTTCATTGGTAAAATGTGTTCTCGAGAGGAGAGATGTCGGTTTCTACATCTCATGCTACCGTTACTCATATCAAAATATGATCTTTTTGGTCCATTTGCATTTGAAACAACCAACCTACAGCTTGCACATCTTACTGTACTTTGAAACATACCTTTTTTGTTTATCTTTAAGCTCCGTTATATAGTCGCATGCCTTAGCTAATATGCCTCCCTTGCTTGCTGAGTCAGGTAACACAGAATCGGGCACAAGCGCTCCGAGTTTCATTATCCAAGTGTTGATTTTGTCCCTTCGCCGCCTTTCCACTTCGTTGTGTGTTGCTCGCCTTTTGTCATCTCGCTAAAATTAGACAACTATGATTACTTTGACACTCATTGTTTGTTACATAGTCAGTTAAAATCTGTCCAGCACCGGTAAAACATCAATCAAATTCAAATTCAATTAGACTGTGCTGACCATAGGATTATATAGCTAGCACTTGTAATTCTGTGGTGCTGACACCTCTAGATTATATGGGCAGACAGTTTTACGTAAACTGTATGATGAGTTCTGAGTGGCACTGCAAGTGTTATGGGATGGATGGCTGCTTAACATCAGGCAAATAACTAGCCCGTCAAGACTTTACCACAAAACAATTAACATTAATCATTCATATTATATGGCATGAACAGCCAAGCATACCGTTAAACAAGTTAAATAACAAGTATGTGAAGCTCACACAAAGTTGATGATATAAGTGGTAAACGGCCAATGTATGAGACTTTCAAATAAAAATTATTATGAATCAGCCCAGCAACCGCAGAGCAAATGGTGTGCAAGTAGTGAAACAAAACATGTAGGTAACACCACCCACTTCTTTTCAAGTCTGCTTAAATTGGGTGTAAGATACTAAAAGGGAGTAAAAGGATGTTTTGTTATCACAATCAAAACTAACCCCTTCCCCTCCCCCCTTACAGAACTGAAGGTTGTGGGTTCAATTCCTACAAAGGACAAACATTTGTGTGTTGAACAGAAGTGTTTGTTCTGTGTCTGGGTGTTATATTGTATTCTATGTATGTATTTACAAACAAAAAGTATCTAGGTATTCTATCAGTTATCTGGTTCCTACAGTACAAGCTTTGCTTAGTTTGGGGCTAGATGGCGCTATGTGAAATGTCCACACATATTATTTATTTTAAATATATCACAACCAACCATAATAACCTTTTTGGCAGTAGTCGCCTTAGATTGTTGGGGGGTAGGTTCCCTCTTCGTTTTCTTATCTCTGTCATTTTTCACTATTGTAGCTGGTGCATACACTTCTACTGGGTTTGCCAAACTCACGTAATATGTGCCTGAAAACACAAAGTAGGTAAAATAATATAAATATAAATCAACACACCAATCGGCTATTTAATTTAGGCATCAGATTTCTGCAATTATTTGTTCACATTGAATGTTTGATTAGAGTAATATTCCGATAATAATTTCCGATTTGAATTTTCCAAATTCAATAGTTTTAAATAACAGATACTGACTTCTTGTTTTTACTTGTAATCATTATCAGCTCAAAATGTTCCCACATTTAGGACAGAGGCCTTATCTCACATGGAGACTGTAGACTACTAGGCCATACCACCATAATAGTCAAGTTTGAAAGTTCCATGGGCTGGCTAAGCCACAGAGCCACACCCATTCTAACATAGTTACACTTATCTCCCTTACTAATAAACACTGCATACTAGTGGAACAGTTACTTTTCATGTTTTATGATTAAAATTTGATAGAGAAACAAAACACAATACAAGTATTTTTCCTCTACACACTGATTATTAATAAGGGTGAAGGGTGGGTGATCTGGTGAAAGCTGCGGGGAGGCGATGGTTGCAGGAGGCAAGCAGCCGCTCAAAGTAGCACTCTCTGGGGGAGACCTATGTTGAGCAGTGGATGTCTTCAAGCTGTTAATGATGATTAGTAAGGGGGTATATTTGCAATAAGTAATCTTTATTTACTATGTGAAGGTGAACTCGGCATTGTTGGTCCTGAATTGTCAGCAGCTTTCACAGGTATTAATTTGTAAGTGACACCGGGAGCTGAAAAAGAAATATATATTACTAAACACATACATTAGGATTTTTTTAAATATTGATATGGATGGTATACCTCACAGACCAAGAAAAAATACACTTCGCCTCTGGGTGGGAATCGTTATTTTTTTTTAATGCTTTGTGTGATACAAGAGACCCTTTTTCCACAATGAACTGATACTTCAAACCCCTATAGCCAAATTACTTTAAAAATCCTATCTCAAGTTTTTATTCCTATTGATACAAAATAATTACCAATATAAAAATTGCATGAGCAAACTTGACATCATTTTCTCATCAAAATTTAGCAAAATAGACATAAAATTCAGTAAATATCAAGTGTATCTAATTACTAATAATTATTAATACAAATTACGTAGATATACTTGAGTAGGTAATTATTCTTTGAAATAAATAACAATAATATTGCAAAGTAAACATAAAAAAAATATTCCTGGTGACTTAGTGACTACCAACTTAGCTAAATCCGATTTCAGCCCCAAGGGGTTATATCAACCACTTTGGGAATCCCTGATTTAAACTGTTTAAAAAATAACACTATATAAGAAAAGAAAAGGAGGGCCAAAATAGTATTATGAAAGGGTAAGCAACACATAAGTGGCACATCTAGTGTTACAGAATGTTCATACTCATAGGCTATGGTGATTGGTGACCTCTTTCTTCCCGTAAGGAGGGCCAATGCTTATTTGCTATATATTCGTAAATAAAGTAATGAGGTGCCCTGAATTACTGAATGATGCTATAAAGTTACAGCCACAAGTTATAAGCACAGCTTAGAGTTAAATGATATTAGTTAACACTGTGCGCTACTTTTAGATTGAGAATTTAGCCATCTACCACTAGAGCAAAAAAAATTTTACACTTGCCACTATTGTATTGTATTGTGTGTTCTTCTTAGCTACCTCTTAATCATAATTTGATTTACCTTAATTTAATAATAACCCTAGAGATTCCTAGACTAATTTAATTGAATTTATTGAATGGTTTGATTGAGCTGTAAACGAGATTTTTATAGTAAGCAGAAGTTACACCTTGAGAGTTACATATCATTCACATCCAATGAATGAGTTTGGGAGAATGTAAATCCACTTACCAAAAGATCCATCGGTGACACCAAGGAATTCAGATGCTGTACTGCAAAGAACACTAAACAATAAATTGTTAACTTTATTTAGCAACTTGTAAAAGAAAAAGAATATTGAGTCGGTGACCTTGCAAATTTCTACATTATTATGTAACCTGTTTCGTTTACTATTCTATCAATATTTACCTGCCATCAAATGTATTCTCATGTATTTCAACTTTTGGTTCAAGTTTCGCGTATTTTGCTGACATTACGCGTAATTTATTTTTGAATATTCACAATAATAGTCACGAGGACAAATAAAGAGGTCATGTGACGAGGCCATAGACAAAAAAATATTAATGAACGGAAAAGTTGAGTTAGATGTTGCCAGTTTTTGGGGATTGAACACAAAAAGTTCCATAGTTTGTAGGAGAGGGTCCAGGGGAGTTCCATAGTTTGTAGGAGGGTGTTAATTTGTTAAAGTAACGCTACGCTAAATATCGGCTAGTCCGGCTTGTGATCACACAGAGTAAATAGAGAGAACATCAGTGTAATTATTTTTATACCACAGATTAGAGAAAAAAACAATTTACTCTGTGTTTCATACACAGATTAAAGAAAAAACAAATGGTTTCATACCACAGAGTAACCAGAGAGAACATCAGTGTAATATTTTCATACCTATTTTTGAAAAATAGTCATGAGACGCTATTTTATCGATGTCGATACTATTCATTCAGCTACTAATTGTTTTGTTGTACTTAGTGAAATTTAATGAAAAATATTGGAATGCTAATTAATTGAAGTGGTGGTTTTAATAAATAAAATGTAATCAAAGAACGCTGTGCAATGGTAGGTAACTAAATTTATTTGCTATGAAGGTACAAATCATTGGCAAAGACAACATAGTTTAATTATGCTTGCTTGGTGTGTACAATAATTCAATTGTTATTATTTTTAAACACATTATCTAGTTTTGACTTGTAAAAATGCTAAAAAATAGCCTATTCGCAATAAAAAATTTCAAGTTTGAAGTTTATCTCCGTAACTACTAAAACCGGTTTTGATGAAATTTGGAATGCAGATATATGGATTAACACATAGGGTACTTTTTGGCTTAATAAGCCATGAGCGGAGATGCAATAATACAGACGCTACTTAAATCATCTCATGTAGATGTAAATAGGCCAATGATGATGATGACTTTTTATCCGCGGGTAACACCGTGGGGCGCAACTAAGAAATAAAGGAATGTATTTTTATCAAAAGTTTATTTCTAAATAGCTATTGTACGCAACAAATTATTTATATAAATAGGTTTGCCGTAAATACAAAATTCATTGAATTAGGTTCATCAATGGTAGTAATGACGGTTGGCAGAATCTGTGAACAAACAAAACCTCATTTAAATTCTCATTTAAAACATTGTTCATTAAAACAGTAAGTATTTACTATTATTTATTTTCATTATATCAAATCTCAATCATATGCCCATCTAAAGGGTTGATTGAACCAGTACTACATGTTATATGTTGGTTTAGTTTAGTGTATAGTTTATCTAGGAGATCCGCAGGAGAACTAAAGTGACCGATATAGCTCTTAGAGCTAGTAAGTTGAAGTGGCAATGGGCAGGCCACATCGCTCGTAGAACTGACAACCGATGGGGAAGAAAGGTTCTCGAGTGGCAACCACGAACCGGAAGACGCAGCGTAGGCCAGCCCCCTACTCGGTGGACCGACGACCTGGTGAAAGCCGCGGGGAGCCGATGGATGCAGGAGGCGAGTAGCCGCTGAAGGTGGCGTGCTCTGGGGGAGGCCTATGTTCAGCAGTGGACGTCTTCAGGCTGTTAATGATGATAGTTTATCTACTTATAATACCTATATCAAAATTATCGATAACCCATCGACACCTGTAAAATCATCTCTAATTTCAAAATGTAAACAACTGGGATAACCTTCTTGTAGATTTACGATTTGTACCAAAAATCAAATTCTAATTTAATTGCAGCAATGAAATCACCCAATTCTAATCCAGCTCGAAGTTCTACGTATGTTTTATGTGAACGCAATCTACTTACACACAAAAATATATCGTAAACACGAAAAGTATTCACACCGTAGAAACTGTATAATTTGTCCAGTGTAAATCTTCTTGAGTATTGGAATATGCATTCCAAATACAGCATAAGTCAATGTCTTTATTTTAAATAAGTATTTTGATCAATTTATTTACTAAACACTAAAATATAATAAAAAAACCATAAAACACATAACTTTCTGTAACATCAAATGAAACGTCATTGAACGAGCATGCGTAGTTGCTTCAATCATTGCAGCGACTACGCATGCCCGTAAAACGGCTAAATAAAATGACAGCGGAAAAAGAATCAATTTAAAACATCATGCAATTTCTTCACTTGGTAAGGTAGTAATGTTGCAAAGTTGCACTACGCATTGGTGTTCGCAAAAGTTGAACTTCGCTCCATCTGTTTAGTCAATTGTTTTTTTCTCTAATCTGTGTATCATACTTTTTTTTTTGTTCGCCCTTTTGGGCAGGCTAAAGTCGTGAGACCATACCGCCTAGTCTTTCGTAGGAAATGTGTTTCATACCTATTTTTGAAAACTAGTCATGAGACGCTATTTTATTGATATCGATACTTCGCTGAACAGAGATTTAGTTTAATAAAAGCCTGACACCTAAAATAAACAAAGCTAATGGCACCCCAGAGAACTGACTTCATTTGTGTCATGACTGTATGGCCCAGCTAGTTCAAGAAATAAATAATAGAGCCTAAAAATTTGGCATATCGAGGAATGGTATGCAAATGAGTAGGTAAGTGTACTGTACGTAGAGTGCGATTCAAATTGGGTGGCCGGCTGTGTAGTGCGCTGCAAGTCCCCGCTTGCTGCGCTCACCGCTTACTTCAGCCCGGGCTCATCTAACTTTTTGTACTGCGCAGCGCTTCGTGTTGATCCTAATATTCAACACCTACTAGGTGTTTACAATACAATACGTGTAAATGTAATGTATATTGTGTATTGTAGGTACTTAAATGTGTATTGAACGCAACCGGCATCTACAAATACTTAGATTTTGTTGAGATACTTAGGTATTTTAGTTTTGTCTTCACGGTTGTTTATTTTTGGAGGAATAAAATAAAACCGGCCAAGTGCGAACCGGACTCCGTACCATTATCTATAAAAACCAGCACAAAAATCACGTTTATTTTATGGGAACCCCCTTAAATATTTATTTTATTCTGTTTTTTAGTATTTGTTGTTATAGCGGCAACTGAAATAGGTAGGTACATCATCTGTGAAAATTTCAACTGTCTATCTATAACGGTTCATGAGATAGATACAGCCTGGTGACAGACGGACGGACAGACAGACAGACAGACAGACAGACGGACGGACGGACGGACGGACGGACGGACGGACGGACGGACGGACGGACGGACAGCGGAGCCTTAGTAATAGGGTCCGTTTTACCTTTTACCGTTTGGGTACGGAACCCTAAAAATAGCCTATTCAGGATTTTTTTGGAAGCACTTATCATCTTACATATCTTTAGTTAACTAGTTACACGCCCCGGGTTCACCCGCGGATAAAATGTATCCTAATCCTATGTGTTAATCCATCTCCGTCCACTTGGCTCCCCTAGCTTGGATCTCCTGGGGGGTTCCAGATTAACACACACGCAATTTTTTTTCTCTAATCTGTGTTTTAGAGTGATGATGAAGTGATAGACTACCTACTTAAGTACCTAAGTGATTAGCACCCATCGCATCCCATATTCATCGCATCGTTCCGATCCAAAATCTAAGACCCACACTTTTCTTCTTTATCCTGAATGTAGATGAAGGAGACGGGAACAGTGCTGACCAAGTAGGTACCTAGACCTACATTCGCATAGCTATAATGACCCTAATGCAAGTTAGTACAATATTATCACACTTCACACTAATATTATAAAGGCGAAAGTTTGTATGTGACTATGTGTGTATGTTTGTTACTCCTTCACGCTCAAACGGTTGGACGGATTTGGATGAAGTTTGGAATGTAGATAGCTTGTGTGCTGGATTAACACATAAGCTACTCTTTATCCGCGGGTGAAACCACGGGGTGCAGCTAGTGCTGAATACAGCCCTATTCAAACCTAGCGGAAAATACCGCGCGCAGTATTTTGTATTAAAGTTCCAGGGCTAGAGCGAAACTTGAGCGAAACTTCATACAAAATACCTAGGCGGAATCCCGCGCGGTATACCGCACAGGCAGCGGTACGAATAACGCGCCGGCTTGGATAGGGCTTAAGTATCTACATATTTAAAAGTGAACATGAGCGGAAAATAGCTCAATAACTAATTAATATTACTTACTTATTTTTGTATCTAAGTACCTAACTACTTGCCATTTTCACAACACACGTAATAATATCAATCAGATTGATCTACTGCTTGTAGGTAATCCCGTATTTATTGGCCCGTACGAAGGATAACATAGAAGGATAAAGATATCCCAAAGGGAAATTATACCTAATAGAATTTTGTTCAAACACTGTTTCCATATTTCTTGACCCGTACAATTATTGAACAAATATAAAAGGGGAAGCTGGTTTTATTTGGGTTCGCTCTAATTACGAACATAGAGGTAAATTGGCGATTAAGTTTTACTATAAGTACGTTAGTTAATAGACGTTGGGTATGAATAGAATATAATAATACCTAATTATTAGCTATATTTTGGTAGCCTACCTAATTGAAGTTTAAATAAACAAATGAACTGAAAGAAAATTGAAAAGATAGCTTGTTAGGCGCTTGTATAGGAAAATAGAGACATTAGTTTCATTGAAGCTCGCTTCGCTCGCGCATTATTGTCGACTGTACCGTTTATTTGTAATCGGATAACTTCATGTAGGTACCTATTTATTAACTTCAGACTGAAATATCAAAATGCCTAGGGCCCCTAGGCTAGGTCTCTTTAATCCGGGCCTGTACCTAGTACACTTGGTACGTACCTACTATACTATAAAAGTAGAAAACGTAGATTGAAAATTGAAAACGTATAACACTCTATAAAAGCACTTACGTATCCCCTGATATGACACGCTCGCAACCGTTTCAAAACGATGTCATTTGCCCATCACCACAGCCGCAACCAACATTAAAACGTAGGTACCTACTACAGCGAGGATGCCCCGCGGGAAGAACGTGAATTATTCATGAAAGTCTTCCGGTTCGATTGCCTTTTCCGCAGAACAGTTCTTTTTTGCGATATAAATGTTGTAAGTGGTTGTTATTGGGTTCATATAACGAGTAAACTTTTGTTACGTGCAAAGAACCGTTATTCATTCAATAAACTATAGGTACTACGGTACTATATGCAACTATACCTACATATAGTTATATCTCAATACTATATCTCAATAGTGGCAATGGGCAGGTCACATCGCTCGTAGAACTGACAACCGATGGGGAAGAAAGGTTCTCGAGTGGCGACCACGATCCGGAAGACGCAGCGTAGGCCGGCCCCCCACTCGGTGGACCGACGACCTGGTGAAGGCCGCGGGGAGCCGATGGATGCAGAAGGCGAGCAGCCGCTCAAGGTGGCGTGCTCTGGGGGGAGGCCTATGTTCAGCAGTGGACGTCTTCAGGCTGTTAATGATGATGATGACTATAATCTCTACAATGTAACAAATATTACTACTAAACTCAACTAGCTACACTACCAAATACAGACACAATTACCCAAGTAAGTAAATAAACAGCTGATAAAAGATAAGTTCCATGGGTTAGGAATACCTAAGCGATGGAACTTCTCTTTTATCCTAGTTCGCAACTTCCTGAGTGTAATGTAATATTGACAGTGTGTAGGTATCACATCACACACGCATAATCATCAGCCGGAAGACGTCCACTGCTGAACACAGGTCCCCCCACAAAAGGATGCTTTAACATAGGAAGGGTTTGCCATACACATTTGGTGATCGCAGAAGGTTTTAATGTACCGAGGAAAATACTGATGCCTGGGTATTTCTTTAGCCAGTTATTATGGCACTCGTGGTGCTCAGGATGTCAGGCGCGGATCCAGCAATTTAGTTGGGAAGGGGGGCTGAATCTTAGCCCCATGTGCCAAGAACTTTCAAATTACCTAATTCAAATGATCTTATTTATCATCTCAACCGTTCTGATTCTAAGTTTTAACAAAAGCATAAAGCTCAGCTCTGATGCGCTATTGCATTACTAAAGTTTTTCCAGGTGCAATTAGCTTAGCTCTCAGAACGTGTTCTCTACGGAGTTGCACTTGGGAAATAATGATCTATTCTGTCGTTTCAAAATCAAATTATGTAACTAATTTACTTTACCAAAACTAACTATACCTACCTATCTAGGTAACCAAACACTGAATAAAGTTAAGTAGGTTGTAAGTAGGTAACCAAAAACTAGTTATCCAGCATCTATGTTTCAAAGTTACGGGCTTATGCAATGTAGAGCAAGTACCTATATAAGTATTGCCAGGTGCAATTAGCTTAGCTTTCAGAACGTGTTCTCTACGGAGTTGCACTTGGGAAATAAAATTGATCTTAATTATCTATATACTTATCATCTTTTAATATACCTAAGTACTTACCTAAGGAGGCGTCTAAGCACAACTTTTATGTTTATAGGGGGTGTCTGATAGGGACTAAAGCCCCGTGGCTTTCACTGTGGATTTAAAAATAATGCTTTTTGTTGATTTGTGGTCATGTTATAGAAATTAATGTTCCGTTCGATTTTATTTACATTATTTATATTTATTTATTATACATACGTAATTAGGTATAATATTACGTAGAGCGTAACTGCAGAATGCTGTTGAATGGTGTATCCCAATAAAACACAGCACTCAGGGATATGGGTACACTTCTATAAGAGAAATATTTTTTTAAACCAAATTAGAAGGTACTTTCAGAAATTAGCGCCTAACATACGAACCCACAAACTCACAAACTTTACCTCATTTTAGTATTAGAGAGAACCATTAATTTTAACCCTTTAGGTATGCTCGTTCTATTGATAGTACCTACCTTCATGAATACATATACCTACCCTAATACCTATCTAATGTCCCGAAAAAAGATTTATAGGTAAACCACCCTAAACCTCCCGAGGGGGCGTATAAAACAGAAAGGATAAGGCCTGGAGCTATTTTTGGTATTCTCCGATTCAGATGTTATTCACTATTATACTTACTTACGCTCTTTCGTAGCTACTTAGTAGTACCATATTGTGTTAGCACTTTGTGTCTCAAAGTGTTGATATTGAATTTCAAGTAAAAAACATTAGGCTGGGTTAATTTTATCTGATGGATGTACGATAACATTTCGGTATCTAATTTGAGGGAATTTGATTTCGTATGATAGTATTATACCTATTAGTGTCAAAGAATCTGATTATTACCTATCTAAGGTACAACGTGCCGACCGTTTTCAACCGTCATCCAAATAAACGACCCCATAAGTTCCCGTTACATTACATTATCGGGAGAAGGAAACCCGTTCCTTGGTTACCAAGCTCCCACAATTAATCTTGACTGCAAACAGATCTTCCACTCTGTCGCCAAAAACACGCTATTTTTAGTTTAGTCATCATCTTCTTTGACTTGTCCCATTTTTTATTGGGGTCGGCTCCCAATCTAACCTGTAGCGGCAAGGTACTAGAACTACACGAGCGACTCCCATCTCGCAACTCATAAGAAACCAGTAACAGAGATGGTTAGATCAGGCGTCTGATTCTATCAAGCCTCTGACTACTCGTAACGATTGCCATAGAAGCACGGAGCGATGGCATCGAATACTGCACATAACTTACTATAAGTCATTGGTGCAGGGCCGAGGATCGAACCCGGTGCCGTAAGATTGCGAATAGCGCACATACTACCGCTCGGCCACCATCGCTCTTTATTTTTATTATCGCTATTTTTAGTTTCATAATAAAATCACACTGATATTATAAAGCTGAAAGTTTGTATGTGTGTATGTTTGTTACTCCTTCACGCTCAAACGGCTGGACGGATTTGGATGAAACTTGGAATATAGATAGCTTATGTACTGGATTAACACATAGGCTACTTATTATCCGCGGGTGAAACCGCGGGGCGCAGCTAGTAAATAAATAAATAACACCCAACGATCGCATACATAAGTAGATCCTTAGGATTTCGTATCTAGGGGACTCAAGAACTACGAGGACCATGGTCCCACGACAACACTCAGGCACAGAACAAGTACTTGCGCATTTATTTGTGCACAAATACATGTCCTGTCGCGGGAATCAAACCCGCAGCGTCTGGGTTATCAACCCACCTGATCAACAACCAAACCACAGAGGCAGTAATATTTTTCCTCCAATCATAACTTATCAGTTCGAGTTTGACATTTGCAATTATCTATTAGACCAATCACAGCATCATACTGGCCAATCATAAAAGCCCATTTTCTTGTGCCTCCTAACGGTTACTCGTGGACCGTGGTCCTTCGAGAAACACGCTTTCTTCTCCACTGATTGATTACTCCACGCCATCTCCCCATTACCCAACCTATTCATGAACACATGACGTCGATACACGACGTTCCCGTCACGATACAAGCCCTTATGGTGGCGTTATGGCATTTTTTTACATTATGCTTGGTTGGTATGACTTTGACTTATCGACTTGAATGGTCTATTTGCAAATCTGGGCACCGTGCCGGATTTGATGCTTTACGATTGGCTCAAATAGGTATTTATTTTCTTGCCGAGTGGGGATCGTGCCGAATCACTGTCATCATCATCATCATCATCATCATCATATCCGTATGGTATATAATCAGCCTGAAGACTTCCACTGCTGAACATAGGCCTCCCCCAAAGAGCGCCATTTTGAGCGGCTGCTTGCCTCCTTCATCCATCGGCTCCCCAAATCGCTATACAGGGTACAATTGAATTCATTATCATCAATTGAGTGCGTGATAGTACATAATTTATTGATGACTAGCTTTTGCCCGCGGCTTCGCACGCTTGTATTGTGTTATTTCTACGTTTAGGTAGTCTAATAATAGCTTAGTTCATGCATTTCCTATATACCAAACAACAAAATCCACTAAATCTTTTCGGAGCTCAGCACGTATTGGCAGATTAGGTAGCACACGTGTAAAAATGTTGTTTGGGTAGTAGGTAAGTATGGCTTTTCACGTGTCATCAGATCACCTACACATTGATAAAATAGTGGGTTAGAAACTGCAAATCATAGGTACAATATATAATTAAATATGTACCTACTTGGACCTACCTTATACTTAGACGTTAGTTTTTTTAAATATACGATAGGTCTAGGCATCTAACTAATAAAAGTTCTATAATATGGTATACCTACATACCAGTGATACGGTCGATCTTTTCCTTGTCATTTTCACTTCAACAGATGTTCTTGTGTATTCACCATAAAAACCGTTCAAGTCTTCATAAGAGGTTCCAGTGAATTTTGTTTAGGTAGTAAGTATACCTACATAAGTACCATACCTATTATTTAGGCAGTTTAGAAAAATACAAAACAAACACACATTGGTCAGTTTTTATATCCGCGCGCTTTTCTAGAGTATCTTTGTTGCATTCACCACATTTTTTTTTACTTTCTTAAGTTTGGTCCATACGAATTGAGTATTTAGCTAGTGTCAACAATAATTTTATAAAATACATACTTTATAGCTGGAGTACTGCATTTACCTATACGATGCGTACATAATTAATTTTGTTAATACTAATTAGAAATCACAAATACTTACGTACGCCACTGTAAAAAGAGTCGACATTTATATTACGGCTGCTATTTTTCAGGTTGTCTCATTCCCACTGCACTTTCAACATAGTGGTGAGAGTGAGAAAATAACATGTGTACAAAGCTCTAATCAGATTCGCTTTTGCAAAGAACGTTTAATTTTTAGGGTTCCGTAACAGTTTTGAAATAAAGGAACACTTATAGGTAAGATCACTTTGTTGTCCGTGTGTTTGTCTTTCTAAGAATCTGTCGAGACCATTACTTATTTTAGAAATAACGGAAAGAATTAAGCTTAAATTGATATCTATGATCAATTAACTCAAATACGGCTATCATCATCATCATCATCAACAACGACATCCTGAAGACGCCCACATTCAAAGACCTTTTAATAATTAACCTTCTTGTAGCAATCGAGTAACCAATAATATTTTGCTCTAACCTGTAGTTTGTCCTAAAGAGAATATAACCGCTCAGTTTGTTCATTGAGAAGCCCACAGACCTAACATATTTTAACTATTAAAACCTTTAAAAATCATTTACCTACGTAAAAGAAGAAGAAGAAATGAAAACTGAACGTTACACGGCCATGTTGCTAATTCGAGGATCTTACCTATCCTATATATTGTCCTATCCTAATGTATAGTTATACTTACCTACATCTAAGTACCCTTTTAAAACATTTTTCATAAAATATTTCGTATCATTGGCTAAATACAAATGTCGTCTAATGCCAAAATAAAAAAAAATCTGCTTTCACACTATTTAACATTTGTTGGTATGTCATTTGTTTTTTCTCTAATCTGTGGTTGGTATATGTATCTATTTAACTTGTGACAGGTTGATAGAACGTAAATTGTTATGTAAGCAAAACAGGTGACGTCATACAAAACATTAAACATTTCTATATTGTGGGGAAAATTTAATGCTAATGTTTAAGAAAAATTACTAAAAGGAACAGTAAAATATACAAGAAATGAAATGAAGGCAATTAATTCGCTTTTAACTCACTTTTCAATAAAAAAGATATAAATAAAATATTAAATTCGTTGCTTGCAAAATTACGTTCTGCTGTTGAATAATGACACTTGACCATAGGGGCGGGACATCAACGATAACTACAATCGAAGAATAATCGAAAACAAAATGATAAATCGTTTGGATTACTTTTATTGCTAAATAGCGTGGGCACAAAATACGGTGTTGCCAACCGTAATAAAAATATTCGGCAAAAATTACCTGAAAAATCGGTTTTTAAAAGAAAAATCGATAGTTTGAAATAAAAAAAGATACCGTGAGATCGAATTTCCACAAATAAGCACTCATCCATTGCTAGTCTGGTTTCAACTCGTAACTTTTGCTTTCGTCTGTCCGGAATTGGATATACGACTCGCGTACAGGTCATAGTTTTCAGCGAATCTTGACGATACTTGATACACAATTCCGATGACAATACGTCAAGGGTTTGATTTTCCTCAATAAATTCTTATCATCTAAATCGATACCTACGTTTTATACCCCACCCACATGTACTTGTGTTTCCTCTAATTTCAACAATGGGAATATTATATTATTTACCACGCACTCTAAGGTAGGTAGGTCTACCTAAGATAGATATCATGATTATATGATATGTGTCTAAAAATAATCGTTAATCGGTATTATGTATCTAAAATAATCGTTAATTATCGAACCGAATATTGGCCTAAAAATCACTAAAATTGTTTTTTGACATGTGACAGATGACATTACATAAGCTTCACAGGTGCCTTCCAGTTTGAAAACAATTAAAAAAATCAATCGGCCATGTTGTTTAACACTCCGATTCGTTTCGTAATGAAATCTCAATAATTGTCATCAATTTTTTTTAACGATATATCAATTTTAATATATCCTATGTTAAGCGCCGGTTATTTCTAAGCATATTAGTGAAAACCGCATGAAAATCCATTCAGTATTTTAGGAGTTCAGTCATAACAAACAAACAAACAAACAAACAAACAGACAAAGTGTTTAAAAAGTGGCTTAACGTGATCAGCGGCTAATTTTAAGCCAACCTGTGTCATTTTTTTCTTGATATCTTGCAATTACAGATTTTTTTATCTCTACAGTTTTATTATATGTATAGATAGATTATTAAAGAGTAAAGAGTGCAAATGAGAATATTTTTTTACTGAAAATTATAAAGAGTGCCGTCGCCTAACGTAGTTGGCACGAATGATTTTGCTAATTTTAATAGTTTTTGTTACCTTGTATGTAATAATTAAAAACAGTAAGCACTTTCATTATTTTAATTTAATATTGTAGGTACTTGTAGCAGTTGATTAAGTAAGTTATCCCATTTTTGGAGTTATAATCAATACAAAATCGACGTGTTAGATTTCATAAATTTTTGTCTACACGTGACCGGTCATAGGAGTAAGGATGCTAATGAATTCAATTACACCCAGTATCAATTGTTTTTTCTCTAACCTGTGTATCGAGAGCAGTGATGATGTGACTGGTCTTAGCTTTCTGATGACATAGTACATTAGGATAGGTAAGTAGCAATGAAGGTAATCATCACAAAGATTTCAGATTTTGTATACGCAACGTAAGATAAACATAACTGGTTCTGAAACATTGTAGTCAGTGTTTACTAATAACTAGTAAAACTATGTAAGCCTACCTATAATCAAAATTATTGGACAGTTGATTTATTTCGAATATTTTTTTCAAATGATGATAATGAATTTGTGTTTAGGGACGTATGCTGCCAGTTCGCATATGGTACACCTACACACCTTATGCGAGCTGGCACCATTTAAACTGTCTCTTTCAAACACGTGCATACTATAATATTATCAGAAATAATTATTTACCTACCTAGCAATTTTCTATTCTGGTTGAACTCTTCCATAAATTAAGCCAAATTGAATTTGATTTTGAAAAATTATAGCATTAAAAAATTAAAAATGTCGATCTAATACCTACCTACCTTCTCGGCCGTATTTTCAACATGATTTTAGGCAGTTATAAATTATTCATCTGCATAATTACGAAGTATGATTATGTGAAATAATAATTTTATTCATGTCAAGTTAAAGCTGCCGCAAGATAAAATTCAAAAGGTAAATATACCTCTACGTAGACTTGTATTGAATATTAATGAGCCATTTTCTTTCTTCATTCCTCGGGTTTGGGGAAATCTTGGCAGACATTCTTAGGAGGTGATATTTAATAACGAAGGTGACCTTGGTTAGCAATCCGTAGTAAGTAGGTATTGATTTATTTGTATTCCAGATATTTCTATCTAGGTACTTACCTAGAGACCTAGAGTCGCCACGTGACTACGGATATGGATGCAATATGGTCAAAACGTGGTTATTATTCAAAATCACATACTTATTTATATGAATAAAATTCTGTGCTTGATATAATTTAAGCTTTTTCAAGAGACGACGTGGTTGTTACCATGAAGATATCAGTAAAACTGGAGTCATTTCAAAATGTAAATCGCATTAGGTGCTACGATGACCAAATTGCGTAAAATTGGAAAAGAACTCACCGATAAAAGTTTACAACATTAGCAACCTTGTTGCTGAAACCTTGTTAACGAGGTGACTTGTTAACGAGAAAGTAATGAACTTGGCGATGGTTTGGTTAGTTGCAAGTTCCAATGATTTGCATGACCTAAAACTTATTAGATTTTAATGTCGAACTTTGTACGTAAATGAAGAAAATTATGAAGGATGATGAATTTTAGGCTTCCCAGTTTACACTTGACATAAAGGCATAAGTACATACCTATACTTAATTATATCGGCTGCATTACGCTAAAACAAAAACCAAATGACCAAGTACCTAGATCTTTTTGTTTTTTTTTAGCGGAGTAATATTATCTAATATAGATATAATAAAACTGTAGAGATAAAAAAGTCTGTAATTTTTTTTTTTTTTTTTTTTTTACGTGATTGAATGACGTGACGAGCTAGTCGTTCACCTGATGTTAAGTGACACGGCCGCCCATAACAGTTGCAGTGTCACCCGGAACTTTACAACAATAAAGTTTCGCGCGACACTGCACTGCGCACGTCATCCTGAGACATCACCCAGTTTAGTAATCAGATTACTAGACTGAGTGATCAGATCATAAAGCCTCATTTGCCCAGTAATTTCACTAGCTACAATGCCCTTCAAACCGGAACACAGTAGTGCTTGCACACTACTGCTTGGCGGCAGAATAACTGGCAAAGCGGTGGTACCTACCTAGACGAACTTTGCAGAAAAGTCCTACCACCTAGTAAATATATCTATCTCTTCTCTCAAGAAAGCGTATGGCCAAATAAAACGCAACAAAACGTGTATGGCGTGATCAGACTGATCGTCCATTGGTCAAAATGCTTTCTCGAGAGAGTAATGTCGATTTTTATAGCTCATGCTAGCTGCTATAGTCTCCGAATTGCAAGATATCAACAAAAAAATTACACAGGTTGGCTTAAAATTAGCCGCTGAATACGTTAAGCCACTTTTTAAACACTTTGTCTGTTTGTTTGTTTGTTTGTTTATTTGTTTGTTTGTTTGTTTGTTTGTTATGACTGAACTCCTAAAATACTGAATGGATTTTCATGCGGTTTTTACTAATATGCTTAGAAATAACCGGCGCTTAACATAGGATATATTAAAATTGAAATATCGTTAAAAAAAATTGATGACAATTATTAAGATTTCATTACGGAACGAATCGGAGTTTTAAACAACATGGCCGCTTGATGGTTTTTTTTTTGGTTACTTATAGTAAGCATAGAGAAAAAAACCGCTTACGCTGAAGAGATGGGACTCCCATAGAGAAAAGAGTTAGTTGTATGAAACGTGCGCTACACGTATAAGTGTAGCGCACGTTTCATACAACTAACTCTCCTCTGTCTATCAATATTTTTAAATGCGTTATTGAATGAATGGGAAGATTTTAGGTACGTTACTAAGTTAGGTTTTTAGGTAAAGGTTTTAGGTAAGTTTTTTTTAAGTTGGCTACTGTTTCCGCCATAACGGTAAGTTGTAAGCTGTGATTGTAAGTTACCACATATTGTCACAGATTAGAAAAAAAACAATCGACTACACTCTGTGCCACATGTTTATCTGGAGGCAAAGATTAAAGAAAAAGACTCTGTGAATGGATATGACCAAAGAGTAATATTAGTACCGCTACTCTAAGAGAATCAAAACATTTTATAGGTTTCCTATTTATATTTTTACAGGTTTGTTTAGCATTTTAGAAGTTAAATAGATACATATACCAACAAATATTAATAGTGTGAAAGTAGTATGTTTTTTTTTATTTTGGCATTAGACGACATTTGTACTTAGCCAATGATACGAAATATTTTATGAAAAATGTTTTAAAAGGGTACTTACTTAGAGTATAGACTAAAAGCATAGAGATATCCATCAAAACGATATTATATTTGTACTGCTCACACGTATCGCTACGTCAGTGGCGAAGGAAAGAAACAAACATAAAGTAACTAGCTACGCTTGCGAAAAGTCAAACAGAAAAAACAGTTGACTCGAGTCGAAAAAATGGTACGGTGAAATTTCGCAAGTGTAGCTAATATCGTATGTTTGTTTTTTTCCTTCGCCACTGACGTAGCGATACGTGTGAGCAGTACAAATATAATATCGTTTTGATGATCCCTCTTTGCTTTTAGTCTATACTCTAAGGTTTTTCTATACAAATCTGTCAGACTCATTCACATCAAAGTGTCCACTTCTTATAAAAAGTGTCCAAAAAAGTGGTACGCTTGACAGATAATGAAGTTCTCTCTATGCTTTTAGTCTATACTCTAAGGGTTCTTAGATATAGGTAAGTATAATTATACTTTATGGTAAGATCTTCGAATTAGCAACATGGCCGTGTAACGTTCGATTTTGATTTCTTCTTCTGCTTTCACGTAAGTAAATGAGTTTTAATAGTTAAAATATTTTAGGTCTGTGGGCTTTTCAACGAACAAACTAAGCAGTTATTATTCTATTTGGGACAAACCACAGGTTAGAGTAAAAATTATTGGTTACTCGGTTGCTCCAAGAAGGTTAATTATATCTTTGGGTGTATACATGCAATCAGAAATTAAACTTCTTTTTTCTTTTTTGGTGGTAATTGCTTGGCTCTACGGACAAGTTGTAAAGTTTATTAGAATTTGGCAAGAAGAAGAAAGGTCTTTGAAAGAGGACGTCTTCAGGATGTTGTTGTTGATGATGATGATTATGATGATGATGATGATGATGATAGCCGTATTTGAATTAATTGATCATAGATATCAATTTCAGCTTAATTCTTTCCGTTATTCCTAAAATAAGTAATGGTCTCGACAGATATTTAGAAAGACAAACAGACGGACAACAAAGTGATCTTACCTCAAATTCAAATTCAAATTCAATTTATTTCACAGTTTGTAACATAACAGTACAAAAAAGCGTCTAAGGCGTTACAAATAAAATATTTTTAAAAAAAGTCATCATCATCTTATTATTGACACTGGCTAAATACTCAATTCGTATGGAGTCAAACTTATGAAAGTAAAAAAAATATGTGGTAAATAAATGGTAAATAAAAAGCGCGCGGATGTGAAAAACTGACCAATGTGTGTTTGTTTTGTATTTTTCTAAACTGCCTAAATAATAGGTAAGTACTTAAGTAGGTATACCTACTACCCAAACAAAATTTACTGGAACCTCTTATCAAGACTTGAACGGTTTTTATGGTGAAAACACAAGAAAAATCTGTTGAAGTGAAAATGACAAGGAAAAGATCGAACGTATCACTGGTATGTAGGTATACCATAGAACTTTTATTCGTTAGATGCCTAGATCTACCGTATATTTAAAAAAACTAACGGCTAAGTATAAGGTAGGTCTAAGTAGGTACATACATATGATTTGCAGTTTCTAACCCACTATTTTATCAATGTGTAGGTGATCTGATGACACGTGAAAAGCCATACCTACCTACAACCTAAACAACATTTTTACACGTGTGCTACCTAATCTGCTAATACGTGCTGAGCTTCGAAAATTTTTTGTGGATTTTGTGATTTGGTATAGAGGAAATGCATGAACTAAGCTATTATTAGACTACCTAAACGTAGAAATAACATAATACATGCGTGCGAAGCCGCGGGCAAAAGCTAGTTATATAAATATTCTTGTATCATTTTGTACTAATTGAAGGAGTAGGTAAGTTTAACTTTTTTCCTAATCCGTACGTAACCAGGGTATAACTACCAAAAATTTCATATTTCTTTATACATAGGTACCTACATATTTTATGTGCGACGTTATTTGAATAATGATCACGGAATATCTCAATGTGCTGATATGTATTAGGCTGATACATGTCTTCAATCATAACATTCGACATTTATGATCAAATTAAACTACAGTGTAAGAATACCGATTTATACAGAAAGTGACATCAGGCGAGTGTACTCCAAATAATTTTGAGCCTTTGCTGAAGAATTCACTACTTCCACAGTACCTACCTATGTACAATTTACGTAGATTATGGATATTAATATTGAGCGGGGTGCGTGGTACTTTAGCCAAGGTATCAGCCTGAAGAGGTCCACTGCTGAATCGCGCTGCATCTCCCGGTTCGCCGGCCACTCGAGGACCTTTCTTCCCCATCGGTTGTCAGTTCTACGAGCAATGTGGCCTGCCCACTGCCACATCAACTTGCTAATTCTAAGAGCTATATCGGTGGCGGAGGCTATTTATACCTTCACTGAATTACCCAGAGTATGTATTTAAGAACTTCGAATATTTAGGATCGGTAAACACAGCCTCACTTACGAGCCAATAAAAGAAAATGAGTTTCCCGTACGCATAGTAGGTACCTATAAATAAAGAACATACGTACTTCAATATCGTATTACGGTTTTCTCCGTGTTGTCAAATAATATCCTGTACAAAAGAACGACACACAATACTTGGCGGTAAGAAGGCCACAGGTATATCATTTTCGGAGATATTTGAAACGGTGTTTGAACATCAACTGAAAACGCAATATTCTACGAAGTTAGACAGCTATCTCCAACCGGGTAATCTAGCGTAGGTAAGTAGTTAAAGTTACTGTGTATGCCGTTATTCTAACAACGGTTAAATTGTGCAGCTTAAGAATTTGAAATGCCAACTTGACTGTACTTTAAAGTTAACTGTAGATAGTGCAACCCAGTCTAAGCGTTAGCTATACTCTTGTAGAACTCAAGATGATTTAGGTACCTACTTGATCATCAAGAGAGACAAAGTGTTTGTTATTCTTCATCTCACGTAGACTAGCTGGCGCTATCTTTGTCCTTTACTGTCTGATTGGCGACACCATGTCGCGTCTCGTCAGCTCAAGGACAAATCTAGCTAAATAAACTGAACAGTATGATAGTAGGTACCTATCTACTGTTTTATTATGACAGACAAAGCCAATGTACAACATGAAGATATAACACCCTTGAATTGAAAATCGCGAAGAGGTACAGCAAACTTGTATTATTGTAAGTAATAAATTAATATAGTAACTAGTTTTGTAGTTTATTCACTAAATAAACTATTAGTCCTAGTAGTTGACCGAGCAAACGAAGTTGGCGAAAGTCTCTGCTTCAACTCGGGATTTTTGCTTTCGTCTGTCCGGATGTACGTACTCGCGTACAGGTCCCATTTTTACCGAATCTTGACGAAACTTGGTATACAGGTTTTACAGGTCCAGGGAATTTTTTGGTAACAAAAACTAAATGAAAAATTTATATCTAGTTTAATTCCGCTAAAAATAACTATAAGATTATCTATATTGGGGAACTTGTAAAGGATTGTTGTAGGTAAATGTATTACAATAATGATAAGAAATGTATAAGGTATAATATTTTTATTGAAATTAACTCGGATGCCTAAATTGGTCCAACATTCGTTGCACAGGATTAGGAAAACCCAGTAAACACCTAATTAGACCAAGGACAAACTAATTTAAACGATTCAACTTAATAATGTTGTTTTCCACATAACTTGTAAAAACGTAATTGGTGCAGAGCCGAGAGAGATTCGAACCGGTATCAAAAGCGTCGGTTTCAAAGTCACGGAATACCAACGAGCCACACTCGCTCATAATGGCGATACATCACGTACCAAAACCAATGTTAATAAAAAGGGTGGTAAACGGTTAAACCGCAAGTGAAAGTCACGCACGACACGTACGCGGCTTTACATACAGCCACCACCAGCCCACCACACAGGGCGGGCTGAGTCAATTGCGGGGACGGTGATTGAGCTATAAACTTGGTTTACAACGCGTTTTATGTATAAATACTTATGCATATAGGTAGGTACGTGTATAAAAACTGTGTCTGAGCAAAATCTGTAGATAGTCACTTTGAATATTTTTTTATTTTATTGTTGCGCTATACTTCTTTTTTGGATATAGAAGTAAAACACTAACTAAGTAGCTCAAAATTGTCCCGTTTTTGCAAACCAACCAAATTATTTAAAATGTATTTTTATTTTATTAAAATTTTGTAGCTCGCTGCGCTCACCCTTTGATATTACCTTTTCCATGTCAGTCGTTTAATTAAGATTGGAAGGTCTAATTTTGAAGATTTATTCCTTTATTGGAAAACCAACAGCTTATTGTAACTTTACTGATATATATTTTGATCTAGATTTACTTATAAACATGAAAAATTTTGGCGCTCGCCTCGCTCGCGCATTCATATTTAACTGCTAGCTGCATGTTGTAGGTACGGTACCTACAACATGTTTGTGTTTGCTGCCCAGCAAATATCAACACCCTCATATCGTTTTATTTATCTAATACAATTTACCATTGGATAAACACACAATTTACCGCGGGTACATTTCGTAAACATTTTATGAAAGTGGTTGTTGAATCACTTTAGTAAAATGTTTACGAAAACATACGTTTATCTGTCCACAGTGAGATCAGCGTCCATGAACCGTATGCCGCGACAGCCGGCCGCCGAGCGCGACGCCGGGGAGTCTCGACACCAACAGAAATCTGGGGACTTGGAACTACAGCTTCAAAGTATATTGGCATTTTGTTACTTTATTTTTTACTAGCAGTGCCCCGTTGCTTTATAAACTTAACTGTTCACCCATTTCCCGCAAGAACTCTTAATTTTCTTATCGAGCTCTTGACAGTTATTCGTAAAACAGTTGCATACTTAGAGTGGGTTTTTTGATCCGCAGTAAAAGTAACTATTGATAACTTTTTTTATGTAAATGAATGACGTGACGAGCTAGTCATTTACCTGATGTTAAGCGTCACGGCTGCTTATAACAGATTGTAGTATCACTCGGAACTCTAAATTAATATAGTTCTGCGTGTCACTGCACTGCGCACGTCATCCTGAGACTTCACACAGTATAGTAATAAGATTACTAGACTACGTATATGTGATCAGGTCATAAAGTCTCATTTGCCCAGTAATTTCACTACCTACAATGCCCTTCTAACCAGAACACAGTAGTGCTTGCACACTACTGCTTGCTGCAGAATAACTGGCAAAGCGGTGGTACCTACCTAGATGACCTTTGCAGAAAACTCCTACCTAGTAAAACGGCCTAGTAACCTTAACTACGGATGGAAAAACCTATCCTAGAGTCATGTGGGCTTTCAGTTAGAGTAGTGATCCAATTATTTTAGTTAGACTGTGATACTTTGACCGTGTATAAAAAAAACGAAATAACTTACATTTACTACTAGTTTTGCACGGTATAATAATATCTCTATTCCAAATTTCATTAAAATCCGTTAAGCTATTGGAGCGTGCAGAGGGCAAACACCCTCTCACACAAACTTTCGCGTTTAATATAGTGCGATTCAAACTCGATGTTGGCTGTGAAGTGCGCTGCAAGCCTCCTGTACGCTGCGTTCACCGCTTTCTCTACCCGCGCTCACGGCACGGCGGCAGTATTCAATGAATATCTTTCATACAAACCATTCCTATATCACCATCAACAGCCTGAAGACGTCCACTGCTGAACATAGGCCTCCCCCAGAGCGCGCCACCTTGAGCGGCTGCTCGCCTCCTGCATCCATCGGCTCCCCGCGGCTTTCACCAGATCGTCAGTCCACCTAGTGGGGGGCTGGCCTACGCTGCGTCTTCTGGTTCGTGGTTGCCACTCAAGAACCTTTCTTCCCTATGTGCATTAAGATAAACACGTGCCAAGCAGCTTATATATACACACTCAATACACATCAATTCTCAATTGGCAATGCCAATCAAGGGATTCAAGGCTAATTGACTCAGGTTGATTGAGCTTTCAATCAGACGCAGCTCGGTGAGGTTGATCACCGCTTAATTTAACTAAGTAATTCTCTCAGATTGGATATTTGTGGATTAATTGTATGCATATATGAAAGATGGCTGGTCTGGATTGAAAAGCTTAGAAACTCGGCTTTAGTCTTATTTGAGGAGTATTTTCAAACGTTCCTAATTTCTAATTCTCGATTTTGAAACCAGAACGCATTCAACTAAACTTGTTCTAGCTAAAATGTATTGATATAGTTCATGTGACGAATATTCATAGCCACTTACAAAAATAAAAAAATATGATCGTACTTCTGATAGCTGACATGTTCGTAGCACGTAGCGCTCGCGTAGCATGTAGCGAAGACGTAGCATGTTCTACGAAGTTTTACTTTTCAATGTATATTTTTCAATTATTACGTCATATTCTTCTAGGAATCAGAAGACGCAGCGTAGGTCAGTCCCCCGCTAGTGGACCGACAATCTGGTTAACTTCTGGTATATCAGCATTTTTCATAACAATAGAATAACAATGTATACCGGGTCAATATCGAGCCATTGGGATTTCAAGGGTTAATACCGCAGGGAACCAATAAATGCAAGAGGCAAGCAGTCGCTCAAAGTAGCGCTCTGTGGAGGAGGTCTATGTTCAGCAGTGGACGTCTTCAGCCTGTTGATGATGATGATGATGACGTCAGTCGTCATATTCTTCAAGTTGGGTACTAAATTCAGCCTTATTCATAAAAATCTTGTCTATGCAACTTTCAATAACCAAAATACATACTAAAATTTATTATTGCACATGACTGTTTACATTAGTGCGATTAATGACAAATCCCAACAGCACCCTTAAATTATCTTGATCCAATTTAATTATCCTGAAATGTATAGGGACTTGGCAAAACTTTTGGTGGAGGCGACCAGTGACCAGAAGGCTGGCTCTTATTTTGCACAAAAAATCAGCATTGCCATACAGCGTGGCAATGCAGCCAGCCTTCTGGGAACATTCCCCTCTGCCAAGGGTCTTTTTGATAATTTATGAGTGTAAGATTTTTTATATAACTTATACTAAAATTTTGTTTTAAAAATAAAAAAAAAAAATTATCCTGAATAAATAGTTGTGTAAATGCAAAATCTCTTATTCAATAAAATTAAATTTATATAAAATTGTTTATCATAGATTTAGGTTCATTCGAAAATAGCACGTAGATACCTGTTTCTTACACACGTATCTATAAGTATCTCGTAAGTATGATTTTTACCCAACTTTTTCTTCCATCCTACATAGCCGACCTCCAACTGACTTTTCTTTTGTTGTTCAACCTTGAGCTCGTTTTCCCAATAAACGGTATTAAGTACAACTAATCCGAAAGACACCTTGTCTTAAACTGGTCTCTTCGTACCAAAGACCAGGATATAATGGTGGTTAATATACAACTTGGCGAGACCAAGACGCGATATGACGCAATCCCGGCGTGGTCCCATGACAGCAGGAGCTTCTATTTACCGCTGGAACAGGTTAAAACGGCTCGTATTTTCATTACTTTAAGGTTGTTTGTTTGGGTTTAAGTAATTTGGTATGTTTTCACTGTTTGCAGACATGGAGGCGCTTGCAAGGCGTCTGTTTGGCGTGGTATGAGATGAAGTCATCTACGAAGGTTTAATCGATTTACTGAACGGTATAGAAATGAAAACTGGACAGCTTTGGGAAATTGAACTCTAACGTGTTAGTAAGTTTGTCGGGAGTAAGACTATGAACGCCAGCTTATTGACTTGTCAGTGTCAAAGTTCGAAGTTAAATGTAGATTGTTTGGTTTGAAATCAATTCTTCGCTCTATCTATTGATTGAACTGAAGTTTATAGGTATTTGTAAATTAGATTTAGTAAGCAGTTTAGTGAAGTGTAGTCCTGGTGTGCAAATAGGACCACCCCATCTCTTCCCGTGGGTGCTGTAAGAGCCGGCTAAAAAAATATCTAGGGAATGGGCAGCAGTATTCTCCTCGCACGTATAATACGTATCCGAATGGTCATAGCGAATAGGGCCTTATTAGCTATGACCATCTAGATACGTAACGCGAAGCGTTACGACATCTTCGTGGAATCGTTTTGGGGGTTAAAATGCTATTCTGTAAGCTGTTGTCAAATTTGAAAAACGCAACTAGGCTCGTTATCATACGCTCGTTGAAAAATAAAAATAACACTGGCTACAAACAGCCAGACCACCGAAGAAAAAAAAATCATTCCATGTCATGGCGCGTTAAAGCCGGCGTTTATGCTTAGAGCACGTTATGACGTCATGCGTTGATCTCATGTGGAATAGCGAGTAAGGCCACGTCTTCAAATTATTGGGATGGGAACAGCAAGACACCCTGAAAATATTTACGAAATTAATCTGCCTATCCAGACCCACGTATCGGTTGCGGGGTGAAAGTCAAAGACCCGCACCACAGATGAGGTAATAATCACAACGTCGAACATTAATGTAAAATTCATACGCCCGCTGCCGCTCTTTGACGGTGTAATCTCGTCTAACTACATGAATTAAACATTCGAACGTGACACACGACGCCGCACTGGGGGATATTGTAGGCAAGTTTATTCAGCTTGTTCACATGATGAGAATTGAATACCTACTTTCATCATCATCATCATCATTTCAGCCTGTATTGATCAGCTGGTTATAAGTAGTCATTTCTTTATCACACAGTTCTTTACGGTCCTGCGCCGATTTCATCCACGTTTATTATCATAAAGCCGCAGTATTAATTAACGACTTGATTTATACAATATGCAACTTTTATCATGCTTAGACTCTGCAGTCTTTTGAACCCGTAGAAGGCCTAGCTGTGGGAGTACATAAACTAAAGTATCTACTATTATGCATCTTATCTACTTATTATGCATCTTTACTGATTTGTTTTTACCGTCGTCATCTCAATCATAACAGGGCATGCTTTTTTTCAAGACTATTTACGATTCGTCAAACACCATGTGAACAAGCTTTAACGGTAAAAGCTACTATACGATCGTAAGCATTGTAACGGTTATATAACTGTGTTTGTTTTATACGTACCTCTGTGTATATGAGATTAGCCTCCGACTTTATCGTTACAATGAACGATGTTTGGAGTTTGATCAGATTATATTTTACTTCACATACACGGCAGGAATGATGTATAATATACCTATACCTAATATATATAAACTACATACCTAACAAATTATACATTAAGCTTACAAACTCATAAGTTAGCAAGCGATTTTAGAGCGTATATCTCTAAAATTATGTATGTAGGTACCTATGGATGAAAATTGCTTGCCCTTCTTACTACATCTGCGTTATGTTCCTATTTTCCCTAGCTCATAAAAAAGCTCTTAGAGTATGCATAAGGAAACTTGACTTGACATAGGTCTTTGTATATTTCTTCACGTAACGTTCACTGCAGTTATCCATCACATAATTAGTAATCAACTTAACTGTATGATTAGAGAAAAAAACTAATCGACTATATTTTTTTCAAATGCCACTCTCCCAATGAGTAGAAAAATATCGTTGCGCTCTCCAATGAGTTACAAACCCGCTGAAAGCGGGAACATTAATTTTAATGCATCATAAATATCCTTGACTGACAACATTATTATTTCTAACTGCCTTTGATGTTCCCAGCTAACGCAATGAAGTGAAAAACAGCCTGCCATTTAAAACATTTTCGTTTTCCTTTCCTGAAGGCAGCTCTTAAATATCAATGTTTCCTGGACACTGCAATGAATGGTGTGTTTTAATAAGGAAATTCTTGCACAATCGCTTTCCCCAATCGTTCTGTGGATGCTATTTCATTGCTGTTTTCATTCTGTATTGTATGGAAAAAAAGTTTTGTCCCCGATAATATATCTCATCTCCACCCATTTACTGACAGATATTTTGATCCCAATTGATTTTGAAAGGCATTCCTATAGCACAAAATTAATCGCATATTTTTTAAATTTATTAATTATAGAAAGGAACAGAGGGCTTTATCGCCGTGCGACCACATCACCCAATCGATTTTTTTGCATAATGATTATGGGGTTTCACAACTTTACTACTTTGGTTATTCAAAACTACCTACTTATCCCATTAAGAGCCGGCTTTCAGTAGCAATTAGTTTACTTTACAATGAACATAGGATTGGTTTTTTAAGTGAAAATGCATAATGTTCACGACGAAATGGATGCTCGCCAACCCGTAGCAATAATATAATAATTATTTATTCAGTAATCAAGTTATTATTTGCATAGCCAGGTAACCAGAGCTCCATATTTAATAAAGTTCCGTAGAGCAGTGCGCTTGTGATCTAATTTTACAGAAACGTCCGCCTTGGACATAGCCGACATGATGCAATCGAGAACCGTTGCTTAGTATTCGCACGAATAATAGCTACGTCTTGTTGGAATATTCTGTTTCGTAAAGGTATATATTTTAATACTAAGTTTATTATTTTATTTTCCATGAATGAGAACTCGTGTCGGCTTGTGTAGTGGTGGGCGGCTCATAACCTGGTGGTGGCGGTGGGTTCGATTCCCGCGACAGGACTAGTATAAAAAGGGACAAAAGCGCAAATACTTGTTCTGTACCCGAGTGTTGTGGGACCAAGGTCCTAATAGTTCCTGGATCCCTAGGTACAGGGAATCCTAGTTAGGGACCAGGATCTATGTATGCGATCGTTATTTATATTTATTTATTTATTCGTTATAAAATTGAGTAGGAGTATATAAGTGCGGCATCCTTGAAGATTTCAAGGGTCATAGCCTGTACGACTCTGCAGCTCTACACTTAGGAAAACACTGTGTTCCGGTTTGAAGGGCATTGTAGCTAGTGAAATTACTGGGCAAATGAGACTTTATGATCTGATCACTCAGTCTAGTAATCTGATTATTAGACTGGGTGATGTCTCAGGATGACGTGCGCAGTGCAGTGTCGCGCGAAACTATTGTTTTAAAGTTCCGGGTGACACTGCAACTGTTATGGGCGGCCGTGTCACTTAACATCAGGTGAACGACTAGCTCGTCACGTCATTCAATCACATAAAAAAAAAAAAAAAAAAAAAAAAAAAAAAACTAGCATTCAAGAACCACGGAATGAATAGATATTCTGAATGTGAGATCTAATGAATATTATAGCAATAGTTGTAGGAGACTAATACCTACCATCCTACTATTTGAGGGAATACGACGTAAAACTTAGGCGTAAAACTAATTAACCCGTGCGAAGCCGGGGCGGGTCAGCTAGTATTAAATAAGACAGGATGGAATAGGATTTTAATAGGGACGTGTCAATCAACACGGCGTTGTGCTAAATCCCAATTTGATAGTTCTGAAAGTGATGCTATCCCTTCATATATCGAAATCATAGGGGTCGTGAATCGTTATAGGTTTAGTTTAATTTTTTGCATACTTTGGAAAATTCAATAACAACACCACAGTCTTGCCTGTATGTATGGCTCACAGGTCTGTGCAAGGTCTGTGTATGGCTCTCTCTCTTTCTTTCTCTGTATATCTCCCTGCTCTCTCTACTTAAAATTCAGTATGAAGTTAAGTTGAACCACAGAGCTAGAATTTCGTTCGAACTCTGCGGTGGGACATACATACTTAGGATACTTTTTATGGCAATTTACAGTAGCCCAATAGTAGTGTCTAGTATAGTATTATATTATCTGTGGTAGTGTGATTTATAAGACTGTCTAAAACCATTATAACGCTGAGCGTGGACTTATATTCGGAAGGCCTATGTAGAGTGGTTTTCGCGTCACTGCGCGTTATCCGACGAAACCACTTTGTCTAACTATATAATGACACATAGTTAAAAGTTTGTAAACTAATTCGGGTTAGCTTTTATACTTAGGAAGCACTACGGGAATGTGTCCTTTGTAAGTAGAAACTGTGCTTGTAACTTTAATAGTTACCTACTGAAGAGGCACATATAAAGGTATATAGGCTTTGTTATGCTCTAAGAAATGAGTCCCCCCTCTTGTCCATACATAAAGCGTCAACGCTTTTCCACTCTTAAATGTTATCCGATTTCCATGACTTTTTTGTAATTTGTCTATTCAGTAAAAAATCAATCCACGTACGTCTTCTTTTGAAAATTTTCGTAATAACCAACTATAAATGTAATAAATATTTAATATTTTCGTAGCTATAGCCACCTAAAGTTACGAATTTATGGCGTTAAAATTAAGACAAAGAAAAGTAGTTGTAATTAGAACACGAAACATATTTTCAAGAAAATCAAGACGTACAAGCGTAGATTATAATCTATCCAAACGATTGACACCAGAAGCAAAAGATTTTGTAAGATTTAGAGGCAGAAAACCGTTTTCGCCCGAAACGCTAAAATGTATGTAAATTCACTCACGGTCTCTATTGTCTGCATCATACGTGCGGATAGCAGAGCGACGGCAATAACATTTTCAAATACTAGGACAGTCCTTAACGTTTGAAATGTACGGCTAAAGCCTGAATGCTACAAGCTTAGTTGAGTATTTCTAATATGTAGTTGTAGGTATCTTAGGGCTGATCTTACAATAGTGTGTTGGCATTCTTAATCTTAGGGTAAGAAATTTACACAATAGAGACTTACTGTTATCATTTATGATCAGTAGGTAATTTATACATTTTTATTAAAAACCAGTGGTTTCATAAAGATTAGTACATAATTTCGAAAATAATAACGGTTACATATAGGTATGTGTTCGTTTGGTAGCCTGGTAGGTCACACTAATATTATAAAAGCGAAAGTTTGTATGTGTGTATCTGTGTTTGTATGTATGTTTGTAACTCCTTCACGCTCAAACGGCTGTACAGATTTGGAAATTTGGAATAGAGATAGCTTATATACTGGATTAACACATAGGCTACTTCTTATCTGCGGGTAAAACCTTGGGGCGCAGCTAGTATACTATATTGTAAAAGATCGCGTATAAATTATCGATTAAAAACGTGTTTTTCATTTATTCGTTATGTTATGTCTATCCTATTAATAAAAAAAAAAATCAAATCCTTTCAAATATTGTCTTATTGTTTGTTTTTCTGTGACACGTTAAAAGGACTGAAGTAATCGGTCAAATATTGTGCTCAGGTGGGTTTTTATGCCACCCACCAATGAGGCCATTTTTTTTTTTTTGAACGGGCTAATGCTGTTGGTCTCTACCGACCTTTACAGCGTCACCGGGCGGGAGGGCAGGCGCTTAAGGCGTCCAACCGTCAAAAGTGGGAGGCAACTAGCACAAGGGCACCCCTGGGGTGCGAGCCTCGGCTTGGGCCGTTGCCGGGATAAGAGGATCGAGAAGGCTACGTCCACTGGAAGAGTGGACCCTATGGAAAGTCACGACCGTTCTAGCTAACCTACGGGGGGACCAATGAGGCCATGAATCTACATCTACCTACTACCTAATAATTTATAATTATTATGCAAAATAATTTCATGTTCCCAAGGTTAAGCCTTTCTTAAAAGGATTATCAGAACTCCTAGCTTTACGTATCGATTATTCTTAGTTTTAAATACATTCATAAAACAGCAGTCGCTACTCAGTCGTTGGATGCATGATCTCGAATTAGGGTGGGTTTTTGATCCGGGTCAGGTAACAGGTCGACACTTTTCTAATTGCCTACTTTTATTAATTCGCTACTTTCCCTAATTCGACACTTTCCTCGATTCGACACTTTCCTTACTGGACACTTTACCATTTTGATACTTTGGTACAGTCATTGATAAAATTAATAGACAAGACACGCTTATGGCACAGAATAGATAATAGTACGTAATTATGGTAGGGTCCGTAGTTCAAAGTTAAAAGTTCTTACAAATTTTGACAATTGGTTAGAATTTGTTAATACTTTTAACCACTGTTTTTAAACCTTAATGGATCAAAAATCCCACTCCTACCTAGACTAGACCTTGACTAAACGCGACGCTCTAGAATACGGCCTAGTTTCAAAGAGGTATATGTACTAAGAAGTCTTTGCCTAGTTTACACAAGCTTGGCTACTAATGTTTACTACATGTACTATCTTGCGTGTAAATATACTGAATAATACACGTACTGATCTGGGAGTCTTGAAGTTAAGAGTGAACAGGTATCGTCTACGCAAACATACATCATCGTAGACTGCGTCCTCACTTTCCATCAGGTGAGACAGTGGTAAAATAAAAAAAAAGAAGTGCTTAGTATTACAACAGATAATATAATACGTAAAACTTAGGTAGTCCATATTGACCGTGAATTGTTAGGGTAGTCATAGGTACTGTAATTTTAAAAATGTACAAAGTTAATTAATCTGTTTTACAAACAAACAAAAAAATGTTGATACCAAGCCATCACAGAGACAAACAGTATTCCACTGGGATATTTCTGATGTAAATTAAGTACAGGAATGTTCACGTATTCAAAACAAAATGAATACCCACAGAGTAGCGCAATCAGTAGAGACATGATAATTATATTATTTGAAACTTTTCCCTCAGTTTCCGTGTATGAGATAATCTGGAAGCGTGCTGCCGCCTGTTGTATTGAAAGAACCGTTCTTGTTGAGCATAATTTGACCTGTGACGGTATGGAGGTATTTAATTGGATTTATCATTCTAGCTCATTTGCATCTAATTAGTTCAATTTGACGAACTACCGATTTGACCAATATCGAATTTGACGAGTTGCCGATTTGACGAATATCAGACTTGACCAGTGTCGTTCAACCTGATTAAAGACACCAAACAGTACGACATCTTGTATTGTATAAATATAATAAGAACTACACAGCACAATACAACTCATATAAAACATGACAAAATAATGGTGTGAAAATCAGTGACCATAACGTATCAAGCGATTTCTTTCAGGTGACATTACGATGTACATGTATTTAGGAGCAAAAATAATTATATATTTTCAGGACACGGTATTTCGCTGATGCTATCTATATACGGTGCGAACAATTATGATTTCTCTTCATTAACAGCCTGAAGACGTCCACTGCTGAACATAGGCCTCCCCCAGAGCACGCCACCTTGAGCGGCTGCTCGCCTCCTGCATCCATCGGCTACTCGCGGCTTTCACCAGGTCGTCGGTCCACCGAGTGGGGTGTGATTTCTCTTATTAGATGTTAATTATCAACAGTAGGTACCTATATAAGTTCACGTCTATGGGGTTACTCTGTGTAAATACCTAACCTGATTTGAACAATTACGCGCGCGTAATTCAATTCATGGCTGTAAACAACCACCCTTCCTTCCCGCCCTTAAAGTAATTTATCTACTAACCTTATAGCTGTAAAAGGTCACATTGATGATATTTTGTTGGAATTTAGCTCATTTCATTTTTTGTAGGTATGTAAAGGTAACATATGTTTGAACGTAGCCAATTGCATATACCAAATACCTATTCTTATAATATATCTGAGGCTCATTCTGATTTCTTCCAAGGCGTTTATAGTCAGATAGTACCTAATGTAATTATGTATTATAATCTAATTATATAACGTAAATTAAATTGACTCAGGAAGTTCATCTTCGCGCTTTAGCGAAGTTACACTAGATATTCTTGTATCATTTTTTATTTATGAAGTAAAGGTTGGTTGGTTTTGGTAGGTTATTGAAATAAAGTACCTACTAGGTATAAGATTTTAAACTGTCATGGTCACCAAAAATACTAAAGTGTTGCATTACCGGCATTTTTGTCCTCTGTACATGGTACACATAAATTAATAGAAAAAATTCTTGCTCCATCTTTAGGTACTTTCGAAGTAGCCCATTTGTCTGAGGCCAAGAATGCCTGGGGGTTGGCTTGTCCAAATTCTGATTTCCCGGTGGTTCTTTCCTCACAGAGGCTGTGGGACCGACCGCTCTGCGAACTAGCACGGAAAAATCTTTTAGATACGTGTCCTAGCGTCGCTGATCGTGCTCGGCTTCTCGCAGTCTCTGTGTGGGAGTCAGGACTTTGGTTACAGGCCATGCCTTCTTTCAACACTGGTAACCTTTTAGATCCGACTACTTTTCGTTTAGCTATCAGCTTACGTTTGGGCGCAAGATGCTGTGTGGCCCATCGCTGCCAGTGCGGTACCGCAGTTGACCAGCTCGGTCATCACGGTCTCTCGTGTTCAAAAAGCGCTGGTCGAATTTCGCGCCACGCTAGTCTTAATGACATCATTCGCCGGGCTTTTACCACCGCCAATGTTGCAGCCATTCTCGAACCGAATGGTCTCATGCGTGACGATGGTAAAAGACCCGACGGAATGACTCTGGTTCCCTGGAAGATGGGGCGGCCTTTAGTGTGGGACGCTACCTGCGTCGATACTATGGCGCCGTCACACCTTCCCGAGACACACGTTAGGGCCGGCGCCGCGGCTAATTCTGCTGAGCAGCTAAAACGGCGCAAATATAGTAATCTCGGTAGCGGTTACATATTTGAGCCGTTTGGTGTTGAGACCCTGGGTCCGTGGGGACCGGGAGCTCATCGCGTTTTCCAAAGTCTATCAGAGCGCCTGGTCGATGCGACGCGTGACCAAAATGCTGGCACTTATTTGGCCCAACGCATCAGCATTGCAATTCAACGTGGCAATGCGGCCAGCATGTTGGGTACGCTACCTACCGGTAGTGGGCTGGAGCACTTGGACTGTCTATAGGCCATCGCGGCTATTATACAGTCCATAAGTGTTCTTTGTAGTAGGTAGTGTAGCTAGTTTAGTTTAGTTTAGCTTAGTTATGCTTAGTTTAGTTTAGTTTAGTTTAGTTTTTATTATTGTAGTAGTTAGCTTGAGTAATAAAGGCAATTTGCCCGTTAAAAAAAAAATACTAAAGTATTGTATATTAACGGGATATACTAGATGGTACGACTTTTCTGCAAAGTTCGTCTAGGTAGGTACCACCGCTTTAATATGTATAATATGTGTGGGACATGTCACGCAGCGCCATCTAGCCCCAAACTAAGCATAGCTTGTACTATGGGAACCAGATAACTGATACAATACTTAGATACTTTTTTGTTTGTAAATACATACATAAAATATAATATAACACCCAGACACAGAACAAACATCGATGTTCATCACACAAATTGTTTGTCCTGGGTAGGAATCGAACCTACAACCTATAGTTCAGAAGGCAGAGCTACTACCAACTGAGCTAACAGGCCAGCCTTTGCCAGTTATTCTGCCGCCAAGCAGTATGTGCAAGCACTACTGTGTTCCGGTTTGAAGGGCATTGTAGCTAGTGAAATTACTAGGCAAATGAGACTTTACGAACTGATCTCACAGTCTTGAAAACTTTTTTAGACTGTGTGTTGTCTCAGGATGGCGAGCGCAGTGCGCGGTGTCACGCGAAACTTTAGTTTGGAGTTTCGAGTGACACTGCAATTTGTTATGGGTGGCCGTGTCGCTTAACACCAGGCGAACGACTAGCTCGTCACGTCATTCGTTTACATAAAAAAAATTACCATGTAATTTATTTGTTTTGAGTTGCCGATATTTCGATGCTGTTGCAAGCAGCATGATCACGGACAAACTGAAGAGCCTACCTACTAGGTACTTATTATATGCTTGTGTTTTTACAAGAGAACATCTATGATAAGGCCAGCTGGTATCTATTCCAAACGTTGGCACGTCTCGGGTAATATACTTTTATATAGATGGAACTTGCATAGGCAACCAAATATTGTGAAAAAATAGTCTACAATTTTTGTGGGGTTAGGTACTCTGAACGTATCTCAACAAAACCGATCCCGTTCGTCCCGTTCATGGATAAAGCAGTGGACGTCTTCAGACTGTTGATGATGAATATTTTCAAAATGTGCATTAAGTCGATGGTTAGAATGAAAAATCGACAGAAACTTTGAGCTTATTTATATTACACTTTAAGATGCCGTTTGTCATTTGTCTTCTTTAAAGTAAGTTTTCATCACAGTTGCTCGTAAAGTGACTCTTCTGCCACTGCTTTTAGAACCAAAATCCAACAAATTTCAGACGTGTGCTTTTTACTCTAAATTACCACACACGTTATAATATGATAACCTGATTCAGTTAAGTTTGTATCTCACTGCAAGTTATACGTACATTTTCGAAGTTTCGTTTCGTTTCGTTCCAGTTCCAGTTCCAATTTTTGTTTCGTTTCGTTTCGTTGATGTCGATTTTGTTCACGCCATCAACACGGTTTTCCTCAGACGGCGCGTGAAAATAACAAGCCTGCACGAAATTTTTCACAAAGTTAATTAACAATACAACTCTGTTTTTTCCTCGCAACTGCGAAGAAAAACGTCGTATGACATGCGTGTGCATTGATCATTACACCCTCAGCTCCCATAACTAAATAAATAGCATATTACCGCTTCGAGTGCAATGATCAACTTTGCACACTTGTATCATAATGTACTATTATGTACATGGGCTTTAAAAGTATTACCTTAACCAAGATAATACCTTTAAAAGTGCAAACCATGCACGTAATTATACTTCCTTTTATATACTTTGATGCCGCAATCTGATGCACGTTTCTGCTAGGTTCACTCACGAGCTTTAACTTGATTCAAACTCCGTCAGTTTTATGAAGCAGGTCAACAAGTTTAATTAAACGCTCACAGTTGTTACAACTTTGTTCACGACGTTCCCTGGCTGTTGATTTTGTAAGCGTCTTCTGAAAGGTCTAGTTGGCTGCAAAGAAGATTTATCTGCTAGTTTTTTTTTTCTTATATTTTGGCTCCACAGATAGTGTATTTAGCCAGTGTCAAGTATTGTAGTTTTTCATCGTATTATGAAATATTTCATGTAAAGTCAAGTCTTAGTCACAGTCAGTCAGGGTAGTCATAGTCCAGTCTAAGTCAGGTAGTCATAATCCAGTCTAAGTCATGTCCTAGTAAAGTAGTGGCAACTTTACTAGAGGCTTCTGTGGAATTTTGGAAGCAACACGAAAAACCACGATTCACTACATTATATCACTTGCCAACACTTATACTCGTAATTCAGCACTTAATGCGTAAAATGCCACTAATTTTAAACATTAACACAAGAAAAAACATAAGTTTTGTGAAATAATACAATGCAACGACGTGAACTTTTTCACGTTCCCGCCAAAACTCCTATCTGCTAGTTATGAGACTTTTTTACTATCCGTTTTTGAATGCCCGTTTTTTAATCCACGATGCAAACAGAGAGGTGTTAAAAGAGTTTCATATGGTGCCAGCCACAGGTGCCAGCACAGATTAGAGAAAAAAAACAATTGACGGTGCCAGGTGCTATCGTACCTCCCAAAAGGATGATCCGATTTGTTTTTTTCTATTTGTGAAAGGTGCGTGACTTTTTCAAGTCTTCTTATAGACACTAAAACAGTTTTTGTGGCAGGGAGTTTTTTTTCAAATGTTTTTCTTTCTTACTTTAATAACGGTTGGTTTGTTAACGTGCGATGGGTAAATGTGATATTTTATGATTGTTTATGGACCAAAATAGTCGACAAAAATTTATTTAAAAATAAATCATTTTATGCACCTATCTATCTTTGTACCTGGTGATGGCATCCAGAGGTCTGTAGAATCCAACTAAATTTTGGAGTTGAAATGAAACAAAGGTAGTGACTATCCGAATGACAACTCATATGAGTAAAGTTATCTTATACAAATATGATCAACATTAACAATTTTTGCAAGTTTTTATTTAAGTTAACCTAGTTTATTTAAAGCTGTTTAAATAAATTTAACTTAAGCTTTTGTGCAGTGGCACGTATAAAACGAGTATAAGCTACGGCCACCCATAACAGTTTCAGTGCCAATTGGAACTCTAAATTATGAAAAATTCTGCTAGATTATTATTTTATTGTCTGCCAGAAAATACATACCTACCACGTAGAAATGTTAGACCCATCATTAAGAATATGTTTATAATTTTCTACTTTTTAAACAGAATGTTTATGGTTGCCACAAATGACAAACTTTTAAATGAGTTGCAAACTTCCGTAATAAAGGTTTCAGATTTGTTCAAAAAGTTTAAACAAAGCGAGATGGGTCCAAACTCAACGCAATAAGATTTTCTTTTTCTTTCCGACATTTTTCGCATACGTGGCGTAGCTTTCTCAAACTTGGTCAAGTGATGTTTTGTAGAATGGATGACACTTTGATACCCACAAAGTTTGGACGTTTTTTATTTATATTTCTGAAGAACCTTTTAAGCAAATGAACAAAATTGTTCATTTGATTTTCATGCCAAGTCATGATCATGGCGAGTGAGGACCTCTTCATCCATAAGCCTATCGTTAGTAAAAAATATCTATAGTTACTGATGATTCTTTTTATTGTTGACGGTGATGACTCTTCGGCTTTCCTTTCCCTTTCCTTTGTCTCAGCCCGTCAACTATACATTCACCTAGGAAAACATATAATTTACATTAAAAACTTAATTATAGGTAATGTTATAAATAATAAACATTAAAAACAAAAAATACAAACAATAATAATTGACATGCCTCTGTGGTGTGATGATTGAACAGCTCGGCTCATAACCCCGAGGCGGCGGGTTTGATTCCCGCAACAGGACAAGTACTTGTGTAGCAAAAAAAAGCGCAAATACTTGTTCTGGGTCTGGGTGTAGTGGCACCATGGTCCTCGTAGTTCCTGGGTCCCTAGATACAGGGAGTCCCAGTTAGAGTCTAGGTTCTATGATCGTTGGGCGTTATTATATTGTTATAAATAATTAAAGTTTACAAACACACACACACAAACACACCCCACACGCACATTATTTACATTTTTTTATTATTATAATTTACATTTTGCAATAAGTAAAAAAAGAAAAAGGAACTCAACAATTTCACTACAAAAACCTCTTATTTAGAAAAAGGGACATTCAAATTTAACTTAACGAAGTCCAACATTAATTTGGGCTCGTTAAGTCTCTAGTAACAAGGGAATTCTCGGGATAATACCTTGTAACTTCTAACTTTCTACCGACTAATTTAAGAAAGTAAATTGATGTAAGTTTAGCAGTTTTTAATTGAGATTTAACGTTTTTGATCAACTTTCAGAATGAGATTTTTATTAACCAGAGATCTGATTCATCTTAGAAGAACTTTTTGCTATAAATATTTTATGAATAAATATTGTTAGAATATTACTAATTGAATAAAAATATCCGGAATAAAATAGTGAGAAGGCATGTGACTTCTACCTAAATAAGTTGCACTGTTCAGTACCTAACATAGGGTAAAATAGTCTGGGCTGTAAAACGTCTATGTATTGCCAATTTCTTAGTTGCAACATCACTATGTAGGCAAAACGTCTTAATTGCAAAACGACTTATGCCTTTTTTAAATGTCTAGCATAAAAACGCTTGTAACTTTTTCAGTGCTGTGTGTTAGATATATACTAACATACACTTCACGGTATTTCTTAATTAAGAGCGCTCACTCCAATTAGGTACAATTTTTCTGTTTTAACTTTTTCGTCTCTTTTTTTGCTCTTACAATTAGCAAGTTGAAATGGCAATGGGCAGGCCACGTCGCTCGTAGAACTGACACCCAATGGGGAAGAAAGATTCTCGAGTGGCGACCATGAACCGGAAGACGCAGCGTAGGCCGGCTCCCCACTAGGTGGACCGACGATCTGGTGAAAACCGCGGGGAGCCGATGGATGCAGGCCGCGAGCAGCCGCTCAAAGTGGCGCTCTCTGGGAGAGGCCTATGTTCAGCAGTGGACGTCTTCAGAGTGTTGATGATGAACTTTTTAGTCGGATATAGTGATCATTTTTCAATTCGTTTTCAACGCAAACATTGAACCCTCGAATATTTAATTACGGTTTCCGCACATGATGAAGACTACCTGCAAAAAAATAAATGTGTTTTAAAGGATTTATTGCATGAGGTATTAATGCCCACCACATTGACCCTTCCAACCGCCATGCACTGCACCGGGCTCGTTCGATAGCTCTACTTTCAAACCGTATACAATATTAATTTAAAATGTCATATTTGTGAAAAAATCACATGCCACAAAATAGGCTATTATTATTCAGCAAACACATGCAAAATGAATCACCAAATTGGAATGGCAAATACGAGCTACAACTCAGTAAAGGTTTGGTTGCACTGGAAACCACATAATACACAACAACGTAAGCAACAATTACACGACAAAGTAAAAATCTCTGTTTTAGTAGCTCTGCCTTCGGTACTATATAGGTTGTCGGTTCGATGTCCATCCAAGGGGTCTAGAACCTTTCGATTAGCATTAACGCCAAATGATAACTCAAAATGTATGGAAAACTTTTCCGCAGCTAATGTCGTAGCTAATGTCATTCCCATACATTTTGAGTTATAGTTTAGCGTTAACGCTAATGGAAAGATATCTTCGCTAGACCCCCAGGACAAACGTTTGTGTAATGAGCATCAATGTTTGATCTGTGCCTATAACTTATTTTACAATAATCTGGGATTTGTAGTTGGTTTGAAGAAGTCCTATTGAAATAAGTTTCGGAAAATTCTTCTTAAAATATTGTTTTATGAAACAAAATGCCTGGCTCGATAGCTATATACGTATTGATAAACAAAAAGTATTCTATCAGTATCTAGTTATAGTAATATTTAATCTGTTGATCATCATCATCATCATCATCAGTCCGAAGACGTCCACTGTTGAACATAGGCCATCCCCAAAGAACGCCGCTTTGCTTACCTACTGCATCCATCGGCTCTCCGCAGTTCTGACCAGGTCGTCGGTCCACCCAGTGCGATACTGCTATAAATTACAAAAAAAATCGTCTTTGCTTAGTTTCGTTACGCAGTACTATTATATATTCTGTGGTTTGGGTCTAAGATGGTGCCATTTGACTTTAGCTAGCTTGTTATCCAAAAAAATCCATATGGAAATTGTGAATATTTAACATAAAATTCTTGTAGAAGATATTCTGAGACATCATGTTGCGGCGAGCAAGAGGCTGACGCGAAGGTTTTAGTAGCGCCGACGATGATGTGGTTTTAGTGTGATAGTGATACTCGAGCTCGTCCCGCGCCCTCTAGCTTTGTGACCAAACCCTAATGAACCAATTAACTGGAGGGTTACGTTTATTGTAGCCACGCGTCGGATTGTAAAGTAGCACACTCATTGATTGATTCAATGACCATTTAACGGTTTAAATATCCAGGTTTATATTCAATGCAAAACTACGATTTGTGTTGGGATGAATGACTCGATGTGGTAGGTATTTGAATATCATTGTGATGTGGTAGCTGTGTGACCGTGATGTAAACACGGAGAAAGAAAATGATGCTTCACAAGATTGATTGGAATACTAAATTAATCGAGTTTTTCCGTTTATTCCCATTAAAATACCAGGTTTGACAACTGATGGTTATCTAGTGGGAATCTTGTTTATTTGCCAACCACCACCAATGTTTTTGTCAAATGGCGACCATGAAACAGAAGACGCAGCGTAGGCAGCCCACTAGGTGGACCGAGGATCTGGTGAAAACCGCGAGAAGCCGATGGATGCAGGAAGCGAGCAGCCGCTCAAAGTGGAGCTCTCTGGGGTAGGCCTATTTAATTCTAATTTGAGGTGAGGGCGGCTGATCAGATCGTCGGTCCACCGAGTAAGGCCTACCTAGGCCGGCCTACGCTACGTCTTCCGGTTCGTGGTCGCCACTCGAGAACCTTTCTTCCCTGTTTTTTCCACAAACACTCATAGAGATAGATTAATGTGGGTTCAAACTCAGCTATCAGAGATTAAAAGTTTTAATTTATTAATAGGGAGCCGTTGGAAGGCAGAGGCAAGCAGCCGCTCATGTACCGCTCTATGGGGGAGGCCTATATTCAGCAGTGGATGGCTTCAGGCTCATGATAATGTACTAAAACCTGGTCACCCACCCAAATACTGACCGCAGCAAACGTTGCTCAACTTTGTAGCTAGTGAAATTACTGAGCAAATGAGACTTTATGACCTGATTTCACAGTCTAGTAATCTGATTACTAGACCGTGTGATGTCTCAGGTTGACGTGCGCAGTGCAGTGTCACGCGAAACTATTATTTTTAGTTCCGAGTGACACTGCAAATGTAATGGGTAGCCATGTCACTTAACATCAGGTGAACGACTAGCTCGTCAAGTCATACATTCACTCAAAAAAAAACTTTAGATACCTAGTCCAGCTGCGCTATGAAGGCTACTCATATTTGTTCTGTATTTTTATTACAAAAATATAACACCGAAAAATCACTGAAAGCTTTCGCATCTATGTCTTTTGACACTTGTCAGAACTAAGGAAGATGTCCCGCCTTCACTTACAAAAATAATATCCACCTTCGTCATGAGAAAACTTATTACGTGAACGAAATGTTTTCACAAACATTTTAGTTCTTTTTATCGGTTTATATTCGGTATAGCCATAAATAATAATTAAATAAAAACCGATATATTAACCAATACTTAGATTGAAATTAATATTTTATTAGAAAGCAGTTATATTGGCATAATTTTGCTAACTTTTTGTGATCCCTCAATTATCTCTCCTCATCTTATCAGTCATTAAATGTATTCCTAAAATAAATATTCAATTACTTAGCTCATCAAATAAAATGCGCTTTCTAAACTACGGAATAGGTTGATGATAAAGCTCTCGCAGTTAGGTATGTATTCCTTCCTCTCTATAAATAGTATATAGTATTAGTGGTTATTACCTATCTTAAAACATGACAATCCTGATTAGAATCTAAAGCAATAAGATTTTTTTTATTACTCAGCTAAACTAAATGATTGTGAGATAAGTCACGCCCCACTGGAAAAGTTCTCATTATTTCTACACCAATCGCACCACCACACAGTATCTAAACAGCACAGTGATACATACCTATAATATATTACCTACAGGTATTAACATAATTTCAACATCAGTTACTGCGGTGATCCAACAGAGAACCAAGGTCGCTTACATTGCCCTCCGAGTTAGCATACCTATACTGAAGTGAAAGTGGGCTGCTCATGTTAGCCATAGAGCCGCTAGCTGACTGCGTTACTCGCAACAAGTTTGCAGCAGGCGTAAATTTCGCAATCATTGCTGTTAAACGTCACTTTGGCAGAGCAGAAAGCGACCGTGCGCTAGATCACCGTCTGTTGGACAATCGATGAACTTTAAAGTGCAATATTTTGTTTCCATCTATTGCTGTTCTGTTGCTAACGGCGCTAGTATCAAAAGCCAAAGTGAATTCAGCGATAGGCGAGCAACAGGCGGGTAACTGTGACCGATTGCTAAATGTTCGCTGTCGCTTTGCTACTGCAGTTGCTATTTTTACATAATACGACAGCCGATGATTTTCGAAGCAAACGATTAATTGAGTAGAGAACGCGACTTTTCAAAAAGGCTCGATCTAAGTTATGTGGCTTGCGTATAATTATAAATGTTCTACTGCTTCTTTTCTGTGTCCATACTATACTAAAGAAATGAAGCAAGGCATCCTCCACCCACATGCCCGGCATAGATAAAGGAACTTCGCCGCCACTATGTCGCGACCGCACGGCGCCCTGTGTAGCCTTGTTATCCATTCATAAACTATACCCAAATTAAAGGGTATGGAGTGTTATTCCCTTATGCAAAAGGTAGCAATTTGATTGTGTACTCTTTAGGCAATGATGAGTCGAAGTCGTGAATATAATGTTAATGCAATTTTATCCAAACTCACTGTTATTTTTGTGTTATTAGATGTTTTGTTGTACATGAAACACTTTTTAATATTTATTTGTATCATTAATATTATTAAAACATAATATTCCTAAAATATGAAATAACAGACATATCCCATAATCTCATAATACGTTGAACAACGCTATCCGTTTAATTGCAGCAGATGTCCATGGGCTACAGTGACCTCTTCCCATTAGGGGGGATTATTCAAACGCTTATTTGTTGAAATATTATGATAAATATATACATACTTCAGTATCACTTTCCTGACAAATATAATCTGGGAATTTTAAAGGCTAGAGTGAACCTGTATCTCCTAGGCAAGCATGCTCCATCGTCAACCGCGTTGTCACTTACCATCAGGTGAGACCGTGGTCAAATGTTAGCTTACCGTTGATAAAAAAAAACACTTGAAAGACATTATGCTAGAAAGAACTTCTAAAAGCTATTAGAGATTTGACATGTAAGTGAATCGCTTATTAATAAACGAATTGAATTGAATTGAAAAAGAGTAACTTCTGCTTGAGTAATCCACTATCGTTTGGCAAAGCGCCTAAAACAGCATTGCAGTGTTTGAACTGGATAGTTTATTTATTTTTAGACCCAATGAAAAAAGGTGGGATTGGTTTGAGGGTGGGGGGAGGACTTCCTTCTTAAAACCTCCATGTTTGGGCGGGTTTAATGGAGAAAGTCCTGATGAGTAGTGAAACTACATTGTTTGTGTTCACTTTAGAGAATATACTAGTGGCTTACCATCACTGTATTGGGCTTATTAAGAATTCGTTTTTTCCTTGGAATGAGTATTGAAGATTAGCGGCTTAGAGTAAAGACGTACCCTGAAACAAGGAAGAGGCCAGAAAATGACTTATTTCATTCGGGCAAGACGCAAGCGAGTTTTTTTATTATTATTGGGGTCTTTTACTTCCCATGGAGTGCAAAGGCATCCATTATCTTGACGTGTTTCCATCAACTCTTGCTAATGAATAACTTTTTTAATAACCTAGACTAACATTTCTGGTGGAATATGATCTTGTGTTTTTATACATCTATAAGTGAAGAGTCTTAAAGTGATACTATCTCTACTTTTTCATGTCATATAATCATCAACAGCCTGAAGACGTCCACTGCTGAACATAGGCCTCGCCCAGAGAGAGCTACTTTGAGCGGCTGCGACCTCCTGCATCCATATCGGCTCCCTGCGGTTATCACCAGATCGTTGGTCCACCTAGTGGGAGGCCGGCCTATACGAGGATGGGGATGAGGGAGGAGGGGGGATGTTTATTTGAGGATCTGAGGGATTGATTATTTAAATAAGTTCAGCTTTATTTAAATAATCAATGAACATGACACTTTTTTTTTATGTTATCGAATGACATGACGAGCTAATCGTTCGCCTGGTGTTAAGCGACACGGCCACCCCTAACAGATTGCAGTGTCACTCGGAACTCTAAATTAAGTTTCGCGTGACACTGCGCACTGCGCATGTCATCCTGAGACATCATACAGTCTAAAAAAGTTTTCTAGACTGTGAGATCAGTTCGTGAAGTCTCATTTGCCCAGTAATTTCACTAGCTACAGTGCTCTTCAAACTGGAACATCCTTTAAATCTAAACAACTCGTAAGAAAACTGTATTATAAGTAATTAAAAACGATCTTCGTCAGTTTTATTTAAGGAAACATTTTTGACCAATCAACCTTCTAGCCCTCTCAACGAGTTTTTTTAAGACTCGCAGTCTCGCAATCACTCGTCCACTTTCGTCATCTTGTACAGAATTAGACGGATGGCGCATTCTTTAAGCTGAGTGGTTTTTTTTTACTTAGGGGAAAGGCAAAAAATACTGGACTCATCACTGTACAAGTTACACTCGTCTGGTTACGCTATAGCGACTTTGTTTTGTTAGCCAAGCTGTGGTAAGTTATTTATTTTACACTTATTATGCTACTAAATTGACTAGATAAAACGTTAGTTTAGATTGGTAAGTACCACACAAAACTACACAGAATACTCAGAACTACACAAGAGTTAAGAGTTAGTTATTCATTATTTTTTGGTACTTGTCTTAATATGTTTAAACCTTTTATTATACGACTAGCTTTTGCCCGCGGCTTCGCACGCTTGTATTGTGCTATTTCTACGTTTAGGTAGTCTAATAATAGCTTAGTTCATGCATGTCCTATATACCAAACAACAAAATCCACTAAATCTTTTCGGAGCTCAGCACGTATTGGCAGATTAGGTAGCACACGTGTAAAAATGTTGTTTGGGTAGTAGGTAAGTATGGCTTTTCACGTGCCATCAGATCACCTACACATTGATAAAATAGTGGGTTAGAAACTGGAAATCATAGGTACAATATTTAATTAAATATGTACCTACTTGGACCTACCTTATACGTAGACGTTAGTTTTTTTAAATATACGATAGGTCTAGGCATCTAACTAATAAAAGTTCTAAAATATGGTATACCTACATACCAGTGATACGGGCGATCTTTTCCTTGTCATTTTCACTTCAACAGATGTTCTTGTGTATTCACCATAAAAACCGTTCAAGTCTTCATAAGAGGTTCCAGTGAATTTTGTTTAGGTAGTAGGTATACCTACATAAGTACCATACCTATTATTTAGGCAGTTTAGAAAAATACAAAACAAACATACATTGGTCAGTTTCTATATCCGCGCGCTTTTCGTTCTCAAAGAGCATCTTTGTTGCATTCACCACATTTTTTTTTACTTTCTTAAGTTTGGTCCATACGAATTGAGTATTTAGCTAGTGTCAACAATAAGTTTATAAAATACATACTTTATAGCTGGAGTATTGTATTTACCTATACGATGCGTACATAATTAATTTTGTTAATACTAATTAGAAATCACAAATACTTACGTACGCCACTGTAAAAAGAGTCGACATTTATATTACGGTCGCTATTTTTCAGATTGTCTCATTCCCACTGCACTTTCAACATAGTGGTGAGAGTGAGAAAATAACATGTGTACAAAGCTCTAATCAGATTCGCTTTTGCAAAGAACGTTTCATTTTTAGGGTTTCGTAACAGTTTTGAAATAAAGGAACACTTATAGGTAAGATCACTTTGTTGTCCGTGTGTTTGTCTTTCTACGAATCTGTCGAGACCATTACTTATCCACTCACGTGCCACGCTCCGCGCGCCGCTAACCCTTGTGTGCCACCTGAGATTTAGTAATGCGCGGCAGGGCGTCAAGTGGTAAACTAATCGGTTCTAACTAAGACACCTAATGACTATTTACCTATTGAATGACTGCCGTCTCAAGTGTACAAACCAGGCTTTAAATTGTAATTAAGTTGATTATTCTAGATGATGTCATTATTTTTCAATAAATAGTTAAAAAGTTAAATAGGTTTTATTTTGAAATCTAAAGTGACAACACTACTTTTTTTCATATTCGAAATAAAGTTTAATTCAATAGCTTTAAAATGACACCAAAATATTTAATCATGTCCTAGAAAAAAATTTAACGGCAATCGTAACTATATTGTGCCGGACGCATGTTCGAACACGCTCAGTTGGCGGGAATTCATCGAGCATTTTAGGCCGTTTACAAACGTTAATTTTATTCCATTAAATTCCAGTTCCGAATTCTATTCCGATTGCATAATCGGAATCATTTCAAAAATTAGACGAGAGAGGTATTAAAAAAACGAACACAAATTTCAGAAATTATAATTTTAATACTTTTATATTAATAGTCGACATTATTCTACACTAATCACAGATAATTAATAGTTATAATAAAACCAGTACTACCACCACTACCACCACTACTACCAGTACAGTTACACCATTATTATAATAAAATTAGTAAATATTTACCATAGTTAAATTTATCAATAATTAAACAATGACTTTACTTAATTATTGATGAATTAATTAAGTGCTAGATGAAATAATATTTTAACTGACCGAATTTAAAAATAATAATATCCTTTTAAAAACTGACTTTAATCTGCTAAATTACATACTGAGAGAAACTTAGATGACAACTTTTTTTCTAGTGTTTTTTTTTTTGAAAATCTAAATTACTGAGCCAATTATGATGAAATTATAACTGTTCATTTACTGCCTTTGTTATGTTTTTATTTAGTTTGTGCAGCTTTATTGATTGTCTACAAAAGTAATTTCATACATAGTTACATAGTTAACAAAATGAAAAAGTGCCAATGTAACGTAACCATTATTTAATACATACATTATTATACATACAAAATCCCTCAAGTGCCGTCACTTGTTGAAAGCACTGGCTCTCTCAAGGCCACTGGCTGTATCTGCTGTGTATAGAACTAAAAAATATACACAAAATAATTAATTTTGATGATACATGTACCTACACCAGCTAAAATAAACCTTTAAAAAAGCAAAACGCCTACTCCTCGGACTGCGTAGACAGGGACTGCCCTTGTCCTCAGCCACGTCATCTACCACGGGCTTGGCTTCGCCGTGCACCGTGTCCGGCACCACGCTCTTCCATATTTGCTAAAACCATTTTATAAAGTTAGTAGAAAGCGCATGCTTTATTTAATTGCTCACCTAACCCGAACACACAAAAAAAAATGAAAAAAGTTAAATACTTATTTATTCAAATTATTAACCTAATACTTAATTTTTTGCGAAAATCACGTAACCGCCACCCCCTCCCCCCTTTTTGTAAAGGAAGGTTCCACTCCCCTCTCCCATCCCCCCCCCCTAAACTTTATATAACACTCACTTAGCACCACTAAAGCAAAGCCTACCTATATAAATTATATCCATACAAAAACTGAAAAATGTTTAAGTTTTTTTTTGTGAGCACAAAAAAATATATTATAGAAACTTAAAGTTTTACAAATTATAATTTCTTGGAGAAAAGCAAAAACAAGACTAATATGCACATTCATTATTAACATCATTTTTGGCGTCTGTTGCGAGCCTATTTCGTAAAAAGACCCGTTCCGCGCAAGTTCAGTCGTACTGCCGTCACCAAGTAATGTTCAAATAAACCCCTTTCCGTGATCTTACACCATAGGATACATGTTTTTGGTATCAATTTGTTCGTAAATAAACACTCTAGATAGATATCTAATCATAAATTCTTTAAACTAATAATTTATGAAGTAGTATTTAAATGAAGACAACTAGAGCCGCATTGAATTTTTTTCCTACAAGTCTTTTTACTTGATACATCCAACTTATTATATACTTACTCATCAAAAAATTATACCATTCGAAAGAACATTAAATTACGAACAAAATGATGTATAATTACATTAGAAAATATGGACCAAATCTACTCACAGTTAATATTTCTGCTGCACGCACTACGTTGACACAATCACGGAACAACAATTTTATTCTCTTTGAGCACAGATCTTGCAAACTTCGATAGATTATTCACAAAGTACCAAGAAAAGCTGGTACCAGGCGTTTATACTGTAGCAAATTTCAAGACCTAGCTGTCAAGGTCAATATTTTCATACCATAGAGCCAAATCCGTTATATTTTACGGTTTTTAGGTAGGCCCGACCGACCGACCAGTTTTATGGTCCGTGGCACATAAGGTTTTGCAGGATCCGCCAGTTTACTGGCGCGTGGCACGTGAGTGGTTATTTTAGAAATAACGGAAAGAATTAAGCTGAAATTGATATCTATAATCAATTAACTCAAATACGGCTATCATCATCATCATCATCAACAACGACATTCTGAAGACGCCCACTTTCAAAGACCTTTTAATAATTAACCTTCTTGGAGCAATCGAGTAACCAATAATATTTTGTTCTAACCTGTAGTTTGTCCTAAAGAGAATATAACCGCTCAGTTTGTTCATTGAGAAGCCCACAGACCTAAAATATTTTAACTATTAAAACCTTTAAAAATCATTTACCTACGTAAAAGAAGAAGAAGAAATCAAAACTGAACGTTACACGGCCATGTTGCTAATTCGAGGATCTTACCTATCCTATATATTGTCCTATCCTAATGTATAGTTATACTTACCTACATCTAAGTACCCTTTTAAAACATTTTTCATAAAATATTTCGTATCATTGGCTAAATACAAATGTCGTCTAATGCCAAAATAAAAAAAATCTGCTTTCACACTATTTAATATTTGTTGCTATATGTATCTATTTAACTTGTGACAGGTTGATAGAACGTAAATTGTTATGTAAGCAAAACAGGTGACGTTATACAAAACATTAAACATTTCTATTTTGTGGGGAAAATTTAATGCTAATGTTTAAGAAAAATTACTAAAAGGAACAGTAAAATATACAAGAAATGGAATGAAGGCAATTAATTCGCTTTTAACTCACTTTTCAATAAAAAAGATATAAATAAAATATTAAATTCGTTGCTTGCAAAATTACGTTCTACTGTTGAATAATGACACTTGACCATAGGGGCGGGACATCAACGATAACTACAATCGAAGAATAATCGAAAACAAAATGATAAATCGTTTGGATTACTTTTATTGCTAAATAGCGTGGGCACAAAATACGGTGTTGCCAACCGTAATAAAAATATTCGGCAAAAATTACCCGAAAAATTGGTTTTTAAAAGAAAAATCGATGGTTTGAAATTAATAAAGATACCGTGAGATCGAATTTCCACAAATAAGCACTCATCCATTGCTAGTCTGGTTTCAACTCGCAACTTTTGCTTTCGTCTGTCCGGAATTGGATGTACGACTCGCGTACAGGTCATAGTTTTCAGCGAATCTTGACGATACTTGATACACAATTCCGATGACAATACGTCAAGGGTTTGATTTCCTCAATAAATTCTTATCATCTAAATCGACACCTACGTTTTATACCCCACCCACGTGTACTTGTGTTTCCTCTAATTTCAACAATGGGAATAATATATTATTTACCACGCACTCTAAGGTAGATAGGTCTACCTAAGATAGATATCATGATTATATGATATGTGTCTAAAAATAATCGTTAATCGGTATTATGTATCTAAAATAATCGTTAATTATCGAACCGAATATTGGCCTACACATCACTAAAATTGTTTTTTGACATGTGACAGATGACATTACATAAGCTTCACAGGTGCCTTCCAGTTTGAAAACAATTAAAAAAATCAATCGGCCATGTTGTTTAAAACTCCGATTCGTTTCGTAATGAAATCTCAATAATTGTATCAATTTTTTTTAACGATATATCAATTTTAATATATCCTATGTTAAGCGCCGGTTATTTCTAAGCATATTAGTGAAAACCGCATGAAAATCCATTCAGTATTTTAGGAGTTCAGTCATAACAAACAAACAAACAAACAAACAAACAAACAAACAAACAAACAAACAAACAAACAGACAAAGTGTTTAAAAAGTGGCTTAACGTGATCAGCGGCTAATTTTAAGCCAACCTGTGTCATTTTTTTCTTGATATCTTGCAATTACAGATTTTTTTATCTCTACAGTTTTATTATATGTATAGATATAGATAGATATTCTGAGATTCAATCTTTCATATGCCTGATTTGAGGGATCCAGTTATTTGGCCATAGCTTTATTAAACCGCATTATGCAAATTTTTGGATAACTCTACCTAATTTTAACGACTTTTTGATAAAGCTACCTCTTTTGTCTCAAGGAGTTAGGATGTGATCCCTCAGCCCAGATGCACACGATTGTTGGTGCTATGCCCATTCACGATACTGTTCAGTCTATTATCAATCATCATCAACAGCCGGAAACGTCCACTGCAGAACCCCTCCCCCGTAAAACGACATTTTGGGCGTTTATTATTTGCCATAATTACCACGCTTGGCAGGCAGCTTGGTGATCGCAGAAGGTTCTAATGACTAGGTGGTAGGACTTTTCTGCAAAGTTCGTCTAGGTAGGTACCACCGCTTTGCCAGTTATTCTGCCGCCAAGTAGTAGTGTGCAAGCACTACTGTGTTCCGCTTTGAAGACCATTGTAGCTAGTGAAATTACTGGGCAAATGAGACTTACGAACTGATCTCACAGTCTAGAAATCCTTTTTAGACTGTGATGTCTCAGGATGTCGTGCGCAGTGCGCAGTGTCACGCGAAACTTTAATTTAGATTTCCGAGTGACACTGCAATCTGTTATGGGCAGCCGTGACGCTTAACACCAGGCGAACGACTAGCTCGTCACGTCATTCGTTTACATAAAAAAAATAAAAAAAATGTACCTAGGAGAATGCTGCTGCCCATTGTCTAGATATTCCCTTAGCCGACTTTTACGCCACCCACGGGATGAGATGGGGTGGTCTTATTCGCAAACCATCCCGGTTTGCGAATAGGACCACCCCATCTCATCTCACGGTGAGAAAATTGTTTACACGGTGTGAAAATAGTTAGTAATTATCAATAGGTGTTGGTAATTTCTTTTCTGCTACAATCACAACTGAGTTTTGTTATTGGTTAAAAAAATTAAATAAAGTACCTACTTTATTTTATGCATATTTTTAATTTAGTTCTCTACGTAGATTATTGGATCTATAAACAGAGAGCGCTTTTTAGCCGCCACTCAAAATGGCACTCTCTGGGGGAGGCCTATGTTCAGCAGTGGACGTCTTCAGGCTGTTGAAGATGATGATGATGATGATGAAATAAAGAGAAAATACCATGAAGCACAAAAAGTAACATTATTAGCTTAATTTTACCCAAATGACATCGAAGTAACAGGTATGCCAATACTGCAAAATTACTCTGAAAAAAAAAACTTATAACTATAATGTGTATACTTTTTTTTTTTTGAGGGAGGAAATGCCCTCGCACTTCCCTGCCACCACGGGGGTGATGGTAGGGGGTATGTGGGACTCGAACCCACTAAAACCCCCCCGTGATCCGTCCGCCGCCGGGATGGGGCGAGATAGGGTCGCGCTAGCATTCACTATCTCGCCCCGACGGTAGGCCCTTTCGGGCCTCTGCGCCATTGGGTGGGCAACCTTACACCTCGGTTACACCCCAGACGTGTGGGGCCGTGTGGGTGTGGCAGAGAGTCCCCCGACTATCCGCCACCGACCCCACTACGGATGATGGAGAAGGCGCTCAAAACGCCTCCTCCGTCCCCCGGTCCGTCTGCGCCGGAGCCGGTCAGAGTTGGGATCATCCTCCCTGACCCGCTGCGCGGCCTCCTTCTGCATCATTACCGCCTCGCAGAAGGAGACCAATGCCTGCCACGCTCTCTCGCTGTCGAGCATGGCGTTCACCACGCTCGGCAACGAGAGATCCCGGCCAACGACCGCAATGCGGTCAATGCGCGCAATGAAAACGTGCGCCGCTCAGAATCCCAAGCAGCGCACACCCCCAGCGTGTGGGGCGCCGTATCCTCCGGCGCCCCACATTCGTCGCAGGCCAGGGTCGCCTCCCGTCTCGCAATCTGGTGCAAGTACTTTCCGAAACATCCATGTCCGGAAAGCACCTGCACCAATCGGAAGGTTAGCGGCCCGAATGGCCGCCGCACCCACTCCCGGAGGACCGGGCGGATGGCCTCCACCGTCCTCTGTCCAGGCACCGGTGGAGCCAAGTCCTCCGTCCACCGCCGATAATGTGTATACTTCCCCAACACTCCCTAACCACATCTATTTTTTTTTAATACTTCCCCAACACTCCCTAACCACATCTATTTTACTCCTGAACCCATAAACAACTGTAAATGCCCAGTGAAATGGTATCTCAAATTGAGCATCCTATCCAAAAGCCGTTTAAGTAGTAATAAAGCAGTTGATACTTACGTTTGAAGTGCCTTTCCTTGGTTTTACAGCCCTCTTCTGCGGCGAGATCGCAAATATTATTTAGTTATAAACTTGTTTTTTATCTTCTAGCTTCTGTTATAATGTTGGTCTAATATTGGCCAAGTGAGTGCCGGCAAACTAATGTATAAAAACCATTTCGCGTTGGCCAACATGCAAACACAGTATTGTAGCCCTGAGAATAACTGTCGGTGCTAGTCACGTGGAAGTCTCGCTTAGAAAGCGATACATTGGGCGCTTGAAAAGAAGTCAGCCAAACACGCGCACAATTTAACGGCGATGTATACCCATCAGTATCCTAGACAAGGTTTACTATTGTAATTTTGTTCATACTTATGTGAAGACGCGCGTTAACCAATATCATCTCTATCATTTAATACTTTGTGTTGGCCAAATCCTCGCAAACATGAACAAAATGTCACTTAGGCTTCTTATCCAAGCAATAGCTTTAGCATTATTGAATGGCCTTACAAATATTTATATGATATCAGATTCGCCCTGTAACGTGTATCGGCGTCGGTGTGGTCGAAGCTATGCCCTGCGCTTGGCGGCACATCAAAGGCGGTCGGCCTCCCTTTGATCTGGCGCTTCGGTTCACCGCCTCAATATTGTGCTCACCTGTGCTGCCGTTGATGTTATTGATTTGTTATCAGACCAACACAACTTCTTTTTCTATGTAAAGGTGGAATAGCTGTTACATTGCTTGGAAATTCATACGTTTTTTTTATTTCTTATTATTTTTGCTTCAACTTCAATTGGAAAAGGTTTCTTTATTTCCGTAATTTTAAGCCCTATTCAAACCAGTGCGTTATTCGTACCACTGTGGGTAGCGGTATACCGCACGAGATTCCGCCCGGGTAGTTTGTATGAAGTTTCGCTCAGGTTTCGCTCTAGTCGCAGAACTTCCATACAAAACACCGCGTGGGATCCGGCGCGGTATTTACCACAACCAACAGCGGTACGAATAATGCGCTAGTTTGAATAGGGCTCTTTTAGAGCTAAGTGAGTATACATTTCTATGAATACCCCAGTAACTTTAATATAAAATGCTATAAACATGAATTGCCTTTGACCTTTAGAGTTACGCTCACAAAGAGAATATCTGTCATCACTTTAGAGAGCCTAGAGGTTCAAATCTATGAAATAACTGAAAGTTTTCTAACGTTACGTCACAGCAGTACTACAGTGCTACACTTCCGTAGCGACGTAGCACTGTAACGTATTCGTAAAACTGCAGCAACGTAGCACCCGCACGTAACCGTAGCCGTAGACTCTGCTACGTCGGCGCTACGCTACCTTTGTACAGATTTCTTATAGTTAAGGGTTATCTCATGTCAGTTTTTCACAAGATTTGTGAATTAAACTCATACCAAAGTTTGATAGCAAAGTTCTCGTCCTTTATTTTTATTTTCAACTATAAAGTTAAACATTTGAGATTTTACAAGCGAAAAAACCACATAAATATTGCTACTTAATTGTAAGAAGATATTTTTACATTGAACCATGATGTTGAAATACTAGATTGTCCCTATGTTCTTTTTATCTGATGTAAGAAGAAAGGAAAAATGACAACCCTGCCTACTTTCGAAGTTTGCTTTAACTTAGTGAAGCCTCCGGCTTTTTGTTCCAAGTTAAATGTTGTAAGCCTTAATAAATAACGTTAATTTATACTTTGGACTTGGTGTTCTTCAATATTTAACGAAGATAATAACTTTTATAAACTTGCTGACGTCACCTCAAGGCTTATAATTTTTTCTTTGCTTCAAAAGGTCAAGAATGTTAGCATTATGGGGTTAAACTGTTGATCTGCTTGCGTATTTGACGTATGGTCATATTGGCTTTTCGTCAAAGCTGAAAGGAAGTGCTTCCGGTTCGTGTCGCCACTCGAGAACCTTTCTTCCTCATCCGTTTTCAGTTCTACGAGCGATGTAGCCTGCCCATTGCCATTTCAACTTGTTAATTCTAAGAGCTATATCAGTCACTTTAGTTCTTCTGCGTATCTCCTCATTACGAATCTTATCACGCAGGGAAACACCAAACATAGCTCTCTCCATAGCTCGTTGCGCGAGACCAAAATACCCAAGATGAAAATTCAAGACCAAAAATTCATTTTAAATAAATATGTATCCGACTGTTACTCACGAATAGTGTGTCAATATATGTGTGTGTATATGTGTGTGTGTGTGTCTATTCGTGAGTAACAGTCGGATACATATTTATTTAAAATGAATCACACTCATGAGAATTTTAATACCAAAAATTCAATTTCATTTCATATCTCAAAATGTACAGGTATAAGATCATTAGCTGACCATGTATCAAATGCCGGGGGATTCTGGTACAAATCCCGGTATCATGGGATCCCGGGAATTCAGTTTGTGCCAGAGACATAAAAGTAATTAAGTTGGACATGTAGCCACAGTTGAACTATTTTTAGTTGGGAATCTTAATTTTCCATGGTCTATCGTTTTTTACTAATGACCATATTATTATATGCAACAGGTGCAATGGTGCAATGGTGCAATAGTTAAAATATGAGGGGTCAATTTTACAATACTCAGCTTATATTTTTTTGAAATTTTGCAACATAGGAATATTTCTATGTTGCAAAATTTCATAGGTAAGATGGCCGCGTGTGCATTTAAAATGTAATTTCTAGGTACAATGATGCAAAGTATCTACTCTGACCCAAGTTCAAATTGTTTAATTGTTCAACAGTGGATGCAAAACGATGATGATAATGATGATTATAATGTGATGTGACAGCACAAATGATGCGACAGGTATATTGCCCGTGACTTAAAAAAAATCTGAAGCAGAATTTTATTACATATTAATTTTTGAAGCCTCTTTTCCTACTGTTATCATCACACTGCGCAGAAAGTCCATGATACCTGCCAGTGGCGTTCGGAATAAGTTTACTTGGCGCACGTCGCGCGCAGGGAATAACTTTTGCTGTTTCACAAACTCACTTTTCGATTCAGCTTACTATATTACATTGGCTATCTACGTGTTACTAGAAGCTAATTTTTCTGCTATAATAAGGTACTTTTCCTTTGGTGAAAAATATTTCACGACTAAAGACGTTTCAACAAATAACTGAGATTCCATGAATTTTTCAAGTAAATGAGTACTAGTATCGATATTAATAAATATAATAAATAACACCCAATGATCACATAGGCACATATATAGACCTGAACCCTAACTCGGAATCCCTCCAGGATTTTTCCGGGCATGTAGTATACCGGCACGGTACGATATAAAACAAAGCCAAAAGTATCAAAAAGATTACGCAAATCTGTCCTAATACCAAGAAGATTTCAATGTACCTATAATGTTCCTATTACTAAATACATTGTTCCTATAATAAAGATTCAAGAGAAGTTTTATACCAAATTTAGATCTCTTCCTTTTCGAATAACGTAAGAAAAGTTACGAGTACAGATACCTTTTTAGAATCGGTAGACTGAAGTTCTTCTTATTCTTCTTCTTCTTTTTCTTCTCGTGTAGGCAAGTGGTCAGCCCTGGTGTCAAAATTTTTAGGCCGCCCAAAGGCTTCTGACTTGGCTTAACGACTATTGTCTTACAACAACAGCTGGGACCGACGGCTTAACGTGCCCTCCGAAGCACGGTAGCGCTCAGTTGTAAATACCACTTTTTGCTGTAGCGGTCACCCATCATAGTAGTGACCGCAGCGAACGTTGCTTAACTTTACCGATCGGTTAGAAACGGCTAGTCGTGCTTCGCTATGAGCACTAAACTGAAGTAAATCATCAACTAAATGAAATCTCGCTGAGATCTACTAAATAATTAGATTTGAGTGAACGAGTGGCGAGAACGCGCCTGAAACAAGCTTATCGAATTCTTTTATTACAATTAAATGACGGAACTTTCAACAAATTGCTTTTGGTGTTTTAATGCTAATGCTGTTGGTAATTTATTTATTTTGTTTTGACTTAATTCGAGGGGACATTGGAATAATTAGTTATACAGGCACGTGCCAGATTTGAACTTAAGTCTAGAAGTTCAAGGTTTACTGGCAAATAATTCTCTTGTAAAATTATTTATTTACTGTTTCTGAAAGATGTCACATTTGACCTTACTAACAGATAATATATGAATTGAAAAAATGTAAGCTACAGTTAAGTTATATACAATATACGATATATAATTTTTAAGTTGTACCTATGGACAAGGTGTTTAAAAAATATATTTATAAGCATTTTTTGGTCATGGAAGTTATGGTAAAGGAAAAGTGTTTTAAGTAAGTAAAAATGCATGCATGTGCCATCACATGTACTATTCAGGGCATCCCATGGCTATGCCACATGGAGGGAAAGTATTTTAAATATTGCAGAAGTATTACAAGCGAGTCGAAAAAAAAACGATGTGAAATGTGATGTGTCTTCACATATTACATCTTGGAATACTACTTACACATAGAATACTTAGTTCTGGAACACCGTCTACAAGTAAAACTAGTGATAGCTGCCGTAGTTATAACCAATCAGCTTTCCACATAGTTAATTCCCCAAATTACTGACAAAATCTTGACGATTGCCTCGTTTTTCGCGGGTAGTATTTTTTGTCCAGTCATTACCAAGTCCGCCTCGCCTTTCCAAGTTCCGGTCATTATAGGTTCTTGCACCACTTTTCATTCAATCTTCGACCCTATGACGGTCAGGTTCCACCCTTTTCCATTGATCGTTGAACCCCAAAACGGAATTGCTCAATGGCGTGAAAGCGAGCTGCGGGAAAATAAACTAGTGAATTATTCACAGATTTTATCTTTCCCATGGAAGATCGCTAAAGATTGAGAACTTTGGAGTTTTGCTAGATAAAATATATTATGTGGAGCTTATGTCATCGACTCATTGCAATCGATGTCTACATATTTGTTTTATACTACTTGTAATACTATATGATACACGTATAGTTAAATACGTACCTAATATGAAAACTTTCGGAGGCAATCTTTCTTTTATTTTTCTTTTTTTTATGCGATTTAATGACGTGACGAGATAGTCGTTCACCTGATGTTAAGCAACACGGCCACCCATAACAGTTGCAGTGTCACTCGGGACTTTAAAACAATAAAGTTTCGCGTGACACTGCACTGCGGACGTCATCCTGAGACATCACACTGTCTAGTAATCAGATTAGTAGACTGAGTGATCAGATCATAAAGTCTCATTTGCCCAGTAATTTCACTAGCTACAATGCCCTTGAAACCGGAACACAGTAGTGCTTGCACACACTGCTTGGCGGCAGAATAACTGGCAAAGCGGTGGTACCTACCTAGACCAACTTTGCAGAAAAGTCCTACCACCTATGTTTAGAAAGTATTATGGTTAAACCGGGACAGAATTTCCATGATCATTAATAGTTAAATTCATAACCATGCGGTACAAGGTAGTAAAACAGTCTGATTTCGTAACACAGTTTATTTAAAATAATAAACCTCTCTGAATCACTTGTATTTTACAATTTTATTACTGCGCTATTATTACAAATTTTTACAACAATTTTATTTTGTACATTACATTCAAAGCTGTTTGTTTAGTAGCACAATAATTATCTTAAATTACATTATTTATAATTGTTAAGCTGTTTGGTTCGTTATGTTTACGTATTATTAGGTTAGCTCATTATCTGTTTATAAATAAGTAAAATTGAATACAAATATACTTACAAGGCTTTGTAATTAAAATAAATTATAAACAAAAGTAATAACTGTCAAACTACTGCTGTAATAGACAGCCATGACGCTTAACATCACGTCATTCATTTACATAAAAAAACTTCTTTCATCGATTTAGTAGCAAGTACTTTAAGTTTTCTGTTTCAATTAGATAACTAGGTCATAACGCCGGCGTCGTAAACCATAGACGTTCTCGTGTATAGCATAAAATACGCTAACTATTTTTAATACTTATTAGGTACCTATGCAGTTGTTTTAGCCTCTACTTTATTTAGTCAGCTACTTGGTGACTCTTTCGTTATTAAGTTTTCATATGCTTATTATACGTTTTAATATTTAAAAATCCATTGGCACTTTATACATTATCATAAATTATGACTATTTTAGTATGTTTCTATTTTATATATTATTTACAAGCCTTTATAGTAATTTTTTATGACTAAAGCGATGTGTCTACTTGCAAACCATTTTCTAGGCGTATTGTCGAAATAAAACTGTTATTGCAACGTTAGATTCAATATAATTATGTCATGTGCTCGTAGTTCCTGGGTTTCTATATCTACATAATATGTATAGATACAGTAAATCTTAGTTAGGGCACAGAATCTATGAACCTAGAATGCATGTAATCGTTGGGCGTTATTCATTTATTTATTAAGTATTATGCAAAGTAAAACCATTTCTTATGACAAAATATTAGAAAATTAACAAGTCGAATCGATTATAATTTAATTGATTCTTTTGATCTAAATCAATATTTCATATCTCAATACAAATGTATTTAATTAAATTGCTTATTAGACACACTACACATCATGTAGAGAAAGCTTTATACACGTACCTTTATTTACGTACGTTTTAAAATTGAGTATAGAGATGAGGCACACAACGCATATATTATATGTTTGGACGGGTTATAAAATTTTATTTATTTTAATTGCATTTACATAAAATATGTAGGTTCAGGTTATAATAATTATTTTTCTCATTTCCTGAAAAAACACAAGATTTAAGAGTATAATTATTGCATTAATCAGTATCTAGTTTTATAAGAAAATTATTTTAAAACGATTAAAAAAATGGTATTTCCACAAAATTCAGATAGTTATCTTGATCTTTCATTCAACTCCTGTACGAGCAGATACAACATCGTATTTGTTATTTTATTCTATAATTATTAAAATAGGTACTCTATAAAGAATACTTATCTTAATTGGTATCTTAATTGGTTCCATCGAACAGCCAATATTAATTGAAACTTGATCGCTTCTAATTTAGCTTTTTCTTATAATAATATCACTTTTGGTGAATTACCAAACAATTTCTTAATTAACTCTGAAATTCAAAGTACTCTTAATTAAATTATATCTCCTTAGAAACGAACAACGAACAATATTTTACGGAACAAGTGTAATTTTAATAACTCAAATATGTACAAGACTTAGAGTATAGACTAAAGCATAGAGATAACTTGATTAAGCATACCACTTTTTTGGACACTTTTTATATGATGTGAATGAGTTGGACAGATTTGTATAGAAAAAACAGTTGACTCGAGTCGAAAAAGAAGGGTACAGTGGTTATCGCAAGCGTAGCTAATTACTATATGTTTTTTTCTTTCCTTCACCACTGACGTAGCGATACGTGTGAGCAGTACAAATATAATATCGTTTTGGTGATCTCTCTATGCTTTAGTCTATACTCTAAGATACAAGAGCAGCATAATTAGCAAACCACTTTTATAATTTTAAAGCAGTTTACTTCATAATTTCGATATAGTTTCTATCTTTCTAATCAATTTATCTATTTAGCCAAATACGTCGTCATGCAAAAGGAAACCCATACAATTCAACAATTTAAAAGTAATATCTGTTGTTCGATATAAGATAGTGCAGTAGGTAAGTCTAAATACATTCTATCTGTCTAGGATATATCAGCAAATAATTAAGTGCGTTTTTTTCAATTCTTTGAATTATTATTTCTTTTAATTCGGCTCCGCGCGATCAGCATATTTAGCCATCATTGCCATGTTTACATTGTATTCTACATAGATACAGCGTCACTCAAGTATTTAAAGTTAATTAAAAAATATTCATTGACTTTGACTTAAGTCAAAGTCAATGAATATTTTTTAACGGCCAAGTCTACAGACCATTCATCGTAAGTTGTCCCCTGAAGTATTTATATAATTTAAAAATATGCAAGTATTATCATATACCGTGTATATGCCGTGTGGTCCCGGTTACGAATAGGACCACCCCATCTCTTCCCGTGGGTGCCGTAGAAGGCGGCTAAGGGAATATCCAGGGAATGGGTCGCAGCGTTCCCCTCGGTCTTGGTGGCAATCAATCTTCACCTACTGCGATCACCAAGCCGCCTGCCAAGCGTGGTGATTATGGCAAACCCCCCCCCCCCCTAATGACAAGCACAAATAAAAACGGCCCCCAGTCCCCGGCAGCTCTGCTATCCCGTGGCTACGGTAGCGGCCACGGTAACGGCAGGGCAAGGGGTGCGAAGAATCCCCGGCAGACGCCCGGCTACCAACCCCAACGACGACCCCTGGCCCTGGCAACACATAACGTGCGCACACTGAAGGCTGACGAAAGGATGGTCGAGCTAGAGGCGGAGATGGGTAAGTTACGCTGGGATGTAATGGGATTGTCTGAAGTCCGAAGACAGGGACAGGACACGATAATCCTAAATTCCGGTAACTTATTCTTCTACCGGGAGGGAGACCAACTCTCCCAAGGAGGTGTCGGGTTTCTCGTCCGCAAGTCTCTCGTCAACAACGTGGTCAAAGTCGACAGTGTGTCGGCCAGGGTAGCGTACCTGGTACTCCGAATAACCAAACGGTATTCGTTGAAGGTTATACAGGTATACGCGCCGACGTCGGCACACTCAGACGATGAAGTAGAAGCTATGTATGAGGACATATCCGAAGCCATGCATACTTCCGAAACATACTTCACCGTTGTGATGGGAGACTTCAATGCGAAGTTGGGCACAAGGAATAGCGATGAGCTGAGAGTGGGGCCATTTGGATACGGGCAGCGGAACCCTCGAGGACAGAGGCTGGCTGACTTCATGGAGAAGGAGGAACTCTTTATGATGAACTCCTTCTACGAGAAGCGGCCATCCAGGAAGTGGACGTGGATAAGTCCCGACGGTTCCACTAAAAATGAGATAGACTTCATCATGACGACCAAGAAGCACATATTCGATGATGTCTCTGTGATCAGCAAGGTGAAAACCGGTAGCGATCACCGTATTGTTAGAGGCACATTGAATATCAATGTTAAGCTCGAAAGGTCACGTCTGGTGAAGTCTACGCTCCGTCCAAATCCTGTCCAAATCCAAAACCCCGAAGGCTTTCAGCTGGAACTCCAAAATCGCTTCCAGTGCCTAGCCGACTGTAACACAGTGGACGAGCTAAACGACGGGTTGGTGGAAACTGTCCAAGCTGTTGGATCGAAATTCTTTAAGACCCAACGCCGAAAGAAGACTCAAAAGCTCTCAGAAAAAACTCTTGAGCTAATGGCCGACCGGAGCGAAATGAAGCTGCAGTCTTCAGTTGATATGTCAGCCTACGGTGAACTCAATAGACGAATCTGGAGTACCTTGCGACACGACTTGCGTGCTCTTAGTACTTCACGTATTGAGGCCGCAATTGAGCGGAACCAAGGCTCTAAAGTGTTCGCAAAGGATTCGTCTATTGGGCAACACCAAATGACAAAACTGAAGACCGAAAATGGTAGCATCATTTCATCCAAGCCTGAGATTCTGAGAGAGATCGAGAACTTCTATGGACAGTTATACACCTCGACACGTAAGCCCGCTACTAACACAGCTCAGGACATCAGAGCCAAGTTAGTCCGACACTATACCGAAGATATCCCGGATGTCAGCCTGTACGAGATTAGAATGGCCCTCAAACAGCTTAAAAACAACAAGGCACCAGGTGAAGATGGAATTACGACTGAACTTCTGAGAGCGGGTGGTAGACCGGTACTTTTAGTCCTCCAGAAGTTATTTAATTCTGTCATCCTTGAAGGTACAACGCCAGAGGCATGGCACAAGAGCGTGGTGGTGCTCTTCTTCAAAAAAGGCGATAACACCTTATTGAAGAACTATAGGCCCATCTCGCTCTTGAGTCATGTGTATAAGCTGTTTTCGAGAGTCATTACGAATCGTCTCGCACGCAGGTTTGATGAATTCCAGCCTCCCGAACAAGCCGGTTTCCGAAAAGGCTTTAGCACCATAGACCACATCCATACGCTGCGCCAGATTATACAGAAGACCGAAGAGTATAATCGGCCGTTATGCCTAGCGTTTGTGGACTATGAGAAAGCCTTCGATTCAATCGAGACTTGGGCGGTGCTGCAGTCCTTGCAGCGATGCCAAATTGACTATAGGTATATCGAAGTTTTGAAGTGTTTGTACAGTAAGGCCACTATGTCAGTCCGACTACAGGACCAGAGTACGGAACAAATTCCATTGCAAAGAGGCGTGAGACAGGGAGACGTTATTTCTCCGAAACTGTTCACAAACGCATTGGAGGATGTTTTCAAGCTCTTGGAGTGGAAAAGATCTGGCATCAACATAAATGGCGAGTACATCACTAACCTTCGTTTTGCCGATGATATAGTCATAATGGCGGAATCGCTCGAGGACCTTAGCACCATGCTCAACGACCTCAGTAGAGTCTCCCAGCAGGTTGGTCTTAAGATGAATATGGACAAGACAAAGATCATGTCTAATGCTCATGTTCCACCTATACCGGTAATTGTTGGGAACGATACTCTCGAAGTTGTTGACAAGTATGTCTACCTAGGACAGATTGTCCAATTAGGTAGGTCCAACTTCGACAAAGAGGTGGCGCGAAGAATCCAACTCGGCTGGGCAGCGTTCGGGAAGCTTCGTCCTATCTTTTCGTCCAAAATACCGCAGAGCCTGAAAACGAAAGTTTTCAATCAGTGTGTGTTGCCAGTGATGACTTATGGAACTGAGACATGGTCTCTTACTGTTGGCCTCATTAGTAAGCTCAAAGTCGCGCAGCGAGCTATGGAGCGAGCTATGCTCGGTGTTTCCCTGCGAGATAAGCTCCGGAACGAGGAGATCCGCAGGAGAACTAAAGTGACCGATATAGCTCTTAGAGTTAGTAAGTTGAAGTGGCAATGGGCGGGCCACATCGCTCGTAGAACTGACAACCGATGGGGAAGAAAGGTTCTCGAGTGGCGACCACGAACCGGAAGACGCAGCGTGGGCCGGCCCCCCACTCGGTGGACCGACGACCTGGTGAAAGCCGCGGGGAGCCGATGGATGCAGGAGGCGAGCAGCCGCTCAAGGTGGCGTGCTCTGGGGGAGGCCTATGTTCAGCAGTGGACGTCTTCAGGCTGTTAATGATGATGATGATGATGAAGTATTATCATAAATGTAAAGCAATTTTTTTTTATGCGAATGAATGACGTGACGAGCAAGTCGTTCACCGCCCATAACAGTTGCAGTATCACTCGGATCTTTAAAACAATAAAGTTTCGCGTGACACTGCACTACGCACGTCATCCTGAGACATCACACAGTCTAGTAATCAGATTACTAAACTGAGTGATCAGGTCATAAAGTCTCATTTGCCCAGTAATTTCACTATCTACAGTGCCCTTCAAACCGGAACACAGTAGTGCTTGCACACTACTGCTTGGCGGCAGAATAACTGGCAAAGAGGTGGTACCTACCTAGACGAACTTTGCAGAAAAGTCCTACCACCTATTAAAATATGTAAGCACTGTCTAACCTTGTATGTACCGACCACAGATTAATATATTTTACTTGCATAAAAGCTTGCATACTTTCAAATAATATAAGTACATCAGGGGACAACTTACGGTGAACGGTCTATAGCAGTCCAATGCTTCACTAAATGCTTCTATAGAGTTTTGGGGAGAACACAAAAAGTCATGTTTATCATCTATAAATGATTTGCTTTTCACTTGTTCACATTCATGAATAGTTAACGGTATGGTAGTAAATCCACCATTTTAGACATTTGCACTTGAAATTACACAAATTTTAGCAAATTAATACCAAGCCCACAACGGACTGAAAGGAAAAATACGAATAGAGCACTAACTAAAATGTAAACTGACACCAGCAATTTTCTTTTAGTCTCTAGACGCTTTGAATAATGTGCCCTGTTCCCTCCAGTTATCCCTAAAGTGGTTAGCAAACAAGATCCAGCAAAATCCATCCAACCATCCATTAAAGCAGAGTACTATTTCCCGACACCTCTCTCCATATACAGGGTTATTTTTAATTCAACTAAAACCTTTTAGGGCATAACTCACATTACTGACACAAACACTTTTTGTTCAGCAACTTTCTAAAATTTATGCTTTTCTTTACAGAGCACGAAAAAGAAATACGCTTCGCCCCCGAGATGCGTCATATTTTTTAATGTTCTGTGATTCTCTTTCACAATTTTTTTTTTTTAAGTTAATACATAGGTACCAATAATTCATCATAGTAGAATACTCAATAAAACAGAATAATAAGCTCTGTAGCCTGTATTATTGCCTACCACGCAAAAAAGAGGTAATTACAGTTTTTTAAGGCAAAGTTTTAACTCATTACGTACATTGGTGAACATAATAAAAAGATAGAAAAAAAATCGTTTGTTTAAAAAGTTTTAGGTGAATTAAAAATAACTCTGTATAATATACTACGTAATATACAATTATTGCTATAGACACTGGACGTCACGCGTCAGGTGGTAGAATGGCTTTTTCAAATCAGCATTATATTTTTGAGGCAGTGAATTACTAAAGTCAATTTCTAGATTAGTAGTTAATTAGCTAGGTATTCTTACAATCAACGACACAAGGCACGGCCTGCCTTATATCAGTTCTTAAAGGACTTATATTATACTTATTTCTTTACATTTGTATTCTGATTTGGTTTTATCTTTTTTTACTACACTTTAGGAAGGAATTTATTTCAGTTATGTGGCATCACTGTGGCAAAATTGGTTTCTTCTAGTTCTTCAATTTAATCAGTAACTTTTCTGTATTTAGTTTGATTAAATTTCTACCTAAATTTTTTGTTCATTTATGTTTTTGTTTGTTTGAAGCTTTCAGAAAACGAATTTTATACTTTTCCTTTTGCAAAACTGTTTGTAGTGTTATGAATGGGCATCGTTAAACTTTTGTTAGATATTAAACATCTATTTTTACTTATTAAATCTTCTTTCTAAACCATACCTGGATATCCAAGTATTTTCCTATATAATTTCCGCAACTTGGATGGTGCAGGCGTATTATAAACAATGTTGAATTGGCCGTTTTTGTTACACTACGATGGTTACCCAGGCCTTTAATTTGAGTGAAAATTTGGTGTTCATTTTAAGTAGAGAAGGCCAAAGCTTCGCCAGTACCTAATTAGGAATGCTTTACACGATAATTGACTTTACAGTCTGGCAATAGTGTGACATGCTTTGAATAATAATTTTCCCTCAAAGGCTTGTCAGTCATCCGATTCTGTAATTTTATAATTTATACATTCATAAAGTAATTTATAAGGGTAGTCTATCTAGCTTTGAGTGTTTAATAAAAATATATAATTCGCCACCATTTTATTTTATGTGAGTACAGAATCGAGTTAAACCTTTTGTTGAATGTAATTTCTTCAGTATCATAATCTACATTTATTATATCCCATTTATACACGCCTCCACTTCTAACTTTTTCTTCTTTTTCAAGTTATTATTTAAACATTTCTTTGGTCTAAAATATGTAAAATTATTATAGTTTGTAATGAAAACATAAAGGTAATGCAATACATACATACATATAACGACTATAAATATCTGTAGCTTCAAGATTAGAAAGCCAATAAGTATTCCACCGAAGAATTTCTCGTTAATTAAACGGCTACAATTCAGTTACAGAGTTTTCTAGTTAATTAACTAACTTGTACAATGCCCATGTTCCACTAATTAAGAACATTTTTAATCAATTTCTGTAGAAATGTCATCATTTAAGGAAAAGAGTTCATTGGAAATTCGCTCCGACGCAAAATAATATTTACACAAAATGGAGTGGAAAGATAAACCAATTCAGATACATTTTTCCTTTCTTCGAAAATTTCTGCGAATCGTGAATATACGGTTCAGAGGAATACAACATCTCAACAAGTACAAGTAGTATTCTTTTGGTGCCAAGCAGAATAACATTGTAACCGCATTAAACAAACTTATTCTGTACACGTGTATTCTTCAATTCCATATAACTTGTAAGTTATAAAGCGCAAGCTCGTTCCTTACACATTTAAAGAACTCAGCATATAAATACGTATAAACACTATCACTAACAGCATTTCATTATGAACCTAACTTATTGCACCATAGAGTCCTAAAACGCGTGACAAAAATCGCTAAAGAGGTGTTTCTTCTCCAGATTCTGTACACGGCACTCTAACTACTTTAGCTCCTGAAAGGACTCCAACTCCTTCTAAACACGATCTTCTATTTGCGAGCACGTCCCTAAGAAACGCTCTTCTAGGATTGGCTAGCTCAGTTCCTGTTATGGATCTAGTTAGTCTTCTTACAGCGGGAAGTTTTAAAGCTTCCTCGTAAGAAGGTGGTTCATCGGTTGGAGTGGTCAATGCTCGACCTCCAAAAGGATCTCTGGAGCATGTCCCTTCCAATTCACTAGAATAGAACAATGTAAGCTCATTGCTACTTGTTTGAGGTTCAGGCACTGGTTCGTAGTGAGTAGACGTTCTAAAGTCTTCTAGAATCTGTCTCGCACTTCGAGAAGTAGTCAAAACACCCGCCCACGACCTTCTATTCTGCTGCTTAGCCTCATTACACCTGGCACTGGCTGAAATGTTATGCGAAGAATGCGTACCTGCTATGGTGACTTTCGGTCTTCTAGCAGGCTCATCGAAAGACGCCGCCTTTATGGTTTGTCTTGGTCTACTTTGAGGGTCGACATCGATGTGGACACTTTCGGTAGGTTCTTCTCTTAGTGCTGCGTCGATTCGCATGGCTTCTGAATAGGATGGCACTAAGGCACAGTTACCTCGTATCGCTGCGAAGAGTTCTAAGCTGTCCACTGTAGAGGCATGTGATAAGGGTAAAGCCCGAGTGGGGCGGGGTGCGGAAGTTAGTACGGCAGTCTGTTCATCGGGCAATGCCCAGGCGTAGTTAGTAGCGGTTACTGGAGGAAGGGTGTCTGACAGGTGGGTGTCCAGGTCTAGTTGACGACTCGGGTCTAACTCGTAGTTGGTTCCGAATATTTTTGTTATCTGTAACAATTTTAGAAGTATAACTTTATGAAGCAGACCTTGGCAAACTACTGAAAGGAGGTAGTGAAAAAGGCAGTTCTAAAATGGCAAGACAAAATAAATTAGTATTAGAGAGACTGAAAAAAATTACGGATTTCTGTTACTGATAATTGTCAAGCACCTATCTGAGAAGTTAGTACATTTAAAATTAAGCTTCTATGCTAAATTCTTGAGTCTAGGCTCACTGCAGTGGCACTGACTCGATGAATTGACTCGGTGTAAATTTTTTAGTCATGATAGGTAGATAGATAGATAAACTCTTTATTGAAAACACCATATTACACGAACATTTAAAGGGAAATCTTATAACTAAGTGTCACATTGGGCGGTCTTATAGCTTAAAGCGATCTCTTCCAGACAACCCAGTCATGGTGACTGATTTTAATGATTGGTACACTAGATACAATAGATGGTTGGTATGTGCTGCTCTGACAACTTCAAAACTTTAGATGAAAATATTTTTTTTCTAATAATTATGGTATTTTGTATTTTAGAGAAGACTTTGAATATAAACTTACAGTATAATGTACATAGGCAGTGTTACATTCAATGAGAATCCGAAGAGGCCATGACAAGAGAAGACATGACAGCGTCCAGAAGAGTATTTGAGAGGAGTACCAAGGACAGCGGTCTGCATCCCTGTAAACAATTTGATCCTTAAGACACAAAACATAGAGCTGTGTTTTGTGCTTAAGATGTATGCTTGTGTTTTGGTGTATTTTTAATAGCACGTCAATTTATTTTAGTTTACAGTGGGGTAAGAGCTTAATTTTAATGCCAGGGGATGTTACGGGCTAATTGTTACTTGTACTAATAACTGACCAAGTGGTCAATTATTAGTAAAAGTGCGTGAATGTCCAATTTGTTACACAGTTTTTTTTTATTCGATAGTTGTAGGTATCAATTCATTTAACTTTACACTACTACTTACTTAACTAACAAGTGTTTTAGCGGCTTATGTTTATTAATTATCAAATAAGAGACGCTTCATGATTTTATTCGAAACTTTCTTGACTTTTAGTGGAAATTCGAACAAAATAAAATAAATAAATAACGCCCAACGATCACATACATATTTCCTGGACCATGTTCCCACAGTACAAGACACAAAACAAGTACATGAACTTTTTTCATGTGCACAAATACTTGGTCAGTCGCGGGAATCGATCCCGCCGTCTCCAGGTTATGAGCCGACCTGCTCAACCACCAAACCACAGAGGAGGAAAATTTCTAGAAAATTGAAAGAAATAATACGAATACTGTGAAAATCACCTAAATAGAAAATCTCCGATAAGGTTGATACGCAATTTCCACGTTACTGACACTTGTATAAGAGATACTGCGATGATGTTACGTTCCCGATAGCTATTTAGACAAGATTTTTATTTTGGAATTGCTTTACAAACCAAATTAATTTGTACACTTAACAATAGACTAAGTATATCACCTGTAAGCCACCATGTACTCCCTGAAGGAGCTGACGCCGATGAGATCCAGTCCTTCTCTCATTTCCATAAAGTCGTCAAACCTTTCATGCTCAGCGAAGAACCTCGACCGTTGATCTTCAAATTCTATAATACAAACATAATTAACTATAAAATTTTGAACAAAATATAAAAAAAACGCAAACGAATAGAGATCACAACTGAACAACTGGCAAGAAGCTGCATCTACTATATCACAATTTTGAATTCTATTACCCTAATGCCCATTTTCACCAAAGATCCCTAATATTTTTAAGGGTCCCTTAAAGTTTAGGGAGCTTTAGTGAAAACAGGCATAAGTCTATCAGCTGTTCAATAGATTAATTCATAAAATTCAGCTTATAGCTTAGTCATGCCTAGCAATTAGGCTTTAACTATTCAAACAAGAACTCTTGCTGTAACATTGGTATTGGAACCTTCTATCTGTAATAAAATATTGTTGTTATTGAATTAATTGTAAGAGATAAATCTTACGACTTAGTAAAACTAGTAAGACTTCGTTTTGACTTTTTTATATATCGCTCAAATATTATTGCCAATAATAATATAAAGGCTGAATATCTCAGTAGTTCAATAAGTTCAACTGTTAATTAAACTCTGAGAATACCTAGATGGAATTTTTCAAGTGGGTAAGATAGGCCCTAATTCGAAACTATGAGGAATATCGATGGTTTTCATCAAAATCGGGCCCGAGACTCCTTTGAGTAGGAACTTTTCACTGTTAACTTAACACTTTTAAAGTTCGTCTAGGTAGGTACCACCGCTTTGCCAATTATTTTGCCGCCAAGCAGTAGTGTGCAAGCACTACTGTGTTCCGGTTTGAAGGGCATTGTAGCTAGTGAAATTACTGGGCAAATGAGACTTTATGATCTGATCACTCAGTCTAGTAATCTGATTACTAAACTGGGTGATGTCTCAGGATGACGTGCGCAGTGCAGTGTCACGCGAAACTTTATTGTTGTAAAGTTCCGGGTGACACTGCAACTGTTATGGGCAGCCGTGTCACTTAACATCAGGTGAACGACTAGCTCGTCACGTAATTCAATCACATAAAAAAAAAACGATTTCTCATAATTTCAGATTTGGTCTATCACGCCCACTTAAAAACTTCACCTGTATATATATACCTAGGATTACAAAAACCATTTAATAATCACGGGCTTCTTTTGTCAAAAAATGATTAATTATAACCCCTAGAATTCATAATAAAACCACAATTCCAAGGCTTTTTACCATAAAACATAACTTACATTAAAGGCCTTATTTAATTACCCGAAATTCTGGTAAAAGTCATAATTCTAATTAATGAACCATTTGAACGGTCACGAATGACTTTGTTTACCGAACTTCTTAAGCTTTTATTAGCATAAATAGCTTAATAGCGTTCTTTAGAGCGTTGGGAAACATCATCAATATTTATGTACCAAAGTAACAAGTCTATAAGTAGTGTTTTAGTTATGAAAAATAGTGTATTTATCTAATGTACTTGTATAAATATATAATGTGGCAATGTAGTGTATATTCATACCAATTGTATACAATACAATATAATGTTATAATTGTATATAATGATTGTAGTCTGTATTTTATTAAATTCATAAAATTTATTGTAAATATATTTGTATCTTAATAGTTAATATTTTATATTATTTTATATGATCAACAATTTTGCTCATTTCCTTTTGTGCATGCCTAATCTACTTCTTTTTCTGCACACCTTGGTTGACTAGCAGAAAATGCTATTAGCATTAAGTCCACCTTTGTACACATTTTGTGCATAAAGAAATAAATAAGAATAAAATAATAAAAAAAGTACCAATAGCAGGCGAAAAATATCGAATAATGTAAATGTCTTTTGTTTAAACTTTTGGTTTTACTGATCTATTTATATGTTAAGCAACCAGGCAGAATTACTATAATAATATAATTCATTTATTTATACACTATATTAGGTACTAAGCATTTCTTACCACTAGCCGCCTCAATGTTTGCGAAGGCAAATCCTTTACTAAACCGCACTTTGGTGATGGGGGTCTTGGAGTCCAGCACCAGGTTTCTCGAAGCATCCCTCTGGCCGCAGCACGCGTGTGCGAACGACGTGCTCGCACTGTGAGTATTCACTCTCTCATAGTACACCTGTACGATAAAATTATGTACAATTAATTTTTTATATAATATTTTTTTATGTAATTTTTTTTTGTTCACTGATGTGAACTAAAAGAAACAGAAACTAATAGTTCTTGATTTTGAAGATTGTGATAGGAGTTTTTTTTTAATGTAAACCAATGACGTGACGAGCTCGTCGTTCGCCTGGTGTTAAGCGTCACGGCCGCCCATTAGAGATTGGAGTGCCACTCGGAACTCTAAATTAAAGTTTCGCATGACACTGCGCACTGCGCACGTCATCCTGAGACATCACACAGTATAAAAAAGATTTCTAGATTGTAAGATCAGTTCTTAAGTCTCATTTGCCCAGTAATTTCAGTGTTCAGTGGTGTGTGTTTCAGTTTTCAGTGTTTTGTTTTTGTGTGTTTTTTTTATTTAAGTATAATTCAATCCTACTAATATTATAAATACGAAAGTTTCTGTGTGTGTGAATGTTTGTTACCTATTATACCTCAGTAACTACTGAACCAATTTTGATGAAATGCAGATAGCTTTTACGCTAGATTTACACATAGGGTACTTTTTAACCGCGGGTAACACCGCAGGGCACAACTAGTAACAAATAATAACGCTCAAAGTACACATACATAGAACCTGGACCCTAACTAGGATTCCCTGTATCTAGGGACCCAGGAACTACGAGGACCATGGTTACAAAACACCCAGACACAGAACAAATATTTGCGCTTGTTTTCTTGTGCACAATACTTATCCTGTCGTGGAAATCAAACCCGCTGCCTTCAGGTTATCAACTGACCTGCTCCGCCACCACGCCACAGAAGCTGCCATTAAATCTAATGGATGAATAGGAACTCCTAGATTTGTTTTAATTTTATAGGTTACGCAACGACGCACGCGATGAACGCCGCTGCTTGCTTTTATAACTGGCTACAGAACAGCAACCATTTTTTTGTTTAAAAATTGACTAAACTCAGCAGTGAAGAAAATTCTCTATTGTAGCTCATTACAAAACTCAATTACGAAAATGGACCAAACCTACCAGACAAAAGACTTCGAATATGCTCGAAACTTATCTCTCTCTCTCCTAGCCGGTTTCGGCCACAGCGACCAGTATTTCTGCTTTAACTAAGTTAATGCAAGGCTTCGTTCGTGTGCCTTCATATGACTGTAGTACCCTATCTTGGCTTTGAAAGTGCGCAAGCATACGCTACACGTTAGGGCACCATTTATATAATTATAAACCATATTAGAAGGCGGTCTGTTCTTAAGCTGGTCACGTTTGAAATCAAGACCGCGCCTTCTGTCGTCCTCAAAAGAGTATACACTCTGCTGCACCAAGCGCCTCCACTCGGAACGATTCTGAGCAAGTGCTTCCCAACGAGAGGGCTCAATATTGCATCTTCTCATATGCCTCTTCTGAACATCCTTGTATCTCAGGAACTGGCCACCGCTCTTCCGCTTACCATCCAGGAGCTCAGAATAGAAGATGCGCTTTGCTACCCTCTTATCGGGCATCCTCGAGACATGACCACACCAGCGCAACTGACGCCGCATCAGATAAGCCTCTACCCCAACAACATTAGCTCTTCTCAAAACCTCCGTGTTCCTGACACGATCTGACCACGTTATGGACATGATGTCACGGAGATACTTGAGGTGAAACCTATCCAATACGCGTATATGCTTGCGATATAAGCACCACGTCTCAGAGGAATAAAGTAAATTTGGCAAAACAATGGCCATGTAGACTTTAACTTTAGTGTTTAACGAGAGGTCGTGAGAACGAAACACTTTCTCCCGGAGCTTTCCAAAAACAGCAGAAGCAGCACCAACCCTACTGTTTATCTCTGGACCAAGGTCCCCTTTAGACGTCAGTGTGCTGCCAAGGTATTTAAATTTGTCTACTTGCTTAAGGACGTGAGTTCCGAGTGGTAAATTCAAGGTGGTGCGGTCCATTGCCATGACTTCGGTCTTCGTGGCGTTGATTTTTAAACCAAATTTCTGACATGTACCATCAAGACTTTGCATAAGATCTGCCAGGCCATCTGGACAAACTTATATTAGTCGTATAACAAAAGACTTGAATACTGTTGAAATGATGAAATGAATGCAACAAAACCACCACTAAAATATAGATAAATTTTATAGTACGTATTACGAATGCATGCAGTGCCAAGAAAAACACACTCTATTATGCTACCACGTATTAAAGAATGATTAAAAAATCACCGTGGGTGGCTCTTTTTACAGGAAACCCCCACGTACCTCTTTCGCATTTACATAAATTGAAAAAGCCGTAACGGCTACCTGAAAGAGCTTTTTATGAATTTTGATAAAACAAGTCACAACTCACCTTCTAAAAGGTTTTTTTAAAATTATTGCAGTTTTCTTGATTTTGTTGTTAAACATTGCAATACCTCTATGTGATAATGAAAATCAGGGAATGCATAAATTATTATTTACATAATGTAATATAATATTTTGCAATAAATGTAATGCTCCGGTTTACCAATAATATGTGAGAATTAGGTGCATTTTTGGTTTTTACATTATGTAAAACATAATGTCCCCTACGTGCAATTGTAATAAACAGATCCTTATGTTTATTACAGGGAGGCAAAAAGGCATACATCCACCTGGAGGGAAGTGGTCGCCTATGCACCTATATCAATTAGCTACAAAACTATAGCTATAAAAGTTAAAAACTGGCAATGTTTTGAATTTTCCGTTTCTGAATTCCATTTCTACTGTTGACAAAGAAATTGTGTGTAAGCAAAACCGTGAGAGCAGCATAAAATCATTGAAATTCATCTTGCCTCCGCTGAACCGTGCCAAAAGCCGTAAGCTGCCAAACTCTACACGGATTACGTGGAAAGAGCCGTTTCGTGCATTGCTCGTTTACAATGTAAAGTACGCAGCCTATTGACGGAGTGGTTTGAGACAAGCGCCCTCGAAACAACGGGTAATGTAAGCGCATTGCATACCAAACCTGAAATTCCTCACGAACCATGCTTTTCAGATACATGGCATGTTCCACGTACATATTTTTTGTTTTCAGCTGTACAAACTCTTAACTCTGGCACCTTAGTTATGTACACTCTTAGGGTGGGTTTTGCTAACAAACTCTAACATGCTAACAAACTCTGACCAATGGTCAAAATTTGTTAGTTTTCAACCATTGGTTACCTTTACTACAGATCAAAAAATCCACCCTAAGTCTGGCACTGACCTACCAACAAAGTTTGTTAATAACTCAGGTGAATTTTGGCTGCTTTTTGCATATTCATACAGAAGAAAAGTAACAACAGCGAAAATCCTTTTAGGTTTGTAATGACCACTTCCCAAATTGTAACTTTCGATGAACCTATATTTCAAACTGCCCATTTTCGTGAATGTCGGTTTTGTTTGAGGTACATTTCCTATAATGATTGTATAAGTTCCATTTTTTGTAATCATACCTATTATCTTCATGAAAAACTAATACATAAATCTTATTTTTCAGAAAATGTCCCATACCCATCACAAAAATATAAACTTTTATGTTTTGTCGTCTATATAAATTTAACTATCATGATCCACTGAAGATACAAACATATACAATTATTTATCTGCAGAAATAATCTTATGGATTCTATTTCTTAATAATGTTTTTAGCACGATTAAGTCCTGTGTTAAACAGAAACATATGGATTCTACTTAAGTACCTACCTAAGCTAGATTATGTTAAGCTTATAAAGCAGATTGAGTGACACATCCATAACACAAGCAAGACACCCTGGGGTGAATTCCTTAGAGGCTCAAAAGGCACACCAGTTTTATCATATTATACGTGTATAAGGTAAAGGAATAAAGTGGCTCTACCGAGCGACAAATGGCGAATATAAATAAAGCGCTCGAAAGCCTCCTGACGGGGTTATTCTGTTTAACTAGAGCCGACCGGGTAATATTATGTTCTATCTATATGCAGGGAGACGTAGTTATACTTTTGCTCGGATTTGTAGTAAAGGCGATTGAGATAGAATAGGTCTGTACTGGTAATCTATGTGGAGAAATCTTCCCAAAAATTGCCATAAGTAGTATATAGAGTAGAGTTAAGAGTTAGTAGTTTGGCACTGTAATATATTTCAATTAAATAATGTTACTAGTTAAAGGGAGAATTCAAAGTTTGAACACAGACGCAAGGTCACCGGTGCATCGGTTTTCTATCGGTTACATTTTAGAGTGTGCGCATGCCCTTCATCAGCTCATTCCGTCATCCCCTTTCCATCATATAACTACAAGGCTTGGTGATTCTTCACATCTTTACGTCGTTAGTGTACCCCAAGTCCGCACTAAGAGTTTTGCTGAGTCATTCATAGTCCGAACGGCCAAGGAACGGAATACTCTTAGCAGCAGTGTTTCCTCCTGGGCCTTTTTAAGTCAAGAGTAAACATACTATTTTGATAAGAAAAACTGACTGAGCAAGCTCTTACAAATTAGCACATACTAAAAATGCTGCTGGAGTGAGACTGTTACCAAAGTAACACGAAGTATTCTGCCTCCTTCCCCAATATCTCTTGATCTAATACTCGTACATTGATCCAACTTAAGTGCGTAGTTCGCGGCTTGATCAAAGTCGTATATGGAGTAGATTAATAGGGCATTTAAACAGATGTGACGTTATACAGGCTATGTTATTAGAATGGATTACAGAATTAACAACCTCATTAGTTTAACACGGTGTATGTCGTAACGCGAAATGGGCAATGTAAGAAATAGATCAATATCGACATGGCGAATAGCTACTTAGTCTAAACGCTTATTTGAAATGACATTTAGGCACAATGATTTGACCAAACGAGAGTAAAGATTATGCCCTGCTTAGAATAATTCACCAGTCATTCGAGAGTGAATCAATTTTATATTTTACCATCTACAATTCTAAGGAAGCAAGCCTATTCGAGAATAATAACTTATACTACCATATTTGGTGGAATAACACATTATTCCGAGAATATTTTAATGGCGTCAGCGCGCCATTATAATTCTATGCTCTTTTGTATTGACATTGACATTTACTTTCCTACGCTATACGACAAAATTGAGTTGACATGACATAAGCTTGAATACCGTGGCGTTGTAGAACAACAATAATTGTTAGCTGAGTAAAGATTCGTTCATCATTCATTCCGCTATTCGCGCATAAGCCTAGTTATACTTGTATTGCGTGGTAAAACGACTAATGAATTATTCCAGTTTAAGATCGTGTAATAAATGTATTCTGATATATAGTTACTCGCACATAAATCCATGTTTGGTCAAATCCACCCTTAGGCACACTGTGTTTTAGGTAAGCAGCGAGTAAAAGTATTAAAAGCTAACAAATTGCACGCGAGTATAAATAGTCCTCTGACTGTTGTCCTCTAATGGAATAGTTTATGTTGTACCTGTAGTACTTGCTTAAAAAGAGAGTAATACCCCCTTTTTGTCCATATAAATAGTGCCAACGTTTCTACCTTTCAATGTAATCCGATTTTGATGATTTTTTATATGTTGTTTACACAGTGAAAAGCTATGCTCGTACGTCTTTCTTTTTTGAATTCAATAATATTTTAAATACCATGATGGTCCTCTTAAGCTTCTTGAAGCCAAACAATATTCCACAGAAAACTTTACCTTGAAACGCACGTTTATGTTTCTTGATCTGTGTCAAGTAATATTTGGTTTATCTATTCGTGAGCCAGACTATTGATGGTAATCTATTTTAGTGCCAAATAGGTTGAGTGCGGGGTAAACTTATTAGTGTTTTGGATAGCGTACCCAATTAGTGTGAGGGTTCAGTTGTAAACCACAGACCAGTCTATAAATAAACGTTGTATGTTGATTTTAGTTAGGTATATAAGATGCTCTCGGTGTTACAGATATCCATAGGTGCCGATGGTATGTTACCATCAGGTGGGCCACCAGCTTATTTGCCACTCATTTCATATTGAAAGGGAGAAAAATTTACAAATAATATCACATTAATTATTTTCCAGTAATTTTGATTTATAAGGCTAAGAAATGTTTATGGTCACAGTGCATTGTAGGCAAATCCGCTTTGACCACGCGCGCGCGTTTTGGCAGTTTGACCACTATCTCAGCTGATGGGAAGTGACGATGCGGTCTAGGATGTAACACGCTTGCCTAGAAGATACCTGTTCACTCTCAATTTGAAGATCTCAAGGTTGTAGTAGACGGGAAATACAGACATCGGTCATTGGGCGCATAGGCAATATTATGCTGCATTGGCATCTTACATTTTAGGCAATGACCTCAAAACCGAATCAAACTTTTAAACTGATATTAATGAAATTTCTATGGGACCAGTCTGAACGTATATAATTACCAAAAAATCTAATTATAATTAACACTGAGGTTTATTAATGAAATCTAAAGTAACAAACATTAAAACAAAATACAATCGAATTTACTTCCTCATTTTTGAAGTCGGTGTTGAAATAGGTTGTATAATAAGGCTCAACTAATGAGAACCGAATTTATCGTGGCGTATATCTACAGCACCTAAAACCACCACCCCATACCTAATTTTCGTGTATTAAGGTGTTTTCAATAAAGAGTTTATTTATCTATCTATCTACCTACATAGATCCTAGACCCTAATTAGGATTCCCTGTGTCTAGGGACCCAGGAACTACGAGGACCATGGTCCCACAACACCCAGACATAGAACCAGTATTTGCATTTTTTCGTGTGCACAAATATTTGTCCTGTCATGGGAATCGAACCCGCCGCCTCCGGATTATGAGCCTACCTGCTCAACCACCACACTACAGAGGCTGTCGACACATTAAAGCACATGTTAGGAAGTAATAGATAGGATCACTGTTGTCGAAATCTTTTAACTTTCCTATTCATTTTCCGCTCTATAGGTACCAATGTAGGTCTACCAAATAACCGATGGTGGAAGCTCAATTTGCTGGTGTAAAATTGCATGTAATTTGTAATAGTACCTGAGTAGTAGTGTAGGAGTCGCCGTTCCGATATCGCGTGACTTGCCGCTTGCGCCTCACGTAGTGGTAGCATATCGCCTTCCACCTGTAACGATGGTTAATTTCAGTGGAAGTCCAACCTGTTTCTTACTTGTAATTACATTACAATTTATTGCGGCCAGAATTAAAACCATAGCCGCATGACTGTCTTGAAACTTCTATTTATTTTATATGCCACATTCGCGAATATATGAGAAGTCCTAATGATAGGCACGTTAAGCAGCTTGAATATTCAATATTCACTAAAAGAAGTGGTGCCTGAAAAAAAAATGAATAAAACTAAAATATTTTTTGATTTAAGATTTTAAACTTCCATGGTCACTAACATTGCCATGGTCACCAAATTGGTCACCAACATGGTCACCAACATGGTCATCAACATGGTCAACATGGTCACCAACATCATCATCATCGTGATCATGGTGCTTGCAACAGTACCGAAATATCGGCAACTCGAAAAAACTAAATTACATGGTAAATATCCCGTTAAGGTGGAACGTTACACTAGCGCGGTAAATTCAATTTTTCTTGCGTTCCAATAACCAACCAACCAATGACACCAATGTCATCTAGGAGATACTTTAAATCGTAATTTGTTGATACATTCTATTTATTTCCGCAAAATTAGTTTTCATGTAATCAAGTTGAGTAATTAAGCTATTATTAGCAAAACAACCGTGTGGTCCCGGTTACGAATAGGACCACCCCATCTCTTCCCGTGGGTGCCGTAGAAGGCGGCTAAGGGAATATCCAGGGAATGGGTCGCAGCGTTCCCCTCGGTCTTGGTGGCAATCAATCTTCACCTACTGCGATCACCAAGCCGCCTGCCAAGCGTGGTGATTATGGCAAACCCCCCCCCCCCCTAATGACAAGCACAAATAAAAACGGCCCCCAGTCCCCGGCAGCTCTGCTATCCCGTGGCTACGGTAGCGGCCACGGTAACGGCAGGGCAAGGGGTGCGAAGAATCCCCGGCAGACGCCCGGCTACCAACCCCAACGACGACCCCTGGCCCTGGCAACACATAACGTGCGCACACTGAAGGCTAACGAAAGGATGGTCGAGCTAGAGGCGGAGATGGGTAAGTTACGCTGGGATGTAATGGGATTGTCAGAAGTCCGAAGACAGGGACAGGACACGATAATCCTAAATTCCGGTAACTTATTCTTCTACCGGGAGGGAGACCAACTCTCCCAAGGGGGTGTCGGGTTTCTCGTCCGCAAGTCTTTCGTCAACAACGTGGTCAAAGTCGACAGTGTGTCGGCCAGGGTAGCGTACCTGGTACTCCGAATAACCAAACGGTATTCGTTGAAGGTTATACAGGTATACGCGCCGACATCGGCACACTCAGACGATGAAGTAGAAGCTATGTATGAGGACATATCCGAAGCCATGCATACTTCCGAAACATACTTCACCGTTGTGATGGGAGACTTCAATGCGAAGTTGGGCACAAGGAATAGCGATGAGCTGAGAGTGGGGCCATTTGGATACGGGCAGCGGAACCCTCGAGGACAGAGGCTGGCTGACTTCATGGAGAAGGAGGGACTCTTTATGATGAACTCCTTCTACGAGAAGCGGCCATCCAGGAAGTGGACGTGGATAAGTCCCGATGGTTCCACTAAAAATGAGATAGACTTCATCATGACGACCAAGAAGCACATATTCGATGATGTCTCTGTGATCAGCAAGGTGAAAACCGGTAGCGATCACCGTATTGTTAGAGGCACATTGAATATCAATGTTAAGCTCGAAAGGTCACGTCTGGTGAAGTCTACGCTCCGTCCAAATCCTGTCCAAATCCAAAACCCCGAAGGCTTTCAGCTGGAACTCCAAAATCGCTTCCAGTGCCTAGCCGACTGTAACACAGTGGACGAGCTAAACGACGGGTTGGTGGAAACTGTCCAAGCTGTTGGATCGAAATTCTTTAAGACCCAACGCCGAAAGAAGACTCAAAAGCTCTCAGAAAAAACTCTTGAGCTAATGGCCGACCGGAGCGAAATGAAGCTGCAGTCTTCAGTTGATATGTCAGCCTACGGTGAACTCAATAGACGAATCTGGAGTTCCTTGCGACACGACTTGCGTGCTCTTAGTACTTCACGTATTGAGGCCGCAATTGAGCGGAACCAAGGCTCTAAAGTGTTCGCAAAGGATTCATCTATTGGGCAACACCAAATGACAAAACTGAAGACCGAAAATGGTAGCGTCATTTCATCCAAGCCTGAGATTCTGAGAGAGATCGAGAACTTCTATGGACAGTTATACACCTCGACACGTAAGCCCGCTACTAACACAGCTCAGGACATCAGAGCCAAGTTAGTCCGACACTATACCGAAGATATCCCGGACGTCAGCCTGTACGAGATTAGAATGGCCCTCAAACAGCTTAAAAACAACAAGGCACCAGGTGAAGATGGAATTACGACCGAACTTCTGAGAGCGGGTAGTAGACCGGTACTTTTAGTCCTCCAGAAGTTATTTAATTCTGTCATCCTTGAAGGTATAACGCCAGAGGCATGGCACAAGAGCGTGGTGGTGCTCTTCTTCAAAAAAGGCGATAACACCTTATTGAAGAACTATAGGCCCATCTCGCTCTTGAGTCATGTGTATAAGCTGTTTTCGAGAGTCATTACGAATCGTCTCGCACGCAGGTTTGATGAATTCCAGCCTCCCGAACAAGCCGGTTTCCGAAAAGGCTTTAGCACCATAGACCACATCCATACGCTGCGCCAGATTATACAGAAGACCGAAGAGTATAATCGGCCGTTATGCCTAGCGTTTGTGGACTATGAGAAAGCCTTCGATTCAATCGAGACTTGGGCGGTGCTGCAGTCCTTGCAGCGATGCCAAATTGACTATAGGTATATCGAAGTTTTGAAGTGTTTGTACAGTAAGGCCACTATGTCAGTCCGACTACAGGACCAGAGTACGGAACAAATTCCATTGCAAAGAGGCGTGAGACAGGGAGACGTTATTTCTCCGAAACTGTTCACAAACGCATTGGAGGATGTTTTCAAGCTCTTGGAGTGGAAAAGATCTGGCATCAACATAAATGGCGAGTACATCACTAACCTTCGTTTTGCCGATGATATAGTCATAATGGCGGAATCGCTCGAGGACCTTAGCACCATGCTCAACGACCTCAGTAGAGTCTCCCAGCAGGTTGGTCTTAAGATGAATATGGACAAGACAAAGATCATGTCTAATGCTCATGTTCCACCTATACCGGTAATTGTTGGGAACGATACTCTCGAAGTTGTCGACAAGTATGTCTACCTAGGACAGATTGTCCAATTAGGTAGGTCCAACTTCGACAAAGAGGTGGCGCGAAGAATCCAACTCGGCTGGGCAGCGTTCGGGAAGCTTCGTCCTATCTTTTCGTCCAAAATACCGCAGAGCCTGAAAACGAAAGTTTTCAATCAGTGTGTGTTGCCAGTGATGACTTATGGAACTGAGACATGGTCTCTTACTGTTGGCCTCATTAGTAAGCTCAAAGTCGCGCAGCGAGCTATGGAGCGAGCTATGCTCGGTGTTTCCCTGCGAGATAAGCTCCGGAACGAGGAGATCCGCAGGAGAACTAAAGTGACCGATATAGCTCTTAGAGTTAGTAAGTTGAAGTGGCAATGGGCAGGCCACATCGCTCGTAGAACTGACAACCGATGGGGAAGAAAGGTTCTCGAGTGGCGACCACGAACCGGAAGACGCAGCGTAGGCCGGCCCCCCACTCGGTGGACCGACGACCTGGTGAAAGCCGCGGGGAGCCGATGGATGCAGGAGGCGAGCAGCCGCTCAAGGTGGCGTGCTCTGTGGGAGGCCTATGTTCAGCAGTGGACGTCTTCAGGCTGTTGATGATGATGATGATGATAGCAAAACAACGCAAGAAAATATGAATTTGCCGCGCTAGTGAAACGTTCCACCTTAATAAACAATATTTTAGTAATTTTTTGATTTTCTTGATTTCGTTTATTGATATGGTGTATGATATATTTTCAAATATTAGTGTGTTCGCTTACCATTACTAGCATGTCTTGCTCTTCTAAATAGTGTTTTATAACCTCGCCGTATGTTTTTGAAATAATGCTGCACAAAAATATATTTTCTTTTACGGCTGGCCACTAGTCTGACATTAACTATCCTCGTGATTCATCTTGGTGAAAAGAACGCCACTAGTCAGCTTTTTTTAATGTAAATGAATGACGTGACGAGCTAGTCGTTCGCCTGATGTTAAGCGCCACGGCTGCCCATAACAGATTGCAGTATCACTCGGAACTCTACATTAATATAGTTTTGCGTGACACTGCACTGCCCACGTCATCTTGGGACTTCACACAGTCTAATAATAAGATTGCTAAACTGTGTGATCAGATCATAAAGTCTCATTTGCCCAGTAATTTCACTAGCTACAATGCCTTTCAAACCAAAACTTGCGCACTACTGCTTGGCGGCAGAATAACTGGCAAAACGGTGGTGCCTACCTAGACGAACTTTGCAGAAAAGACCTACTACCTAGTAAAAATAGGTATTTCTGGATATTTGGTTTTCTATCCATACGTTTCCTTGGTTGGTCAACTCTAATGACCCAAATTAAAAGTAACTATAAAGAGGTCAACAGAGATTCATGACCGGGCATTTTAGTGACGTCACCGGCCCGGGTGTCATCATAAAGATTAATGGACGCATTTTATAACAAAATCGGCGAATCCTGAAATTATGTTATGAAGGGAAGTTGCTCCTTGGGTGAATTAATCTTTGCTAAGTGGCTTATGTTTAATGGCGCTCTGGGGGAGGCCTATGTTCAGCAGTGGACGTCTTCAGGCTGTTGATGATGATGACGATGAAGTAGCTTATATCTGAGTACAAGAAAGGCGGGTCTATGACATTGACTTTGAATCGTTGAAGGAAATATTACTGTTGAAATAGAAAATGTAAGTTTTATATACCTGCTGTTATTGAAAGCTTTATAAAAGCTTTCTTTATTACTTTATTTTTAATCCTAAGAATCTAATTATGTTTTAGAATTAAATTTAGCAGATTAAGTCGAATTTAAATTGCTTTTTTTACACCTAAATAGGCCCGCAGTTGACCGCGATCTCACCTGATGGGAAGTGACGATGCGATGTACGATGGTACATGGTTGCCTAGAATATACCTATTCACTCGCGACTTGAAGAGCTCCAGATTGTACTCATCGGGAAACAAGGACGCTGGCAAAGTATTCCATTCCTTGGCTGCTTGGATTATAAATGTCGAGTCAAACCGCTTTGTGCAAATCGAAGGAACATCAACCATAAATGTATCGCGTGTAGCTGTACGTCTTGTCGTCCGATGGTGAAACGGAGATGGTGGAATTAGATTGTGTAGCTCCGCAGCGCAGCCCACAGCTTATTAGCCAAATGTCTATGGCTAGATTGTAATAGAGCGCCTATGTTAAAAGTAGGTACTCTAGGCAAAGGAAAAAATATTGTATTTCGACCAGTGATGGATTTAGAATGACGTTATTTCCCGTATTTTGTTTCGCTCATCAAGCTTTTTCATTGGATATCCTAAGGGTATCCAATGAAACGCTCTATTACTATTACAATCTATTAGGTTACGAATTATCGTAGGTGTTGCTTTTTCCGTCCAGATGATGACCGTTTCTTTGATTATAATATTGTCCATCTACGTAGCCGGAGAACGTGAGACATATTACAAAGGTTTATGATTAGGTTTCTTTGGTACACCAGAGCAAAATCTAATCGGACTTTCTGGGCAATAAAAAAAGTGTGAGTAATTTAATTACCTACTTCCGTTATTTGAGTTGATATATCAGTGCTTTTTAAAATTACAATTTATATTTACTTACATAAACTCCTGCGTGGTTGTTTGTATTAACTTTGAGAAATACAGCACTAACAACAACAATAACAACAACAACAAACAACTTCATGTTGTGTTTGTTGTTATAACTAAAATATCTTCTAGATAATATTGCACGAGAAAACGTTGACCTTAGTTCAGCAACATTTGGAAATCTGATCACGTAGCCGATCGTAGCTCGTAGCTGCTACGAGCTACGGCGTAGCCTTGCTTACACAGTACCGTTTTATTATATTCTATTTTTGGCAGTTACGTTTTGTTCTGGAATATGAATACGAAGAAGCGCCTCAAAATTTTATTTTTGCTTCCAGAGTCGTATCTAATGTTATATTCTATACATCTTTACCAAGGATCCCCACTGCCAGGCATAATTAATTTAACGTTGCTTGTTCTTTATTTTAAAAAGAGCGATGGTGGCCGAGTGGTAGCATGTGCGCTTCGCAATCTTACGGCACCGGGTTCGATCCTCGGTCCTGCACTAATGACTTATCTAGTAAGTTATGTGCAGTTTCCAATGCCATTGCTCCGTGCCTCGGAGAACACGTTAAGCCGTCGGTCGCGGTTGTCATAAGAACATCTATAGCAATCGTTACGGGTAGTCGAAGCCTAATAGAATCTGACACCTGGTCTAACAATTCCTGTTACTGGTTTCTTATGGGTTGCGAGGTCAGATGGCAGTCGCTCGTGTAGTTCTGGTAGCTTGCCGCTACAGGTTAGACTGGAAGCCGACCTCAATAACAAATTGGAAAAAGGCAAAGAGGATGATGATAATTTAAACGTACTTTTATGGAAAATAATTCTTTGTAAGTATTTGTTCGAAACAGGTTTATATATACCTCTTCTTTTACGGTTCTAACTGACATTTCTTAGCAAAGATATATGTTCCATTTAATCTTTTATTTCATTAGACGCTGCCACTAACGGCGTCTGTATACTTTACTTATAACTATATTTGGAAGAAATGTGGTAGCACTCACCAACTCAGACTAAAACAATATTATAGACCTAGAGTAGCGCTCAGAAATAAATGAATCAAAAAAGAAATATGAAATAATAAAATGATACCGTTTCACTCACATTTTATTCCAATCTAGGCGTAGGCGTAGTATGCTTATGGGTTTATTTGCATACTTATAAGATAAATTAGGTATTGTTCCTAATTACTGCACGAAAATAATGCGGGCGGAAATGTATTATATGGGGCTTTGTACAATTGCAAATAGAAAGTGAAACAAACACAGAGAGTAAACGCTTTTTTACGGGCAAAGTGCCTTTTACTCTATAAACTTACTATGGGCAGGCCACATTGCTCGTAGAACTGACAACCGATAGGGACGAAAGGTTTTCGAGTGGCGACCACGAATCGGAAGACATAGCGTATAGGCCGGCCCCCGCTAGGTGTGGACCAACGCCTCGGTGAAAACCGCGGAAAGCCGATGGATGAAGGAGGCGAGTAGGCACTCAAAGTTGCGCTCTCTGGGGGAGGTCTATGTTCAGCAGTGGATGTCTTCAAGCTGTTGATGATGATGATGATGAACTTTAAATAAACTTTAAACACTTACCATACTCTCGGAGTGGCAGTTCTCATAGCATTAACTCTGGCGCTGACCGCCGGTACGTCTACCCTCCTCGCCAGTTGTATCCTAGCAGTACTGTGGTAGCATTCGACCAAGTATACCAAGTACAGCAGCAGAACGAAGGCAATGGGAATGTACGCGTAGCCGATGTCACAAGGAGACTCCCGGATGGTGCGCTTTATGGGGTGCCTGAGGGAGAAGAAACTGTTTTAATTGTTAGTTTGAAACTATCTGAATCATCCCCACTAGGTGGACCGACGATCTGGAGCCTTTGGATGCAGTAGGCATTATAAAACCACCCTGGTGGTTCGGCCAAGCGTCACCCTCTTATGGTCGAAATACCTCCAATACGTACTAGCGTTTCGACTCTACTTTTTTGATAGAACTGCGAAAGTGTGGAATACGCTGCCCAGACCTCCTAGCATGCGCACAGTGAGAAAACTTGTCGTTGCTGTTAAAGTGAGACACACTTAGGCGCTACCATAGCCTTGTCATGGTCTCTCACGAGAAGAAGTGTCGAGATAATTTTGTTGCGGTGCGCATGCTAGGCCTGCTGGTCAGTGTATCCAGAAAAATACGACCTGGGGTTGTTCAAGTCAAGAGTGAATAGGTATTTACTAGACTAGCGTGCTACACCTTCGACCACATAGTCGCTTCCCATCACGTGAGATTGTAGTCAAACGCTAGTCTAGTCACCGATAAAAAAACTGTAGGTTGAAAAATACCGGCACAATCAGGCTATTATTGTTTCGCTACATTTTGCAAGTGTTAGTCGCGCTCTTAGTGCCTTTATTCTGAAAACTAATTATCTACTACAATAATTTATACTGCAGATGACACGCTGAATTTTTCATTGCTCACAGAACCTACAACCGATGGGGGAGAAAGGTTCTTGAATGGTTACCGCGAACTGAAAGACGGAGTGTAAGCCAGCCCCCCGGTGCTGGTACCAACGACCTGCACGGGTAGCATTAGCTGGTCAAAACCAACCGCAAAAAGCTATGGGCTATTTGAGGGGGGGGGGGAGGGGGAGTTTTAAGGGGGGAAAACGATAAAACGATTTATCTCAATTTTCGGCAAAACTACAAGTTCTATTATGGAAAAAAGTTATATAGCAAAGTTGTAGGTAATAAAAAGATCTACAACTTTTGTATGCATACTTTTTTCACATTCCTTCAAAATGTATGTGAAAAATACAAATAACCAAGTTTTTGGTTTTTTATTTTTATCAATTGCAAAACAATTTTTACGAAATTTAGTGAAAACTTACCTTTTTATGTCCTAAACAAATTTTTTTTGTCATTTTATTTTGACTTAATATTGAAAAAGCCTAGTTTTCAATTCTCACGTCAAAATATCCAGTTTTTTTTGTTGGTGGGCTTTTTATTCCTTGAAATCTCTACTTTCTCATGGTGTAAAAAATACCTATATATAAGGCTTCAGCCCTGGTCAAATGGCGGAGGCCTATGTACAGCAGTAGTTCTTCTTCAGGCTTATGATGATGATGATGATGAAGTTGTTTTTTACTGTATGACAACTATGTTTAAAAGAAGTAGAGAAGGTATGTAAATGTTAAAATTATAGCATTGTGAATGTAAAACAAAGCAATACCAGTCGGTATTTTCTGGTCACAACATATTTATTATCCAAAAGCTCTTTGAAAATAATGCGGTAGATTTTTGGTTTGGTGTTTTTCAAAAGTAATTGTGACAAATGATCGTTAAAAACGACAGAAACAAGATTCCAACGACTTTTCTCCAATCCAAGATAATGAATGATGAGATCAAAGATAAACACAAATAGAAAACAAATACAAGTCGTCGCTAAAGTTTCAAAGAACTAATAACGGCACAAAGGCTTGTAATCTTAGCTTTTTGATCTCTAAATGACCGAAAATAACCCATGTAATTGGCGTTAAGAGGGCAAAGTTCGCGTGTAGGTGAAGTACAGACTGCAAACACATGTATTTACTTCAGTACTTTGTGATATTATATTTTTTTGGTTATTCTTTCAGTTTTTCTGACAAGTTAATAAACTGTTATAATATGAACTAATGAATTTTCGTTTTTGTCCACGTATAATAAATAAATATAAATATATAAATATGTGTGGGACATGTCACGCAGCGCCATCTAGCCCCAAACATAAGCATAGCTTGTACTATGGGAACCAGATAACTGATACAATACTTAGATACTTTTTTGTTTGTAAATACATATATAGAATACAATATAACACCCAGACACAGAACAAACATCGATGTTCATCACACAAATTGTTTGTCCTGGGTAGGAATCGAACCTACAACCTATAGTTCAGAAGGCAGAGCTACTACCAACTGAGCTAACAGGCCAGTCACGCTAGAACATGAATATATTAGAGCTTAATAAAAGTTAGTATGAATGTAGTAGCTAGCCCCCGAACAAAAAAAGTGACCCCATACAAAATTGAAACGCTCATAAATCAGAAACGGTAAGAGGTAGGTGGGTGCGTTTTTCTGTCTATAAATAGTACCGACACTCAAGAACAAAAGAAATGAAGGAATTATTCATTTACACATTTAGACTCATCTAAGGTTTTGAGAGACAATAATTAATAAGTACACATTTCTTCCGTTTGGGGTAGAAACCATGGAACCGTTGGGTCCGTCCGCCCGCGGATTCGTGAAACAGCTGTCCTGACACCTAATAGAAAATACAGGTGACCAAGGAACTGGCTCTTACCTCGGCCAAAGACTAAGTTTGGCCATTCAACGAGTAATGTCACCAGCTTTTTGGGCCGCTTACCCGCAGACAGCGACATAAACGTGTTTTTTTTTATTTATATATTTAGATATCTGTAGTTTTAGTTTTAGATAAGTACTTAGTTTAGATTTAATTTAGTTTTAGAAATTACATTGTATTAATACACTAATCATTTATTTCATATCTCAGAGTGGCGAGAGCATTAAAACAAGACTTAATATTTACTTATACGTATACTGGCATAACGGATGGCTCTAATTTCAATACCAAAAAACTGTCAGCTCTTTTAGATGTACTTTTTTCTAGCTCATCACTAAAACTCACTTGCTAAAATCGATGAGGTCTCTGTCAATCTCAGCGACGTTGCACCAGGCCACAGAGCCGAGACACCCGGCGATCATCAGCGTCAGCATGAAGCACTTCCAGTTTCCCTCTCGCCTCAGCACACCTCCGAGGCTTTGCTGCCGTGGACGCTACGGACAAAAGATAACAATGGTATATCAATTTTCGGGAATCACCATCATCCTGATTTATTTGAAGACCAACAGCGAATCTCTCCAAAGCAATTTGTACTGTAACGATTCACTATACTAGGTCTTCATTTGAATCACGCTAAGAGGTGATTGGTAAGACTCCTTGTGCAAAAACCTAAGCGGAACTTAACTTGGACCTTCCTAAAACGAATGCGGTCCTTATAATTTTGATGTTTATGAAAAAGATGGCAACACTTTTACGTAAGGATTTTGCAAAGCCCACATAATTGATACCATAATAAATGACAATGTGTTGGACGCACTATAATAATATTTATGTAGTCGATATCATTGTAAAGTATTAGGAAAGTTTACGCTACAGAATCAATAGCATCACAAACAATAGCCATTTGTCTAACGAGAAAAGCTTTGTTGTTCTGTGAACACGTGGACCTGCTTTTGTTTCACTTGACGCGTGGCAAATAGAGTAATCAGTTTAGTGTGGTTTAGTGAAAATGTTTGAAGTTTTGAAAATAATTTTTTTAGTTTGATAAAATTAGGATTTGTAACAATACAATACAATACAATAACTCTTTATTGACACCAAAATAATAATAACATAGAAATAAGAATCGCATAACAAGATAGGTACAATGGGCGGTCTTATCTCTAAGAGCGATCTCTTCCAGACAACCTTTGGATGGACAGTGATATGAGACACTACGAGCATGGACGGTGGTGCAAATAAATAGTATATACATAAGTACTACATATACCTATATATATATATATATATATATATAAAACAAAAACAATCAAGTATATAGCATTACAGTGTAACAACACGTCTTTTGTTTTTACAAGTTCTTTCCAATTATAAAACTTCTCCTTTCTCTCAATTCGATCGTTGACAAGATCGTCATAATTTACAAATTTTTATTGAAAAAATGAATTAAAATTTTAATAACTGTGAGCAACCCAGAATCAATGCCAAGATATAAGCTCATGATTTCATAAAATTACATACTATAGGAGATATTAAATATAATATTATGAATTAGTCACATTTACAAATCCCAGAGGCGGTGTACTATTATACAAATCTGATTAGAAAGTTGATTATTTATAAGGCGGGACGCAGACCTAGAACATTTTCGATGAGGCAGGGTACCTACCAAAAACCGGTAATCCCTGATCTCGCACAAAGGTTCATTCAACAATTCCATGAATGTGTTGTCGCAACCCTTGGACTCCAATCGCAAAGAATCTACCCTCTTTATTTACATTGACCTAATAACTCTCCCCGGGAATCCTTTGGGTTCTCGATCAAATATTTTCTGACCAAAATGAAAGGGTTTCCGACGTGGAAACGATTTATTTCTGTTTTCACGCCTCTACCTCCGTGTATTGGAAAGTTTGTAAACAAAATACATATCCAATAGTTTTCAAAGAAAAACTTTTGCCTACGTTTGTTTTTTTTTGTCGTTTTTTGTATATGAGTAAAAATAATGTATGGTATAGTACTTAGAAATTATTACCATCTGCCCCACTGTCTGTCTGAGTCAGAGCAGGACACAGCATCTAACGCTATACAGTAAGCAGACTTAACATAAGAGAAATATTGCATGCCACTTTTTACAACATGCAAATCTCACGCACACAGAGACATGCACATCAAAACTTACTGGTGAAAAGATAATTCAGGTGTTTTCCTAAATTCCTATATGAAACGTTGCCCGCACAAAGGCGCACTACATTTTACCATTTTATTTTAGTGTTAGTGGTAGCACTTAAAATCAATTTTAGCACAAAAATATTGCAAAGAAAAAAACAGACCGCACGTTGTCTGTTTATGACGCCATGTCATTTCTGTGACATGTTTCCATGGTAACATGATTACGTTTTGGGCACGCGTTGCTTGTTGTCCATGGGTGCGTAAGTGTTGCAACAGCAAAAAGGAAAGAGATAAAGTTATCAAATTTTAATAAGAGCGAAAGTAATGGATATATTATTTATTCTCGTCTATGTAGTAGTGAAGATAATGTTAGGTCTGCTTACTGTATAGTATTAGATGTCTGTGGAGCAGGAAAAAAAATTACGCTCGCACTCCGATAGAAGTGAAAGTATAACAATATTCGTGACAAGCAATAAGAGCTGAGCGCAAACACTAGTGGCAAAGCTAGATACAATAATGATCTTTATTAGCTCTGTTACATTACACCTCTTTACTATATACTAAAACTAACTAAGCTATAAGGACTAGTGTATATTATTAAGTTGTTCAATGAGATTCCAATTCACTTTGTCAATTAAAGGTCTAGCGTCTCTTAGAATCTCAAGACTGCAAGCAGTTAAGCTCTTCACATCCGAGGGCTCTCTACGTAAAGGGTGGTGTAGACTGTGAAGTGAGTTTCTAGAAAAACGTTTTAGTATGTTAAGGTTATTTTGTTTTAATTTATGTTAGTTAAAACAAGGTATACTACGCTGTGGTGACGGTGTGCTTACAATGTGCTTATGTGATTGTTTGTTTGTTTTTTTTTTGTAGATAAAATTCCCTTGAACATGGAGGCCGGAGTTTGATTCTCCCATTTTTTTTTACACCGTACATACAAGTTGCTCAGACAGATCACACAACCACACCACACCACAAACAGTCAGACGAACTATACTAGATTGACAAGTGATGGAGAATACTCCATCACTTGTCAATCTAGTATAGTTCGTGACACTGGCGAAATTGCGACATCATTCCGTCGCAGAGGCCATAATCAAGAAGTCAAGTCAAGCATTGACTATTTTTTGTCTATTCTACCCCAGATGCATCGCTATTTAATTATTGTTAACTTGTTGAACTATTCATGCACTGTTTGAAGATTCTAAGGTATAATAGTATTACTGACGCTGATTGTCAATAGATTTTGTAAATGTCACCATTTTTTTTTCTTGTATTTTGGCTCCACACATAGTGTATTTAGCCAGTGTCAAGTATTGTAATTTTTCATCGTGTTATGGAATATTCCACGTATAAGTCTTTGTCACAGTCTGGGTAGTCATAGTCTAGTCTAAGTCAGGTAGTCATAGTCCAGTCTAAGTCATGCCCTAGTAATGTGATGGCAACTTTACTAGAAGCTTCTATGGAATTTTGGAAGGAACACGAAAAACCACGTTTCACCACATTATATAACTTGCCCACACTCATGCTCATACATTCAGCACTTAATGCGTAAAACGCCACCAATTTTAAACATTAACACTGAAAAAAGCACAAGTTTTGAAAAATAATACAATGCATCGACGCGTCGCGACGTGAAGTTTTTCGCGTTCCCGCCAAAACTGAATGTCACCATTTAAAAAAATATAGACAAACGTGGCATGGAACATTCAAGACTAAGTATATAGTCAGACAGTGGAGTAACATGTTCTTTAGCTAGTTTTCATTTGGTCATGCGTGTCCGTATTCATGGTGCGGATGGAGTCCAAGAAACCACTATGTCGGCCACTAATAAATATGATATTTCAAGACGGTAAAATACGTATCGATATAATAAGACTATAAATTATACTGTTTTAAACTTTCACGGTTGTTCACTACGTTAATACTATTACTTACGGGATCTTTACCGTGATTTGAATCATTTCTGAGTTCCCGATATTTCGGCACAGTTACATGCACCATGTTCACGGGTAGACTGAAGATGCGGGTGGATGATAAAAAGTTCGAAATAAAATAAAATTAGGAGCAGACAAAACGGTCTACCCTCTTTCTCAGTCTTTTACTACGGGTACCATTGGCATTCAAACTCGATCGTAACTCGCGACAATACACACTCACTGTATCACTGCATATAGTGTTCTTATCACATTTTGGACGCATATTATTTTTAATGCAACCTAATACTGGATTCCACGCACTAGGCAGTTGGAAACCATCACCTCGATTGAAATTTTTGTATTTCGAGATCTCAATAGCTTCCTTTACTAGCCTGGGTATATAGTGACGTTCAGTCGATAAAATTTGTGGCTTGTGAAATTCAATCCAGTGATTATCCATATGATTCAAATCACGGTAAAGATCCCGTAAGTAATAGTATTAACGTAACTATAAATTATGACTTGACGCGTAAGTGGTAGAGAGACGACTGAAGAGGCCAGAGCGGCGAAGTTGCCGCTTGGAACAATTTCTACCGCTTTAGCATTCTGTGCCCTTTACACTGAAAAGCTTTACGTGCGGTTTCGTACAATAGGCTAGTGTCCTGCTTTTTTTATTGCACAAATTAATAGTATACCTCAAAAAATAAACAGTCGTGAAAACAAAAATTAAATATCTCAAAAAATTACAAAGTTACAAGCATTTTAAAATACAGGAATAGAAGGAGACAGTTCAAACGTGCAGTGACGTCAGTACTTGCTCCTTCACAGTACCTCATTACTAAGCTGTGGTAGTTTCACATACAATCTTATTGGCATGTTACGTCACTGACGTGGGTTTTCATAGTAACTGTGGGGAAGCTCTGTTTTGCGTGAAAGGGACAGGCGATGCCCCCTCCAGAAACTATAGAAGCTTAGTACTCCGTGATTTTTTTAACGATTTTACTAATTTTCACAATGATTACATTCATTTTTAACTTCTTTATGAAAATAATATTAAATTGTTAATTTTCAATAGCAGGACAGAGGCCTATTTTGTGTAAGATTCTTGGCACAAAATCAATGTGACGCTCTGAGATGTGACGTTGCAATCGCATGTCACTCCGATTCACTGTATGTAACCCCCACTAAAGTCTAATCAATATTTAGCACTCGAGCGCTAGCCCAAACAATTAGGTGGCTTTGATTGGCGCGATTAACCCTGGCGCTTGGGAAATCCTCTCGGCTTAGCTGAAACCGTTTAATTTGATACCTCTACTTAATGAGCAACTAATATTTCACAGGAAGTTACGTTACACAAGGTACCTACTACTTGAAATTACATTTATCTATTAGTAAATTATAAGCCACTAGAATGGCAGCAGCTAAACTGCACCAGTGCACCCTATTCCCACCCTTATTTAGTATTTAGCCCACCTAAGACAAATATAGCGACTATAAGTTTATATTTCGATCTTAAAGAAATCTACACATACTAAATTTCTACAAAATCAGTTTAGACGCAACAATGACATATCCATTGAACTTACTACAATACTTTTCTTTACGAAACTGATTGATATGGAATTGGACAGAAAAGTGTGTAAAGCGTTGGCTATAGTATACGCAGAAAATACCGAGTGCCCCACGCTTGTGCGAGACACTGAGGTTCGAATCATCAAAGCGCGACTACACTGAGTTGCGAAGCACTACGGTTTGAAATCATGCTAGTTCGACAAAAGTTCGACACCATCACTACGCTAATCTGACATTACAGTCTCATTAATACCTCGGTAGAGATTATCTGTTCTATTTATTACCTTTAGTTTTGATAGAAGTGAACTGAGCCCATAGAAATCGGAATAAATAAGGTCTTAAAGAATACGTTAGAACGAAAACGTTGGACTGTAATTATCAATATACTTATGTATTAAAGTTAAAACGTAGCACAGATAATAACAGTGGTAGCCCACTTTTATTCCAGCTTTTGGTAAGGTTTCGCTGGTTTTAACATACTCAAAGCTTTATAAATCTTCATTTTCTTAAACTTCTCATCAGTCATATAATATAAAATGGTTAAATAAATTCGGGTATTGCCCGTGGTCCACCTGCTCACTTCACCTGGGTGGACCACGGGGATTTTTTTTCCCCGTGGTCCACCTCAATATTTCTGGGTGTAGCACGGGTAATTATTTTTTCCCGTGGTGCACCTTAGTTCACCTGGGTGGACCACGGGCAATTTTTTCTTCCCGTGGTCCACCTCAATATATCCAGATATATTAATTGAATTTATTACCCGTGGTACACCCAGGTGTACCACGGGTAATAAATTCAATTCATACACGGACTACTCCAAAAGCCCCGCTGCCTACTCGTATACAAAGTTTTACTAATCTTTTATCTCCAAAATGGTAAACCAGAGAGGTTTCAGCACCGTTTCCCACTTAAAATAAAACAAATTGGGACTTAACGGGAAAAATGTTGCTCAAAAATTTCGACTCATTAAAAACTTGTTTCCGTTTTCGGACGAGTAGGTACAGTTTGGATTGGTTCGTTTTTTATTGCGGAGAGTACTTTTTTAATTGGAATAGAATTCTCGCTGGCATGAAAATGGTAATCTGAATTTACATACGCATCGTATTCGTTCGGGCATGTCTGATTTATTTTAGTGACACTAAGATTTTTTTTAATGGGTTAATCTGACTTTAATCGCCTTAATTCCATACTGAGAATACATGGATAATATTATAATATATATTTTTTCCGTCATTTTTATTTGAAAACCAAAGTACCTACCGGAAAATGATCTTTTCAAATTAAAGAAGAATTTTCCAAATTAATTTACACATGTCAGAAATATGAGGTGACAAACAAAAAAAAATAGAAAAAATATAACCGAATTGATAAACCTCGTCTTGAGAGAATTAGAAAACTGTACGAAAATTGATATAAATAGGAATAAATGTTGATATAACTGATAAGCTGACAGTGGACATTGCACACAGCGCCATCTAGCCCCAAACTAAGCATAGCTTGTACTATGGGAACCAGATAACTGGTAGAATACTTAGATACTTTTTGTTTGTAAATACATACATAGAATACAATATAACACCCACAGACACAGAACAATCATCGATGTTCATCACACAAATGTTTGTCCTGGGTAGGAATCGAACCCACAACCTATAGTTCAGGCAGAGCTACTACCAACTGAGCTAACAGGCCAGTATGGCACAATAGCGTAATTAAATATTACTACAGAGGCACAGAATACATAATAGTACCTAAAGCTAACCCAATATCTAAATCTTGATCTGGTACAAAAATGTATGAAGCAGATAATATAAGAAATAAAACAAAATAAGGATCTATAAATGGATCTAGTTGTAGACTATACCAGTGGAAACCTATATCTGGCTTGGGCTCTGAACGTTGCGAGTTTTAAGCCGCAATTTCCATCCAGTTTGATGGAACGCGGGCTCAGATTGATGAAACGTTTGGAATATCGTTGGATATTGGAAAGTTGAATTCTTCCATTATTATAACGAAATATTTTTGTAAAACCAGTTTTAAGGGTTGAGTTGAGAGGCTACCCAGTTTCTGTGGAATGCGTAGCAAAACTTTGCGGTCTAATAGATTACTAGATTAATTTTTAATGTAAAGGAAAAAATTGAATCACGTAAGCGATTTTGCTCACATCCATCCATCCCGAAAGCCAGGACATGCTTTACTTAAGCTACCGTGACAAGTGGTCTCGTGTCCAAATGTATACTTCACCTTTTACAACCAACTTACGTGGTAGAGGTTTATTTAATAGATTACTAACAACTAAAGTGACCGATATAGCTCTTAGAATTAGCAAGTTGAAATGGCAATGGGCAGGCTCCATTGCTCGTAGAACTGAAAACCGATGGGAAGAAAGGTTCTCGAGTGGCGACCACGAACCGGAAGACGCAGCGTAGGCCGACCCCCCATTAGGTGAAAACCACGGGGAGCCGATGGATGCAGGAGGCGAGCAGCCCAACTCAAAGTGGCGCTCTGTGGGAGAGGCCTATGTTCAGCAGTGGACGTCTTCAGGCTGTTGATGATGATGATGAATTTTATCACTGCCATAAAACTAGAACCCAAATCTGCTTACATTCCATTATGCTATAGTAACTTGTGTAAACAAATAATGTAGACAAAATATCAAGTAAATCCTACGTCCTCTCACGGTAACACCATTCAGATAAGAATTGAGGGTGTTTTCCTTAGGGATAACCACGTATTTTATCGCACTAGTCATTGACATATTTATAACGAAAAAATCTAGGGTTTCCACCACGTGGGTATACCTTCTATGCTATGAAATCATTTGCACGTGTATTATTTAGGTACCTTACTATGGTATTAGTGAGCTCTTAAATTGAGTGTAATTGGTAAGTGGATAAACGGAAATCTGGTAGTAGGTAACAACGTCTATCAGTGTAACCCCCATGTGTGTTGCCCTACTAGCTTTTTATAGTTTGGGAGCTATGGGCATATTTTATATATTTTTAGTCAATTCCCAGTTAAGTTAACAGTAACTTAACTGGGAATTGACTAAAAATATATAAAATTAATATAAATATCCTTTTTAAGCCACAGGGCTTAAAAAGGATATTTATATTAATTTCAATCCTTTTGTAGGTCAAATGGGGTTTAAAGATTGTGGGTGTAACCGCGGACTGCCGCTACTAATAATAACAACAATATCATAAATTCAACATATCAGAACATCAACCTATATAGCGGCAATAGAGATTAGAGAACAGAGATTCAGTAAATTCATGTGATCATCGATTTAACCATCGAACAGAAGTGAAACTACCTAATGAAACATACCTAGCAAATTCTTTCCTTCGAATACTTCGAAGTACTTGCCAAATCCTGCGGGTAAATTCTCAGGTAAAACCAACCAGCATGGTTAGTAGAAGATAAATACACGTAACACTGTTTTCTCTGATATACGACGTACATTTTAAATCCTTATGGAGCAAAGAAAAGAGGCTTTTCCCCACGGATAAGCGAGACATTTGTCACTACTGATCACGGGCTGCCTATCTTTTACGAGGACTTTGAAGATTGCGGTGTTTGGGTCCACACGGTTCACGGGGTATTTTATATATGCAATTCATGACCCTCTGTTGCACAAAAGTAAATAAAAATATCACAAGAAATAGTAACGACTTCACTGTAAAGTTTTTAATTCTTCTTTACAGATGTAATCGTGGCTCCGGATCGGAGTTATCTTTTCTGTGTTGTGCTGGAGTGCTTGCACCAATAGACGGACCGAAAACTTCTTGTTTTACAAACTTATTCAATGTAATGGTCTTAAATAATCAAAGATGGGCTTGCAAGAACTTGTTTTGACTTATATAAGTGCTACAGATAGCTTATTTTCCAATAAATGTATTGACTTTACTTGGACTTTAGAATTGAATATTTTGGCAAACTCAGACTAAGTCTTGCTTAAAATGTAAATTTTATCCAATGTACGGTAAAACTAAACCAGATAACTTTACCCAAACCACATATTATAGAGTAAGATAAACTAAAGACTTGAGTAATTACTAACTTTAACTATAATTAAATGTAAACAAACATAAACACAGATAACGAGTCGCAAATTGTAACCTTATTACGACAACCGCTAAATACAAATTTACTTATGAATAGTCAGAGGGGTCAAAGGAGGTTCCTCAAGGAGTTATGTAGTGGAAGCTCTTTGTGGAGGGATGAAGGAAACGGTGTTCTTAACGAAATGGGATCTTAAGAAATCCGACGGGACAAAGTACTTTATTATGTTCAAAATATTTTGCAGCGAGGTGATGTTTTGTGGATATTTTTGCTGATTTCAATGAAACCGTTAGGAAAGTAGGACAGTTACTTTTGGTTGGTAACATGGTTGGTCAAATTAAACTGCTGTAACCAGGATAATGTATTATATATAGCTTTAGGAAGGAAAATCATGCTATAGTGATATAAAAAAGATCTCGACTTCATATCTTGTCTACTTAACCAATTGTTTAGGCTCCTATCCGGGAGGTGATTGGTAGCGGACTGTAAACGCTGATATTTATATAGATACGAACTTTATTCTACGGATGGTACACGGTATATACATATACATATGTGCGCGAAAGCTTATATGCGGGCGGTGCCATAGAAGGCGCGAGGTGAAGTGGTGAGAACGCGGCGCCGCGCGGGCTTGTACAACCGGTTCCTGGTCTCGAACACCAATACTTAATTAATACTTATTATTCCTAATCCAAAAAGTTTATCCAACTAGCGTATTTAAAATATAAATGAAATACACTGGTGTTTTAAAGTATCACGTGTGTGATTGTTTTAGAAAGCGATGGTGGCCGAGCGGTAGCATGTGCGCTTCACAATCTTACGGCACCGGGTTCGATCCTCGGCCCTACACCAATGACTTATCTAGTAAGTTATGTGCAGTTTTCGATGCCTTCGATGTCAACGCTCCGTGACTCGAGAGCACGTTAAGCCGTCGGTCCCGGTTGTCATAAGAACATCTATGGTTATCGTTACGGGTAGTCAGACGCCTGATAGAATTTGACACACATGGTCTAACCATCCCTGTTACTGGTTCCTTATGGGTTGCGAGGTCAGATGGCAGTCGCTCGTGTAACTCTGGTAGCTTGCCGCTACAGGTAAGATTGAGAGCCGATCCCAATAACAAATGGGAAAAGGCAAAGAGGATGATGATGACGTGCGTAATTGTTTTATCTTTTCTGTGGGGTAACTTGACTGAATATTCAAGAGCCTGCTGATTAAAAACGAGTAACTTTCTGCCTCATTGTTCTCAAATTGGCGAAACGGGCCAAAACAAAAGTTGCATTAAACAATAGAACAAAGGAATAACCTAAGCGATATTTTTTTAAACAAACAAATGAATTCAATTGTCTAAAGTTTGCAGCGAGTACTTAGTGCTATTGTGGTCGACTACTCTGATGGATGAATAGCTTTCTGAAACGTACTCGAAACTTGTTCAGATTTTACTTTTTGTTCAACTATTTTCGACAGTTAACTCGTATATCTCTCCGTGTTTTATTTGTAGCGCTACTTTTTATATTTTCACTCTTTCTTGACATTCGTAAAAGCTTTATTTTCATGGCTTGAACATTTTAAGTATTCAATTTGTTTCGGTTGGCTGGTCTTGACAGCATTAACGAAATGTAAAATCACAGCAATTGTGTTTTTTTTATATAAACGAATGACTTGACGAGCTAGTCGTTTGGCTGATGTAAGCGTCACGGCTGCCCATAATAGATTGCAGTATCACTCGGAACTCTAAATTATAAAGTTTCGTGTGACACTGTACTGCGCACGTCATTCTGATACATTAATACAAAGTCTAGTAATAAGATTATTAAACTGAGATCAGGATCTTAAAGTTTCATTTGCCCAGTAACTCACTACAATGCCCTTCAAGCCGGAACACTGCAGTAGTGCTTGCACCGTCACTGCTTGGCGGCAAATAAAGTGGTGGTACTTTGCAGAAAAGTTCTATCGCCTAGTAAAATGTGTGATCTAAATTACTGGCAGTGTAGTAGTTAAATAAGTGTGTTTATTTTATATTGATCGTTACGTTACCACAGTTATGGTTCACAATCTTATAACCTAGGTAGTAAAAAAAATCGCAGTTAATTGAAATCGATGTAACGTAGGCAGCTTACAACTTTTTCTATATGTTTAAATGGCCTAAGAATAAGAAACATTTTGAAACACTATAAGTTCTGAGACTGATAACGCCTGGAGGCATCATGGTCGCTTTATCAGAACGGCGACGACAATCGAAGGTCGAAACCGTCGTCGTACAACTGAGATAAAAACGCATCGTGAGATCGCGTACCAATTTCAATATTTTCAGATCAAACCAATTCGAAACGACGAATAAAACCTTATATTTTCCAGCTTCGAAGTTCTAAAGTACGAAGTGTCGACGCCAAAGCTGTTTCAGAAAGTTTGCTCAAAGAAATACCGCCTGAAACTCATCGGATTATGAAGCAATCTCCGTGACGAGCGCCGGGTGAAAATTTTCCAACTAACTTTGATTAACTGGTTATGTGTATGGTGCTAAATTTATGTTTATTTTATAGAAATAGTCATCAATATCACAATATTTAAAGTTAACCAACTAGTAAACGGCTAGCACTCACGTGATGTTAGTCGAATAACTCGACTGGTGTTAAGGCAATATTATGTAGATTCCCATCTTCACGGAGTATGTGGGGTTGTTCCTGTTTGTCCCCACGTCTGTCCCTTCGAGGGGACAGATAAGAATAAAAATTCCTGTCTGTCCCCAAATCGTCACTGAATTCAAATTCGGGGACAAACAAGAAAAAATAATTCCTGTCTGTCCCTGAATCGACTCGGAATTTAAATTCGGGGACAAACAAGAATATATTTTTCCTGACTGTCCCCAAAATTAAAATAAGCCCTGTATTACCCTATATGGAAATAAGAAAACAAGTACTGTTTCCTTTTATCGCTTTTATATCAGTAGTAGGTACTAATTTTGATACTGCTTTGTATCATAAGTACCTATCATTAAAGAAAAGTTCCTCGTTATTGTAACCGGGAACTAGCGACAAACCTAGGTAATGAAAAAACTATTGCCTGCTGCATTTTAATTATTTCAACACTTGATTAATTTTCTAGCCTGAGTATTAATAATTTAGTAACTGTTATTGCTATCGCCATCTTATACCTAAGTAGGTACCTTACATGTTATTATGAACTCAACTAGCCAACTTGACCTAATATAAGCCTTTCAAATTATGCAGCCTTTAGTCTTATATATTTTTTTAATTATAAACGAGGGGCTCGTTGAAAAAGTTATTACTCAAGTACAGAACTGCAAATTGTATACATAAAAATAAAATAATATGCTTGGGAAAAATGACTTTTATTACGTTAAAAATCGTCACAAAGTTTGAGTTAACATAAACGAACTCTTCGTAGTTCTTGTTCTCATAATTAAAAGATAATATTTGAGATCTTAAAAAGCTTACATTACTCGATGATTATATATTAATAAAAAAAAAAATTTTTTTGTATCTATCTATATTTAACCAATAGAAACATTTCTTAAGGACACATTACATAGGTACACCCTCATATCAACACAGGAAAGACATGTTGGCTTTCTGAATCTATACAGATAAACGAGAACAAGTAACAATTACCTGCATTTTAATTATATCAACATTTTTTAGCTTGAGCATTAATAACTATCATTGCTATTGTCATCTTATAACTGAGTACCATACCTACTACTATAAACTCTATGGGGGCCTATCGGTGATCAGAAGGTAAGTCAAGACGACGATCAATTGCTAACTAAATTTATTTACAAAACAGGCTTATATATATACAAAAATTAAAATTCGCGCTGTGTGCTATCTCTCTTTCACCTGTGCACGTGATATCGTGCTTCCCACTCGCACACAATAAACATACGCACGGGCACCGCGTGCAAGTCAGTAGCTGCGTGCAATGCGCGCTAGATGCGTGAGCGTGCGCACGATACTCCCACAACTCTGTTAAAAGTTATAAGACTACTTAAAGTCTAGTAGCTAATCAGGACTTGACCTTAGTCTTTGAAATTATGCAGTCTTTTATTGATTAAAGTTACAACCTACCTACTGGTCTAGTATCTAAAACAAACTTGACTTAGTTTATATAGTTCTGTAATTCGTTGTACAACAAGGAACTATTATTATACGTAATATCACTCCGTCTGAATTCGTTGCAGTCTCATAATTATTAAAATTGTAAACGAAAATCCTTGAATAGTTTAAATAAAGATTTCAAGGTTCAAATATGTAAATAATGTTATAGCGTCTCATAAGAGTCCTCTTTTCGTTTGCAATTAAAATCTAATTTGCATTTACGTTTGGGACCCTACTAAGCTGAATAAGTTTTTTATAATTGCTTTAAATTATTATCGAAATAAATAACATAACTATGACTTAATATAATAAACTCTTAATATAAACTAAAGTTTATATTAAGTCATAGTTTAAGATTTATCTTAAAACCAACAAACTAAATTAACCTCGTAAATAAAAATAACAGACAAAATCAACCAAAATAATATGGTCGTGTTGTTTTACATTATAGGAAACATGACTTTTATTACGTTAAAAATCGTCACAAAGTTTGAGTTAACATAAACGAACTCTTCGTAGTTCTTGTTCTCATAATTAAAAGATAATATTTGAGATCTTAAAAAGCTTACATTACTCAATGATTACCTTTTTACAACCGACTTACAGGGTTGGCAGCAAAAACAAATTAATTTATGGGTTACGCTAAGCAGGCAATACTGCTGTAAAAATCATAAATATTTTTCTAGTTTAAATTCGGGGACAAACAGGAATTTTTATTCTTGTCTGTCCCCGAATTTAAATTCGGGGACAGACAGGAATTATTTTTTCTTGTCTGTCCCCGAATTTGAATTCGGGGACAAACAGGAATATTTATTCTTGTCTGTCCCCTCGTGGGGACAGACGAGGGGACAAACAGGAACAACCCAGTATGTGCGGCCACGTATGAAAAACTACTCAGGTTAGTTTCTATAAGGGTAGGTAGCGTACCCAACATGCTGGCCGCATTGCCACGTTGAATTGCAATGCTGATGCGTTGGGCCTATACTGTCTATAGGCCATCGCGGCTATTATACAGTCCATAAGTGTTCTTTGTAGTAGGTAGTGTAGCTAGTTTAGTTTAGCTTAGTTTAGTTTAGGTTTTATTATTGTAGTAGTTAGCTTGAGTAATAAAGGCAATTTGCCCGTTAAAAAAAAAAGTTTCTATAGATAAGATAAAGATAAAAGATTCTTTATTTGTATAAACATGTGGTTCGTTACAAACATAATGCATGCAGATGTTACAAAATAAAAATAAAAAGTTCTACATATTTATGATTTTTATAGCAGTATCGCCTGCTCAGCGTAATCTACAGATTAATTTGTAAAGGAAAAATTTTCCTTTACAAATTAATCTGTAAAGTTCTACATGTTTTGCCCAAGTAGGCGTACAAATGGTGAGAGGTGCCAAATTTTAAAATAGTCACTAATTAAATATTCAATGTCACATGCAAACAAGTATCAAAACATAGAAATAAATAACACATAATAAAATATAATAAATAATTAATATAAATAAAAATTCAATTAAACACACGTCATAATGGCAGTCAATAATAAAATAAAACCAACGAACAAAGACTTATTTCAATTGCTTATCATTAAGAAAATCGTTTACTTTGTAATAGCATTTTTCTGCCAGAATAGTTTTGAGCTTAATTTTAAATATGTTCGCGTTTAGCTCTCTAATAGATTTGGGTATTTTGTTGTAGATTATAGGGCCCATACAGAAAATACTATTCCGCATGAGCGCCTTTTTTGCCGTATGTAAGCGAAGAACATTTTTATCGCGTCTATTACGCGGGACTGTTTCACAGAGACGTGGGAAAAAATGTGGATTTGATTTTACAAACAGAGCTACTTCTAAAATATAAAGCGATGAAAGTGTTAGAATTTTATGTTCAAAAAGTTTTAGTCTGCTATAATATTATATTTAAAGATATAATAACTGTACCCACCCTTACCCATAGTATATGTTGTTCGCATGTAATTATATTACTGTACCTACTCAATATCGTTCATTCCTATTGCCCCAAACCCCATTTATTCGTCCCTTGTCAAAACGGCTTCGGTTTATACTGTAATTCTTATTACGGGTCATTCTGTCCAGAACTTTATGAATAGACTTTATGAATTAGATTCTGCCTTTCATAATAGATGAGCTTGTAAATTGACTCTCCTATAGATATATAGTACTACGAGTTTCAGGGTCATTGTGTATTTTATGTGAGATAGATAGATGCCCCACGGCTTTGCCCACAACTTCCGCATTTTCCCGTGGAAACATAATTTTCTGGAATAAATAGTAATATCAAAGAAAGAAAGAAAGAAAGAAAAATCTTAAATGTATTGATGTGCTCAAATGAGTTTATTGAGCACATCAATACATTTAAGATGGTAACAATATAAACACACAGAAACCCACACACACACAAAACCCCACAGAATTCCTTTTTATAAACGTACATACTAATTATACATACCTTACAGGTATAATTATATCTATCCAGATTTTCTTTTAAATTCGGTCGTTTTGGCGATAGAGTCATAGCTATTATACAAAGAAACAAACATGCACAAGTTCTAAAATTAAAACAACTAGGCCTAGATTCAGCAGTGGAAGTTTTCTGATTGTTGATGATCCACACCGGACAATCTAGAAGACCAAGAAACCAGGTAAACGTTTAAGTAATTTGAATGAAGAAGCTGATCTTTGGATAGGTACGCAATTTATGTGCTTTAGAAGTGGAGTTTACTCGTTGCTTTTCTATTTACGTGATCACCCCCAGAACCACATGACGACTCTAATAGGGTATATAATAAGGGACGCGTTGTGGTTCTGGAGATTGATCAGAAGGAAATTGTTAGTAAAGCACTCATGTTAAATTAAATTTATTACACACAATGACATGTGAAACACCCAGAAATAACTTTCCTACGCATTATCCAACGCGGCAAGCACCTACCTACCTATATATAAATGGTTCGCAACGGAAAAGTCCATATGCAAAGTTTCGTGAAATAAAACCTACCTACATGTTCTGCGATATAAATCACAGTGTTTATGTTCTACTTACCTACAATTATTATTTAATTTTAATCTAGAATAAATGCTCTGAATTCTAACACATTAAACATTTAGAAACGATGAGCCCAAAGTGAATTCAATATTATAAAAAACGATATCTGCCTTTAAATATTTTTAAATACCACTAAATAGGCAATTTTTTGACCTATTTTCTCTTTATTTCGGGCATGCAGCTTGTTCTTGGACATAATAGAGCAAAATTTTGTAAGCCGTCCTTACACGCTCTAAAATGGTGGCCGGCGTCAGTCGTGTCTAAACCCATAGTGCGGGGCTTATGGCGGGTAATTTCCATGGATATTGCCATGGTTATTGCTGCTAATATGCTTACTTAGTTTTAGTGGCACCCTTAGATTAATCACATTTATGGTAGCGCGCTTAAGTGGTATTAAATTACTGTATTAACGATTCAGTTTCCTGAAATGGCGAGCTTTTTAGGTTATAACCATTAGAAGAAGGATTGAGGTCAATTTGTTCTTATTTCAGCTAATTTGATAGGTATTATTAGATTATAATGTTTACAACGAACAACAAAAGCGTAATTCGTTTAACAAATTTCTTAGATGCTTTAAACATTCGGCAATGTGTTATTCGCAATTTTTAATTTTGGCAGCGTGTAGCGCACTCAATATTACAATTAAACTTTGCTAAAATATACCTAAATTATTTAAACTAGCTACGACAATAATACCAAATACTACTAGATACTACTAGCTACACTTCCTACACAAAAAAAATGAGACTTAATTGAAATGGAAACAATCGATTTCCAAAAGCAAAGAAAGCTGATAACGTAAAACGACCACCTACCCCTGAAAATCTGCTAAAGTTTGAATTGACTTTAGTCACGCACAATCCCGCTAAGGGTTTGACCCTTCGTGAGTAAAAATCAGTAAAACGGTTAGACGCAGGCTTGACCCTAAACTAGGAATACGCAATTATTCAGTGGCTTTTATGCATCATACACTATATTAAAATCTGAAACGATATATTTTTCAACCGACTGTTTCTCTTATCGGGATCCTGTTCAGTGTTCAGTGGTGAGAAGAAACGAGTGCGTTTTTATTTTTTATTTTTCTTGTTGTCTTTTTGTTATTTTTATTCCTGTTCTTCTGCTATTTTATTATTTTTTCTATAATAGGTTGTTTTATTATGTATCTACGTACTTCATTTATATATTATATTGTTAAGTTTGTCTTGTCGCGAGTGTTCGTGATGTCATGAAGTAGGTTCCGACTGAAAATCAGTTATTGGGGTCATACTGACCTTAATTGCATGCTGAGTCGGGACATTAGGTCCCGACTCAGCATGCAATTAAGGTCATGACATCACACAATATTATATTACATTATGTGTTTATATATTGTATGTATCATTTTTAATGTATTATTTTATTGTGTATTGTAATGTAGTGTTGTGTGGTGTCCAGAATAAATGTATTTTCTTTTTTCTTTCCTTCTTTCTTTCTGTTCAATTCTCATAAGAACCTGTTCATAGGTGCGTTTTGGCCAAGATTAGATCTGCATTGAGTGTCTTTAAGTAATTAAATGTAGATCTCATTGACAATCTTAATGATAACTTGACTCGCCTCAAGCTCAGTTGGTAGTAGCCCTGCCTTCTGAATTGTAGGTTGTGGGTTCAATCCCTACCCAGGACAAACATTCGTGTGATGTACCTACATAGGTGTTTGTTCTGGGTCTGGATGTTATATTATATTCTATGTATGTATTTACAAACAAGAAGTATATAATATGTATTCTATCAGTCATCTGGTTCCCATACAAGCTTTGCTTAGCTTGAGGCTAGACGGCATTGTGTGAAACGTAAAAAAAAGTTTTTAACAATAATAGAAGATTAGGTGTGTCAAATAAACCATTGGTAAGCTTTAAAAAGTAAGGTTTAAAAAAAGAGCGGCCTAGCATTCGTCTTTGATCTGACAGGGAACTAATTTTGAACGGCGTTAACCATTTTATTATCTGTCTTTGTATTCAACTTATTTTATTTTATCACCCGCCATATGTATATACCAATCGCTCATTTCATGTACTGACCATTTCTGCAAAAAGATTTCTTTTTTGATAAATCGAAGCGATGTTGTACGAATTGAGCATCTGTATTCTGTAACGATACTTTCATGTTTGCGTACCATAATAAACATTTCTCTAAGTAACCTAATGGTCTACAATAAAACACATCTATACATTAATTTGATTCTCCTATAATTGTGTTAATGTTCTTAATTTGAATAATTTAATCCACAATAAGGCTTCTTATTAATTCAACCGGCGCTTTAGCCATAAATTTACGTAGGTTGATTTATATGTTGCAAGAGATAAATTATATTCCAAGCTGGAGGTTACTTATTTTATTACTAGCCTGTTACGTTGCCGTGTGACGTCAGCCCACAACTCACCGCGACTGGTGCCATCCAGGCATGCGCCGACGCAGCAGACAGTGTCTTATGTCATTTCACGTTTTTTTGAATGGCATAAGGTACTCCGGTTCCGACCTTGGGGCCGGAAGCACCACTTTAGATTGTAGGACAAGTAAAATACGTACATCGTGTAATATTTGAACGTCAAATATAGATTAATTTACCATAAACAACATCTTAGTTTCTCTTCTGCATCCTCCACCTGCAGCCTCCGTAACTAGCCTAGCTACTTGCTTACTAACAAGGCTAAAGACACAGAAAAAAAGGAGGTGGTATAAGAGATGCTGTACCGCAGAGCAGGAAGAAAGTGATGCCTTTTTCTTGCTATAATATATTATTAGGTATCTCTTTCTTGTTTTGAATACTTTTTACAATCGCACTAGACACCCAAATGGTTAAGATATGATTACCTATATGTAATCATACGTATAAGCACAGATAATATAATATTATACTAGGTATAGGTAAACATAGAATGACTATTGCGAGTTTACTTTAATGCTGCAGCCACATCAAAGCGTCAACTGGCGTGAAGCGTCAATATTGGGCATTCGGCACCCATCGCTGCCTGTATTCGTAGGCCGCCGCACTATGATTCAACCGGGCAGCGATGGGCACCGAATAGTTTCGCATCATACACGAGCCGGTGGGATCGATGCTTAAAAGCATGTCCGGCTAAGCTAATAAACACCTAAAAACTTACAGTTGATGAAAGATTTAGAGCAAATTCACAGCTTGCTTTCTGTTTATCTGATTGTAAGTACGTTTGTTTGTTTAGCTTTCACGCTAAAACTGTTTTTGACTAATTTTGACAAAATTTTGGACACAGTCTTTTTACAGTAAGTATTGGGATTACCATACCTACCTTAGATTATTATAGTGATTGAATATAATATTATGGTAATGGATACATGATAATAATAAAATTATTGTTATTAAAGAAAATAGAGTTCCCAGAAGTGGGTAAAATCGCAACTCTAAGGAGAATATAAAAGATAAAGAAGCTTACAATAAAGTATAAAGTGTATAATCTTTACAAAGCCCTTTTACTCGACCATTCTCTGTAGACCAGTGTCATCCAGATTACATACGTCATTGTATATATCATTTCGTAAGAATTACATACATGTATTCGTGCTTGTACTAAAGTGACCGATATAGCTCTTAGAATTAGCAAGTTGAAATGGCAATGGGCAGGCCACATCGCTCGTAGAACTGACAACCGATGGGGAAGAAAGGTTCTCGAGTGGCAACCACGAACCGGAAGACGCAGCGTAGGCCAGCCCCCCACTCGGTGGACCGACGATCTGGTGAAAGCCGCGGGGAGCCGATGGATGCAGGAGGCGAGCAGCCGCTTAAGGTGGCGCGCTCTGGGGAGGCCTATGTTCAGCAGTGGACGTCTTCAGGCTGTTAATGACGATGATGATGATTCGTGCTTGACGTCAATTCATATTAGGTACGAAGGTTGTCCACTGTGTTTACTCCGCCACCAGTCACTTGAACAGTAAGGTCACGTCGCGAACCTGAGGGACAAGCGATCGATATTTCTTGAATAAATAACTCGCCAATGGGCGTTTGTTTTTGCACCATTTCCTGATAATTCGCGTTTATTGCGGTACAGGATATTCAACCAATATTTCCTATATTTCATTGCTTGGGTCTAGTTTATTACGGTTATGTGAACGTGCCTTGAATATCTTTGTTTTATTATTTATTTTACTAGCTTTTATCGCAAATATATGTTCACAGCAGACGGATGTTTCATCTCTCATTCACTTATATCTATTTTATTTTACTAGTACTCCAAAAGTAATTAAAAGTATTTGTACACAAGCCAAGAAAAGCAAAAAATAAAAGTTGATAACACAGCAAACTTCCAAAGTTTTGTAATGGGAGAAGAAGCTCTGGAGAGTCTCCCATGTGATGATATGATAGCGCTGGTTGAATCGCTATCTATGTCTGGTAGGCATGGAAATGATTGCTACTTTAAAATCAGTGTCATTTCATCATATGATTTGTTTTTGTCACTGTGATTTCTTCTGTGATTTTTCATATGCCTAATGAATTTATGATCAAAAGCGATTGGTGGTGCTTTATGAAATGCAACAGAGATGTGATTTAGGAGCAACCTAGTGAAGTTGTGACCTGCTACAAATGATTTCTAAGAAATCTAATGCTACTCTCTTAAGTTAAACAAGATCAAATTTCACCGCTATATCACAGGCATAATGTTTATAAAATTATACACTACTACAGGTCTCAGTTCATTTACTGAAGCATAAACAAAATTATATGTTTTGATATTCACTGCTGATGTGCTCTCTTATTATGAAATCCGAAGCCACGACTCAATAAGTGTGATTATCACACTGTGATTTATAACAGAGTGTGTTAAAAAAAAGTAGCAGAGTGATTTATAAAAAATAAAATCATATGATTTTTCAACTGTTCTATAAGAAATGATCCATGCCTAATGTCTGGTGAGCTGGGCTGCAGGAGCCAGCTCTGAAGGTGGTCCAGGTTCCGGTGGTGATGATTGAAAGATGGTGTTCGGTAGTACTGGAGTATGTTTGAGGCATCTACATGTTGGCAGGTGTGAGCTCATACTGTTGGGTGGTCCTTACAAGTAGTTCGGGCACATGTTATGGGTGTTAATTTAAGGATGTAGCGGTGCAAGTCCGAATTCACACACTACAGTTTCAACAAGAAACATTTAATGAGGCATCCATAAATATTAAAATTCGAACGTGTTTTATCTCTACTGATTAATAAAGGGCTGAAACCTTTTGGGTAATAACTGGAAAGGTATGAAATATTAGGGTATAACGTCTGACATGAAAGGGTTGATAGGTTCTTTGATTCCTGTACGACAAAGTTTTTAAATGTAATTATACTACAACAGGTTTAAGTAAATTAAACATAGACTAAGGGTGGGTTTTTTGGTCCGTAGTTAAAGTAACCAATGGTCTCTATCAAATTTTGACCATTGGTTACAATTTGTTAGAGTTTTTAACCATTGGTTACCTTACGGATCACAAAACTGACCATAAGTGACAGTTAGTGTTTAATGGATATATGGAATATATGGAATATATGGAATATATGGAATGTATAGGTAATAATTTTTTTTTTATGTGAACGAATGACGTGACGAGCGAGTCGTTCGCCTGATGTTAAGCATCACGGCTGCCCATAACAGATTGCAGTGTCACTCGGAACTCTAAAGTATAAGGTTTTGCGTGACACTGGACTGCGCATGTCATCCTGAGACATCACACAGTCCAGTAATATGATTACTAGACCGTGAGATCAGATCGTAAGGTCTCATATGCCCAGTAATTTCACTAGCTACAATGCCCTTCAAACCGGAACACAGTAGTGCTTGCACACTACTGTGTTCCGGTTCGAAAGGCATGCACTACTGTGTTCCGGTTTGAAGGGCATTGTAGCTAGTGAAATTACTGGGCAAATAGATATCACTATCACTATATAGCACATCTAGGTAGGTACCACTACCTACCTAGACGAACTTTGCAGAAAAGTCCTACCACCTAGTATTACCCAATTAAACTAGAAATGCCACTTTCCTTCAAATATAACATTAATCTGGCATCTGACACTTCTAATCCCTTTGTCACGGTAACCGGTAATCTTGAAATGTACTCATTTTGACAGATGATAAATTATAAATTACTTGAAATCGAAATTTCATTTTGAAGAGGATTTGAAATATCTTCATAGACAGAGTTGTACGGTAGGTCTATGTTGTAATACAATTACCTATGTAACTTATCCTGTCTGCACGAAATTATGACAGCTCCTAAGTTCGTATCCCTCTAATAAGGTACTTACCATAACCTAGTTCAACGCATTTGGGTACGCAACGCTCCTGTTATCACTTACAACTAGTGACTCCTCAACATAGAACGGCACTGTACTCCGATTCCTTCACTGTCTCTGCAATTCGCCTTTGGAATACCCTTCCTACCCACATTCTTCAGGCATCATCGATAGAGGTGTTTAAATCCAAAGTCTATCTTCTACCTCGCTCTCCAAAATTAAATCGCGAAGAAAGCAATCCATCTAATAATAAGTACAATTATATGTATGTATATAGGTATAACAATATGTATTATATTTGTAGGTATAGTATTATTGTGTGTATTTAATTTTATGTATTTATTGTGTTATTTATACTTTCATCAGTTTAGAGAAATAGTTAAGTTGTTGTTTTTTCTTGTCTTATATTTCTTAAGTATTGCACCACCGCAATAAACAATTCCACAACACACCGGGGTTAACTGGAAGATAATGCTCTATAGCATTAAGTTCGCCTATGTACCTACTATTGTTGTTTGTGCAATAAAGAATTTTCTATCTATCTATCCTAGAGAGATAAGTGTGAACTTAAGATCGGTCTAACTTTGGTGCAGACGGGCATTAAACTCTGATGTTCAAAAGTAGTGAAAATATCACTTTTAACAGTGACATAATTAGGATAATCATCTCCGTAAACTCAATTATTTACACATGTTAGGTATTGTGTAGATGTTTAAAAAGTATACCTTTACATCATCATCATCAACAGCCTGAAGACGTCCACTGCTGAACATACACCTTCCCCAGAAAGTGCCACCTTTAGCGACTGCTCGCCTTCTGCATCCATCGGCTCCCCGTGGCTTTCACCAGATCGTCGGTCCACCTAGTCTTCTGGTTCTTGGTAGCCACTCGAGAACCTTTCTTCCCTATCGTTTGTCAATGTCTGTCCATTGCCATTACATTACCATACCTATTGCCATACCTTTTTACCTGGTGCTAAAATAACAAACATGAAAAAGAAAAAAAATATTACCGGTCGCATTTGACGCTTCGTTTTTCCCTTTATTTACTTTTACAAGATAATAAAATTACCTGCGAAATCAAAAGACTCATCTCCTTTGTATTCGTGTGTTCATGTAAATGGAATATACTTCCTTAAACAAAGCTCATTTAATTTATTTTATATTAAACTCTGTGCACACAGGCATCGTTGCGATGCGAAGTTGTTACAAAATAGTTATGTTATTCGTGTTAGAATTGATATCAAAATGTAAAGTACTACTAGCACCATCTCTCGAGTAATCAGTTAATACTACCTTTCTACTGCTGTACTTCATTATGTACGTAACCACCTGTCAAAATTTAATAAGAAATAAACAGTTAGTCATCAGGGGGGGGGGGGGGTTTGATATAGCTCTTAGAGTTAGTAAGTTGAAGTGGCAATGGGCAGGCCACATCGCTCGTAGAACTGACAACCGATGGGGAAAAAAGGTTCTCGAGTGGCGACCACGAACCGGAAGACGCAGCGTAGGCCGGCCCCCCACTCGGTGGACCGAAGATCTGGTGAAAGCCGCGGGGAGCCGATGGATGCAGGAGGCGAGCAGCCGCTCAAGGTGGCGCGCTCTCGGGAGGCCTATGTTCAGCAGTGGACGTCTTCAGGCTGTTAATGATGATGATGATGATGAAACAGTTAGTCTATGATCAGCCAATACGCGTGTTTCACTAGACCATAATACAAAATTGAAATAATATAAAGAAATATAAAGATTATTATTATAGCCCTTAAATGTGGTTTAACACTTTAAAAATCAATTCTACGAAAAATTCAATTGTAATAATAAATAACGCCCAACTACTGCACATACATACCTAGATCCTGGGTCTTAACAAGGGTTCCCTGTATACCCAGAAACTATGAGGACCATTGGTCCCACAACCCCAGACAAAGAACCAACAAGTATCGGCGTTTTCTTTCTTGAGCATTGATACTTGCCTTTTTTTCACGTCCTGTCAAGGGATTCAAATCCGCGTTTTTTAGGCTTCCGGACCCAAAGGGTAAAATGGACCCGGTTACTAAGGCTCCGCTGTCTGTCTGTCTGTCCATCTGTCACCAGGCTGTATCTCATGAATTGTTATAGTTAGACAGTTGAAATTTTCACAGATGATATATTTCTGTTGCTGCTATAACAACAAATACTAAAAAAACAGAATAAAATAAACATTTAAGGGGCTGCCACACAATAAACGTGTTTTTTTTGCTCGTTTACCAGATGAGTCATAGATGGCGCTGCTTTAAATAGTACTGCTACTCAACACTAGAGGGCAGGGATAGACAATGGTACGGAACCTTTCATGCGCGAGTCCGACTTGCACTTGGCCGATTTTTTTTCTTTTGCATTAATACACGTGTGTCCTTTTTTTTGTTATGCTTGAAATTACTCACGTTTTTTTTCACGTCTTGTCGCGGGATTCAAACCCACCGCTTACGCAGTAACATATTCAGTAATCTGTGCCACCGCGCCGTCTCTGGGTTACCGACCTGCTCAATCAGAATACAACAAACCCCGTCAATATCGCTGTAGATATTGATATCTTAGGGATATAATATATCTTAGGGTATATATACTAAAATTATAATGCAAGCTGAGGAAAAAGCTGCTGCCCATTAGCTATGGATACCGTTAGCCCGTTGAAATGGCTATGAGCAGGCCACATCGCTCGTAGAACTGACAACCGATAGTGAAGAAAGGTTCTAGAGTGACGACCACGAACCGGAAGATACAGCGTGGGCCGGCCTCCCACTAGCTGGACCGACGACCTGGTTAAAACTGCGGGAAGCCGATGGATGCAAGAGGCAAGCAGCACTCTTTAAGGGAGGCATATGTTCAGCAGTGGACCTCTTCAGGCTGATAATGATGATGACCCTTAGCCCGTAGAGTGTGGGGCGTGGTGTGTGTGGTCTACGCTGTCATATTATATGTTTAAGCAAAATACGCCTCTGTTACAAAATAAGTAAGTACTAGTTTAAATTAACGTAGCTCTGCAGTCAGTGCTTCACAAGTATTACCGCCTTACTTCTCTCCGAGCATAAATGAAATCTTTGGACTGAAATAATCATGTCTTTGAACAAAGTTTATATCAGAGCAGTCTGTTCCAGTGAGTCTATAACAAAATTGTTAAATATAATGTTGTAAGTTAGAAAATTCAAGTTAAACTCTGGATTACTTTATCAAAATTATGTTAGGTTTGTTCTACCTAGCTAAAGACTTTGACCATAGAAATTTGTATAACACACAAGATACAAGAAACATAACGACTAAGGGTGAGTTTTTTGATCAGTAGTTAAGGTAACCAATGGTTAATGATGCTACCAAATTTTGACCGTTGGTTAGAATTTGGGACTGTTAGAAACTGTTAGAACTGAAGAAACTGTTATGGGCGGCCGTGTCACTTAACATCAGGAGAACGACTTGCTCGTCACGTCATTCAATCACATAAAAAAAAAATTTGTTAGTATTTTTAGATATTGGTTACCTTCACTGCGGAACCCACCCTAACTGTTTTTCAGTATTCATTTCCAACCACATTTCCCATCCATATGTGATGTTAGCGTTTCTTTCCGAATCATTAATTTTCCAATTTCTAGTATTTTCATTTTATTTTCTAGGTTTACTGAAAAACGTTGTAATAGATGAACAATAATTAACATAATAGGTACAAAAACTATAAAAACGGGTTTCATGTCACTTCTCTAACATTTGACCACGCTCTCACCTGATGATGGGAAGGAAGGAATAACTGACTCCAGCAAAGAGTTCTATTCAGTTCCGCGTTTATTCAGTTTTCCTGATGGCAGAGGAAGCGAAACGCTTCCTGCTCATACGTGAATATCCGCCATGATGTAGAGTTGCTTAGCCGTAAGTCCGGTCTCCAATGTTATGGGGGAACGGATGGATATATGAGAATCTTCTACTTCTCGTGTAGGAAAGTGGTCAGGTCCTGGTGCCAGGATTTTTAGGCTGCTGAAAGGCCGGACTTGGCTTAACGACTATTGTCTTACGACTACAGCTGGGATCGACGGCTTAACGTGCCCTCCAAAGCACGGTAGCGCTCAGTTGTAAATGTCACTTTTTGCTGTAGCGGTCACCCATCAGAGTAGTGACCGCTGCGAACGTTGCTTAACTTTACTGATCGGTTAGAAACGGTTAGTCGTGCTTCGCTATGAGTTTTACATACCACTACTATATGAGAATCAAACAGTGTGGAACAGAATAAATTTATATAACCATAGAATTAATACAATAGAGTGTTTTATTGATACAGTTAAATTATCTTGGGTCGTTAATTTAACAACACAATGTATTTACTCGTATTAGCAACAAAACCGCTTCTAAAGCCACTGAGTAGACCCAAGTTTTCATATCTCTTTGAATATCTCAAGCTGCAACTGACAGCTGAAACAAAGAGTTATTATCGCAAGCTGAGCCAGTCTAACAAGTCGAGTTGCAAATATACAAACAATATAAGAACCTATACCTACCGAGTTTTCAATCGAATTCTATTCAGTGCTTTAAAATATACTGTTACAGTCAAAACCCATGACATAAAAATATCGAAACTGGCAATTATAACTTAAAGTAAAACTCATATCCGCTCAAAACGAATAATTATATTGACGGAGAAAATGAGTTTAAAGACGTTAGCCAAGATTTATTTTTGACTGATTTTTACAGTCAAAATTGGTTTTGATCAACGTCCTTAGTCAAAATGACAGGGATACACAAGCTTTCGGTTTTAGAACATTAGTGTGATCCGCGCAGTTTCAAATTTTAGTTTTCCACCTTTTATTCAACTCGGCCAGCCGTTACAGTACCTACTTCACTCATTTCTCCGGGTTCGATTCCCGCGACAGGACAATTTGTGCACATGAAAAAAAGCGCAAATACTTGTTGTTGTGTGTTGTATGGGTGTTGTGGGACCATGGTCCTCGTAGTGCCTGGGTCCCTAGATACAGGGAATCCTAGTTAGGGTCCAGGATCTATGTATGTGATCGTTGGGCGTTATTTATTTATATTATTATTTATATTATTATTTATATCAAGTTTTTAGCCACTATGCTTCCTCACTTCCATATACAGATAAGTTTATCAAGAACTTTACTGTGATTTTGTACACATCAATCATAAAATGACACATATTTGAAGAGACTTACTAATATAGGTAGAGCCATTAGATGTGTCAGATAAGCAAGATAATGTTTGTTTACCCGATACGAAATATGTATGTTTATCGGTGCTCAGTAAACAAGCTCGTAATATTTTTATTTGGGAAGCTTGAGCAAGCAATTTCAGGAGCCCGTAAAATTCTCTGTATTTGTTTTGACTTAATCGAGTTGGATTGTTGAACTGTGTAGTTTTCTATTTCGTTGGTTGCTAACTAAACCTGTAAAAGGCTATTATATTGATGTGCCTTGATGAAAAAATTCTTCTTTTACTTGCGGGTCTGGATAGAATAATTGTGTACTTATACAGTCCTTTCTAGATATTAAAGGAACATTATATTGTTGTTAATATGATATATTTGAATTACATTTACTCGATTCTGTTTTCATTTATTAGGTTCTCTGTTTTCTCTTTGTTCTTCTGTAAAAGTATCTCATATTGGTCTTGGATGAGCAATACATAAATCTCTGTGAAATCATCCAAATTGGTTCAACCGTTGATATAATGGCCATATAAACAAACGAACAGACAATGTTGTACTTAGATTAATTAGTAGGCATGGAGATCATCACGTAAGCATTTTATTTCAAAGTACTGATATACGTATAGTACGTGACGAAACATACAAAATTTGGCACCAAACAAACAAACAGAATGACTTTACATTAGGGCGGACAAGGCAAGTGTGAGTGCGGCGTAAAGCTCCAATCAAATGCCATCGCACTGCATAACGATTAATTTGCATTTATAAAATATACACATGTCGTGCATTCGACATCTCTTGAACCGTTTTAAGGTGACGTTTCCTGGCGTAATTACAACACGTGGAGCTCCGAATTGAATACATCATGTAATTCATTTTAATTAACTTGTTTGTGATGACCGCAAATACAAGATTAATATATATAGCGCTATAGAAAAAAATTGCAAACCTCCCTCAAAAAATTTGAATGTTCCTATTTTCCTGAGCTTCTACCGAATATATTTTTACAAAAAATAAATTAGTGTATTCGTTTACACCTAGTTTTATTGTTGTAGTTATACTTATTAAAGTGAATTAACTAGTAAAAAAAAAAAAAAAATAATTAAAATATTCATACATACATAAAACGTGTATTCGCAATAAACAATCTGATGTCGTGATGACTTAATAACTTTGAAAAATACTATATAAAAATAGATATTAATTAAAAACCGTCAAAATCAGTCATTCCGTGCGTTGTCTTTGTCGTAAGCGCCGCGCTGAAGTGCAGACTGAATTGATATTTAAGACCACGACTTTAAGGTTGATGTTTCTTTGAACGGATTTGGACCTGCTCATCTGGCTCTACTCGTCACCATAAATAAATATGTATCCGACTGTAACTCACGAATCCATTACCACCGAACCGTTTTAATACTAAAATCTCTTGAACCATTAAACATTAATCCATCTAGGTGTTAGAATATAATTTGTGTATCTTTAAGACAAGAGTGAATAGCCTCCTCATAGACCAACGTGCTACATTTCCGACTGCATCTTCGTTTTTAATCAGGTGAGTTGAAGTAAAACTGGCGTAATCTTACACTAAAATAACATCTCATGTTGTGGTCGTAGGTGGATCTATTTATAAAAGCTACCCTTCATATACACAACGTTAATTAATGTTCACGTGACGTAGCAATAAACATACAAACACGTCACAATCTAGCAACACGTTCACAAAGCGATCTATCAGGGTTCCTGATTGATTTCTCTTACACAACTCACGTTATTTAGCCACGATCGGTACTTGGCAACGATATAATTGTAAATAAACAGTAAGGGCTTGCTGCTTTGTTTTTTGTAGGCATTTAGAAATTTGTCTAGTATGGTAGTCCTTTGTCTTGGATTGCGTTTACATTTCAAATCCTTACAAATACACAGTTACAAATTAATGAAATAATTGAAGTACTGCAGTAAAACAACGTAAGTACTTTTTTTTTATCCCAGTTCATAAAAGGACGAGGTTCTCGAGGTTTGTTACCTTATATCTCCGTCATTTATGAATCTATTTGGACGTTTCTTTTTTTATTTAAAAGGATATAGTTTTAGATTAGTACCATTGAAATTTCATCAAATTTGGTTCAGTAGTTTGGTCATAATTAGTATCAAAATAACTGGGAAAATATTTAAATAATATTAAATCATCCAAGTAGTTCCTCAGTATGAAATTAAGGGGTTTGAATTCTGTGAAACCTTTTCTTTTTATTTAATTTTAAAATAAATTAATTGTGGTTTCTCCATACTCTATACATGTAGGTACTGTAGCTTTGGTTTCGATATATTTGGTGGTTTTGGCACACCTAAACTTTAGCTACAAGTTAGAAACAAACTTCTACGTTAGGTAGGTACCAGTTGAAATCGTAATCCAGTTGGTTCGTATCGAGCCGATTTAGATATTCTGTAGCATTTAGTTGCTTCAGTTGGCTTTCCAATATAGAAGTTGGGGTTGGTTGGGATATCTGTGAAGTAATTATAACAAGTTTTCATCTTTAGAAGTTATACTATTGTTCGAGTTTGGATTCTTTCAAAGAAATCTTTTGTATTCAAAAGTTTCAAAGCGAGACTACCACGTTAGACAAAAAAAATATCTGTGCATGACACAGAGGCGTATGTACAGCACTGGATGTGTTACAGCTGATGATGATGATGAATGACAAAGAATAAGTAAAAGTAGGTACTAGCATACTTGGCAATGATCCAACATCACAAGGCAACATTTTTGTACACCTAATTTTTGTAGACATTTCCCCACATTCTTTCAATGAAAACCTGAAACACAAGTTTCAAATTTTACATTTTCGCGTCCCTTACGTAAGCATGCATTCGTCGTATAGAGTAGAAACGTAAAAAGCACAGTACAATGCGCCTCTCCGGTCTCCGCCTTTCACCCGTCATTGTTCGCCCCTTGCCTGCTGTAGTATAGGGCGAGAACAAATGATGCGACTAGTTTGGTTTAAAGCACGATTTATTCTGAATATTCAATGGGTTAGTAGCGGTATATAGATCTTATAATTCTAGTGGTTATGTATATATCATACGCCCCTTTTAAAAAAGGAAAAAACATGTGTTACAATATTTTTTTTTTTTAAATATGGTAGGGCTTAGTTCTATTTTTATGTACAATGTCTTCTTTTCTATTTCTCAATATCTTCACATTAGGTGATAAGTCACACAACACCTCATAAGGTCCAAGATAAACATTATCAAATTTATTTTCCGTCTCATTCTTAACTAACAACAAATCACCTTTCTTGTACACAACAGGTTTCAAATACGTGTCATAATTACATTTTCTTAATTCTTTGCTTTTTATCAAATTGTTTCTAGCATCAAGTTGAGCTTTTTGCAATCTGTATTTTAGTTCTGATGGATAACTTTCTGAGTTGTACAATGGATCTACATGATCAGATTTCAAGTTAGATGGTATATTACATTTCTTTCCGAAAACTAGTTCATAAGGAGTATATTTTGTTTCGGTATGGACTGACGTGTTATAAGAGAAGCACCAATATGGAAGCCATTTGCTCCAATACCTGGGATCATTGTCACATTGTATTCTAAGAAAAGCGTTCAGAGATTTGTGTGAATTTTCTAATGAGCCGATTGATTCGTGATGGTATGCTGTGGAAGAAATTTGTTCAATGTTCAATAGCTTACATACCTCCTGCATCGTAGTCGAGATGAACTCCGTTCCTCTGTCAGTTCCAATCGCTCGCGGGATTCCATACCTAAGTATAAAATTATCTACAAAAGCCTTAGCTACACTAACACTATCTTTAGATTCTAAAGGATATGCCTCTACATATTTACTTAATTCACACTGTAGAGTGAGAATATACGAATTATTATAATAATCTTTATCTAATGGGCCTACAATATCTAAAAATATCTTATCTAATGCCGACTCTGCAGTAGTCGTTATTGTCATTGGTTCTTTAGTATGTAAAGAATGCTTTTGCTTTTGACACTTTTCACATTTCTTCACAAACTTTCTGACGTCATCATCCATATTTGTCCAAAAATAATACTTCTTAATATTATTAAGCATGCGTCTCATACCTGCATGTCCACTACTTGGAAGTAAATGGAAATCATTAATTATAACTCTTTTATCATCATCATTGTTTATTCTCTTTATATCTTTAATTATATTAACTCTCGGGCCGGCCCACTTATCGTTATGTATTACTTCTTTGGATATCCATTCAATATATTTATTATTTTCATCATTCTTCATTACAAAAATTTCATTCACATCTACTTGTTTACAAAATAATTCAAAATCCCTCACGAAAGCGTCTCGCGCTGAGCATGATCGAGAAGTTGGATTAATATACATCGTTGACTTCGTAGGTACATATGCGAAACTATCAGTTTGTACTGTTTCTTTATCCTTCTTAATATTCTTCCTTTCACTAAACACTACAAGCTCGACACAACTTTTTGGTTTTTTAAGTATTTCAACGATCCTTGGGTGATCAGTCCTTGTATCTGTTGAAATATTATCAACCAAACTGTTGTTGTGTTTAGCTTCTTGCTCTTTTCTTGCCATACTTCTTGTCATCACATTCATAACTTTCACATTCATATCTTTCAAATCTTCTGATGTCATTACTATACGACTTAATGCATCCGCTGCTACGTTATTCACACCTTTCACATACTCAATCTTATAGTCATACTCTTCCATAACTAATCTAAATTTCATCAGTCTGCTAGATGGATTATTCATACTGAATAAATAAACTAATGGCTTATGGTCTGTCTTTATTGTAAACTTCTTTCCAAACAAGTATGGCCTAAAATATTTGACTGACCAGACTATAGCAAGCAATTCCTTCTCTATGGTTGGATAATTTAATTCCGCTTTATTTAATGAACGACTTGCATACGCAATAGGTAAGTCGTTATTATTACACAACATCGAACCAATTGCGGTACCAGAAGCATCTGTATGTAGTATAAATTCATTTTCTTTGGTAAAATCTGGATACTGGAGTACTGGTGGATTTATTAGAGACTGTTTAAGCTTTTTAAATGATTCTTCACACTCATTCGACCAATCATAAACGTTCCCTTTGCGACATAGTTTATTAAGTGGTATTGTTATTTCAGCAAAATGTGGAATAAACTTTCTATAATAATTTGCAAATGCAACAAATCTTCTAACATCGTCTGGATTTTGTGGTGTTGGATATTCTTGTAAAACACGAGTTTTCTCAGGATCTGGCAAAACGCCCTTTGCAGATACCACATGGCCTAAATATAAAAGTTCTTTTTTGAGAAACTGACATTTTTCTGGGTTAATTTTCAAATTCACTTTACGCAATCTTTCCAAAATATCCATTAAATTTTTGTTATGCATATCTAAGTTCCGTCCAAAGCATACAAGATCGTCCAAATAGACTAGACACTTATCATAGTTTAAACCTGACATTGCTACTGTCATAAGTCGACTAAAAGCACTTGGGCTGGTTTTCAGACCCATTGGGAGTCTTTTCATTTGATATTGTTTGTCTGTAGTAAATGCTGTATACTTTCTACTTGATGATTCTAGCTGTAATTGATAGTAACTTTGACTCAAATCTAAATGTGTAAAATAAACTGCTCCAGATAAAGAATCTAGAATGTCTACTATGTTTGGTAATGGAAATTTATCGTCCTTAATCCTTTCATTCAACTTTCTGTAGTCAATCACCAAACGCCACTTTTTCTCACCTAAACTATATGATTTCTTTGGTACTAGAAGTAATGGACTTGACCATTCACTCTGACTTTCTTCTATTATATCATCTGCCAACATTTTTCTAATCTGTCTATCAATTTCTGTTTTCTGTGCCTTCGGAAGCCTATACGGTTTGGTATATGATGGACTAACATTATCCTTGATTTGGATCGATTGTTCATACAGGTTTGTTATACCTAATTTATCACCTGATAAAAAGAAGATATCCGAATACTTCGCACAAATATTCTCTATGCTAATCTGCTCTTCTCTATTCAAATGATTTAATTTTAACACAGAAAATAATTTTTTGACTCTATCTGCATTTACTTCTTCTTTTTCAAAAGTACAAATATTGTAATGGTCTAGATCTGAGAATTCAATACTGAAAAAACTTAATCGCACATCTTCATCTCTTGTATTTAAGATCTTGATTGGTATGCGTCCATTTTTTGGAGTGACCAATGTACTTGCCAAAAATATTCCTTCACTCAACTGTTTTGGTACTACTACACAATCGCGTTGTATAGCTGTATTTATGTAATGAATTGACTCGCATCGTAATGGTAAAGTAATGTAATTATTGTTACCAAGCTGTCCCATTTGTAATGGTAGTACTGTTGGTTCAAGCGTAGAGTCGCTATTTAATGTCAACAAATTTTTTTCGAAGTCAAGATTACATTGATACTTCTTTAAAAAGTCTAATCCTAATATACCATTCGCACGACAAGGTAGCTCTTTAAATACATAAAACTTGTGTATAAACTCCTGGCCATTAGCACAAAGTTTTAAATACAATGATCCTTCTGAGTACACATCACCACCTATACCTTTGATACGTATTCTCTCTATTTGGAATGGAATGTGTTGTTGTGATAGAACTTTGCACTTAACAACCGAAAGCGATGCACCGGTGTCAATTAACCAACTATGAGTAACATCGAATACGCTTAACGTTACCGAGCTAAGATTATCACAATAACAATTCAAATGATTATGCCCGAAAAAACAAGTTCTGGGTCTCTGATTTTTGAAAATCAGGGGTCTGGTGCTGCTCACCACTACTCTGCTCTACATCTTGTGCTACATTAACTTGATGGTTACGATTTTGGCTACTAAAACCTCGATTATAGTAACTTCGAGTAGCGGGGCGTCCGTGTCCCCTACTACGAGTCCAACTATTGTTCGAGTCGAACCGATTACCACCATAAATATAATTGATGTCTCTAGATTGGCCTCTAAATGAAGCACGGGCTCCTTGCTGAAAATATCCCCGTCTATTATTGAAAAACCTACCTCTTCCTCGTTGAGAGGTGTAGCTCATCACCTGATTTTCTGGGCAGGATGACAATTCTTCGTCCAGCGCTCCTTGAATAGCTTCCCTTAGGGTACTATAATTCCTAGCTGCTATAATGGTGCTGAGGCGAGTATTTCGCAACCCATCGGAGAATCTTTTAATAGCATTTCGCTCGTTAATTGGTTTTAAAACCTCGTATTTTTTGGAATCTCCGTTGGCTTGGGCAATAGTCAAATCCACAAACATTTGCTCAATTTGCTTACCAAATGCCTCGATACTCATGCTATCCTGTCTGGCACGCTGAAGCCTCTGCTGTATAGTGGTGTCCGATTTTTTCGACAAAAGGTGCTGCCTCATATCCGCTATAAGCTCTGAAACACACGAATAGTTTTCACACATACGCAATTTGGCGCTCTCTGAAAGCCTCGACTTTAGAACAAATGTGATCAATAGTTTCTTTCCGTTGGTATCTAACATTTGATCATACATCTCAATATTTGAGATTAACTGTTTCGTGACCTTGTCATCATCGATCATTACCGGTAAGAGCGAAACCGCAGTTTTCAACTCAAATTGCTCCATTTTGAACTCAGTGCTTTTCTTATCTTCAGTCACCGAACAAAGCTCTATAATTTTTATATACCAGCTTTGTATATTTCTACACAATAATTCTATGTTCTCTATATCTAACGATTTTATTTTTTCTGTTATTATCTCTTTATCTATTAATTCTCTAACTTTAGTAAACTTATCGTACAAAGTAGTTGCCTCTAAAAGCTTTTCTTCTTTAACTTTAATCGACCTTCGACTTGGTCCGATTTTGACAAGATAATCCTTTATTAATTTTATTTTATCATGCAACTCTTTTAATTCTATAGCCATACTACTTTTATAACTCGTAGTAAGATACGATACATAATTAATTCCATTAAATGACTTACCAAGTACCTACCTATAGTAGCTATATTACCTATAATTATTTAAAGTCTCTAATTTGGTTTAGTCCATCTTGATTAATGATTTCTTCACTTTTACGCTTAAATCGGATAACGCATTATGTTCACTTTTCACTTCACTATTATTCGCCGCACTATAATTTACGAACCGAAATAAACACATGAAACGTTGACTGGTTCTGAAACTCGATTCAATCTCGCCGAACGTCGAAGTGCGAAATTATTTAGCTCCCGCTGAATCCACTGTTTATGGACATTTTTGTAAAATCTCAGCAACAAATAAATACCTCCGAGAACCAGGATACCACAAATAACTCCTAGAATAATATTCGAAGTACTGGCGTGGCTCATCAATTGTTGTACCGTCGCATCATTATTCCCGCCAGCCGCATTTTGGGCTATAATGACCTCTTCTTTTGGCTGAGATTGTTGGGTTCCCATTTTTCCCGTAAAATTCAACAACAGGAACAAAAAAAAATTCACGACGATATCGACATTCTATCCAGAATGGTCGCACCAATGGTAGGGGCCACCATAATTCACATTTCGCATCACATCTTAACAGTACGGCCAAAGTACGCGTCCGTATACGGACATCGCAATGCCCGTCTCAAATCCCGGCGCGGTCGCCATATAGGGCGAGAACAAATGATGCGACTAGTTTGGTTTAAAGCACGATTTATTCTGAATATTCAATGGGTTAGTAGCGGTATATAGATCTTATAATTCTAGTGGTTATGTATATATCATAGTAGGATTATAGTTGCCGTCATGTAAAAAGAACGCTGGCCGTTAAGCGGTTTTTAATACCGGCTTATTCCAAAGTACTAAGTGGCTATTAAAGTAATAATACCTTACTGCAGCGGCCAGCAACAGAGACATTGATGGACGAACATGTAAATGTGGGCCGAGGTGAAGCCGAGGCACACGTACGTAAGTCCATCAATGCCTAGTTGTGGCCAAGGCTTGTATAGTACTTTTCTCAAATAATGCACGGAAATTAAAACCAAGTAGTACCTAGGCAGAACTTTTTATTTTAAAATAATTTTTCCAACGATAAAGTGTTAAGTAATTTGTTTTTTCAATAAACAGCTTTCTATTATCAAGCCAGTTCGAAATTTAAATAAAACCTTCGATAAGTTACCTCCTTGGTTGCCATGTTTCGGAGTAAAAAATCGTTCCATTTTTAATTACACGACAGATATGAGTTTACTATGTAATTTATTTGGCCCACGACAAATATGGATTTTCATACAACTTTTGCCGGCCGCTGCTCGCCAGTACAGCAATTTGTATTTATCTCGAAGAAGGTTGTTAAAATAACGCTCAAATTTCCAAGCATGTTTAAGAAAAAGTACCTATTATGTTTCTATAATAACTGTAGAATCATAATAGTTACTCAGTACTGTAGAATAAGCCGGAATTAAAAAAGCTTAGTGCGCTGATCAACAGCCAGCGTTCTTTTTACATGACGGGAACTATACTTGGAGTCCTGGGGTACGGGGAATACTCATGTTTTTATAAATGTATTCCAATTTTGTGCTTACCAAAATAACTTTTGTAGGTTTATTAGGTAGGTTTGTTAGGTATTAAATATCATATTTTTATCGAAATGATGTTTTGGATAAACATAAGGACAGAACATGCGCGTGCCATTTTATCACTAATTTTAATTGTAGTTATTGCATCAACTTCTTGAACTAACTTTGCAATTATCCCGGTGACTGTAGTTCTCAACCGATCAACAAAGTTTGCTGTGATCATTATTTGGACGAGTGATAGCGACCAAACAAAAATTGTATTCATCACAGAACGCTACCGCGCTTTGAAAGTTCAAAGACATGGACGAATCCAAGTTCGGAGAGCACGTCGTCTTAAGATAAGTCGTTAAGGGGGCTTTTACATTTTGGCGAGCTCAGCTAGTACCGCGCGCGCGGTACTGAGCTCGCAGCATCCGTCGGTTTGACCAAATATATCCAATTTCATTTATTGATAAATAAATAAGAGCATTAATTTAAAACTATGAAATAATTTGTAGTAGCTTACAAAAATGATGAGCTTTATCTTGGTGACAATATTTTGTCGATGTAATATAAAACTCCGGAGATATTAGAACTTTTATTGAAGCCTTTTTGATTAAAAATCAAATTTCATTTGATATATTTTTAATTGCTTGAAAGGTAAAAATTAAAAATCTGTTCTAACATTATGGAAGTACAGGATGTATTTAGTGGAGTATAATTTAGTTTGGAGACTTACGTTACACAGAATTTGTAAATTAGAGCTCTCAAATCGGGTCTCCGTGTGTTTTTGCCAAAACGAACACCAGGAGAATGATGATTACTAAATAAATAGATAAATTACTTAAAATCCGTTCTGTCATTATCGAAGAAGATGAAATGAAGGGTATTTTTCATATAATGGCTAAGTATAGACATTAATGCTATGCATCAAATATTGACGACGAAAACCTTGCAACATCGCATAATTTTGTAAAAGCCCCCTTAAGACAAGTCACTGACTTATCTTAACGGCTTGTCTTAAGACGACGAAGAATTTTTAAGCCTCTCTCGGCTTCTGACTTCAATTCTTTATGGCTAACCACTTCCTTACACGAGAAGAAAGGACGCCCATGCACGCTGGCATTTGCAAAAAATGGTCTTTTTCCATCGGCATTTCAATGAAGGAAAAGCGTAATTTATGGAAAGTAAAGAAAATTACCCCTTATAATTTGTCGTCGTATAAATTTTATTTGACGTAGGACTTTATACTTGTTACATATATAGATAGCAGGGAATAGAGTTCACTTTAGCACAACACCGTAACATTTATAAAAGCTTTAGGGTTGATTTATTGAGGCCTGCAAAGGGTGGGGGTGCAAACTTATGCATATTTTATGCCAGCAAAAGATTCCTTTGAGGCAATCTTAAGAATCCGTTAAAAATGTATAGGAAATTCAAGACGCTGTTCATTATGAAAGTAGTCATTTAATAAGAGAAGTGTATTCATAACTTTGGAGTGGGGTAGATTCGTTCATTTCCTTACTTCATAATAAACTTGATAAAATGGAAGGAAATTTAATTAAAACGTTGTATTATTTATGATCAAACACAAAAGGCTAAAAGATTTTGTTTCTTAAATTAGTGTGGAAATGATCAAATTGATGATTTGACCGAGTGGGACCCTACAGACGATCAATGAAATGAATTTTCGCTTTTCGATTGCAAGCTTGTTTAATTTTAGGTGCACCGCGTAGATCTATACTTTAATTATTATTATCCTTCATTAAATCTCTAAACCAGTCCTCCATCATTTTTGGATATAAATATATCCTATGCTTACTGTGTAAAGGTTTCTACATTATATTATATTATTATAGTATGCCATGTATCTACGAATCGTTAACTTCGCGGTATCAGGTAGCTTAATTTACATTGCTAATCTTAAGTAGCATTTCATTAACTCCAGTACGAAGATACCAGTGCTCATTAATTTAAAACTGTATTGCAACGGGATTGAGCTTTCAGTGAAGGAAAAACATTGTGAATTATAAAAAAAATATCTTTTTTTAAAGGGTAAGTTCTGTTGCTTATCTTTGAAGATCTTCATCGGATCTTTATTTTTTTTCTTTCTTTTTCTTTCTGCACATGGAACCACCTGACAAGATTTTTCTACCAAACACAAATTTATGCAAATTGGAAGGTTTTTCCTAATATAATAATCTAAGGGGTGATTTTTAATGGCTGGATAAAGGTTATTCGACGAATAATAAATTATAAACCAGCTAAAACAAAAACATTTAAGTTTTCAGTAATTCCGCTTTATACTTTTAAAGTGTTTTGTTTTATCTAATGAATTACTTTTATCTGATTATTGAAAAATCACGCCTAAATAACATAAGTCAACAATATAAGACAGTGCAGCGCCAAATTATCAATCTTCACCCACGATCTAAACGGAAAAGAACAATTCATGAATTTTGGAAACAGACCCAACATATCAATTCTTATTTCAAAAATAGGTTATTACAAGCTCAAAACAAGTGAAAGCAAGTAGGAAATATCTCGCAAAACAAATGAAATACTGGAAGCAATCTGCTTAGTAAATTGTTTTAGCATAATTACTCGCAGCTATTAAAATAACGTTTTAGTGAGTTTCCCAAAAGTTTTGAGTGTTTAGGCAATTTTATACTATCTACATTTAGCTCAAACCTTTTAGTTTGATTAATGTTACTGAGTTATAATATGGGGTACGCCGTACGTTGGAGTTAGGTACAAGACAAACCAGAACTAATAATTGCGGACTGACGGAGACAAACAAAACTACACCAAAATAGTGTACTTTGGCGTTTCACTTGTTTAGTTAATCTGAGGATTTTGTACGTACCGGGTAATGTCAAATATAATAATTCACTATTAAAGGTCTGTTGAGTAAAAAAGAAGCATCAGAATCGCATGGCGGGGGCTGAGGGATAAGTGCGTTGTTTGCTTAAAAGTAGTTTCAGCGACGTGCAAGCATGATCATAAACTCCATCTGTCTTATTTTATAATCATCGCAAGGGTAGATTACTTATAAATTGTGACCTTCTTGTATGCTTCGTTGGTCTGTAGATAAACCACCTAGAAGGTACACATTTTAAAGAAATTTACTCCACTAAAATTACTGAATCTTCACTGTGACCAACACGAGCTTTGGAACCAGACAACCACGAAGATCAGCATATATACCTTTAGTACCCAAACCCCCCCCCCCTTTAGTATACCTTTATACCTAAAAACTCTAAAAAAATATCAAGCGGAGGTATGCATGTTCTTAACGTTCCTACAATCCTAATTCTAAATCATTTAAAAAAAGATACTGTCACAATACCGAATTCGATATTTTTTTAAAGTACTGGTATTATGATTGCAAGCACTCTCCGCTCCCAGAAGAAACTTTATATAACTTGGAACCGTTCCAAATATCTTAAATATCCTGTTACATAATAGCAAAGAGTCTCCTTACCAAGTCCTCGTCGTCATCGGTAAAAATGTTAGCTCGGTCTGACGCCATTTCAAATTTAACATCCGATAAACAGAACAATATTCATCCATGGCTCACATGAACACCACAATAAACACTGGAAAAGTGAAACACAAAAACTGCATCCAAAATCCCGATTTCCTTTCACTTTCGCGATCCATTATAAACAAAAACGTGTGTAAAAATAGTTCACTGAAAGTTAAATGTCAATTTTGAATTTCGAATCTTTGTTCCGAAACCCGTCGAATGTTTTGTTCGGTTTTCGGAAATTCGCCCGCGTTTCGTGAGCTTTGGACGCGTACTGCGGTGGAGGGCGGGTTGTCGGCCACTGCAGCGTCTGGTTTCTATGGCGACGCGAAGGCCTGGCTTCGCACTTTGCTGCGGGAAAGCTGTCGTGCACCCGCCAAATGACGCGGGAAGGGAATTTGCTTCTGCGCGCTGCAATCAATTGGTGAAATTAGACCTGAGGTGAGGATTGAGGAATGCTTGGTTAGTCTTATGCGAAAGTTGATTTGTTGACAACGTTGACTTTAACTTTGAATATTGTATGCACAAAAATAATTAAAACAAGTTGTATTTAATTACTGACTGACATATATTAATTTTGGTAATTAGTAGGGTGATGGTGGCCGAGCGGTAGCACGTGCGCTTTGCAATCTTTCAAAACCGCGGGGCGCAGCTAGTTAGATAATATATTATAGACTAGCTGCACCCCGCGGTTTCACCCGCGGATAAAAAGTAGCCTATGTGTTAAACCAGTACATTAAGCTATCTATATTCCAAGTTTCATCCAAATCCGTCCAGCGGTTTGAGCGTGAAGGAGTAACAAACATACACACATATACACATACAAACTTTCAGCTTTATAATTGTAAGGTTCCTACAGGAGGCGACTAAATGAGAACGCACTTTATATTCGGGACACAGCTGTATTTCGAATGGCGATGCCAAAACTTACACAACTACCCTAGCCTAGAAATCTTAATTACTAACTACCTACCTACTATTTATATAATATTAATAATTTATCAAATGCTTACCCACATATACTACAATAATATTAGTGTAATGTGATTTGTCCCGTGTGGTCCCGGTTACGAATAGGACCACCCCATCTCTTCCCGTGGGTGCCGTAGAAGGCGGCTAAGGGAATATCCAGGGAATGGGTCGCAGCGTTCCCCTCGGTCTTGGTGGCAATCAATCTTCACCTACTGCGATCACCAAGCCGCCTGCCAAGCGTGGTGATTATGGCAAACCCCCCCCCCCCTAATGACAAGCACAAATAAAAACGGCCCCCAGTCCCCGGCAGCTCTGCTATCCCGTGGCTACGGTAGCGGCCACGGTAACGGCAGGGCAAGGGGTGCGAAGAATCCCCGGCAGACGCCCGGCTACCAACCCCAACGACGACCCCTGGCCCTGGCAACACATAACGTGCGCACACTGAAGGCTGACGAAAGGATGGTCGAGCTAGAGGCGGAGATGGGTAAGTTACGCTGGGATGTAATGGGATTGTCAGAAGTCCGAAGACAGGGACAGGACACGATAATCCTAAATTCCGGTAACTTATTCTTCTACCGGGAGGGAGACCAACTCTCCCAAGGGGGTGTCGGGTTTCTCGTCCGCAAGTATCTCGTCAACAACGTGGTCAAAGTCGACAGTGTGTCGGCCAGGGTAGCGTACCTGGTACTCCGAATAACCAAACGGTATTCGTTGAAGGTTATACAGGTATACGCGCCGACATCGGCACACTCAGACGATGAAGTAGAAGCTATGTATGAGGACATATCCGAAGCCATGCATACTTCCGAAACATACTTCACCGTTGTGATGGGAGACTTCAATGCGAAGTTGGGCACAAGGAATAGCGATGAGCTGAGAGTGGGGCCATTTGGATACGGGCAGCGGAACCCTCGAGGACAGAGGCTGGCTGACTTCATGGAGAAGGAGGGACTCTTTATGATGAACTCCTTCTACGAGAAGCGGCCATCCAGGAAGTGGACGTGGATAAGTCCCGACGGTTCCACTAAAAATGAGATAGACTTCATCATGACGACCAAGAAGCACATATTCGATGATGTCTCTGTGATCAGCAAGGTGAAAACCGGTAGCGATCACCGTATTGTTAGAGGCACATTGAATATCAATGTTAAGCTCGAAAGGTCACGTCTGGTGAAGTCTACGCTCCGTCCAAATCCTGTCCAAATCCAAAACCCCGAAGGCTTTCAGCTGGAACTCCAAAATCGCTTCCAGTGCCTAGCCGACTGTAACACAGTGGACGAGCTAAACGACGGGTTGGTGGAAACTGTCCAAGCTGTTGGATCGAAATTCTTTAAGACCCAACGCCGAAAGAAGACTCAAAAGCTCTCAGAAAAAACTCTTGAGCTAATGGCCGACCGGAGCGAAATGAAGCTGCAGTCTTCAGTTGATATGTCAGCCTACGGTGAACTCAATAGACGAATCTGGAGTTCCTTGCGACACGACTTGCGTGCTCTTAGTACTTCACGTATTGAGGCCGCAATTGAGCGGAACCAAGGCTCTAAAGTGTTCGCAAAGGATTCGTCTATTGGGCAACACCAAATGACAAAACTGAAGACCGAAAATGGTAGCGTCATTTCATCCAAGCCTGAGATTCTGAGAGAGATCGAGAACTTCTATGGACAGTTATACACCTCGACACGTAAGCCCGCTACTAACACAGCTCAGGACATCAGAGCCAAGTTAGTCCGACACTATACCGAAGATATCCCGGACGTCAGCCTGTACGAGATTAGAATGGCCCTCAAACAGCTTAAAAACAACAAGGCACCAGGTGAAGATGGAATTACGACCGAACTTCTGAGAGCGGGTGGTAGACCGGTACTTTTAGTCCTCCAGAAGTTATTTAATTCTGTCATCCTTGAAGGTATAACGCCAGAGGCATGGCACAAGAGCGTGGTGGTGCTCTTCTTCAAAAAAGGCGATAACACCTTATTGAAGAACTATAGGCCCATCTCGCTCTTGAGTCAAGTGTATAAGCTGTTTTCGAGAGTCATTACGAATCGTCTCGCACGCAGGTTTGATGAATTCCAGCCTCCCGAACAAGCCGGTTTCCGAAAAGGCTTTAGCACCATAGACCACATCCATACGCTGCGCCAGATTATACAGAAGACCGAAGAGTATAATCGGCCGTTATGCCTAGCGTTTGTGGACTATGAGAAAGCCTTCGATTCAATCGAGACTTGGGCGGTGCTGCAGTCCTTGCAGCGATGCCAAATTGACTATAGGTATATCGAAGTTTTGAAGTGTTTGTACAGTAAGGCCACTATGTCAGTCCGACTACAGGACCAGAGTACGGAACAAATTCCATTGCAAAGAGGCGTGAGACAGGGAGACGTTATTTCTCCGAAACTGTTCACAAACGCATTGGAGGATGTTTTCAAGCTCTTGGAGTGGAAAAGATCTGGCATCAACATAAATGGCGAGTACATCACTAACCTTCGTTTTGCCGATGATATAGTCATAATGGCGGAATCGCTCGAGGACCTTAGCACCATGCTCAACGACCTCAGTAGAGTCTCCCAGCAGGTTGGTCTTAAGATGAATATGGACAAGACAAAGATCATGTCTAATGCTCATGTTCCACCTATACCGGTAATTGTTGGGAACGATACTCTCGAAGTTGTCGACAAGTATGTCTACCTAGGACAGATTGTCCAATTAGGTAGGTCCAACTTTGACAAAGAGGTGGCGCGAAGAATCCAACTCGGCTGGGCAGCGTTCGGGAAGCTTCGTCCTATCTTTTCGTCCAAAATACCGCAGAGCCTGAAAACGAAAGTTTTCAATCAGTATGTGTTGCCAGTGATGACTTATGGAACTGAGACATGGTCTCTTACTGTTGGCCTCATTAGTAAGCTCAAAGTCGCGCAGCGAGCTATGGAGCGAGCTATGCTCGGTGTTTCCCTGCGAGATAAGCTCCGGAACGAGGAGATCCGCAGGAGAACTAAAGTGACCGATATAGCTCTTAGAGTTAGTAAGTTGAAGTGGCAATGGGCAGGCCACATCGCTCGTAGAACTGACAACCGATGGGGAAGAAAGGTTCTCGAGTGGCGACCACGAACCGGAAGACGCAGCGTAGGCCGGCCCCCCACTCGGTGGACCGACGACCTGGTGAAAGCCGCGGGGAGCCGATGGATGCAGGAGGCGAGCAGCCGCTCAAGGTGGCGTGCTCTGGGGGAGGCCTATGTTCAGCAGTGGACGTCTTCAGGCTGTTGATGATGATGATGATGATGATGATGAATGTGATTTAGCACAAAAAGTATGTTTATGATTTTATAGCATGTCACCTGCTTATAGCGTAAACTACGGATTAATTTGTAACGGAATTTTCAAACTATTAAACACTTAAATCCATAGCTATTTATTTTTTATACAGTGAATACTCGCGTTTAAAACTTTGACGCGATTTTCGCATTCGCCGCGGAGATGATCGCACATACGATCGAGGTGCGTCTATTTTGGAAGACGTTCTGCAGGGACCCGAGGTGTGTGTCATCTACGCTCCTTATTTAACCCCCACAAAGAGGTTGGAGGTTGGGTCGGGGTTTGGAGGGGTCCAAATATCAAGCATTAATGTCCTGCAGGATGTACTAATTACCATTATATCTAACCTCTCATTCATTTCTATAAAACGGCTGTTCAAATTGTCTAATAAACTGAAATTTGATAAACCAATTTCCGACGAAAAATTATTCATTTCCACACAGTGCAAACATCGTAAATACAAAATTCCATTAGTGAAGATTTCACTCCAGGGACGTAAAAAGGCTCGTTCGTGGAAATAAAAAGGTAATGAGCAAAAAGCGTAAATGAATGACAAATAAGAGGGGATCCGGCCGCTTCAAAGCTAATGGGCCGGTGCCGTCGACTCGTATTGCACTAATCTTGAATGAAGAGCCGCAGGACTTACTCTACTTAAACGTAATTGTTTGATTTTTGTTATAGAATACCGCTTTATGTACCCCTTTAATTATCCCAATTAATTTTGTTTTTCAGGCTCGCTCTTAACCCTACATGATATTTCATTGAATTGATATGGTCGAGACAAAGTTAGAGCGTGATGCTAGGATGAGCAATGGCAATGAGCGATTTCGTAAATGTAGTCAAGCGCACGTTGGTATTTATGGTTCTGCGTATGAAGCTGTCAGATTCAAAATAAGACTTATTACCAGTACCCTAAAATTGCTGCGTGATTCGACTACAGATATGAAGGCGCTCTATACTGCACATCTACCTACTGTTACAGCAATAGATTGATCTAACCTCAAGCTACCATAAAGGTAAGTAAAGCACCTCCACTAGTAGAAGAGGTTCGAACTAACGAAAAATAATTGGAACACATTTCGTGCTCTTCGTTAAGTTCTATATTTATTTTGCCAGCCCACTTCTCTAACGGTAACGACTACATGTTCATGCCCCGACGAAACCTTTTCTAATAATACATGGAGGTAATGTTGCTTACAGCTCTATGAGCTTTATGAGAGGTTTTCCTGTTCGGAGCAATGATAATTGGTTTTCTGGTATATTTTTAGAGAACGTATCATTGGTCCTGATCTTAAAGATCAACATAATTAATTACAAACAATTGATTGCACAAAAAGTGAAATTAGCAATGATGTCTTGAATAAATGTATTTTCTTTTCTTTCTTTTTTATGCTTTTATCGATACAAACACAAGGAATCGCAAGTATACCTAATAAGTTTGGCAACTATATTAACAAACAACAAATTATTATAAGGAATTAGATGAATGTTATAATTGAGTACAAATATAATACCACAATATTTTATAAACCAAATATAATCATAAACAGAGAATATGAAAATACGGGGAGGAAAACACAATTACGAAAAAGCTGCGGAAATTGTGCTGACAGACCCATTCGTTGCGCCCCGATACCTTCGCGTATTTTGTTATTTTTGGACAAAATAAATAGAAACATTACCTACATATTTATGTAAACGTATCATGCATTTAGAAGCATTAGAAGCTTTTTTGCAGTACAGTACAAGAAAATCTATTTAACCAACTTGTTTTAAAAAATTCACTCCGTAAGTTAATATAAGTCATATAAATGTGAGTGTAAAAAATATATAGGTCTAATAGTGTAAATACGGCTTTAATACGTTCTTTCGTTTAGACTTGAGATAGGACTGCCTTAAAATGATTGTTTCACAATTAATGACATCTATAAAAACATGATAATAACTTTTTTTAAAACCGTCATGATGCCAGCAGATTATGCCTGCCTTTACCCAGTTTCTTTATGGTTGTGGGGCTTGAAAACGCTATCATAATAAAACCAATTGATTACCTATTAACCTATTTCCGAACAAAAGTAGTTGCCTATTTAGTTGACATGGGCCATCCAACCCCTAAGTATTAGATATTCCACTGTCCCTATCAATTACTATTAAAGTAACCTGGGTAACTCTTATCTATCTATACTTATAATAGAACTGTAACAGGTCCAATTCTGTACAATGAAGATATATTTATATAAAAAAAAAAAAACTCTGTTATCGATGTTAAAGCCATAAATATATTTTTTCATTTTTGTCTGTCTACCTGTCCGTAGCATCACGCATAAACTACTAAATGGATTCAAATGAAACTTGGCATGATTATGAGGTAGTATAGAATACTTTTAATCCCGAAATTCAGCAAGGTTCTCTCGAGACAGGGGAAAGGAAAAATATGTTGTAGTTGTAATTCATTAACGCGTGGTCCGATTTCATTCATTCTTTTTTGTTAGAAAGGGGGTTTTTAAATATTGACCCGTAAATATTTCAAGGTTATCGGTTTTGTGGTTCCGAAATCACAAACATCCAACGTTCAGTATTAGGTCCATAAGGCACTCCATTTACCTTCATCCATTCATACTTTTATCTTTTACCCTCTTCCTTTAAACTGAGATAAGACGTACAACTAATAACACAATTGTGTCTCCACAAATTTTGTACCGAGTCACCGTACGCTGTGGCAATGAGTTGTTCGTGTTACGATTACAGTCGCACCGTTCGCGGGTATCTTGATATCGATGATTTTATTCCATCGTCTGAAGGTGCCGAGTATAGAAAAATCGCCTTAGTTTTATATACCTACCTTATATATTCGACCCGTATATTTTCTTATTACTAAACCTTCTATGCGAATTATACCGCAAAATAGCTTTTTTCTTTTAAATAGGTACCTAAGAATTACAGTGCTTTGTTCTTATAAAATTTAGGTACCTACAGTCGTAAAATGTTTGTTGTCACACTACTTACCTTTATAATGGTTTAAACTGTATAATTATATTATAAGCCAGGTATTGAGGCCGAGTTTGTTGTGATCGCACACTTTGATTCGACACACAGGTATCGATGAAGTAAGTTGGATCATCACTAGCGTATTCCGCATGTAACGTGCCTATCTGTGTGCGGGAGCGGCTCGCTCGCTGTGACGTGTGTTGTCATGCAACTACCCCCTATTGTAAAACTAAAAATTGTTGCCCAGGCTAGATATGCTATACGCAGTCATATAGGTAGCCCAATCATATAAGAAAAATTTGGCTAGTGAAATAACTTATTTTATAAGTTAGTTTATTTTAATTATTATATTACTCATACATATTCATTGTTTTTCGGAAGCTTAGCAAACGTAACACAGGGTAACCTAGTACGGATGCTAAAGTACCTTTAGATAATCTTATGCAAGGACTTATAATTTAATTACCCACTTATGTTAAAATTGTTAATATTAGACCACATAATTATACCAGCATAAGATTGTAACTTATATTTGGTAATAAATTATTATTCCTTTATTCATTTAAATTCTCGGGTCTAGCCCGGTCATTTGAGAGGCATTGGCGGGGCCTAAGCTAACACCAAGAGGCCCTTTTGAGTATAAAAATAACTACAACTATTACAAGGCATGGTATGGCATATTATAAACTATTTTGTATACAAAGGTTAAAAATAAATCTGGGCTATTGTGGTGAGCTTTTGATGGATTATGATTTATTTGGTTTATGGAATGAGATAACGGCACCTGCCAATTTTGTCTCACATCAAAATGTTTGAGGCAGGTGATGACTTGCCACCCACTAAATGGACCCCCTATAGTGGCTACCGCATATTGTTGCCGAGGGAGCAACATTGATGTGGGTGGCTTAGGGTTTCGAGAGGTGTGCTGCACTTTCACTGAACGCTACTCGCGGCGTTATGCCCTTTAACACTTCCACCCTGGAGCTTAGGTTTTAGCTCTTGCTACTTCCACCCCTGGACAGCTAGTTAAGGCAAGCCAGGGGTCAGGGGTCTCATTTAGCCCCTTGGAATCAGGGTACGCGGTGTCGCCACTCACCGACGGCTCGCCACAAATTATTATTATTATTATTTTTGTTGAATAACGTTTCTCTCCCACAACTACTTAGGAGGTAAGCAGAGCACGGGCCGAAGCCGAGTGCAAATATATATACAATCATTATCATCATCATCATCATGATAATCATTCCTAAATACAATTATAATTCAGCAGTTATTCAGAAACTTAATTACTATTCGGCAAGTGTTATTATTATTATTATTTTTTTTAAAACGTTTACGTTTCTCTCCCACAGCAGGAGGTCAACTTGGCACGGGCCGAAGCCAAGTGCTTTTATAGAAAATATGACACGGAAATCAGTTCAGCAGTTCGTTAAGAATTTGCGTACTATACGGCAGGTGTTAAGGATTACAGCTTTTTGAAGGAGAATGTGGATGTGATGTGGTGTGTGTGTGTGGTGTGTGTGTGTGTGTGTGTGTGTGTGTGTGTGTGTGTGTGTGTGTGGATGTGGTGTGTGTGTGTGGATGTGGTGTGTGTGTGTGTGTGTGTGTGTGTGTGTGTGTGTGTGATATGTATGTGTGTGTTGGAGGAATGCAAAGCGTGCTTAGACCAGTGTGGAGTGTTTTTGGTATAACACCTGTGGTGGAGATGATGATTGGGATGGTTCTTGTTGCGTTAACGCGCCATTGAGTTTTGATTTCTATTGATAGATCGGTATATTTCGCTATTTTTTCGGTATGAGTTGCGTTAAGGTTATGGGTATTGCATATAGCTACTATTATTATTAATAAACCCGTGCAAAGTTGGGATGGTTCAGCCAGTAACAAATAAAATTTAATTAAAATTACCTGAGAATAAAGTTATATTCGTCAATGCACATAACTGAGTATTTTATTTTATTTACCTAATGTTACTTTGCGTCACATCAATGATTGGAGGGATTTAGGAATCAATGTAAAAGGTTGTGAAGAAATTCGGAACGAATCAATATTTATGAATTGTTATTTGGACGTAAGATGGTAATAAGAAATACGGTTCTTTACTGCATGAGAGGATCGTTCGGCGCCAACCTGTCGCGTCTGTGTGGCGATCGTTAAAATAGAAAGCTTTCTCTAAAAAACAAAGAATAAAATCGTATTGTTTTTGCTGATCATGGTTTGTTGATCAATAAATAGGTAAACAACGCCCACAATCGCATATACATAGATCCTGGACCCTAACTACGATTACCTGTTTCTAAAACCCTAAACAACGAGGTCCATGGTCCCAAGACACCCAGACTCGAAACTATTATTTTTGCACTTTTTTGTGAACTGTGTGTTTCAATGTTTTATATTGATCGTTGTGTTGAACCATTTAGTTAGTAGAGGCTATTATTGAAGTAGTTAATTGACTTTCAAGCAATTTAAAAAAATTGCTTTAAAGAAATTTCTATGTAACCTTATAATACTGTCGAGGCTAACGTAATAATATAACCGCCAACGTAATTTTATTAAACTTTCTATGTAATTTTAGTACCTTTTAGAAGAAAATGAAGATTGTTCATAGAGAAGGTAGGTAGCAAACTAATTAAAGGAGAGTTCTTGCGTATTTTTTTACAAAGACTTAATTAGAATACTTTAAAAATATCGGACACGAGACCACTTGTCACGGTAGCTTAAGTAAAGCATGTCCCGGCTTTAGGGACGGATGGATGCGGGTTCAAGTCCCGCTCGTGATTCAAATTTTTCCTTTACAAATTAATCTGTAGATTACGCTGAGCAGGCGATACTGCTATAAAAATCATAAATACTTTAAAAATGTCTTAAAAATAAAAGCGTTTTATGAAAGATAATTATATGTTGATCTAAAAGTTGGCTTTTTGTAGTTTTCATTAAATATATTCTAATGAAATTCAAACTTACCTATAGTTGTTTTTAGAAAATTTACAGGGTCAATTGTTCAAGTGGGCGTGGTAGGCCAAATCCGAAACTATGAGAAATATCGAAATGTACTCAAGGGAGTCACGGGCCCAATTTCAATTTTCAATCATTGGATTTTTGAAAAATCAATAGCCTTAGCCAGGAATCGAAGCCATTGATTTTGAAAAAAAACTACCTGTAGCTGTATACACCATTCGAATTTTTTTTTTTTTTTTTTTTATGTGATTGAATGACGTGACGAGCAAGTCGTTCACCTGATGTTAAGTGATACGGCCGCCCATAACAGTTGCAGTGTGTGACGAATCGATTTCGCTGGTTCTTAATTAAACACAAAAATGGCTTCTTAATGTGGAGCGTGGACGGTGGCGGTGCGAGACATACGTTTTCCCTAAATAAACATTCTTCGCTTTAAAGATTAACTAAAAATATATTTTTGCAATAAAAATTCGAAAGTAACGTCAAAAGTAAAACAGAAAAAGACTCCCCTGGTAACCGTGATTTCCACAGACTACATAATTCACACTCGCATAGACACCTCCTTGCTACCGATTTATTTTGTATTCACTTTACAGTTTTGATTATAAAAGAAGTACTCCTCGCACTCGATCGCGTCGTGCACATTCTCCCGCCGTGCATCTTGTACACCTCCATTTATCAGAGCACGACGACTTTCTTAACTGCCCTTTTCAGTAGTCCTGATTTAGTTTTCAGCTCTACCACTCTGACAATGCCATCTCTACCCGGGTAGGTCGCGGTAATCTGTCCTCGGGCCCAAGTATTTCGAGGTAAGTTCTCATCCACCATCAAGACAACATCGCCAATCTGCGGCATTCGTCCACTGGTTCGCGGCTCCCGCCGGTGTTGAAGGAGAGGCAAATATTCGCGAAGCCAGCGGGCCCAAAAAATATCAGCGAGGCGCTGTGAGTGTCGCCATCTTTGTCTCGAGTTGATATCACTGTTATTAAAGCTGCCCGGTTGTGGAACTCTAGCTGGACCTCCAAGAATGAAATGCAAGGGAGTTAGTGATTCTGGATCATCAGGTGAGGTCGACACCGGTGTCAGCGGTCGGTTATTTACGGTATATTCCGCTTCTAGAAGGAGAGTCGACAATACTTCTTCTGTCGGATGTCTTTCGTTAAGAGTTGCAGCTAACGCGCGTTTTACTGACTGTACTAATCTCTCCCATGCCCCGCCCATGAAAGGAGAGCCAGGGGGAATGTAGCGCCATGTGATAGTACGTGATGTGGCTTCGTCTTTTGTCGCACTGCACGCGGCTTTTCTAAGCTCAGCGTCAGCTCCACGCATGTTGGTTCCGTTATCGCTGTGAATCTCGGTCGGGCATCCTCGGCGCGCCATCATTCGCCTTAACGCCATGATCGCGCTGTCTGTGCTTAAACTTCCAGCGATTTCGAGGTGTACCGCTCTTGTGGTTAGGCAAGTGAATAGAGCTACATACCTTTTCTCATGTCGTCGTCCTACGGTAACGCTGCAGGGGCCAAAATAGTCCATGCCAACGAAGCTGAATGGGCGCCTATGGTGGGCCAGCCTGGTGCTCGGGTGATCGCCGGTTGCTGGTGATGCTGGCTTCGCGCGTAGAATGCGGCACTTTATGCAGCTTTTCACGATACTTCGCGCGGCCGGTCTCAGGCGTAGCACCCACAGGCGCGAACGTACTTCATTCACTACGGTCTCTGCGCCGGCGTGATGATTCAATCTGTGAACCCATGCTATGTATAATCGAGTGTACGAGTTACCTCCATCAAGAACCGGTGGGCTGCGCTGCTCGTCTCGAAGGTTGCTAGCGGAGTCGATGCGTGATTTTAATATAATAACGCCTTCGCTGTCTAGTTGTATGCTCAGCGCTCGAAGTTTGCTATCTCGTTCAACTGGCAAGTTTTTATGTAGCCGGCGTAGGTCATTCTCGAAACTCTCTTCCTGCGCGGCTCTCCACCAGAGTTTCTCTGCTGCCAACAAATGATGTGTTTCTAGAGGTAAACGATTTAAATTGTTCTCTGTTGCAGGTACCGCGGTTCGTGGTTTTGGCAGTGGTCGTCGTGATGTTGTTGTCTTCCACAATTCGTCATCGTCAGATCGGCGCGTTCGCTTCATTCTGCCTGCGGTGGTAGTAGCATGCCTGGCGCGGCACAGCTCGATGAATTGCAGAATTCTGCCCGTCGTTCTCATGAGGCGCAACCAGGACGAGAATCTGGTTGCCTCCGGCAGTGCGTCGATAAGGCGTGGCGAACCGCGCGTGGTTGTCGCTGATGATGCCACTCGCGGCACGGTGTGCCGCGAGTGGCATCATCAGCGACGTTAAGTGCGGTGGGCACCCAACGCCACTCGCTGACCTTAGTCTCCTCTTCTACCTCCGCCACCCGGTGGGCAACGAAGGGTTTGTAGGTCCGTGGCCCAGCCTTTAGCCAGGCGAGCACGGTGCGCGAGTCTGTCCAGAAGACCCTGCGCGCCGGCTTCGCGTCGTGCTCAGCCTGAACTGTGCGGGCCAAGCGGCAGCCCAGCACCGCCGCCTGGAGCTCCAGGCGCGGTATCGATGTCATCTTCAGCGGGGCCACCTTTCCGTTAGCCATGGCCAGGGACAGATGGACGGTGGCGTGCTCGGTAACAGCACGCCAGAATACGGCGGCGACGCAAGCAGAACTGCTCGCGTCCACGAAGATGTGCATCTCCAGATGCACCGCGGTGGCATAATGCGGGTAACACCGCGCGATAGTGAGGTATCGTAACTGTTTCACGTGGCCCAACCACTCGAGCCACGCTAGATGTAGAGCGTCGGGAAGCTCGTCGTCCCATCCCACGCCAAGTCGCCAGGTGTCTTGTAACAGGCATTTTGCTGGCATGGTGACGGGTGTGATTAAGCCCAAAGGGTCAAAGATAGACATTATGGTCCGTAGTGCTTCTCGTTTTGTAGGCCGTTTTGTAGGCCGTTTCCGTCTATAATTTCAGGCTGAACTCTTTTCAGATCCAAGTTGAAAGTCAATTCATCATCAGCCGGCTTCCAAATAAGGCCTAGAGCTCTCTCGGATGTTGGGCCGCTCTGAAGCTTCACTTCATTACTCTGACTATTCTGTTCTGGTGCTAAAGCTTCCAATACTTCGGGTCGGTTTGAAGCCCATTTCTGCATATGAAATTTCGCTTGACGGTGAACATGGGCTACATTCAGTGCAATTTTAATAGCTTGTTCGGTGGAGTCAAGAGATTGCAAGAAGTCATCCATGTAATGATTTCGAGATATAGAATCTGCTGCTTCTGGGAACTCATGTCGATTTTCTTCTGCATTTCTATTTTTTATATATATTGCTGTGCAGGGCGATGAAGCTGCGCCGAAGATGACGCTGCGCATTCGATACTCGGTAAGAGGCCCCTCCCGCCGGTCATCTCTCCATAGGAAGCGTAAGGCATCTCTATCTTCCTCGCGCATGCTTATTCTCAGGAACATCTCTTTAATGTCGCCGGTTACTGCGACGCATCTCTGGCGAAAGCGCATCAATACTCCAGGTAACGATTTCAGTAGGTCAGGACCAGTGAGCAAAGCATCATTCAAACAGATTCCGTTGGTCCTGGCTGCAGCATCCAGCACGATTCTCGGTTTAGGCTTCGTGGGATTGACCACAGCAAAGTGAGGTAAGTACCAGGTACGGTGAAGATGTGGTGATGTGGTAGCTACCTCAGCATACTCACTTTTTATCAGGTGCGATATTTGCTCTTCATACTGCTTTTTTAATTCGACGTTTCTATCGAGCTTCCTTTCTATGCTTATGAGCCGTCTCATTGCTGATTCTCGATTATCAGGCAATACGATCTCGTCATTTTGCCACAGCAATCCTGTCTCGAAACGGCCATCAGGCAAGCGGCGACTTTTTTCCTTGAGTATAGCCAGGGCACGTTCATTTGGATCGTTCTTAGGGCACCTGGGTTCGATTCCAATAGAGTCAAGGTCAAAGAAGCTCTTCATTAGCTCTTCTATTCGTTCTTCTTCATTATAGTGGACTGTAATATTCGAAGCGATATGTACTTTTTGAGTTTTATCTCCAGTTGGGCCATGTAGCACCCACCCTAGTTCTGTGAGTGAAGCCGCCGGTTGACCTTGCGCACCGCTCTTGATTGATCTCGATACTATCAGATTCCAGTTGTCCTGCCCGATCAATAAGGTTGGTGTGCCACGATTATATATCAAGTCTTGGGCGATTTCGTGTAGGTGCTCGCATGTATTTATCAATTTTTTGTCTATTGACTGCTGTGAAAGGTGTAGTCGATCGATTGTGCGCGCAGTGAACACGTGCTCTTTTTGGGCGTGTTTGCCAGTGACGTTCAGTGACACACGTCTAGATGTATTAGCACTGACTCGCGCTCCCGCGATGCCCTCTATCTCGAATGGCTCTTCTGGACCCGTGGCACCGACAGCTCTAGCCACATCATCCTCAATTAGAGTTACGGTAGAGCCTTCATCAAGCAGTGCAAAAGTGTCAAAAGTGGCAATAGGACCGCGTACTCTTATAGGTATTACCTTCAATAAAGCCCTCTCTAACATCTGTGGACGTGACAACGGCTGAACCGACGTCTCCACTTAGCTCCTGCTTTTTGTCTTTCTGCTCCCCTGAGGTCTCACTGTGCAACAATGGGTGATGGGATCCTTTACAAGAGTCTATACCACAAGGTGTGTAGCTACAACGATGGCGAAAATGTCTCTTATTTAAGCATCTAAAGCAGATATTGTTATCTTTTGCTTTTTGCCATCTGTCACTGACCTTTAAGTTCTTGAAATCGGTGCAATCACGTGTGTTGTGCCCACCTTTACATACCGGACACACTGTAGTACTCGATGACTTCCCCTGTGTGGTGTTAGACGGTGTAGCAGCATATGCCCGTTGCTGTTTTTGTTGTGGTGGTGAGCGGTTGCTAACGTTCTCCGCCTGCGCGTATCGGCTGCAAAGTTCTGCTTCTCTGGAGAGGAAAGATGAAATTTTAATAAGGTCAGGCTCATCTTCTGGCCTCTCTGCGGCATAATCGTACCATCTGTATTTAATAGCCGGTGTCATCTTTTCTACGATCATTCTCACCCCTTCAGGGTTAGAGAGATAAAATTGTTTGTTCAGGGCCTGTACTACTGCTATTATATTGCAAATGCGGCTGGAAAACACACAGACATCGCGCGGATTATCAGTAAGACGGGGAAGAGTTTTAATTTTCTCTATTTCCGCTATAACTATTGAATCAGGACGTCCAAAGCTTACCTCGAGCAATTGCATTACCTCTTCCGGTTCAGTCTCACCAATAAATAGTTTAATAGCAGCTTCCTTTGCTGCCCCACGCAAACATCTTCGCAGCCGCATTAAGTTTTCTGTCCTAGTGTAATGTCTATTTGTATCGCGGTAGCTAGCTTTAAATTCCAACCATTCACTGCTTGCACCATTGAAGTACGGTAAATCTTGCAAGTGTTTTGGCTGTAACGACGCTGTAGCCCGGGCAGATTCAATTAGGGCCGCAGTGAGCGATGACATATCAATCATTTGTGGACCTTGAGGCACTAATGCAGATGGTTGCTCCGGAGGCATATCCGTGTAGTTGCGTTGTTGAGGCGAGTAAACATCATGACCATCGAAAACAGGCACTTTCGGCTGAGTATCGAGCCAGCTTTTAACAAGAAACGACTTATCTTTTCCAGCGCAGTAGTCGCTTTCGTCATCGATAGACTGCGCATCGATACGCGCCATCTCGGCTTCCGCAACGGCCGTCATTGCGCGCGCTTCCTGCAGCTTTGCTTGAGCAAGGCGCTCCATCGCCTCTGCTCGCATCATCGCTTTCTTAGACCGAGCAGACTTAGCCGACGATTTCGATTTCTAATGTGCACGACGCGATCGAGTGCGAGGAGTACTTCTTTTATAATCAAAACTGTAAAGTGAATACAAAATAAATCGGTAGCAAGGAGGTGTCTATGCGAGTGTGAATTATGTAGTCTGTGGAAATCACGGTTACCAGGGGAGTCTTTTTATGTTTACTTTTGACGTGTTTTTTTTCGGCGGGAACCTGAAAAGTGAAAAGGCGCGCTTTTAAACAAATATTTTTAAAAAACCCAAAATTATTGTAAATTTGTATATTTTTCGTGTATATAGTCTTGTATATATTTGTAAATAGAGCACAACCTTAGAGAGGGCCCAAGGATGGGCAAAAAACGTAAAAGAAAAGGAGATGACTCTCCACCTGATGAGCAGCAGCAGCGGCAGGTCTCATCCTTCGAGTCTTGCGATTCCGACTCGGACTCTCTGAAGTCGATCGCTGTAGAAACACCAAAAGCTAAAAACAAGGATAAGTATGACATCTTTAAGGTACGTGGATACTCGCGTAAGTACCCTGAAGACTCGAAAAAGACCGAGTTTATTGTGTTTCTTTCGCACGTGGAAGAAAACATTACTTTCAGCGACAAGGATCGTATGGCACTGTCCAAGGGTTTGCGGGAGCATGGTGTTTCAGGCGTCATGCACCTCAAGTCTATAAACAAGTACAAAGTAGGTATAACCTTCGATTTACCTAACAACGCCAACATGTTTCTGCAAAATAAAAAGTTACTGGAGCAACTGTCCCTGAAGGCAAATATACCGGCTGGAGACACCGAAGTGACGGGTGTACTTACCTCGGTGCCGACCGACATGTCTAATAAGCAGATATTCTCACTAATCGGAAGCTCTAAGAATGTTATACAGGTCAGGCGCTTTATGCGCAGAGTTAGAGTTGACGGTGGCGCTGCTGGCGCGTCCTTCGTACCCACGCAGGCAGTCGCAGTTACATTTGCGTCCACCAACCTTCCCGAGTATGTTTATCTTGACTCATGGCGTCATGAGGTGAAAATGTACATACCTCCCGTAAAACAGTGTTTGAAATGTATGTCTTACGGCCACATAGCCAAATTCTGTAGGAACACCGAGGTATGCTCAGTCTGCTCAGAAAACCACAATTTCAAAACATGTCAAGTTGACTCCAAAAATGCTAAGTGTGTCAATTGCAAAGGTAATCACATAGCCATTTCATCAGCATGTCCCATGAAAAAACAAAAAGTCGAAGAAAACAAGATTAAGTCCCGAAATGCTACCTTCTCAGATTTGTTTGATTCAAAGTCATTCCCAGCACTAGCAGCACGAACACTTGATGTTCAAGTAAACAACCTTATGAAATCAGAAACATTTATTAACATTCTAATTGAAACAATAACCAAAATTATCAGTAACAAAGATGTACCTATAAACTCAGGGTCTATTCGAGAGACTCTTAAAAAAACCCTCAGTAATAAATTACCTCCTACTTCCTCATAATGGATCAGTTAAATATTATACAGTGGAACGCACAAAGTCTAAATAGTAACAAGCATATATTTATTAACTACCTCTACACAAATAATATACATATTGCGATCATTTCAGAAACATGGTTTAAAGCTAACCAAAATTTTAAAATTAAAAATTACAACATTGAACGTAATGATTGTAGAAATAGCCATAATGGAGTGGCCATAATCATTCATAAAAGCATCACATATTCAAATATTAACACATACTTTGATGATTCGATACAAAATATCTGTGTCAAAATCACAGTAAATAAACAGGATTTATGTATTGTCAGTTTTTATAGTCCTACTAATTGTAACCCAGCTTTTAATAAAGCTAAATTTGATACATTGGTAAAATCGATTCCTAGTCCTTTCATATTCGCAGGGGATTTCAATGCCCATCACACCTCTTGGGGTTGCGGTTCTGACTCTCCCCGTGGAAGGGAGGTGTTGGAAGTCATCGATGACAACAATTTAGTCTTGCTTAATGATGGTCAAGCAACAACAGTTGGTTCATTAACGTGGCGTCCAAACGCACTTGATTTGTCGTTGGTTTCCCCATCACTGGCTCTTCATTGTGAATGGTCCGTTCTTGATACTCCTCTTGGTACTAGTTACCACCTTCCTGTAATCATAAAAGTATTGCTTAGTAATAATAATGTAAATTCAGATGGAAACTACTGTAATGGCAAACACTTGCCCATCTACCCAAATTATAAACAGGTAGATTGGAAAGTGTTTAGTAGCTGTGTAGATGCATTATTGAATGATTTTGAATTGAATCTTTGGAGTCCTCAGGACGCATATTTGCTATTTTGTAAAATATTACAATCAGCAGCAAAATCCGCTTCGAATTTAAATAGTAGTTGTTCTAACAACATTAATCAATCCTGTCATAGGAATCTCGGTAAAAAACCTTACCTTCCATGGTGGAACCAAAAGTGCTCAGAAGCTGTTCTAAAATTCAAAGAAGCATATCTTAAGTTTAAGTACAACCCAACAGAAACCAACTACTTGGAATTTAAAAGACTTCGAGCTCTCAAAAAACTTATTATAAAAATAGAAAGACAGAACAGTTGGAAATCTCTCTGCGAAACTTTTAATCGTTGTACTCCTATGTCCATTATATGGAAATTTATGCGTAAATTTAATAAAACATATGTTTCTAGCAATAATGCAGATGATTCCTGGATTTTAGATTTTCTACAGATGTATACCCCAGATTTTGTATCAAATGGTCTCAACACACCATATAGTAGCACTGGCAATATAAACTCCAGCAATAGTTACTTCCTTAGTCCATTTTCTATCAATGAATTAATATCTGCTGTCACATCTAGAAGAGATACTGCCTTTGGTCTTGATGGTATACCATATTCTGTTTTTAAAAATTTCAGCAGTAAGAGTATGGAAATCTTCCTAAAAATACTGAACTTACTCTGGGAAAACAATAATATACCCCACGATTGGAAAGTAGATTGTCTGGTACCAATTTTAAAACCTAACAAACCAAAATTGTGTCCTGATTCCTATCGCCCTATAGCGCTTACTTCATGTGTTGGAAAAATATTTGAACAATTGTTAAAGCAGCGTTTGGAGTTCTATATAGAACAAAATAAAATTTTACCTTCAAACCAATTTGGTTTCCGTAGAAATCGTTCAGCTAGGGAGAGTATCTGTCAGTTACAACTTGATATCCATAATGCTTTAGATGCACATAATCATCTCCTTGCTGTTTTCTTCGACATCACAGGGGCCTTTAATAGTGTGAATATTGATATACTTTGTCAGGAATTGTTGTTAACAGGAATACCTGGAAAGATTATACACTGGATTAAAATTTTTTTAAGTAGCCGTGAAGTCTTTGTTAAATATAATAGGCATCTATATGGTCCTAGACTTTCAACAAAAGGAGTTTGTCAAGGCGGCATTTTATCGCCATTAATTTTCATATTGTACATACGTCGTTTAAATATAATATTAGGCTCAAAAGTGAAAAATTTGCAGTTTGCAGATGACCTAGTTGTTTATGCATCAGGAAATAATATAAATCAACTGGTTGAAATTGTTAATGATGCATTGGCAAATCTCAGTAATTATTTTTCTTACCTTGAACTTGATGTTAATCCTTCAAAGTCAAAGGTTGTTCTCTTTGGGAAAAGGTGTCCCAATATGCCTGCTGTTCATTATAAAGGTTCTTCTTTACCTGTTTCACTTGATGTTAAATTCTTGGGAGTATTGTTCTCCCACAATTTATCCTGGAACAATTATTTAAAACATTTAATAAACAAAGCTAACAAAGCTTTTAATGTATTAAAATCTTTGTCTGGTACATACTGGGGTGCAGACCCACAAATTCTACTATTATTGTACAAATCATTAGTTCGTAGTCATTTTGAATATGGTTTTTTATGCTTTGCTGCAGATGATAAAATTGTAAATAGTCTAGATGCTTTTCAAAACAAATGCATGCGAATAATAACAGGGGCATTTAGAAGCACACCTATAAATGCAATGCAGATTGAATGCAGTCTGCCCCCCATGACCATTCGTTTTAGGTATCTTAAAGAAAGATTTCTCCTTAAACTCTACAGTGTCTCTAACAATAGTCTTATAACTAATCTGTCTAATACATTAACCCAATCCACTGCTAAACCGTTTTATATGCTACAGGGATATGAAGGTTTCTTAGATTTTCTTCAAAATCTAAATATCTATCAATCAAACCATATTTTGCCTTGTTACGAAGGATCTTTTATTAGCAAATTTCCAGCAATGAATATAGTCATAAACAAAAAACTGTCAATAAAAGAAGAAGTATATACAATGTTGGCAGAGTGGACAGGTCACAAATTTGTTTACACAGATGGGTCGAAAAATGATAATGCTGTGTCTTACGCAATATTTGAACCCTCATTGAACATTGCTGTGGGATATAGAATTGATAAACATGCTAGCATTTTTACTGCTGAAGCTGTTGCTATTTTGAGTGCTTTGAAGCACATCAAAAACAAAAATCAGGGACACACAAGATGGGTTGTTGTTAGTGATAGCATGAGTGTTTTGAAAAACTTGGCAAATAACAAATTACATGCTAACACTAATTACATTATTTACTTTATAAAACGGTTATGGGTGGAATTATCTGATTCAAACATACAAGTCAGCTTTGCGTGGGTACCTTCACACATAGGTGTTGATGGCAATGAAAAAGCTGACTATTTAGCCAGCACTATAGTTAAATTTTCAGATGTTATTTCCAGGTATGCCAATGATGCAGATGTTTCATTGCCATACACAGATATTGTAAGCCTCCTAAAACAAAGGATGGTTCAACTATGGGGGAAACATTCGTACCATTGTACACAAGTTGAAAACAAAGGTTCTTGGTATGCCGCTTTAGATGTTCAGATAAATTCAAAGCCATGGTTCTGCAAGGCCGGTACTTTTTTAAACAGAAAGTTTTATTCAACTGTTTGTCGTATGCGTTTTGGTCACTGTCGTTTGAACTTTCATCTCCATCGCCTTCGAATGGTGAATTCCCCATATTGTGACTATTGTCAGTCCTCGAATATCCAATCCTTAGATCACATTTTCTTTGAGTGTTCATCTTTCAGCATTCAGCGCCTTGTGTTGATAGACGAACTTCTACAAATCTATGATAAACCTGAACTGGTCCCGCGGTGCATTCAGGAGTTGCTTGAAAATGCCTCTGTTTTTACCTATTTGTATAAATTTATATTGTGTACTGTAAATGAGATTTAGAATAAGATATAAAATGATAATTTTATTATTACAATACATATTACAATGGTTTTTTTTATAAAGTTTTTTTTGTGTGTAAATATGTAAATGTAAATAAAGGTATTTGACTGACAGTCTGACACTGGCAGTCTGTCTGTCAGTGTCGGAGTGACGAAGTAAACGTCAACAATTGACGCTTGAAGTTATAAGGTACCTACTAATTGTAAGGGAAAAATTAAAATTGACTTTCATTATCTCGGAAATGAACAAAGGACGATGATCCTCTTACTTATGACAAAAATGATCCGGATTTGACTATGAAATTAATAAAACGAATGAAATTAATATCCTAACTATGACGAAAGAAGTAAATCCTACGAAAGACTAGGCGGTATGGTCTCATGACTTTAGCCTGCCCAATAGGGCGAACAAAAAAAAAAAAAAATTACTTTTGACGTTACTTTCGAATTTTTATTGCAAAAATATATTTTTAGTTAATCTTTAAAGCGAAGAATGTTTATTTAGGGAAAACGTATGTCTCGCACCGCCACCGTCCACGCTCCACATTAAGAAGCCATTTTTGTGTTTAATTAAGAACCAGCGAAATCGATTCGTCACAAAATTAACTAAAAATATATTTTTGCAATAAAAATTCGAAAGTAACGTCAAAAGTAAAACAGAAAAAGACTCCCCTGGTAACCGTGATTTCCACAGACTACATAATTCACACTCGCATAGACACCTCCTTGCTACCGATTTATTTTGTATTCACTTTACAGTTTTGATTATAAAAGAAGTACTCCTCGCACTCGATCGCGTCGTGCACACAGTGTCACCCGGAACTTTAAAACAATAAAGTTTCGCGTGACACTGCACTGCGCACGTCATCCTGAGACATCACCCAGTCTAGTAATCAGATTACTAGACTGGCTAATACTATATTAATTGTTACAGGTGTAGTAACATAAATAAGTAACAGTTTCTACTTTTCAACGAAAATAGTTGTATAGGTATATCTAACTGCGTCACAGAAAAGTCCCATTCTTTACTTTCTAGCCAAGCGTGAGTCACCGACGCAGTATCCCCATAGACTGGGGCGAGGGCGCGGGAGGGTTGCCAAATGCGAGGAGCCAAGGTCGTTTAAGTTATGCAGCATTTTTCGCATTTATGTTATTTAATCTTGACGCAATATCAATTTGGATATGTGGCAGACGTCTACAAATAGTTCAGCGGGGGCTCGATTAAAAATGTTTGACATGCTCTCCAAACTTGCAAATGCAATTCAGTTTATTGGTAAACTCGGGTTAAACGGTTATGATAAGCAAAAGTTAAAAACAAAGTAATTTTTTTTTATGTGATTGAATGACGAGACGAGCAAGTCGTTCACCTGATGTTAAGTGACACGGCCGCCCATAACAGTTGCAGTGTCACCCGGAACTTTAAAACAATAAAGTTTCGCGTGACACTGCACTGCGCACGTCATCCTGAGACATCACCCAGTCTAGTAATCAGATTACTAGACTGAGTGATCAGATCATAAAGTCTCATTTGCCCAGTAATTTCACTAGCTACAATGCCCTTCAAACCGAAACACAGCAGTGCTTGCACACTACTGCTTGGCGGCAGAATAACTGGCAAAGCGGTGGTACCTACCTAGACGAACTTTGCAGAAAAGTCCTACCACCTAGTTAAAAATTTATAGTCGATTATTATATAGTCGATAATTAGTGAAAAAAGTATAGTCAGTAGCATAAAAATTAGCAAGTAAGTCAATATAAAGTTATAGGATATTTATTAAAAACTTTTACAAAACTGGAAAGAATAGTGTGTTTCTTTTCGATTTTGTTAGAGTTTGAGATGCATTTGAGGATATCGTATCAGTGTAACAAATTGAAAGGGTTGTTCATTGAATTTTGTTATTACTAACCATTACCATTTTACTGAAAATGTGTACACCAGTCTGCATCATCTGGCGCTCAAATGAATCGATTACAACTGAGGTTTATAAATTGAAGTTATCCATATCGCGTTGGTTTGCTCTAAATGAGAGGATTACAAATTAATATTCATCAATCGGAATAGAATAACGTTAGGTACCTATAACTACAGGTGACATACAAGGTAAAAAAAAACTTTCAAAAGTATCAAAATCAATCGTGCCGACTACGTTAGGCGCTGCAGCAATCTTCATAATTTTCAATAAAAAATATTTTTATTAGCACTCTTTACTGTTTAATAATCATCGATACATGATGTACTCAGTTTCTGCTAATGAGTTCAATTGCACCCTGTATAAGTAGACCAATCGCTCTCTTTAAAACACTACTGCTTATAGCTGTCTCCAAAATGTTTTTCACTTTTACAAACTTATAACGCCTTTTCAGCTTTAATTTCGTTAATAAAACATATTTGTTTTAGTGATGGATTGTTACGAAGCAGAGCTAAGACAAATTAAGCGAGCCCAAATCACATTTGTCTTGCCGAGGATTTGCCGAGCAATATGAACGATGGTTAATGAGGCGGAAGATGAAATTGTTCGCAGATAAGCCATTTGCTTTGAAGTTTATATGGTAGAGCTTCACAAATAGATCATGGGAAACGCGAGGATTAATAACTTTATGGTTTCAGATATCAAATGCTCTAAGTAGGTATACAAGTTTTAGTTTAATTTTAAGGGCGCTGGTCGATGAAACCACAGAAGTTTAAATTTTCTGAGGACAAACTACTACTACCTAGGTAGAAACTTTTAATTGGTCCACAGGGAACATACCATTATTTTTGGATCTTTGATACGAGTAGGGTGAAAAGTTGAAGAAGCTTGGTGGTATACCTACTAGGTGGTGTACTATGGGGCAGGACTTTTCTGCAAAGTACGTGTAGGTACCACCACTTTGCCAGTAATTCTGCCGCCAAGCAGTAGTGTGCAACTACTGTGTTCCAGTTTGAAGGACATTGTAGCTAGTGATTACTGGGCATATGAGACTTTATGATCTGATCACACAATCTAGTAATCTTATTACTATACTGTGTGAAGTCTCAGGATGACGTGCGCAGTGCAGTGTCACGCAAAACTATATTAGTTTAGAGTTCCGAGTGATACTGCAACCTGTTATGGGCAGCCGTGATGCGAACGCCTACCTCGTCACGTCATTAATTTACATAAAAAAGCTTTATTTTGTGTGCGCTTATCAAGTTAAGCCTACTATAATTTTTTTATACCGTGTGTTCTCGGTCTGCGAATAGGTCCACCTCATCTCTTCCCGTTTGGGGGCCGTAAGAGCCAGCTAATGGAATATCCAGGGAACGGGCAGCAGCATTCTCCTTGGTACATTAAAATCTTCTTCGAACACCTAGCCAAGCGTGGTGATTAAAAGCAAATCCCCGCCTATGATAAGCGTCTAAAGTGTGGCGTTTTATGGATGTGGGAGGCCTGTGTTTAGCACTGGATGTCTTCATTACGATGATGATGATGATGATGAAATTAATTTTTAGTATTATGGTGACTGCTTCGGTACTATTGAAGCCGCATATTAGATACCTGCACAGTTATTGTACCTATTACAAACTATAAATAATATAACGAGCAGTTTGCCAAATGCAACGAGAAGAGAATTGTTCAGTAGCAATGTACTACACTGCACTTTAGACTAAAAATTTTGTAGGCGCTTACGAAACATTTTACCATCGTCGCAACTTGATCACGACCGACAATCTGCAAACAAAACATTTCATGTAGTGCCATTTTGTTTTTTAACCAACTTCAAAAAATTGTGAGGTTCTATATTTGACTGTACCTACGTGCAATTCTTTGTAATGTACACCAATCTTTCCGAGATTTATAAACAGATTTGAGTGTTTTTTTAGTATGACGAGCTTTGCGTGGCAGTCTCATGTTTTGGTGAAAATCTGATGAAGATCTTCGGAGATAGAAACGGAAATCCCCAATTAAGAAATTAAGGTGACTGAAGCTCATTTAACACCTTTAAAAAAACATTACGTATAATAATGTAGGTAAGTGTGTATGATATTAAAGGCAGCGGAGACAGCTGTGATTACGCAGACTTGGCGCTCTCTAAGGCGCTACATATTCATGGTAAACAGATCATCTCGATCGAGGTCTGAAATACATTTTTTATGAAATAAACCAACAGAATCATTTTATAAGGAATATCTAGGAAAGGTAATCTATGATTCAATATTTGGAGTAAACATTCCATTTCCGAGTCCGTCTCAAGATCGTTCGGAATGTTGTTATCGGCTACGGTTGTACGTGATGCCATAATTCATCCTATCACCCGTTTTGTAGGCAATTTCCTTTTAAATCTGGGGTAATTTTTCATTTGGAGAGTTAATAATAAAATGCTTTTGATGATAGTTTATTGAACCTATTGCTCAAAGTTGTATGTAGGAAAGAGTACACAGATCAGATTCATTGAAGTGCGCTATATTAATAAACCAGCCAAGTGCGAGTCAGACTCGCGCACGAAGGGTTCCGTACCATTATCTATAAAAACGGCAAAAAAATCATGTTTGTTGTATGGAAGCCCCCTAAATATTTATTTTATTCTGTTTTTTAGTATTTTTTGTTATAGCGGTAACAGAAATACATCATCTGTGCAAATTTCAACTATCCAACTATCACGGTTCATGAGATACAGCCTGATGACAGACGGACAGACGGACAGACAGATAGACAGACAGACAGACGGATGGACAGCGGAGCCTTAGTAATAGAGTCCGTTTTACCCTTTGGGTACGGAACCCTAAAAAGGTTTTAGTTACTGTAATACAATAGGTAGGTAATTCAATGCTTAATACTCCATTATGACGGAGTAATAACATTGGTCCATAAATCCACAAAGTGTGGATTTATTACCTACTCACATTTTTAAAGCCAAATTCTCTTATCCTTAGGTACTTTTCTCCTTTTAAGTATAAGTAAGTTGATTAAAATTATTTAACAATATATGGCGACTCACGAATAGTGTGTTGATATCTCGACCAGTTTTCGAGCATATCCGATGCTCTGCATATGCTCGAAACCTGGATGGCCTAGCTGCGCACGACGAGAAAGCTTGTCGTCGCTGTTACAGTGAGACACACTTATAGGCGCTACCATAGTCTTGCCACGGTCTCTCACGAGATAAAGTATCGAGAAAATTTTGTCGCGGTGGCGCATGCCAGCCGGGCTGCTCGAGAAATTGACACATTATTCGTGAGTAACAGTCGGATATATATTTATTTAAAATGAATTACACTCATGATAATTTTGATATAAAAATATATTACGATGTTATTTTATTTTTTCTTTTTACATGAAACGTCACTTTTTGCATCATAAGTACTTATGATGAAAAAAAAGAAAGTAAAGTAGGTACCTACGTTAAACATTAACGGAGACCTACCAGAAAGACTCATAATTTTTTTTATTTTGCCGTGAAAATAATTGTTTTGTTCACGCAGGGTTGGAAGTATTTATAAAGGCCACCAAGATGTCAAAGTAAAATGGCACACAAAACGCCTATTACAAAATTTTCCTACTCAAAAGAGCTCTTGAATGATAATTTCCTGGGAGGAAGCTGACGGACTGATTACATTTCGTCGCTTCCCGACCCTTCCCGTTTGTTGTACTTATAAACTTGTACAACTTGGAATTACAAGACAAACAAAACATTACAATTACAATCTACATTCAATTACAAAACAAAACAATGTGATTTTGAATATTAATTTCGAATGACGTTAATTACGCTTTTGCAAAACGGACTATACCGAAATCGTCGAATAGGTATGTGGATAAGCAATACGGGTTCCGTAAAGATATTTTGAGTTTTATCCTTGAGCTATTAAGGACTTACTATAATAGAATGGTGTTAGTAGGTGGTATTTGTAAGTATAAAAGTATAGCACAATGGTACCAACTTAGCAAATTTTTTAAACAGTAACATTTCAGATTTGAAAGTTATTAATATTTCTTTTAAAAAAATATATACAAGATGCATTTTAATTCAGCAGCATAAATTGAGTGCATTATAGTACTTCAATTATTGATGATTATTAAAGGGTAAAGAGTTGAAATGAAAATATTTTTTATTGAAAATTATGGAGATTGCCGCGGCGCCTAACGTAGTTGACACAAATGATTTTGATACTGTTAGAAGGTTTTTTAACTTGTGTGCAATAATTAAAAACACCTTTCTTAATTATTTTAATTTAATTTTGTACCGTAGCAGTTGATTAAGTAATTTATTCCAGTTTTTAGAGTTATTATCAATACCAAAACCGATGCGTTAGATATCAAAAATTTTGGTCCACACGTGACCGGTGTCATGAGTAGGTACCAAGTTTCAAAGGATGCTAATGAATTCGATTACACCCAGTATAGGTGCTATTAAGGCACGTATACATATACACTTTCGGGGCGAGATAGTGAATGCTAGCGCGACCCTATCTCGCCCCATCCCGGCGGCGGACGGATCACGGGGGGGTTTTAGTGGGTTCGAGTCGTCCCCCCCCCCCCGTAGTGGCAGGGAAGTGCGAGGGCATTTCCCCCCTCAAAAAAAAACGTTATATACACTTCCGTCCACCAATCACCTTTAATTTCCATTTTTCACCCCGTACACTTGTACAGAGGTGTTCCGTCCAATGACTTGTCCACTTTGTCTCCTTGGCAGTCACCCAAACACAATCTAGGGACTCAACTTAATAGAGTGGAAAGATATTCTCATCTTTATACGGACCATAATTTATTTTATGGGGCATCATCACGGCAATAAGGCTGTTTATGACGTCACTAGCGTTCACAGCCCATAAGTTTCCCGGGGCGAGCTGAATAGGCTATTTGACTACTATTAATACTGAACGAGTAAATATTATTTTCTTAAACTAGGTTAATAAATAGTGTAATAATTGGAAAAATAAGTAAGATCGGTGAATAAATCACGGAGTAATAATGCTTAAAAGTTTCTGGAGAGGGCTTCGTCTGTCCTTTTCTTTCGTAACGGAAATTATGGTGCTGTGACGTCACATGCTGGCATTTGACGTCACAGCACCATACGTTTTTAACCATAAGAGTTGAGTTTTGGCGGGAACGTGAAAAAGTTCACGTCGTTGCATTGTATTATTTCACAAAACTTATGCTTTTTCCGGTGTTAATGTTTAAAATTAGTGGCATTTTACGCATTAAGTGCTGAATTACGAGCATGAGTGTGGGCAAGTGATATAATGTAGTGAAACGTGGTTTTTCGTCTTGCTTCCAAAATTCCATAGCTAAGCCTCTAGTATAGTTGCCACTACTTTACTAGGGCATGACTAGACTGGATTATGACTACCTGATTTAGACTGGACTATGACTACCCTGACTGACTGTGACTAAGACTTCACTTTACGTGAAATATTTCATAATACGATGAAAAACTACAATACTTGACACTGGCTAAATACACTATATGTGGAGCCAAAACATAAGAAAATAAAAAAAAAACCATAAGAGTTTGTATTTAGAGCCACCACAGCTTAGTAATACTGTGAAAAAACATATTTGACGTCACTGCGTGTTTGAGCTGTCTCTTTCTGTTCTTGTATTTTAAAGTGAAAAATCATTATGCAGTCTCAGATCTTCAATGCTCTCCTTTTTGGTAGAGTAGGGAATTTTTCCCTTTTTTGACGTAGGTATAGTTTTGATTAACTTTTCTGGCAATTTGACTGTACAATATGTATACCTAGTCAATTAGGTTAGGAGACTAATTAAAAAACGCTTTCAGTAACTCGTAGCACGGCTTCATTACCTCATAAGTCTAGTAGCCAGTCTACTCATAACACCTAAAAATATAGCTTATTTAGCATTAATAATTAAAGCTAAATAAGCTATATTTTTAGGTTAATAATTAATGCTAAATAAGCTATATTTTTAGGTGTTATGCTGAGTCCCATTAATAATTAATGCTTAATAATCATATTTTTAGGTAATTAGTGTTTGAGAGTGTTATTAACACATTCTATTTTTGAAATAGTATTCTGTTTTAATAAAACTATGAAAGCTATGGCGGGTTCGATTCCCGTGACAGGAAAAGTATTTGAGAACAGAAAAAAAGATATACTTGTTCTGTGTCTGAGTGTTGTGGGACCATGGTCCTCGTAGTTCCTGGGTCCCTAGATACAGGGAATCCTAGTTAGGGAATAGGATCTATGTATGTGATTGTTGGGCGTTATTTGTTTATTTATGAAAGGTTAGGTTGAAAAGGTCTTGGCAGGCATGATGCAAGCAATGCATCCCACGCTGTAAAAAATGTAGGTAGGTGATACCTATCACCAGCCTACACGTATCACATTTCACTTATCTATTTCGTCCCAAAACTGGTTATGTCGTCCAGAAGACGCTTTAGAAATTGGGTGGCACCTACGTTATATGTATACTCTATACAGTTATATATTTGAATACAGTGCAAATACAGCTAGAATTACATTGTAAATATCTACATTATAATTTACTAGCTGCGCCCCGCGGTTTCACCCGCACATAAAAAGTAGCTTATCTGTTAATCCAGTACATTAGCTATCTATATTCCAAGTTTCATTCAAATCCGTCCAGCCGTTTGAACGTGAAGGAGTAACAAACATACACACAAACACATACACACATACAGACTTTCGGCTTTATAATATTAATTAATAATGTGATAGTGTGATATTTGGTTATAATAACATGACCTAGGTGAGAAAGAGCGATAAGTAAATTCTTTTGATTTTGACTGTTATAGCGTTAGCGGAAGCAACGCCTGGCCTGGGGGCGTATTGTGAGCTCTTAGCGCGATTCAAAACAGACCCTATACTGGATCGCTTGTCAAAATCCCCATACAAAAAACAAAGCGATCCAATATAGGCTCTGTTTTGAATCGCGCTAAGAGCTCACAGTACGCCCCCTGGCCATACTTTTCTTGTTATAGTCTCATTTTGTCCTGACCCCAGCAAACTGCTGAGTTGTACGTGAGTGTCATTCATATTCAAGCCACACCAAACGGGCCAAAATAGCGCAGCACAACCAAAAGTAACACAGAAAAGCATTTTATACTTTATATCTAGTATATAAATATAGATATAAATATTTTTGTATGGTCTATGAGTTGTACACAAATAGTGCCTCAAAAAGGGAAGGAGCTAGCCCCCAAGATACGGGTATTATAACCGAGTTTGGTGTGGGTAGAGCTGTCGGCGATGTACTTAAAACGAAATAAACAGTTTTTTTTTACTATCTGCCGGTTTCCGAAAGCGTGATCTAATCTCTACTAAACTGAAAGGCTTGTTATGTTGACAGAACTGCTAAATCTAATTGGGTTGCTGAAACAGCGATTAAGCAAAAATTAACACATCATGTGTTAATCATTGATCAAACTCAACTGATCAAGGAAATGATAATTTTGTATGGCAACTTTGCTTATTTCATTCAATTATTCACTCAATTTACTGTTATTTTTGACAAATGACGCACTACGCGCACTACTACTTCTTTTTTTTTTGAGAAAAAAATGTTTTGGCGCGGAACACGCAGCGTAGGCCAGCCCCCCACTAGGTGGACTGACGACCTGTGAAAACCGTGGGGCGCCGATGGATGCAGGAGGCGAGCAGCCACTCAAAGTGGTGCTCCCTGCAGGCGCCCTATGATGACGACGATGTTGATGATAATGTACAAAAAATTTCATCATCATCATCAACAGCCTGAAGAACTTTGAGCGGCTGCTCGCCTCCTGCATCCATCGACTGCCTGATGAACAAAAAATCACAATTTTATCATCATCATCATCAACAGCCTGAAGACGTCTACTGCTGAATATAGGCCTCCCCCAGAGAGCGCCACTTTGAGCGGCTGCTCGCCTCCTGCATCCATCAGAACCCTGATGGACAAAAAAAATCATCAACAGCTTGAAGACGTCCACTGTTGAACATAAGCCTACCCCAGAAAATGCCACTTTTAGCGGCTGCTCGCCTCCTGCATCCATCGGCTCCCTGATGAACAAAAAATGATGATGATTTCTTGTTCAACATCATCAACAGCCTGAAGACGTCTACTGCTGAATATTGGCCTCCTCCAGAAAGCGCCACTTTGAGCGGCTGCTCGCCTCCTGCATCCATTGGCTCCCTGATGAACAAAAAAATTATGATTTTAGTTCATCATCAACAATCTGAAGACGTCCACTGCTGAACATAGGTCTCCCCATCAGAGAGTGCCACTTTGAGCGGCTGCTCGCCTTCTGCATCCAGCGGCTTCACGGCTTGAAATTTGGTGCAAATTGTTAGAAATTAACACGGGAAACGCAAAAATAATGCCATTGTCAACCACTAATCGGCCATTTGGAATGATTAATTAACAGGAGATTTTGACAAGAGGTTAACGTAAAATTCAAGCTAATCATCCTTTCAGAAACCCAAATTATGTCTTGACGCCGATCAATTCGAGTGTCATGTCAACTAATCGGTCATTCAAATCTATGTACTTGAATAACGTTTGTGCAACTCATTTCGTATTTAACAAGAGTCTGACGTACGATTAGTAAATTTTTCTTTTAATCACGCTTTCGGAAACCGGCCGTTAGACGTATAACTTTTTTTGTACCATCTTATTAAGGACAGCACTAGAATACATTTTATCTCTAAATCCCGAATAAAATAGGCTCAGAGAGTTAAAAAGTACTAATACGATAATTTTTACAATCTGAACTTCTGTTTGAATGCAATAAAGGAGCACACAAAACGACGGAACACTCACAAAATAAACAAAATGTCATGCCATTTCCGTCTATGACCTTGGCTGGATTAATATCCCCGATCAGACCAGTCAGAGGTTGCTCTTGCGTAGGCCACGGCCAAGCCGGCCTTGCCTCCATGACGTAACCTGCAAGCGTTTGCGCCGAACCGCCTGACACTTCGAACGTGCGCGCGCATCCTACGACAATTTTACTAATTTTCCGAATTCAAAGAATAAAATATAAAAAGTGAGGAATACATATTTTTTGAAACAAATTGCGGTCGTTGTTTTTCATGATATTGTGATCATGTTTTGATCAATAAAGCGATTTTAAACAGCGTTATGTGACCGGTGAAGTTATAAAATATCTAGTACGTTTTAGCTCTGGATTGGAAATTGTAACAGCAGTGAAGAAAATTCCAGGAAATCAGGTAAGAACTAAAATGTCTAAGATTTGTCTGGATGGCTTGAAGTTTTTTGATATCGAATTATAAAAACTAGATATGGTTTCTGGTTCCTGAGAAACCAGTAAAACATGTCAAATGGTTAACTAGATATACTTATTGAAGTTTCACTTTATTATTATTATAGCTAAAGCCAGAAGCTTTCTAATTTGTATTGCTTTGAAGATATTTTATCTCATACTTACTTCAGCCCATATACTTTTTATAAAAATGTTGAAGAGGTTCATCTCGGACGCAATTAAATGAGCCATTATGTAAATTCCAAGATCCTGTTTTATAAACATTTGATTACCCTTGGAAACAAGTTCATTGACCCCCCCGGGTAGGATAACTATTAGATATTCAACGAGCTCAAACCATTATTTTAACGACCACCAAATTGAATACAGTTGTTTAGACGAAGATAGAACGGTCGTTATAAATTGATCTAGCGAGCGGTACTCAACATTTACTATACACAAAAACTTGATTTTAAATGACAATCTAATGTGGTCGATAGTGGCGTCACGGTACGTCATGTGTATTGGGAACTGGCTCTCAAATGCATGAGGCGGCTTAAATATACTTAGGTATATAATTAGCAGTTGACGACAGATTATTAATCTGAGGCTGGCACTAGATGAGCAGCAGCAAATTCCCATGCTAAGGTTTTTCATGAAAAAAATTTCTTTCACCTAATCAAAATCATTACAGGATTCAAATCTACGACCCTGTATATACCAAGTCAATAACGTACTTCATAACACATAGGTATGATGTAGGTATGTTATGATGATGATCATGATGATGATGATGAAGATGATGATTATTATTATGATGATAATGATATCTACCTTATGATGATTTTTGATGTATCTATCTTGTTTCTCTATTTTGTTTTTGCTGCAAAATATCTCTTTGATGGATAGTTTTGTCATGGTAGATACGATGTTCTAGATTCTATATAGATAGAATCTAGAACATCGTAAAACTAATATGTAGGTATCAAAAGAGGACTCTAGAATAACTACAAGAAGGTTATAAAAATACCTATTCTCAATTCGAATACAGAACTTTAATTTATCGACAAGAGTCACCCGACCAAAGTTTGAATAGCGCTGTTTATACATATATAGGTAGGTACAAGCTAACATCATCAAACTAATTGGAGTAGATAGACACGCTTCATCAAGGCGGCTCAAGTTTATGTGAACCATACAAAACGTTCATACCATACTACCATGCTACATACGTATTATTTTATAGTCTATTGAAATAGTGTACGGCTAAAGAGTGGAACTCAGCGTCTGTGTTTCAGAACAGCTAGCATCGGGACGTTTTCAAGAGTGATCAGGTTTCTTATAGACGAGCGAGCGATATCGTCGACCCCATGAGAAAAGTGGTCAAACGCAAGCCTATCAAGTATAAATAAAACTGTAATGAAATAAAGTAAACAAATAAATAAATATGTGTGGACATTTCACACAGCGCCATCTAGCCCCAAACTAAGCATAGCTTGTACTATAGGAACCAGATAACTGATAGAATACTTAGATACTTTTGTTTGTAAATACATACATAGAATACAATATAACACCCAGACACAGAACAAACACCTGTGTTCATCAAACAAACGTTTGTCCTCCATGGGAATCGAACCCACAACCTATAGTTCAGAAGGCAGACCTGCTACCAACTGAGCTAACAGGCCAGTCAAAAACTATGTGTGGTATAAATTATAATACTTCTTTGATTTTAATTGAGTATCAAATATATTGTAGCTAGTGAAATTACTGGGCAAATGAGACTTTAAGATCTGATCACACAGTCTAGTAATCTTATTACTAGAATGTGTGAAGTCTCAAGATGACGTGCGCAGTGCAGTATCACGCAAAACTATATTAATTTAGAGTTCCGAGCGATACTGCAACTGTCATGGGCAGCCGTGATGCTTAACATCAAGCGAACGTCTAGCTCGTTACGTCATGCATTTACATAAAAAAAAGTTATTGAAGGCGCTAATACAATAAATGTCGATCTTGTAAAATCATCCTCAATCATTATTGGATCATTATGGTTTTACATGCAGATAATATACTGACTAATGTTTTGTGTTTGAGGAATTTCAAAGCAAATAACACTGACCACATAATTTTCGTAGCATAGATGTATAAGTATACTTATCGTGGTTTAAAACCTAAAAGCTGTAATTTTTCAAGTCTTAGCTTTTTATTGTAATATTTACAGACAGTATTAAAACTTGCTCTCTGTATATTATTATCATACATTTATATGCCTTCACACATTATATATGTTACCAAGTCTATCGATCGCGACAAGAATGTTTCGTGAGAACAAATGACAGGGTCCAGTAGGGTTAGCATGGCTGGTAGACAAAACTGTCTTTCCCCTGTTTTACTCCAAGCAAGTATGAAGAAAGTGACGTAAAACGGGGAAAGACAATTTTGTCTACCGTCCATGCTAACCCAGCTGAGGTGAATCAGATCAAACGAATGACGACAACAATATCAGCTGACGTCATCTAATTCCTGAAATTCATTTGTATACGGCAAACGAATGACATTCAAATTTGGATTTCATTTGTTTGGCGTACCTAGGTATCTACTGCGACCCTTTTCAACCACTTCGTCCCGTTATTTGTAACAATGCGCGACTTCGTACAAAAGTGACTGCTGAAACAGCTTTACAGGCCATTCTCAAAAATCGTATCTAACTCATCAGCAAACCACTGCAAGCAACGTAAACCCTGTTTAAAATCATCCTTGTTGTGACTGACACATAACAGAAATAATCCTACCATCGCCGTGTGTATAAACTCTGAGATGAGACTAACGAACAAGGTTGATAGAGTAGGTAGACCCCACGGTCATGGTAGCTAAGACATCGCGGAAGTTCTCAGCACCTAACGGTCGGCGTCTTGTTTGTCGTCTGACAGTGCCGTTGGTTCAACTTAGACACGACGGTTGATAGAATGGATACAAGTGTCGATAGAGCTCTATTTTATAGTGTCGATCCCAGTAAGTCTTGACATTGGTACTATTGTTAGGATCACGCGTAGTATCACTAGTAAGTTACAAAACTTCATAATCATTCATCATGAGACGCGTACTCTCAGCTGCTGGAAGGGTAATTCAGTCAGAGAAAAAAAGCTAATCTATTACACTGGCAAGAGAGCGGGTTTGTAGAACTTTTTGGGCCCAAAACACGCAGTATTCTAAAAAAATACTTTGCTTCCGCTAAGTACCTCAGATGAAGACGTATCTAAAGTACTTAGTTCAAATTAGACATATTTGCTTGTGAGGTACGCTAGGTAGGTAATCATTTACAGCAAACAAAACAAAAATGTTACACAAAATGGACTCCAAAATCTGCATAGCGTTTAAAACCGGCAGAGCATGTTTCCTTCAAACCCCCTAGCTTCAAATAGCTAGCAGGTGTTCTATTGTATCAGGGCCACGGTTATGCAATGTGCAGCACTGCATGCTTGCATATGCATGTAAACACTGTTTAATATGCGCTGGCATCCGTGTCACGCTTCAATAGAGCGTCGATGGTTTTCTAACGACTTGTGAAGGATAAGAACGGTTTGTATTGGTGTTAGCACTTGTGTCTCTTCCTAGTCTATATTAGGTAGATAGACTTTACATGTATAGAGGTGTTTGAAGACATTTCACACACCACCACTATATCAGCGAGAAACATCTAATTTTTTAAATTCATGGTTAAGGTGGAACGTTTCACTAGCGCGGCAAATTCAAATTTTCTTGCGTTCTTTTGGCAATAATAGCTTAATTACTCAATGTGATTACATGAAAACTAATTTGGCGCAAATAAATATAATGTATCAACAAATTACGATTAAAAGTATCTCCTAGATATCATTGGTTTAGCGACAAATGGCAATAGACTGAAAAACTAAGACGAAATTTGTTTATTGCCATTTGTCGCTAAACCAATGATATCTAGGAGATACTTTTAATCGTAATTTGTTGATACATTCTATTTCTTTACGTTAAATCAGTTTTAATTAATGTAATCACGTTTAGTAATTAAGCTATTATTGGCAAAAGGATGCAAGAAAATTTGAATTTGCCGCGCTAGTGAAACGTTCCACCTTAAAGCAAGTTCACAAAGCTAAGTTCATTAGTTATACGGTAGCAGGGAAACAGACTATTGAACTTTGTTTTTGTAGGTCCATATTTTAATGTAGGTACATAATAACACATTGCAACATCAGAAACATATACTAGGATAAATATACTAAAAAGCCTTCCATGGAAAATTCTTGTTGTTTACATCAATAACAGTAGGTAACGTAAGACTTATTTTCCCTCAAAAAGCCAGGTGTCGAAACTCAAAGGAATTCTTATCGCAAGGAAGGTGAAACTAGCACACCTTTTATCAAGCTTGCTACTTGTACCTACTTGTAAGGTCACGGTGCGTCTTTTTATAAAGCGATCCTGTCCTTGGCCCGTTCATTCACTGGACCCCTCACCTTTACAGCCAAGCGAACCATAACGAGGAGACGCTTCCTCTTAACCATTATACCCTGACCTTTTTAAATTCATCACTTTCAAGCAATCGTAGACCTGATTGTGCTGGTAGATCCCGTGCCAATTAAGTACCTAGGTACCCGAAAATAGCATACCGTGTTTTGATCGCGTGAACATCGGTTGTGCTTAGCATGGACAGTTTTGTATCGGTTTTTGTGTGCCTCAAAAGCGTGAATAGTTGTGAACTCGTGATATTCGTGGGATCTGAATAACGAATCATAATAAGTACGTCTAGAAGACCCATTCTGAAAACTGTGAAGGCTGGCTGTATTTATAAATTTATAGGTTACAATAATCAAGTAGTTTACAAAATTTATTAAGTTAGGTAACTTGTAAATTGATGTTATAAATAACCAATTAAGTTGTGGAATAATGATCAAGTTAATTAATATTAAATGAGTCCATTAGGTATTCAAACTATTAATAGGTAGGTAGTATCAGTAGTTGTGTAGCTAGTTTACTAGTTTTTAGTATTGTAGTAGTTAGTTTAAAGAATAAAGGCACAATTGCCTGTTAAAAAAATAGGTAGGTAATATAATTATCACACTAATATTATAAATGCGAAAGTTTGTATGTGTGTGTGTGTGTGTGTACGTTTGTTATCACGCTCTAACAGCTGGATGGATTTGGATGAATTTTGGTGTATAGGTAGCTTTACTCTGGATTAAAACATAGGCTACGCGGGTAAAACCACGGGGCGCTACTAGTTGTTAATAACTGAAATATATACTTCATAGTTCATTTTTAGCCTGTCTAATATTATGAATAGGATTATAATGTCGTGCAGTAAAAGAGGGTTGGATAGATATTAAGGATTCGGCTCCAAAAATACCGTTACATATAAATAGTGATTATTTACACCATTTTTTTACATATTTGTGCCGGTTAAAATCGTGTTTAGATGAGAGATTTGTGATGGTATCAATAAATTACTGGGGTCAGTTGAGAGTGTCAAATGATACATAGTAGATAACCCTATCAACTCCGTTCAATTAAAACATTTATATGAAAAATAATGTTGAATATGATAAAAAGCTGTTCCTAAAACTAAGGAAAAGAAATTAGACATCATGAGGAAACTGGCGTATATTAAAAAAAACACAAAACTCGAGAGTATGTGTCATCCAACCTGCATTTGGCCAGCATGGTGAGTTATGGCCCACACTTCCCTGTGAGAGAACGCCCGTGTCGCAGAGAGAACGCATTAGACTGCTGAGGACATAAGTATTTATTGTGTGAATGTATAAATAAACGTGCAACCTACTAAGAAAGTGGTTTTGAAAATGTAACCCTTAGGGTCTCTTGTACCTACACTATACACGCCTGTGCCGAGCGCCCATGACGGTGCGGTGGACGCCTTTAGGGGTGAAATAGGGTATTAAAGATTGAATGAAAAACGCGGGTGAAACCAACATGCTGATGGCTCTATTTGAGCAATAATCCTCAAAGATGTATAAATTAATGGCTCAATTCTAAGACACACTAAAAAACCGTGGCTATATTCAGTACGGCCCAATTCTAAAAGCACTTTATCTTTTGTTACAGACATCCCAATGAAAACAAGATGACAAGAAAGTTTCTCTTCTGCTTCCCGCTGAGGGCGGGAAATATAGTGTTAGGGTACATTATTATAGTAAGTATCACATAAATATTTTAATTCAGATCTTAAAAGTAGGTAATTTTTTACGTTTTATCTTACGGGATCTTTACCGTGGAATCATTTCTGAGTTCCCAATATTTCGGCGCAGTTACCTACATGTACCATGTTCACGGGTTGATATTGGAAACTCGGAAATGACTCCATTCACGGTAAAGATCCCGTAAGTACTATTTAAAAATGTAGTGAACAACCAGAAAGCTTAAAAAATGCTACCTTGAGATTTCTAAATCTTCTGTTTTGGTGGCTTTCACACCAAAATGGCCGGACTGATTTAGGCTAATTTCACATACAGGTTTGATTATGATCCTAGAAGCGATGGGATAAGAGCCACTTTACGAGCAACTGTGATGAAAAATACTTTTCTGCATATTGACTTATAGACTAGAGGTTTATTATAATTATGTAAATAGTAGGTCAAAATAGGTAATAGGTAGGTTAGGTACCTATAATAGATTATTACAGGAATATATAATATGTTAATTTTGCTTTGTGTATGAAACTGTACTTGTTAGGAAAATTAAAAATTTGTCCAATTTCTAATTAGGAAAATAAAGAATGCGGAAAATTCAGAATTTGTAAATTTAAGAATTCGGACTATTAAGATTGCGTATTATTGAGAAATCGGAAAATATAGAATATGAAAAATATCGAATATGGAATTTATCGCTGACACCGTTGCTTATTAACATAGAATACGTTTTATGCTAGAAAGCTCAGAGTTCCCAAGGTAAATCGGGTCAGTTGTCTTTGGATTGGAACCACGGGTCGCCTCTATACATGCGTTTATAAATATAAATAAATCTTGGCCCTCGACTTGGCTCTTGCGGTGAATAAAACCATTCAGCTAATATTAGTAACTCAACCGCTTACGATGCACTTTATTGTGTCTGCATTTCAAAATGACTTTCAGAATGTGTATAAATACACAATGCCACTTGCCTTGTAGTCTACAGATTAGGAATCTTCGTCCCTGATGTTTGTAGTTTGTCCCTGGGGTGGGTAATCATTCTGTACCTATACGCATATGGAGCGTAGGTAACTAGGTTTACTTATCGATATAAGACAGAGTGTAACCCGATTGAAATTCAAACCAACGTTAAAATCCCACTGGTCCCTTTTTTGAAAGCGGTAAATGCCCTCGCACTTCTCTGCCACCACGGGGGTGATAGTATGTGAGGCTCCAACCCACTACCCCCCCCCCCCCCCCCCCCCCCCGATCCGTCCGCCACCGGGATGGGGCGAGATAAGGTCGCACTAGCAGCACTCACTATCTCGCCCCGGAGCCCTACATCAATGACATTCAAGTTTGCACTTGCTCTTAAAACGATAAAGGAAAACACCATGAGGAAACCGGCATGAAATGGAATCACACATTGGAGAACGTTTGTCATTCACCAGCCCGCACTTTGCCAGCGTAGTGGACAACTGCACTCTCTCCATGTGAGAGAAGCCACGTATCCCAGCTGTGGGAACGTATTAGGCTGATGACGATGTACCTACGAATCTAATAAACTGCGCTATGATTGTCAGGATGGGAGCTTTACTCTATAGTCAGCGTCTGGACGCCTTAGTATCAGCATGACTGTCAGTAGCATTTTCGTATTTCACCGTTTCCGATCCAGTGCGCGGACCTTTGAAAAGTGAACTCTACCACTATCTAAATATAAAATGACGTTTCTAACTTACGTGGAATTATCTTTTTTCAGAATGGTAGAATTTTACTAAGTACCTAACATCTTACAGCCCAGAAATAGCACGCCATTCCGAATACCTAATCATGTAGGTATATCTGTGATATTTGATAGAGAAAAGTTTCTTAATAATGCACATAGAATGTTACATCTGTTATAGGTCTGTAAGTAAACAATAACATGTAGTAACAATATGAACTAGTCTCGATATCCAGCAGTGTTTTTATATTAGCCTTTCAAATGTTTAACGCCTGGTTTTTTTACCACTATACACAGAAAGTGCGTTGCTCGCATAGTACCGACGGGTCGCACACGTTTGTATTATACAGTAAAGTAAAGAAGACTGATCTTCGAGCTGAATTGTTTTCAATACACTGCTTCCCACTTAACAGTCTCGTAATAAGATTACTAGACTGTGTGATCAGATCTTTAAGTCTCATTTGCCTACCTATAATTTTTATTTTCCACTTGTATTTTTGTGTTACGATCTTTCTAATATTCCTCTTACACTGGTGTGTTATCTATGTATCTAGTTATCTACTTTGTAGTATGTTTTATTATGTTGTAACAGATTATAAGTGAAGAAAACAATTTAAAAAAAATGGATCAAAAATGACACTATAAAGTTTCTTGTAGCTTCTTCTTTACAGATGTAATCGAAGCTACGGTTCGGAGTTTTCTATTCTACATTGTGCCGGATTGCTTGCACCAGATGATGTGGGGAAGAGAACTTTTTTTTTCAAACTCGTATTGTAATGGGCTTGTTATAATTATAATATTTTGACATTTTTGACATTAAGCACTGTGTAAGTTTGTTTAATTATGCTTGCTTAGAATGTACAATAATTTAATTTTTATTATTTTGAAATACATTATCTAGTTTTGACTTATAAAAGTGCTAAAAATAGCCTATTTGCAATAAAAAAAATTGATTTTGATTTTGATTTTGATTTTGCCCAGTAATTTCACTAGCTACATACAATGCCCTTCAAACCGGAACACAGTAGTGCTTGCACACTACTGCTTGGCGGCAGAATAACTGGTAAAGCGGTGGTACCTACCTAGACGAACTTTGCAGAAAAGTCCTACCACCTAGTAAAATTGTAGTTGTTGTTTTATATCTGACATTCTGCACTGTAAACTCCTACATAATGGTTTTTATACCCCATCAGTTCTTATATCTCTTTCTTTTAATTTTGTTCCAGTGGACTCTGATGTGCTTCATGCAGTTTCAAAAATCTAACAAATTGGTTCTCATAATTTTTATGATCTTGATTTTCACAGCACCTATATATATATTAATATTAAAACAAATGACACACACCACCACACCACACATCACAACAATCACTATTGCACTCACAAATTTATATGCGTAAAAAGCTAAAACACGACTTTTTGAAATGAGAACTCAAAAACAAATGAATCATTGAACATTTATTACCTTAATTTATATGGAGGATAAGACAATCTGTATTTAGAAAGATACCTACTTCAATACCTTACCACAGATTAAATACCTTAAGCTACTTTGTATTTGTTTTCAGCTTCTTTCAATAGCTGTAGTAGCTTATCACCTATTCCAACTGGCACTGTGTCTTGTTGACAAGAATGACGAGCGCAGCCAGGAGAAGTTCCGGGACTTCCAGAACATAGAGAAGATATTTGGGCCAACAGATGGCGCTATGATTAAGATAGTCATGATGACGTACTTTCTCAGCTATGCTATTATTGGATTTCTGCTGTTCTTGTTCGGGATATTTTTAACTTGTGGAGCACATAAGGTTAGTAAATACATTATTAAATTCATTTAGGTTGGATATTATATATCTACTAACTATTAATTACATCAGTTTGGAAAATTTCAAAACTTTGATGTTAATAAATAAATAAATATTGGTGGATATTACACACAGCGCCATCTAGCCCCAAATTAAGCAAAGCTTGTACTATGGGGTCCAGACAATTACTGATGGAATACTTGTATACTTTTTGTTTGTAAATACATAATTATTTAGAATGCAATATAACACCCAGCCCAGACAAAGAACAAACAAAAACCTATGTTCATTACACAAATGTTTGTCCTGGGTAGGAATTGAACCCACGACCTACAGTTCAGAAGGCAGGGCTACTACCAACTGAGCTATCAGACCAGTCAGTAGAAAAAGTTAAGGTATGAAGACATGGTTACTAAAAATATTTATACTTTACTAGCTGACCCACCTGGGTTTCCCACAGGTACCTAGTTTCATTTTACGCCTCCCCTTGCCCTCTCGAAAAAATATAGAGAAAGGCTAATAGAGTGCTATTTAACAGCCTTGGTGGTGTAGTGGTTGAGCAGGTTGATGGCTCATAACCCGTAGGCGGCGGGTTCGACTCTTGCGACAGGACAAGTAGGTAACTAAGTATTTATGCACAGGAAAAAAGCGCAAATAAGTACATGTTCTATGTCTTGGTGTTGTGGGACCATCGGCGTAGTTCCTGGGTCTAAGAAAACATTCACGCAAAAAATACACATTGCAAATGCACTTTGTAACCTATATATCCGGATATATGAGTATGTAATTCCTCCATTTAAATAGAACTAACACAAATTAAGTATCTCATGTCCCAAACCAATAAACTTCATGGACATGCAATGCAGAATTGGAATGTATTTTATATCTTTTTTACGGAACTCGTTTATATTGTTACAAACATACATATAAGCAGCCAGCAGTGGTGTTCTATTAGGGGAGCCCTATGTTCATCAGCAGTGGAAGTCTTCCAGCTAAGGATGGTGTCTAATAGGCTGGCTAATTATGTAACTCGCAAAACATCACTTTGGCAGAGCAGAAAGCGATCGAGAGCTAGATCACCGTCTGTCGGACAATCATGAACTAAAATGGCATTATTTTGTTTTCATCTAAACAAAAACCCACTACTGTCCCCCTTCTGTTCTATTGCTAGTAGCGCCAGTATCATAGGCCAAAGTGCGTTCAGCGACAGGCGAGCAACAGGCGGGCGACTTACGATTTCCAGTGACACCTTGCGACCGATTGCTAAGTGTTTTGCTACTGCTGTTGCAAAACACTTAGCAATTTTTTATTTTATTTATTTATTTTATACATCGTATATGAAGTATCTTACTAAAGTTATCCGGTTTCCATAGTACCTACAAGCTTTGCTTAGTTTGGGACTAGATGGTGCTGTGTGAAATGTGCACAAATATTTATTTATTAATTTATTTTATCGTCACAAAATACCTTATAAATTTTCCTTAGGAACCTAATGATCTATAATATCGTCAAGCAATCAAAAGCATATTATCGTTTTTCAGGCAAACCACTGCTTAGTGGGAACGTTCTTCGTATACAGTTTCTTCCACCTGTTCTTCACGATCGAACTGATAATATTCGAAGCCTTAACGATGGGCTGGATTCAGCTTGGGCTGATTCTACTATCTGACTGTAAGTATGAACACCACTTAACATAGCACAAGTCTCAAGAGTCTTAAAAAGTAGGCAATGCATCGGTAGCGTAGACTCTGGTGCTCCTGGTGTCCGTAGGTGACGGTAACTGCTTATCATCAGGCTGGCCGTCACCTAGTTTATCCATCCAAGTTATTAAAAAAAAAACAAACAATTTGGTTTAAAATATTTTTTAAACCCAACATTTCCTACATCAACAAGAGAGAATGATCTTCAAACGGCTCTTGAATCATAGCTGAGGACATTCTCCAACAAAGCACCTTCCAAACATTAAAATAAAACTTAAAATCGGTTCACCCGTTTCGGAGCTACCATGCTACAGACACAGATACGTTAAATTTATAAGACTCTGTTTGGTCGGGGGTCAAAAACAAAAGAAAACCGATGGGAAAGATGATTTCGAATCAGTTTTTTAGTTTATAAATAAGATACTCTGAAATAATTACACAAATTAATTATTAGCATAACATAACATTCACACGCAAGTCTTATTAGGTACCTATATATTATTATGAATGTAATGTTTGAATTTAGTCAATACATTTTGATAATGTAACTTATTCTCATAATTATACCTTTTTATTTGCAATCACGATAAAGATTAACCTATAAATTCATCCTAGCCCAAAGTATCTACTTCAGAAATCATTTAGTTACTTATCTTTGTTCAAAAAATCTTTATCCTTAGGTAATGGAAATTTTGCTTCACTGGAATCCAATTTCAATTTGTCTGCAAAAAGGCAAATTTGCACCTGAAGCATCGAGTAGATGAATAGGTTTAGTTATCTTTATATTTTAAAGACAAGATAGTGGGGCCAATTTTAAAGGCTTTAGTTGACAGATCTAAAACTCCTAAAACTGTTGCTGTCCTTGTCTAATAGACGGTAATGTAAGAGACGGGTACATTTTTAGTAAGTTAAAGTCTGTCAACTAAAGCCTTCAAAATTGGGCCTATTATATTCTTTACAAATTTTAACTGGTAGGTATGTTGCAATAGTACCTTCAAAGGCATAAAGTAAATAAGAAACACATTTGTATTATTTCAAACAAACCTTAGAGTATATACATATATAAGTACTGCTTATGCATACTCTAAGCTAAGAAACAAACAAAATGAGTTACACAACTGAAAAATATAACTCAAATAATGACAGACCCAATTTGTAGATACCGACCCATGTACAAACTGGCTATATAAATATCATGAAAATTAAGCAAATGTGTTTACCAAGTATACTTACCATCAATAAAAATTTTCGCGACAGCGTGCGTTGCGTCAGCGTTCTTCGCAACTACATATAATATATAGGACTCCCATACCTAATTACCAACGTCTAGTTACCCTAACACAAACAAAACATAGGTACCTACGTAATTATATAGTTCACCATCATCATCAGCCTGAAGACGTCCACTGCTGAACATAGGCCTCCCCCAAAGAGCGCCTCTTTCAGCGGCTACTTGCCTCCTGCATTCATTGGCTCCCCACGGTTCTGACCAGGTCGGTGGTCCACCTAGTGGGAGGCCAGCCTACGCTGCGTCTTCCGGTTCGTGGTCACCACTCGAGAACCTTTCTTCCCCATCGGTTGTCAGTTCTACGAGCGATGTGGCCTGCCCACTGCCACTTCAACTTGCTAATTCCCAAAGCTATACCGATGACTTTAGTTCTCTTGCGGATCTCCTCATTTCAGATCTTATCTCGTAAGGAAACTCCAAGCTCTCTCCATAGCTCGCTGCGCGACTTTGAGTTTTTACTTTGATAATATATTTATATTTTTTTAAATATTTTTATTTTTTGTTTCAGTGCTCCTCATTATTTGTTTATTCAGCGTCAAATATTTGATGGAAGCGATCCGGACCGGAAACATCTACAGCCGACCCGGAGAAGTTTACAATAAATATTAATTGATAAAACCTGCTGCAAACATATTCGTCCAAAGTGGCGTTTTATGGGGGAAGCCTATGTTCAGCAGCGGACGACTTCCAGCTGATGAAATGTGATGAAATGTGGTGCGGCAAAAAATAACGTAGTCTGTAAACAAATAATATAATTAATACTTTTATGTAAACGTAACGAGCTAGTCGTTCGCTTGATGTTAAGACTGTACGTATGCTATGCTTAAGACGTTGGAAAACCAAACTACTATCATATTTTTTTAATATTTAATGCATTTGTTGTACTGTGGGAGAAGACCTATAGGTATCTAGAAAAAGAAAACAAAGATACCTAGGCAGGTATCTTTGTGTCTATCTATACTTTCTGACAGTACATTATACCGTATTGTCTTAATGTACCCAAAAAGAATATCATCTCCTCGTCTAGTCACATAGCGAGACCAACACACAATTTTACTACCTATACATATTTGATAATAATTTAGCTAGTTATATATAGTATGATGCTTTTGTTCTCCTTGTGATATAAGAAAATAACATTGCTCAAAGTGCGTAATAAACGAGGGAAAAGGTGATGGTTGAATGGAAAAGAACAGCTGGGGCTGTGTGCTGGTCGGAGTGGGTGCGACAACATATTGGCGATGTGTCAAAATATTGCTTGTCCGTGCAGTTCCGTGCTTCAATAAAAAATGTTAGCATAAGCTGAAATAAGTGATAAACTGCATATTTTGTAATAAAAAGTATTTCCTCATCAAATAATTCATGAAAATCGACACGAAAGGCTATTGAGATAATATTGTGTGTATACTACCTACTTTCGTACGAAAGGCACGCCGATTCCTCCATAAAGTTGGACATTTATAACTATAAATAAAGAATAAAACGAACAATTTATAATAATCTGCTCTATCGGAGAAAAGGGTTTTTATAATATCATACTTAACTTTTATACCGCTTTAGTCCGCTAAGCTTCGCAGAGTTTAATAGATCTATATACATGCCTACTTTATAGTTTTATACTCTAATATACCTAATAGAAGAAAAAGTGATAGAATTCCTCAGAGAAAAAAAACTGATTTAATTGTAACGTAAGGCATTTTTTCTTTATAAGTAACAATCTATTTTGCGGAACCAACTTTTATGGAGAATCGTCTTTCCTTTTTTATTTTATAGATTTATTATCTTATGTTAGTTGTGTTCCATATAGGCTAGGTCCTTAATTTAGCGTTGTGATTAGTGTAATAATTCAAATTAAAATATGAAACTTATCTAAGTATACTTAAAAATCTACATAGCCAAGACAAAGTATAGGTATTTAATTAATATTTATTAACTTAATCTAAATAATGTACTTAAGCAATGATAAGATGTGAGATATTTTAATAAAACTACTACTATTTCTTTTGATGTTTCCATTCATTTTAATAAATAAATATACAAAATATCAAAGTAAAAAAAAACTCAGCAGCATCACAACAAGAACAACAGTTAAAACAAAACACTTACATACTTACATCACTTACATTTTCCTATTATATATAGGCACAAAAAATATACACAACACATTTCCAGCGACTACATGTTTGCAGACATCTTCAAAATAAATTAGACAATCACAGCTACACACACATTCATTCAACAAGTTGAGCGAAAGTAATCTTACCTATACCTAAACATATTATCTAAATGCAAAACTGGTGTTTTTGTAACTGCCCTCCTTCGTCGTCTGCGGCCTAACATCATGGGAACAACCATTGCCATCGTGGCAGGGACCATACCGGCTCCCACCGCTGCTAAAAGCGTAGCGCTATCAGGGGACACGTTAGAAACAACCTTTCTTCTAATCACTCTATGCTTTGCAGGCTTAATTTGCGAAGCTGCCGTGTCCAAATCATTCTTTTTATCCATATCTCGTTTGGACTCTTCCACGGTTTGAAAGCTTTTCTCAACCTCCAACATACCTCCATGCGATGTCGTCATATTCGTGTGAGCTTTATCTACTGGCAGCACTGTCAAAGCAACCGCTTGATGTGACGTCACAGTGGACACGTCTGTGTCTGTGCGGTCATCCGCTACAGGGTTCAGAGACCTTTGGCGTTTTTTGTTACGATATCCTTTCGTAGTAGAGAGTAGGACCCATTGACCATCACCGTAAGGTGGTCTTGAACTTTCACTGTATGGTGGCCTAGAACTGTCTCTATAAGGCCTGGAAGAACCATGATCACTTTCATATTCCGATCCTGCATAAACTACTTGAGTAGGCCTTTTCAAAGGACGTTTCGTCATCGTTGATTGATGAAGAGCTTCATACTCATACGGAAAGTTAGGAGGGCGAGGGTCAGTAACCACAGAGTCAGACATACCATAATACACAGCATCATCATTGGAATAGTGTTCATCTGAGTCACAGTTTGGCTTGTGTGGACGTCTGCCTTCGTCAGGAGCCCATGGAACTGGGTGATTATGGTGAGCTTGTTGAGGTTTTGTCCAAGTTGATGACGATGATTGTGATGCCCATGTTGACGAAGAAGATGATGGTGATGACGCCCACGTAGGTCTTGAAGGTAGCTCATTTTCCATATCGGAAGGTATATGCAACTTGTTATTTATATACGTAGGCCGCGTCAATGAAGGCTTTTTCTGTGGATAGTTGAAGTGGCTGCCGCTATCTTGACTAGACGTAAATCTGTCATCATCATTTGGAAATCCATCATCATCATCGTTCCAATGATTTGGTTTTTGCTTCTTGACGTTAGGTTTCCATTTAGAAATCTTACTGGTGGACCACGCAACGGGTTCTAATGTTACCCAGCCGTCTTTATCATCGTATGGATGTTTATGTTGTTTCACCTTCATTCGATTCCATGTTGTGTACACCTTGCCATTACTGTCTGTATCGGCAGTGTCATCTTGTGAACTGTGCGCATTCTGCATATTATGCATGTTGTGATATTTCAACTTTTCTTTCTTAAGTTTCGCCGCCAAAGCTGTGATGGCTTGTAGACGGTCTTTAGAAAAATCACTGTAGTCCTTCAATTTTTCCGCGGCTAACATGTAATCTTCAAAGTCTTCAATTCCTTCATTAGGCTCTCTGAGCCCATCGTCTTCAAAACCATCTTGGCAAGATGGTCCATAGCATCTAGGTTTACTTCCATCCAAATCGTGTATTATATGAGTCATGAGATTCTTCAATTCGGCTTCACCTTGCTTCGGATTGACAGAGATATCCTTCCATTTGTTTTCATCATCTCTGTTCTCTATAATCGTAATGGGATCCTTTCCGGGAACGTCTAACTGGTAAGTTTTGATTCCATCGTGATATTTTTCAATTTGGGTCGGGTCGTTGGGCTCGGCAAGCACGAGGGCAAACATGCAAACTAAGAATCCCACTGTCATTTTCTTCGAGTTCATTTCACTTTCTTTGGTCGCGTGAGGACGCGCAGACAAGCGCGCGCGGACTGAGTGCCGCGGCTAAGGTAGTCCACTGATATAGTTTTGAATTGTAGATGCACAGTAACCCTACCTAAGCTCTAATGCAATGGTAATTCTCTGTTCGGTCACGACGAATGAGCGAGATAATTATGTGGCGATTGTCGTTGCTTACGACTATCTGAACTTGGAATCGCTGCTCTCACAGGGCCGTGACCCGTGCTCGGGTGAAACCGTTTTTCATTTTATGGGATGTTTTCTCCGTGAATAATGGTAGAAAAGTTTCACAGGCGAATTCCATTTGCAGATTAAAGTCTCTAATGTTCAAATGTAGCTACAATACAAACGATGTACAATGAATTTACCTAAGGTATTGCATACCTATTAAGTTTTGGGAGTATGCTAATTTACAAGACTAGAGAGTTGAAAGATAGCATTCATGATAAAGTGAAATTTTCAAGTTGATTACCTCCATTGATGCGATGTAAGCTATAATTAAAATTTCAAGCTTCACTAATCACGTCCATCGTGTAGGTATAAACACATAATGAATCAAGGAGTTTTTTCAAACTAGAAGAGTTAAACGCCTTTATATTTATTCAAGCTTCTAAAATATTCTAATTCAATTTATCGTAATTCTATTCCCAGGGTGATTATAATAGCGCATAATAGCATTGTTTCTCAAGAACAGCTCATTAGGTCTGTTTCGCTAATGTTGAAGAATAATTGGTCTAAAATATTTAAGAATGGTTCCCTGAAGATGCCATCTATGTAGTCGTTAACTTTAACGAGCATACAACCAAATATTAGAGCTCCACTAACCCAACACTCCTCCTGCTAGGGGTCGCTCTCTCCGTAGTCGGTAATCCGCCCGCTTATTATCCCTATCTGAGCTTGCATCGGTCCGGTCTAATTGCACTACACTTTTACCGGCCAATCTTGGTAGATGTAGGCCCGTTTTATACAAAGACTAGGTGTAAGTCTAGGTGTGCAGTCATGATTATTTTAATTAGGAAATCTTGACTTGTGTTTTGATCGAGGGCTGATTGCCTTTATAGAGTGATCGAGAATGACGCACGTGTTTAGTGAAGACTTTATTTTTGAGTAGAGTAGACGAGAACATTTTGGTCACGTGTTGCCTAATTATAGTTTTACTGCCGTGGTTTCTCTGAGATAGAAACTAGATCCAATTTAGTCTTGATTAAAGTTGCATAACAAAATCATTTTCTGTATTTATGGCTAGCTTATAAATATTTTTATAACACTGAGTTTAAAACATAAATAGCTCTAACTTGAATGAGCAGCATCAAGAAGAGAAAGGAGGTATGACCTAACAGATAACCTATTCCCTGAGAATGCAATGAGTTCATAACTTTCCTTGCCTAATAAGGATAGATCATGGATTTGAAATATGTAATACTTTTATAGAATCGACTATAAGTAGGTCCATGGAATTTTAAACTCTTTCGAACAAAAAATCATCCCAAAAGCTATTCTGCAAGCAAAAAAACAGAATGGAGCAAAATGTAGAGGCATTGCAAAAAAGCTGGCAAAAATATAAGTGCAGTTGCATTTACAAAGAAAGTTTATAAAACATAATTTAGAAATTTGTCAATAGTTCTATTTGTTAGTTAGAAAGCATAAAGCGTTCAGATGGCGTTAAATGAGGAAGTGCTTACCGTGACGATCACGGGGAATAACAATAAAGACTTTTATTTTGCACTGTCACGTCTTAAATAATATATAATGGTTATCATAGGTCTTTTTTATTATAACGTTAGTAGAAGAATGACGTTTTACGTAGCTAGCACAAAGATAAAAGTAAATAAACAAGAAATTACAAAACTGTTTTAATGTACATATCTACATGATTTTCTTGTTTTTACATAATGTTTCAAGGATGTGTAAATAAGACGAAGGTGAAGGTGTGTGACTTCTTACGTAATGAAGTTTTTACTTACCTACTTACATACACATAAGCTATGCTTATGATCTTAGTCCTGACATTATCATCAATAGCTTGAAAACGTCCACTGCTGAACATAGGCCTCCCACAGAACGCAACTTTGAGCGGCTGCTTACTCCTGTACCTAACTACGATCTAATTCTGCTCTAAAGTGGGTACTAGAAGCTTTGAGATTTCGTTCATTCTTTTCCCATACAAACACAATGAATACGTACTCACCTAGATAATATGGTATTTTTTGTATCAGCTGTCTGTAAGACTTTGCTCACGTGAGTCAGAATTTTATGACTCAAAATGATACATATTAGAAATATCGACTAACCTACCTCTCTACAAAGGAAAGTAAACAATAACGTAGACAATTGTTTCATAGAAATTACAAAAGGAAGGTAATAATTTGAAACAACCAACACTTAGCCGTCTGCATTGTCGTAATGCAGCATTGTTTTATTTCATTCCGTTTGTGCAACGAATCACAAAGATTTTAAAACACTTGTGGAAGTATAGAGTCGATTTTTGGAGTCAATGTCCTCTGTATATTGTTTATGTACTTGACAAGTATTCTTTGAGGTCCTGCTTAAACCTTGGACTCCCAGTGGCTCGACATCGAGCTGGCATACATTGTTATTCTATTGTTATGGAAAATGCTGGTATTCCAAAAGTTAATCATTATGCTACTCTTTCTATATACCTATGATAAATGAGAAAGTTTGTGTATCTATGTTTATTTCTGCACTTATCACTGAAACTGTTCTGGCTGACAATGTCTATCTATCTCCTAAAATGTACGCTATAAAGAGTCTAGTGTACCTATGTCCTTTTACATCCGCCGACCCATCCTGAACCGGAGATCATCCTAATGAGTAGTTCAACTGGTAATACCAATTTAAAAAGAACTTGTTTTCTCTTGCACTACTCCAAAGAATACAAGCAAATTCACGCGAGTTTTCATACAGATTCCCATCGTTAAACTGATTTTAACTGAGTTTTTTTTTATTGTTTGATAGGCTTACGTTTGACCACTATCTCACCTGGGCCCTAATTCTGTATGAAAACACATATTCCACACGATACCAAACCACGTCGTTATCGTGTCTTGTTGAAATCGTGTCACAGCATTAGAAATACCTTCACTTTACATTAAAGTTATTTTTATTTTGAATAAATACTGACATAAGTGGTGGTAACTTTTGACGTGTTGATGTTTCGGAACGCGTCTCAATGAAACGTTACAATTTTGACAGTTCAAACCGCGCCAATTCCAAATTCAATTCGCGGGGTTTCGTTTTCATTTCATAGACAATAGATTTTTTGCAGATTTCTTATGTAAGACACGGAATTCGCGTGGTTTCGAAGCAAGGAATTTTAAATTGGTCATACAGAATTAGGGTCCTGATGGTAAGTGATGATGCAGTCACTGATAGTCTAAAGTCATACAATGGTCGCAGTTCGAGGGTGGAACCAAACGACGACCAACGATCATTTATGTTTACTAATCTTCATGCTATTTAGCCCCGGCTATTAAATGCTAAAGTTATTGTGGTCAACACATTGAACAAAGTGGTTGTAATAAAAACACAGGAAGCTGATAGATTAGGTGCAGTGGGTCAGATGAGTGGCAGAATGACATTAGTGCCAGAGCCATCAGCAATACCACAGGCATGCTCCATTAGGCTTTCATTGCTGTTTTATTTTGATATACTGACAACGTAGGTAACACAGCCTAAACTGCTGTACTTAGACACTGATGACTCCTTTTATGGCGTTAGGTAAAGAAAATAGACAATAAAGAAAAAGGAGTATAGTTAAAGAAAAGTATTTGGATAAGGATTTTGTATTTGTATTAGAAACCGCGAGTAAAACAGCGGCCTGCATCTAGTTGTATAAAAAGAAACGGAAACGATTAACCCAATAACAAAGTTTAATGTATACTTTTTTATTCTTCATTTCCTACAAATCGTGAGACCCAAACCTGAGTTTACAGGTATTACATCTACATTATCCGAGATGGCCTACACTTACCGAATCCGATTGCGTCACGCCGCGGCACTAGTCGAAAGCGTAATGGGACTTAAAAGTGTTATAAGAGCAAGAAACAAAGCACTTTCCACGAGATTCGGACAATTTGTGAATCAAAATAAACGGCCGTGAGAAACTGTGGAGAGGCTTTACTTTGAAAGCAAATGTAAGGTTGTATTCTTTAGAATCATAGTCAACATCATTTTCTGGGGTTTTCAGTAGTATTGGTTTATTATTTTCAGTAGTACTTTAAATATATGGCACATACATACTTATGCCAGAAATTGTAATTGTTTGGCCATACTAAAGTAGCAGTAGGTAGGTAGGCAAACTACAGACTAGGGTGGCCAAACATTTTATTGGCTTTTAATAACATAATAATATGGGATCCAAAAACTTACATCGCATTTGTGTTCTGCATAGTAAGCTGTAGTTCAAAGTGTTATCAAATTTGGGTCGGGCTATAAAAAGCAGGGGTTTCAGATTTTCATTCGAATGCCTTCCAAATGATTTAAATGTATCACTATTAAAAAGTACTCTAGAATTTGTATTTGCAACTCCACGGCTTTCGCAGTACTATGGTCAAGGCTGGCTACATTTCACTTTCTGATGGCCAAACATTTCACCTGGCTCTCACGGACTGCTCTGGCTAAGGAAAACACTTTATTTATATAACAATATCTAGATTGCAGTTACACCCAAAATAGATTGAAGGAAAAAAATATGATGTAGGTAGTTAGAGATGTAAGTAGGTAACTACATAATAACCCTGTATTATAGAATAACGCTCAGTCGCAGGATAATAATGGTAGGGTACGTGCTCAACAAGACATTTGATTCACAAAATGATCAATTTTCAAAATATCGACGTGAACACCAATCGATGACTGAGCATCATTCGATGATACGGGCAATATAACTCACAAAAGTTGAATGATTTGCATAATGGTATGCCCCATATAATGCCCAAATATTTTAGCAATAATAGCACAGAGAGCTTAAAAAACATTTCTGGAGTTTCTTCATACCTTATTCATAAATGCATTTTGTCCTAATCCATATATTAAGATTAAGATAAGAAATATGCAATGAAGGACAAAAATCCTAACACTAAAAATTAACAGAAATATATAAAACGAAGTCTTAGTCAGGTTACAGTGGTTGGGTGCTGCGGAGCTACACAATCTAATTCCACAATTTCCATTTCACCATCGGAGGACAAGACGTACAGGTACACACCATCCATTTATGGTTGATATGCCTTCGATTCGCACAAAGCGGTTTGACTCGACATTTGTTATCCGAGCAGCGAAGGAATGGAACACTTTACCAGCGTCTTTGTTTCCCGATAAGTACAATCTGGAGCTCTTCAAGTCGCGAGTCCGCGAGACCGCGTCATCACTTTCCATCAGGTAAGATTGCAGTCAAATGGGCCTATTTAGTTGTAAAAAAAATCTAATAGTTATAACTCAATTTGTATTAACTCATAAAAAATGCATCACGAAATAGCTAGTCACGAAGACGTTACAAATGTTTATAGCGCATTATGACAACTGCACTGCCCATGAAATTGTTGCTGAACTTTGTAGTAATTCGGCACTTTCACTCGATTGTTGTTAATGTCGTGGAGAAAAGTTTACGCAATTCCGTGGCAATAGAGAATGGTCGTTTGATGCAAGAAAGCGGCAGGTCAAAGTATGATTCGTTTTATGATCAGGGCTGGTGTACCTACTTTGAGCGGTGAACATAACTGCGGTCGTGGTGAAACTCTCTCACTCTCTTACCACAGCGATTATAGGTAGGTAGGTAATAAATAATGCACAACATCTAGATAGGTAATTGTCTTAAAGAACGTCGTCTCTTTCACTCACAGGGAGATAATAGCTTCGCAGTGCGTTTGTCTCATAGAATTATAGCGTTAGCTCACATAATTCTACGGTTTGTCTCCACAATCTACAGACCCTTCACCGTAAGATGTCCCCTGATGTACTTATATTAATTAAAAATATGCAAGTATTATCTTAAATGTAAAGTAATATGTAAGCACTATCTAAACTTGTATGTACCCACCACAGATTAATATTTTTTACTTGGATATTTTTAAATAATATAAGTAGGTACTCGGGGGACACTGAACAGTCTGTAGATAGGTTGTCTCTACCTCGATGTGCATTTTTACCGCCGGTACGTGGCTGATACCTATCATAATTGCTACCATTTTGCTACAAAGTTAAATCTACGTCAAGTTTTACCTGATCTGATTCTGAATTAGGTGGACAAAATGCAAAACTAGCATTACTTAGGTATAAATGTAGGTACAAATCCATAAGTAGCATCATTGTAAGCCTGTTATGTTAGCCAGTCTGCAAGTATCTAATTATTATCAATAATTATGCTGATTTAATTGAAACATAATGCTGGTTGTCCTGCTCTATCATCGTGATATTTTATGCTCTAACGCATACCGCTCTACCAACCGCGACCATTTAGGTTTAGGTTTAAGATATTTATCATATTCACTTGCAAGTGAAAATACAAAATATTATTTTAAATGCGAGCAGGAACGAGTTAATAAATTGATGACAACACCATCTAGTCGAAAGATACACAAACGTTCAACAACATTGAAATTCACATGAGGGATACGCGGAATACGGATACGCCAAGGCAGCAGCTAGCGGCCACATCTGCTTGCTCATTTATTTAGGTTTGTGGATGGCATAAAGCTTTTTACTCCGGTCGCTAGATGGCGGATTATAAGAATTTAAGGAGGAGGTTTCTTTTAGGCATTGTCAGTTTCTTTCATCATCAAGAGATGGCGCTAGCGTATATTTTGGTATTTACTTTTTAAACTTTATCATGGCAGTGGACTTCGTTCAGCCAACGTAAATAAATCAAAAAAATACAAAATCCTCTTTGTTAAACTACACTACTGTTTCCAAAACTGTCGCCAATGCCATCTAGCGAGAGAAGTAAATAAAGCTGAAAAGACATGAAGACTGCTTAGTGCCTGGCTCGAAAGCTGGATAGATCAAAATTTAGGATACCAACCTAGTGTTTAAATTATGAAATGGTAAGTTTAGCACTTAAGTTTAAGTTTACCACTTTAAATAATGTAGATAGTACTGAACGAAGATTTGTCCTAAAAGGCCCTGTATAAGTTCAAATTTAGAAGTACAATTATTGCTCTATACCTACATCAGTTCCTAATATACCTTATTGTTGGTACCTACTTATCTCTAGAATAAAAAAGTTTGTCTCTCATTTCCGATTGGTTGGCAGGAGCAAGACAGAGAAACCGAAATCAGGCTCAGTGGAGTGAGTCAGCCGGGTACCTTACCTATATAGGAGAGACCTATAGGGCTAGCCCTTATAGTGTCTACCATCATCAATCTGTATAAGAGTAAGTCAATACTGGATATAATAATGAAGGCGATGAAGCCTCCTTTTCTTGTAACCTCAAATCGTAATGTTTCGCTGTGAATCAATCTCTGCAGCCCAATTTTCACGGAAAGATTCCGATACGAAATCTACACTCTTTATCCTTGACTAATAGGGACCTATTATATGCTTCTGTGCTTCAGGATAAAAGTGACAAAGAGTGTAGATTTCGAGCTCCCACACATTATGAATCGAGCTGCTGCATATTATGTATACTTGCAATCTGCTGCGTTACCTGAGCGCTATCCTTCTCTAGTTTACATCACTTTAAAATGCTATTGTAAGGCTTTCATGGTTACGCAGTTAAATTGGCTATGAAACTTGATTCACTTTTGTTCTTTATCCAGTACCTACACAGATTTTTCACTTGCAATTTCAATGAAAACTGAGTGGTAAATTACACTCAACCAACCGTAGGTAGGTACACTGTTACAATAAAAGTAGATTGATTGTGTAGGTACATAGGAGTTTTAGTTAGACTAACAGTTACGTCGGATCGAGAAGCAAAAACTACATAGACTTACGTAGATATAAGTACTTATAAGTCCTGCTACCTTGGATGAATTGTCCAAGCCTGCTACTAAAAGTTTTCTACTAGTAATTAAGTTAGATAACACTATTGTCTGATCATTTTCTTACCAGCAAAACAATCTTATTAAAAACCGCTCCAATGTCACTTACTCGTCCTCAAATTTCAACTCTACCAGTTGTGCCAAATTCCGAAACCGTGTCAATAGCGTCAGATAGATGACAATGCTCAAGTCTTACGTGATGTTACCAAAACGTTGTCCCACTTGGTAACGTAACTGTTACGGAACTGGCATTCCTCATGTTCCGGTAGGTTTAACGTCGTCGTCGTTAACTCGTCACCTACTTGTTGAAACATGGCTTCTTGTTTGTTCAAGTATGAATCTGCTGTGACTTGAATAACATGATGTTGTGATGATTTGGAGTATTTGTTTTAGGTTTTAGACTTCCGAGTGGCACTGCAATGGGCGGCCGCATCAGGCGAACTAATCACGGCGTCGCGTCATTCATTAACATAAAAAACAGTGTGATGGAAAGTGACTGATGGAATGGACTGACCACCTATTAGGAAAACTACTTAATTATGCAACTTTAAAACCCAAAATAGGTGATCACATTGTTTTCATCTTACTTTCTATATTCTTCATATTTCGCCCAAACTATGCATAATCGACTGGCCTATAGAATTTGCGTGTTCTTATGACATTTACGATAGGTATTATTGTATGAAAATTTCTCTTCCTATTTCACTCTCAAGCAACCAGGTAAGCTGTTATAATTTTAGTTGACAAAAATCAATGATTGCATGTCAACACAATATCTGTTAGGTATACGATAATCGAGTTTAACAACTGAATAAAGCAGAATAAAGCTCCTTACAACACCGCATTACTGCCATCGTTACAAAAACAACTCCATACCACTAAAGAGCAACAACAATGGTCCCATTAGAGGATGTCATCGTGCGTGCAGCGAACAAAAGCGCCCGGGAAGAGATAAAACAACGGAGTTTACTCGATCCGTCGCAAACGCTATCAACCATTGTGGGACACTACCTGCTGCCCGCTTCCTTATCCATCCAGTTGCAAAACCACCACCGAACATAATGGTAGCAATATTTGTGCTCCTATCCTTTGTGGCTATCGCCAGCGCCGAACATTCTGGTGCGTACTCCTCACCACAGTATGCCAAGAAGATGTACCCAATTAAAGGATTTGATTATGACAGCAAGGGTTTGTTGCCGAAAGAGAAGCCGCCAATACCTTTCAAAGACAGTGAGGAGTCTGCAAGGTACAACAGTGGAGCGAACGATACAGCTCAGTATGGTCGGTCATCATTCCTCGAGACTGCGGGCGATTTCCTAAGTGGTACAGGTGGTCAAGTGATGACGTCTTTAGCTAAAGACTTCATAGCGAGGTCTACGGGAAGCAGTCAGGTTGGTTTTGACTGCGTTTCGCAGGTTCGTATCGCACTGTACTTTAAATTTGCACGCATTGGGTTTGCATGAGTAATGCTTTTTGGAAAGAATGTCAAAGATAACGAATTTAAAAAGTGCTCTAGTGAATCATTGGTTAAACAAAAAAGTGACGTAACGAATGGTTTTTAATTAGCTACTTTTAGTGCTAGTGATTGTACTGGATTATTGTTATAGGTCCTGAGTTTGAATTTGACAAACTTGGTGATTCTGGTAGTTCTGAAGGCGTTGATCTTGGCAGCGGGGTTCTTTGGTGCTGGAGCTTGGAAAGGAGGTCACCACTATGGGAGAAGTCTTGAAGGTCAGTGATAGATAGATTCCAAAATCTTTGGTTCCACTTTTCATGCATATTATACGAAGTGCAAAAACTTACTAAAGGAGCTTTTTATATTTTTAAATCCAAGTCTTCTATCAACCTTATCAAGGTGTTAGAAATACTTAAATAATAATTCAAAAATACACTCCTATTTTATCATAAAACAGTGCTCTTTCCAGTGCACCTTATTTACATATTATGAGTGAGTTCTTGAGTTTTTCATACATAATGTGACAATGCCTATATCCAAATACTTTTTGATCTATTTTGTGAAATACCTACATATATTTTTCACATTAACGGATTCTACAATAACTGTTGTAGACTACCGTAATGCGGTAAACACCAGAAGGCAAACGACTAGCCTGTCACTTCAATCGTTTCCATTCAAAAAACTGAATTTAATAATTTGATATGACATAGTCAAACTTTTTGCAGCCTCAAACCTCTAAAAATCCGGACCTTTCCAGTCAATATCACCAATTCATTACAAATAAAGCCATCACCTTTTCCATCAACAATAAACCAGGAAGTGTCCTACTGACCACAGTAGCTAATAATCACTTCAAATGACCATCTGCCCTCCTTTGTCCCCGGCACGTGGCTACTCTTTAATCCAATACACTAGGATGCGTTTGTCGTGTCCACTGTCCACCCGTCTATAATCCTATTGGAAGAGGATAATCCTTGACGGGATGACCAGCGGAATATATGATCTGAGCCAAATGGACCGGTATTAGAGGTACCTATATTTCTACATCAATTATGCGTCCTTTTTCGGGCTTAGCAAAAACGGGTTAATGTTTGGTTGACGTTACCTTAACATTCGGTAGGTATTACATGTCAGTGTATGTATTGGGATAAAGCATGGTGATTTAGAATAGTAAGGAAGCTATAAGGTCTTTTTTTAACGGGCTATTAATGTTGCCGTGTGGTTCTCGAGTGGCGACCACGAACCGGAAGACACAGCGTAGGCCGGCCCCCCACTCGGTGGACCGACGACCTGGTGAAAGCCGCGGGGAGCCGATGGACGCAGGAGGCGAGCAGCCGCTCAAGGTGAGCTCTGGGGGAGGCCTATGTTCAGCAGTGGACGTCTTCAGGCTGGTGATGATGATGATGATGATTAATGTTGGTTTCTACGACCTATGCGGCGCTACTACGCAGGAGACGGATGCATAAAGCACCTAGCTCTCAAAAGTAGGAGGCAACTCGGTATCTCAAGTATGCGAGATTTGGCTTTGGCCCTTGCCGGTTGAAGAAGCCAATCAAACACTGATACGCCCGTGAGGTCGTTGTCTGATTGTGTTAACTAAAACGCTTGTATCTTATAGCTTCTTTATATTATGCATCTATCACTAGAAGCTGATTTTTTATACGATACGTTTCGATATTTTCGATTACAGACAACAAGAACGCCTCGTTCATCACTCAAGATGAGATCATGCTGTACTTGAGCTACCTAGCGGGCCAGCATACGAAGAACTACGGCTGCTTGTATCTGCTGTCATGTAATAGGCCTCGGCAGGCTGGACTATACGCATCTGGAGCCGAGCTGCTGCTGCAAGGCGCTAAACTGATGCAAGGGTATGTTGTCTGATTGCTTAAAACTAATTTGACCAAACTGTTTCATAAAGACTTTAGAGGTGTTTTACTTAGTCCAAAAAACTTCTTACTTATCACATTATTACAAGTACCAAACTAAGCTAAGCTCTACTAATTAAAAAGTACCGAAATGGTGCCGATTCTAAGTCACATTCCATAAATCAAAACTAAACTATAGCGGTACTTTTCTGATAAATTGGATATGAAAAAGACGAAGATATTTTAATTTATTATTTACGTTTAGCTTCAAAGAGTGCGCCATAAAATTAACACTATTAAACTAATTACCGCAGAAGAACTAAAGTGACCGATATAGCTCTTAGAATTAGCAAGTTAAAATGGCAATGGGCAGGCCACATCGCTCGTAGAACTGACAACCGATGGGAAATAAAGGTTATCGAGTTGGCGACCACGAACCCGCGACGCTTAACACCAGGCAAACGAGTAGCTCGTCACGTCATACGTTTACATAAAAAAACAGTGTTTTCTCTTGTTTTATCTTTGACTAATTTAAACTTGGTAGAAAGAAACAAAACACAAACCAAGTTTACGCTACACAATGTTTATATGGAAGGGGTTAAGGTGGAACGTTTCACTAGCGCGGCAAATTAAAATTTTCTTGCGTTCTTTTGTCAATAATAGCTTAATTACTAAACGTGATTACATTAAAACTAATTTAACGTAAAGAAAGAGAATGTATCAACAAATTACGATTAAAAGTATCTCCTAGGTTTAACGACAAAATGGCAATAAACAAATTTCGTCTTAGTTTTTCAGTCTATTGCCATTTGTCGCTAAACTAATGATATGTAGGTGATACTTTTAATTGTAATTTATTAATACATTCTATTTATTCGCGCTAAATTAGTTTTCATGTAATCACTTTGAATTTTTTTTTTGTATGTGTGGGACATGTCACGCAGCGCCATCTAGCCTCAAACTAAGCATAGCTTGTACTATGGGAACCAGATAACTGAATTAACAACTGAAACCGATAATTAAGCTATTATTGGCAAAAGAACGCCAGAAAATTTTAATTTACCGCGCTAGTGAAACGTTCCACCTTAAGTGTATACTGTTTGGTATAGATATAGTATACATGTGTGTCTATTAATTTCAGAAACAACGTTGAACTGGGTCAGTATGAGAACATCTCTGAAAACATCAAGCAAGCTGCTGATTGGGGTGAGAGAGGTATGGCATGTGACTTACGGTACAAATGTGGAGAGTAGGTAAACAAATTATTCAAATAAACACATTTTTTTAAAGACAATAAGTCTCACATGAGTCTTGGATTGTGGTAAAACAGCGTCAAAGAATTCTGTAAGTAAATTCGTTCATACTTTTACACATCCTTTTTTGAAACTCAGTGTATCAAGTCAATCACAGAACACGGACAAGTTTTCAATAATCGAAACGTTGTAGGCCAAAACGGTGTGTAGTGGTTTGTAATTTTGCTTGTTAGATATGTCGCCAAAAATCTCTAAAGCTGCAGTGACACGATCAGAGTTTTCTCGGACCGAGTGGACTCGTATATATAGGAGTAAGCTTCGTACGAGTGTACTCGGATATCGGTTGACATTATCATAGTTCACTCGGAACGTTTTCTTCATACTTTTCGTTGTTGCTTGCAGTCAACGTCGAATTTTTTTTTGGATTTTGTATTGAACTTTCACTACTCGTATACGAGCCAGCTCAGACAAGTTAAGCGCGGTCCGAGTCTACTCTGCTCGGATACAATTGTCCGAGTGCGCTGGGACTATCGGTGCCAACGATACGAGTTGCGTCCGAGTAGCTATCCGAGTCCACTCGGTCCGAGGAGACTCTAATCGTGTCACTGCGGCTATTCAAAAGTACCTATTATTTTTTATATAAACTAATGATTATTTACTACAGCAACTGTCTTTGCCCAGTAAAAGTAGTTCGCCTGCCTATTTTATTATATTCTGAGAGGTGCAAAATGTAGAGCAGTGTGCTATACGTTTTGCAAGTTTTTCCTATAAAATTGTTAGAGCTTTACTGTGGCTTCTAGCTTAATATTACCTTCATAAACTTAACTATTAATTTATAAATATTTCCAAAAACATGTAGTACATACAACGAATGGGACTTCTGATAGACATAAGTACCCTACTAATCCATTATAAAAAATAATTAAACTACTTCACAGTCGTATTTAATTTGTTTTTATCACTGCTATTATCTAATATTAGTGGCAGTATTCTGTGATCACAGAATACTGAAATTCTATTAGTCTGTAGTAACCATGTAAATAAAACGTAATAATGTAGTCAAAATACTGGACATTGTTTATTATTCTAGTACCTATTTAGATACTCCTCATTTCATCAACACGCTGACATCAAGACCTTACTACGTATACATAGGTACGTATTAGTAATAAAATACATTATATTTTTTTTATACACTATCGAATGTTACATTAAAAATTATCAATTGTCTCTTTCAGCACATATTGTTCGAATCACGACCAACTTAGCTCTTTGACTAACCTTATTGTGTGGTTAGGCATTAGGCGATAACAAAAGAAGTGGTATTTACAACTCTGCCCTAGCACGGATGGTAGACCAAATTGTCTTTCCCCTGTTTACTCCCAAGTAAGTATGAAGAAAGTGACATGAAACGGGGAAAGACAATCTTGTCTACCATCCGTGCTAGAGCAGTTAAACTTCGTTTCACAATTTTAGGCCTCTGCATTCACCATGCCTTAGCACTTAGTACTTCAACTTGGACGACCGTTGTTCCTTCCCAGTGACAAGGTTGTAAAAGAGCACTAGTCTTGAATAGTAGTGGCCCATGTGCTAGGGGGCTACAACAACTCTATGCGTGCGGTCGTCATTTTGGTTCGCTCTCCCCGCGCGGTATTCTGCGTATGAAATATAGCCGTCCCCATCTGCGTCATCTGTGGCTAGTGTTTTGTCTACCATAGCTAAAAGAAAAAAGTTTAGTATAAACAAGTGTTCTAATTTTAAAAAGTTGACACTGTATCTACTTAATAACATAATCATAGACCTAGAATAAGTATTCTTGCTAATCCTGCATATTATAAGCATGAAATTAAAGAGCTGCTGAAGAGGTGATTTGATTTGAAGCCAAGCCGTGGGGTTCTGGCGTAAGAATAGAATCAACAGAGATATCATAAACTTCGTAAATATGTTTTGGACATTATTGTATATTTTTTTATAATATGGGAGTTTTTTAATGTAAATTTACCTATGAAATCATCACATTAACTTTACAGTTATTAAAAAAGAAATAATACCAATATATCCATCCAGTTCGTCAGCTTCCGGTTCGATCACTGAATTCTCGTCGGGGTCTGGAGATTCATGGTCAGCCATATGATAAATTGCCTGAAAAATATCAAAAACATTTTTTTTGAACGCTTGTAACACATTACCATTATTTGATTGTAATGTTTTAGCATAGCGATTTTCTTCACAATATCCATCACAAGTTTGATCACAAGTTCGATCACAGGTTCAATCACAAGTTCGATCACATGTCCGACCACAAAATCGATAGCACAAAAAATATCTGTTTATTAGTAGAGGCAGGATAGCAAAAATATTCTAGCTCTACGGTGCCTGCTGTTGATATTGTAATTAAAATTATGATCGAGGTTTGTACATAAACTTAATCGATATTATGACGGGAATTATTTTGCACACTAGTTCGACATTTTAAATGTTTACCTAACAATGTTTCTGAATGATCAGTTGGACTGGACGCGTAAATCAGAGTCAATTCTGGTAATGAATTCGGTATAGTCTACATATAAACAAATTCTAATACCATGTCAATCAACAGCGTTTCATAATTTGGCCGATCTGAAACTGCGGCCTTGGTGTCAGCTTTTTGATACATTTATTTTTTTATTTTTCTGCATTTCCAGGCCACTCAAAACATGGTAAGTATTATTTATCATTTAGCGGAATCATACCATTTTCGAGATTGAAACTAGTTCGATACTTCAGATTAAACATTATTATCTCGCAGATGCACCGATGGGGAAGAAAGGTTCTCGAGTGGCGACCACGAACCAAAAGACTCAGCGTAGGCCAGCCCCCTACTAGGTGGACTGACGACTGGTCAGAACCGTGGGGAGCCGTTGGCTGCGAGAGGCAAGTAGCCGGTCAAAGTGGCGCACTATGGGGAAAGCTTATGATGATACTTTACAAAAAATACCTTCACTGTGTAGGCACAACATTTTTATTCTCTTTAATATTTTACCTTTAGCATTTCTAGGCCGTCCAACATTGAGTTCCTATCGAAATCATGTGCTGAAAAGTAGTGGAACTCGAGCTCTTCTGGTGTCATATGTAATAAAACTTCTGGGGTTAGAACTCCTGAGTCTTCTTCTAAATGTCTGTAATATAGAAAAGTTGATTTCAGTATTTTACCATAGTTTTCTCCAGAGAGATTTGGCAGAAGGACATTTTTGTGAAGACATTTTGAGAAGAATCCGATGTGCAAGAAGCTCTCAATAATCATTCTGTGGGTTGACATTTGGGTATTATTTTACGACGGATTTGAGGATTTGCTAATGGTGCTTTATTGGTATTAAATGCCTATAAAAGTTGTAAGGGAGGTCATTTTCAGCTGTGGATGATTTCCGCTTAGTTACATAATGCTAAATAAGGCAAAGTCCCGTGTGGTCCCGGTTACGAATAGGACCACCCCATCTCTTCCCGTGGGTGCCGTAGAAGGCGGCTAAGGGAATATCCAGGGAATGGGTCGCAGCGTTCCCCTCGGTCTTGGTGGCAATCAATCTTCACCTACTGCGATCACCAAGCCGCCTGCCAAGCGTGGTGATTATGGCAAACCCCCCCCCCCCCTAATGACAAGCACAAATAAAAACGGCCCCCAGTCCCCGGCAGCTCTGCTATCCCGTGGCTGTAGCGGCCACGGTAACGGCAGGGCAAGGGGTGCGAAGAATCCCCGGCAGACGCCCGGCTACGCAGCGTAGGCCGGCCCCCCACTCGGTGGACCGACGACCTGGTGAAAGCCGCGGGGAGCCGATGGATGCAGGAGGCGAGCAGCCGCTCAAGGTGGCGTGCTCTGGGGGAGGCCTATGTTCAGCAGTGGACGTCTTCAGGCTGTTGATGATGATACTATACAAGTATACATAGCTCATGTCTGGTTATACACTAAGATCTCTTGGTAGCGGGTAGAGAATATATATTTATGTTCCTTGCCCCAGATATAATAGGTAGGTACTGATGTGATGATCATAGATATAGAGGTCAGGACGTAGGGTTTCAGTATGTAAATATAGTAGGGCATTATTTTGTTTTGGACCATAGGTAAAGAAAAGCCCTGACATTAAAAAAAATTATGTCTATGTCAGGAAATTACGTTTTTAACGCACATCTACATTTATTCTAAGTCAGTGCTTTATTAGTTTGAGATTTATGCCTTCACTGAGAGGCTATACGTAGCTCATCACGGCATTCGTTTACACAAAACTCACTAAAGCCATTTGAATCTGTAAATTATTGTCATGACAACTTACACGGTATCGTGTAACAGCTTGGTGTTTGCAGTGAGAGGATCTGATCCTATCGGCTTGTAGTGATGATGCTGGTGGTCCACGGGTAGGCCGTGAGGATGGTGCGGACCGCGACGCATGCCGTGCACAATAGCGCTCATCATCAGGAGCAAGCATGCTGGAGGTACATCGATGAGTGAGAGAGAGATAAATATCAGGAGAAAACGTGCCGAGAACAGAATGAGATAGAAAAGGAACGTCTTAACATCTTCACGCATTGGAAAATCGGTGTTTATAAATTGCATTTAATGAATTCATGGGGCGATGCGCTTGACTGATGCGGTGCTGTGATTTTTTAATATTCTATTTTTTCTTTTCATCGGATCTTCAAGTCAGACCATCAAAATAATGAAAGACTTACTTTCAAGGTAGGAATTTGAGTTTGTAAAGGTCATAACTATGTAAAAATATCTCTTATAAAGAATACTAAATACCTACTATATTTCTCATTGGTTAGACAATTAAACAGCGGGTCTATTTGCTAATAATCAACTTGTAAATGAAACATTTACTACCTAAGCTATCAGGCTCATTGGTTTGCTACTAATATTCAAGTGATTTTCAATACATTAAATATTTTCATCAAGCCAATAGATAAGTAATAGATACCTACCTATACACTACTGTTAATAAGTTACCTTACTTTTGCAGAAAATTACTAATAACAAATAATTTGACAATTGAAACAATCGCAACTAAAAACATTATCAATACCTGTGTATTTGAAGGGCTTTGTTAAAAGGGGTACCTACGTATTTAGGGCAGCTGGGCCGGCGCCCCCTGGGGACCTTGTACCCCGCCGGCAGACCCCCGCGGGGACGCAATATTCACACCTCATTTCACAAGGACCCTGCCCATTACATTTGTCATCGGCTCGTCAAAACCACGTCAAATCTAAAATTCGGTAGGAGGATATGTTTTAAAATTAGCCGGATTATTTGTAAATTAAATTTCTAGTGTTATAATTATTTTTCGACGAATAAGTTTTAATTCATTGTGTGCATTTTATAGTCCGACCTAAATTCATTCAAATGTTTTTTTAAATAAATTTGTAAGTGCAAAGCTCGGACGTATCGTATTATGGTACATAGTAGTTCTGTACATGTCAAATAATTTTACTACTACTAAAACTTATAGATTAATGAATTTTCTTGCATGAAAATGTTCATCTGCCCCATAGTTAGTATATGAGTTTAAATGAAGCTATTAAGCTCTATAAGTATAATTTCGATAAAAAAAAGTTCATGTTTTAGTTTTGTATTAATTCAATTTAATATATTTATAGTGGTTTACTTACTATGCATATTTCTATAGGTAGGAATCATGCTTGATAAGAATTTATCTGATGGTACTTAAACTCATTCAGAAAAACGATCATGAAGTTTCATTTTCAAAACGCAACATATTCTGAAAGTTATCCAGTATCGCTGCATCAAAGAGTTGTAGCAGAAAAACAAAGGCGAATCAGGTGGCTACCCTTCCTACGAAAAATCTATTACAAAGTACTTTCAATAGATCGAATGCATAATTTATTTAGGGCCCCTTTTGGAACAGTTGGCCGTACGGAAAGAAGAGACCGGTCTTTAATCGGGCCCTCTTTATTATAGGGTACAAAATGGACCCGTAATGGAGTACAAATTATGCGTTTGCGATGACAAGTGCGGAGTGCATATGTCGGAGTGTCCGTAGTAAGTGCAAAGCGTACACACGGCTCGAGAGTTTATAGATCATGATGGCTACTCAACTTTAAAGGTGATAACAATATTAGAGATAATTAGATGCCCGATTGCCGTGTGATCCCGGCGTTAGAATAGGATCTCCCCATCTTTTCTCATGCCGTAAAAGCCAGCTAAAGGAATATTCAGGGAATAGGCAAATCTATGCATTCACCCCTGTCTGCATTAGGTAATCTACCTACTGCGATCACCAAGATGCCTGCCTAGCGCGGTAATTATTGCAAACGGGTTAGTATTAGAATGGCTAGATCGCAATGACTTCATCTCACTTAGACCATATCTCAAAATATCAGAGTCGTAATTTGACTTCATCTCATCTAGTCCACATCTCAAAATGTGCAATTAGCAGAATGACTACATCGCTGTTAGTAATCATCACAAAAAGTACATGGTCAGAATTGCTAAGTCGGAAAATTACTACAAAGCAAAAAGTCTGGACAGTCACACACAAAAATTATTACCTATTATTTAAATATCTTTAAATTATTGCATATACCCACTATAATACTCTATTAATTTTGTATGCACCTCCTTGTTTGCAATATAGAAAAGTTCTGTTACTACAAAGTCATACTTATATTTATTTAATACTTTATGCACATAACGTGTACAAGAAGTACTTTTGACTTGTAACAGTTATGAAAAATAGCCCCACTTATAAGAGCATAAAATAGAATTATAATATAACTAGTACAGAAACATCTTGCGGTCATCCACCACCATGTTGGTCATAGTAGCAGTGTGCAAAATACCTGTATTTTACACAAATTAGTTGAGCCGTTTTTACGTGGATTCCACATAAACATAAATTACAAACTGTGTATGTTGGATATTTAGATCAACGGAAGTCTGGTGGGCGATATGGGGCCTCAATCGAGCTAACTCTCCCAACTTAGATCATAACTAAGATAAACTTGGCCGTACTTGTAGTACTTGTTAGCCAACCTTGCCTCCCATGTGTCACAGAATCAAACCAGCACCCCATCAGCACGCAGCCCACCGTATTATCACCCTATAACACCATAATCCTATACGCGATTACAATACAATGCTATAGAACACGGGTCGCGGATTCCTTTATTCTGGACTGGACTTTGGTTACATTTCGGTTTTGTAATCGCAACCTGTCGCATTTCATGTAGGTATAATAGTTGTTTTAATTTATCTATACTTTAGATTGTTTGATACTCCAGTCAAGAATGATGGGTCATTTGTAATATGTATAATCAATAATTACTCATTCCACTGTCAAAAAAATGAGAAACTCATCATTATAATACTCGTATATATCATTATAATATCGGAAAATCCATGCCACGATACGAACTAGCAAAGTCGGACTTGAACTAAAATTTACCACCTGCTGAGGCATTCGGTATAAATTAGCGAATAATTTTGGGATTGAGGGTTTGGGGAAAAACTCTACCAACATTATTTTAGAATCAAATTCTTAGAATCGCTGTAGGTAAGTCATCATCGTCAACAGCCTGAAGACGTCCACTGCTGAACATAGACCTCGCCCAGAGAGCGCCACCCTAAGCGGCTTGAGGTAAGTTCTGCAATATTAGGGCCCAATTTTCAAAAACAGTGTGGTCTATTACTTATGTAACGTCTAATGTCGAAAGATACCCATTGGAGTAAACTGCAATAAACCACTAAATAATAGCTTTCTGTTCTTAGTGGTTCGAGCATTGTATCATTTATGTTGCTTTTCTATTTTTCTTGGACTCTTGTTGAGCACCTACTTCAAAGGGCTTATGTAAATAACATTTTCTCGAAAAAAAAACAAATTTTTCAAAAACCAGTTCTTTTGCATGTTTGATGTTTCCGTTAATAACAATAGAAAACTTCCATTTCACACGTGTTCAGAAACTAAAGAGCTTAGTACCTAAATTTTCAAACCACACAAGATTATCAAAGCCATTGACATAAATATTACTCTAAATCTATGACTACTTATAATAAGTATACCATTGTATAATAAGTAGGTGCATATAACAACTAAATCCTAATATTTTAAGATCTATTTAAACAAATACCTATGCAAGGTATTCCTCCGTCCCCAGACTTATTCCACCGAGATCTAGACCAACCCAGACATAACGAAACGCGTAAAAATTATTTTTGATTTTTACCATAATTTGGTGTATCGTATTGCAGTTATTATTTGAGATATTGCAATGAATTGAGTGAACTTATGTCGATTTGAGCAGATTTTTACCTTAAAGTTAGTGGTTCTTACCTACCATCAAGTCTCATCTTGGCAGCATCACAAAACTGGATTCCTTTGTTTATATTTTACAAAAATCACAAACTTTGACACAGTCATGAGATTATTTCACTTTTGCTATGTCAGGAAACGTCAGACTGAAATCAATATTTGAGCGCACGCGCAACAAGCCCAGGCGATTTTAATCTCTAAATAGTTATCCTTAACTGCTAAGTTCGTTTGTAGTTGTATTTGTGTTTTCACGCATGCCCTTCGAAGACAACGATGCTGAAAATAGCCGAGTTGTCTGCATGGTCGAGAGATGTCGTTAGTAGTCATTGAAATCGTTAAAGTGTGTTTAATGGTAGCTTTCATTTAGATAAACTGTACGTAGGTAGGTACAACAAAGTATGATATGAGTACAAATTATTAAAAACTAATACTTAAATAAGGTTTGTTTTTAATAAATGCCTACTAATAAAGAATAATTAGTAGGTAGGTACTTAACAAATAAAAAATATGGTAGGTAAGTAAATATTTAATGCACAGACGATTTTTGTACACATGACTTTGTATTCCTATAATGTCATACTTGTATCAAGCACTGTGCAACTCTCTTTCTTTTACTTAAATAAGTTTCACAATATAAATATTATCATATTGTCCTGAAGTTTTAGAAAGAATAGGTATGTATAAAAAAGCTCAAATAGATACCTACCTATTAAAATAACATTAAGGGGACTTTACATTTTGGCGAGCTTACTTATAGTACCGCGCGCGCGGTACCAAACTCGCAGCGTCCGTATTAGGTTTGACCGAATATATCAAGTTTCATTTATTGATATATAAATAAGAGCATTAATTTAAAATTATGAAATAATTTGTAGTAGTTTAGAAAAATGATGAACTTTATTTTGGTAACAATATTTTGTCGATATAATATAAAAAGCTCCGGAGATATCAGAACTTTAGTTGAAACCTTTTTGATTAAAAATCAAATTTGATTTAATATTTTTTTAATTGCTTTAAAAGGTAAAAATAAAAATCTGATCTGATAATATGGAAGTACGGGAAATATTTAGTGGAGTATAATTTAGTTTGGAGACTTACGTTACAAGGTTTTTTTTTTTTCAAATTAGAGCTCTCAAATCGGGTCTCTGTGTGTTTTTGCCAAAACGACCAGGAGAATGATGATTATAATACTAAATAAATAGGTAAATTATTTCAAATTCGCTCTGTTATTATCGCAGAACTAAGATGAAATTAAGGGTATTTGCCATATAATGGCTAAGTATAGACATTAAAGCTATGCATCAAATATTGACGACGAAAACCTTGCAACTACGCATACAATTTTGTAAAAGCGCCCTTAAAGAAATGAAGTAAACATCAACGAAATCAAAATTTCATATCTCTGGAGATAATGCAAAAGCAATTGCAAACAGATATTTAAACAGATATTTTAAGTAAACAGATATTTAGTGGAAAGCTATCTACAACAGTTTAGTTATATAATAGATACCTAGCTCTATATATAGTGAAAATCCAAACTCATCACCGTGTTTACAACCCTCTATCTTAGCATACAATCTAAGCATACTTATCCAAATATCTTTGTCAACAACTCGAAAACTGAGAACATAGCTCCATCCACCAATAATAACCCCTGAAATTTCTCTGTACGACTCATTTTCTCTTAACTCTTTAGTGAAATAGATCTTTATTCCTTTAAAGATACGAACAGAATTTGCTGGCACAACAAGAAGCTTCACCCAGTGAAGAACAACTCAAGTGCGTTTCGGTATACATTTGGAAATTTAGATTCTAAGTCAATGTAAGCAAAGTTGAGTTTGGTATAGTGCGGAGATTAGAGAAGGCTTTTTGTTCTGAAAATGTTTATGTTTATAGCGATCTGTTGTGGGGAAGTTAAAAAGAGACGGTCGTATGTAAGCATGTGAGGGGGCATATGATCAATACGTGTATCCGAAGCTGCGTAGTGTTGGGAACAGCTCTAATGGCCGTTTTCTTACATTTGCATTCTAATTGACTTCTCCGCTTGAAGCCTTCGGTGCTCCTTTTGCCTGTCGCATGTGAAACGCAAATTGAGACGAATTACTTTCTTTCTGTACTAAAGTTAGGAACTTACATTTGCTTTGACTTTTCGTGTTCATGTTTGAGACAAGTAAGCGTTAGGTATTGCTATAATTTTGAATTAAGAAGTTAGTACAGTTGATTTCCAAAATCACTCGTAAAATGTATGAAACAGTAGCGTCTCGTCCCACGCTAATTATCGGTAATATGTGTACCTACAACTGTAAAAAACATCCATAGACCTTTAACGCGTATAAATTTTGAAGTAGGTAAATCGTTTCTAAAGTCACACAGTCATAACAATACTAAATTACAACCATAAAAGTTTATTATATAGTACGTAGTGTATCCCAATAAACTACTCATTATTAACAAATCTCATTTTGCCGAGACCATCAAGATAAAGCATGGTATTTCATTAAGGTATTTTATTAATCCCCTTTTATAAAAGTTTACCAAAATATGAAGCTTATTTATTCCAAAGCACATAACCGAAACATAAATCCGTGCGTTAGGAACAATAAATTTTCGGTTTTCTGTATCAAACGGAGATTTGCGGCGTAGGGCGGGCTTGGGCGGCGTTGCCAGGCAACCACCCCCGAAGTAGGGCGGGGGTGGCCCCCTTGGATCACTTTTAAACTTTCATGTCGGAAAGTTTTTAAGGTTTGCTTGTGGCTCTCAGATTCGCCATCTTTTTGTTTTAAGCCTCTTTACGAGCAACCGACATTACTACAGTGTAGGTGCTTTTAATTTTTGCAAGAAATGCGCAGACTTTTTGTAAACAGGTAAAATGGGTCGTTCTTTATTAATGAGAATGGAGATACTAAGAAGCAAATTGTGCTTTGTTTTTAAGTAACTATTAAGTACAAACTATTTGATTCCACGTTCATAATTAGAACTGCTAAGGAATAGAATGCCCTGCCGGATAATGGGGCGTTTCACACCACGTGTGGTTCACACCGCGGTGTGAATCGCCCAAGTGCTCTAAATGTATAGGCTTTTTCGGACCACGGTGCGAATCATCCTCTGCTATTATAATACTTAGGCGATTCGGACCACGTTGTGAATTGCCAGCGTCTGTTTCCGGCAAGATATGACCCGGGCGTGTTCAAGAGAAGAGTGAATAGGTACTTACTTAGCTAGCATGCTACATCTTCGATCGCATCGTCACTTTCCGCGAGAGCGTGGTCAAATGCTAGATAAGTCTGATGTAAAAAAAAACGTTAACGGGCGTTACTACGGGCAAGGTTAAGTGTTATGTTCCTAATAAAACTGCATACTAGGTTTTTTTAAATTAACTGGCCGCCTAATAAAAGACATTTGTTAAAATATAAGGTCTCAATGGATCATAAGGAATACTTTTCCCAAATCAAATCGTAGTCGTTCTAAACTCCTTTTCATGATTTGTACCGATCTAATAATTCGATAAAGTAATCGTAAAGTAAAACACTACTAATGTATAAAAAAAATACTGTTCTGTACCTCTTTATTCCCTTATCCATCCTATTTAGCGCTACCGTAGAACTCACTAAGGGCCAATTTCACCGTTCGTATCACAAAACGAGTTTAATAGAACTAAGTTCTGGATAAACGGGTTTAAATGTTGGTTTTGATCTAGATTTACATCATACAAATTTCACCAGAAACATTTTGATCGCGTTTGTGGAAACCAAGTTTAAGGCCGCAAAACAAGAATATCACAGAGTACCATTTTATAAACCAGAGAATATTGTCTATAATTAAAGGCAAATGTCATGTTTGTGATGTTTGACAGGGGCAATCTGTCAAAACCATCTAAACTCGTTCAACGAGCTAAACGCCGAAAATTGGGCGTTCAGAGTTTGAACTCGCTTAGGCTCTAACTGAGTTCTGTTTATGTTGGTGAAATGAAAATTGTTGATCTAAACTCAATCACAAGCTTGAACTGAGTTTAGTTTGAATTGATCGCGTTTATTTGTAACGGTGAAATCCGACCTAAGTGTTTAGTAAAGTGTTTGACAACAGAGAAATGGCGAAAAACGAAAAACAAAAATAAAAATGTTGGAAAATTTACCACGCTACTTATCTGTGCTATACCTGTGTACCCAAAAAGAAAGAAGATTGTGCGGATTTATTTCACGCAGTACATTTTTTAAGCAACGTTTTATCTATTACCATAGATTTTTCACATCAATCGTGAACGTGTAAGTTTAAGTCGACACTTGTTATTTTTAATACCTACCAGATAGGCTTGCTTTCAAAAAATATTTTTATTTGAATGAAATGTTCGACTTGAACATTGTATCACGATTGAGCGTTGTTCTGTATTACGAGCCTTTTTGTTAACAGGTTAATGCTGTTGGTCTCTACCGACCTTTACAGCGTCACCGGGCAGGAGGGCGACCTCCATTCAGTGTCTGAATGTGTTACGCTGGTATATCCTATACGTACCTGAGCCAGAAGGACTAGACTGGTCCGATGATCCTATAGCGTAACTGATACTACGGCTGCGGTATATAGGATTGTCCGGATAGCCCAAGACGTTTCTCGGGTGGTGACGATGGGGAGGTATTTTTTTTAATGTAAATGAATGATGTGACGATCTAGCCGTTCACCTGATGTTAAGCATCACGGCTGCCCATAACAGATTGCAAGTATTACGAGCGGGTGAATAGAGTATTAGGGACATTCATTTGTTTAATCCGTTTATAAAAAGAACAACAGTTACCTTAATTGTAATTTAAAATTTACTTTTAACTAATGGCACCTCACGATTTCACCCGCATGACCCGCAATTTATGTTTCCATTTGTGAACTCTTCATTACAGGATAGGATGTAGGTACGATATTCTTTGTTGATCTACTGTGTGCATCATTTTATCAAAATTGGTCCTGCCATTTTGCCTAAAAGACAGACAAATAACAGATAACGTCTCTTTTTTATTTATTAGTAAGAAGGGGTAAGGATACGAGTTATCACCTAAAATTAGTTTAATTTGTTAGTTATGCTCTTTTTTTCTTATTACATAATTATTGATTAAATTTATTAATACTGTAAATACGTATATTAATACACACTTTGACTTTTATCTTTATACTTCATCATTACCGTTATCACTAGCTGTCTTAGGAAACATGCAAGGATACCTACCATAGAACGCCGTGTCTTAATACCCTTCGTCTTTTAAACAAAGAATATAGTGCTATATATCTATAAATATTGTATAATACATGTAGGCACCTACCTGAACTTTTCACTAACCAGTATCTCATTTATTATTTTAGAAACAACCTACCCTAGGCATTAAAAATCCAGCTCACCACAGTTTTGTACCAAGAACACAAAGTTTTTAACTCCGAGAGAGCACTGTACAAAATTGATGAGGTACAGAAACCACGCGGCCTGCCAAGCAAGCAACCCAAAGGTGGCTTTTAGTGCCTAATTGCCGGGCTTTTAAGACTGCCTCGCGTTCGTTTGACGTCGCAACTGGCAACCCCGGTACTGGCGACGAATAAACGTTTTCTGTCGAAGAAAATAGATTCAAAACGTTGACGGTTTGTAAAGTTGATTTCTATCAAAGAGGTTTAAAAACAAAAGAGACGGAAAGGTTCATTTCAAAAGTTTGGAAAGATAAAAATCTACTTATTTTCGAACAAGCCGGGCGAAACAAAGAAAAAATTGCTTACTTACCTATATATTTAACATCAAAACCTACTTATTTAGGTACCTACCTAATTTAGTAGGTATTTTAATAGATAATTTAAGTACTCTCGCTAAACTAATTATTAACAGCTCATTATAACGAAAACGGTATTAGTTAACATTAGAATCAAACTTGATCCTAATGTACTAATTTGAGATCTAAGAATTTAAGAATGTTTTCCAAAGTAACCTAGATATTCCAGATTTTAGTGATCATAGGTGGTAGACAATTACTAATATCTACTAAAGTTAATAGACACTTAGGTACCTATATAGGTACCTAACTACTTTCTCAATATTCTATCGATCAAAAAAATACAACAAAGCTTCTATTGGGCTGGCGTTATGCCAAATACTCATTGCCACGTGGCTACAATAAAAAAGTTAACGGTTCTAATTCCAAATTAACAGTGGGCGGGAACGGGCGCGCGCTATAAATTAGGCGGCAATTTTGACAGCGGGGTAACATAGAATTTTCCTGTCAAAATATTATTGCAAACAATCGACATTTTGACTTCAGTAATTTCGATAACACCCATCCTATGAATTTAACAAAACAAAACCACAATTAGCATAATAGTAACTTTGAGACTTGTATTGTTAAAATACAATGAGCTTTTTAGCGGGAACTAAGTAACGCCTCTTCTTTCTCTGTGAGGATTTTTGCCCGCTAATATATTTGTTTTTTTTTTTCTTATATTTTGGCCCCACACACACATAGTGTATTTAGTCAGTGCCAATTACTTATTGTCATTTTTTTATTGTGTTATAGAATATTTCACGTAAAGTCAAGTCTTAGTCACAGTCTGGGTAGTCATAGTCCAGTCTAAGTCCAATAGTGGTCAGGCCACCACTTTATTAAACACTTCTATGGAATTTTGGAAGCAATAGGAAAAACCAAATTTCACCATATTATTTCACTTACCCACACTCATGCTCGTAATTCAGCACTTAATGCGTTAAACGCCACCAATTTTAAACTTTAACACTGGGAAAAACACAAGTTTTGAAAAATAACATAATGCAACGACGTGAACCTTTCCGCGTTCCCGCCAAAACTCGTTTGTATATTAGTTAACAATATAAGAGTTGGCGTTATAGATATTATAGTTACTTACACAAGTATAATTATAATAATTAATTTGTAGGTAGCATTTAAGATATTATTGAGAGACAAATTATCTCAAGTGGGCCACTCAAATCTGAAGCATTAAATAAATAATTAATACGGGAAAATGGTTCAAAAAGGATATGAATTATAGAATTAGCTGTCAAAGGTTTCGTGGCGGCCAGGAGGGTGATTTTACTATGCACATTTTGGTTCCGTCACGTTTCCGTATGAGAAGGTTTTGGTGAACCTTTTCAAGGGCCAGCAGTATTCATATTTTTAAAGTCCAAAATATTTTGTATTTTAAGGTAGTTAGCCCCAGTTTCATTTAGGTATGATCTTCTTTGGGTATAGTAGCATAGTAGAGTAATTCAAGGTAGCGCAAGTAATGATACTTGCGCTACCGTTTTATATTAAGTATACCGATACTATTATTGCTACCGGAGTCTTACCAGATTAGATATACTGGGTGTAATTGAATTCATTAGCATCCTTTGAAACTAGGTACCTACTCCAGACACCGGTCACGTGTGGACCAAAATGTATGAAATCTAATCGCCTTGATTTGGTGTTGATAATGATTCGTCCAAGTGATAATAACTCCAAAAAATGAGATAGTAACTGCTACAGTACAAAATTATATTAAAATAAAAAAGAACTGTTTTTAATTATTGCATACAAGGTAAAAAAGCATTTAACAGTATCGAAATCATCGTGTTAGGTCATACGTTGGGCGCTGCGGCAAACTTCATAGATTCAATAAAAAATATTTTCATTTGCAATAATAATTAGTACATGATGTACCTATCATGCACTCTATTTGTGCTAATGAATTAAATGGCATCCTGTATATACAATATAAAATGATTTCTATGCCTACTATAGGTAGCAATCATTGAACGACCCACACTTATAGAAAGTACGAGATGGCAGCAAAAATTGCTCATCCCTAAGCAGTTGCGTTTGTATAATAAATGTGTTTTTGATCTTAAAAGTGTACCTACTTACCTATGTACCTACTTATATTTGAAAGTAACTCAGCCGTAAACATAAAACGCCTTTAAGTAAATATTAGGCCGGCTAAAGGCGGGGTTGGTTCTCGAAGCCCGAGGTGAAGGGGAGAGGTACCGAGGTGCGGGGTAAGGGGCGGAGGTAATTGCTCGAGATGATGTTTAATAAGTTTTTAATGGCTGTGACGGCGCGGATCCCGCCGCTTAACCGTTCCCCATATACAAATTTTACAACCAGCTTTGAAAGACCTCTCGGTATTTCACTGCTTCGCCAACATTCTGACACTATTGACACTATTTCATGGAATTACAAATTCTGGATATTTCGTAGTCCTACACGTAAAGGTAGGCCAGCCCCCCACTAGGTGGACCAACGACCTGGTCGCAACCGCGGGGAGCCGATGGATGCAGGAGGCAAACAGCCGCTCAAAGTAGCGCTCTTTGGGGGAGGCTTATGTTTAGCAGTGGACGTCTTCAAGCTGATGATGATGATGAACAACAGAACTGACAACCAATGGGGAAGAAAGGTTCCCGAGTGGCGACCACAAATCGGAAAATGCAGCGTAGGCAGCCCCCCACAAGGTGGACTGACATCGCATGCATGCTACCCACGGTTTTCATCAGATCGTCGGTCTACCTAGTGGGGGGGCCATCGGTTGTCAGATTTACAAGCGATGTGGTCTGCCCACTGCCATTTCAAATTGCTAATTCTAAGAGCTATATCATTCACTTTAGTTCTCCTGCGGATCTCCACATTTCGGATCTTATCTCGCAGGGAAACAGCAAGCATAGCTAAACACACACAATACTAGACTATAAACATAACGATTTGATATGTATTGCCAACTGGAACAATTTAAAGATTTTATAAATTTATTAAATCCGTAAGCATTCTTGTAAAGGTCTTAGTTATTTGGTCACGATTTCGCCTATCATTCTAGGGAGTATTTCAATTTCATTTCATGCACCCCTTTATCGTCAAATTTTAGATTTGGCGGATTTTCAGCATGTATATTTGATAAGTTTTCATCACGGTACCTATTTACCGGGTTTCCTTAAGCTACTGCGAAAATTAAAGTTATATCTCATTTCAAATAAGCCTTCAGGCAGTAAGGTATTATATCTACTTACTTATGTTTAATCGTTTGACCCACTTTTATTTAATTTCTTCTTCTTCTAATTTGATTATCTTTTTTATTGTACTACTAGCTATTGCCCGTGACTTCAATTCTTGTTTGTCCCCGAATTTAAATTCAGGGTCGATTCAGGGACAGATAGGAATTATTTTTTCTTGTTTGTCCCCGAATTTGAATTCAGTGACAATTCGGGACCGACAGGAATTTTTATTCTTGTCTGTCCCCTCGGGACAGACGTGGGGACAAACAGGAACAACCCCATTCGTCTAGTAGCAGGCTCAGCCTCGGCCTCGATATAAACTCCTTTTCCCCATCTTTCTTTCCATAAAAACGTAATTTGGAATATTATTATAAACACTTTAAAATAAAAAAATAGACAAGGTGGTCCGTGGTCGTGTCCGTGGTCAATTTGCATCTTATTTTTATTTAGATAAACATAAACATAAACATAATTTAGATGTATTAGATAGGTGGTGAAGTAGTTCCGCCCACTATTATGTACCTATCTCTGTAGTTTAAGCTCTATAGTTTTATAATAAAACCACCCAGAGAGCGCCACTTTGAGCGGCTGCTCGCCTAATGCATCTTTGGCTCCCCGTGGTTTTCACGTCAGATCGTCGGTCCACCTAGGGGACTCTAGCGGAGGCCTATGTTCAGCAGTCAACGTATTCAGGCTGTTGATGATGAATAAAACCACCGTCTTTTTTTTGTTGTTCATTACTTTATATTTCTGGAGTGACCAAAACAGCTATATGTAAGCGACAAAACTGCCCAACCTGACCATTTTATTTATAGTTCTAATTACCGATTGTTCCTGTAATGGGGTGTTTTCAATAAAGAGATTTGCGTATCTATCAATCCATTATTTATAATATTCACTTATTATATTTGATTTATGTTAGGTACCTATTGCTTTACCACATTGAAATAATCACACCGCACAAGCTGTTTTATATCAGCAGGATTTGCTATCTCTACTAACAATTACCTACTTCGAATATCTCAACTGTATAAAAAGCTCCGCAAAACGTGCGAATACCTATTTTACTTGTTATAAATTCATATTTGTATAGCTTTTAACCTATATTACCTAGATAGGTAAATATGTATGAAGTGTATTTCTCAACTAGTCTGTAAGTCTCGAGGCGAGCCAACCGGAAGTAGCGGATGCGGTAGTCGCCGGAAGCGGGTACGACGCGACGGAGCGGAATTATTTTCTACCCTCTATTTTGATATTTTATTTTCTGATCTATTTAGTAAGCCAATCATGAAATTGGTAGAAAAAGATATGTATTTGACTTTACACATATAAAATGTGCTGCTAAAGGCACAAAAAAAAGCTAAAGCTAAGCTATTATAGGTGTGACAGGTCTTTGGACAACCTAATAATTATTGATGTGAATAATTTTCCATACATGATTTATGTTTAAAGTAAACTTTATGATGATTTTCATAGCTTATATATAAATCTCAGATCTATAAATGACAGGATTAATCAGGATTAATATACTTAACAAAAAATTAATTTACTTAATAAAATATTTCCAAGCCTAAATCTAAGTTAACGCCCATGAAGATTAAACATGTTTCTTCAACAAAACAAAACGTTAATAATATTTTATTGTTCTTTTTTTGAGCACTTGGACTGTCTATAGGCCATCGCGGCTATTATACAGTCCATATGTGTTCTTTGTAGTAGGTAGTGTAGCTAGTTTAGTTTAGTTTAGTTTAGCTTAGTTTAGTTTAGTTTTTATTAATTTTTTTTTACAAAACGATATCTATGTATAAAACGAAAAATATTGATAAACAGGATTTGCTGAAAGTAGAAAGCTTTTTCGTAATATATGTACTTATACTTGGAAAAAAATTGTATACAATTTGTTTTCTTGACACAGCAGCGTCAACTGCCACGTGGCAACAATAATAGATGAAAGGCTCCTAATTTGTCGTCATCGCCCTCTCGACGATCTTCGAAACCACCCCTTAAAGTAATACCCTAGTATGTAATTATCTACGACATGAGTATTACTTACACAATGTAGTTGGGAGTGGGGGCGTGGACGCACATGGTCAAAACAAATGTCGCAAATTGTTGCCAAATTATTTTGGGTAGGTACTTATTATTTTCATAATTATTTATTATTTAAAAAAATTAACTTTACATCAAAAACCTCAAAATACATAAAACGTGACACGTGATAACAAAAAAATGTACATGTACAGGTAAACTAATAAAAAGCACAGGATTTCTTAAAAAGGGCACAGACCTAGAATATTATCGTTACTCTCAACGAAAAAATTTTAGGCCTGTGGCCCCTTTTAAGTAATCCTGTACGTCCTAAGTCTATGAAAGGGGCAGATATCCACAATTTGTATGCACAAAAAAAGACAACATCAGAAGGCCACCCACAGGTCACCCCTACCACAAAATAGTACAGAAGTCAATCACATACGTCACGTACTTCACTTTTCATATCTACGCTCGGCGCTCGCGCTAGGGATGACGGCGGCTGCGCAAGCGGCTGGCTCGCCGCGCCGAGCTGTAGGTATCTACTTATCATAACTATAATGCGGAAGATGACCGTATTTTTTTATCATCCATACGTAAATACAAACATACATACATAGACTGCTAAAACCCAAACCCTTCCTTTGATAACGCAATAATTTTTTCGCAATTATTAATAAACTAGATAAAGTTTTTTTGGAGGCAAAAAAATGCGGTTATGTTACATTTACATCTTCCTCATTAGATTATTGAAAACAAGCAAACCCTACCTACTTACCTCTCTGAAACAACTGGTAGATTAAAACACGACAATTCACCGTTTAATGTTGAATTTAAACAACCGTCCACTGTTACAGTCATTATAACTATTTTTAGTTGCTCTATTTTTTCACAAGAAAGTTCACAGACGCGTTTCTCAAGCGGATGGCACTCGCGCTCGCACTACTCCGATAGACTCCGAAACATCCTGTCGGTGAGCGGTGTCTATGTGTGCGTTGCTCGAGCGCACTTACTATGTAGATTGACTTCTGTACTTTTCTATTTTATTTTATTTTTATTTTATTTATTTATTAGGAATAGCTGTACATTAGAAATTAGAGTAACAAGGTGTAATATAAGTGGTATTATTAAATATACAGCCAACCATATCATCCACAGATTACTAACTAGCTTTAACATTATGTTGATCATACACTGTCAAAGAACATTAACTATTGAATCTAAGTATTCGGATAAAAAAAAAACTTGTGAACCTATATACCAAGTTGTGCCTATTTTTGCTTTATTGTGTCAAATCGTGTTTGGTTGGGCAAGGACACGTCATCTACAAATATAAAAAGTACACAGATTACCAACCGATACTGGAACACAAGGACTACAAGGAACTGACAACCGATGGGGAAGAAAGGTTCTCGAGTGGTGACCACGAACCGGAAGATGCAGCGTAGGCCGGCCCTCCACTCTGGTGAAAGCCGCGGGGAGCCGATGGATGCAGATGGCGTGCAGCCGCTCAAAGTGGCGCTCTCTGGGGAGGCTTATGTTCAGCAGAGGACGTCTTCAGGCTGGTGATGATGATGATGATGACACAGATACCAAGTAGTTGAAACGTAACGAAAATATTCTAGGACTATGATTGAAACTAAAATCAGTCACCACGCCGCCGCCGCTATTTCAATGAGCGTAGGATACAAATTGGCTTGCAGAAATAAATGTTGATACATTCTACCATACCTACTTGCTTAATGCTTTCTTTTCGGTATTGTTACTAGGTGGCCCTGTGGCGCAATGGATAACGCGTCTGACTACGGATCAGAAGATTCCAGGTTCGAATCCTGGCAGGGTCGAAAGATGCTCTTTTTTATTATTCACCGTTTAAATGTATACGAATTCATAGGCATCATTTGCGAACAGTTAATTCTGTTGATGTGAGGATAATAATTTTTTTTAAAAACAAGACTTTCATTATTCCCAGAATATGATAATCGACATTTTAAGGGATGGCGTAATAATAGTGCGTTATTTTAGTGAACAGATTCGGTATGTTATAATTTTTATTTATCTTTTTTTATCGTCGGTGATTTGTAGTAAGAAGGAATCCACCAAACGAAAACATGGCTTATTCGCCCTTTCTACATACATCACCGACGTATCTACATCTCCTGTATAGTATCATGGAACAAGGAGGAGAGGAATGCCAATACGCAAAGAAAACAAAATATGCCTAAAACTAGATGGCGTTGCAAACTAAGGTCGGATTTCACCGTTACAAATAAACGCGATCAATTCAAACTAAACTCAGTTCAAGCTTGTGACTGAGTTTAGATCAACAATTTTCATTTCACCAACATAAACAGAACTCAGTTAGAGCTGCGAGTTCAAACTCTGAACGCCCAATTTTCAACGAGTTTAGATGGTTTTGACAGGTTTTGACTGATTGCCCCTGTCAAACATCACAAACATGACATTTGCCTTTAATTATAGACAATATTCTCTGGTTTATAAAATGGTACTCTGTGATATTCTTGTTTTGCGGACTTAAACTTGGTTTCCACAAACGCGATCAAAATGTTTCTGGTGAAATTTGTATAATGTAAATCTAGATCAAAACCAACATTTAAACCCGTTTATCCAGAACTTAGTTCTATTAAACTCGTTTTGTGATACGAATGGTGAAATTGGCCCTAAGTGGGTTATAAGTTGAGCGCAGATCAGAAATATGCCAAAAAGCCGCCGCCGTAGCTACCCGTATCATTTTGCAGCGCCAGCCCGGTTTAAAACGGTTTTTGGCATATTTCTGATCTGCGCTCAACTTATAACCCACTCATTTTGCAACGCCATCTAGTTTTAGGCATATTTTCGATCTACGCTGTTTTCTTGGTGTATTGGCGTTCCTCTCCTTTGTCCATGATAGTATATAGGTACAGTTTTGATTTTAAGGTAATTCTAGTAAAATAACTATATATCTATAGTGTTTCAAAATGGTCTCCAGCTAAGTTCTTCCAGGTATAAGAGCAAAGTTTGTATCTTCGCCGTAACTTTTTAATTTCCGTCGCCTACTTTCAGTAAATGGATACGTATACATACAGGCTTTCAAAGTACCCAACAGAACAACCGCCTTTCTAAAACTTAGCCCAAGCTCCAAGTCTCACTTCAAGGAGCGTAGAATCAATTAAAACTACTAATGAAGTTCTAAGACGTTTCAGTTCTCTACCACTTACCACCCGAAAACTTTGCTTTAGTTTATAAGATGAATTCTATTTTGTTTCGTCTTCCGAATAATTTATGTCGACTGAGTGTGATAAGTACTAAATCATTAAGTTATACCGACTATGTAATGTAGCGTAGTGCAATGAAATAGGTATCAGTACAAATTAAACATACTACAGTACTGCAGTGCAATGTAATGTCATGCAATGAGTGGCATTGCATGGCATTACATTGCATTGCATAGTATCACTGTATTGTAGTACTGCACTCAGTGCAGCGCAGTGCAGTGCTATGTGATGGGGTGCAATTCAGTGCAATTCAATGCAGGTCAATGCAATACAATACAATATACTTCTTCTCAATCGTGCCGCTCTTGATAGAGCGGTCGTGGTTGTCACGAAAAGTGGCCGGGTGACTTGATCTGGACAGGTCACCGCATGGGTGAACTTCCACATGATGGTCTAGCCTCCACTTTACCCTGTGCCACAAAACGTTCTATGGAGTCATTGTCCCTCCTTGAGACGTATCCGAAGAACTTGAGAACTACTCAAGTTCTTCGGATAATGGCTCATATACAATACAGTACAATGAAATCCAATGCAATGCAATACAATGCAATGCTATGCAAAATAATACAAGACAATACAAAAATACCAACTTTATTGAATACCTAAATATAAAAACTCGCATAATACAGAGCAAAGAATGGTAGAACAACGGCTTTATAGCATCAAGCGATTTCTTTCAGACTACCTTTGTTTATTATACTAACTCAACAGATTTTATGTCAATTTTTGTCACTAGATTCACCCACGATTTCTCCCGCTACTTACCCATTTTCCCGCAAGATTTCTTGATTATTTTTTTCGGGCAAATACAAGTACAATCCTCTATTGATTTTTGTAATGTCTGCAATTTGTGTGCAAAATTTCAGATAGATCGGCTTAGCCGTTTTGGTATGAAAACCAGAGAAACAAACAAACACACATACAAAAGTTTTCGTAACCTGTTAATATAATATATGTAAATTAGCTACGTGCCCCAGTTTCGCACGGGTTCATTATTATTTACAATCCCTTTTTGTGGTATTTAAATGCATGAGGATAGTAGAGAAACATCCCCTTCCCTACCCTTCCTTCACCCATAAGAAACACTCATTTCTTCTTCTTAAAAAAAGAGAAAGAAAAAGAAGACCACTCATTTTATGCTTATGACCGTTTTATGATACCATCCTTTACAGGGGGAAAAAAATCTCCCTTGCAGCGCCTTCCACTGTCCTCCATCATTTTTACTTCCTATATCTTTCTCATACTTTTCTTTTTGTGGTCCTAAAGTTTTTTCCTCCTCCGAGGAGGAAAGGAAGAGGAATGAGGTAGAAGAGATGGAAAAAGGAAAAATAGGAGAAGATATAGGAAGCCTTCTCCCTTAGTCCTTACGCACTCACCTCTTTAGACACTTTTTTTTATTCTACGTCACAAGTGGTCCTAATATTTGCATGGAAACATCATCGCCCAATTATTTGTTTGATAGATTGAGAAGTTAAAACTAAAAGAATAAAACCTACCGGTAGCTATCGGTTGGACCTATTGTTGACTTATGATGATATTTTGCTATGATACTTATGGATGTCACGCCACGCGCTAAACTTTAGGGTGGGCGTGGTGCCGCCAGTAACTATTATTCAAACTGTGGTATCACAAACTGTACGAAGATAATACGTCATGTCTTTTACGATGTGCTAATTTTTGTCTAAAATGTATCTCCTTTTTGGTAAATCGATTTTCACAAGATTCCAAAGTAGGTAGGTAAGTAGGTATTTATATGCAATACAGAAAAGGGCAACAAAACCCGTATACTAGTTTTTGTGCAATGAACTTTCTTACAGGGAGACACATATACTGTAAAAAAGATACCTATTTTTAGTTTCTGCAAAACTCCAAAAAAACATTCGAAATCCTCTGCTCAGGCTTCGATTATACAATTTTTATTTATTTAATGATTAGTTTAAAAAATTTGATTAATAAGGAAACTTAAACAAAATTTTTATTCTTTTTACTATAAATGATGTCTTGTTTGTTATGATTGTAAGAATTCTCATAATTACCATAATTTCTAATAAGTACCTACTTACCTACTGCGCTTAGCTTCATACGATACCTATATTGTTATAAACACCTAAGGTACTTGTGGTGAAATACTATAGGTAGTTACAATATGGCAATGATATTAATCCGACAGGGGTTTGAAATAGAAAAATTAACTACTTTTTGATGTAGGTAAGTATTAATATCATGCAGTATCTTTAATCTGATCATAAAATATGCAGCATTCTGTTGCGAACCTGATATTGCTAATGATATTCATAACCGCTGTAGGTACCATGGGATGAACAAGAAAGGGTTAGATATCAATCTCTGGGTGGCGCATTTTACAACGCAAAAGTTACCATATTTTTATAGATAAGCGTACAATTTTAACATTAGATAGGCTATGCCAATCAACCACACGAACCTATCCTTTATGAGAACAATTATTATGAACAAAGTAGGTCACTAACAACTACCTCTACCTACCTGATTTCTGCACTGTGAAAAGAACACTTAAGTAATGATATATAGAAACATACTGTGATTTTAGTGATACCGAGGAAGCCAACCTAATAGTAATTGAAATAAAATATCAAATCGATACTGTAGCGACGAATGAAACATGACTTAGCCTTTCAAAACCTATTCAGTTCAAATGCACTAAAACAGGCACAACACTCAGTAATACTACAGTCAAACACCCATCTCCGCATCACGTTTACCTCAAGAACTTCATACGTGATTTTGCGTTTTGTGAAACAAAACATGGTGCAATGCATAAACTTTAAACGCAAGATCGACGAGGAGCCGTGGGGACAATAAAACAAAGAAAACCGTATCTCGCCCGGAGCGGTGGCGCGGCGGCTGTCGGCGCCCGCCAATAGCCGCGCTCCGCCCGCCCCACGGCCCGCCCCGCGAGGTGCTTGCTGCCGGGGATGAATGAGACGCAGCATCCCCATGAAGGTTTACATCGATTACGGGGGTATGCGAGCGAGATGTTCCGCTCTCGCCCGTGGGCGGCGATGTGAGGTCCTCTCGCGCAGTCGCGAACAATTAACGCGCGGGGCGGCATGGTCGACGGATCGCGACGCGCGACGTCACTATAATGTGGTTAGTCAGTGAGCGTCGGAGCCGAGCCGACGGCGACGGCGACGGCGGCGGTGGCACGGAACACGACATCAGGAGCGTGGGAGAACCGCGCTGGTCGCTTAGCCAGCGCACCGGCCACAGCACGGTGGAGTTCAAGAGCTCGGCGTGCGCGGGGGCCTCGGAGCCGCCCGCGCCGCCTCTCGCCGCGCTGCCGGACCCTCAACAGTTCAACATCTTCCCGGCCTTCTTCAGCCGTCAGCTCAACTTCACGGGCGGTGGCGCCTGCGGACAGGGCGCCAAGATCATGGAGGAGCTCAGGCCGAACCTGGTTGGAGGGCTTCTCGGCGTGCCGGGACTGTTAGACGAGCATCAAACCGATGCCAAGTACCTGTCATCGACGGGTGAAACCAAGTACACGCCAGACAAAGGAAGAAAGTGCAGTAATGCGTCGTCTTCATCGGCGGAAGAATTTGGAGGACTGTATAGTGGAGACCATGCGGCAACACCTCCTGCGCCTACGCTCAGCAGATCACTTCAGGATCACACGGGTGTGTATTATTTCAGTAGTTTCATATCGTAGGATTAAAATCGTCATAACGAGAGGCGCCGTAGCAGCTTCACGCAACTTACTCATTTTCCCTTGGACTCAATTTTCTAGGAGGAAAAGTGGGTGTAACATGTTTACTGTTGATCACCATAATAATTGTAGTCATTAGCATAAGCATGGGTATTTGTTTTGGAATCTCAAACTCCTTCTCAGAACTTCATGTTTTGATCTATGACTGAGATCTATGTATTTACCTATACATCTATCGAGTTGTTGCGTTCAATCAAATAATTATGTGTATTCTAATATCTACTTATAGTTTAATATAGAAGGCATATAGCTACAACAGTGAACGTAGGTAATCATATCGATTCCAGCAGTTTAAGAGAAGTCTTTTCGTAGAAAGAGAAGAGGTCATCTTATTTTTAAAAGTATTAGAACAAGATGTCGAGGTATACCTACATATAGCTAACGCTTACGTACCTATGTACGCAAGATTTAGTGCATATTAATCTTTGTAGTGCATTGAGTAATGAACTTGATATATTTGAATTATAATAGGTACCTATATCTTTAGCCTAAATATCAATTTCTTCCAAAAGAAATATGTATGACCTAGCGGCACCTCAATGGTTTTTCTGTATCCAGAGGTGGACGTACTTATGGACTCTGAGCGGCACACTTTGTATAAAATACGTTTACATCAGTTTTTTATTACTCTTTTATACTGTGTACTTATTGTCTATGATTACCTATAGTAAGTAATCATAGTGTATTTTACGAATTGGATTCCGTTATGTTGCATTTTTCTGTAAATAAATTGAGTTGTAAAAATGACAATCTAAAATATTAATTTCTAAAGTACAAAAACCACTTAACATTTCCACTGTTACAGAACACATAGTCCTATGTGACTTAGGAGCACGACCAAAATAATTCTTATAATACCTACCTCTCACTTCCACGTACCACGTAGTATCATAGATTAAAATGCATTCCCATAATGCTCTATAAGCGTCTGTAGCAATTTGGGTATTTTTCCATCACAATATGGTCTCAAAACGTCATACAAGTAGGACCCAAATCCTGGCAAATTCAACAAAGATTTTTAAGAGCTCCATTCGCTGAGGATGTTTAATAGGGAAATCAGGGACTGCAAGTCATTGCTCGCAGATGACGAACGTGCACGCTGTGAGTCTTATCCGTCTTTTGTGCGGTGTGGACGTTTCGTTTGGTGCTCTTTACCTGTGTTCTCAGTATTTGATTAACGTATTGACCTGGCATGCTCATTAGACTGATTTCTGTTTACCTCGTGACTTGGCGTGCATCTTGGACGGATTCAACTCTACAATGACCGCTACGCAATGGCGAACCCAATCACGAAAAGGTGGCAACTTCCTTTTTATAAAACTATTTATTGCTTTAACTTTTTATAAACTTACAGAAATAAAAACATTGAAAACGAGAGAATACAAAATAGATAGTTATGGCAAAAATGTAGTTACACAAATACACATGTAGTTGACGTGGTAGAGCCCGCTATGGACGTTGTGAATAGAAATACGGAAAATGTTGCCAAAGCAACAGGATTTGATTAATAAAATACCAAAAGCGTGTAAGCATGAAATAACATCCGTAAGCATGGAGGTTATTTCATACTTATACGCTTTTGGTATTTTATTTATCAAATCCTGAATAATTTAATCAATTAACTAGAACATGTCGAATTGAATCATGTATTGCATTTTTGATGCAATACATGATTCAATCTCAATCTCACAATTCAAATGATGTAAATGTATGATATTTTTGTACAAATGAATAAATATCTATTTCTATATCAAAATGTGGTAGTTTGTGTAATGGGCAAGCGATATAAACCTTAGAGTATAAACTAAAGCATAGAGAGATCATCAAAACGATATTATAATTTGTACTGCTCACTGCACGAGTGCACGTATCGCTACGTCAGTGGCGAAGGAAAGAAACAAACACATAGTAATTAGCTACGCTTGCGATAAGCACCGTACCTTGTGACCGTACCATTTTTTTCGACTCGAGTCAACTGTTTTTCTATACAAATCTATCAGATTCATTCACATCAAAGTGTCCACAAAAGTGATACGATTGACACATAATCAAGTTCTCCCTATGCTTTAGTCTATACTCTAAGATAACACATCATTTAAAAGTATGGTGACGCCTACTGACTAATCACGTACCTACACTCACTAAGCTAGTGCCGACACTTTCACTTCCATACAATTGTGCAAGAGAGAGCACCCTATATTAGACATCTTCAGCGAACAGAGTACTATTTCCTGAAAGCAATGTTCATAGTTAGTTAGGGGCTTGGGGCTAGATGGCGCTGAATGAAATGTCCACACACATTTATTTATATTTATAGAGACTATAATAGGAATAGAGAATCCAAACGCAGCACTAACTGGATACACCAGCTCCAAAACCTATCCATTGGAAACACAAGCCACAGCCAATTAACGTTCATTATTAGACAAAAGACACAACTAGTGCGTCACAATCACGTACCTGCAGACGGACACGATATATATGTATGTGCGTATAATTACAATTCCAATTAGAGTAATATTGCAAACAATCGGGGAATGGGTGACGTCATGAATACGAAATGTCACTAACGACCCTCCTACCTCCCCGGCCCCACTGCCGGTCGAAGCTCCCCCGCCGCGAGCGAAACCTTAATTTTCAAGCGGATACAGTTGCCAAGTTAAGCTGTACAATGTAGGTACAGTTTTATTATTATAATCATACTTACATGATATACATACATCATACTTCCGGACATTCGGAATTCTGGGAATCGGGATTTATAGTTTGGGATAGAATAGAATAGAATAGAAGAATAGAAGATCATTTATTCAACTTCACAATACTTACACAATACACAATAAAAATAACAAACAAGGAGCTTACTTAATTTTATATTACTGTGCATATAGATAATTATTAAAAGAAAAATGATTTTCGTGGTGAAGTTGAAAGGGCGTTCAGCTCAGCATAAATGTCAAGCACCTTCCCTCGGTACCAGACGCTGATTTTCAGCTGAAACCCCGCGGGCGGATAAATTTTGCAAACGGATAAAAAAAAGAAATACTAAATAACATTAAAAATTATAATGAAAAGGATAATGAACACACAACATTTCCACACATAATTATGAATTTAAAATTACCTGCCAACATCTCATTATCATAAAATACTTATAATATATCCGGAAACACCTACCAAAACTATATTGATACATGACATAATTATCAAACTGTAACTTAAAAAAATCACTACAATACTTATTATTTGTTAGTATTTATGCATACCTATATTTTGCATTACTAAAATAATGTTTATTATACGCAGGATATTTATTATATAATATACTTGTTTCAATTTGCCGATATTTCCCGTTAATATGCTATATTTTAGTAGGTATACTAGTGGCTATGAAAATTTAACATCTTATAAGTATTTTTATAAGATGTTAAATTTTCTTTAGGCTGAACAAGTTTTATTTATGGGTTTATTATTTTTATTATTTTAACTTGCTGGAGTTACCGCCTGAGCTTGAATTAGGTAATCCACGTTGGTCGGATATCCACTATTAATAGCTTTGTTGTTATTGTAATCATCTCCTTTTCTAGCTAGTCCATTGTTCCCAGCTTTGTTTGAAGTATAAACGTTAGGATTATTTAATATCGTGGCATCTGCTGGTGCTCTAAATCGTTTGTCCACCTCTGGGATTACCTCAGTAGTTGCTCTTACAGAGGAAGGTCTCAGCGAAGGGTTTTGATAGAAGCCTCCTGAGATGGGTCTTCTCTGAACTTGTCCTTGATTTTGAAAAGTGTTGGGTGTGCCGAATCTTCTTGGGTTCCCCACATTATCATAGATATTCGTGTAATCTCTTCTTTGCGCAATGTCAGCAACACCTGAGGGTCTAGGTACATTGTTTCCGTTAAATGATTTAGGAGATTTCACAGGTCCTGCAGCCTTAGGGTTTCCAATTCCAAAAGCCTTTAAGAAATCATCAGCAGTCACGATTCCAGACTTTGGCCCTTTAAAAATATTAAAGTAATTTAGTGGCAGTAATACCTAGTACTCTTAAGGATTAGGTTCTTTTGCGAATAGATGTTTTCAATTGGTTCGGGAATTCATGTTGTTTTTATTTTGTATACATAGGTAGTTGTAGATTTACAGGGTACCCAAACAATATTGTTATTGACAATATGATCAACACTTTATCTATACTTATAATAAAACTTTGACTTGACTATATTTTGAAAATTTTTTTGGAGGTCTCTCTATAATTGATATTGAAGCCAAAGCTGTAATTTATTTTTTAATTTGTCTGTCTATCTGTCTGTCTCTCTGTATTGGCTGAGCATCACCCAGAAAGTACTGAATGGATTCAAATGAAACTTGGCATGATTTGAGGCTATATTTTTCGTTAGAAAGGAGGTGCTTTAAATATTGTCCCGTAAATATCTCAAGGTCGTCGGTTTTATGATTCAGAAATTACAGACATCCAACCTTCAGTATTAGGTCCAAAGCCACTCCTATCCTGTACTATGGGAAAGAGAGAAGTGAAGGAGCAAAAATAAGGGAAAAAGATGAATGGATGCAGGTGAAAGGAGGCAGGTGCTGGCACACCTGCCTCTATTCGCCGTTTTATCCTTTCATCCTTTTCCCTTATCTTTTCCCCCCTTCCTTCTTTCTTCCTTTAAATTCCCTTTCTCTCGACTCCGAACAAGCCGGTGTCTGGAAAGGCTTTAGCACCATAGACCACATCCATACGCTACACCAAATTATACAGAAGACCGAAGAGCATAATCGGCCGTTATCGTTTATGGACTATGAGAAAGCTTTCGATTCAATCGAGGCTTGGGCGCTGCTGCAGTCCTTACAGCGATGCCAAATTGACTATAGGTATATCGAAGTGTTGAAGTGTTTGTACAGCAAGGCCACCATGTCAGTCTGACTGCAGGACCAGAGCACGGAACAAATCCCATTGCAGAGAGGCGCGAGACAGGGAGACGTTATTTTTCCGAAACTGTTCACAAATGCATTGGAAGACGTTTCCAAGCTATTGGATTGGAAGGGATCTGGCACCAACATAAATGGCAAGTACATCATTAACCTTCGTTTTGACGATGATATAGTCATAATGGTTGAGTCGCTCGAGGACCTTAGCACCATAATCAACGACCTCCAAAGTCTCCCAATAGGTTGGTCTTAAGATGAACATGGACAAGACGAAAATCATGTCTAATGCCCATGTTACACCTATACCGGTAATTGTTGGGAACGATACTCTCGAAGTTGTAGACAAATATGTCTACCTAGGACAGATTTTCCAATTAGGTACCTAGGTTCAACCTCGACAAAGAGGTCGCACGAAGAATCCAACTTGGCTGGGCAGCATTCGGGAAGCTCCGACCTATCTTTTCGTCTTAAATACCGCAAAGCCTGAAATCGAAAGTTGTGAACTAGTGCGTGTTGCCAGTGATGACTTATGACACTGAGACGTGGTCTCTTGCTGTTGGCCTTATGAGGAAGCTCAAGGTCGCGCAGCGAACTATGAAGAGAGCTATGCTCGGAGTTTCCTTGCGAGATAAGATCCGAAATGAGGAGATCCGCAAGAGAACTAAAGTCACCGATATACATAGCTTTGAGAATTAGCAAGTTGAAGTAGTGGCAGTGGGTAGGCCACATCGCTCGTAGAACTGACAACCGATAGGGAAGAAATGTTTTCGAGTGCCACGAACCGGAAAACGCAGCGTAGGCCGGCTCCTACTAGGTAGACCGACGACCTAGTCAGAACCGTGGGGAGCCAATGGATGCAGGAGGCAAACAGCCGCTTAAAGTGGCGCTTTTTGAGAGACCTATGTTCAGCAGTGGACGTCTTCAGGCTGATGATGATGATGATCTATAGTAAACGCACAATAATAATAAACATGTAAATCATACCTTACGATTATCTATATTATCTGTTATTATTATACACCCAAAATATGTACCCACTATAGTCAATTGTTTTTTTCTCTAATTTGTGGTACCTACTTACCTATATTATCTGGTTTTAGAACTTTATTTCCCAAAAAAAAATATTTGAAAAGATTATCGTGATATTAGCATATAATTATATACCAACTCCTTGGGCCATATTCCTTAAGTGTTAGATATTTACTGTATTAGGTATACCACCAGCCTCTAGTTTATCGATGTATTTCTGTCCAATCAAACGTTGTTTGGAAGAGATCGCTTTACGCGATAAGACCGTCCATTGTACTACCTTTCGTAAAACTTTTTGTTTCTTAGGTACCAACTTACGTAGTATCTTTTGTGTTCAATAAAGTATTCTTCTATTGTATTCTATTCTACTGGTGAAATAGTGAAGTGAATAGTAATTCCCCATGACACCCCTGGTGTTGTGTCAAGGAGAATGGACTTAAAGACTGGCCAAGTGTGAGTCGGACTCGAATGGTCCCGCACCACTATCTATAAAAACGAGCAAAAAAATCACATTTATTGTATGGGAGCCCCCTTAAATATTTATTTTATTCTGTTTTCTTAGTATATCTATCAATACATCACGTGTGAACAACTGTCTAACCATCACGGTTCATGAGATACAGCCTTGTGACAGACGGAGAGGCAGACAGACAGCGGAGCCTTAGTAATCGGGTCCGTTTTACCCTTGGGTACTGAACCGTATCGTAATAGTTATTTATGATTTTAGGGCGGTAAGTTGGTTTTAACAAACGAGTAGACAAATGTAAGCCCGAGACGAAGTCGAGGGCTTACCATAGTCACGAGTTTGTAGAAACCAATTTCCGCGCGTGTATCATACAACGTTTTTCAACACATTTGCGAGAAAACAGTACAATAGGTAATGAATCAAACTTTTGTTTGTTAGTGAAAAAGTCGCAACAAACAATCTTTGATATTTCTAATCTGATATGAAAATGGGCTAAAATGGCGCGCATTTACAATTCAAATGGCGCCACGTGCGTGTGGTGAAAATTTGAACTACATCTTTAGTTACATTTTCTCTTTAGTATTAAAGTGAGACAAACATATTGAGCAAAAACGCTTCCAAGGAGTTTCGATCATTCAGCATATTTATTCTCGTTATGTGAAACTCTTTGGTGGAATTCTTATATATTTTTTATGGAAATTAAAAATAAACCGTAAAGGTTACGCACGGCGCTATACAAGGAACGATGCGGTAAACTTAGGTGAGAGTACCTATTTTACCGCACGTTCCGTTGTATGGTGCGTAATGTTTAACTTTCGAACAATGTATACAGGCTTTGTAAATGCATTTTTTGAGCAAATGTGTTGAAAAAATTATTTCCATTGATTAATTTCATAAATATAAAATACACATCTATACTACTGGGTACGTTTATTATTTAGGTACCTACTATGAGTATATAGTATACTTATACTATATACTCATAAGTAGGTACCTAAAGTACCTACTTATGAGTATACTAGGTACTTACCAAGAATAAGTGCACCTAGTATTAGCAGATACATTCCGTTATTCTCAGCGAAGGGCACGAAGAAAAAGGCTTATCCGAATTTTGTATGATTATTCCACTAAACTACGTGTCTGTTACTGTATTCTGTCATCAACTAAACTGAACTAAATTAAAGGATTTGTACATTTTGTTAACGACGCTCAATTACCTACGTTGCTACTGATTCGTTAACCAATCAAAGAAGCTATTAATTATTGATAATGAAAAGTTATATAAGTACAGGTATTTCCAAAACATATTTTCTTGTACACTTAAAAATTAACCTTATTATTTTGACAGCCCCCGTGGTGTGGTAGTTGTGCAGGTCAACTCATAACCTGGAGGCAGCGGTTTCAATTCCCGCGACAGGACAAGTGCGTAGGAAAAAAATGCACAAATACTTGTTCTGTGTCTGAGTGTTGTGGGAGCATGGTCCTCGTAGTTCCTGGGTCCCTAGATACAGGGAATCCTAGATAGGGTCCAAGATCTATGTATGTAATCGTGGGGCGTTATTATTATTATTTATTATTATTATTACCTTTTTAACCCCCGGCTAAACAGAGGGGTAGGTATTATACAAAATTATATGTAAATATCCAGTGTAATTCCACTGAAAATAATAAACTAGTGCAAATCCACAAGTTAGTCTATTTTATATGAGAAAGTGATCGATGCGAGCCAAGCAGGCTTCAAACCATATGCTACGTATCTGTAAGTCGCAGGAGCTACCGCTAAGGCACACTAGCTCAGTTTATCAATAGTTATCCCAATAATACTTTTTCTTTTCTCCTTCTTATATTTTGGCTCCCCACATAGTGTATTTAGCCAGTGTCAATACTTGACACTGGCTAAATACACTATTATTACTATTATTATTACTATAGTTGCCAGTTGATCATTGGCTGTTTTCAACCAACGAGCGTACACTATTGGTGTGCTAAGTTGACACGAGTTTGACAAATGTATGAGAAACCGTCTAAGTGCGAACTTACGAGCAGTCAACATTTAGTGCAGTGTGAATTACAAAATGATTACTTAATAATCGTCCATAATAACACACAACGAAGCTAACGTGAAATTTAAAAAAAACTGTCCTGGTAAATAATTATCTGTCAACGGTCTTGGCAACAAATAACACCAGTAAACCAACCCAAAATAGCAAATCATTTAAACAGCTAACCAATATGCGCATAATAATCTCAACTTCTCTCAACTAAAGCACCTCTCGACATAATGGAGTGTCATTGCCGGCGCACGCGCACCCCTGTCCATCTTGTAAGCCCTTTGTAGTTGGGTGCTGGACTGAGCGATCAGCTGCCACTGGAAAAAACTATTTACAAGTGTAGTAGTGAACTGTTTTGACTTTTTATAGAGTTGGTTCGTAATTATAATGTGTTAGAATTAATGTTACTTACTTACAGTTAAATTGCTAACTTACATTTTATGCGATTCGCCCATTGCATATGGACACATTTTAAGTAAATATTTATTATTGGATTTTCCATTATTGTCAATTTTGTTATTATACATACAAATCGTCATATTATAACTAAGAACTACATACCTACACTATAAAAAAAAATTAAAAAAAATAAAACAATAAAAAAAAATGAAAAAAAAAAACAAAAACAAAAAAACGAAAAAAAAAATGCATAAAAAATGCTATAAAATGTATGTAACGTCAACGTCATATAAACTAAGTAATTGCAATGATCACTTCTTCATTTTATCATTCGTGGCGCACACAATGTAGTTTTCAACCGACTTCAAAGTGGAGGTTCTCATATTAGTTGTATTTTTTTTAATGTTTGTTAGCTCATGTATCTCCGTTCATTTGAAAGAATGTAAAGATATACTATACTACGAAGATGGGGCGGCTTTTAGTGTGGGATGCTACTTGCGTCGATATATACTATGGGCTCTAACTTGTGTCCCGGGAAGATGTGACGGCGCCATAGCCATAGCACAGATTACTAAATATGTTACTTCGTAATCTGTGCTATGGCTATGGCGCTGACGAGTTAGAGCCAATGCGGTGCCGCGGCTAATTCGGCTGATCAGCTAAAACGGTGCAAATATAGTAATCTCGGTAGCGGTTACATATTTGAACCGTATGGAGTTGAGACCCTGGGTCCGTAGGGACCGGGAGCTCATCGCGTTTTCTAAACTATATCAGACCGCCTGGTTGATGCGATGCATGACCAAAATGCTGCCACTTTTGGCTCAACGAATCAGCATTGCAATTCAACGAGGCAATGCTGCCAGCATGTTGGGTACGCTATCTACCGGTAGTGGGCTGGGGCATTTGGACTGTCTGGCTATTGCGGCTAGTATACAGTCCAAGTGTTCTTTGTAGTACCTAGATAGTGTAGCTAGTTTATTAGTTTTTATTATTGTAGTAGTTAGTTTAAAGAATAAAGGCACTTTCAGATTGATCTGACATTAAATTTTATCAAAATCGGTTAGAGTTAGTTATTACATAAAAATAACTGGAAAAAACATATATAGGTGATAAATCATTCAAGTATTTATCAGTATGATGAAATCGGATTAACCCAGTTTTTAAAAGGATATTATTGTTTACCATCAAGTTTAGGTACATAACACCTTAACATTACCAGAAACCATACCATACATAAGAATACAGGCTGCAGTTGAACTCATTAGCATAAATTGATTACATAATAGTAGAATCATTTATTGATGGTTATTAAATTAGTAAAGAGTGCAAATGAAAATATTTTTTACTGAAAATTATGAAGATTGCCGCGGCGCCTAACGTAGTTGGTACGAATGATTTTGAAACTTTAAAAAGGTTTTGTATCTTGTATGTAATAATTAAGAACAGTACTTACTTATTTAAATTTAATTTTGTATTGTTGATTAAGTAAGTTATCCCATTTTTTGGAGTTACGTCAATACCAAATCGATGCGTTAGTTTCGTAAATTTTGCTCCACACGGGACCGGTGTCTGGAGTAGGTACCTAGTTTCAAAGGATGCTATTGAATTCAATCACATCCAGTATAGGTAGGCTAAACAAATCTGTGTTTATCAATGAAAACAACTTCAGTCTTTCCAAATGATGTTGGCATGCAAAGATACACAACACAACACTTCTTAAGGCGACGAATAGAGCAAATAAGGTGTTTTTGGTACGTTTCCTGGCGTAATTAAAACATGTGAATCTTTGAATTTAATATATCATGTAATTCATTTCATTAAGTCGTTTGTGATGACCGCAAATACTGAGCTTCTACGGAATATATTTCTACAAAAAATAAATTAGTGTATTCCCAACAAACATTCAGATGTCGTGATGAACTTTGAAACATACTATATATAAATAGATATTAATTAAAAACCGTCAAAATCAGTCATTTCGTGCGTTGTCTTTGTCGTAAGCGCCGCGCTGAAGTGCAGACTGAATTGATATTTAAGACTACGAAGTTAAGGTTGATGTTTCTATGTGAAAACAATTATTTGTAAAAAAACTTAAACCATTCATTTATCGTCATCATTTATTGTAATTTTTTTTTCTTTTCTTTTTTTTTTTATTTATTATTTGTGTAAGTTATGCAATATATAGGCGTATAAAATGTATCTCCGACGAAAGAGTTCTGGCTTCTACAGCACGGGTTTCAAGCCTAGTGTAGGAACCAGGTGTTCTATCTAACATCAATGTAATTTTTGCCTTTTTATCAAATGAATGTTTTCATTGTTTTCAATATATCAAAAGCAGATAATGCTGAGTATTAAGTCAGATTCCATGATAGTGTTGACTTCACCACCACTAAGTATAGTAATAGCTGAACAGATTGGCAATCAAAGATCGCAATCATTCGGCTTTGCGGCATTTGCGCCGATCACAAACCTATTAGCGGTGGAGCGGTAGAGTGCAGACAGCATATGGACACCGCTCGAGGGGCGAAGCACCCTGCTACGCTCCGGAGGTGGTCTGTATCAAGAGGGACAGAGATTTGACATTTTATTTTTGCAAAATTTAGATTGATTTTTGGGGCACGATTAAGCCATAGTTTTATTTTATGTTAACGCCGATAATAATCAAATGACATACGCGGGGAGTTCAATGTATTCTCGGTGTAGGCATGAAAGAATAAGAAGAAACTTCTGAATAAAATTTATTTTTCAATGTAATCCTCTAGGGTCTGAACACACTTATTGTCCTGGAAAATAATTTTTCAATTCCCTCCAAAAAATATTTTTCTTCCTGCGGGCGTACCGTGAGCTCTTAGCACGATTCAAAACAGAGCCTATATTGGATCGCTTTGTTTTTTTTGTATGGGGATTTTGACAAGCGATCCAATATAGGCTCTGTTTTGAATCGCGCTAAGAGCTCACGGTACGCCCCCTGGTCTGAAAAATGATCGTTAACTGCTGCCTTTAACTCTTCATCGTCGGAAATGTGCTTGCATCGAAGTTCTTTTTTGAGATTTGGGAACAGAAAGTAATCGCTAGGGGCTAGGTCCGGGCTGTAGGGTGGATGATTGATTTCTTCAAATCCGCAATCCCGCACAGCAGCATTGGCAATGCGCGCCTTGTAGAGCCAAAATTTAAAAGATCATGTTTTTTTAATTTAGCTTGGTGCATTCAACATGAAAATTTTTCTGTGGTACCTACTAGGATAATAATAAAGGGTTAAAGGTTAACTAATTTCAATCGCTTTAATTTCTTTTTGAGAAGTACTTGGATGACATATTATTTCTAGTATTTTGGATTTAACACAGAGAACAAAAGAAAATACCCTTTCGCCCCTTCGCCTTTTCAGTGCAAAGCGGCATTTTTAGGGTTCCGTCCCCGCCAAGGGTAAAACGGACTCTATTACTAAGGCTCCGCTGTCTGTCTGTCTGTCTGTCTGTCTGTCTGTCTGTCCGTCTGTCACCAGGCTGTATCTCATGAACCGTGATAGTTAGACAGTTGAAATTTTCACAGATGATGTATTTCTGCTGCCGCTATAACAACAACTACTAAAAAACAGAGTAAAATAAATATTTAAAGGGGGGAGCAAAAAACTCACGTTTGTTGTATGGGAGCCCCCTTAAATATTTATTTATTCTGTTTTAGTATTTTTTTGTTATAGCGGCTAAAAAAATACATCGTCTGTGAAAATTTCAACTGTCTAACTATCACGATTAATGAGATACAGCCTGGTGATAGAGATAGATGGATATACAGACATACAGACAGCGGAGCCTTAGTAATGAGATCCATTTTACCCTTTGGGTACGGAACCCTAGAAAACAAACTGAGAACCTCCATCTTTTTTTGAAGTTGGGTGAAAGACATGCATGAATCTATTTGAAGTAAAATGTAATTAATAGGTTTTTTATGTTCGTACGGTATCTCTATGTTCTGCTTTCCTGAAATCTCCTAAAAACCAATAAGTAGGTATTGCATACTTCATCTTATCATCGCCAATTTGCATTTGAACAGACGTGTTGGTAGCCGTCCGTCGAATCAATTTTCACCAGGGCTGTATTTAGTGCGGGCGACACTTCTCCGACACCCGACACCTCCCGGCCGCCACAGATGGCGCTTTTATGTCAATCGTCATAATTAGGGGATTACGGCCCCTAATGACATGTTACATTGAATCTCTCTTACGCCCCCGAACAAATGTTCCCCAAATTCAACAAATAAACACTGTTCATTGACTTGTCACAAATCACTCGTAATTTTTGTTGCGTCTCGTGTTATTTCGACCCTTCCACGTATTCACTGTCTAATGAAATATGAATGAAAAATATACGAAAAAGCAAGCTTCCAGTCTAATGGCGTAATCACGTCCCGAATAATTGTCAGGTAAAAAGCGTAACCAATATCCGTCATCAAAGCCCCTAAAACATAGCAGCGAGTAAAAAAATTCAAGCTTTTAAACGTTAAAAGGTCCCGTTTACCGCGGACGCAAACACTTAGCTCCATGTTAATTAGTAAGTAGCTGGGAACACCGTCAAAGAGAATGCATGAATACTCGGCAACCGACCTCCGACTCCGCTTTTAAAACCTCCCCACTTAATTTGGAAGCTCAGAGAAACCGAAGGTAAACTGATTATGCCGCCAATATGCGAATTTTTCAGGGAAACTTGATTACGTTTGAGCATTCGCTCAGACTGATAGCAATGACTATATGAGTCCAATATACGTGTGAAAATTAAATTTTAAAAATATGGGTCAGTTTTGATGGCAATTCAGTCTGAATAATTGAGAACTGTTCTCTATACTGGGCGTAATTGAATTCATTAGCATCCTTTGAAACTACGTATACTCCTGATACTGGTCACGTTGAGACCAAAATGTATGAAATCTAATGCATCGAATTGGTATTGTTTCGATTTGCTTAAAATAAAACCGGCCAAGTGTGAGTCGGTCTCGCGCACGAAGGGTTCCGTTCCATTATCTATAAAAACGACCAAAACAATCACGGTTGGTGTATGGGAGCCCTCTTAAATGTTTATTTTATTCTGTTTTTTAATAATTGTTTTTATAGCGGCAACCGAAATAATACATCATCTGTGAAAATTTCAACTGTCTAATACGGTTTGTTACGGTCCAGCCTGGCGACAGACAGACAGACAGACAGACGGGCGGACAGCGGAGCCTTAGTAATAGGGTCCGTTTTACGCTTTGGGTACGGAACCCTAAAAATGAGATAACTTTCTTAAATCTTCATAATTTTCAATAAAAAAATATTTTCAATTGCACTCTTCACTCTTTAATAATCATCAATAAACGATGTACTATCATGTCACTCTATTTATGCTAATGAGTTCAATTGCACCCTTATAATACGTTAAACCTACAAAATTTCATTTTTAAACTAGAAATAAAAAGTTGTAAAATATAAACAACTTGCGTAGGTACCTAGTCAAAATATTTTCATTTCGTTGGGTAGATATAAAAATAAACCATGATTGTTCAATAAGTAAGTGCGAGCCATTTCATACGTGATATCCTACTAATATTATAAATGCGAAAGTTTGTGTGTGTGAATGTTTGTTAGCTCTAAACGCTACAACAGCTGAACGGATTTGGTTGAGATTTGGAATAAAGATAGCTTATATACTGGATTAACACATAGGATATTTTTTCCGCGGGTGAAACCGCGGGGCGCATCTAGTTTTTCCATTGTGTTTTTAAGTCTATAAAATCCGGTATATTCATGGTTTTGAGTGCGAGAAAATATAATATCCTATTTAAAAAGGGGTTCTTCAATAGTCTTAATTTTATTCAGAGGGGTTATGTTGGGTATCTTCAAAGCACATAATTATGGTCCAACTGACTGAAATGAGTTCCTTTACTTGCTTTTTTTTATGATATTCAGTTCAGTAGGTACCTACAATCAATTAAATAAATATATAAATGAATAGATATGTGTGGACATTTCACACAGCGCCATCTAGCCTCAAATTAAGCAATGTTTGTACTATGGGAACCAGATAACTGATAGAATACTTAGATACTTTTTATTTGTAAATACATACATAGAATTCAATATACCACACAGACACAGAACAAGCACATATGTTCATTACACAAATGTTTGTCCTGGGTAGGAATCGAACTCACAACCTACAGTTCAGAAGGCAGAGCTACTACCAACTGAGCTATCAGGCCAGTCAAAACTTAACTTAAATAACGTGATGACGACCCCGATTGCGCTATAAGAGCAGTTTGTTGTTAAGGCGTTCCATTTTATGTTCTTCCTTTTTATACTTTTCATAAAAATATTTAGTTGCAAAAATAATTTATAATAACGAAAAAATTGAAACACAAATTGGCTCTAGTCTAAATGATATACAGCCTAATTTGATTTGGTCTAATGTAGGTATGGCATACTAATTGTAGAGCATAGGAAGTGGAAACTACATTTTAATATTTTTTTATTTTTGTGAAATATTAAAATGCCTGCAAATGGGTAGGTACATGTACCTACATAATGTTAAATACAATAACGCGCGAACTCAAACATAGACCACTCAACTTCCTTTAGCCACAGTAATTTAAAGCACGTGACGTAAACAAAATCAAGCACCAGCTGAATTCGTACAGCCGTCTGTGGCAGCACCTCGACGAATCATTAGCGTTTAACATCGTTAGTTAAAACGCAATTACAATTAAGAGAGGCGAACTTGACCTACGGCAAGGGTCGATGCGCTACACCCACTATGCAAATAAGAAGAGCTTCTTTGAACGCGGTTCTAGATAGTTGAATGATTGTCGAATTGTTTTGATGCCCTATTAGTTAGAGGTTGTGCCTATTTGCACGTTAAATAGCACAATTTAACTTTAGAACTGCCGGGAAAGTATATTTTGATATGTAATATGGGGCAACTTTTAAGTTTATTTTCCTAAAAAATGACTTCAACGCGATCATATTTTATTGTTTCTATTGTAGAACTCTACTATTATGATATCAAGTTTTAACAATACATTACTTACCTAGGTTATTAATTGTTATTGTCTGTATGTTACCTAATTTCGAAGACGTAATTTAGGAATATGTTTAATCCATATAATAACCTTCAATGAAATTTAGCTAAGTATGGTGTTTCTTGAAAATGCAGGGTTCGTTATGCATTTTACCACACAAAAGACTTCAACGGGTGTACCTCATTTTTGTTATTATTTTTTTTGGGTGTTTTTTAACCACCGACCAATCGATACCTATCGTCAACCAAATAATTATTCTAGATCCATGTTAAGAACTTAATAGAGACCCACGCACCAAGCCCGTGTTTTAAAAAAGCATAGGTAATTATAAATGCAAACTTTAGTATAATTTCTGCCTGATTATGTAACCTTTTTTTGACGAATTTTCACATTATCTTACTTACCTATGTAGCGACGCTTGGGTTTTTTTATCCGCAGTTAAGTTAACCAATGGTTAAAAATACTAACAAATTCTAACCAGTCAAAATTTGTTAGAACTATTAACCATTGGTTACCTTAACTATGGATCAAAAAACCCACCCTAGACCCAAGTGTTACGTCATACTTATTAAGTACTAGCGGCTCGCCCCGGCTTCGCACGGGTATAATAGTTTGCGCAGCGCACGCGATGTAAAGAATATTTTAGGTAATTATTTACACCTTGGGTTACATTATTGGAATTTTAGTAAGGATCTCCAATTTTTATGAAAATATAATATAGCCTATGTCATCCGGGAATAGTGTAGCTTCCCAACAGTGAAAGAATTTTTCAAATCGGTTCAGTGGTTTCGGAGCCTATTCAATGCAAAAAAACAAACAATCAAATCTTTTCCTCTTTATAATATTGTTATAGATTTTTATAGACTACGGGACCGCGTAAAGGTACAAGTTTCTTAGCTAACACCACGGAGCAGCAGGTAACGTGTCGCCGCGACTCTACTGGTTTCTATGTTTTTCTATAAAATACCTTCAGGCGACCTGTCGCTAGGAAGGTATTTCATAGAAATATGTACATAAAAACCAGTTAATGTCGCAGAGTCAGCTACGAACTTGTACCTTTACTCACAAATGTGAAAATTCGTCAAGAAAAATCGTTACCCACATCTTAAGGCCTCCGCCATTACAACACTCCTAGAGAAAACATGCAAACTATATTTTTTCCAATCAGCAGAAGGTGCATTCAAAAAATTAAAACCGGAGCCAGGCGGGACGGGCAGCTCTGGGACTTCAAGTGGGACATCAGCGCTGTCCCCGGCGTTAGGACCGCAACACGCCGGACACACGCCTACCACCGCCTCATGTCCCACGCCAGCGCGGCGGAGGCATAGAACTACATTCACGCAGGTATATAATATCATCAACATAGTCATATTAGTCATGGCCGTGGTCATAGTCATAGTTTTACCCAAACTACGCCGTTTCTCGCAGTAATTTCTACATATTTTATAAGAAATAAAACAGTTTGCACGTAGCTCTGTGTAGGTAAAGGTGTAATTGACAAGTAACGAAAATTCTATATACAAAATCAATATCAAAAACATTTAAAAATAAAAATACAATAAAAAAAAGATTTCATGGTGGCGGTAGGCCACAATAGTAATAATCATGGTATAGTCATCGACATTATCATCATCTCATGGAAACCTACGTAGATAATATCATAGTTGCTCACCAAAGCTTCACTAGTATACTATTGATGGTACTAGCTATAGGTACATCAACATGTGAACAATATTCATGATAGTACTACTGATCCTGAAATTAGTGGCATGGTAATACAAAGTTGTGTCACTTGTACCATCTATGGTTTGTGCCATTGATGGTACAAGTGACACAACTTTGGTACTCAATTGGTGTTTGGTGGTCAATGGTACTACTGACACAACGGCCATAATAATAAGTAGGCACCTAATACAAAATCATATTTTAAAATAAATATATTAACGGCACAGTACATTCTGGCTTATGACATGGCACCGTGAGCCTCATATAGGTGACATTGAGGTTATGATTAAATAATTTGTACTTGTATAACATAATGAATTATTATTATTACCTACTTATATCTAACATTTCAAGTTACTGAGATTAAGAAAATAGAATAAGGTTTTGCAAATATTTTTCTAAACTCAACCTTATATATAACAATCTTACAATATCAACAATAATCAAGTTCAAATTAGGCTAACATCTAAAATTAAAACAATACTCTATTCTGACAGGAACAATTAGCAGAATTAGAAGCGGCGTTCGCGAAATCCCATTACCCTGACATCTACTGTCGGGAGGAGCTGGCGCGGACGACGAAGCTCAACGAAGCAAGGATACAGGTCAGTTGCAAAGGCCCTGAGACCGGGCAGCGCTTTAGAACATAACTGTCGTGGAATGTCCGCAGGAGAACTAAAGTGACCGATATAGCTCTTAGAATTAGCAAGTTGAAATGGCAATGGGCAGGCCACATCGCTCGTAGAACTGACAACCGGTGGGGAAGAAAGGTTCTCGAGTGGCGACCACGGAAGACGCAGCGTAGGCCGGCCCTCTACTCGGTGGACCGACGATGTGGTGAGGGCCGCGGGGAGCCGATGAATGCAGGAGACAAGCAGCCGCTCAAGGTGGCGCGCTCTGGGGGAGGCCTGTGTTCAGCAGTGGACATCTTCAGGCTGATGATGATGATGATGACAAACAATTTATAATGCCAGCGATAGAGGTAGTATATGGGCAGCAAATAGTCATGGTTAGATATAGAGATAGTAAAACCGAAGCTCAGATTCAGATATTTATTGCTTCCATAGTGTACATAGGTGGAATATAAAATTAATGAAGCCTCATTATGGATCCCGTCTCTCCGTTGATAAATTAAATTTGTGCATCGATTGCCTCTACTGAGCTCTATCCATACCGCTTGTTTACCAGCTAAGTTTTATAAACAAGTTGCTTTCTTTAGCAATCTTTAAAAAAAATAGCTTACTGGTAGCCAAAACGATTTATAAGAATAACGGGAAAACAGACCACCCGTGAAGCTAATATAAGAAATAGAAAAAGCGAGCAAAAAATATGAGAGCACAACCGACGCGTCAGTTCTTCGTTGAATTGTCGAAATATCAATGATGCGCGAATGCTCGGATAATACAATTTGAAGCGTAGGCCGGAGGCGGATTGAATTAAAGCGCCATCTGTCGTCCTCGACCGTATGAATACGAAATGCTTACAGTAACTCGCGAGAGATCTTTATCTCAGTTTTAAAATTGCTCAATCCCCTGGGACCCTCGATATTGATTTGTCCCCGGAGCACCTAATTTGTCGCTTTAGATATTTTATTCAGGACGTGACTTTAACCATCCCTTAATAATGTAGTGACCTCTTGCCAAATTGAGTGCCTACTTTAGCGGGGCTTTTATACGTACATTCATTACCCGTCGCATGCGAGCTTTCAGCGTGTAATATTTTATTCATTGTCACGGCGACAGTAGTCAATTACTGCTTTCTTTCAAAAGTTAGAAATGAGTTCTTTTAGAAAATGAAAGGTCTGACAAACGATATTACATCGAATACTTTACCCACCTAGCGTCGCTAAAAGCACGTGAAATGCGCGTAGGCGTCCGTGCGACGTACCACGGCGGTATGTGTGAAAGCGTCGATATACGTAGCTCCATACAGTACTACTTATGTGTTCGTACACGCGCTCCGTAGGAGGCTATTAGCGTTTAGGCGACGCTACATAAGAATGTAAACGTTAAAGACGACAGCGACGTCGAGCTCCCTCCTAGAGGAAATTTCGATATAAAAATACAGCGTCGTCGGGCGCGGGGTTGCGGGTGGTCGGGCGGGTGCGGGGTGGCCCCTGAGGCATTGCAATCCCATCAAATGGATCCGTAACGAAGTTAGCCGCTCATCCTCCCCGCGCGCCTCTCGACATTGTCTCTGCCCTCAAATGAATTCTACAATTGGAAATAAGAAAATGTTTTGTTGGATCCCTGTGCTTTTTCAGTTTAAAGGCGACCGTTTTCTTCGGATAGCTCGGGCTCTTAGGATAATAGATACGTATTTATAGCGATTTATCTTGAGACTTAAGCAAAGTGTTTCGAGACTTTCGAGAGGGATCTTTACTGAATTAAGTTTTACTCTTGAGTAGAAATATTTTATGAGTTAAATGCTTAGTAAAATATTAATGAAGTTTTCAAAGGGCTTAAACAATTTGTTTTATATTCGTTAGCAGATAATAAAGGCTTTGTGATTTACCTACGCATAGGTAGGTACTTAAGTACTTAGAATACAGATTAATTTGTGAAGGAAAAATTTTAATCACGAATGGGATTAGAACCTGCATCCATCCATCAAGTGATCTCATGTCATCAAATTTTATAATACGCGATTTAGATTCTGTGTCTTTTCTAGCCTAAAGTTAATTTTTGAGAATACTATAATTATAGTATAAATTTACACGCTGCAAAATGATATTTTTTGAGAAGAGTAATGTAATATAGGTAAGTGAAAAATCATTCGAGTTTGTAATGTAAAGTGTTCATCATTTCCTGTGACAAAAATTGCCCGGTTTAAAAACCCATTGTTCAATATTTGGTTTATTTGAAACTAGCTGTCGTGCCCCGGCTTCGCACGGGTTAATTAGTTTTACGTTCTAACCCTGTTCATCGAAAGAGGGAAGCGAAAGGGAAAAAGATAGGGGGGAAAGATAAATGGATGAGACGCAACAGAAGGGAGGCAGGTGAAGTCGGCTTTCCTTCGCCGGCCCATCTATTCATCTTTTCCCCTTATCTTTTTCTCTTTCCCTTCTCTCTTCCCTTCAACAGCATGAGTACCTATATAGTGGCATCATCTTTGTTGCTGGCTATATTTTATCGCAGCGTATGTATAACGTCACGTAATTAATTACCTATCTTATACCATGAAAATGACGGAAGGATAAATTTGAATACTTTGGCATTTTTCAAGATACTCATTGAAATAATTATTTTACCATCGGTAATTGTCTTTTACTGTATTTTAAATAATATACAAACAAAATAAATCTTGCATAAAAATTACTTACTTCCTTTTTACTTCGTGCAACCCGCACTTGGCCGTTTTTGAAAACATAAATTATCTTGACTGTTGTTCTGGAAAATTTGCTATAACATTATATTATCTGTGTTATAGCCATACCAAATTTCAGCAAAACCAACGTGATGCGCGTACAAAGTGACAGGCAAAGAAAATTAAAAACATTGATTCTACTTCTATATCGATGAAGAAGTGGGTGTAAAAATTGAAGTGACATGCAAAAGTGGGCAAAAAATATTCAATGTACAGTTTTGTTATATCCATCATCAACAGCCTCAAGACGTCCACTGCTGAACATAGACCTCCCCAAAGAGAGTTACTTTTAAGCAGCTGCTTGCCTCCTGCAACCATCGACTCTCCGCGTTTTTCACCAGGTCGTTGGTGGGGAACTATTTATTTTAAGATAGATGTAATTTTTTACACAAGTTCTAAAATTAGTTTAATGAAGTCTGCAAAACGACAAGTCTCAAGCTATCGTGGTCATAATTTTACTATTATGATGATCAATAATTACACTCTATTATAGTAATAATAGTGGTGTTATCCTTAAACGAGCCCCCGCCCCGTTCTAAGTTTTACTCGTAATATCATTTCCTTAGAGTATAGACTAAAAGCATAGAGAGGTCATAAAAACGATATTATATTCGTACTGCTCACACGTATCCCAACATCAGTGGCGAAGGAAAGAAACAAACATATAGTAATTAGCTACGCTTGCGATAGGCACCGTACCATTTTTTTCGACTCGAGTCAACTGTTTTTTCTATACAAATCTGTCAGACTCATTCACATCAAAGTGACCACTTCATATAAAAAGTGTCCAAAAAAGTGGTACGCTTGACACATAATGAAGTTCTGTCTATTAGACAGACGATTAGAGAGATTAGAGTATAACCTAAAGCATAGGCTTTAGGTTATACTCTAATCTCTCTAATCGTCTGTCTCTAGGTTATGAACGCATCTCTTCCACAGATAACTATATACTAGTCTAAATCTCCCCTGCCGGGCTAGGATGCGCACCGCGAGATATGTCACGCGCGAGACGACATATTTCCTCGATGTAGAACAGTTTCTCGTTTACTCTAACATGCACGCCGCGACAGAGAAGTTTGTCGTTTTATGTCGCGTAGACAAACCAATATTGCCCTTTCATGACTCCTACTGTATTTTAATGTAGCAACGTAGGTTTCGTTCATTCAATTTTACGGTTTTTTACATGAACGCGACCTTAACACTGACACTGAAAATATACTCTTTGACGAAAGACAGAAACAGTTATATATAGTTGTTTCTGTCTTTCGTAAAAGAGTATTATTATACTCTTTGACAGAATCCGTCAGTTGTAAAATGAAAACAGTGAAAAAATTTTCGTAACTTTCTCTAAAAATTTGGATTTAGATTGAAAATACTAATTGCAAGCATATAAACGTAAGTAAAGTTTGATTAAGCCTAAATATCGAGACTAGCGGGTCTGTGTGTCTGCCTGCACTCGAGTATTGAGTTAGTTCTTTTGTCACAACGGAACATTCCTTTTCCATCGTAATGATATAATATTAGTCCTATTTCATCATATGAGGCATGAGGAACACTTGTAACTAGCTGGATACAAGTATAAACCTTCTATTCAAGACTACAGTCGGATACTAGACGGCATAATATTATGCTATTGTTGCATGTAAAACTTGTACTTAATTAGCTGCACTATTTTTTCAGAATAAGTACACGGAAGCAGATAAAAGTACGTTTATCAATATATTACTATGGCTCAACATCCAGTTTTCAGCTGGCACAGAATATATAATAGTACCACAGGGGAATATTGTTCACCACAAGGAGCCCGTCCACATCAGTACCTAACAATATTGCTTAGTTTATTACTTTATTTGTTCATCTAGAACACAATTGCTACCAAAATATTGTTAAACAAGACGGAAGCCTTAATATGTACCTATAAGAATTTATAAGCTATTAAATGTGATCTAAATAAAATAAGCGTTTTTAATAGATAGTATATTGTAGGTATACCTATACCTACGTATGTACCTACACAGTAATGAAAACCCTGAAAGTTCTACCCATGCATCTAGCTTGAGCTTGATCCTTATACCTATACATTTTAATCATGTGACAGGTGAGTTTCAACACGGTCTGTTCGCCGTTTGCCCCCTTCCTGATTTTGTCCATCATTTGTGCCATTCATTGATAGGATAAATACCACAGAATTCGCCCTATAAGTCTATGGTAAATACCTTTATAAAATGAAACAGTAATGTGAGATACCGCCATATTTACGATCTCTTGTTTATTTCGATTTTTTTACGTAACTACTGTATATCAAAATACCACTTTGCCTTTGGATTAAGCCTTCTCTACGTATCTCGACCTCAAAAATTACGACGAGATAATACTCGCGCCAATGTGTCAAATAAAGCTCAGACTATGGTGTGCATGTTAGCGGTTGTCGACAAAACTCGACAAAAGTTCCACAGATAGATAAACATTTGCATTATCTCTTCATTTGACAGAACGAGATGAGTTGCTTGCGCTGCCATGTTAGCACAGGTAGACATAAAGACATATCTCTATTTTTCACGACATAAAGAGACGACAAAATTATCTCACGGCGCGCATCCTAGCCCGGCTGACCTAAAACAAAATAAGAAGTCTAACAACATTTTAAAAGCCGGAAATTGATTCGTTTTTCATTACAACGCTCGCGAGCGGAAGTCGGGTTGCTTCGCGAAAAAACTAATATCCCATTTACGTTTCCTCCCTATCTGTCTGTCTATCACTATTATTTTATAGGGTGGCTGTAGTGGGCAGCGTTTTTTTATCTCTTAGTAAATGGAATGGGTATCGGTGCTATTAATGTTAATTTGTTGTTTATCGTGTTTTAATTATTTACCTCAAGCCAGTCGGTAACACTATTTTCGTTTACTAATGACGACATCATGACATGATGATACTCGGTGAGGATATCTATACCTACCTATTACCTATGAAAGACTACACCCAAACGGCTTCACCCAGCGAATTAAAATTTAGAGGGTGTAGGTATCTTCCTTTTATTGGCAAAGGGGTGTACTAAGAAAGGGTTTTTGAAAATTCAATCCAAAGTCTAATGGAGTGTTAAATATTATGTGGTAAGAAGAGACGTGGGTGAAACCGAGGGCTACTATAATACTAGAATATAAACTATAATAAAAATATATATAATAAACGATATTAGAGTTACAACCAGTAATAGTACAGTATCACTTAAAAACAACCAAAGGCACACCCGCACCTTACTTTTACCAGTCACATCAAAACGTTAAAGTAGTATAGGCACAGTATTACAAATATGTATATAGGCACCTGAGAACGTGAAAAACATAAAGCTACATTGCAAGACCTTAAAACCCTAGACAAGTTCTCAGTACCTAACTACCTTACCGTCTCTCAGTGCTTGCAGCGCACGTGCTTCAATATTGTTTTACTTTTATTCTGAACCGGCGACGGGGTGCCCGAATAAGGTTGGGAAACGCTGAAAATACTAAATAGTACGTACCGGCCTACGGTCCTACGTGTATTTTGTATAGGGAGAGCTCACCAGCAGTTAGGTATAGTATAGAGCTATAGAGTATATCGGTTTATTTATATGGAGAGTGCGTACGGGGGCGCGGCCCGCCCCGCGCGGGAGTGGTTAGTGGAAAGGGAGGGTAGCACCACCCTCTCCCTCTAATCAGCTCTAATCACCATATCAAACGACGCACGCTCTCATTCCCGTTGACAACACACAGATTAGTCCGTCGCTTGTTTTGCTTCTTGTTTTTTATTTGGCTTTTATATAAGGCGCTAATAAACAATTTATAAGAAAACATTATTTATATTTGATTTGAGAACCATTCAGCACTATAATTAAATACTCGCGTAAATCGGATTTAAGATTGTCAACCTAGTATATCAGCTTTCTTTTTCACTTTGTTCATCAACGGCCTGAACCACAATTTACGGGTATGGTTCCAATTATAATGGTTTCAATTATAATATAGGAAATGGTTCCAATTAGAAATCTACACTCTCCTCACCTTCATCTTCATTCAGGATGGACACGGTGTAGATTTCGATAATAGTTCCGGGTATAGGATGAACAAGGTGGAATAGTAGTTTCCTATTCAGTGACCCTATTAAAACTACGGGATCCTTAGCAAAACAAAAAACATTTTGATTAATTTCTCTACGCCCAATTTTCTTTTATTTAAGAGATTTGCATCTCCCAACCCTTAGGCAATTGAAGTTACTTGTACTACATCACGTAGTAACATATTTTTAGTAATCTGTGCTACAGCGTCTATTCATTAACTCAGGTCTGGTTTCAAAACCGTCGCGCCAAGTACCGGAAGCAAGAGAAGCAGCTGCAGAAGGCCTTGGCTCCAGCAGTACTACCAGGCTGCAACGGGATGATGAGAAACATTCAGGGTTACAGAGGGTACCAGCCCTACCCTCACCCGAATACCATCAACCGGTATCCACAGGTAATATAATAATATACAAAAATTAAAAATGTTTTTGCCAAAATAAGTAGAGGAAGACCAAATAAAGTGTAGTTATGGACTTGATGAAGGTTGATAATGTATAGTACTCTAATCTTTACTTTTATTTTATGTTGGCATATGCAATAAAAAAAAAATATTCTATTCTATAACGTGTGTGAACGGAGGAGAAAAATATGCTCTAAGCTTATACCAATAAGGAGTAATATTGATAAATCTCGAATAACATACATGTTATGTTGTTCTACTACAATTTGATAGCAAATACACACTAAGGGTGGGTTTTTTGATCCGTAGATAAGGTAACCAATAGTTAAAAACTCTTAACTTTTAGCCATTGGTTAGAAGTTGTAAGAGATTTTAACCATTGGTTACCTTATCTATGAACCAATAAGACCGACCCTAACATTCAATAATAAATTATTCTCAAAAATATTAAGACCGAAATATCTCCATGACCCATTTCTGGTAGTTTCGGGCACAATTCCCTCATTATCATAGCACTAATCAGTCGGCGTGATTACGCGGTAATGCGATTGTGCTGCGTGCGCGGTGCAGCCGCGGAAAATAATGCAAATACTAGCCGCAGGACAATCTACCCTCATTTTAGTAACGTTTGCCGCAGATTGAAAGCGATTGTTATTTTCTAACGTAGAACATTAATGTATGTAAGTATAGGACTATTTATGTCAACCCTAATATTAGGTACGAAAGTGTTGATTCAATATTTTTGTTTCAGCATTTTGATTTGAAACAATAGTTAATCCACAGATTTCATGCCCATGTCCAGCTAAATAACAGACTAAACAAATAATACCTTTAAAAAAATAGGTAGGTAACAATACGTAGGTATATCAAACTGTTTGGGTTCAAACATCCCCGCAATGATCTGGACCCGAACACAAACCTTCACATCTTGACTTGAGGCCCATCATCAGATTTCTACATTATAAAACTTAGGTAAACAAAAACACACCTCTGAAAATCGATTTCAATAAACTGGTCGTATTGAAAACACTCTATCTTTTGCTCAGTCAAAAAATTGATCAACTTGTGGTGTTTATAAATACGAAAATTCATGTTAACTGATCATCGAGTGATTCGATTCCCCGTACGCGCATAAGCCAATTTTCACGACAGTCTCCATGAAAAACGCGTCAGCTTTAATCAGACATTTAAAATACAGCAGAGTGAGTGATAACGTCGCCACCATTTCATTAAACAAAGTGTTAATCTGACTGAACCGTAGTCGCATTAACATAAAGCTGAAAAATAATAATTAAACGCGTGATAATGGTGATCGGTGGGCGCGGAGCGGTCGTTCGGTTAATGGCGTTTGTGGTATGAGTAACGGGCTTGGGTTCTTTAGGCTTTTTATGTCAACGAAATCGTTTTTTGTGTTTAGTCAATGAGATAAAACTTAAATATGTATGAGTTATAAAGTGATCTGCCCGGGTAGCATGCGCTCGTGAGAGACCGTGACAAGACTATGGTAGCGCCAGTGTGTCTCACTCTAACAGCGACGACAAGTTTTGTCGCGGTGCGCATGCATCTGGAGTAAATACTGTGAGTTAGCAGACGTATAGTAAGCCTAGCACGTCTTGCAATTAGATAAAATGGCAAGATTGTGTTTCACACTTTGGTTGCAGCAGGGTTTAAAGCCATTTCTTAGTTAACTTTCAGGTTCAAAATTTGTACTACACCGTCAGCGTCTTCAAAAAAATGTTTTCAATTAGGCTGCTTTTTTTGTTTTTGTTATTAGGTATTAAGTACCTTCCCCAATAGATATATTTAACCTAACCAATAATGAAAAAGCACGTTAAGCCGTCGGTCGCGGTTGCTACCGTAACGCAACAGTCGTCAATATTAGGACCAAGCAGAAAACCTTCGGACGGCTTAAGAATACTGAAACTGGGCTAATTAAGTACACCCTAGTTATGCCGGGAGGCAAGTGCACGAGAAGGAAGAAGATATAATTTAAATTAAACCATCTTTAAAAGATCTTTTTCCCACAGCACCATGGAAGCTACGAGGAGTTGCAGAAGGACATATTCTCGCTATCACAGATGGGAGGTGGATCCTATCCCATGCCACAAGGTTTTTCCATGGGGCATGGGGCCAACATGAGCACAGTGGGCATGAGGCAAGACACTATGGGTGAGCTATAAAGATATTATAGTTCTTAAAATTTTAGCAACCAGCAGGATTTGAACCCGCGCCTTCTAACTCACCGGATTAGACGACCTACCAATGAGGCCATGGTCGCATGACCGCTAGCTGCGAAAATCTTAAGGACTATGTGTTCACCGACTAAGCAGTCGTGGCGACATCTATAGAACCTGTTTAAGACAGGTAATCTATTCATTAGTAGTAATTTCGATACTATGGAATGGACATCTCATGGGCAAACGTGCTCCACGTTAGACAACTTTGTCACTTACCATCAGGTGAGATGTTGTCAAACGTATGCCCATTTTAGCATTGAAAAAGACGGTTTTTTTTCACTAAACAGTTTATTTTATTTATTGTTTTTTTTTACTTTTAAAGAGATACCTTAGAGGTTAGATTTTCATTTCGAAACTTATGTAGCGACGCTAGTTTATCTTATACATCGTTAAAGAGCACAAGATTTTATCGAGTCTGTCACAGTGTTTTAGCAACTTACCAAAGCTTGCTTTACGCAGTAACAGACACTGTTTAAATCGTCACGGACATAATCTTAAATAACTACGTAACATGGTAATATTAACTAAACAGGTAAATGAAATAGCATATACTTACATACATTGAATATCAATGTTAAGCTCGAAAGGTCACGTCTGGTGAAGTCTACGCTCCGTCCAAATCCTGTCCAAATCCAAAACCCCGAAGGCTTTCAGCTGGAACTCCAAAATCGCTTCCAGTGGCTAGCCGACTGTAACACAGTGGACGAGCTAAACGATGGGTTGGTGGAAACTGTCCAAGCTGTTGGATCGAAATTCTTTAAGACCCAACGCCGAAAGAAGACTCAAAAGCTCTCAGAAAAAACTCTTGAGCTAATGGCCGACCGGAGCGAAATGAAGCTGCAGTCTTCAGTTGATATGTCAGCCTACGGTGAACTCAATAGATGAATCTGGAGTTCCTTGCGACACGACTTGCGTGCTCTTAGTACTTCACGTATTGAGGCCGCAATTGAGCGGAACCAAGGCTCTAAAGTGTTCGCAAAGGATTCGTCTATTGGGCAACACCAAATGACAAAACTGAAGACCGAAAATGGTAGCGTCATTTCATCCAAGCCTGAGATTCTGAGAGAGATCGAGAACTTCTATGGACAGTTATACACCTCGACACGTAAGCCCGCTACTAACACAGCTCAGGACATCAGAGCCAAGTTAGTCCGACACTATACCGAAGATATCCCGGACGTCAGCCTGTACGAGATTAGAATGGCCCTCAAACAGCTTAAAAACAACAAGGCACCAGGTGAAGATGGAATTACGACCGAACTTCTGAGAGCGGGTGGTAGACCGGTACTTTTAGTCCTCCAGAAGTTATTTAATTCTGTCATCCTTGAAGGTATAACGCCAGAGGCATGGCACAAGAGCGTGGTGGTGCTCTTCTTCAAAAAAGGCGATAACACCTTATTGAAGAACTATAGGCCCATCTCGCTCTTGAGTCATGTGTATAAGCTGTTTTCGAGAGTCATTACGAATCGTCTCGCACGCAGGTTTGATGAATTCCAGCCTCCCGAACAAGCCGGTTTCCGAAAAGGCTTTAGCACCATAGACCACATCCATACGCTGCGCCAGATTATACAGAAGACCGAAGAGTATAATCGGCCGTTATGCCTAGCGTTTGTGGACTATGAGAAAGCCTTCGATTCAATCGAGACTTGGGCGGTGCTGCAGTCCTTGCAGCGATGCCAAATTGACTATAGGTATATCGAAGTTTTGAAGTGTTTGTACAGTAAGGCCACTATGTCAGTCCGACTACAGGACCAGAGTACGGAACAAATTCCATTGCAAAGAGGCGTGAGACAGGGAGACGTTATTTCTCCGAAACTGTTCACAAACGCATTGGAGGATGTTTTCAAGCTCTTGGAGTGGAAAAGATCTGGCATCAACATAAATGGCGAGTACATCACTAACCTTCGTTTTGCCGATGATATAGTCATAATGGCGGAATCGCTCGAGGACCTTAGCACCATGCTCAACGACCTCAGTAGAGTCTCCCAGCAGGTTGGTCTTAAGATGAATATGGACAAGACAAAGATCATGTCTAATGCTCATGTTCCACCTATACCGGTAATTGTTGGGAACGATACTCTCGAAGTTGTCGACAAGTATGTCTACCTAGGACAGATTGTCCAATTAGGTAGGTCCAACTTCGACAAAGAGGTGGCGCGAAGAATCCAACTCGGCTGGGCAGCGTTCGGGAAGATTCGTCCTATCTTTTCGTCCAAAATACCGCAGAGCCTGAAAACGAAAGTTTTCAATCAGTGTGTGTTGCCAGTGATGACTTATGGAACTGAGACATGGTCTCTTACTGTTGGCCTCATTAGTAAGCTCAAAGTCGCGCAGCGAGCTATGGAGCGAGCTATGCTCGGTGTTTCCCTGCGAGATAAGCTCCGGAACGAGGAGATCCGCAGGAGAACTAAAGTGACCGATATAGCTCTTAGAGTTAGTAAGTTGAAGTGGCAATGGGCAGGCCACATCGCTCGTAGAACTGACAACCGATGGGGAAGAAAGGTTCTCGAGTGGCGACCACGAACCGGAAGACGCAGCGTAGGCCGGCCCCCCACTCGGTGGACCGACGACCTGGTGAAAGCCGCGGGGAGCCGATGGATGCAGGAGGCGAGCAGCCGCTCAAGGTGGCGTGCTCTGGGGGAGGCCTATGTTCAGCAGTGGACGTCTTCAGGCTGTTGATGATGATGATGATACTTACATAAAGTAGTTGTGAACATAGACGTCACGTTTCACGTTCCGCCAGAAATCTCCCACCAACCAATCTAACTTTAACAGCCCCAAACAAATTATTCATCGTAATAGCTGTAAGAACTAAAATGTAAGTTTGTAGCGCGAAACAAAAAGCTGTAGACGGCAGGCGGCAGCTTTCATCAAGTTTCTATTAGACCCGTCAAGGCAATTATAAAGTTAGGCGCCGAAGCCAGCCGCGTCCAGGCCTCGTTTTTATACAAATATCCCTTGCAGTAATGGGAAAACTTATTCCCGCCGCTAAGTTCCGACAGATGATCTTGAGAAAAAGACTTGATTAGAATTTGTTAAAATCACCAGAGCGGTTTCTTTTGCTTTCATTCTACAATTAGATGGTTGGAATGTTAAGCAATGATTTTATAGGTATTACTGAATTATTTCCTGAAGTTACTTAAACACAAGATTTTCTAGCATATGATTGTGAATTAAAGTTTTAGATCCGGATGATTTCATAAAAATTTAATGTACCTGCATTTTTCATACTACTTCACAAATGCAGTGTGATTTTATTTTTTTTTTTCTTATAGTTTGGCTCCACACATAGTGTATTTAGCCAGTGTCAAGTATTGTAGTTTTTCATCGTATTATGAAATATTTCATACAAAGTCAAGTCTTAGTCACAGTCAGTCAGGGTAGTCATAGTCCAGTCTAAGTCAGGTAGTCATAATCCAGTCTAAGTCATGCCCTAGTAAAGTAGTGGCAACTTTACTAGAGGCTTCTATGGAATTTTGGAAACAACACGAAAAACCACGTTTCACTACATTATATCACTTGCCCACACTTATACTCGTAATTCAGCACTCAATGAGTAAAATGCCACTAATTTTAAACATTAACACTAGAAAAAGCATAAGTTTTGTGAAATAATACAATGCAACGACGTGAACTTTTTCACGTTCCCGCCAAAACTCCGCAGTGTGACTTATGAGCCATCATTTATAATATATTTTCGGAAATGTGTCAATGTAGACAACATTGTAACTTTTTATGTTTTTTAGACGAAACAAAAACCAAAATTGTGAATCTCGGCGCATCGCATAACAGTGGATTTTTTATGAATAAAACACAAAACACTGATGTACTTATTAATAAATGAAAAACAACTCTACTCGCGCGAGTTCAAACTATATACCGTTATTTGAAAAGCTTAAGAACGCGTTCATATCCGGAATATGCAGACTCATGTACATAATCTAGTGACCATGAAATTGTAGTTAATTTGAAGAAATTCATATCATTTTTAGAAACGACATCACAAATGGTAGATGTCCGACGGTACAACCTTCCTATTTACCTACATCGCTATGAATCAATCTGAGAAGTGCTTAGGTATACAAATATAGTGTTACCTAATCTGACGACGTCTTAGCACGCGACCGGAGATTACTAATTTGTACTCCTCAAGCCAAGACGTATGCTAATATGAAGTGACGTCTTATATTCAAGCGTATTTAGCAGGAAGACTTCATAGAAAGCATAGTGATTGTAGAAAATATTTGTTTAAGTTATATCGTGGTCTCCCTTTCTCTATTTAATGTATAAAATGTGTTTGTTTGTTCGTTTGTGTGGCTTTTAAAACGGTGGAATCAATATGCATAAAATGGTGCACAAATTGCTTACATTACCGCCGAAATCAGAGTTCAATTGTAATTCCTCATGCAGTGAAGTGTACATTTCTTTTGAGAAAAAGTTTCTTTACCCAAAATATTAATATAGGTTAGTTTTAAAACGGATCATTTTCTTACGAGAAACAGGACAACAGCGTGTGAAACCGCTGTGCGCAATATAAAATCAATAGGCTAAATAACGAGCTTATAAATTAAGTCTTCTCCAAATAAGAAAATACTGTCATGTTTATCTTTTTGATAACCGAAAAACAAGTTAAATAGAGGTTTATATAAAAAATAAGATCCTTTTAATGCTTACTTCTTCATACTAATTTATTTTTTAAATATGCTTATTTTAAGATACAACGCTTTGATCTTGTCCAATGTCATTAAAATGTTACCATCTTCCAGCGTAGAGCTGCAAAGATACAAAAACAATTTTTCTATAAAAAAATGTTATTGGGCGATAAACCGTGAAACGCGAATCAAGCACGGGCGCGATCGCACAGATTCCTGCGTAGAAAAAACGAGTAATGGAAGCGAGGCATCGTACCGTAGATATTCTAATAAGAAAATTTCCACTACATTTACTTTGGCGGGCGTCCTCGCGGCGTCTTGGCAAATATCTTATTTCCTGCGGCGAGATTGCATCTTGAGAAAACGCGAGGGTCGATTCAGTGCCTCACTATTCCTACCCTCTCGGTATATATGGACATAGACGGCTATGTATTATATTATAGCACTTTCCTTGTAGCTCGTAGCAGTGGGGTGAACTCGCTACGGCCTACGCACTTGCTACGAACATGCTACGAATTATGTAGAGATTGTGTAGAGCTTTCGTAGCGGTATTGTGTTGTAAATTCATGTTTGTTAATTTGTTTTGTGGTGACTGCTATCAGCCAGCGATATTTGTATGAGATAAATAAATAAATACGGATGGATAGGAGTACGCAAGTTTACATAAAACGACTAACTCGCAGACGTCGTCTTGTGTACGGTGAATATATTACCTTATTGAAATATAACCATTTCAACCCTTCCGCAACTAATAAAAGGTAGAAAAAGGAAGAATATGGTTTTCTTACCGTTGTGTAAAAAACCATTAAAAATGTCAAACATTTTTAAAGTTTTCTGAAATAGCGTTTGATATGAATACTTAACATTCTAGTGGCTATTACATTTTGGTGAACTCTGCACCGCGCGCGCGGTACCGAGCTCGCAGCGTCCGTCGGTTGAACCTAATATATCTAGTTTAATTTATTGAGATAAGAGCATTATTTAAAATAATGAAATAATTTGTAGTAGTTTAGAAAAATGATGAACTTTATTTTGATAACAATATTTTGTCGATGTAATAGTAAAAACTCCGGACATATTAGAACTTTAGTTGAAGCCTTTTTTAACAAAAATCAAATTTAATTTAATATTTTTTTAATTACTTGAATGGTAAAAATCAATCGTCTGTTCTGTTATTATGAAAGTACGGGATATATTTAGTGGAGTGTAATTTAGTTTTGAGACTTAAGTTACACAGAGTTTGCAAATTAGAGGTCTCAAATCGGGTCTCTGTGTGTTTTTGCCAAAACGAACACCAGGAGAATAATGATTATTAAATAAATAGGTAAATTACCTAAAATTCGCTGTGTCATTATCGAAGAAGATGAAATGAAGGGTATTTTTCTTATAATGGCTAAGTATAGGCATTAAAGCTATGCATCAAATATTGACGACGAAAACCTTGCAACTGCGCATAATTTTGTAATAACAGCCTTAAATAATTTACTAAAAGAGATGTGTACAACCAGGTATGACAGCAGAGGACGAGTGGTACAACAAGTCGCTCTCAGCGCTGCGGATGAACAGCGGGCACCACCCAAACCTGACGGGCGCGCCTATGCTGCAGTACCAGACCTAATCGCTGCTGCACGGCGCCGACTACCCACCGGCGCCGGCGCACGACTACGCACCGCCATAGTCGACGCGCAGTGGACCACGACCGCAGCGATAATAGCGCTCGTTGCGTCATGGTGTTCGTGAATTACTTGAAAACTAGTATCGGGATACCGTGCTCTTTTGTTTCGGTGCTTGTAACAGGCACCGCCCTAGTCGAGGCGTAGTGAAAATCGAACGCAGCGATACATCTTATGATCGTGGCGATTGTGGCGTCATTGTGTTTTAATACTTGGATAATGTGTGGATATCGTGCTTTGTTTCGGTGCTTACGCATAATGGTAACTATAACCTACCCAACCTACCCAGTACCCACCTGACCCACCGTTTAGTCGTCTAAGATCGGTGCGTAGTGGAACGCGATGCGATACAAGTCATGCTCGTAGTGATCTCGTAGCGATCGTGACGTGATGGTGTCGTGAATATTTGGTTAGTGTACTGACACTACACAACAAAAGAGCGCGATACCCTGGTATCGTGTTCTTTTGTTTCGATGCTTATGTAACTACAAATCACTAGTCGACGCGCAATGGACCGCATTATAGCGAATGCAGCGATCGTGTTTTCTGATGTCAATGAGTAATTGCGTAAATATTATACTTTTTGTTTCGGATGCATGATGATGATCGATAATGCTAAGGTGAGCATTTTTTATTTTGGTCCTCGAATACAATTTTCTATCCTCTGAATTGCCTAGAGCAAAAATATATCTCGTTTGGTCACGCAGTCATTTTCTTAGCCGAGTGAAGCCAAATATCTTCCACAGAAATAAAAACATGTATCTATATATTATGTCGCTGGCGCAGCCTTCCGAACAAATAGTAAGAATCAGGCAATAGGTAAGCTCGATAGAGCTGTAGCGCTCTTAAAATGTACTTTGGGCTGTCTCATAAAAACCATAAACCTACTTAACAAACGAGTAATCTTTAGAAAGAGTTTCATTTTACTAATTGAGACTTCCATTCCATATCCTCTACGCTGCGTTACGATTAAACGCAAAAAAACATGCACAAGTTGGTCGAAACCACAGACCGCTAATAAAAAAATGGCCCAGATAAAGGTGCCCTATTAACATTAGTATGCGCTTCCAATAAAACCTCCATCAGTTTATATAAACAATCGAATATGGCAGGTTAACATTAGTATGCGCTATGCGCTTAATGTCGGCACGAAATTCATGTAGAATTTCTACTATCAGGGCGCGAAGCGTTTTGTTTTCCTGCTCTATGGTCAGAACTTTCATATAGTAAAATAACTGCGTCATATCCAAAAACCCTGAGATTTATCCATATTATATCCTAATTTATAGACTGCATTCCCGTCGGCAATTCACATTTGTGCCGTCGGCGCCGCAACGTTGTTTCCGAGCGTGATCGATTTTGCATGAATTATCCATTGTAAAGAGCAACATTCGACCAGGCAAAAAAAGCGAAATACAAACAGTTTTTGTGAAAGAAAATTATTTTTTATTTGCAATGTTTAGTTTTTTTTTTACAGACGTTATCTTTCAAAGAACGCGTCTCTATAACGCGTTAGTTATAAAATTAGGTACAAATAGTGTTTTATTATAAGAAACGTTCGTTTTACGGTAAATGTGTATGCTAGTCATATTGTACAGATATTTTCAATTAAATTAAGTGGTATTTTCATGATTGTTGTATTTATAAATGTGAGGACTTTCATTCAATTCTGGGATGAGATACGAAATTCACGCTGTACTGGGAACTTTGAAACCTGACGGCAAATGCCGACGGCTTTATTTGCTTTTACTTTAAAATCAGAGAAATACAGTTCGTAGAAATACCAAAGCTCATCCCAAAATTGATCCATTTTTATCAGTTCTATTTTACATATTTTATAAGTAGAATTTTCTTGCGTATTGCAAGTGTTTTCCAATTTAATACAAAATCTAATCGATATTTATTTTGGAAGTTATTGTATATATGTACTCTTAATAGCTAATACCACAGATCATTAAATAATATGACGCTTCGCATCGGGGGGCGAGGCGTATTTTTTTCGTGCTCTGTGGCTAATACCTATTGTTAAATTCCGTTAAATTAACAGTCAAATAGAGCTGTTAAAAATAAACCCACTTATTCTTAAAAAGGTAAACCAAAAAGAATTATTATACAAATTATTAGGTATGTAGGCAGGTATTATTTGATATCAGCATGTTTTCGTAGCTACGTGGAATTCTACGTAGGTATTTCGAGTTCAACAAAACTTTTATGAATAAGGGGATAAAAGTCATTGAAAATAAAGCCTGTGTAAATATTATCTGGTTTTGCATGATAAGTTTAAGGCGTTACCGCTCAACGATATCGTACGTTATATATTTAATAATGTTTAGTCCATTTTAACACAGATGAGGAAACTAGTTGATCGTAGGTACTACCTTACCCCCTCCCCCCTCATTTATAATCGCATTCGCGTCCTCCCCCGTTCATAGAGCTCATACCCCATGCCGCCGTACATTTCACCAGACCCGAGCGCGCGGGGTCCTCGGCATTACAGATGCGTCAGAGTGAGCCCACGAGGGTTCGCGGAATATAGTATGTGCTCGTAATATAAAATACGCTTTTACGCGCAATTACGTTCTAAGTATGTGGTTTTATAAAGATGATATTTTGCCAAAAGTTCTAAATTTTTTGTTTTTCTAATTTTATTACAGTGTATTTATTTACGTTGAATACCATATTTTTTATATGGACCCTCGAGGTGGGTCCTCGGGCCCGCGAATGTGGAAAAGTGAACCCTCCTGGAGGGTCCCCGGCACTGAATGGGTTAAAGCATACTCTTATGCACTTCCTGTTTGTGATTGGATGAATTCCATGGATCAGATTTAAGTAATCAATCGGGAAGAGTGTTTCTATGATTTTTACCTAGCCCTACGCGTAATCGGCGACTAGATATTATTTTCAAAAGGTTTTTTTTTTATTACAGATATTTTTTGTGGAATTTAGGTCAATATTTAACGCTTTAATATCAAAGAGCATATTAGAGGGAAAGGATCATGTTGATTTGATATCACTGTCAGTAAAGGAAGGTAGGTATCTACTTTAGTGGAAATTTTAATACATTATATACGATCAACTGGTTTTCTGATCTGTGATTCTAACTGTAAGAGGCCAGTTTCACATAATTAAACCAAAGACCGCTAGTCATTTCAAATAATAGAATAATCAGCCATTTTATTACGATTTGATCTCATAGTGAAGTAATTATACAATAAAGATTGAATTATTGGAACGATTCGTTTCGCTTTTGTACAGAATTGAACCATATCATTCAAGACTGCCCGGCATTTAGTCAAACCAAAATGATCTCATAACTAGTCGGCCGTTCTGTGCATTTTCGTGTAAATATAAATGTAAGGGTACTTGTCTAAATAATGAACATGTGTAAAATGAAATAAATTGTCTAAAATGTAACGGTATGTTTTTATTTATCTTTTGTAAAGATAATGTTATAATAACAATAAGTAATGTATAATTTATAATTCGATTCTTTACATTTGATGTCCTGACTATAATAGGCGTTATCATCACGAAATCAGGAACCCGTCATGCATATCACTAAAACTTTGATCACTTCTAATAGGTATATATAATTAATAATAACAAAATATAAAAATAGTTACCAATTAATAGTAAGCCAATATCTCTGCTCATTCCGTCATCCCCTTTCCATCATAAAACCACAAGGTTTGGTGATTCTTCACATCCTTACGTGGTTAGTGTACCACAAGTCCGCACTAAGCGTTTTGTTGACTCATTCATAGTCTGAACGGCCATGGAATGGAATGCTCTTCCAGCAACAATGTTTCCTCCTGGGTATATATAACCTGGCTCTTTTCAAGTCAAGAGTGAATGGGCACCTCAGGGTTCCACCTTAGACAACTTCGTTACCTACCATCTGGCGAGTTGTTGTCAAACGTACGCCCATTTAAGCAAAAAAAAAACTGTGGTTAGTCAGTAATTGATGGTTATACTAATTATACTATAATAATTGATCGTCAACCATCAACAAAAACATGCTCATATTAGCTAAGATGAACTAATAAGCTTTATTCTCTGATAGTTATTGTACCTATAGGTACTAACTATCCTGTTAGTGGTAGATGGTGATGCTGGTTCTCATTCGATAGGTACCTAACTAGTTGATGACAGTTAGTAACCAGTTGCTAATGTTTTAATTAAACCATCCCATGACAGTAACCACCTATTTGTAATTATTTTATGATGGTTACTAAATATCTATACTAACCAGTTGACAACGTTTATTTAACTAATGGTTATTTGGGATCATGTTCAAGGTCAGGTACTGCGTAATGCGAGTTAGTGACGCTGTTCTTGGTTAAGAAGCTCGCGAGGTGTGCCATGACGATACGTTCGCCACCGACAGCATTCCAGAAACCGCCCGCTTCGTTGCGAAGGGCCACATTTTGGCCACACTCCTACGTAAATATACTATGGTTAATATCATGTGTTTAGAAAAACCTACAACAAAAACATGAATTTATCAAAGCAAGAATAGAACTCACTCACTAGGTGTTAGGACTTTTATGCAAAGTTCGTTTAGGACCGCTTTGCCCATTATCCTGCCGCCAAGCAGTAAAGTGCAAGCACTTCTTAGGTAGCAAAATTACTATCAGATCTCGCGATTATTACTAGACTGTGTGATGTCTCAGGGTGACAGTGCTATGTCACGCGCAACTTTAATTAGCGACACTGCAATCTGTAATGGGTGGCCGTGACGCTTAACACCAGACGAATGTAGCTCGCCACGCATTTGTTTACATTTAAAAAAGTTCGGTACAGCAATTTAACTTGTAGCTGCCGCCATTTTTGGCAGCACAGTTACGAAACACGGTACACAGTACGAAATGGTTGGTAATCCTAAAGCTTTGGTAATGTTATAGAATAAATAACCAGGGTCTTTTCATCATCATCATCATCATTAACAGCCTAAAGACATCCACTGCTGAACATAGGCCTCCTCCAGAGCACGCTACTTTGAGCGGCTCCTCGCCTCCTGCATCCAACGACTCCCCGCGGCATTCACCAGGTCGTCGGTCGAGTGGAGTCGGAGTGGGGGGCCGGCCTACGCTGCGTCTTCCGGTTCGTGGTCGCCACTCGAGAACCTTTCTTCCCCATCGGTTGTCAGTTCTACGAGCGATGAGGCCTGCCCATTGCCACTTCAACTTACTAACTGTAAGACCAGGGTCTTTTAATTAATGAATATCGCTTACAATAGAATACGTATGCAAATAGGTTTACTTACCGAAGGTATATCTTTTGGTTTAACATTGATCTAAAACAAAATAATTATTATTAATTAAGTTACAGAAAAACCGTTTTTTAATATATTAGTAGAGCTGTTTATAGTGTTTATGCTTACAATCTGAACATTGCTTTTTCTTGCCACGAACTTGTCTATCACAGATCGGAAAGTTCCCAGCTTACGCGCCTCCTAGAGCGAAACATGATGATTAGAAAAAAAAACGAAATAAAAAAAAAGAAAATTAAAAAGTAAAGTAAATGAAATATTTGACTGTACCTACGGATGTTACGGCAGACGGTCATAATTATAGCGAAGATGGTTTGATAATTACATGTGTCACAATGCTCTTCAAATCGTAGTTTATCCCTTTCAATAGCTTTCAAATAAAAAAGGTTCTTATATCAGTTGTTTTTTTTTATTTTTTATCTCTGTTTGTATAAGTACTTAAAGTTCCTCTCACGAAAGAAGTCCCGCGGCAATAAGTGGAACTAATTGTCAATACATATAATTTTCTGTATGTATAATGTAAGTATATATTATGTTTCATTTAATTTACTAAATAAAATCGATATTCACCAATTATTTTATATTGAAATTTTGGGGAGTCAAAATAGTAGAGCTTAGCAACATTGTGTCGCGCGACTGTGGCGACGCGTCTGCGGGTCAGAGACGGTCTAATTTTTAAACCGATTTTAAAAATTCTTTCATATATGTACCATGTTTATTTTTACTCAAAATCGGGTTAGTAGTTAGGTTTTTAAACCAAAATTACTGGGAAAAGTACGTATGTAATATCCAAATATGTTCTCGGGCGATTGAGGTCGATATACCTACCCCCTTTTTATAGGACTGACAGAATTCGCACCATAGTAATTTCTGTATAGGTGACCGTAATGACATGTCATACGGTCACCTAGTCAGTTACATGTGATATGAGATTAAAAAAATCAATTTTAAAGTTACAGTTACCTTAGGACCTTGTGCAAAGCTGGGCACATCGAAGGCAATTGTACTTTTTGACGAGCTAGACGTTTTTACGCTTATACTTGGTGGTTTTGAGGCCGCGTCCATAGAATTCGAGTCGAACAAACTGAACGTAGTCTTTATTAAATCGTACACCTGAAATAAAAAACCTAAGGGATTGCCTGCATTCTAGATATCGCTAAGCAATATCTTAGCTACAATAGACCATAGTCCTATATACTATTCCAAATCCTTTTCTATTAATATAAAAATGAAAGTTTGTACCACCACTCAACGCTGAAACAGCTAAATGGATTTCAATGAAATTTATGCCCGTCTGCACTAAAATTTGACAGCTCCTAAGTTAGCACTTATCCCTCTATGATGTACCTATACTGTAATGCATTTTGGTACCTCCTAGAGATATATAAAGTACGAACTTAAGACTGTGAAACATTAGTGCGTTGTGTTATTGAATAGTGTGCTAAAACTGCGGGCACAGCTAGTCTAGAAGCAAAGCATAATTCGAAGTCCCATTTTACTTTCATGTAAAAAACGCTGCATACAAATAAAAAGAAAAAGGCCAGAAAATGAAAAAAGTACAAATAAAATTTAGCACAAGTAGATACCGTGCCGACGTCTTGCTCGTTGATGTCCCTCAGCAACTCTTGGAACGTCTCTTGGTAGAGTGCGGAAAGCCATGGCTGAGTGAAGAACTCGAATAAATCGTCGATTAGGTCACTCTGAAATTTCACTTGAGTTATGTATCTGTAGCAGTCAGGTCACCCATCATAGTACAAAACTGTTTTTTTAACAGCTAGCTGCTTAAATCAATCAATACTATAGATACACAGATCCGCAGGAGAACTAAAGTGACCGATATAGCTCTTAGAATTAGTAAGTTGAAACGGCAATGGGCAGGCCACATCGCTCGTAGAACTGACAACCGATGGGGAAGAAAGTTTCTCGAGTGGCGACCACGAACCGGAAGACGCAGCGTAGGCCGGCCCCTCAGTGGACCGACGACCTGGTGAAAACCGCGGGGAGCTGATGGATGCAGGACGCAAGCAGCCGTTCAAAGTGGCGCTCTGTGTGGGAAGCCTATGTTCAGCAGTGGACGTCTTCAGGCAGTTGATGATGATGATGATTATAGCTACATTTCATCAGCTTAGAGGAAATCAAAGAGATATACAAATGTTACCATTAGCCATTGCAAGTAGGTACACCCACTTGGCTAATGAGCATGTGGTGCTGAGCGGTAGCACATATGACTTTCTAATCAACACGCCCAGCTTCAAACCGCACATCCTTGATGCACCAATAACTTTTCAAATTATGTGCAGAATTTGCACTTTTAAGAGAAGAAAAACATCGCGAGGAAACCGACGTGTTCAAGAATCACAAATTCGAGAACTCTTCATCATTAGTGTCATCCATCAACCGACACTAATGGCCAGCATGGTGAATACCTATAAGTAACCTACACTCTCAAATGAGACTTTATGATCTGATCACAGTCTAGAAACCTTATTACTAAGACTGTGCGAAGTCTCAGAATGACGTGCTCAGGCAATCTGTTATGGGCAGCTGTTTACATTAAAAAATAAAGAAAAAAAGCTCTCTCCATGTGTGGGAATACCCGTGTACCAGCAGTGGAATCGTTTTAGCAGATGACGTGCTTAACGTAGTACTACCTACCTATTTAGAAGCATGGAGGCGTGGGTAGGTAAAATGTGCAGCCGTGAGTACGTGATCAGTGATAACTCATTCCTCAGAACACACAGTGAAGAATAAGTAAGTGTGTATCAGTATTTAGTCATCAACTTTCCAGGCATGAATACAACTAACTCCTTACCTTGAACCTAGTAAGCAGTTTGTTGAAGAACGCCTCGTGCTTCCCATACAGGTGGGTCAGTATATCGATGGAGAAGGCCTTATTGGAGAGGCAGGTGATGCTCTCCACGCAATGCAGCACGTTCAGTTGAAGGCGGAAATAGTTGCCTTTCTTGTCTGTTATTAGGGTGTGGCCCTGAGAGATAGAATAGTTTTATGAGGCTGATTATCTTTAACTACCTATTATAATGACCTAAGGAATGTGTACCTAAGGACGGGCGACGCCGCCGAGGCAGGCCCCGTAAGAGATGGCGTGATGATCTCAACGCCTTTCAAGAGCGGTGGTCTGAGGTTGCGAGGGACCGAGATACCTAAAAATCTATGGGGGACTAGACCTTTGCCCAGCAGCGGGACAGTACAGATAACGAAAAGGTCGTTAATACTTATATGACCGAACGGAAATATAATTAACGTAGCAATTACGAGACTTGTGATGTACCTATAATTACCTCAGAGATGAGACTGCAGACCCCCATACTAAACTCGCGTTAAGATACACCGATTTAGACTAACCATCATCATCCAACACCTGAGCCCATATGTTCAAAACACGCATGGAACCAAGAGCTCAAATTGGCATGGTTTTCTTTCAAATGCGGTAAAAGGTCAATGTTACCTGGTGAGGTAGAGACATCTGGACCTCCATAGGCATCTCGACGCCTGGTTTCCTGACCTTCATGTAATAAAGCGGGCCAGGGAGCGTTGCTGATCGCACGATCGGCGATTCGAATTTCATTACTGGTTGCCATCTATAAAGGCATAGGTTTTGCCGTCAGTGCCATGGAGACTAAACGTTCTTAGTTCTTTAGACCATTACGTTGACTTTCCAAAAATTTTAAATTATGTAATGCTCAAAACATTGATTTCTGACGAAGTGAATTTTCACACTGGCCTATTAAATTTTCAGAATTTTGAAATCAATGGTTGAATTTATAATCTCCTGTCGTGAATTAATTAACTTAATTGGAATTTGGTTGAATTGTTTTTCTATGATCATGTTTAATGCCTCTACATCTAATAACTAAGGTTGGGTTTTTTGATCGGTAAAACGGTTAAAAATGTCTAACAAATTCTAAACAGAGGTCAAAATTTGTTAGAAATTTTAACCATTGGTTACCTTAATTAACTACGGATAAAAAGACCCACCCTAAGGCCGCTTGTCCACCGCACCGTCACCGAGCCGTCACCCGAGAACGAGATGTCGTCATCGAAGTACATTGCTAGTAATGTACGTATCGCCGAAGTAGCCAGACATACATTACTAGCAATGTACTTCGATGACGACATCTCGTTCTCGGGTGACCGCTCGGTGACGGTGTAGTGGACACGCGGCCTAAGTATTTAAGTTATTAAATTGAAAGTCGTAAATACATACCGATTAGGCATTTTAGTAGCACACTGGGACAACCGTGCTGGTGGTGAACCGGAAAAACTTGCATGGGATGGTGATCTGAATCTAAAATAATTAACAAATATTATTTACGGTTAATAAGTAAACTATTCCTATATCAAACTCATAAGTTCAATTCTTTAAAATCGTTCTTTAAGTGTTACCTAAACGGGTTACCGTATAGTAAGCAAGGTTGCGTATTGTGAGCATACAAGTCCACAATAGATAATCTGTTAAAAATAATTACGAAAGTATAGTAGAGCTGTAGCGAGGCATCAAGTCCGCGTCCGTGTCAGGAGAGCCCATCACAAAGGGATCCAGCTTTTTCAGGAAGAGTCTTGCCAACTGCAACAGACAGCTTTATGAGGTTAGGGTACCTATGATACGTATTAACCAATGTAGATACAAAGCTACTTAAAGCAAAGAAACTTTAATTCATGAAAGTAGCAAATAGGTAGCAATTATTGGTAATACCTAGTATAGTATTATATTATCTGTGGTAATACAAGCTCCTGGACAATCTGCGCCCTTCATGCCAAGCTAAGTGGAAAAATAAATTGACCAGCCATTCTGATATCACAATGGCTGGTCAATTTATTTTTCTAATTTCTCAGAATTTATCATAGGTATAGCAATTATTTAGAAAAGGTAGCAAATAGTAGCAAATAGGTAGCAGTTTTTGAACATAAGACTCAGTGCCAGACGCTCCAGGCAACCAGCCATACTGACGGTAACAAATAATAAGCTTTAAAAAGTTATGTAAGTACCGCTTCGCCAACATCCTCCGAACTGTAATGTCTATGAGCGCGTTGAAGCGCATACAGCCTCCGAGAGTACTTGACGCAGGTGCCAGCACCGAATACATTTGGATCATTGGTCTCGAACGATGTACCCACCACTAAACCCCCGTCGTACACTAAACCACATTCGTTTATTGCTACGGTAAGATAGAAACTAAATTAGAAGTAAAGAAGAGCCATTAGCTATCAATAACGCAAAGGAAATTGGTTGAATATTGGGTGCTATTAAATATTAAAACGAGCATAATTGCTGCTTTTCGCTAACCTTTAAAAGCAGAAACATTAATCGCTTTTATCCCATAGTAAAACATAGCAAAGCAAGGCAGACAAGTGACTTGAAGAAGCGACATTAAGCTTATAGACTCCACACGGTTGCCGTTGTTCTGCCAGCCAGCAAGGAAGTACTTCCGGTACACACGGATACCAAGATCGTCAAGGTTTGCTTGTACTCTTTCGTCCACCTGAAACAGGTCAATAGTCATGAATGACGTCATCAGTTCGTGTTTACATCAGACATTCAATTTCTTGTTTACAAAATTAACTAAAAAATAAAACGTTATGATACCGTCTCATTATTAAAGCAGTTGACCCTCAACTTGGTCGGGTCATCGGGCGGGAAGGGTTCGATGAAAATTATCATTTCGGAAAATATTCCTAGTTCTAACAGAGCGGCGATGCAGCTGTACGCTTCTATGCAATCACCGTACACTACAATTGGGTTGTCGGCGCTCAGGCATTCTGGGCTGTCTTCTGCAAATTAATGGCCACAAGTTTCCTTCAATTCGAATTTAATTGTCAGGATTTGTTATTTATTAACGACATTATGGGATGGGACAATAACTAACTATACCTACAAATGGTTTTATTCCTTTTTGCAAAACCCGCAACATTTAACCCTGAGACAATTAATATTTCGAAACTTTTAGATAGTAGATAGTATTTCGCTAAAGGCTAGGGTAAGGGTTTCCTTATTGTTTAGAATATGGCCATCATGCCCACCTGAAAAATTCTACCAGAATAGGTATGGTTCTTATTAAAAGCGCCAATTCTAACATGGATACAATTTTCTAAATGAAACTAACTGGTATCGCTGATCATATGCACAAGTTTCCTTAGACAGATGTTGGCTTCGAACAGTGAATTGATCAACATCACATTCTCTGGTAGCTCTGAAGTTTGCGGTAACATGTCAGGTTTATATTTAGGGTCGTCCATCAACACTCTGTCACAAGGTTTGCCTTGCCTAGAAAAAAAAACACTTTGTAAAACTCGACAGGTTTGCACGATATAGGAACAATCATGCAAAACACAATTTTAAACTTTCACGGTTGTTCACTGCATTTTTAATAGTATGCACCCGCATCTTTAGTCTACCCGTGAACGATGATGTATGTTGCTGTGCCGAAATATCGGGAACTCAGAAATGATTCCAATTACGGTAAAGATCTCGTAAGTACTATTATTATAAATGTAACAAATAATAATCATGCAGCTTTAGTTCCCAAAAATTTCAGAAACCGTGGATACCATAACCATGGACATAATTATGTAAGAAACTTAGGGAAAAATAAAAAAAGATTGGATTGTGGCTGAATTTTCGTATAGGATGAACATTGAACATTTATTTTACTACTTACCTACTTATTTGGAAAATATACGTCTATATCCAGAATTAATAGTACCTAGGTAATCTCAGTAAGCTCAAAGTCGCGCAGCGAGCTATGGAGAGAGCTATGCTCGGGGTGTCCTTGCGAGATAAGATCCGAAATGAGGAGATCCGCAAGAGATCTAAAGTCACCGATATAGCTTTGAGAATCAGCAAGTTGAAGTGGCAGTGGGCGGGCCACATCGCTCGTAGAACTGACAACCGATGGGGAAGAAAGGTTCTCGAGTGGCGACCGTGAACCGGAAGACGCAGCGTAGGCCGGCCCCCCACTAGGTGGACCGACGACCTGGTCAGAACCGCGGGGAGGAAATGGATGCAGGAGGCAAGCAGCCGCTCAAAGTGGCGCTCTTTGGGGGAGGCCTATGTTCAGCAGTGGACGTCTTCAGGCTGATGATTTATTTATTTATGATGATGATGATGATGATGATGAATCTCAGAAATGGTAAAAGCCTGAGAGAAAACAAGAAACTTTAAGATGTAAGTATCATGTCATGACTAACTCGACTTCTTTGACTAGCTGCAAGGGTCCGTGCAGGTAGTCTGGATGCTGGAATTGTTGACCGCAAGTCAACACGAGCTCGTCGTAGAACTTCACTCCACCGCCTTTCAAATGGATGCATTTCTTCTTTCTACAATTATTAGAGAAAGGTAAGTGCCCCACCCCTACTCTATAGTAGGGGTAGGGGCTTACATCTTCAGTTTTGAGTAGAACTTTAGATGACTGACCAAGACTGAAACGCTACGTATTAGGTACGAGACGTCTAACGTTTGTATTCTCTTTGGTCACGTATTAGCGAATTTATTTCTGCTTTTCACCATTGGATATGCTGTTAATTAGAATTGTTTTAACTATGTAAGTAGGTATTACTAAAATATTATCTAATAAAAAACATGTAAGTACACAGAAGCTACTCTGTCAGACATGAAATTAAAATAGTGTTAATTTTTCAAGCAAGTTCAAGAAATAAAAACTTTTAATACATTTCTGGATTCCGTAGGTTATACTCACACCACAAGAAGATGGAAAGGAGCTGTTAATCAATAAAAGAATAATATCTCCTAATATGAACGCAGGCTACCTGTCTATCCCAACCATTTCGGCAGTCATAACATCGAGGTAGAAGTAAAACGGCACGCTCTTTAGATATCGATCCGAATATCGGCCATCTCTAGGCACGCATGTGTCAGCCGCGCGGAGGCACTCACTCACGGTGGGCAGGCCGTGTTCGGACACTAGAGTCACGTTGCTGAATGTTAGGTACTGGCATGTAGGCCTGAAGAGAAATATGTTAAGATCGTCCTCATATGTATAAATTCTGTGGGTACAATATCAGTTCAAGCCAACAACCACCACCACCATGGACCATTGTATGTTTCCTATCTTTTACTAGATGTCAAGCAAATTAAAGCAATGCAACCAACTCCATCAAAAAGCAAGATGAATATTCGCCACTGTCTTAAGTCCATGGCAATCAAATCCAATAAGCTTAAAAGCTAGTGCTAATGTCAGGCAATAATTTGCGATCAAAACAATCACACATATAACAATATTAAAACTACATAATATGCATGAATTATATTAAGCATTGGAGATTGCAATGTCGTTAAATACTTACCCAAGAAGCAAGGTCTCGAGGAAAGCAAGCCCGGTGCGACTCGCGCCAACCACTACTATGCTGCTATTCACGTACACTTTAGGCAAACTGGTCAATGGCCGTTCCAGCACCCATAAAGCAAATGGTGCTGCACTGAAATCAGACATTACCTTTTTTTTTAATTGGTTAAAATGGTTAATGGAAGAAAGCCCCAACTCCCCAAGCTTTTCATAGTTCTCTTCGCAAAGCAAATTGCAAATAGGCGTGAAAATAGAGATTGAAGCTTATGAAATTTAAGTCTTACCTAATGTCATAATAACTAAGGATGCCATAAACAAATCCTTTTGAACTCACACATCTCGATATATCTTGTCCAAGTCCTTATTGCCGCTGATGTTTGGAATAGCGCGACGCGGGTGAACAGGTGTCATGTGCCCAGCTATCGATATCAGCTGTTTGTTGGGGTTCTACAAGAAGAGCCGAAAGAACCGCTTAAAGAGTACGTATACTAAAAAGCATTTGTGCATAATTTGCTATCTACATATTTGAAAATAATTTAACAGAAGCCACTTCTATTGCAGCAGGGTTAAAGTTGTTGAATCCTAAAATATCGTTACAAAAACCCTTAACTTTTGAAAATTCATATTACAGTATTAGTTAGACTTTGATCCTGTTTGCTATAAAATGTAATCTTTGAAGTCCTGGCAGTTATTTTTGACTCATTAATATTCAAACTTGAGTTAGACTTTCAGAGAAGTTAAACGTTAAAGTTTAATCACACACAGGCTACAGAAACAGTAAAGCACTAAGTCACTAACCAAATCCCCCCTAGAAAACAGCCTGCAAAGCCAGAACAGGGTAGAATACTTTGAATGCCGCAGCAGTTCCCGCAAGAACCATCGAGTGTGTGGCTCCAAGGCTGGCGACACAATCGCGGTTAGTACCTGTTATAAAACAAATTGAGAACCACTCCCAATCAAGCAATAATATTGCATCGAAAATAAATAAATCATTCAAATAACATTTTTGCGCTTTGACATTAAGGATTTGACATAAGTAGGGACCTACTTAATTCATTTAGGTATGACATTAGTCGGTAAATCATTATTTTGTATCAGTCATTGTTTTGAATAAGGCATGGAAAGTTCATATTTTTGTCATCTTTTGTAGGCTTACCATGCCGTCAGTTCCAGGTCTCCGAGGTTCAGGCTCCAAATCGTATTGTGTCCTGACTGTGGTACCGTCTTCTAAAGGTCTGAAATTAGTTTTAACGTTTAATCTGACCACAGGCACAAAATTTTGTGCCACAGGTCATTTACTCTATGGCATCCTTTACACGGTAGGTTGTATAATGCTGTCAGTTTTGCTATCATTTTCAAGTCTTACCACCAGTAGCTGAACCAGAATTGATGCAATTTGGTATGGATATAGGACTGAGAAAGAAAATAGTACCCATACTTTTACATCGCGATAAATCGTAGTCAACGCGTGCAAAACGGTCGACAGCAGCTAGTCCATTAAAAATTTGATGCGCTTTTCGTTACGTCTATGCGGCTGAACTGATTATGCTGAAACATGGCATAGGGATACACAAAGTTAGAGACTAGCAAGCAGAAGAAACTGTGAAGCGTGTCATCATTCATCATCACGGTTTACGCAAGGCGCAGCTAGTGTAAAACAAATCTTTTACCCAAGCACAATCATCCCCACCGGCTGGTTCTGACTGAGCATCACAAAGCATTCGAGCGAGTGCGAGCCGATGGAGGACTCGAATAGGTCCAACAGGCTCTGAGCTCTTGGTGAACGCTCGCATATGTCGAACATAGCTGGGATGTCGTAAGCTTCGCCTGGACGGACGTTCAAATTGCTGCAAATACAAGATCAAATAATCTTAATTTGTATTCCAGTAAATAAATGTCTGATTTAATAAGACAGTTTAGGAATTAGGACCTATATTATGATCGTACCTAGCTCCTAAACATTTTATTGCAACGCGACACTTCAATACACATTAATATAACTCGTAATAAGTAATTTTTCATCTAAAATTATGGTACCCAAAAATTCCTACGTCAGATCAACCTAATATCTACAATATTAGGTATCGTAACTAAAGTACCCACCTAAGTATTAAATATAAACTCGTAAGGGATACCGGAGAAAAGTAGCTCATGGGTTTGTAATTTGTCATACTATTTACCGCGTAGGCGTTACGAAATTAATGTTAACTTTACATCAAGGGTCGGTAAAATAAAGATAAAAAAATCTCACCCTCTTACAGAGTTCACATGGGCAACGTAAAGCGTATCATTTATGAATTTCATGCGAGTGCTGAAACCTGTGACTAACTGAAAAATAAACAACATAAATAAGGCAAGGTACACCTATCTACGTAATTTAGCAGACTTCAAGTCCGCCTGGAGACTAAAAAGCATCATCAAGCATAAATATAAAAAGGTTGACCCCAACTGAAGAAGAACCGGCTTATCTAACTATTATTAATGGTAACATAGGTAATCTAACTATTATTATGGTAACATAGATAGTTCAATTAAAACGTACGGTGAAATGTTCAAGCAGCGGGAAAGAGGCGTGGTTGGATGGAAGGCATATGACGCAGTAGTCTCTGTCGGGAAATAATTCATACGCTACTTCCAGCATGTCAAAACCATACCTGCAAACCATTATAAAAACAAGACATTCTTGATGCTAATAAGGGTAGGTTTTCAACAATCTGTGGTTTTTGTTTTCGCCAAAGTGAAAGTTAGACCATGGACAAAGAAATAAACCTACCTTTCATCGTAATCATGGCTCATCGCAAAAATCTCCAATAGGAATGCATTGCTAGAGCCTGAATATCGAGTTGGCTCCGGAGGCTTCATAATAGTGCTGGATGAGCCTGCATTGACACAAACAACATTAACCTTTGGGTACCGTAGCCCCCACAAGAAACTATGGTTTGTTCATGTCCTAAACGGACAGCCATTTTTACCAGTACACCAAAGCTTATGGCATGGTTTTCGTTCATTTCACGTGGGCTTTCTTTGTTGTGTCACGTATTATTTCATGGTATGTGCTAAAATATGAACTCACATAGCTAAGTGCATGGCGACAGATTTTAGGCTTCTGACACGCCATCTAGGTACCTACCTATTAATTTTCGGAGCCAGGAGGCTTACTTACGCACTAACCTTTAGGCTTTTCTCTCTTTTTATCTTCAGCAGGAGGCTCAGGAGTTTTACGGGAAACATCCAAAAGTTTCATCATGTTTTCAGCAGGGCTGGATAGAAAAATAAAAGGGTTTAAAAAGAAAATAGTATATTAGCGTGCCTACCCGTCATTCCTCACGGATAATAAACAATCATTATTTGCTACAAACTATCAGGCGAGAAAATGAGTAGGTAGAGTGCGAGTCAAACTCAAAGGCGGTCGTGAAGTCGGCGCGAAACGCTGCGCAGTAGCAATAATTTGAGCGCAGCGTACTTCACAGCCGCCATTGAGTTTGTTTCCACTCTACCTATCGTATAATTAATTACATAAATAAATAAAAAACTTGCCCCGTGTCAAATTGGTCATAGGACAGCAACCGCGGCACTCTCATAAGGTCAGTGTCAATGTTAACTATATCGAATTCGAGTTCCTCTTCGTCTTCCAACAGCTGTAATATATCAAGCTGCGCCGGCGTGCTCGTAGGGAAAGCGTGTGTGGAAGCTGGAGCTCCCGGAACTGCACGGAACTCTTTGAACTCATCATCATCGAATATCCAGGTTACCTTCAAGAAATAGGATAGGAGCCGCTGGTTACTAGCGATATTACCTACTGAGTACCAGGATTAATAGAAGGTAGTCAGTATGAAGCCAAGATCACTGATCTTTAAAATCCATGAGAGATGACCCTTCTATATTTTAATGTAGGTACCTACCTTCCTACAGAAGTTCTTAACAGTAGGTATCATCACTATCAAACGTTTAATTCGTCTTGTACGTTGACTATTTCTGTTGCTGTCAGAAGCAAGAGTGCCTCGTTCTCCGACCTTCCAAATTTTGATCATTTACTTATACAAACTCAAATTCTCTATAACACTATGAAGCTTACATAGAGCTGAATCCTATCCTATTCAAATACTACTGAAATTAATTTTTATTGAATTAATTTTACCCTGGTCTTCGCTGCTTTAGACCGCGACATAGACTCGGTGTATGAAGCGCCTTGCATAAAATTTTCAGATTGATTAACATTCGCCATACTACTTTGACGAATATTCATACTGAAATAAAACATGTTGTCTATGTAAAATACATTTATATAGAATTATAGACAATATGCAAGGTGCAATGGTCAAATGCCGGACTATGGCGAATGGATATACAACTATGATTAGGTTGCATATGATTATGATGATATTGATATGATTGCAACGGCGAACGACTGACTAGCTCATCGTGTCATTCGTTTACATAAATAAAGATAGGTAGGTACATCAAAGCTGGCATGCAGTGGTCTATAGACATAACAAGACTAGAGTGTACCTACGTTCAAAATCTTTGATACCTGACAGTAGAATCCATTTCTTTGCTGCGATTAAGAGGTGTTTGAGTTAGTTTTCTCAGGCCGGCAAATGGCGACAGTTCAAAACTTTCTTCCAACGCTTCCAAGTTGATTTGAGTGTTGAGACACATTACACCCACAGCCACTTCTGAATGCTATGAGGAATTACAATCATTAATGTTTGGACGATTTGCCGATGTTTTAAATGTAAACATATAGGGTAGCTCTTACCTCACAAACGAGCAGCACCCTCTCTGACTCCGGATGCCGAGATATCAATTCGCTGATGTAGAATTCTCCGTACAATTCGCGAAGCCTTTTCGAGTGAGCCTCTATTATTGGCACTATGTCATCATTGTCCTCTTCACTGAATAATTTAGTAACAAATAAATGTCATGTGTTATCAAGTAGCTTTCAGCAGTAAAACGTTTCTCGTACCTACGTTTATCAAACTCATGTCAACAAATACTGTGAGATGTATATAAACGACACACTTTGACGTATAGAAACCGATATGTTTAGCGGATTTAAGTACAATATTAGGATGCAAATGTTTATAAAAGGATCTAGATAATTTAGCAGTTTACGGAGCCTTGCAGTCATAAAATAACCTAATGCTCTTTTTACCATTAGCTGATTAAAGAGGATGGACTTACACAGCTCTTCTGATCCTTAATCTGGGGCTGACTTCTTGCCTATCTGCTATGTACAATCCTGGCAGTACGTCACCAGAAACTCCCTTTTCCGCTGCATGCAAGTGTCTGAACGACGCTTCAGATCGGAATTGGCCGGGAACTAGTACTGGGGAATGTATCAATTGATGTTATAGTTCAAAATATTATACTTACATCTTCACTTTATTTTTAACAGCAGCAAAAACTATAGTAGGTAGGTACACCCTAGTCTGTGATAGTACGTACTCCTACTACTTACGGGATCATTGACGTGATTGCAATTTTTTATACATACATTTTCCGTATTCTCTTTCACAGTAGGTACAACTAGAAAAAGTTTCAGATTCTAACTCTGATTTCAAGTTGATAATCCATTAGGTCGTACTACCGTCGAAATAAGCATATAGGCAACATCCTACATATTAACTCCGGTCTCGCACTTACATGGATAGTTTATCAATGCCTTGACCATGGCTATATGATGGAGGTAAGGATCATGCATGAACATAGTCTTGAGCATGTTGTCCACAATATCTCTCGAATACATCGGGTTCCAACAAATCAGATGCAGGAACAAGGTGTTTCGGGCATTCAGCTCAACTGCTCTGAAATATTTTGGGAGTGTGCAGATTCCTGATTAGGTATACCTACGTAACTCTAGAACAGGGCTGCTCTATATCCCCGTGGATATCGGCTAGCCAACTAAGGGAAAAATTATGGGTAGGTGGTACCTAGGTACGACCTATGTATATACCGTATACCTAGAAATAACCGACTGACGCCAGTAATTCCACCTACCTCTTGATTAACAGCATCAAACCAATCTGAAACTTTAGAGGGCATTTACTATCTAAGAGCCTAAAAAGTTGGCCAACTGTGCTCTGATGAAGTAAGTTAGATATTCTTTTTTTCTCATTTCGCCTGCAGGATCAAGTTGAGTGTTTCTCTATTCTGAGTGCTCACCTGCTTGGTTTCTACAATCCGATTCACAATACACTGGAAGTTTCTGATTCGAAATCTACACTCTACCTCCTGATTCCTAAATGTAGATGAAACAAAGTATAGATTTCGAATGGGATTGTGAATCGAGCTACTGAACGTGTATTTACTTACTGCTTTGATACAAATAATTCGGAATTTCATTTATCAAAAACGATACACTAATCGGAAAACGTGGTAGAGCACTTGTTTTACATATTGTACCTATTCATATTGATTTAAGTATGTACATTTTGTTCTTACTTGTATTTTGTCCAGATATACTCTTCCCAAGCGTTAGGGTGTACCGCGGGTATAACTGGGTAATCTCGGGCCGCAATAAATCCAACCATCACCTCGTGTAAATCCAGCTGGCATATTGACAGCACGCAGTTTTCACTGCAACATTATCAAGGTGCTTTTCACAAGCAAAAGCTAAAGCGAAGCTGAACAGCGTGCTTCTCAACTTACCGGCCAATAGGAGCAATAACACAATTAATGCTCGTCAATCTACTTATAGAATTTTATATTATGAACTAAAGGCACCTACTTAAAATAGGTTAGGCAGTGGAGCTTATTTGAAGCTTGAAAAGTACTAATCGCACTCTAAAAACCTATTGTGGATCTCGATTGAGAATTGTAATAAACTATTAGGTCAGTATAACTCCTACATGACTCCTACTTCTCTAAATAGGGCGAATTCTGTGGTATAACTACATACTTACAAGTCATCAGAGGAGTTCAGTCAGACCTCTAGCACTACAGGTTATAAGGATAATTTCTTAACTGTATAGCATAAAAAATGGTTGTAATAACTACTCTTGCTAGAATATTATTCCTTCTTACATCAAATATATAATATCCGAGACGCTGTGAACGCGGAAGGTGTTGGCCATGGGTTCATTGACCATCTCCTTGATGGTAGGAGCGTCTTCTATGCAGGCTAGTCGCACGCGTCCCAGTGGCGGCGCTCGAAATGTACGGGACGCCATGCTTTCTTTTCTGCTAAATTAAATAATAATAATTGAATTGTCTGTAAATTGTAAGCAAACGCGAAACTATATTAAAGTTCAGCAAGTAATTTCATACTAATCAAATCGATAATTGATAACCATTGATAATACCTACTTGACGTGTATTTGTCAATTCCACATAGCTAGCTACATATTACTGATCTGTGATTCCCACAGATTAGAGAAAAAAAGTGGTGATTCCACAGGTCAATTCGGAACACAGATTAGTAATATGTAGCTAGATTCGGAACTGAAATGACAAGTTCCTAAAGAGAATATTATAATCGTTTTGGTATTAATATAATATTCTCTTTGTTACCTAGAGTATGTCACAGAATTCACCATTCACCGAATTCACACTACCCTGTGACAAGTTCAGAAATAACCATGAAATAACTTTTTCTATTATCGTCCAAAATGCGTGTCGGACCTATTTTAGACCTAAAAAATATTATCTTGAGAAACTAGGTTCTTATTTAATCATTAGCAAAGTTTACAATGTCAGGGAAAAGTTAGGGACCGCCCGTTCCATTGCCATCCCTCACAAAGTATAATTATAGTCCCTCAAAATTTCTACCCCACCCAGATCTATAATAGTCAATTGTTTTTTTCTCTAATCTGTGGCCAGATCTAAAGCTCATTGACACAAAGACAGTAGCTATTAAAAAAATAAGCCCTGTATAAATTAAACAATAACAATTCATTATTGAGTGACGGAAAACCGCTTGCAATTTTGTTACGCCTGTCCTTCCTGTAAAAGTTGTTTCTGAAATCTTACATCTACCCGCAGTGCACCCTTTAGGTTCCCAGATATTGCAGCCTAGCGTAGCGTTATAGAACTCTTTGATTACAGCTTTCAGTTTGCCTAATAGAGTCAGAGATGGTTTATCTTACATTAGGGAATTATCTAGTGCGAATCCTGTGGTAATTATAGTAAATTTCCTAAACGACCCTCAACTAAAACAACTTTTTTGATCAGGTACAGCCACATGGGAATAAAAGGCAACCATTGATGCATCCTTACGGTTATTATTTATTCTTAAACTCAAAACTTCCAAATATTCGGAAAAAGTACTAAATCGTTAGTGAGAATCGCTAACTTAAAATTTCGGTAGAAAACAATACATGTCAGTAGTTTGAGCTTTACTTAAATGATAGAAACACTTCATTAACTGATTCGAATTCTACATATACAGAACACAATTTACTCTAATAAAACAATAATTTAGTAACAATATTCCTACTAGTTCTAATTAACATCAATAAATAAGACGACTTCATTTTGTGGAACTCTTTGGAGCGATATTAGCTCAAACTAAGCCATTCGCGTGGTATTACAACTAAATTGAAATGAAATGCTAATATTCATTTCAACTGTTTTCACATTAAAAAAAATTACAAGGATCGATAAATCTAGACAATTGAAATGTAACGTATAGAATTTATTAACTTACACTTCCAATTGTTTCACAAAATAGTGCCACAAATAAAGTTTGATTAAAATATTTAGCTAGATAGTACATATAGTGTAGTATATAGAAAAAAAGATATTATTTACAAGCATTAAAATTATGATAAAAAAAACCCATTACCCAAATTATCGACATAGTAAAATAATGATTTTTCTGCGGACGGTACATATCCGTACACGCAAATAGACGCAACCACACGAATCATAGATTTAATTTACGATCATGCACCTTCAACGCATTTTGCTTCGTAAGTTGCTGCTAATATTTATATTAATAATTACAGCAACTGGCGGGAAAATAACCATATCGGTGCATATCGTAAAATTATTCATATCGAATATTAATTTTGTGACTTTAATTTTGTTTGGTGAGATCGTTTTGATTACTAATTTTATCAGGTTTTATTAGATGGCGTTTTCTTAATACGATACTACCATCAGTGTATTCTCATTGCCCGGTACCGAAAGCGATATGACGGCGACCTTGCCCAACGCCCTATAACTGAAAAAGACGATTCGCTTCAGATATCGAAAACAACGTGAAAGCTGTTTGCCGCTGTATTCTAAACCCAATAGCAAAAGTGTTGATTCTAAATCTTACACTCTGCTGTTTCAACTACGTTCAATATCTAAATTCCTGTCTCCTTTGTTTATGCAGATTTTGAATCGAAACCTTTCCGATTGGGTTTAGAATCCCTACTGATATCGAACTGATGACGTAATGTTGTATGCAAGGTACAAAATATCCGTAGCAAGTACGAAAATACGATTCGTGTGTTATTAACATCGTATAGAATAAGACCAATTAAATATATTGCTTACGTCAATGTTAGGCGGACGTTAACCCTAATGAATACAATAGCGAACCGATAAATGAGTTTTACATACTAAAAAAATTAACTAAACGAGTTCTTGAATCTAAAAAGGTATTAACTAATTCTATTTGGAGTTATGTCACGGTGTCAAACTTTTTATACCGGTAACGATATCTTCGGTTCCGTATTTTTATCTATAGGTTCACCCGACAACTTCATTAGTGATGTCTATCTATTAAAACTAGTAGATTATGCTATTACTAGCGATAAATCCAATACTAAATAAAACTTATAATTAACAATCATATAAAAATGAATAACATACAAAAAGATAAGCACTGAATGTCTTTTACTAGTATAAAAATATCGTTATCATTATATTTCTATATACGAACTATATCTTGTGAAAAAAATAATTATTCATTCAATGGTCACTGTATGTAAAGCGTTATTTCATAATTGTTTTCAAATGGAAGCTATTGTGTTTGTATCGTGTTGCTGAACTAGCATATTCCTTATTTTAGAACTTAACTAAAACTTCATTAAATTTACAATATTTTAAGGACATCTACTTACTTGAGTATCATAAGATAACTCTTCCCTACCTAACCTAATTCATTGTTAGTCAATCCGTATAGCTAGAAAATGGTGGACATTATTAAAGAATGGATAATATGCGTAAACCTATGCCTATGGATAAATAAACCCTATACATTAAATAACCTAACTAGTTTCCATGGTCATAATTATGATGTTTAAAAAATACTAATTTGTATTCATATTCCATAACTCTGAATCAATTTACCTAATTGCTATGATATAAAAGCATGCGAGTACATGAGATAAGAGTTATAATTATATAAGGCAAGTGAGTAACATCTTGTATTGCTATTAAGTAAGTCTAGGGACTATCGCACAACTCAGCGATTATTACATAGATAATGGGAGTAAACACAGCTAATCTACAGAGCACAGCTCTCTGTCATCAAGTCATCACATCAATAATGGCTGCAAGACCTATATCTTTTATAAACCAATCCTATTTCTGAATGCGATTTCGAGATGCAAACTTAATTCTTATGTGTTCTGAGATAAGTACTAATATTAATTGAATTGGTTTATTCATCTAAACAGCGTATTTCAGACCCCATATTTTAAATTTTTAATGCAGTCAAGAATGTTAGTCACATCAAGATTGCATTCAGAACTAAAATTGGTTTGTAAACACACGTCTAAGAGCTTACAAAGAAACACACTTCTCACTTTCATAAGTTTCATTCATACACTTTCACTTCACCGTCCAATGCGTAAGCATCATTTAAGTCCTAACAGTTTTTTAAAATATTTACAATTTAGATTATGTATTTAACGTATACCACATTTCTTCCCCTAATACACGAAAATCTCGTTTTACAACCGTACAATCACACACCACAATTAGGTTCAACACTCAACACAAGTATTAACACATCCTACAAAAACAATTATTTGAGACCGTTTATAATATTCATAATTGCTTTGTGCATCTGCATGATTGTTTTTATTTATAAATTCTTAATGTTATTGATGAAATAAGGCAACATGTTAATCATTACTTCTCACAATATAAAACGTTATGGGCCTGGCTGCAACTGAAAGTCCAGTTTTAAATAGCTAATTCATGGAAGTGCAATGTAAGAGCTTTCAAGCTGTGGTCCTACTCCCAAAATCGAAAAAGATAATATCGTCTCATTAGTATTATGTCGTTACATTTTTCATGTCATTATGACAAAAAAAAAGTGTAATGGATGGATTAGAAAGATATGAAACTGTCATATCTTTCATTACACTTTTCGGACATCAAACGATTATTGGTATTATTGTACTACCTTGAACGCATTGATAATATCATTTTAGCGTTTTATCTAACTCTATAAGGTCTAGATTCTAACTAGAACAACGAAGGCTCAATCGTGATTTGGTGCTTAATACAAGATTTTATAAAAAAAGAACCTCGATTTGAAAATCAATTCACGACTGAGTTTCATTCTGTAATACGATCTTAGGCTGCGTTTCCACCAAAGATGTGCGAGGCAGCTGGGCGGTGGGAGGATGCGTAGCGAGGCTGTGAAACAGTGTGTTTCCACCGGCGATGTAGTAGGCTGCTGAGCAGTACGAGGATTCGTAGCGACGCTGTGAAACGGTGCGCGGATGTATAGCGGGATCGTTTCTGAAGCTCACGAGGTCAGGTGTGGAAGGTGCGGAGCGCGCGCGCCTCTGCCCATACACATCCCTCGCACAAATCGCTCGCAACACATCCGTAACACACATTTTTCGCTTGTTTTGCATGTACAAAAACCTTAATCTGCTGAGCTGTTTCCACTAGACCTGCGCTGGGTGAGGCTAGGTAAATTAAGTGATTCTATTGCTTCTTAACAAACACATCCCTCGCTAACCATCCTCACACATCTCTGCTGGAAACGCAGATCGCCTTAGGTCCGTATTACAGAACTACGCTCAGTAACCACGCTTGGCGCGCTAGTGTACTCAAGACAAGATTTCATACACAAAGTGATCAATTTGTGAATGAAATGATCAAATAGTCAATGAAATCTCTACTTGAATATCAATCGACGACTGAGCATTGTTCGGTAATACAGATAACGGGGCGTAATACAGGATAAGATTGAAACATTCGAATCACTATCGTTCGTGACGTTATTGAATTCGATTTTGGGAGTAGCTCCCCTGAAGCTTCAAGCACTGTATAATGTCCGGTTACTTATTTTAGATCATCCGTTTCATTATAGGACCGTTGTGTTGTTTTAATGAGGGGGCAAACAAGTTGAATCTTAACGAGATCTGTTTAGTAACACACTTGACAGCTTTAGTTTTGATAAAGTTTTTGTAATGTATTGTATAGTTTTGTTATTATTACCGCCCAAAAACCGAATTCCCAGTAACCAGAAAAGCAAGCATCTTTTGAACCGGTTAATTAAAGATTTTCCAACTTAATTTTATACAAAAACCAATTCTTTACTTTAACCGGTTAAAAGAACTAACCAATAAATACCAAAACCCTTTCCAGTTTGGAATCAATGACCAAATCCGATTTAAATTTTAACCGGCTTCTGAGCCCTAGCATATTTTGCTACTGTGCAGATAATGTGGTGGGTCAACTTGTATGCCCCATACTAAACGTCGGTCGGCAGTCTGTTTGGCGGGCACTGTCGTAAGGTACAAATGCGTTATGTTAGGTTAGAGACAGGTCTCATTACGGATCACTTGGGCGGCTTGTGTTTGGGTGGTGTGGTGGGCGGCCCGCCCAACTCGGCCGATGCTCCGATGGCCACGCCTTCGCTGTCAACTTCCGTCTACAACAAACAATACATTATGCATTACGCTAGGTGGTAAGACTTTTCTGGCAATGTTAATCTAGGTAGGTATTGTGATTCAAAAATCAATGACGGCTGTGAAGTGCTCTGCAAGCGATCCGCACACTGCGCTCACGGCTGACCTCTGCCCACACACATCTAATTTTTGCTAATGCGCAGCGTTTCGCGCCGACTTCACATCCGCCATTAAGTTTGAATCACACTACCACCGCTTAGCCAGTTATTCTGCCGCCATGCAGTAGTGTTTAAGCACTACTGTGTTTCGGTTTGAAGGGCACTGTTAGTTAAATTACTGGGCATATGAGACTATGACCTGATCTCACAGTTTCTTGTTACCAGACTGTGCTGATGCCTCAACATGACCTGCGCAGTGCAGTGTCCCGCGAAACTTTGTTTGTTGAAGTTCCGAGTGACACTGCAACTGTTATGGGCGGCCGTATCCCTTAACATCAGGTGAGCGAATAGATCGTCACGTTACTTTAAAAAAAATCTATTATCAATCTCTCGACATCATCATAAAGCTCAGGTTAGTCTCTTGAATAATTGGAATAAAATGGGCTTGTAACCAAGATCGAGATGAATGGTTGTACCTTTTCGTCTTTTGGCGGCGAGCCAGTTCCATTGTTTGCGCTTGTGTTATCCGAACTTTCAGTCGTCTCCGCTCCCGTAGCACCTGTAAAACACAAAAATAAGGATATTCAAATACTTAAACATTTTAATACATGTATAAAACCACCAACACCAACAGAACACTTTAGAAAAAACAATAAGGAAAAAAAAATTTTTGTGGTTACTTTTAGCAGTCTAATGCTGTTGGTGCTACCGCGTCAACGGTCGGGGGGCGGACGTAAACTATCTCTAGAGCACCCCAGATAGTTTACGTACATCCGTATTCGGCTTGGATAGTTTCCTGGAGGAGAGAATCCAGAAGACTACGTCCACTGGAAGAGTGCACCCTATGAAAAGCCACGATCGTTCTAGCAAACCTAAGGGGGGTACGTCGACCTCGCCGGCAGGTTCTGTGTATGGCTGTGTTACGCTGTTATTCTATACAAGTGCCTGGGGGTCTAGCAAAGTTACCTTTCCAACGACAAAAACAAAAAACTCAAAACTCAACCAAAAAACTCAAAATGTATGGGAAACCACCAGCGGAAAAGTTTTCCGCAGGCAATGTCATTGCCATACGTTTTGAGTTATCGTTTGGTGTTAACCCTAATAGAATTCTTTGCTAGACCTCCTAAGTCTGAAGAGTTAGACTGTTTCGACGATCCTAACGCAGCCGATACTACGGGTGCGATAGGATCGTCCGGGTCGGCCAAGACATGCCCTATTCTTGGGGAAATGCTTGGGAAAAATAGCATTAGCATTTGGGTTGTACCCATCGCTGCCTATATTCATGGACAGCCGCGCCGGCCGCGATCACCGGGCAGCAATTGGTAACCCGCATAGATTAGCGTTGTTGTGTTCAAGGTGGCGGAATACTCCAGGCCTGCTTTAGGCTGGAGTGAGTCAACTCACCGGCTTGTATATGGTTCGCGTTCCCCCGCTCGGCGTCATGTTCGCGAACCACCGCGTCCAGGTTGTACCGGCGCCGGTACGAGATGAAGAACGAACGCACGTGCGCCTCCGTCTTCGTTCCCAGCGTCTCCGCGATTGCTTGGAAGTCGCGACCTGCGTGGCGTATTCACTCAATACAGGTATTTACTATCATCTTTTTTTACAATTTAAAACAAGTATATCTAGTTTAGCTCCGCTAAAAATAAACATTACTGGGAGAATTGCCTTGCAACCGAATTGCATATCCACGAGGTCACGCCTGAGTCAATTTCATTTTTTGTGTTTGTTTTGGTGTTTTTGTCCTTTCCCCTAATAGTAGGGATATCTTGATAGGCATAGGTGTACCAGGCGCAAAAAGAGATCATATAAAGCGACTAAAAGTTACTTTTTGTCGAAACCGTCTCTTATATATTACAAATTTACAATTTATCAATTAGTAATCTTGTTTTAAAAAACGCCCTTTCCCTTGTCCCTACGTAATTCGAAAAAGGCGGAGAAAAACTGAAGAGATAAGTTGGTGACACTCGAGGATGGGCAAACCTAAATTGTAATTCTCATAGATTGCTAAAGCGAATGACTGCAAAGGGGCACCCTTGTTCTAACCTTGATGTTGGTTCAATAAATATGTTTGTGCTATGTAGGTATATAATAGTAATAAATAATGTTGATGATACATAGATGCAGCTAAATATAATTTGCGTTAATATCATGATGACGTAACCGAAGAGGCTATTTTCAGCAAATTATTTCTGAAAGGGCAAACACACATGACTCACCGTATTTCCTGACTGCTGTTACGGCCATGAGTAACTCATCGTTTGTCCAGCGCGAGTTAATTTTCGCAGGGGGTTCCCCTGGCCTTAGCTCTTCCACTCCACTGTCGCCGACCTTGCGCTTCATCGCACTCAGCTGCTGCTTATTTTGCTGCACCTAATCAAAAACGATACATCACTCACAGCCCGACAACACTACCCGCAAACGAATAAATCCACATTCTAAACGTTGTGCATATCTGGATTATCCAATACTACTAGGGGACAGGGTTGCGAACGCGCAGCAAATGAAGAAAAGCTGAACAAATGAATAAATAATAATTAAACAACTAAATTCTAGATATGTGTGCAGAATACATTTTCGGACAATACCACCTAACGATTGCGGTTGCGATTAGAGCTAATTTGGAAACTATCATTCAAAATCGGTTAATTCCTCACATTCTCAGATTACATGACACGGCCGGCCGATGCGAGATGGTCGAGACCGAGTACAGTACAATGCTGGAGGTGTAAAGGTAACAATGAGAATGTGTTGCAACGGCAGTATGTAGCGACATGGCGGGTTGCGCTTACTTGTCTCTTTAGCGAGATGACTTCCCTGTCCATGGCCCTGAGCATGGCCTCGCCCTGATTGAGGAGATGGGGTTGCGGCGCGTCGCCGGGCTGCGGGCCGGTCGCCATGGCAACGAGATCGTCGTGATTGATGTAAATGCCGCGCGGCAGCCGGTGCTTGTACCGCTGCTGTTTGGATCCGGGCCCGCGCCGCCCGGACGGCCCGCACAGCGGCCTCATCGAACCGGTGCGTCTGTACATCAGCGCCAGTTCAAACAACAATCCCTACTACAGCACCAACAATCAAATCATTCTACGACATGCTAATTATTGCAAGTAGATTAGTATAATATTGATGGACGTTACCGACCTGGCGTGCACGAGGCATGCCTGACACAACTTGTGCGAGTTGTGAGCCGTTGTTTGGTTGCACAGAATGCCGCAAACAGTGCACCACTTCCCAGCTTCGCCGCCGCCCTCGCCCTAAACCCCAATCAACAGTTACAATCCCGCGCTTACTTGCTATTCGTACGTTAGCAGTGACAACACAATGATCTCTCACACACTTCTTTTAAAAACCCATTCGATTATTTAAATGATATTCTGCACACATTAGAAATAAACAATTGCCTGTATGGGGCTGTTAAAGGAAGCATGCGGGAAAATTGTGAGGAGTTACAAAGGAAAGGTATAGATCAAACTGGTGGTTAAATAAAATATAAAAGGTATAATGGTAATGAATGCAATGATCTGCATTTGACTTATCACTAAATCCTGATGAAACATTGTAGGTATAAACGCGTGTCATTGAAATGATTTTAACAAAAGCAAGAAATTAACATTGTTTTCTCACTTCCACCATTTTGACTAACTGCAGTGTAAGTGAGATAGCAATAGAAATGTCTGCTCTTTAAAACTTGTCGTCACTGTAAAGCGGCCACTACACTGCTGGGAAAGTTGGACGAAGTTAAGAAGTACGATACTTCGTGCTACCTCGGCTCGCTTCGGCCTACTTCCGAAAGTTCCAACACCCTCCACTCTATTCGTAAAATAGGACGAAGTCAAGCGAATGCAGTGTGGAGGGGTACTTCCTGCAACCTCGCCTTGCCCCAGCCGACTTCCGAAAGTTGTCGATATTTGCCAGAGTCAAAAGACTCGAAGTGCCCTGAAGTTGTACGCGGAGCGTCCGGAGCGTCTCACTACAATACTCGGAGCACTTCAGTTCGAGTTGAGACAAATACGCACGTATTTATACTACACGAGAGTGTACATTGCAACGGCATCGAGCGACGAGCATTTCGCAATCTTGCACGACGGGCGTGGTCACGTATAACGCGATTCAGTAAAGAAGAGAACTGAAAAGAGCAGACATTCCTATTGCTGTCTCACTCTCTCAATAGTGCAAGAGGGAAAACAATGGTATATTGTTTTCATCAGAATCGATTCTTCAATGACACGCGTTACACTTCGACCTCGGTAGTGGAAAATATTTTTGGGACTTATGTATTTATATCTGAGATACCTACTATTTAAATGAATGATAAAGAATTCAGGTCACCATCATCAATTTTTATAATCATTCAAGATATTATGGTACATTAAAAATAAATATATTGTTCTAATATGCATCACACAAAAAAATCATGAATATGTCCGCCAGTCTTGAGCTATACTTGACACCATTTGTATACATTCACCTCACCAGTTAATGTAATGTGTGAGCGTGTCAAATAAACCAGAGTGTGGAAGCCAGAATAAGGTCAAGGACCACAGGGAAGCTGCACAAAACAGATAGCTAGAACCTGGTTCTATTTTTAAAACCAATAAAGTTAATTTTATCAGATACAAGTTTCTTACGCGACTTGCTCAATGGCTTCTGTAGACATCGGTACATGCAATTTTTTAATGTTTATTTATTTATAATACTTACACAAAACCAAATACAGCCAGTGTTGAGGCAATATATTCTGAACTAGATGTTAATGTTTTAAGAAGTTAAAACTAAATTTTAAAATAGGTTGTTACTTATTACTTTGGAATAAGCAGGAACTAAAAAACTGCTCAGTGTGCAGGTCAACAGCCAGCATTTCTCTGACTATGTGATTGAAACTATAATTTTGGAAAAAAAAACGTATGTACCACAATATGTATAAGCATTTGGAAGTTACTTCCCTATGGCCTAAAAGTTGACTTTACCCACTCACAAATTGCCATGATTACAAATTTTTGCTTAAATTTTAAAGACACAAATCTCATCTATGTATCTAAAACAACATGAAAGTTAATCATGTATGTAAATGAGTTATAAGTTCAGGATAAAAATGCAGAGTGGTTGAACTTAAAATTAAAAAAGAAGCATTTATAATATTCAAGCAATAAAAATGAAGTGTTCCACTCACAAGGAAATGATTTCCTGCTATGAAATGATTAAGTTATTGAAGGACAACTACCTAAATGACATTTAAATTCACAATGTTGTTATCAATAAAATTATTCAATTGTGGAATGCAAATTATGATGCTGAACTGAAAACAATTAAGCCAATGGTTTTATGATCTAACCAAGGTACTGAGTGCAATAGTGATGTGGCATGACAACACAGACAATAATTGAAGAGAAGACATACTTTCAAGACTATAGATAAATTGATAAACATCAAATGAATGGCATCATATTGAGATAGCGACAGGATGTGAGAAGACAGATTTCACAGTGACGGCAAGACAGTGGGGTTGTGATACACCCACCTGGGCGCCCTGCAGGCCGGAGGCGCGCGGCGAAGCCCCGGCCGCTGCGGGGCCCCGCACTCCACGAACAATACCCCGGTGGATAGTCCACTTCTGTCATAGTCAACACAACAACCTTAACTCGCTAATCGCTATACAACAAGTAAATGGCCCCCACCCAAATCCACTAACTAAAGCTACAGAATTCTCAATGAGGCTATTTTTTCTACATGCAGAGCAAATAAGTAAATTATAAATCCAGCATTACCTAAAAAGGGTTGATTTTTTATTTGGTTAACTGAAAGGGGTAGAGGGTACTTGTTATCTTCCACTCTGCACTTTTATTCCCTACCCAGTGTCAACCAACTGCATGTTGGACAATCCAGATATACTGTCAATAGTACACAACTTCACATAGAACAAAAGGGTTAAAAGGGTTAAACAGTTCTGTGTAAAACAGTGACTCTAGTATGAATGTATGGAGACAATAACACTAACAAAACAATATTTAGACAGTGTGCTGGCTTATGGGATATTAATAATACATACCTTTTCATCATTGTCTGATTCTTTATCTGAACCACCAGGTTCAGAGGCTGCTCCAGATTCTCGTTTGCCAGTCCCAGAGCTGGTAGCATTGCGGCCCTCACCAACCACATCCATCAGTGAAGCACGAGCCCTTGTCTTTTTCCATGAGTAGTAGTATTTTACTAGTGATGCTATTGATTTATCTGGCAACTGTATAAAGAAATTATAATTATTTAAAACTGAATCATAAGGAAACAAAACTTCATTTGATGTTAATCAAACTTACCATCTGTCTTATTCTGTGAAAACTTTTTCCATGAAATTGGAAAGCTTGTTCGAACAGAACCTTATCTTCAACTGTCCACTCATCAGGAAAAGGTGTGAAGTTTGCAAGGTCCATGGAAGCCCTGTTGAGGTCATGTTTATGCCAGAACAACATGCCTAGTGCCTGTTCTCCATTATATCCATATTTCTCTTTAGCTGTGGTTATGTATTCATCCACTAAAATAATTTATAAATTAGTACAAGAACAATTTAATTAGAAAGTAACAAAAAGCAAAAACCTTAATTATTGAACTTACATTTCAAATCAGATATGTCACATGTGGGTGACCAAACCAATAAAGCTCGGTCGGATATAAGTTCTGGTTTCCTTTGCTCCACCTGTTCCAACTCTGGGCAAACTGCTTGATAGTCTCGTCCCACTCTAATTTTCTCAGCTGCAAATGGTACTACTGCTTGGTTTCATGTTACATTGTTGATGAGATGGGCGCAGCATGAAGGCGATGATGGCAAGCATAGAAAATAAAGCATGATAATCAGATGACAATAAAGTAACCACCAGTATATAGGGCACCAGTATTATTAGTAGGCTCAAGAGTTCTAGATTAACGACAAATAAGCTTTAGCCGTCTTTAGATCACAACAAACGGCTATGCACGTACAATATGCGTCTTACTAGTTCCTAAATGATTCAGCATGAGAAAAGCTCGCTGATCAAAATGAATGCAATGTACCTACACTTAACTATCTACTTGTTCCCAGCCTACTGAATTTAAAAATAGTAAGAAAAAAGGTTATTATTCGTACCATTCTCGTCCTCAGAACTGGAATCTGGACTTCCATGGCCATTGGGGCTTGGCCCCCTTGACCGCTTCCCATTCCGAACGTCGTTGCTTCTTTCGGCTAACACCATGATGATTTCACCAATAAAACAAAAATAAACTACTAGATCCTTCTGTCACTTACGAGCTCGCGTATTTCCGTGTAGGAGAAAGTAAAATAAAGTTTAATTATTTTATAAGCTTCGTACTGAAATTCAAACGTGATTCAAACCACCGCATCAATAATTTGACACACGGGAGAACAGTTGTAACAAGTCATTCCATGGCGTCTGTACTTTAAGCACGTACACCATTCTATATAAATAGATACTTGTTTTTTTAGCTATTATAAATTTTTTACACTATATAAATAGTTATTAAAAACTTCCATGAAATAAATATAAATTATCTTTCACGGATTAATTGTTGTTCTAGTTGTTTGATATTTTACCACTGGCAATTACGTGGTACAGACTTTTTGAAATGCTTCGACAAACATCAATCATCTTGAATATTGCTAATTTACGACAATAACAACAAAAATTGTTAGCCAAAGTAATCTGCTAGCTCCTAGCTTAAAACAACTTGTGATACACACTATAAAATCATTAATGATATGGAAATTTGATTAATCTAGATGCATTTAGAATAAAATACTTGCCACTTTATTTTTTGTTCAGAGATGGCGCTAATTTACATGTTGTGTGTTATACACATTAGTCATTAACTCATCCGTAAAATTTTTCTTATTATTAATAATTACCACCCAAAATTATTATCGATTTTCATGCCACATAAAAATACTATCCACAACACAAGGTATAAAAGCGTTAATCACGGCCTTTATACCATACGTATTATAATATAAGGTCGCTGGCAGAAGCCTTTGGTTTTACTTGTAATTTCTAACTATACAAAGTACTCTGTGACTTGTATTAACTACCTACATTATAATATATTAGGTAGGTACGATAAAGTACTGCGCTACATTGAGAAAGAAACCGCTTACGCTGCTGCGCTATACAATAAAAAAGTGGGCAATTTTAATTTTCTAAATATAAATATACTGTCATTATAACTTTGCATAGCGTGTATTGGTAAACCTGGGTTTCACCACTTGCAGACTTGCACTCATTTTTTAGTAGGTCCATGACTTGCACCCTATTTTTAAATTTTTAATACCATTTTACGCAGCGCCATCTAGCCCCAAACTAAGCATAGCTTTTACTACGGGGAAAGTATGGGAACGATACAATACTTAGATAGGTACTTTTTGTTTATAAATACATACATAGAATTAGAATACAATATAACACCCAGACACGGAACAAACGCCTATGTTCATCACACAAATGTTTGTTCTGAGTGGGAATCGAACCCACAACCTAAATACCAACAGACCTTAGTCGCGGTAAGCTACAATAAAATACTGACACTATATCTCATCTTTATTTGTTATGAAACTTGAAAACTAACGAGCACATTATTATTATATTGTGTTGCACCACCACATGTACCTACAAAGCTTAGCAAAAAGTCTGCACAATGAACCAATGCTCCAAATATGACAGCTTTATAAAGATAGCCTATACAGTCATAATATCCAGGGTGGTTGTATTGTACTATACAATATACAAGTGCTATAGGCAGTTCTATCTAGGCAGTTAAAGTATAATTATAATGAAGTACATAAGCACTTGCATACTATGACGAAATTTTGACAAATCCCAAATCAGTTAAAATGTTAATGATTGTGACACATTTTCACAACTATAAGTACCTACTTAGAGAGTTTAACCAAGTTTTAACAGCGAATTTGACCAGTTAACAACAACTCAGCCATGATTGTCCACACTATCGGGCTTCGGCGTATATTCGCATAAAATTCAACTCTCCATACCTACCCAAATGATATCTTTATTGAAGCCAACAAAAGGAGTGTAAGATTGGTAACTTTTTTGTAATGTTATTCTCGAGGTGTTCGTCGTGATGTTATTGATGTTAGTTGATGTTAGTCTGATTTTTCGTAAGTATAATAATTAATATCTCAAAATATCAAAATGCGCGAGTGAGATAGAGCACTGTAGTAAGGGCTCTTCGCGACAACTCAGGCGAGACAAATGTTTCCGCTTTAGTGTAGCCTTGCAGCCAAGAATAACGCTTATAACCGAATACGATGATTTTATCGTGACAACGCAACACGAATATTCGCGTGATAGTGTACCTAGCTATAATCAATTAATCACTCAGCAAGAAACATAATAAACAAAGCGTCGATTATTAGTCTGAATGAATTTTAGTCGTTCTGCATTTTAGTCTTACTGATTTTTAGTCTTAGTTTTAGACATTCTGAATTTGAGTCACCCTACATTTTAAACATTCTTCTAGTTATATCTTGTTCCTGAATCTTAGATATTTTATGTAAACAAAGGGGTTAACAGTGCAAAAAATATCTTTTATAAAGGTAGGTTACTATATTTGACCAAAAAAATATTAAATATTATTTGTCTAGTCATAATCTGCTTAATTATAAAATAAAAATCGTTTTGTACTATCTATTTTAACGTTATATCTGATATATAAAATTTTATGATAAAGAAATCGATTTTTGGTAGAAAATATTTTAATAGACTGGTAAGACTGTAGAGGATCTAAACATTTTTTCGTTTTCGTTCTGGGATTTATATGATGGTATCATACCATTATATGCCATATTTTCTTCAAAGACACATGGTGCTACTTTCGTGCACTTTTCGAGATATGATGAAAAGTATGTAAAATATAAAAAAACAGGTCAAACTAAATATTTATTGATCAAATATTAATGAATCTCTCGATTTAAAATTATAGAATGATTGTCAGAATAATTTATAAGGTTTCTGGTTGGTTAAAAAACTTAAGTAATGTATGTTAATGTTTTATTTACGTCTTCCTAAAATTTTACCTTTAGAACTTTGGAATTGTAAAATCCTACTTCATATCCTACTAATATTGTGTATGCAGTTTTGCTTGTTAATCAGTAAGATTGATACTCTTTAACTCCATTTAATAAAAATATTTTTCACAAGTAAAAAATGTTTTGAGCAACTGGCATGTCACTTTGACAGTGACTTTTCGTGACATTACTTTGTTTACATAAAATATCTAAGATTCAGGAATAGAATATAGTCATACTGCATTTTAGCCTTTCTGCTTTTTAGTCAATTTTCTGTCGTAGTTATTTTGATTTGCAGGCAGTCTGATCATAAAGGCGATTTTCTTCACACGGAAAATGTGTTTGTTGGTTAAATAAGAATTGAATTGAATCTTATTGGTTAAATTAGCCAACCGCGTGAAGACAAAACTAAAAAAAAAACACAAAAAACCAGATAAGTGAAAATGACAGTGACAGTTACATATTAAATAGACGTCCCACCACAGAGGCCATTAACCAGGAGTAGAAGTCACAGATTAGAGAAAAAGAACTTATGCTGTTGAAGTTGAAGCTCCATCTAGGTTGTATTCTGATACAGCTTTATAATCGCTCATACAACACTCACGGTGATAATTTGGTGTACCGATTCAGATATTGCGCTCACGACGACTTTAAGCGCTGATTCGCATATCAATATTTTTATTGAACAAATCGACTAATCGACTAATCTCCGCTAAGCTACAAAATCACTTATCTCTTATTTTTATGAATTTGCCGCTTTTTATAATTCTAAGCAGGAAATTCAATATTTTGTATCGCAGTTGTAAAAGATAAATCAACAGAAAAGACAGTTACCCAAAGAAGAGTTTGGATATATGAAAAATCGGTATTTTAACAGCTTATATCATTTGTTTTTTCTCTAATCTGTGAGACAATTACACCTGCGTTCGGATAGCCTACTGGTGGCAAAATTAACAATTATACGACAAAAGTGACCACATACAGCGTTCGTTTTTGGAATTTGTGAGCAAAAGTTGCGTTTTAACTGTTTTCGTTCACCGTTCGGATAGCTCGAAAACAGCTAAAAATGCCATCATGAACTGCCAATTTTGACCCACCTACGAAGGTGGGTTAAAAGTGATCGTTTTCTAACGTCAGAGATTGACGTATTGTAGTTATCGTAATGATATAGCACGGAGAAGTGAGAAGGAAGACGTAGGTAAGTTTAACTGTGTAATGTAAAATTCCGCCAATTTGTTTTTTGACATTTGAGATAACAAACCGCATTTGGTTATTTTGCATTCGTTTTAGGTAGTGAGTAAAACGCTTTACAACAACGTTAATCCAATCCCAATCCGAACGCTCCTTTTGTGTGCGTGACTGACAGTGACACTGACAGAAAATGAAATGGCCATTGCTTGATTTGATGGCTTGAATGAGGGAGGAATTTTGCGCAGTTTTCTTTCGTTTTACTGGAATCAAGTTTAGTGTGTTATCAAAATAGATAACGATTATGTTACGCTTTATTTCATCCTCTGCGAACAGAACAAGTGGTGAAGTTGCCTGAGTGCACACACGTCCCTCTTTGTTTTATGTTGTGATGGCTCTTCCTTAAGTTAGATCAGAATTGTCGAGTTTTTATAAAAAGGGTGCACAGTTCTTGTGAATGTTATGTAACGGGTGTTTTCCTGTCGTGTGGGCTAATTAGCTAAAATGAGGACAGTGGCGCTGGTCTCGGGCGGTAAGGACAGCTGCTACAACATGCTGCAGTGCGTCGGAGCCGGCCACACTATCGTAGCTCTGGCCAACCTCCAACCACTAATTAAAGGTTAGTTTTAACATATTTAGCCAGTCTTAAGAGCATGGAAACTAAAGATTTATTGACACATACATACATCTAACTAATATGTGCTTCAATATCTTGACTAGTTTACAACAAAATTTCATACCATAATATGGTATCCATAGGTACTTTTTTTAGTTCTTAGTGGTTCTCCACTCAAGAGAATTCCTAGTATCTACTACTAGTGATATATTTCATCATTATCAACAGCCTGAAAACTTCCACTGCTGAATATAAGCCTACAGAGCGCCACTTAGAGTGGCTGCTTGCCTCCTGATCCATCGGCTCCTCGCGGTTTCAAACAGATTTTCAGTCCACCTAGTGTTAGTAAAAGTGGGTAAGTGAGCAAATAAAATTTAATACAGCATACTATATATTTTCAGATGAAATGGACAGCTACATGTATCAAACAGTAGGTCACCATGGCATAGATTTGTATGCTGAAGCAATGGGTCTGCCATTGTACCGTGAAATTATAGCAGGAACTGCAGTGAATCAGGGAAAAAATTATAAACCAACTGAGAATGATGAGGTGGAGGATTTATACAGGCTACTTTCTAGAATCAAGGTAATGATAGAAGACATTAAGAATATGGTACAATAATTGGTTTAAAAGATGATGTGAAAATTATCCATTAGGAAATTCCATACAAGGGTGTGGTGACTGCACTGCATTCAATCTCCATGTTTTACTTGGTGGTAGGACTTTTCTGCAAAGCTTGCCTAGCTTGGTACCACCGCTTTGCCAGCTATTCCGCTGCCAAGCAGTAGTGTGCAAGCACTACTGTGTTCTGGTTTGTAGGGTGTTATAGCTAGTGAAATTACTCGGCAAATGAGACTAAGATCTGATCACACTCCACACAGTGTTTTACTCCACTTGACAAGTATGCAGGTTTGAAGAAAGTGACATAAAACGGGAAAGATAATTCTGCCTACCATCAGTGCTAACCTAGCTGATGGAAATAATGCTGCTGTTTTAAGATATAATAATAGTTTTGACAGTAACTATTACTTGGTGTGGCCATGAAGTTGAGTGTAAAGTGTAAAAAATGATTATGTATCAATTAAGTAACTTTACTATTAATCTACAAAAAGTTAGCAGTGACTTTGAAAGTACATTACAAATAATAAATAACAATATTTGATCATCCTATTTATCACTATGTTAGATTCTTTAGTTTTATCAATGAACAAATATTATTCTGTGCCACTGATATAGACACTTGTGGTAACTCACGTTAATATTATATTACAGAATATTATTACAAGTCAAATAGTCTAAAGTGATAGTGTGGAATTTTGTAATGGATAATTTTCAAGAGCAATGTTACAATAATGCATTTCGTAGTTTTATTTGCTTAGAACATTCACATACTACCTTTAACAAATTTAACAAATTATTATTCTTATTATTTGTTTTTTAGGAGAGGGTATTAGTTGTTAGGGTGTGACATTTATGTTATTTCACATTGCCGTGACACAAACTTTGATGCATGACTGCATTGCTCTATCTTGTACTATTTGTGCATGACTGGTAGAATAAAGAATTAATACATAAATGTAACAAACAACCAACTCTAATTGAGTGATTGGTGTTATATAGTAAATAGGTTTAAATTAGCATACATTTTATCTTGTACAAAATAAACATAATTAGTTTAATCATGGAATACAAGAAATGCTAATTAAACAAATATGAATAATATTATTATGTTTAATAAAACGATTGAATTAACTTTAGTAAGAACATGTTTATTGAGCTAAGGAGCAAGACAAATCAAACAACTGCAAAAACAAATGACAATCAAAATAACAAAAGAATACAAGAAAGAAGAATAAAACAATATAAAAGAGGTTGACTGTAAACTGATATCTATGAACCTTTTTCAATACACAACATACCTTTCCCCCAAGTATGAGTATTAAATAAACTAAACTTAAACTTATAACAAGTATGACACAACATGAACTATTTTTAAGTATTCATTTGTTTATGCTAAATACAATTCGTCAGGTCTTTCATAAGGCCGCGTATTGTGAGCCAAATTCTTTTTCTTAATTTTACCCCCTGCAAAGCTACACTCATAATCAGATGGTATACCTAACAATTCCGCCCATTTGTCCGAACTCGGTATTTCAATGATATCCTGGCTAGAATTATTACAATCTGGATCTGCATGTGATTTGTCAGTTTCTAAAATGACACTTTCTCCTCTCTCCTTAGTTTGATCGATAACTTTATCAGATTTTGTCTTGACCAATTGATCAATATGCCTATTAACCACATGACCATCACCAGTTGCAACTCCATAGTTAGATGGACCCCTCCTATTAACAACAGTACCAGGTAACCATCGAGGCCCATTGCTGTAATTCCTATACATTACGTCTTGACCCACATCCGTTTCTCTATGAATTTTTTTAGCATTGCTAATGATTTGTTGATCTCTCTTATTGCACGAAAGATTATCTGGATGAATCGTATCCAATAAAGTGCGCAAGCGTCTGTTCGTTAAAAGCTCTGCTGGACTCTTGTTAGTAACTGTGCAAGGAGTTGCTCGCAGTCCCAACAACATACTTGGAATTTTTACATCCCAAGAGATGTCTTTCATTTTTCGCAACTTATCTTTGACAGTCTGTACCATTCTTTCGGCCAAACCATTAGTAGCCGGGTGATAAGGTGCTGTAGTCACATGTTTAATGTTATTAGCATTCAAAAATTGTTGCATTTCCTCAGAAACAAAAGGTGTTCCGTTATCAGAAACCAACGTTTCACACAGTCCGTGTGTGGCGAAAACATTCCTTAGATGCCGAATTACTGTAGCAGTAGTCATGTTATTTACCACGATCACCTCAGGCCATCTAGAGAATGCGTCAACCAAAATTAAAAAATATCTACCGTGAAAAGGCCCTGCAAAATCTATATTTAATCGAGACCATGCCTTTGTTGGCGTAATCCACTCACACTTAGTTTTCGCAGGCATGTGCCTGTTTTCCAAACATTTGCTGCATCCTCCTACCAAACTTTCAATATCATTACTCAATTGTGGCCACCAAACATAACTTCTAGCCAACGATTTTGTTTGTACGATACCACTGTGCGTCTTATGCAAAGCACGCAGGAAAACCTCGCGTAAAGATGACGGTACAACTACGCGACACCCTAGTAAAATACAATCCTCGTGTATAGAAAGCTCCGAACGATGTAACCAGTAAGGACGCAGTTCATCATCCGTCACTTTAGCAGGCCAACCACTGAGCACATAGTGTGTGACCCGCGATAAAATTTTATCTTTCTTTGTAGCTAATGCTATTTTATCCGCATCTACAGGAAAATCTAAAGGTGTCTCTGCCATCAATAAAACATCGCATAACTGCTGTTCAGGTTGATCTGGAACTGGCTGAGGCCACCGGCTTAATCCATCAGCGTGACCAATCTGCAACCCTGGCTTGTATGTAATGTTATAATTGTGCGAAGTAAGCACAATAGCAATTCTCATCAGACGAGGTGACAATACCGTAGGCATTGGCCGCTTTGGATCGAAAATACCTAACAAAGGTTTATGATCTGTCACAATCGTAAAAGACCTTCCCATTAAATAGTTATGAAACTTGACTACCCCGAATAAAATTGCCGTCGCTTCTTTATCCAGCTGTGAGTATCGACGCTCGTGCGTGTGGAGAGTTCTGGAACTCATAGCCACGGGGCGTTCTTGTCCATCTTCCATAACATGCGATAGCACCGCACCGACACCATATTCTGAACTATCACAAGTAAGTACTAGTGGCTTGTTCAAATCGTAATGAACAAGTGTCAAATCCGACGATAACAAACTCTTAGCAGTGTTGAAACTTGTTTGTTCCTTGTCTGACCACTGCCAAGATTGTGATTTATCGAGCAATCTATGTAGAGGCTCGAGTACGGTGGCCTTGTGAGGTATAAACCTCTCATAAAAATTGTACAACCCCAAAAAAGCTTGTAGCTGTTGAACGTTTTTTGGTTCAGGAGTATTGGAAATAGACTCCACTTTGCTAGACGCGGGATGAATACCTTCAGCGTCTATTACAAAACCCAAAAACTCAACGCATTCTTTGGCAAACTTACATTTGTTTTTGTTAAGACGTAACCCGGCTTTCTCAATACGCTCCAACACTATGTCGAGACGCTGCGTCATCTCTTTCATCGTCCGGCCACTGACGATGACGTCATCAATCAGAACCGCGACGCCAGGTACACCCGCAAGTAACGCCGTCATCAAGCGTTGAAAAATACCTGGGCAAGCTTTTACACCAAAAGCCAATCTGTGTACAGAGAACAAACCTTTACATGTGTTCAAGGTTAACAGTTTCGCAGTATCGTCTGTAACTCCTACTTGAGTATAAGCTCTATCAAGATCGAGAGTAGTATAATATCTGCCACCAGCAACCGTAGCGAACACCTCACTAGCAGTAGGCATAGGATAAGTATCCGACTCTGTAGCCTGATTCACCGTACTGCGATAGTCACCGCAAAGACGTATATCCCCGTTTCGCTTAGGTATGGGAACTACTGGAGTAGCCCATTCCGAAAAAGACACAGCCCGAAGCACCCCCTCATCTACCAAACGATCTATCTCTTTCTCTACTTTGTCTTTAATAGCATACGGTACCGGACGAGCCTTTAAAAATTTTGGTGTTGCATTTGGTTTTAAATAAATAGTCACAGGATCTCCCTTGTAATTACCGAGTCCGTCCCTGAATACATTACTGTACTTGCGTACTACGTTGTCAACCACAGTCAAATCAATTTCAGTAATCACATTAATACTCAGCACTATCCCCAGAGCTTCAAACCAATTTCGTCCTATCAAGTTCGGGCCCGAGCCCCTAGCTACAATGACATTGAGATCACACTTAGCGTCCTTATACTGTACTTGCACGGTAGCCTGTCCAACCACTTGCACCGGCGAGCTGTTCCACGTGCACAGCCGGTTGGTAACGGCGCGCAGCACGCCGCGGTCGCCGCGCGCTCGCACCCGCGCCCACGTGTGCTGGTTCACGAGCGAGAACGCGGCGCCGGAATCCACTTGCATCGTCACCGGAGCACCCTCCAGTAACACCTGGACCTCGTACGCTGGGAGGCGAGCCAGCGAGCTATCCACGTTATAAATGCTACTCTGCTGCACCTCGGCTTCATCGTCAACCACGTTGAATTTTTCAGGTCGATTTTTCTTCTTGGCAGTACAAATTTTTTCGATGTGACCTTTTTTCTTGCAGTAGTAGCACACGGCGTTAACAAAACGACATTCGCCACCATGGCGATCTCCACATCGATAGCAAAGTCGAACATTATCCTTAGCCTGCAAAGCGTTAACATCCATCGGTTCACATGCCGCTGGTAACAACGAAGTTGCACCCGTAGCGGTCGCATCGTAGCTGGCCACAGTGCCGCCAATAGCCGCGCTCTGTATCATCCGAGCGTCCCTTCCCGCACTCTCTGAAGATAACATCGCCTCTACAACATCATCATAACGTAAATTGTCTCTTTTCAAAAGTTCATATTGTAACTTATTATCTGTCATACCGCACACGAGTCTATCGCGTAACATGCGTTCCATGTCGGTAAAATTGCATCCAGAACACATTTTTCTAAGATGCGCTATGTATTCTGAAACTGGTTCTCCCTGTTTCTGATCACGCTTATAAAACTTAAACGAAACGGAAATCTCGTTTGATTTTGGACTATAATGTTTGGTTAAAATAGCCACTATCTCACTGAAAGTCACATCACTAGATTTTCTAGGCGTAATCAACGCCAACAGAGTTTCAAACACTTCTGCGCCGCAAACTGTATAAAAGTTCGCCCTTTGAGATGAATCTGAGATAATTCCATTGGCCTCAAAACAGTATTTTAGTCTGTCTATATAATTGTCCCAACTATCACACTTCACATTAAATTCATTAAACTTCACTGATTTACGCTCCATTATTCGTGTTTAATCACTCGTCGCCACTATTATGTTTAATAAAACGATTGAATTAACTTTAGTAAGCACATGTTTATTGAGCTAAGGAGCAAGACAAATCAAACAACTGCAAAAACAAATGACAATCAAAATAACAAAAGAATACAAGAAAGAAGAATAAAACAATATAAAAGAGGTTGACTGTAAACTGATATCTATGAACCTTTTTCAATACACAACAAATATGTCCACAGCTTAATAAATAATAGAAAAGTAAAAGATCTTCTGGTCCAATATAAATACAATAATTCATTATTGCCACTCTGAATAGTTAATTATTCCTGTATCATAAAAGTTTGCTTCTCACCAGACAGCAATTTGTGAAGTAATATAGCTTCTCTTGATAAGATAGTCTGAAACTGAAACATTGTATGATGAAAGTACTGATTTGTTCAATAGTTATTCTCAGTAGGTACAGTTTTTATGGCATATTTTTGCATTATGGCTATCTTACAAAGTCTATGTTTTGGTGGTGTTATGGCCGAATGGCAAATTGCCAAATTACTCTATAGCATAATAAATAATGTCCTAACATTTTGCGAAGACTTCATAGGAATAAAAATATTTCTTGCTTTACTTATATTCATTGTTATATAACTTAATAAAAATTAGTTCCACTCAGAATCTCAATTTATTAATTTCACACTACACACATTCCACATACATTGTCCTGAAATGAAAAAATTAAATGAAATGAAATTAATTAACATATAACACACAATATCGCATAAGTAACATTAATACAAGGACAAAAGAAACTTTCAATACACACTCCTATGTGATACTGCGCAATGTCAGGAATAGGTCCCGGCTCAGCATACAACTAAGGCTGCAAATAACAACCTCATACACCTCCTGCATACACACTTTTACCAGTCAAACTGTTAAACGAGAATGTTTTTTTTAGGATGAATTAGATATTGAGGCTGTTGCAGTTGGTGCCATCTTGTCTGATTACCAAAGAGTTAGAGTTGAAAATGTGTAAGTATACATGATAATAATAACATTGATTTTATAAAAATTGTAAAATGTAGATTTAAGATTGTAAATAAATAAGTGAATATTACGAGAATGTTTAAAACATCCAAAATAAATAATAATGTTTCATGGCGTCATTTACGCGATTTATAATTTACTGCATGTACACTAAGGCCCGTATAACAACTACGCTCAGGCGTGAATCTGCTTGAGACGTATCTGCGTGTATTTTATTTTGCATTCAGAAAAAAATTAGGTACAATGAATTATTAAATCTACAATAAATAAATACTAAAATTAAATTTAATCTAAAGTTTCTAAGTTTCCACTTCTATATCGATAAAGGACTGTAATGCAATCAAATCAAAAAATATCTATATTTAGCCCAGTTACAGTTTTATTATATGTATAGATTTGGCACAGAATAAAATATAATAAGTACTATTATGATTTATTCTTTCTATACATTCAGATTCTGCTGAGCTCTGTCTCACTCGATCTGTAGTTGAGTGAAACAGCCTATAATGCTTTTTCAGGTGTCACCGTTTAGGTCTAGTTTCCCTCGCCTACTTATGGAGGCGAAATCAAAAGGAGCTTTTACAAGAAATGATTTCAAGCGGAATAGAAGCTATCATCATAAAGGTGGGTAACAATTTAACCCTTGGCTTCTCGTATGTTTGTCAAACTCATGTTAACTGAACATACCGGATACTATACGCTCATTGGTTGACGATAGCCGATGATCAACAGGCAACCAATGAGCGTGCAGCATTTTTAATCTGACATGAGTTTAACGAGAAACCGGGGGTTTAGTACCTATGTTTTTCTTGATACTTTGGCGTTCATGATGAAGTACGCAAAAAGACACGTTGCAATCAGTCTTATCATTCCACTGCTAACTATATAAACAAAGTCACGTCATGCAGTGTTGCATCAAAACCACAGAATAAATAATAGTGTCATAGCAAGTTTATTTAGTTTGGGTGTGTATAATATTATCCGGAAGACGCAGCGTAGGCCGGCCCCCACTCGGTGGACCGACGACCTGGTGAAAGCCGCGGGGTGCCGATGGATGCAGGAGGCGAGCAGCCGCTCAAGGTGGCGTCCTCTGGGGGAGGCCTATGTTCAGCAGTGGACGTCTTCAGGCTGTTAATGATGATGAATGATGAATGATGATGTATAATATTATATGTAGCGTCATACTGTGCGAGATTCCGAAATTGGTTCCCTGAGGTGCACGACCCATAAGAAAGTCAGTCCAACAGCAAAATCGGCAAACATCACACAGCTCCGCTATAACCACATAGTTTTATGTTACTCAATTAGCTACAACGTTAACAAAACAATTAAATTATAATTGAAAACGAATGAGTTCCATCTGCGTCACGCACGGACACAATAACAGATATTGTTGTATAACGAATAGCTAACAACTTTGTTTACATCGGTTTATCAGGCCATAACATAACATAAGTTGTATCTTTGTTTCATTTAAAATTACATTTTACAGTAGCAAATTAGCATCAAGTGATTTTTGTTTATTGCTGATAACGATAAAGTAAAAAATATTTTTTTACATTGCCTATCAGCTTCTTTTCTTCTTTACTGTAGGCAAAGTGGCTAGCAACAAACAAAAACAATAGGTACATTTGGATTGCTGCCAAACGCTGCTCCTAGATCTTTTGATTAGATATCCCCAAAGAAAATATCTAATGGAGTGAGGGTGTAATAGAAAAGAGATTACTTATTAACATTATCGATTATAGTTGATCATAGCATCATCAACAGCCTGTCGACGTCCACTGCTGAACATAGACCTCCCCCATAGAGCGCCACCATGATCGGCTACATGTATGCAACCGGCTCCGGTTTTGACCACAGTCGGTCGGTTCAACTAGGGAAGGACCGGCTTGCGATGCGTACGCATACGTATAAATTAATTTTAATTTGTTGCTTTTACCAGTGAGCTTACAATAAGTTTAAGTACCTATCTAAGCTAATGAGTTTGTTTTATTGCTTAGGTGGCAGCACTAGGGCTGGATCCCAAGGTGCACCTCGGTATGACGATACGAGACATCCAGCCGCATCTTCTAGTCATGCAAGAGAAGTACGGACTCAATGTGTGTGGTGAAGGCGGCGAGTACGAGACCTTTACTCTCGACTGTCCGCTCTTCAAGAAGAGATTAGTTATGTGAGTTTGCACTTTATTTACACGATTTTACTGTTGAAATTTGTTGGGAAAACTCGGAACTTTCCACCTTCTTACCACTAATGACGTGATGATGAGCTAGTAAATAATTTAGGAATAAGATTGATAGATTTATTTTTGGGATTCATCAGCCTCAAGACGTCCATTGCTGAACATAGGCGTCCCCCATAGAGCGCCACTTTGAGCGGCTGCTTGCCTCCTGCATTCGTCGGCTCCCCGCGGTTGTCAGTTCTACGAGCGATGTGGCTGTCCACTGCCACTTCAATTTGCTAATTCTAAAAGCTATATCGGTGACTCTCTCTTCTCTTCTTCTGGTTCTCTTGCGGAACTCCTCATTTCGGATCTTATCTCGCAAGGAAACTCCGATCATAGCTCTTCCCATAGCTCGCTGCGCGACTTTGACACAAAGACTGTGACTTGTAAGTGTAATATTACAAAACATCTGAGAAATAGCCAAATGACATAAATTGTTAGGTATAATCATTAAGTCATTATTGACAATCCATAAGTTTGCAATGCACACAAAACGTGCTAAAATATTGCGACTTCTATGAGTACACTATTGACCTTTGGATTCAATCTAAGTCAACAAAAACGTCACATTACCAATCTAAATTATGTAACAGTCTGCATCAATAACTTAGCGATGGTTTATTAATCATATCGCATACATTATAATAATCGAGGATGACATCACGTGATATATCAAATTAATTATATTATCAGGTATGATTTTATCTAATAGTTTGCATAGTAACCGTAGCTTGCTAATAAAAATGCTGAATAACTAATACGGCTACTTATAGATATGTTGCCACTTAAGTGCCAGTCGAAAAAAATGTATGTCAGCTCAATAAAATAACTCACGTGTTGTGATAGATAGTTCGATGGTGGTCGATCGGTAGCATGTGCGCTTAGCAATCTTACGGCACCGGGTTCGATCCTCGGCCCTGCACCAATGACTTATCTAGTAAGTTATGTGCAGTTTTCGATGCCATCGCTCCGTGCCTCGGAGAGCACGTTAAGCCGTCGGTCCCGGTTGTCATAAGAACATCTATGGCAATCGTTACGGTTAGTTAGACGCCTGATAGAGTCTGACACCTGGTCTAACCATCCATGCATCCCTGTTACTGGTCCCTAATGGGCTGCTAGGTCAGATTGTAGTCGCTCGTGTAATTCTAGTAGCTCGCCGCTACAGGTTAGATTGGAAGCTGACCCCAATAACAAATGGGAAAAGGCAAAGAGAATGAAATGTTGTGATAGATAGTTCGTGGATACAAAATAATAATATTGACTTAAGCAATCTAAATCAGGGTTAATGTTTATTTAATACTTAATTTATATCGACCGTTGTCTGCACTGCTACGAACTGAGGGCATTGTAGCTAGTGAAATTACTGGGCAAATGAGACTTTATGATCTGATCACATAGTCTAGTAATCTGATTACTAGACTGTGTGATGTCTCAGGATGACATGCGCAGTGCAGTGTCGCGCGAAAATTTTTTATTTTAAAGTTTCGAGTAACACTGCAACTGTTATGGGCGGCCGTGTTGCTTAACATCTGGTGAACGACTAGCTCGTCACGTCATTCATTCGCATAAAAAAAAAATCTTGTTCTTTTGACAGTATATATAACAGGATATGTACTTAATTATTAATAAATTACTTTAAAAAATCTACCTTATATACTAAAAAATTACATGTTAATGTTATAAACCTAACTTACAATACATAGTTGACTATGTGCTGGATAAAATTTTAAACTTAAATATGGTTACTGAAGGCAAGCAAAGGTATTTTTGCTTAGGACATGCCACGAAAATGTTTAGTCTTCTCGAAATGGGGCCTGAGACTTCGCTAACATAATATTTTCAATCTTTATCCGACCTTCAAGCACGAACAAAATAAAAAATTGTTTTCTACAATACTAATTTTGTTTCCGCAGAGATAATAAGGAATTAGTTTTACACTCTGACGACCCGGTCGCACCCGTCGGGTACCTAAACCTAAAACTACACCTAGTAACCAAGGATAACTACGACGACCAACTACCTCCAACCATAAAGAACTCTCTAGACTTTGTCGGCGATTTAAGCGATACCGTCTTCAGCGACATAAGCGATATCGAACTGAGCGAGACGGAACTAGAGTCTATAGAGAAGTTAGAAAAGGAGGAGAAGCTTAAGTTAGAAAAAGAGAAGATAGAACTGAATCCATTGCTCACTTACTCAGGGGATGAAGTCGAAGCATCAGCGATAGACATCGATGGTCATGACGATAGTTTAGAAAGTTTAGAGGAGGGGTACAATTACGAAGCGCACAATGAGAGTGAAAGACAGCCTGTGGTGGACCACAGGTCTATTTATGGCAATAAGCACGGATGGTATTTTATCGGAGGCATTGTTGGAGAAGGCGTGGATACTAAGATAGCCACAGAAGACGCTATGAAAAAACTCATTAGTAGGTAAACTTGGTCACGAGCTTTATTTTTGTTAATTTAGTTGCAATTGCAATAATTACACAGAGATCCAAAAATAAAAGACCCGTTTCGGTTTGGATACTCAGGCCGTCTTTAGAAAAATATTAGAAACAAGAAATAACCCATTACTGTACGCTTTTTCTAACCTTTTGCATTTGATATACCAACGAACGCATTAGCTGTTCAACATATTTTTATGATTTTTATCACCGAGCCTTTGTCAATCTCATGTCCTCGTTTAATTCTTTAATACCGTATTCCAGACTTGCTGTCCTCTCAAAACCTGCACCTACCTGATGTTTGCTCAGTCAATATTTACATGCGAGATATGGAACAGTATGCGGCGTTGAATGACGTATATGTCAGTACGTTTAGTTTCCCCAATCCGCCCACAAGAGTGTGTGTGCAATGCCCTCTGCCGGGGAATGTTGGACTTATACTCGACGCTGTAAGTTTCTGGCTGTCTCTTTTCTTTTCAGAACATCAGACAGAAAGGAAAGACGTAACTGGCCTTGAGTTTTTTCTCGTTAGTTGATTTGTAACTTAGCGTTTACGGCATGGGTTCCTTTGTTCCTAATGTCTTTGTGTCACTTCATTTTATTCATTTTCTAACTGGCTCTTCCAGCCCCTTCAGTAATGAAATATTTGACGGCAGAATATTAGGAGTTATGACAAAACTGTAGCCTTACTAAAAGAACGTAGACTCATGAAAGTATTGCGTTTCATTCTTAATATTCTATGTTAGAATTTGGATTAAACCTTCCGTTCGCCTACGTTTTGTAATATAAGACCCAAACAGATTTATGCCAAAAATATGAATACACATATAACATGACTCTTTATGCATACAACGCTTAACACCTATCCACCATTTCGTTTCATAACACATTTTATTTGGGCGACAAAGGCTGCTATTTTATTTAAAAAAAGCTATGTGGTTAGAGGTACGTTCAATATTTAATAAATACTACAGTTAACTTGTCGCAATTATTCAAGATCTTAATCATAACAACAGTTTTTCACAGACACAGTTTCTTAAATTTCTTGTCCCAATTTCAAACTGTCATTGTTGCTCTTGTACAGTCTAAGTCTATGATAATATCATTGTATAATCCAAGATAGCGTTGTAGCCGTGCATTGCGTCAAACGTGTTAGTTAATATTTACTTCAGATAATACTCGGCAGATAGTATCTGGCTGGTATCGCTTATCAATGTTTGTACTTGACAGGTCGCCCACAAATCAACCGCAACCAATTATGATGATAGCAACGCGAGGGAACGAGTGACGATGCATGTGCAAGGGATATCGCATTGGGCGCCAGCTAATATAGGGTCTTATAGTCAAGCGATTAAGGTTGGTATTGTATTGTTCAATTAAGCTTAAGTGCTTGGAAATTGGTCCAAGGGGGACGGGGGAAGTGTCCATCCTAACATTGTTTTTTTCTCGTTTTCCTAGAGGTACCTTTAAAATAGGCACTCTCATTGTAATACTATCTAGCTATAGATATTTGGATATATATACCTAATGCCCGTCTGTATTAAGGGTTTGTGTAAGGCCAGCGCAAATTCAAGCCAAAGCCACAGAATAGATGTATAGTACTAGGCCAAAGCGGGGATGAGCCAGAGGCCGAGCGGCAGGGGTAGTTCAACAACTACGCAAAATTTCATGGTCTTAGTTAAAGTATTCATTGAATAATCGCTGTTTATTTGTATGGTTTGGAGGTAACTTTGTAATTTTTTTCTATCGAGTAAAGTTTATTAAGTTGTGTTTTCACTATACATTTGCAGTAGCGTTAGTCCTGAACTTAACCATATAATATTAATTTCAAAGTCATTGTTGCAATATTGTTGACAGGACACTGCCTCATGCTAAGCCATTTTAAACATTTTAGCGTTGTATTGGCTCTTAAAGTTTGACAGCTTCTAAGTTCTTATAATCTCTCTAGCCCCCGGTTTCTTGTATGTTTGTAAACATGCCTAAATGCTGTACACTTATTGGTTGAGATAGCCGATGCTCAATAGGCAACCAATGAGTGGTCAGTATTTGGTCTGCCAAGTTGACACGAATTTAACAAACGTACATGAGAATGCAGAGGAAAGTGTTGCTTATCTAAGCTGTATTTTAATTGAGTTTAGTACAGGCGGATATTAGACCCTATTTTGAAGGGTTTTCTCTTTTACTTACCAAATATATAGCCGTCTTTTTGACAAGAACAGCAACAGTTTTAGGAGTTTTAAATCTGTCAAGAAAAGCCTTTAAAATTAGAAAAAAAACCTAACTTTCTAAGACTGATAGCTCAGTTGGTAGTAGCTCTACCTTTGGTTGTGGGTTTGATTCCTACACAGGACAAACATTTATGTGATGAAAGAAGGTGTTTGTTCTGTGTCTGGGTGTTATATTGTATTCTATGTATGTGTTTACAAACAAAAAAGTATCTAAGTATTGTATCAGTTATCTGGTTCCCATAGTACAAGCTTGGCTTAGTTTGGGGCTAGATGGCGCTGCGTGAAATGTCCACTCATTTACTTATTATCATTAATTTTATGTCTCGTATTAAGTCGAAGATACTTTGTTCATGTATTTTTTCTAAGGATTTCTTTCTCGGAGGCTACCATCATCATCTTCCATAAATTTGTGTCAGGTTGGGGAAGTGATCGGCACATGCGGTCAGATCGCGCTAGTCCCGGGCAGCATGCAGCTGGCGGGCGGCGGCGCGCGGCGGCAGTGTGCGCTCGCCTTGCGCCACCTCACGCGCGTCATCCGCGCCGTCAACCCGCGCGCGCACATCCGCAGCGTCGTGCAGGTGTGTGCTACTCTACGGGGCCTTACTTGCTACTTGCTGTTGTGAGCGAGCTCTATTCCGCAACTAGACCGCAAGGCGCGGCGGTAACGAAAACAGTCAACATTTGGACCACTGTTACACAACTCCGTCACACAAACTAATTAACTTTATATCGTTACAATTTTACCCTTAACGATTTACATCCTCACTTTTCATACCTATTCATTTTATATCGATACACAGTTTTGCGTGATGAGGTGGCGAGCATTAGTCCCACCCAATGTCTTCTGGCTGCCTTAGCACGGACGGTAGACTAAATTGTCGTTCCCCTGATTTACTCCACTTGACAAGGAAGCAAGTATGAAGAAAGTGACATAAGTCTGGGAAAGACAATTTTCTCTGCCGCCCGTACTAAGCAGGCAGGAAGGTCACCATCAGTCCTTCAATGTCGGCGCAGGCCTCCTAGGTTGTTCCTAGCGTTCCGAGAACCGGCTTACGTTGCAAGGCCACGCTGCTGCGCTCTATAAGCACATGCGCAGTGGTTTCATTTATGATTTCTCTCACTTTAGGCACGAAGCTACAAATGGGACCGGCCCGTCTCATTGGGTCGGTTTGTTACGCGCTTACGCGTAACGCGTCAGAAGAGCAGCGCTGTAGCGATAAAAAGAAAGGCAGTTCATTGTAGGCTCTTGTAGCGCTGTGCGAGCTGAACTACACTTTATTGCGCTGTCGCAAGAGTCGCTATTTATTTAAGTGATTTCGCGGAGTGAACCTTCTGTACTTATACTATTAAGTATTGTATTATACTGCTATTACTACTAGGACTACTACATTGACAAACATATCATAGTATAAGTTTGTCGAGTGGCGACCACGAACCGGAAGACGCAGCGTAAGCCCCCCACTCGGTGGACCGACGATCTGGACAAAACCGCGGAAGCCGATGGATGCGGGAGGCGAGCGGCCGCTGAAGGTGGGCGCTCTTTGGGGGAGGCCTATGTTCAGCAGTGACGATGATGACGAATAAAAATATTATTTTGAAAAACTTAGAACAATTTAGCGTTGAGTTGAAACCATGTCATGTGACACATTACCATTATAACACACTAATGCTACTCCGTCCACTCCAGAGCGTGTGTTACGTAACGAACGGGAGCGCAGTGAACGAAGCGCGGCGACAGCTGGAGCGGCGGACCGCCGGCGCTATAGTGCAGTACGCGGTGGTGCAAGCGCTGCCGCGCCAGGCGGCCGTCGAGTGGCACGCCTGGGCGCACGCGCACAACAACAGGTTCGAGTGTGAGTATACATCGTAAACTACGCAGTGTGTGTCAAGTAAAAAAACCGATCAAGTGCGAGTCGGACTCGCGCAGGAAGAGTTCCGTACCATTATCTATCCCTGCCATCTAGTGTTGAGTAGCAGTACTATTAAAGCAGCGCCATCTATGACTTCTTTATGCTATAGGTAGCAAACAAGCATACGGCCCTCCTGATGGGAAGAGGTCACCGTAGCCTATGGACATCTGTAACACTAGACGTGCCACTGATGCGTTGCTTACCCTAATTCATCTGGTAAACGAGGAAAAAATCACGTTTGTTGTATGGGAGCCCCCTTATTATCTTATTCGGTTTTTTAGTATTTGTTGCGGACAACAGAAATACATCATCTGTGAAATTTTCAACTGTCTAGTTATCACGGTTCATAAGATACAGCCTGCTGACAGACAGACAGCGGAGCCCTAGTAACAAGGTCCGTTTTACCTTTTGGATACAGAACCCTAAAAAATGTCGTAGAAACGCCCTGCAATCACCCGTTTTTCCGCGGGAACTCTTTTAATTATCCGGGGTGAAAAATATCATAAGTTGATTTCGGTAGTGTATGTAATTTCTGTTCAAATTGTATTCAAATCAGTTCGGCTGTTCGGAGTGAAAGCCACATCACAAACAAACGGAAAACTTAATTTTGTAAGTAGGGTTCGATAAAGATAGGCTATTTTGATCTGGGTCTGGTTCAGCGATCATCATCAACAGCCTGAAGACGTCCACTGCTGAACATAGGCCTCTCCCAGAGCACGCCACCTTGAGCGACTGCGGCTCTCCGCGGGTTCAGCGACAGCTGGGACAAAATTAAAACCTATTATACTCGAGAACTTCTATGGACAGTTATACACCTCGACACGTAAGCCCGCTACTAACACAGCTCAGGACATCAGAGCCAAGTTAGTCCGACACTATACCGAAGATATGAAAATATTTAGGACTATTAGATCTATTGACGATACCAAGAGCCTCCAAGCTGACTTGTTACGCCTTGATGTGTACTGTGCTCTCAACAAGCTGGACCTTAACCCTTCTAAATGTTCTGTGGTAACTTTCACCCGCAAAAGACTATTGATATCTTCGCCATATACGTTGAAAGGACAGTTACTACAAAAAAGTAGCGTGGTTAGAGACCTTGGAGTAATCCATGACTCAAAACTTCTTTTTGATGATCATGTTGAGTCTATTGTTACTAAAGCATCAAGAGCTTTGGGGTTCATCATGCGATCTTCGGGCGATTTTAAGCGGGCAAAAACATTTAAAATTCTTTACTGCACATTTGTCCGGAGTCACCTTGAGTACGCATCCCAAATCTGGAGCCCTCGTTATGACAAATACATCTCAAGAATTGAGCGAATCCAGATTAAATTTCTTAAGTATCTCTGCTATCGTCTGCGAATTCCTTATTCGTCCGACAACTACCATAACCTTTGCAGACAGTTTCATCTTCTACCTCTTTCAAAAAGACGTGAAATCGCAGACCTTGTATACCTTTTGAATATTACGAGCAATATCGTTGATTGCTCAGACCTCGCAAGTAAAATTAGACTAAATGTTCCACGTAGATTAAAAAGATTCAATGCACCATTGCACATTCCATTAGCCTCAACGAATTATAGGCAGAACACTTACTTATGGCGAGCAGGCAACAACTTTAATAAACTGAGCAAGCGAATTGACCTTGACCTCTTTTGCACCAGCGCTTCCTCGGCCAGGCGATGGTTGAGCAGTGAATTTTTCGTAGCGGATGTTTGATGTTTAGCGATAGTTGTAATGTTGATGTGTTTTTTTTAAGTACCTGCATATAGGTAGGTACTTACTTTGTAACCTTTAAATTTTCCACAATTATGTAGGTAGTTTGTGTAACAGCTGTTCTACCTTATTATGCTCGTGTTTACACGTATGACTACGTTAGTTCTACTCGTGAGAACCTGTAATTGGCTTTCTATGGCTACATTACCAATTAATTTTGTAAAAATAAGCTGTTGGTTTTCCAATAAATAAATAAATAAATAAATAAATAAATAAATAAATATCCCGGACGTCAGCCTGTACGAGATTAGAATGGCCCTCAAACAGCTTAAAAACAACAAGGCACCAGGTGAAGATGGAATTTCGACCGAACTTCTGAGAGCGGGTGGTAGACCGGTACTTTTAGTCCTCCAGAAGTTATTTAATTCTGTCATCCTTGAAGGTACAACGCCAGAGGCATGGCACAAGAGCGTGGTGGTGCTCTTCTTCAAAAAAGGCGATAACACCTTATTGAAGAACTATAGGCCCATCTCGCTCTTGAGTCATGTGTATAAGCTGTTTTCGAGAGTCATTACGAATCGTCTCGCACGCAGGTTTGATGAATTCCAGCCTCCCGAACAAGCCGGTTTCCGAAAAGGCTTTAGCACCATAGACCACATCCATACGCTGCGCCAGATTATACAGAAGACCGAAGAGTATAATCGGCCGTTATGCCTAGCGTTTGTGGACTATGAGAAAGCCTTCGATTCAATCGAGACTTGGGCGGTGCTGCAGTCCTTGCAGCGATGCCAAATTGACTATAGGTATATCGAAGTTTTGAAGTGTTTGTACAGTAAGGCCACTATGTCAGTCCGACTACAGGACCAGAGTACGGAACAAATTCCATTGCAAAGAGGCGTGAGACAGGGAGACGTTATTTCTCCGAAACTGTTCACAAACGCATTGGAGGATGTTTTCAAGCTCTTGGAGTGGAAAAGATCTGGCATCAACATAAATGGCGAGTACATCACTAACCTTCGTTTTGCCGATGATATAGTCATAATGGCGGAATCGCTCGAGGACCTTAGCACCATGCTCAACGACCTCAGTAGAGTCTCCCAGCAGGTTGGTCTTAAGATGAATATGGACAAGACAAAGATCATGTCTAATGCTCATGTTCCACCTATACCGGTAATTGTTGGGAACGATACTCTCGAAGATGTCGACAAGTATGTCTACCTAGGACAGATTGTCCAATTAGGTAGGTCCAACTTCGACAAAGAGGTGGCGCGAAGAATCCAACTTGGCTGGGCAGCGTTCGGGAAGCTTCGTCCTATCTTTTCGTCCAAAATACCGCAGAGCCTGAAAACGAAAGTTTTCAATCAGTGTGTGTTGCCAGTGATGACTTATGGAACTGAGACATGGTCTCTTACTGTTGGCCTCATTAGTAAGCTCAAAGTCGCGCAGCGAGCTATGGAGCGAGCTATGCTCGGTGTTTCCCTGCGAGATAAGCTCCGGAACGAGGAGATCCGCAGGAGAACTAAAGTGACCGATATAGCTCTTAGAGTTAGTAAGTTGAAGTGGCAATGGGCAGGCCACATCGCTCGTAGAACTGACAACCGATGGGGAAGAAAGGTTCTCGAGTGGCGACCACGAACCGGAAGACGCAGCGTAGGCCGGCCCCCCACTCGGTGGACCGACGACCTGGTGAAAGCCGCGGGGAGCCGATGGATGCAGGAGGCGAGCAGCCGTTCAAGGTGGCGTGCTCTGGGGGAGGCCTATGTTCAGCAGTGGACGTCTTCAGGCTGTTGATGATGATGATGATGATACCCCCCCCGCTTTTTTTTGTTATTATTATTTACGTGCGTAGTTTACAACCATGAAGGATAACATCGTGAGGAAACCGGCAGGTTCACGAATAGCGATAGAAATACTCGCCTAATTCATAACTTTTATACTGAATTGTTTTATGAATTCGACTCCGTTTTCAGACGAAGAGACTGGCTGCAACATCGGTGATTACAAGGTCGCCATCACGAGAAGGTGGAACTACGAGAATACGGTTGCAGCTTTTGTGTGTTATGTCGCTACAGGTATGTTATTTACTAGTTTTGATAGCCTTTATATAAATATTATTTATGATCTGATTACTAGACTGTGTGATGTCTCAGGATGATGTGCGCAGTGCAGTGTCACGTGAAACTTTATTATTTTAAAGTTCGAGTGACACTGCTTCTGTTATGGGCGGCCGTGTCGCTTAGCATCTGGTGAACGACTAGCACGTCACGTCATCTATTCTCATAAAAAAAAAATTCTTATTACCACATCTATTCGAAAAGAACTAGTTTGATCTTCGTAAACAGGGACTAAAGTAACTGTTTAATCCCTAGGGACTAAAAAAAAGTTCCAATCACCGAGATCAATCACGAACATTGCATAAACAACAGGCTGTACGAATTGTACGACGAAGTAGCGATTAAGTAACCCGCGTGAGAGCCAAGCTTCGCTATAAGCGCTGCAAAAAATAGTTGTTTGCTCTAGCTAGGCAAACAATTTTTATTTTTTGACTAACCGTATTCCAGGTTCATCTCCATCAACGTGCCAATTATCGTTTCCTACGGAGGACGCTTGCCGCTTGCACCGGTCGGTAGCGTCGCGCATGACTCAAGGAGAGCTCGAGGCCGTCCTCGAGTACGCCCTCGACAAGCTCACCGGCGACTGTCCTGGCGACCCGCCGCCCGCGGTTAAAGTGCGGATATTCTATCAGGTGAGGACAATATTATTTGTTATACGTAATGTCATAGGTTCGTGTTCATTCACTTCACGCTCCCATACGTGTGGGTTCTCGCGCAATTGACTATCAATTTTAAAATTGCAGGGCTGTGCGAACTGAGTTACACTTTTTTTTTCACTTGATGGAGTTGTGGCAAGTTTCTATTTATACAGGCTTTTGCCACACAACACAACACCACACAAAACCACACACACACACTAAAATCTAAAAATTAAACTATTAAAAAAAATACACTTAACGGCATTTACGTGAACTTGTATTTTCCAAATAGATACCCTACATGGGTATGTAGGGTATTAGGGTGGTGGGTACCACATTTGATTACCCTCTACCAAACACTCTCCCCCTTATAGGTCTACCAAAATCTCATGGCACAAAATTAAAAAAATGAAAATGGATTTTCATACGGCAATACCAAATTGTCACCTTCCAAATTGGTGCTGCCTGCTACAAATTTTATTTTCCCTATTTGCCATCAGATTCTGGTAGACCTATACTAATAATGTATATTGTGTGTAGCGGAGAAATAGTTATTTACCTCATATAAAACAAGAGTGAACACTGAATGCAGTGATTGTTAGTAAGCATAAGCGTGTACCCGCTGCAGGTGTGGTCTGCGCCGGCGCCGCAGCTGGTGTGGCGGGCGGCGGCGGCGGCGCGCGCGCGGCGCGGGGCGCGCGCCGCCGTCACGTGCGTGCCGGTGCGCGCGCTGCACAACGCGCACACCTTCCTCTCCGTCAGCGGGCTGCGGCTCGACGAGTGAACGCAGGTCACTTGTATACCGGTACCTCCCCTCCCCTCCCCCTAGTGAACTTAATGGCGGCTGTGAAGTGTGCTGCAGGCCCCCTGCACGCTGCGCTCACAGCTTACCTAACACATGTAATTTTTGTTACTGCGCAGCGTTTCGCGCCGACTTCACAACCGCCATTGAGTTTGAATCGCACTATAGTACCCTATAGGTGTGGTCGAGGCACTGATCTCAATCAAGCCCTATTCAAACCGCCGCATTATTCGTACCGCTGTGGGTAGCGGTAAACACCGCGTGTTACGGGCGGAATACCACTACCCACAGCGGTACGAATAACGCGCCGGTTTGAATAGGGCTTTATACTAGTAAGCTTGATGGACTATATCATAAAAAAATCACAATGTCATGTGCCGATTGAAGCGCAATTCCGAGTGTACTATCAAATAAAATTTGCAATTTTGCAAATCCGTCGCGTTTTTTGGTTGGTTTAATTAGTTCCGAATACACCCGACTTTGTCACTTTGCAATCAGCGCCAAAATGGCTTCAGTCTTTAGGCCTCTAATATGCAGTCCAGTGTACTAGTATAAATTGAGGTCAGTAGGCCACGATCATACCTTCCTCTCAGACAGCGGTCACAAGCTATTGCTCACTCACTCTACACTTTCGACGCAGTGGTGAGAGTGAGAAAACAATATGCTGTAGCATTCGTCACAAATCTGAACTGCTTATATGCTTTACAATTTACGAAACAGAATAGCCTACTGTGTTGCTCTGTGGGTAACCGTTACCCGATTCCCTGAACAGGCAAGTTTATCGTTGCTCGAAGCTCTTCTTTGTCTGCAGAATACTTTTATAGTCATAAAAATATACTAGCTGTGTAAATTAATTTTTACTTTTCCTCGCTTAATTAATATTGCGTTATTTGTTTGTCCACAGATTCCCCCAACACCTACAGATACAGATGCTTTATTGCCCGTTTATAAAATATATTTGCTGAATATTTTCAGTGTTTATTATAAATTTTGTTAATTAATGCTACCGAGTTTACCATATTATAAGTCAAATTATATACATTATTTTTATTGCAATGTTTGTTTTAATAATTTACCCAAAATAACATGAAAATGAAAAGCAAAAGTTCAAATTAAATTTATTTTATTTTTTTACAAAATTGACCGAACAGTGCGAGATTTCTAGAACGTTTACACTTGCATTAAGTAGACATAAAGTTACAATAATTCTCTTACAAGTAAGTCTTAATAATTCACCTGTGTCAGTAAAGCAATGCGAATTACGGTGATAGACACCCGAACCGGTTGTGTATAGTTAAATCATGATTTGACGATACGGACATTTTTATCTTAAATTGTCACTAAGTAAATTATTACCATTAATAATAACCGAAGCATAATTATAAACTAAACATGATACACATTATACGTCAGCATCCGATGTAATTACTGCTCTTACATAATATAATTCTAATATAATGTATAATACACAACACTATGGGGGATAATTGCACACAGCAGTGGTTAAAAGACGACAGCGCAGAGATTATCATAAGTACCGCAAATGCGATCTGTCAGAGCGCGCCGTACGTTTCCGACGCACTTCCAACAGCGGAAACAGACTAAAGCTTCACCGAACCGATTCCAACAGCTACTCTGGCAAACCGTACCACCTAACCCATCTATAATTTAATACTCTTTTAAATAAATTAATTTCTCATAAGGAAAATAAAAATAATTTATTTTGATCATTCTATGTATATTCTAATACTCGTTGGACGGTACGGTTTCCAGGAATCGCGTTTAAGTTAGCATATAAAGGTAGCCTATGTGTTTTGTACTTTGAAATTAAGTAAGGAAACGAATTTGTCACACGAAAGAAGAGCTGCTGAATTATATTCGTATAATTAAACTAACAAAACGAAATATGCTTATCATACTCTAAATAATATTTAATCAACAACTTTAATAAGTGCATTAGGGGGAAACTTTTAAATCATACACATTTAATGAGTAATTATATTAATATACTTTGTTTGCGGCAGGAGTTAATGCAGCCTACGATTTGTATGTTTTATATTTATAACATGTTGTCACTTTAATATCCTGACCGTGTAAATAAAGGGTATGTTTGTATACAGTAGTATCCGTTATCAGTATGAAAGTATAGCTAAAATAAATACCTTAAAAAGCAATATTAACGTTAAACTATATTACTCTATATTATCAAAAACAAAATGCGCACTGTAACCGTTATAGCATGTGCAGTGCACCCTATTTTCGAACCAACAGTGAATGAAAAACGCAATTTCGAAACAATATTCAAATGCAATCAAAAGGCAGATAATTTTAATAATATTCGTTTATTTTTACTTTCGAGTACTATTCAAGAACAAATAAAAAGAAATAGGTACTTCTATTTTATAGATTTATAATATTTTACGCACTCATTTACCACACAATTTAATAAGGGGAAGTATGAAACTGCTCTAGTCATCCGATACAGCACAAATACTCAATCTTGCACACGTTCGCCACTCTCTCAACACAACGATACCATCTGGACGAATACACAATACATGATTTGTCTTGCGGGGTATTTAAAAACAAAACTATCAATATTAAAAATAGTACGATTGCCCAGCTACCCATATAGTGAAGTTAGTATTAAATTACTGTACATTTTTTTTAAATTTATCTGCGACCTACATCTATCTATCTAACCACTTTACGATGTCCGTCCATCGACCGTTAAATCCAACCGAGTACCCACTAGGGATCTTTAATAATATACATAATAATTCGAATATTTTAACTCCGACCGATCAGTAATAATATTAAGATCTCAACTCTTAGAAAAATTAAACATACGCAGCGTCAAACAAGGAGACAATACAGGCATCTCCTCACCATCCGACCCGACATACATACACAGTAGCCTACGGTTAATTATATTAATCAGATTTATGCAACAGTTCACCTTACAACCGAAGCGGATAAGACACGACTAACAACTAGATATATTACAAATAGTCCGATTCTATACAGGGTTGCGGGGGGTCATCCCCCGCGAGATACGTCTACTTTATATACTATGTGTCGGCGCGCGTCAGTCGGCGGCGGGCGGCGGGTCGGGAGGGTCGGCGCTCTCCTCGTCCTGTAGCGCCTGCAGCCGCGACGCGAGGTATTGCCGATGCGCGTACTTGTTGAACCGTCGCTTGGCCATGAACAGCGTGGCGATGGTTCGCGGCGCGACGCGCACGGCGGCCGCGCGCGACGTTATGCCGCCGCGCCGACACTCTCCGCACGTGTAGTCCAGCACGCGCAGCTGCGACACCGTCGCCCTAACGCACTCTGTCGCAACAAACACACTGCTTATAGCACCAGTCGCATCACACAACTAGAGCCCGTCTGCGATTTACACGGTTTACTGTTTGCAATCGATTTATCGAGGATTTTTTACTGAATAGGCTGGCGTGCGCCTGCTCTCTCAATGACAATTTTTTTATTGTTACGAGATGTGTATTAATTTCTAGTTGTAACGTTCGCTGTAAAAGGCAGACAATTATTTTAACTCCAAAATAAGTTTTGTTTACGCAAATTGATGATGCCATCGTAATGTAAAATACTAATTACGATTTATTTTGTAACCACTTTTTATCATCTCGATCGCTGGTGTAAATCGCAGACAACTTCTAGGTTCATTATAATAAGTTTATAACCTAATACCTAAAACACGACAATGCATGGCACACACAAATCGGCAAGTTCCTCCGTCCCTCCAAGTTCTACATACGACCCAAACATTTCACTACCGTCTAACGCAATTCATTTACTGTTTATTGTACATGCTTTCACCTATGTCATCTAAATAACAGCTAACGGAACATAAGCTGTCTATAATTTCAAACTGTATATGCAATTGTATATTTTTGCAAACCTTTATTGTGTTTGTGTAGGCTTTCTCAATCTTATATAGCATATATAATGGAAATGAAAGTCCAGCGATGTATATGGGATTAAGCGTAAAAGTATCATCCAATAAAATGTTTGTATATGAAGAATAAATAACACAAGCACTATGGACCCGAGCAGAGCATAACATTACACTGAGAATTACATTTCTGTCGCATAGCGTCACCATGTTTCGTGCAGCTCAGAAAACACTTGTTCGACAATCTATTTCACGATGCAGCAAAAACGTATTCTCGTTTTACAATCTTACAAACGCAATGCCAAATAACAGCCATGTCTGGATATAAAAACAATAACTTGTAAGTATTATTGCATCGCAACTTACAATAATCGACTAAAAATATGGTACACCAGTTGAGTGATAAACTAATAAATAAACCAAGTGTTTTCAATTTGAACACAAAATATTTGACAAACTGATGTACCATATTTTCCAGCACTGTGATTGTATATATTTTGTTACAACAGAAAACAGAATACCATACTAACAATGTTATTTCTTTATTTCCAGCCAAAAGCGTGGGGACAAGCTTTATAACTACGCGTGCGCTTGTGTATGATCTCGTAGTGGCAACTCTGCGTATATTCATCGACTTCGAACCAATACATGAATCTACAACTATGGTGTACGTGAAACTATGTTGTAACTTTATCTACAGTATAAAATAAAAACTGTCGACAGTATACGCAGCGTCTAAGTACACGGCGAAAACATGCCACATCGGACAGAAAATAAGGTTGATTTTCAATTTGCTTATTTAATTTTGTGTAGCCTCGTCGCATCAGCAGCACGTGTACATGAGCTGTAAAAATCGACATAGCTCTTCTCTTTTTAAACGCTTTCTCGAGCGAAGAAATGTGTCAATTTATTAGCGGGTTCCAGTTGAACAAAATTATCGTTATTTTCGTTTTTTTCGTTCACATTGACTGGAAAGATCATATGTGATATGGCCTTGTCTGGGTAAAAAGTGGCATAATTTCGTAGCGTTCTTGGCGTTTTTAGCAGCTACTGGAACCCACACTATATAGCTCATGTTACGATACTACGCAAAACCAAAGTCCCCCATAAGCCGAGGTGGCATTATCCTGCCGTGCACCACCCTCGCACGGTATGACGTACCTTGATGCAGTTGCCTATCGCAGAGTTTACAAATGACGAGCTGCATTGTCCCCTTGGGCCCGATGAAGGAGCGCTCGCATAGCGGGCAGTAGCGACCGATGCGATACGCCCTACGCACGCACACACACATACGGACCGCACGCGCACAACCACCGGAACACAGAAACACGCTATTAGTATCGACCACGCACGCGCACCTAATGGTATCGCTGCACTCAAACGTTACTTTATTACTTGTCTTCGCGACATCGGGGGTTAGGGTTCATTTGTCAGTGCGAGTGTGTACCTTTAGGAGTCCATGTTAAAGGCTGTAAAAACTCCTCTTAATACACATATAGAAACAGCATTTTGTTTATACATAAATTACGTTAGAGTGATTAGAAGAAACATAAATAGTATAGCAAAATAGGTACTTAACATTATTAAGAATAGCAAAGAAAGACAGTCAAAAAGCCAATAATTTTAGAAGGAAACTAATCGTTATTGGCACAAATACGTAGAACGATACCGTGTTGTGTATTAAACATTGCGCCGAAAGACAAGTAATAAAATAAAACTCAAGTTAGTGATCTGATTGATGAAAACTGATGTTCTACGCCCTTGTTAGTGAAATCTCAGGTATGAGCAGATGAGTTAGTGTGATTGTTAGCGGCCATGAGATGAGATGGCGGCACAATGACTCGGCCCGGTTGACGCAGCACATTGCACATATTGAGCACAACACACTCATAAGAAAACTATCGAAAAAGTATTGCATCAATATGTTAAAACAGCTCGATTTAGAATGAAAATTATTAACAACAATAAGGAACAGTAAAGTTTAGGTATCTAAAAGACATAGCCAATTGGTTTCTAAGCATCTAAGTATTTCAAGTACTTAACTAAATTTTGAAGGGGTACCCTTACACCAAGAAGTGCTTTGTACATTGGACTTTTCTGTTCTTTTAAAATAAGACCGTTTGCTCATTTGACTCAAACAAGCAAACTGTCTTTATGAGGAGATGAATGTAAAATGTATTTAGGAAGTGCATGCAACTTATTGAATACAGATTGTGTGCTGAGTTAAGAACGCTGCGTTGGGGGTAAGATATAACATTCCGCGGGGGTCAAATGCTACGAGGAACCATAGACAAAGCGGAGATCCACATAGTGAAGGCAGATGTCCAAACGAGACAGGATGACCAGCTTGTGTTAGTACACATCAAACGCATGAAATGACGCGTGAAACACATCAACTACCAAGACCAGTTATTACTTAAACAAATTACACATAATGGAAACATTTTTAATTGAAAACTGTGTACTTTTTATATCTGCATCCCTCGTAAAATACTCTTCTTGTATACATAGGTGTTCAGGTTTTGTTGGTGCCCCTCTTGGTTTTACTTGAAACACAACACGGATGTTTTTATTGGTTCTGTTTAATTCCGTTGTTTTCACTGTGATGGGTTCGGTTTAGAAGCGAGGATCAAGACTGTTGTATGAGACAATCGATTCTTCACAGGAAACATTTTTTTTAAGCAACCTTCAACTCTATTCTTTTACAGAAATCCAAAGTTATCGTGAAGAATCAAATGTAAGTTTTCTGTGAATTTACAAACGATGTCGATTCTTTTGATGGTACATATAATATAACAAGGGTCTATCTACTCTATGATTTAACATGATTCTATTTTGTGACTTTACAAAGTTACCTGCGTTCATTTCGAAAACATAATCACACAAACACTTGTATATAAATATCAAGTGGCTTTCAGAAGTATCAGTTTGAATATGTATTTGTTTGTACAATTCTTAAATAACATGAACAAAAGAGTTATGTAGTGGCGTCGCTCCATATCGTAATAGTATGTTTATACGTAACATTATATGTTAACAAAAACATAATATTGCTCATGATTTAGACATAATCATCACGTCAGACTGCATTAAGATGCTTAGATTGCCTAAATCTAGGTTAGCTAAATGCTATTCAATATTCCTGAATGCTCTGAGGAGCTTTTTGATATCATCCCGGCGTCGGTGTTCTATCACCGTACATCACGCCACCGTCAAAAGACTCATCCACATATCTTGCAGGAATGGAAATCACGCACGACTCGCTTCATGCGTTCATTCTTACCACGCACCTGCAAGATGTGGAATAATCTTTCCCCGGAAGTATTCCCGCAATGCTACAATACGCAGTCTTTTAAAAAGGGTATCAAAAAAAGCCTTACTGAGCTGGCAACGCGTCGACAACGCCCCTAGTGTTGCAGATGTCCATAGGCTACGGTTACCGCTTTCCATCAGGCGGGCCGTATGCTTTTTTGTCGCTCTTAGAATTTAAAAAAAAAAAATACCGTATCCCAAAGTAATAAAGGCTGATTTCTAGCAAACAAACTACATTTTAAAATATTATTTTGGTGTAACAACAAGAACAATTTTACAAACTGTCTTATGAAACAGCCAGCGCTAGAACTAAACAAAGCTGTCTCTAATAAGACTTTAGAAAGAATTGTGGCTCACTGTGTTTGCAGGTAAAATGGCATAGTAATAAAATCAATCAAACTGACTGAGATGAGAACTGAAAAACCATTTTTCAGTGTTGACGCTAGTTCAGGAGTCTATGGACTCATTATAACTTCAACTCTTGGGCCTTTCTGGAGATGTAACCCCAATTCAACAAAGCAATGCTGCCAGCATGCTGAGTGTGCTACCTACCGGTAGTGGGCTGGAGCATTTGGGCTGTCTATAGGCCATCGCAGCTAGTATAAAGTCTAAATGTTCTTTGCAGTAGATAGTGTAACTAGTTTACTAGTTTTAGTAGTGTAGTAGTTAGTTTAAAGAATAAAGGCACATTGCCCGTTAAAAAAAACCCCCAATTTGGCCGATGTCACATAGATTGATAGCATATCAAACGAAAATTGTTCAGTAAGAAATTTTGGTCCATGGAATAAAACATGTAAAACTTTATGTTAACAAATTGCTATTTGATTTGATTAGGAGCGACGTCAGCAAACAGCCTAAAGACAACAAAAACTAAGGTATCAAGATACTGACCTCGCGCAAGGCGTGCATAGAGAGTGCGAATACACTTTGTGTCCTCCCGGGCCTCGCCGCGTCTGATGATGCCATTCCCCGGGGCCTGAGGACAGACCGGGGGTCGACGACCCCGGGGTCGATGGCCCCGGGGTCGATAACCCTGAGGTCGATGGCCCTGGGATTGACGGCCCCGGGGTTGATGGCCCCGGAGTTGAAGGCCCCGGGGTCGACGGCCCTGGGGTTGATGGGGATAGACCATTGGGATCGCGGGCGCCACACGACTTGCAAATGGCGCATTCTACGCAATGCCAGCGTCCTGGAAGATGAAAATAGATTAGGATATTTCTCTGATCGTTTAAATACGTCATCATCACCATCATCAACAGCCTGAAGGCATCCACTCCTGAACATAGGCCTCCTCCAGAGAGCGCCACTTTGAGCGTCTGCTCGCCTCCTGCCATCGGCTCCCCGCGGCTTTCACCAGATCGTCGGTCCATCTTCCTCGGAACACTAAAATCTTCTGCGATCAACAAGCCGCCAAGCGTGGTGATTATGGCGAATCCCACCCTTATGATAAGCGTCAAAAGTGGCGTTTTATGGGGCAGGCCTATGTTCGGCAGTGGACATCTTCCGGGTGATTATGTGTGGTGTTACTTTCGTTTGCTTTGAAAAAATAATGTGAATCCATTCCATTATTGCATCGTTTATAGTGCAGCATTATCATACAACTTTACTTTTGCACTGTTTTGCTGGAGCAGTAACACATAATGGCGAATATTATAGCGTCGCTAAAAAAATTGTAACAAAAAATATGATAACTTGGTTATTTGATCATTAATGTATACAATACTAATGTTTATCCTGTTGTTACTTATGTTATGATACAAATGTACTATGTTGTATATTACACTCGAGTATTACAGCGCCGAGTGTAATGATTAATGCACACGCGTTTCATACGTTTTTCATCACACTTGCGAGACAAAAACATACTGTTTTTATATTAACTTTTGTGGAAAATGGTCTTGCCGTAGTAGTTATATACTCTTTGATGGAAAACAGCGCGCGGGATTCTTTTAGCGTTATATGTATACTTGGTTCGTTTTTTCGCGCGCCGTGCCAGTGATGCCGTCACAGGTATAAACGAGAGGGTGGGTAAGTATCTGTGTAGTATAGACTTATATTTTGAATACATTTCCCGTGTTTCTGTGAAATGTATTTCGAATAAAAGACTACAGTCTAGTATGCAGTCTAGGCTACAGTCTAGATGCGGGTGAAACCGCATGGCGCAGCTAGTTTGACATAACTGGTAGTTACCGCTTGGTACATGGTCGAGCCCCACGCAGTAGCTTTTGTAGGCGTGATCGCAGAGGTCACAGAACGGCATCTTGTCCACGTCTTTTACATGTGGGTGAAACTAGTATTATAAATGCGAAAGTTAGGATGTGTTTTTGTTCCCTCTTCACCTCGCAACAACTGAACGAATTTGAATAAAATTTGGACTGGACATAGCATATACGCTGTATGAACACATAGCATACTTTATATATGCGGGTGAATGGTGCAGCTAATTAAAGATAAATGACAATTACCGCTAGGCACATGGTCGAGTCCCACGCAGTAACTATGGTAGCCGCGGTCGCAGAGGTCACAGAACAGCATCTTGTCCGCGTCCCGCGCGGCGTGACACGAGCCGCAGGACTTGCACTCGGCACACTGCCACGGATACTCTCGACACTTGCGGATCGTGTCTGCCGGGAGCTCTACGCAAACTGGGTGCACTGGAATGGAAATTTAAACGTTATTTCTACGTGTTACGATTCAATTTTCAAATGTGATCGAGTAGCAGTTTTTTGGGGATTTTTTTTAATGATATAGGTAGCAAAACAAACAAGCTTACGGCCCGCCTGATGGGAAGCGGAATAGCTTATAGACATCAGAGTGAATGTGAAGTTTTTAGGACTTTTACAAATCCAAATCAGAATACTGAAAATAATTTAATTTATTAATGTTCTAAGCATATAATATTACAAAGTGCTCAATGTTAAAATATATCGAGCCTAAGGTAGTTTAATAAAATGTTCTTCTTCCTACTACTGGTGCATACATCCGGTACTACAGAAAAGAAAACCTCGATCCAGAGCCTCGATTACAACAGTAATGAAGAAGCAATAAGATAGTTTACACTAATACCAATAGAAAATAGGTAAAGTAGGTGAATTGAAACAAATCTCAATGTGACGCTAAATCAACTATCCGCTGCATAGTATAAACACAAGTTATCAGTTAGTACACTCACGCTTGGAGTTGCAGTTGGCGCAGACGAGAAACCGTTCGTGCGTGTACTTGCGGTTGGCCTCGAGCCGCAACTTGCAGACGCGACAAGTGTCCACCGGCTCAGCATCCGCGCGCGCTTCCTCGCGCTCTTTCTCCTGCTGAATGCTGCGTTTGCGGCTTAGCTTCTTGCGCTGGAAGTGGACAATAGGGGTATTAGATTTTTTTAAAATTAAATGCGAGATTAGTTTAATTGCAGGATGTTAACGTGCGTACATGTGTGTGCGAGCGTGCTACGTCGTCGACCGCATTATCACTTTACATCGCAAAATGTGGTCAAACGTGAGCTTCATCAGCCAGAAGACGTCCACTGCTAAACATGAGCCACCCCATCAAAACGCCATTATGAAGGAAAAAAAATCGCCACGTTTGGCAGACATCTTGGTGATCGCAGAAGATTTTAATGTACCGAGGAGAATGCTGCTGCCCATTCCCTGGATATTATCTTAGCCGGCTCTTGCGGCACCCCCAATAAGATATGGGGTGGTACTATTCTTACACCGGTACCACACGGCAACGTAAGCCTTTTTGATATAAAACATAGAATTAGAAGATTTTTTAAGTCTTTTTTTATATTCCTCTCAGCAAACCCTTCCATTGGATACCCACCCCATATCATATGGGCATGCACAAAAAAATAACTAGGCCGCCATCTTGGGCCGTCCGCCATAATGGATTCAGAACGACGTCAATTAGCTCAAGACGTCATGCCTTGTTATCCAAACTAAACGCTAATCTCGTTAGTGGTTACATATTTGAGTCGTTTAGTGTTGAGACCCTGGGTCCTTAGGTACTGTGAGCTCATCGTGTTATCCAAAGTTTATCAGAGTGCCTGGTCGATGTGACGCGTGACCAAAATGCTGGCACTTATTTGGCACAACGGATCAGCACTACAGTTCAACGGGGCAATGCTGCCAGCATGTTGGGCACGCTACCCAACGGTATTGGGCTGGAGCATTTGGATTTTGAACTGTCTATAGGCCATCACAGCTAGTATATAGTCCAAATGTTTTTTTGTAGTAGGTAGTGTAGCTAGTGGTATCTAGTTGTATTTTGTATTATTGTAGTAGTTTAAAGAATAGTCACTATGCCAACTAAACATATACATTGAGGATAATTGCTTTAAAATTCAGTAGTAATTCCTCGAATACATACAAAGCATTTGATTCCTCATTTATAATTCGGACAACAGAGGAATGTTAATACCTTACCAGGGTCATTGTTTCCTGACAAATATAATCTGGGAGTTTTTAAGGTTAGTGTGAATCGATAATTTCTAGGCAAGCATGTTCCATCGTCGACTCTACCACATAGTCACTTACTATCAAGTGAGACCGTGGTCAAATGTTAATCTATCTATGATAAAAAAAACAGTGAAGTGGCAGTGGGCAGGCCACATTGCTCGTAGAACTGAAAAGGTTCTCGAGTGGCGATCACGAACCGGAAGACGCAGCATAGGTCGGCCCCCCACTAGGTGGATCGACGACCTGGTCAGAACCGCGGGGAGCCGATGGATGCAGGAGGCAAGCAGCCGCTCAAAGTGGCGCTCTATGGGGGACGCCTGAGTTCAGCAGTGGACGTCTTCAGGCTGATGATGATGATGATGATATATAAAAAAAAAATTGCATAATTTCACCCGAACATACAAGTACAAACATGTTTAATAAAAAGCTTGTAAATAAAGTAATGTTACTTTAGGCTCGTGGACATGTGCCGCGGAGTCGTCACTGGAGCTGCACCGCTCCCACGAGCCCTCGGACTCGGAGCCCGAGTCGGTCGGCGACCGCGCCGCCGGCGGCGCCGCCAGCACCGTGTTCAATGGGAAGTATCTGGAAACGGTACCGACAGATATGTAGGGAGAATTGCTTCGTTGTGGGTACAGGAGGTCAAAGATCCCTTTTCATCAGCGTTAACGCCAAACGATAACTCCAAGATGTACGGGAATGACATTACCTGCGGAAAACATCCACAGGTAATGTCATTCCCATACATTGTGGAGCTATCGTTTGGTGTTAACGTTGATGGAAAGGGATCTTTGCGAGACTCCCAGGATGCTGTATTTTACGGGAGGCTTAAGATGGAAGATGAAAGTATTTAGAAACGATATGGGGACAACTGTATGCAGAGTTGGTAGGTTTAGTAATGTAGGCAGTTTCTTGATGGTATACTTGGACAGTGTGTTTCATATGGAGACATAATATTTGTCTGTAGCCATCGTGATGTTTCATGAGAAGTAGAGTGCGATTCAAACTCAATGACGGCTGTGAAGTCGGCGCGAAACGTTGCGCAGTAGCAAAATTAGATATGCGCGGGCAGAGGTAAGCGGTGAGCGCAGCGTGCGGAAGCTTGCAGCGTACTTCACAGCCGCCATTGAGTTTGAATCACACTACATCTGGTAACGATATGAGGACATGATGTTGGAATCGGTGGTTTTTGAAAAAGTGTTCTAGTGTAAGTGTTTAAATGTAAATCTTTAATTTTTCATTGCTACCCATACCAAAATATGCTCCCTAATTTCAGAATAAACAAAAGCACACCGCGCAGTGCGGCCTCACCCTGGTAGGTCACCTAAAGTTGCACGAGCGTGCGAGCGAGATGTCCGCTGTTTTTATGTGTAATTTTACGTCTACGATTTTTTCGAGGTCGGTAAGCTGGCTTCCCACGGTGCGTAATACTGCGGACGGACGCGCACCAGCCCGCACCGCCGCACCATGGGACCGAGGCAGCGCAGGCACGTCCGGTGCGGTGCGTCCGATCCGCGGCGAGTCGGTTACTTCAAAGGTCCGCTGCGAGTTCTCTTTCACTATTCATTTTGGAATAACAAAATGGCTTCGAATCTCAAGACACACACACACAGCACAGATCGACACGCACTGTTGGAAGGGCCTTGCGTCCGTGGTCGTCGGCCATGCGTATCGTGCGCAGTATCACGCACCGTGGGAAGCCAGATACCTACCGTCTATGAAATATATGGAACCGAGGCCAATGTTTAAAACCACAGCTCTGGGCTACCCACTGACTGTTGGTGCACAAACCTCAGCTGCTCGGAGGTGTAGGCCCGGTACCAGTGCTGGTACTGGCCGGGCAGCAGCGCGTGCGGGTAGAAGCCGGCGGGCGGGCGCACGCGCACGGGCGGCGGCGCGGGCGGCGCGCGCCGCCGGTGGATGGTGTTCGACTGCAAGTCCACGCACGCGGGCCGCCGCCACGCGTTCGCGCGCGCGTTCCATTCCGCGGCGGACGCGATCGCTGCCGCCGCCATGTCCTGGAGACGGTACATTTATTTTCATAACGCTTACTCGTAAAGTGGATCTTATTACACCGCTTTTAGATTCAAAATCCATATTGAACGCGCGTGGTTTTTACAGTTTTTGCTTTACGTTGCACTTGTGTCTTATGGTATCCCGATTCGGTTAAGTTTGTATCTCGTAAGACAAAGAATTCTTAATTTAACAGGAATACGGTTTCAGGTATTTTTAATATCAACAAATCTGGGCCCGCTACAAAAAAAATTTGGACTGTATACAGCCGCGCTAAACTATGCTCCAGCCAGCAACCGGTAGCTAGCGTGAAGTAACCTAAATACAATTGCCAAATAACTTACAGTAAATATTGGCCACCTGTGGCTTTGCTTGTCTATATTATGCAGTTTAAGATACTTTAGAAAATCTACAAGTGGTTAGACCATATTGTCAGGGTAACAAGTGTTTAAAAAATAGAACTGTCAGGTACGTCTGTCCTTATTCTACGCGTTTTTAACAAAAGATTACGTAGTAATATTGTGAATGAAGTTATGCTAGACTAGAAGTAACTCAAAATTACGATGAAAATAAAAAACACCGATAGCAGCCTTACTGAAAAGCTGTGATAATTAAACCCTAATATCAATAACAAATTCTTGCAACTTACTGCAATGCTTTTGCAGCCAAAGAGAATGCTTACACCCCTCTGGTTCCTTTGGCAATTTTTACGGCACCAAATTATCCTTACTACCTCTTTAATAACTTACTTGTCTAGTCTTCTCCGGGTCGACCTTAGGTGGTTCTGGTTTCTCCACAACTTTTTCCACTTTGATCTCGACCTTTATAGGCCGTTCCTCGATCTTGCTCTCGACGGCTTCCTCCGATGAGGAAGCGATTTGTTTCTGGCGCTGATGCGATCTGTACTCCTCATACTTGTGAGGGTAGTCTGATAACATGATGTCGAGGACTTCACTTGCATCCACTGCTGTAATACCTGTGAAAAGGTTTGGTTTGAAACAGCGTTATTTCGAATGGGGTTCCATCTAAAATATCCATTTGTTACGATAAAATTGCTGAACCGATCTCAGTAAATATTTGAAAGCTTTGAACTCTAGGCAATACTAATAGTAACATTTACAATGAAATACTTTTTAGGAAATTGGAATACTGTATTGCATGTTCTAGTGATTGTACTACCTTCAAACAATAAGATCTAAACTCGAACTCAAAAAATCTATAAGAAGAAAATGGACAAGACACAGAAATAGAAGTATAAAGTGCTATTTGCAGATTACACTCTATCCACTTCATCTGAATCTAAAGCGTGAATTTCAACAAACAATACAAACTAAAACATTATGATGAATTATAGTAAAAGAAAAACACGTTGTCAAGGTGGGCGAGTCTGAATAGCGGCGCGGGAAACGTTTCCAATCCTCCGCTATAACTGTTTACATTTAAGATTAACATCAAAGCCATACTACAATTTAAATGGACCAAACCCTCAAAAGCTATGTTGAAAAAATAAATCATTACTATCAGCATCTTATCGTTTCACACTTTTACACATTGTTACAGCTAGATCGCCCCCGGTGCTTCCTTTTAAATCCTGTTTCTTAATTCTTTCTATGATTCTCGTATTTCCGTAGTATAGTTCTAAGAAATGGTTTAATCCGAAAATTTTCATCATTATAAAATTGTCCGAAGTTCCTAGTAGCATCGCACTCGCAGCTTTTATGATTAGAAACGGTTTGGCAAGCTGCCCAGTGGGTTTGGAGACTCGATCTTTGTTCATTATACAACTGCTCATATCAGCTGTCAAACTGTTAGCAACACATAACTTATATACATAACATAGCTAGCTTCTGCCTGTGACTACGTTCGCATAAACAAAAAAGGGCTTTCGATTAACGAGAATAGGCTAGTGTCCGGCATGTTATTAAAAATTAACAACTTAATGTTATTTTCGGAAAAAAGGCAAAAATTAATGCAATAACTGAAAAAAATAGTAAAATCGGTAAATAAATCACGGAGTAATAAGCTTTTAAAGTTTCTGAAGGGAGCATCGCCTGTCCCTTTCTCGCAAAACAGAGCTTCCCCACAGTTACTATGAAAACGCACGTTGGAAGTCAGAGTCGCATACCAAAGCAATTGTATGTAAAGCTACCACAGCTTAGTAACGAGGTACAATTAAGGAGAACGTACTAACGTCACTGCACGTTTGAACTGTCTCTTTCTATTCCTGTATTTTAAAATGTTTGTAACTTTGTAATTTTTTGAGATATTTTATTTTTGTTTTCACGACTGTTTATTTTTTCCATAAGTCAAATCTCATCTTTTACTTAAAGCTATTACTATTAGGTAACAAACATTCTAACAAACACACAATCAAAAACTGTTAGGTAACGCGGGCGCATAAATAACGATTTTTTTTTCATAAACGACCGTTGGTCCAAAAATATTCGTAAACTTACAGATATACTTCTCTATAGATAGTTTTGTTACAGTTATTTGTGAGTAATTCGGAGTTTAACTGGAAATAACGGTTTACTAAAGTAACATTGATCGTTCATAATTCGGGCATTAGCTGTCTCCGTAAATTACAGCCCACTCCCGCGGGAGTGAATAGGAAAGTGGGCAGTAAAATGGGCAGAGCGTGTAAATAAGAACTGGCGGCCGGCGTTACAGTTTCGGGGATAAATTCTTTGTAAGGTTTTTTTTAAGGTCACGATTTAAGTATAGACAAATTTTGGTATTTCAATCTAATCTTTGGTAGTCCTGTCATTGAGAAAATGCGTTTGACAGCTGCAACAACATCATTAAAAACTGGATGAAAACAGTAAATTTTGATCACGTTTGAGTGTTTTTCTTGAGATGTTGAAGACTAGTCGCTATTTGTTTAAATGTCTTGTAGGAGTGATGCTTCTGTTAAATTACTTCAGCTATCAAACCACCACTTACCAAGATCGCAGAGTGCTTCGGAGACGACACCCTTGCTAAGAACGTATTCCCGTTCCTCGCCGCCGACCGTTCGTCGCTTGAGCTCTGGGTACCGTCGCTTAAAGCTTTTCACCCCAAGGAACATCGCCACTTGCTCCTGAATCATCATCACCTGGAGAAGGAAGGTTGAAATCAGATGGCCGGTCTCAAAAAAAGGAGAATATGTTTTTACGAAAGAGTCGTAGTCAACGCATCAGTCTAGCGCCACTGGTGCTGTGGGTGTAAAATTGTACATAGAAGACGGTAACTGCTTACTAACAGGCCGGCTGTCAGTTTGGTTGTACATCTATGTTATAAAAAAAACACGCAGCATCGAACTCGACACATATTAATAACAAAATTACGTACATTAGTGCTATTTTTTTTAAAGTTTTATGTATGAAATTATTTATTTCAAAACTTAAATAACATATAATAATAAGTATACTAAACTAAACTAGACCTAAAAACTTTAAAACTAAGATATAAAACTAAAAATAACAATCTAAAGGAATCTTGAACTATCTATAGACCGGCAAAGGTCTATAGATAGTTCAAGCAATCCGTGGAATCTGGCAACGTTCCCATAATGCTGGCAGCGTTACCCCGCTGTATAGCGAGACTGATCCTTTGACCAAAGTAGACGCCAGCATTATGATCACGTGCCGACTTAACTAAACGCCCCGCTAAATCATTATAGATTTCTATGGCACCCGGTCCCCATGGCCCCATCGTCTCTACGCCAAACGGCACAAACATTAGTGCTATTATATTTGCTACAAACAAGTGAAACTTTTCTCTTTTTTTGTGTAGGTTTCATGCTAAAAGAGTTATACCTATTTGTTGAAATGCGTATAAACAGCTTACAGTACCGAAATCAACATAGCATATTTTAAAACCGCGACGCGCCTTCATTAAGCAATAAATAATAACGTATATGTAATGTATGTGTGTTTGTGTAGCTTTTACACCAAAACGGCTGTATAAATTCTGGTGGAATTCGCTGATAAAGCTTACACTACCGCCACCAACATAGAATACTTGTTATACCGGAACATTTAGAGCTTCCTTGGAAAAATCGGGGACGATCGGTGCTCTGTATTTCACTAACCTGGGGCTCTGCATTTGGAGTTTCGGGTGTTGGCCATATATATTCTTTAACATCAGCTGCCGTCCACACTTTATTACTGCAACGAAACAAATATCAATTAAAGATAGCATATAAATTAAAGTTTGTCACAATCTCTATCGTCTGGGATCCGCGTGAGGCTAAATACACTGTGATGATAGAGAGAGTGCAGCGGAAGTTAGCCAGATATATCTATAAAAGAATGTATGGGTTTTATCCTTACCTCTACCCATCTTTATTTGTGTCAGGAATGATTGGACTAGATACATTGGAATCCAGGCGTAAACTACTTCTTGTGATCCACTATTTCTCGATATTGCATGCTACAATTAATAACCCGGATATACTAGCTTCAATAAATTTATACGTTCCTAACAACTATTTGCGAACTGGGCGTCGTCGGCACCAGTTGTTCGCTTGTCCAGTACCGCGGACGCACCGCTGCAATAATTCACCCACGTTGCGGGCACTAGCCTTACTAAATGCATTTACTCACAAGTGCCAGCATGTTGATGTATTTCAAGATAATTTACGGACCATATGTAATAACTTTATGATTTATACCTGTCACCATTGCAATAGTTAGCGTTTTGGTAATACTGTAAGCTAACTATTATAAACTGAATAATAAATAAATAAATAAATAATAAATAAATCTCAACCCCAGCACGGATAGCATGAGCTGTAGAAATCGACAGGAGATAATTATTATCGCTGCTATCCAGAAAGCGTTTGACCATTAAACGATCACGCGGATCACGTCATAAAGCTAAGTTCACATAATCGCGCGAAGCCGCGCGGTTGGAGCGCTTACATGACGGCATTTGTACGCGTGGCAGTCTGGTATCAACCGTGCTTGGCAATGGACGTGGAGGAGGCAATTTGGTTATGGATTTTATACCGAACGCTGAGACATCGCAGAAGACAAAGGCGAAGTATCACCTTTGTCTTCTGCGTCCAATTTTAAGTGAAAGACTTTCTTCAAGCCCATTTGCCACTGTATATCAAACCGCGCTGTACCGCGCGGTTCACGATCTTGCGCGCGAGTCGGAGCGCGCCGCGTGGTACCGCGCGGTCATGTAAACGAACCATTGTTTACTTTGATCTTGTACCGCGCGGTACCACGCGGTCATGTGAACTTAACCTAAACCTTTTGTTGCGTTTTCATTGCTCAAACGCTTTCTCAAGAGAAGAGATTTATGTAGATTTTTACAGCTCATGCTACTGTACATGCCTGCAATAGCTATGTTGTTACCTGTCAAATAAATCTGCAAACTTTGATTTCTTCATCTTATTACTATCGTTGGTTGAACTCTTCACAGAGCTCTGAGAGTCTTCGTCTAATAGATGTGAGGGTCTGAAATAGAGATGAAAATTCTTATTATTGTAACTGGTAAATAAATCAAATAACAGCAAACCGTAATTGGAGAATTTATCGGTGCTACAGCAGTAGTGTGCAAGCACTACTGTGTCCTAGCTTGTAGAGCACTGTAGCTTATGTAATTACTGCAATGGGCAAGTGAGACTTTATGACTTTAGTATACCGGACTCTCAAGTCTCGGGATGACGTGCACAGTTCAGTATCAAGCGAAACTTTATATTTCAATGTTCCAAGTAGCACTGCAATCGTTACGAGCGCCGATGACACTTAACATCAGGCAACCGCCGAGCTCGTCACGTCATTCATTGATTTTAAAAAAATCTACGCCCAAACACCCAATAATGAAAAAAGCTGTTATCCCATCAACGAAGATCCCCAACGGTAATCAAGCAGGCAGCCTGTCTGACAAGCAAGCAACAAAGCCAGCAAGGTAAGAAAGATTTCTTTTGTTCTTTTATACAGGTAGTATATCTACATATATGTATGCTTACTACTGTGCCTAATAGGCTAGTTGCCTTCTATCAAAATTTAAAAAGTAAAAATTATTTTCAAAAAAAAAAACCTAGGTTAAAAATAAATGCCATAATTGAAAAAAATAAATAAAATCAGTATAAATCGCGGAGTAATAAGCTTTAAAAGTTTCTGGAGGCATCGCCTGTCCCTTTCTCGCAAAACAGAGATCGTGGGGAGCTTCCCCACCATTACTATGAAAATACACGTTGTGACATCACTTGCCAAAGATTGTACGTAAAGCTAGCACAGCTTAGTAATGAAATACTATGAAGCAGCGAGAAGTGACGTCACTGCATGTTTGAGCTGTCTCTTTCTATTCCTGTATTTTAAAATGCTTGTAACTTTATCATTTTTTTGAGATTTTTAATTTTTGTTATCACGACTGTTTATTTTTGAGGAATATGATTAATTTATGGAATAAAAAAATAGCAGGCAATTATTTATTGTAGCAAATAAATTGATACAATTTAATTTCAAAAAATCTGTTCCAGGTTTCGTACTCACTTAGAAGGAGTGGCGTTGTCGTCCATCATACAAGTCTCCTCCTCGAACAACTGGACTGTGGTGGTGGCCGGCCCGCACACGCGCCCGTAAATACCAAGTGTCTCCTACAAAAATGCCAAAACATTATATTTTTACCTTACTATAATTTGTTTATTACTAATACTTTTACTAGGTGGTAGGACTTTGTTGCGAAGTTCGTCTAGGTAGGTTTTTTTTTTTTTTTTAATGTGATTGAATGACGTGACGAGCAAGTCGTTCACCTGATGTTAAGTGACACGGCCGCCCATAACAGTTGCAGTGTCACCCGGAATTTTAAAACAATGAAGTTTCGCGTGACACTGCACTGCGCACGTCATCCTGAGACATCACCCAGTCTAGTAATTAGATTACTAGACTGAGTGATCAGATCATAAAGTCTCATTTGCCCAGTTATTTCACTAGCTACAATGCCCTTCAAACCGAAACACAGCAGTGCTTGCACACTACTGCTTGGCGGCAGAATAACTGGCAAAGCGGTGGTACCTACCTAGACGAACTTTGCAGAAAAGTCCTACCACCTAGTAGTAGGTACCACTGCTTTGGCAGTTGTTCTGCCGCCAAGCACTAGTGTGCAAGCACTGCTGTGTTACGGTTTGAAGGGCATTGTAGCTAGTCAAATTACTGGGCAAATGAGATTTGATGACCTGATCCCACAGTCTAGTAATCGGAGAACATGACTATGGATCTTAGGATGACGTGCGTGCGCAGTGCAGTGTCACGCAAAACTTTACATTTCAGAGCTCCGAGTGACACTGCAACTTTTATGGGCGGCCGTGACGCTTAAAATCAGGTGAACGACTAGCTCGCTATAAACATATAAAAAAAACTTACATAATGAAAATTTATGAGAAGAGGCTACATTTTAGCAGAAGCTTTTACGCTACAGAAATCCTTCCAAAGTCACCACTGCTCTGAACAATCCCCGTGCATGGACAATATTGCAGGCGGCTTGGAACCGGTAACAGGCGAAACTGCCCAATGGCTCACTGGGGGCCATTGATATTCATTCTTAATTGTTGTGTCAACGACCCCCACCTAGACGGCCCCCGGTTTAGGTGGGGGTCGTTGGGAATAACCCTGTCCTCAACGGTTTAAGAAAATCGTACAAAAAATTATGACACAGCAGCTTTCCCATACTAACAATAGACAGAGAACTTGTCTCACGAATGAAAACATACATGCAGGAAGTAAATATTACAAACTAGTGTAACAACGGGCGGTCTTATCGCTGACAGCGATCTCTTCCAGACAACTTTGGATGGACAGTATCAGTAGAAAAATAATAAACGGCGGCGTGAAACCATTTTAAAGAAAAAATAATTAATGAATGAATACCACAAAAATGTTACTAGTAATAACACTATTAAAAAAACTGGTACATGTAAGATTCTGTCTAATATTTAATAATAACACTAGTTGTACTTTTACGTTTATCGCTCCACATCCGTGTGGGCGTGCCTTATAATGCTAGCGCAAGGCTATTTGTTTCGAGTTTAGTTACACACGCATACGATTTCCCGAAGGAACACTGAATTTTTCGGGATAAATAGTGTCCAATGTTGATCTTGATAGTATTAGCAATGTGTGCAAAATATCATCCAAACAAAAAAAAAACAAAGCGTTTTGATTCCTCATTTATAATTCGGACAGCAAAGGAGTGGAACACCTTACCAGCATCATTGTTTCCTGACAAATGTAATCTGAGAGTTTTTAAGGCTAGAGTGAACCGGTATCTTCTTGGCCAGCATGCTCCATCGTCGACACTTACCATCAGGTGAGACCGTGCTATCGTTGATAGAGAAAAATCATTTTATGGGTTGTTACTGTGCATGAATCAAAACATCGTGAATCACGCACCGCGCCGAAATCTATTGTTTCTTTCGTCAGACTATGCCACCGGATAAACGAAGATGCTTTATTGTTGCAGTATTAGGGAAATAGAAATTATCAACCTTAACATATACGACATTAAAAAATACTGATTAATAAGATAAATAATGCTTCCATATAAATAATGATTCATAGTTTTTTTTTCTAAATCAAATCAAATCAAATATTTATTCGCTAGAACACAATTTACAGAAAAGATGTTAAAATAACATAATAAGGCATTTTGCGTTCAACCTGCATGCAAGCGTGCAAATATTAAATAATGTTTTTGTTACAATACAATTGAAATTCTTTAACACTATAAAATGTGTGTTGTAATAACCAGTCATGCAATGTTTTTTTGAATATATTGCCTGTTAGAATTTTTATATAATCAGGTATACAGTTATATATTGATATGCACATATTATAGACATTTTTCTTGTATATATCTTTACGACAAGGAGGTTGATGCAGTAGGTTGACAAATTTGGCTCTTTTCTGTCGTTTAATAATTTCGCTGCGTTTATGGAAAAAAAGTGAATTGGCTTTAGTGAAAATACAATCTGCGGGCCCATATAGTAGATAATTATAGATTTCAGTAGGACATAACAGCAAAAGTTTAAAAAAAAATTGCAACTATAGCTACAACAACACACAAGATACAGCTACAGCTGCTTACAAGATCTATTCATGAGATGGATTTAATTAACTAGTAATTAAGTAGTAATTTCCAAGCCATTGACCCTTTTAACAGGTTATCACTGCTATGTGAAAATAATATTGCAATGTAGTGCAAGTAAGACAACAATACATTTCCTTACTATTATTAAAATTATTGTAGAATAGTGTGAATAGTTAGTTTATACCTTCATATACATGGCGCCGCGGCCGCCGCCCCGACCGCGGCCGCGATTGCGTGGCGTACGTATTCGGCCACCACGCGAACCTCGTCCACTGCGTGGCCGAGTTGCCTCCGGGGTCTTCATGAACTCGTCCGCCTTCACCGAACTTTCCAGCACCACAGCAGCCGTGCCAAACAGCTTGAGGTCCGGCGACGCGGCCGAACCCGCAACGGACTTGTCCAACGCCTCAGTCATACGCGGCAGCTTGATCCGCGAGCTGGTCGGGTCGATCGGCTCAACCACCTCCACTACTACCATGGGCTCGGGCTCAGGTGTAGGCTCGGGCTCGGGTTCAGGCTCGCGCTCAGGCTCTGGGTCGGGTTCGGGTTTGGGCTCGAGCGGCGCTACAGCACGGCGCGCACCCCGTCCGCGACCCCGCCCGCCTCGCGGCTTTCTCAGTATTGTGGGACGGTCTCTGAAATTACAAGCAATTATAGCAATAAAAAAACGTTTTCCTGAAAATTAACAAATAGTTTGTCTGACACTTTTTTTCTTTTGGGTTATTTGACTCTGATATTGATAACTCCTTTCAGCACACGACTTGTCGTGATAATATAGATTGCTAATTATAATATAATAGAAATTTTGAGATGTAACACACATAACCAAACTCACCGCATCAGCCGAAGAGAACGTTGTGGCCGTTCTTCGAGTGCAAGCACTGGCAAGGGAGCAGGCGTGATCGGCTTGGCGCTTTCCGTCAGCGGCAGCTTGCGCGGCCGCCCACGCTTACGCGGCGTCGGTGTCAGCTCTATCGTCTGTAACATCGCCGGCTCCACAACCTCTTCCAGTGGCGGTTTTACGCTCTCTACTTCTAGAGGATCCTGAGACACTTCATCAGGTCCCGTCAGATCGCACACCGAATTCTCGTTGATCAACATCTCTTGAACTTCCGGGTGACAGTTCTCAACTCTAGTGATCTCAACGATAACATCGGAACTACCCGTCGAAGTATTACATTCCACTTCGGTCGTTATTTCAGCAGGTTTTGCCGAAACGCTGGTATCATTCATCTGCAGGGTTTGCATTTGTTTTGCTTGCAAATTAGACAAAATATTATGGAGTTTTGAATTACCGTTCTTTTGCGAACAGTTTTCGTTGCTTAACAAAGAATGATTGTGGGACACTTTTCCTCCTTGACTAAATGCAGTGGTAGATTTACTAGGTGATGTTTGCTTCGTATTTGATACTACAGGTGTAATAGTGAGAGATTTGTTTGAGGATAGAAATTGCTCCAGTTTCATCCTCTTTGCCTCAATGATTGATAGTTCACCTTCTTTCTGCTGTGGTGGAGCTATACTCTCACTCACGGAAGGCCTTTTATTAGCATTGCGTTTCACAGCTGGCGATTTTTCTGGAGTTTCTACTATTCTTGAACTTCGTAACCTCTTGCCCATGGTAAGATTTGCTGGTGAATCAAGAGTGGCAGCTTTTCTCCTGCTATTTACAAGGAGTTTCTTCGGGCTTGGTACATCATTAACACTTTCTACAGCCGGTTCACTTACAGGGCTCTCATTTGATGGTGAACAATCTGTTGGTTTATGGGTATCCTCTGTTATTATTTTCGCAGAAGCACCATGATCAGTCTTGTTGATTTTTAATATGATTCGCGGGGATTCTTGTCCTGAGCCCTGGTTTATAATTTTATCTGTTATGCTGATTTCTAATGGTTTAGTAACACTTTCATTCGCTTCTCTATGTACATCTTGGATTGAACGCATCTTGAAGCTGTCTGTGAGTTTGATATCACTTGCTTTCTCAGCTTTTGGATTCAACCTTTTTTGCAAATCTAAATCTCTTTCTTCAGGAACTATAGTATCATTACAGTTACTTAATATAGACTCCGATTTTTCAGATTGTGATGCACAGTTACTGGGTTTTAGATCCTGACTTCTGTCAAACTCTTCTTTTGTACTTGACAAAAGCTTTTTCAGTAAAGTGCAGTTCTGAACTGAAGCCTTCTTATAATTGGTATTATAATGTTCTGCAGCTCTTTTTACCTCATTCACTTCATTGATTTGAAATGCGTTCATTTTACTTAGCATGTTGTCCACCACTGGTGATGGATCAGTTTTTGCTGATGATGATTCTTGAACAAAATGTTCATTTACTGCTTTATTAGCATTTTCTGATTTCAACAATGGTTGTTCTTTTGTAGAGGAAGCTTCATTTAGAATTGTTGTTTTATGAACCTTTTCAGGTATAATTTTAGCCTCGCTAGAATTTACCAAAGATGTGGGACTATCTGTTTGGAGTAGGCTGGGGCTGTCCGGGTTACCATCCACAATTTTCGCAATACCAGTGTTGTGTAAGCTTGTCAGTTTCAAGCTCACCTCAACATTGCTATCCACAGCTGCAGATCGTTTTATATGCTTAGGAGAATTCGATATTTTAGGTGAGTGAGCTTTCGCAGCCACATTATTACACAAATGTTCTTTTTCTGTTATGCTATCACAAACTTTATTTTTATTTATTTTCATTACCAATGATGGGTGTTTACTGGACTTTTCTGTGTTATCTTCATGGGTTCTGTTCTGTTGCTCTTCTGGTTTAACAATGGGTTTGATATTTAACTTTGTAACAACTGGAATGCCAGCACTCCCTGGACTTCTCAATGATTCCTTTTTAGGTGAAGATGGCAATAAGTTGTCTTCTGGTTTTACTAATGGTTTTATGTTAAGTTTAGTAACAACAGGAATGCACTGCTCATTGTGTACAGGTTTTGGAGGATCTTCTAGCTCACTTGGTTTAACAATAGGTTTAATGTTTAGTTTTGTCACAATTGGTATGTGATCAACATTGTCATCGCTTGAATTTCCAGTCTCTGATGATTGATTCTCTGAATCTTTCAAAGCTTCATCCTCTACAGGCTTAACAATAGGCTTAATATTAATTTTAGTAACAACAGGTATACTACAATCTTTTATGTCAGCATTCATTTCATCACAGTCTTTTTCTTCTGAAGAAATTTCTTCAGGATTTTTTAGAGGTTTAATATTAAGTTTAATAATTTTAGGTACATCTTCTATACTAGAATCTACTTCATTGTCTTTAGGTTTTACTACGGGTTTTATATTTAATTTTGAAACTACAGGAACTTTTTCATCAAAGCTTTCAGAGCTTTCTCCACTTTCTGTAGGTTTCAAAATAGGCTTAATATTTAGTTTTGTTACAACAGGGATGTGCTCTGAGCTGTCACACATCACTATTGATTTCTTGAGTGTTTTAGCTGTACCATCTCCATCAGTTTTAGTCACAGGTTTGATTGTAATTTTAGGTACATGAGGATTTTCTTTTATTTCAGCACATGAAGAATGAGTGTCAGCAGAAATTTTAAGCTTTGGAATTTCATTGACCTTGTTAACATTTTCTGGTGGCTTCAGTGGTTTTATAGTCAGCTTTGGGCTGACAGGCTGACTATCACATTTTGTTACCGCTTTAATGGTTATTTTGGGTATTTTCTCTGGCGGTTTATCATCAGACTGGCTCACAACTAATTTCAACTTAGAATCTTGATCATCTTTTTCACTGTGTTGAATATTTTTTATTGTGAGCTTCGGTACATTTTTCTCTGTATAGAATTTACCTTCAGACTCAGTTCCAGGTTTTCCTAGCTTGATTGTAACTTTAGGCACAGTTTCTAATGGTCCTTGATCTGATGCAGATGCTTGATCTGATGTACTAGTACTTTCATCATTTTCAGAGTATTCAGATTCTGATATTTCACTGCTACTAGACTTTCTATGTATTTCTTTGACTTTTTCTGGCGGTTTTACTATCGGTTTTATATTCAACTTGGTTATGTTTGGGACCTGTTCATTTCTGCTAGCAAGGTCATTTTGATGAGTTTCCGGTAGCTTTGGTATACTGTCATTTACCTTTTGGGGAGGCTTGGGTATTGGTTTAATGTTAATTTTGGTTACACTTGGAATATGTGGGTTACTCTCATGGTCAGCAGTACTTTGTTCTGCAGGTGGGCATAAAGATTTTGATGTACCTTCGTTTCCTTTTTCACTTGGTTTCGGTATTGGTTTAATGTTGATTTTTGTTACACATGGAATCTGTTGCTTGATGTCAGATTCATCAGTATTTAGCTCTTCAGTGAGCCGCAAAGGTTTTAATGTGCCCTCATTTGCCTTTTCAGATGGTTTGGGTATTGGTTTAATGTTTATTTTTGTTACACTTGGAATCTGCTGTTTGATTTCCTGTTCATTAGTGCTTTGTTTTGTAGTTGATTCTAAAGCTATAGTTTCATTTTCTTTTTCAGTTGGTTTCAGTATTGGTTTAATGTTTATCTTTGTTACACATGGAATCTGCTGGTTGATGTCACCAGTATCTTGTCCTTGCGGTGTTCGAACCAATTTTGATGTACTTTCAATATGTTCTTTTTCAGTTGGCTTGAGTATTGGTTTAATATGTATTTTTGTTATACTTGGAATCTGCTGTTTTATTTCCCGTTCACCAGTACTTTGTTCTACAGGTGGTTGTAAAGGTTTCGGTATATTTCCATATTGATTTTCTGCTGGTTTAGGTATTGGTTTAATATTTATTTTTGTAACAGTCGGTATCTGTTGGGTAATGTCACTATCATCAGTATTATCTGCTTCTGGTGGTGGCCGTAAGGGTTTAATTGTCAACTTCGGCACAGAAGACTTTGCTTCTTCAGAATATTTATTGGACAATTTGATGGTTAATTTGGGGACCTGCTTTACACAATCTTCTGACTTGTGACTTGTTGACTCATCTTCAATTCTTGAGTTTTTAATATTACATGATTCTGTAGTTTTATTGTGTTCTGTGTTGCTTAGATTTAATTTAATAGGTGGAACTTTCTTGTTATCATTCTTTACCATATCACTTACTTTTTCAAGTTCTTCATTAATCTTACTATCTTGGTCATAACTTGATGGTGGATCCTCGGAAACTAAACATTCAACCAACGAAAGTGACAGTTTACTTTTATCATCCACAGAACTACTTTCAGGGATTTCAACATTTGTATTGCTGCACTGAGCTTCTAAATGATCTGTTTTTGATGATGTCTCAGATGGTTTAGCTGCTGACAAGCTTAATTTAATAGGTGGAAGTTTTTTTTCCTGCTCTAAAATATTTTCATGGTTATTACTATCATCACATACTTTCCCTTCTTCCGATTGAAGATCAGCTATTAAGTGATCTGTCACAAAATTTTGAATTACAGATGGGGCTACTGTGCTAACCACAGGAGAGAGTTCATTATTCGTCTGATTTAAAATGGGCACTTCTGGTGTTTCAACGTTCTGTGACTTCTCTTCCACTATCTCACTAATGGGAATATTGTGAGTGTTTATTAGAACATCCTGAGCTAATCCAGACATTTGTATAGATTGCTGTTCAACAATAGTGCCATCACAGACTTGCTCTTGTTCACTTTTATGCTCCTCAGATTTCGTTGCTGTAAACATAGAAGTCTTCACTGAAGGGTCTGCAGAAGATGGTGTGGAAATATCATCTGAAGATGTTGACTGACACTGATCTTTTTCAAATGTTGCAGATGTTGATTGTGTTTCAGTTTTAGTACTATAAATCATCACAGGTGTAATTTTAGGCCTTACAAGTTTTATTTTTCTCGAAGGAGCTGTTGATGTCTCTGCTTTGCAGATACTAATTTCAGATACAATGCTAATCTCTTCAGGTTTGGTATTACCATGGACATTGGATACAGCATCCGAGGAACTAGACACATCCTTGGTAACTGTTTCACTACATGTCTGTTCCGTGGTAAAAATGTCTATTGTTTGGGAATCAGCCGTGGAAGACACTGTAGAGTCTGGTCGCCTATCACTTGGCGCTGGCCGTATTAGTCGTCGCTTTAGTGGAGATCTTGACATGGTAGGCTCCACAGAGAGAGTCTTACTTTCACTTACACTGCACTCACTTGATGTAGATTCTGCTAGTTCAACAGTTACACTGTCCCTATTTTCACTGGATGTCACACATTTCACTGTCCTATCCAGATTTTCACTCTCACTAGCGTCTGATACAACTTGCAAAGGTTCTACACTGCTTGAGGGAGGAGCTACAACAAGCACCTCTGCTAACATTTCTGGCTCCACGTTTTGGCTACTTTCCTGTTGTTGCATAGAATTAGTTTCATTGATATCCGCTTGAACAGAAGAACTCGCCTGAGGCGATTCCTCTGTAGTGCTTTGATTTACACAGATCAAAATTTCACTGTGTGGCATACACACTGCTTCAGCAGGCAGCACATGGACACTCTCATTGAGACTTTCACTGTTTGCACTTGGAGCCGGAGATGGTTCACAAAGTGGCACCACAATTTGTTCATTTCTATTCGCAAGTTCATTGTTGTGTTGTGGATTATCCCGACTGACAGACTGCGAATTTACAGCCACGGCAGGGATTCGGCTGCAAGCGCGCTCGGCAGCCACTGACGACAAGAGGGGCACCCGCCTGGGAGCTCCGGGACCATCGATGAAGTCGTCAATCATGTCCAGAATCGCTTCCGTGCTTGTGTCCTTCGCCGACGGCGACGGAACGCTGTCGCCGTCGAAGTTATCCTCCGACATCGCGGGAGTACCGCACGACGCTCGAGCTTCGGACGATTCGTGTTGGAAATTACGAGTTGCATAGACGTCCTCGGCCAGCCCGACGTCCTTTTCCCGCGCCGATGCACGGCAGGACGCGCTCGTCGCAGTGCCCGCATCATCTTCTGAGCTCTCCATTATCTACTGTTTTGCAACGCTGACATATCTGAAAGATAAAACACTCGCTGGGTGATATTTACGTTACGATCGGGTAACCTGACGACGTGCGAGATTGACAAGCCACAGGCACCATTCTAATTCACCATAACGATGCAATATTTCGTTCACGGGGTCCACAGCGTTGATTTATATACCTACACATGTACTTTAATTTCATATTCACGACGTTTACGTCTCGCCAGATGAGGCGTGAGGTCTCAGAAACTATTCAACAGCGTAAACCGGCAAACAAAAAGCTTGTATACGCCATTTTTAAAACCAAAGACATGGCAGGTTGGGATGTATGGGCCAATAAAAAATATCTTATTCCGACAATTCGGCCATTGTCGTGTTGGTAAACTGCGAGAAGCCCATAGATCGCTCCACTTGAGCTTTTAGCTTTTAAAAAGAGTAGGCAATAAATATATTTTCGACATGTGTTAAAACGAGTCAGATAATGTCTCGCTTGTTCCGTGCTTTGATTGCTATAGCGAAGCATTGCATACTCTTTGTTTGCTACTTTTTTAATGGCGATTTAGCGAAACGATAAAGTGGCAACAAATTACTTTTTTAAATAATGTGTGCTACTTTGATTTGAAGCATACCACTTTTATAAAAAATTATTAATACCTACTTACAAGTAGGTAATTTATTATTAATTTATATAACAACTTTTCTGATCCTATGCTGTAAATTATTATAATAGACTCGTTTAAAATTTACTAATGTAAAACCAAGTTTCCCCGTTTTTAATAAAAGTAAAAATTAAACAAATTAATAATATTAAACCGAACTCAAAAACAAGACACAAGAATCCTAGAACGACATGAAAACTGGCACAATATACAAACCGTGTCATGGCCAATGAAGAACAAAAAAAAAAAAAAAAAAAATTATTATAAAACGTTACCATGTAAAGAGCCCCAGGACTCGGGTAACATTTTTTCTGTTTACCTGTGGAGCTCTATAGTAAGTAAAGCATGCTTTGAATATCTACGAGTAGAACCGTAGTATATGACGTCATTCATGGACAACAAGGAGAGCGCTATACATTCGGTACTATGCAAAAATAAGACGAACGTAATATCTTTGGTCCTTTTCTCCGTTACCGGGTTTTTTTTTATTTGGCTTCGCTTGATCTAAGCCAAACAGGTTAACAATTTTTTTAAATTGTTGTTTTTTGTGAAATAATCGTATTTAAATGGTGATCTAGGTAATAAATATTTGAGAAATAATGTGTGTGCAGTGGGTGGTTGCAGCATTTTAATCAACAGAAGTCGCACTGAGGCGTAAATATGAAGGAATAACATTTCACAAGTAAGTAGCCATTATTTTGTCTATTTTTCCCTTTTTAGAAATGTTTATTGTAAAAAATATTAATATTAATACAGCGTTACATTTCATGTAATAACAAGTCCTCAGCTAAACAGAAAAACAGCTAAATGATTAATTAATGGATAAAATAACCATACCTAACCAAAAAATTTCATTGTCAAGGTACTGCCAGATTATGATTTTTAATTTCCCATAAAACCAGCTAGGTACCATGTTGATTTGCAAATGTTTATAAGTCGGAAAAAATCCTTTTGTAGGTATATTAGCTAATTATTTGTTTGATTTCACTTAGTAAAATATATCATTTTATATTTAAGGTCAGGTGGGGTAAGTGAAACATACTTGCACATCTATCCACTTTGTGAATTCTGCTGGGACGCTAATTTTTTTTACACATAGGAAGCCTAAATCTGAAATGGCAAATGACGGCAATAAATACTTTTTTCAAGAAAATAATTTTTGAAAATTCAATTTGCGTGAATGGAACATCACTTCAAAAATGGTTCACGGTTTTGACAGAAACGTTCCGATTCAATATTCTGACGGTAGGTTGACATTGGCTTTTGACTATTTTGCAGTTGACTATATTGACAGTTTTGTTTTTATTATCTGTTACCCGCAGTCATTGTATTAGTTACCTACTTATATAATAATAGCTGCCAGGTACCACTTTATAAGCGCAGAATCTCTATCTCTTTCTGTGGGTGCCGTATAAGAGCAGACTAAGGGACTACCCAGAGAATGGGCAGTAGCATTCTCCTTGGTACAATATAATCTTCTGCGATGACAAGCGACTTGCTGAGCGAGGTGATTACGGCAAACCTCCCTATAATCAGCGTCTAAAATGGCGTTTTATGGTTATGCCTGTGTTCAGCAATAGACGTTTTCCAGCTGTTGATGTGAAATACGTGATTTTCGCCCATGGGGCATTTACAATGACATTTGTAATGTAGTAGGTATTTGATTAGTTTTATTACTTGTGTCGTCTGTGACTGCAAATACTAACCCCACATTACGCGTCGTTTCATGCATTACTTTCGTGTAAAAATGTACATAAACACTATTAAATTGCTTCATGGCATCAGCCTACTTGTGTTTTGTAAACTTAAAGATAGCTGATTTCTTTTTATTTTATGACCTAGCAGAAAGATTATGAGACGCGTGTGCTAGAGCATTGAAACCATTTTGCCACATAGCATAGAGCTAAACTGCGTGATTTATTGATTACGATAGGGTTTCACTTAGGTACTCCTTCGTTTCACTTACCCCACCTGACCTTACATTTTAGTTTTAACAATAAAGAAACCGTGAATACTGGTAAAACATAATTTCTAGGTATCAAGGTAAACTACTCTATAGATAGAGCTAACGAAATCGCCCACTATCTACCCAAAACTTTGGAAGACGTTCTTATTCAGGCAGCACCTCGTGTGGGAGCAAGAAACAACTAGGCGGCCACGCGCAATAGATTTCTTCTAGTGGGAATTCTGTGAAAGCATGTCATATAAAATAATGTTATCAGTGTCATTAAATTACAATGTGTATGGGGGACTTTGTTTTTTCTCTAATCTGTGCGGGGGACTAAATAACGGCCTAGAAAATATGGCATATAATATAAATATGATACCGTCATATAAGCCCCAGAACGAAAATGTGCTATAATAACGAGATATTATTATTTATTACTAGATGTAGGTGGGGGGGGGGGGGGGGGGGGGTGGCAGTAAGCTGGCAGGAATGTCAAAAAGACAGTTGCCACAAAAAAAAAATTGAGGCTTTTTATTAAAAAAAAGCACAGATTAGAGAAAAAAAACAAATGACTAAACAGATGGAGCGAACTTTGACTTTTGCACACCAATGCGTACCAGGGTCGGTGCAACTTTGCAACATTGCAACCCTACCAAGTGAAGAAATTGCACGAAGTTTTAAGTTGTTTTGTTTCTCCGGTGTCATTTTATTTAGTCGTCTTACGGGCATGCGTAGTTCCTTCAATGATAGAAGCAACTACGCATGCTCGTTCAATGACGTTTCAGTTGATGTTACAGAAAACTATGTTTTTTGTGGTTTTTTTATTATATTTTAGTGTTTAGTCAATAAATTTAACAAAATACTTATTTAAAATAAAGAAATTGACGTGTAATGTGTTTGGAATGCATATTCCAATACTCAAGAAGATTTACACAGGACAAATTATTCAGTTTCTATGGTGCAAATACTTTTCGTGTTTACGATATATTTTTGTGAGGAAGTAGATTTGCGTTCACATAAAACATACGTAGAATTTTGTGCAGGATTAGAATTGGGTGATTTGATTGCTGCTATTAAATTAGATTTTGAATTTTGGTACATATCGTAAATCCACAAGAAGGTTATCCAGTTGTTTACATTTCGAAATTAGAGATGCTTTTACAGGTGTCGATGGGTTATCGATAATTTTGATATATGTATAATATGTAGATAAACCTAACCAATAACAGGTAGTACCTACTAGTTCAATCCTTAGAGTATAGACTAAAAGCATAGAGAGAACTTCATTATCTGTCAAGCGTACCACTTTTTTGAACACTTTTTATATGAAGTGGACACTTTGATGTGAATGAGTCTGACAGATTTGTATAGAAAAAACAGTTGACTCGAGTAGAAAAAATGGTACGGTGATTTTTTGCAAGCGTAGCTAATTACTAAATGTTTGTTTCTTTCCTTCGCCACCAACGTAGCGATACGTGTGAGCAGTACAAATATAATATCGTTATGATTGATCTCTCTATGCTTTTAGTCTATACTCTAAGGTTCATTCAACTCTTTAGATGGGCATATGATTGAAATTTGATAATAATGACACAGAACAAATAATAGTAAGTAAAACTACTACTGTTTTAATGAACAATGTTTTAAATGAGTATTTAAATAAGGTTTTGTTTGTTCACAGATTCTGCCAACCGTCATGACCACCTTTGACAAACCTACTTCAATGAACTTTTTATTTAGGGCAAACCTACTTATATTAATAATTTGTTGTTTACAATAGCTATTTTGAAATAAAACTTTAGTAAAAATACATTCTCTTTATTTCTCATTAATCTTACTTTACATTCTGGAATAACGTAAGGCCGTGGCCGTAAGGCAATAAATTAATTAGCTTAGGTTAGAACGGAATAATTTCGTGGTTGACCACTATCTTACCTGGCGATAAGTGACATGCTTACCTATAGAAGATACCTAATCACTCCCGACCTAAAGTCACTCAGGGAAAAAAGATCCCAGTTAAAAGCTTTAGTGCGCATAATAATATTATATAGGTATTATTTTTCTTTATGTGCATAATATATGGAATATCAACCATTTAGTGACGTTCAATCGCTAGTCAATCATAAAATGATGATGGAAATGATGTACTAACCAAATTATTAGGCTCTATTATTTATTTCTTGAACTAGCTGGGCCATACAGTCATGACGCAAAAGAAGTCGGTTCTAGTTATCAGCTGGGTTACCATGGACAGTAGACAAAATTGTCTTTCCCCGTTTTACGTCACTTTCTGAAGAAAGTACTACTTAAGTACTTGCTTGGAGTAAAACAGGGGAAGGACAGTTTTGGCTACCGGCCGTGCTAACCCTACTGGGATACCTAGTATTTTTTCTTCCGGACAGCGAAGATAATTGAGCTTTCCATCATCCCCCCACAAATTAGAGAAAATTAGCTCTGTTTATTTTAGGTGTCAGGCTTTTATTAAAAATTAAAACTCTGTTCAGTGAAGTATCGATATCGATAAAATAGCGTCTCATGACTATTTTTCAAAAATAGGTACGAAAATAATACACTGATGCTCCCTCTGGTTACTCTGTGAAAAAAAGAAATCATGTTTTATGCATGACCCAATAGATGGCGCCAGTTGTGGTTTTCCTAAAATCTGTCACTCACTGTTTCAAGCATAGACCACAGGTTAGAGGAAATGTGTCACGATCATGTCACGATACTGACTGACAACTTTAAACTCTTTCGTTTTTTTAGTTTCGTTGCGGGACACCTCGGCTTAATTTTGGATCATAAGATTAACGTTTATCTATCTCGCAGATCTACTGTACTTCAATTTACTTAATAAGAATGCACCACAGACTATTTAGGAGATACTACAGGCAGTATACTTGTGGTCCACCCAACGGCTATTATACAGTCCATAAGTGTTCATTGTAGTAGGTAGTGTAGCTAGTTTAGTTTAGCTTAGTTTAGTTTAGTTTAGTTTTTATTATTGTAGTAGTTAGCTTGAGTAATAAAGGCAATGGGGCCAATTTTAAAGGCTTTAGTTGACAGATCTAAAACTTCTAAAACTGTTGCTGTCCTTGTCAAATAGACGGCAATGTAAGAGACGGATATATTTTTAGTATTATAAGGACTGTCAACTAAAGCCTTCTAAATCGGGCCTAATATGCCCGTTAAAAAAAAAAAAAAACTGAATTTGACATTTCTTTATAGGTAGTCTAAGCATTTTCTTATGTTTAAACTACTCTGTGATTTGAAAGGTTTAAACTATGTACTTACAGCGCCATCTAGAAAAGAAGCGGAACTAGTGTTTTTTTTAAAAATAAAACTCCTCATTTGTACCATGACGAAAGAAGTAAATCCTACGAAAGACTAGGCGGTATGGTCTCATGACTTTAGCCTGCCCACAAGGGCGAACCAAAAAAAAAAAATTGTAATTTGTACATACATATTATATTTATTGCATTTAGATTTTACCTTCGACCTTTAACTTGCTATTAGTAAATCTAGTAATTCGCATAGTGCATTACAGCCGATAGCAACCAAATACAAAATATGACAACGATTCGGCCTTTTACGTGTGAAGATATGTTAAAATTTAACAATGTGTATGTAATTTTTAGTCCAAAATCTATATGTAGTAGTGTCGATTTGATGTTAATCAGTTGTTTGTTTGACTGCAGTAATTTTTGCCTTACAACATAAGTTTTTTGAAAGATTTATTTCAAGAATTTAGTTCTTATAATTATTTATTCAAGAAGTTGTCTAAACCACAGGTCTAAACCTTTTTATTTTAATAAAGATATTATAATTCTTAAAATTTTAGCCATCAGCGGGATTTGAACCCGCGCCTGCCCGCGCGATCCCGCTGGTTGCTAAATTTTAAGAACTATAATATCTTTATAGATATACCTGTAGTGTGGTTTACACTTAAAATCAATCCATGCTTTATTTTAATGTTAATTGTAAGATTTTTTTCTTTCCATTTTCAGAAACCTGGACCCATTGACTGAAACTTATGGTTTATCCTTCTATACACAATATTTAGCACATTGGCCTGAGTATTTTCAAGTTGTCGAAGCACCAAGTGGAGAAATTATGGGATACAGTATGTACAACCAATTCATAGTTAACAAACCCATAATATTTAGTAGAACCGATATGGTTCAGCTGCCCTAACATGGATGGTAGAGAAAATTATCTTTCCCCGGTTTTACTCCACTTGACATGTAAGCAAGTATGAAGAAAGTGACATAAAACAGGGAAAGACAATTTTCTCTACCACCTGTACTAGGCAGGCAGGCCAGTTCCAGATTTATTTCAACCTGTAAGAACAATAAGCTGAAAATGGTGTACCTAGATTAAGCTGTTTCTAAAATGTTATTGAAAGGTTATAAAATTAATAGCCTTCTCTTTCGTATAGGTGTAAAAGTATATCATACAAGCATAACTTCTACCTCGCTCTCCAAAATTAAATCGCGAAGAAAGCAATCCATCTAATAATAAGTACAATTATATGTATGTATATAGGTATAACAATATGTATTATATTTGTAGGTATAGTATTATTGTGTGTATTTAATTTTATGTATTTATTGTGTTATTTATACTTTCATCAGTTTAGAGAAATAGTTAAGTTGTTGTTTTTTCTTGTCTTATATTTCTTCAGTATTGCACCACCGCAATAAACAATTCCACAATACACCGGGGTTAACTGGAAGATAATGCTCTATAGCATTAAGTTCGCCTATGTACCTACTATTGTTGTTTGTGCAATAAAGAATTTTCTATCTATCTATCTATCATATTATGTAGTAAATAAAATCTAAAGGTAGGTACACTGCAGATTCCAAGTGACTCTTATGGATTCTGTAGTATCAGGACAAGGTTACCATGTTTTATACTAAGTATCCCACTAATACTATAAATATAAAATATCACTCAACAATCACATACCTACATCATGTTTTTGAAATAACAGGATTAATAAAACCTGTGGAAGTTGCTCACATCTCTTCATCAATTAGAAAAGAGCTGATGATCTTCAAACTGCTGAGCTTTTCTTGAATCATAGCTTAGAACACTCCACATCTCCATCAAGTCAGCAGACAGTCAGATTAGGTGTAGGATTCAGGCTCAGTAAACATAAATAAGTATGTTGGGAAGGTCTCTAGAGATGTATGATTCTGTCCTGATGCCTTGGTCTGTTTATTTCTTATTACAAAATTGGCTTCCTTTTTGTAGTTATGGGTAAAGCAGAAGGACATGGTGAAAACTGGCATGGCCATGTGACAGCACTTACTGTGAGCCCCGACTACAGGAGACTTGGCCTTGCAGCCACATTGATGAATAACCTTGAAGATGTCTCTGAGAAGTAAGTATAAAACATCATTTTATAAGGTAGAGAGTGGAGATAGCTGCTGTCCAAAGCTTACAGTGTGATTATGTCTTTCTCATTAACCTCTATTATATTCACATCTCTGGGTTGAAAATAATAATCATTCAATAAGTAGGATGTTATATATATTATTTGCCATGACTGTACTGTTAAAACTGTGCTGTGTGTAAAAGTTTTAAATTCAAAATCTAACTTAATATTTCAGGAAGAAAGCATACTTCGTGGATCTATTTGTGAGAGTCAGCAATAAAGTTGCCATAAACATGTACAAGAATTTAGGATACATTGTGTACAGAACTGTTTTAGAGTATTATTCAGGTGACCCTGATGAAGATGCTTATGGTGAGATCATTAAATTACTGGTTTAGAAAAAAATATATTTATAGAACCTTCAACTTGTCTAACAGTCCAAAAATCAACTTATTTCAAGGTAAAACATTGAAAAATATGAGTTATTGAAACTACATTTTTCTATTTTCAGATATGAGAAAAGCTTGTTCAAGAGATGTGCATAAAAAGTCTGTAATACCTGTATCACATCCAGTCAGGCCTGAAGATGTTGACTAACTGAATAATAATAGATTATAAACTGAAAAACTGATTTATAATTTTATTTATTAATATCATACAACTTCATCAATTGCTGTCCTCTTCATTAGATGATATTGATTTAGGAGGTGGTGTGTGACTCTCTTCTTCAGTTTCTTTATTTGTGTCCTCATTATTTTCAATAATTTCAGCAGGAATCTCTGTGATTTCCTTTTGTTTGCGCCAATTCTTGGCAGCTGCAAGTAACTTCAGATTTGGCCGTACCATCTCATCTTCAGGGAATATGTAGTCAAATACTTCTTCCCATCCCTCTTCTACTCCAGTTTCACTGATGATCTTTTGTCTCTTTTTAACTCTGCGTGGCATCTTGGCCATGACCTTATCAAGTTTTTCTTCATCTCTTATCTCAGTTTCAAAATCTTTCCATGCCTCCAGCAATAATACTCTCGATTCTTTCTCACCAGCAGTTCTCAGACTGTCATTAGCACGTTCATAAACACGTCTGGCCAACTCAACATTGAGATTATCAGTATTCTCAGCGTTCAGTTCAAACTTAGCATAAGATAGCCACACCTTGACATGAACAGTTCTTTCTAACAATCTCTCGTACAACTGTCTAGCCCTTTCAGTGTCTCCTTGGGTTACTTCAAAATCTATGTAACTCTTCCATAGAAGCTCGGGCATGTCCAGCCTTGGTTGGCCCACTGCTATTTCATATATTGCTCTTGCTCTATCAATGTCACCCAATAATGTTTCTAATTCAGCAAACTTGATCCATGTGATGCAGTTTTCAGGGCCATACTCAAGAAATTTTTGGTACAGAATTCGGCACCTATCAAATTCTCTCAATTGAATCTCTAAATCTATGTAACCCCTGTACAACTTATCTCTAGGACACAAACCCAGTGCTAATCCCAAAGTTTTTCTTGCCTGTTTCAAATCCTTACACCTGACTTCAAACTGTGCATACATCAGCCATATTTTGGAGAAGGTGAACACTTTGTGTGGTAACAGCTCCAAACAGGTTCTGTACACTTGTCTTGTTCTCTGCATATCTTCTGCTTCCAACTCTTCATACAATGCATAGTTAATCCATAAATAGATATAACGTCGCCAAAACTGCTTGTCTTTTGATGGAGGTACATTAGCTATAGCTCTCTCATAAGTGTCTCTAATATCATCTACATTTCCTTCATTCTCTACTAGCCGTATGTAATCAAACCATGCATCATAGTTTGTTGGATTTTCAATAACTTCTTGCTCGTACATATATTTCCTCTTATTCACAATAACATCTTCAATGCCGGATCTATCACCATACTTCTTCTCATGAATAGTGTAAGCCTTGTAAAGTTCTTTGTTTCTATCTTTGGGGATGTGGTCTAAAGCATACTTATAGATAGTTCTGGCTCTATCATGTTCCTTCTGATTTTCCTCAAACTTGGCAAATGATATAAACAATCTCTCATCAAGGTCTTCATCTCCAAAGAACTCTACAGCCCTTTCAAATACTCTCCTTGACCCATTGATGAACCCATGGTTTTCTTCAAATTTTGCATACTTGATCCAATTTTTCACATCTGGATGAACCATCACAAATCTTTCGTAGATCTGCCTGGCTCTATCTAGCTCTTTGTACCTTAATTCAAAGTTGATGTATGTCTGCCAAGCCTGTTCGTCTGGTTGCCATTCCATCCAACGTTCAAACACCTAAAAATCATAATTCATTGTTGATTTGTGCAGTAGACCCTAAAACATTTTGTGAAATGCTGATGATGGTAATTATAATACTTTGCATAAATATAATTCATTCCCCTAAAGCTGAAGGAAATTCAAATATCTCCATCTTTTTATCTTCCTTTATCAGAAGAGTACCCACATTTTAAGGTTAGTTTAGATTGAAGTAAAATACAAACTTGTCTAGCTCCAGCTACATGCTCTAACATTTCTTCCATGTATGTATATTTGTACCAGAATTGTGATACTCTTGGCAGTATGGTGACTGCACGGTCCCACAGATTACGAGCATGGTTTACTTGTCTGTTTCGCATCTCCATTTCTGTGTACTTCAGCCTAAAAAGAAACAACCAATGACCTAGGTTTTCTACATTGCAGCAGATATCATTTAAGCAACTCCTCACTTAGGTTTTAGTGTATATATTCAAGGATAGAAATTGGTAAGAAATAATGGTCAGTCCCTTAGTTAAATGTTTTGTATAAGCAAAGCTTTTGTATCAGAGCTGTTAGATAACCATAGCCTTCCAATCTTATCCAGCAAAATAACCCAATTTTCTTTTTTGTCTTACCATAGGGTAACATTTCTGTGGTCCACATCCAATGCACGTTCATATATAGACCTCGCCCTCTGCACTTGCTTCTGAGATTCTTCCCATTGTGCATACTTCAGCCAGTTTCCTATTACCTAAAATGAATAATTATAAGAATACAATCAACTTTCAAAATTTACAATAGTGATAACAGTATCTAGCCCAATACAACTTTGTATATTATAGGACAAACAAATTTATTATTGATCCAACACAGCAAGGCATCACTTGACCTGTGTGGTGGCGATATACTTTTTGTTTGTAATAGTTGATCTCCACTTATTATCAAGTATAGTAAAAGCGTAATTACATCTTAACTTACAAGTCTGTTCTTTCGAATATTATCTTCAAATGCTTTCCTTTTGCGATGTTGATAATCTCGTAATTCTTCGGGGTCAGAGATCTTTTGTTTAGGAGGCGGGGGCAATATTTCCAAATCCCGCTCTTTTGCTTCTCTGAGAAGCTGTTCTGCCGTGATTTGTATTTCTGCTGGGGCTTTATTTTTTACCTGCAATGATTAAAACACAACATTGTCAGTATCTACAACACGTAATTTTAGGTCCTCTTGATAGATTCAGTACCTTTGCCACTTTAGGCATTTTTGTCGCTTTCCCGTCCATGGTAATAGTTTTGAATGTTGTTGCGCTTGAAGGTAGACAAACTGATTTTATGCTGTTTCGGGCAGAAATTGGTGTAATAAACTCCGCATAAATATCTTAGCACAATACGAAAACGATGTATGACCACCAAAGAGTATGTAATGCTATGTTCACAGATCAGTAATATGTAGCTATGTTGTATTCACAGATATAGTCTGGCAAAGCTAACTCTGCAGTGCTTTAAAATTGGCGTATTTTAAAATCTTGTATATGGTAGCACTAGTGCATACTACAAAAAACGGACTCGATAGTCTTGATACTCGGCAAAAACTTGCTCAAATTAAATTAAATTATTTATTAATTATAACTTTGGGTTACATGGTTTCTTAAGTAGACTACAAAGCTTTATATAGAATCAAACTTATATCTTCCTTATCTTAGTTAATCTAGTCCAACTTAAGTGATAAGTCCTTGTTGTACCCTGTACTAGTGTAAACTGTGTTACAGGGTACAAAAAATGATTTTTGTAATGCGTAAAAAAATTGTGCTTTTTCTACAGAAGCTGGTTCTAAGAAATAAATTAATCATGGTGAATAAAATTGTAGAGAGAATCTGATTTCATACTTTCTAAAACTGATATTAAATGGGTATAAGGAAAAAAAAACAACAATGACTAACCGCTAAACAACCGCAAAACCAACAATGGCAAACCGCTAAATAAATTCGAATTTTACAAACTGAGAATCTTTACAGATAGCGATGCTTCCTTATTTTGTGACAAAAGCGTAATTTATGAAAACTTTGGATTTTAATATTCTAAGCCACAAAACTCTGGTTCGACATGATAGTCATCTTGTTCACTATTTATTATGAATGGAACATGGCCCAGTTCGTAGGGTTGGCACTTCTTTCCTTACTGCGAATTATTAAGTAATTTTATATCTGATAGCTTATGTACTGATTAAAACTGTGACCATTCGTTTTATTTGAAAATTAAAACAAACCCTCTCCTACACATACAATGCATAATAATACTTCCCTCCGAAGTAAAATGATTATTCTCTAATTCATGTATTTAATTGAATTGAAGTATCAATTCGTTTTAATCCACTTACCAGTTAGGCTGCGTTTCCACCAGAGATGCGCGAGGATGTGTAGCAAGCGATAGATAGATAGATAGATAAACTCTTTATTGAAAGCACCACATTACACGAAAAATGTAGAAGGAAATCCTATAACTGAGGGTCACAATGGGCGGTCTAATCGCTTAAAGTGATCTCTTCCAGACAACCCAGGGATGTGTTTGTTAAGAACCAATAGAATCACTTAATTTACCTAGCCTCGCTCAGCGCAGCTCTAGTGGAAAGTTTCCACTAGAGCTGCGCAGAGCAAGGCTCTACTGGAAACTGATCTGTGAAGCGAGGTTTTTGTACATACAAAACAAGATAAAAACGTGGGCTACGGATGTGTTGCGAAGGATGTATAACGAGGGATGTATTGTATCTCCCCGCTCATTCGCGTACCGTTTCACAGCGCCGCACAGTGGTTCCATTCTGGAAAAAGGTGGACATAGGGCTTAAAGTTTGAAATTCAGTCTGATTTTTTTTATAGGTTTGCTGACTATATTCTAAACATCTTTCATTCTGTTATGAAACTTCATAGGTTCCACAGTTCGTTAGTATATTTTTTAGTGAAATCTTGAGACTTGCAGATGAAGTCTCAATATTTCACCAAGTTTTTTTGAAACTCCTAACCACTACACCTTAAGAAACTATGACTCACTTGTTTATAAACAAGACTGAATAAAATATCATGCCAAACGCTAGCCTAATCATTGATAAAAAAATCGTAATATTTAACATCTCGTACCTATATCAAAAGTAGATCTACGAGTTTTATATTTTTTCTTATTCAGAACAGTGTTTTATCATAACATACGAGTCATATACTATCTGAATGTACCTAACCTAAAATAAAATAAAATAAAATACCTATAACCGAAACTATAACCTAGGAAAAATAAAACAGAATAAAAGTTGTGGGTAATAAGGTTACCAGTTCATTTCATATTTTTTTTTTGTAAAATTACTTTTACTTTGAGTTATAGACATGAGAAAATAGGAATTTTGACGTATTGGATTTCACAAGGCGGACGGTGGAAACTCGTTTTTTATTTTTTATTAATACTTAATAATGCGTACTGTCATATTATGTAAGCCAAACAACAGCCGATTTCACCTAATTCAAGAAAAAAAAATTCTCCATACAAAAAATAAAACGGTATTTTTTTACTCGCTAACTGTTGATCCTACGAAGTTTCATAACATAATTAAAGATGTTTAAAATACAGTCAGCAATTGTATAAAAAAAAAATCAGACTTGATTTCAAACTTTTCATTCTATGCCCACCTTTTTCCAGAATGCAGTCACGGTGGAAACACTCACACCGTTTCACAGCCTCGCTTCCACCTCGCTTTGCACATCTCTGGTGGAACGCAGCCTTAGCGTCACATAAAAATTAGCGTTACATACTCTTTGAAAAATCTGATTGCCATGTGAAAAAGTTTTTGGGGATATCAACTTATACCACTGCAGAGTTAGCTTTGCCAGACTATATCTATTATCTACTAAACTAGTCATGAGACGTTTTATTAAAAAAAAGAAATTGTATTTTATAGATGACTCAATAGATGGCACCAGTTGTGGTTTTTGCTAAAATCTGTCACTGTCACCGTTTCAAGCATGCACCACAGGTTAGAGGAAATGTGTCACAATACTGACTGACAACTCTAAACTTTTTCGTTTTTTTTAGTTTCGTTGCGGGATACCTCGCCTTTATTTTGGATCATAATATTAACGTTTATCTATCTCGCAGATCTACTGTACTTCAATTTACTTAATAAGAATGCACCACAGACTACTTAGGAGATACTACAGGCAATGTACTCGTGGTCCAGCCAACTGAATTTGACATTTCTTTGTAGATAGTCTGAGCATTTTCTTATGTTTAAACTACTCTGTGGTTTGAAAGGTTTAAACTATGTACCTACAGCGCCATCTAGAAAAGAAGCGGAACTAGTGTTTTTTTTTAAATAAAACTCTTCATTGTATTGTATGACAAATGGGTCAAATGGATACCATGAATGTACCAACATTCATGCTATTATTTTTCTCACTCACGCACTCAATCCTCTCATTCTCTCATTGTTTGTTTACCTTGGTTTGTGGTTTACTTCGGTTTTTCTGATGAATTTGTTGATTTTTATAATTATTATTGAAAATTAAAGTAAAATTGTGTATTTACGGATTTTTCGCACGTTGTGTTGTGTTGCTTCTGAAAGCTTGTGATATGAATCAATAGGAACCAACAAAGAGATGAAGTACAGAAAATGCGAATTATGTGGCTTCAAATCGCATCGTGAAGACAGCAAATCACGGTATTCTATGACCAGATTTTTTCTGGATGTAGTTTGGTGAGTAAAATAACTCATCATTAACAGCCTGAAAACGTCCACTGCTGAACATAGGAATAGTAAAATAACTGTTTGTAATTAATAATACTAATATATTATTATTTCTGGCGTTATAATAACATAAATTCATCAAATTTCCAAACATACGTAACATGCATTAGTAGAAATAGTGTGGAGCAACCATGTGCTCACATTGGCTTTATCGATATTCGATACTTTTATGTTTAGGTGAAAAAATGGATGAAAATGACAGGAAATTAAAACTTAGCTAACTTATATAACCATCGAAAAACTTCATCAGCTAAATTTTGTATTATTGAATAAGATGAACTGAAGGGTATTTTTCATGGAATGACGAAGCCGATTTTCGATGATTTGCTTATTTATTTAGTAATCATCATTCTCCTGGTGTTCGTTTTGGAAAAAAACACAGAGAGACCCGATTTGAGAGCTCTAATTTGCTGATTCTGTGTAACGAAATGTTTTACGCATACTTTTAGCTGATGAAGTTTTTCAATAGGTGCATAAGCTAAGTCTTCATATCCAGTCATTTTTAACAATTTTTTTACACCTAAAACCCAAAGATAAACACAAACACCAAAGACAAACACATAAACACATGGTTGTCCACACTATTTTTACCGATGAAAACAGGTTATACTTAAAAATTTGATGAATTTTGTATTGTTATTACAGCTAAATCTACTATTATTATCATAATTATAGTGTTTTTATTGTTCATAACTCCACTAAACTAAACCTGTGTCATTATCACCTTGTGTCACTTGTTTTTTTTGTGGTTCTAACCACTAAAACAAAACTAGTGACACAAGGTGATAATTATGTGATATTCGTTTTGAGGCCAGTAAAGGCAGTCAAAACTCAAAACTCACAAATTTTTATTGCAAATAGGCTATTATAAGCACTTTAACAATTCAAAATTAGCTAAGGTATTTAAAAATATTAAAATAAGTTATTGTACATACTAAGCAAGCATATAATATAGGCAACATTATATAGTGCTTAATTTCAAAATGTTATAAGTATAGCAATAGCAAGCCTATCACAATATGAGTCTGGAAAAAAGAAGTTCTCCGTCCAACAATAGGTGAAAGCAATGCGGCTCAAATCAGAATAGACAACTCCGATCCGTAGCTTCGATTACATCTGTAAAGAAGAAGCTACAAGAAAGTACAGTGTAATTTATTGATATCGATAATATTAAAATATTGCACATCACATAATCTTCTTTATATTGGTAGTACTGATAGCCTTCGAGATGTTCGTTAGGTTGCCATTCTGAGGTAGCCACACTGACATTTATATTTATCTTTGAATATGTACGAGTAGAACCGTAGTATATGACGTCATTCGTGGACAACAAGGAGAGCGCTATACCTATACATTCGGTACTAAGCAAAAAAAAGACGAACGTAATATCTTTGGTCCTTGTCACCGTTACCGGGTTTTTTTATTTGGCTTCGTTTGATCTAAGCCAAACAGGTTAACAATTTTATGAAATTGTTGTTTTTTGTGAAATAATCCCATTTAAATGGTGATCTACGCAATAAATATTTGAGAAATAATGTGTGTGCAGTGGGTAGTTGCAGCATTTTAAGCAACAGAAGTCGCACTGAGGCGTAAATATGAAGGAATAACATTTCATAAGTAAGTAGCCATTATTTTGTCTATTTTCCCTTTTTAGAAGTGTTTATTGTGAAAAATATAAATACAGCGTTACATTTCATGTAATAACAAGTCCTCAGCTAAACAGAAAAACAGCTAAATGATTAATTCATGGATAAAATAACCATACCTAACTAAAAATTTCATTGTCAAGGTACTGCCAGCTTATGATTTTTAATTTCCCATAAAACCAGCTAGGTACCATGTTGATTTGCAAATGTTTATAAGTCGGAAAAAATCCTTTTGTAGGTATATTAGCTAATTATTTGCTTGGTTTAACTTAGTAAAATATATCATTTTATATTTAAGGTCAGGTGGGGTAAGTGAAACATACTTGCACATTTTTTTTTTTTATTTTTTTTTTTTTTATGTGATTGAATGACGTGACGAGCTAGTCGTTCACCTGATGTTAAGTGACACGGCCGCCCATAACAGTTGCAGTGTCACCCGGAACTTTAAAACAATAGTTTCGCGCGACACTGCACTGCGCACGTCATCCTGAGACATCACCCAGTCTAATAATCAAATTACTAGACTGAGTGATCAGATCATAAAGTCTCATTTGCCCAGTAATTTCACTAGCTACAATGCCCTTCAAACCGGAACACAGTAGTGCTTGCACACTACTGCTTGGCGGCAGAATAACTGGCAAAGCGGTGGTACCTACCTAGACGAACTTTGCAGAAAAGTCCTACCACCTAGTTAAACATCTATCCACTACATCTATCCACTTTGTGAATTGTTAGGACGCTAATTTTTTTTACACATAGAAAACCTAAATCTGACATGGCAAATGACGGCAATAAATACTTTTCAAGAAAATAATTTTTAAAACTCAATTTGCGTTAATGAAACAAAACACGCACACACACACACACACACCCCCACACACACACACATCACTTCAAAAATGGTTCACGGTTTTGACAGAAACGTTCCGATTCAATATTCTGACGGTAGGTTGACATTGGCGTTTGACTATTTTGCAGTTAACTATATTGACAGTTTTGTTTTTATTATCTGTTACCCGCAGTCATTATATTAGGTACCTACTTATATAATAATAGCTGCCAGGTATCACTTTATTAGCGCGGAATCTCCATCTCTTTCTTTGGGTGCCGTATAAGAGCAGACTAAGGGACTATCCAGAGAATGGGCAGTAGCATTCTCCTTGGTACATTATAATCTTCTGCGATGACAAGCTACTTGCTAAGCGAGATGATTATGGTAAACCTCCCTATAATCAGCGTCTAAAATGGCGTTTTATGGGCATGCCTGTGTTCAGCACTCGACGTTTTTCAGCTGTTGATGTGAAATACGTGATTTTCGCCCATGATATTTACAATGACATTTGTAATGTAGTAGGTATTTGATTGATTTTATTACCTGTGTCGTCTGTGACTGCAAATACTAACCCCACATTACGCGCTCATTTTTCATGCATTATTTTCGTGTAAAAATGTACATAAACACTATTAAATTGCTTCATGGCATCAGCCGACTTGTGTTTTGTAAACTTAAAGATAGCTGATTTCTTTTTATTTCATGACCTAGCAGAAAGATTGTGTGACGCGTGTGCTAGAGCATTGAAACCATTTCGCCACATAGCATTGAGCTAAACTGCGTGATTTATTGATTACGATAGGGTTTCACTTAGGTACTCCTTCGTTTCACTTACCCCACCTGACCTTACATTTCAGTTTTTACAATAAAGAAGCAGTGAACACTGGTAAAACATAAATTCTAGGTATCAAGGTAAATTACTCTATAGATAGAGCTAACGAAATCGCCCATTATCTACCCAAAATTTTGGGAGACGTTCTTATTCAGGCAGCACCACGTGTGGGAGCAAGAAACAACTAGGCGGCCATGCGAAATAGATTTCTACTAGTGGTAATTCTGTGATATTTATGTATTGGCTCTCGTCTCTTACTATATTAATATATATATATAGGTACATAAAAAGTTACTCTATGGGTTACATTCTTTAGATATGCATGAATCTTAGATATTTCATGTAAACAGAGTAATGTCACAAAAAGTCACTGTCAAAGTGACATGCCAGTTGCCCAAAACATTTTTTACTTGTGAAACATATTTATATTAAATGAAGTTTAAGAGTATCGATCTTACTGATTAACAAGCAAAACTTTGCATACAAAATATTGGTAGGATATGAAGTAGGATTTAACAATTCCAAAGTTCTAAAGGTAAAATTTTAGGAAGACGTAAATAAAACATTAACATACACTACTTAAATTTTTTAACTGACCAGAAACCTTATAAATTATTCTGGCAATTCTGACAAACAGTTTATAATTTTAAATCGAGATATTTATTCATATTTGATCTATAGATATTCAGTTTGACCTGTTTTTTTTATATTTTACATACTTTTCATCATATCACAAAAAGTGCACGAAAGTAGCAACATATAAATCCTGGAACGAAACGAAAAAATGATTAGATTTTTTTTTTTTTAGAATTAGTTCTTGACCTGGATACAAAGTCCATCAGTCGCAATATTAAAAAGTCTACATAGTCTGCATTATATATATTATATTTCACTTAGTCATAGTCACAGTCATAGTCCAGTCCAAGTCAGGTAGTCATAGTCCAGTCAAAGTCATGCCCCAGTAAAGTGGTGGCAACTTTACTAGAGGCTTCTATGGAGTTTTGGAAGCAACACGAAAAACCACGTTTCACCGCATTATCACTTGCCCACACTCATGCTCGTAATTCAGTACTTAATGCGTAAAACACCACCAATTTTAAACATTAAGAGCTTAACATACGCCAATGACCTTGAGCGTTGGACACAAAGTTATTAATAAGAGCCACCTGGGGCGCCACACTCGCAGGTTTGACAATGAGCTAGAGTTTGTCAAAGATAAAAACAATTTCAGATGAAACTCCGTGAAAAATATATCTACCTATTATAATAATATTATGGTGCCCGGTTTATTACTTATATAATATATCATCTATATTACTTATAATAAAACTGTAACAGGTCCAAATCTGTACATTGAAGATAATATATAGAAATTTATTTTTGAGGGCTCCATTTTGATGGCCTTGATAGCTCAGTTAGTAATGGCTCTGCCTTCTGAACTATAGGTTGTGGGTTCAATTCCCACCTGGGACAAACATTTGTGTGATGAACATCGATGTTTGTTCTGGTGCTGGGTGTTGTATTGTATTCTGTGTATGTATTTACAATCAAAAAAAGTATCTAAGTATACATTTTTTAATTTTTGTCAGTCTGTCTGTCTGTATCTTGGCTGAGCATTTCGCCGAAACTACTGAATCGATTCAAATGAAACTTGGCATGATTTGAGTTTATATTACGAAGTACGCTATAGCATATACCTACCTTTAATCCCGAAATTCAGCACGGGTTCCTCGGGAGAGGGGATAAAAGTAAAAATATGTACTTAGTTGTAATTCCTCCTCCTATCCTATCCTATACTATGGGAAAGAGAGAAGAGAGGGGGAAAGATGATAGCTGGCGCACCTGCCTCTATTCGGCGTTTCATCCATTCATGCTGTTCCCTTATCTTTTCCCTCTTCCTTAGGAGATAAGGCGTAAAAATAAATAATTAACCCGTGCGAAGCTGGGGTGGTTTAGCCAGTAGCTAGAAAACCGGGAGCCCACCTTTGGACTAGCTTCGTTCGCAGGTACAGCAGGTTCGTTCGGGGATAGGTAATCGTGAGTAGCATATAAAATAGGGCATTACCTACCTACCGTGAGTTGATTGATAATGATGACACGTCAACTTGTACAATCAAAATAAACAATCGTCGTTATGTTAGAGACTTTGGTCGGCCTAAAAACTCTGATATCAGCTAGGGATAAATCACTCAACCTACTCTAAACACATAATTTCTAGCACAAGCAGGGCTGTCCAACCAACGGCCCGCTGAAAAATGTACTTTACGAGTTGCTAGTACAAAGTTGTCTGACGTACCTACTTAGTACAAAATTGTTAAAAATATATTGGACTACAAATAGAACTAGCGACGTATTTATCTCGTCAATCTCTTGCTGATTTTGCTAATATTTACAATTAAAAATTGCGCTTGTGTTTAATACATAAAAAAATATTATTTTGGAGGCTTGCATTAAATAAAATTAAGCGAGATGATTTTAAAATATATTTTACAAAATACAATTAATCGTAACACTTTTTAAACTTTTGTGACTTTAACTCATATTATTAGGTTGGGGGAAAAGTCTTTTCGCATTATAGTAAGTATGAACTTGTAATAAAATCTCTTTGGCTATACTATTTGTATCTGGCTGGTTTTATCATTAAAAGTTTAAATTTTAAAGAAGATAATTCCATATTCAAATTAGGAAAATGTGTGATTTTTATTTGTTTTTCGTACTGTGAAGATGAGTGAATCTAATGAAGAAACTCGATACATTTTAAAATTTTACTACAAAAAACATGGACCTAATAAAAAAAGAAGGACGGAGTCCCAATTGATCCCGAACCGAGGTACCCTTAAGAAGTTGGAACGCTAATAAGTACAAGCGGACACGCACACACTCACATCATAGGAAGTCTATCGCCTGCCATTACTGCTCCGGACGTCGCCCAAGACGCTTAGAAAAAAAAAAATGCCGTCTTGCGTTGTGAAAAGTTGTCGGAATCATAGCAGTATGATAAAAAAAACTCAGGGGATCACTTTTCACAAGTAAGCTTGTTATTATTCCACTAATTTTTTGCTTTTTCGATAAAATTATTGAGATGCAATCAATGCACAAAACCAGCTTAGTGTTGCCAACAATCAAACTTGCAAATTACCCGGAAGTGTGGGAGAATGACGAAATTGTGTTCGAATACAAGTTATTCACATATATTGATCATAATTAGAGAACTGACTATATGCAAATGCATATTTCCATTATGCATATTATGCATGTGTTGGCCTTTTTCAGGTTAATAAATATTTTACCTGTAATGGACCTACTAGTCGTGCATATTTGGGCAGGTTTTCTTTAACGTAAAAAAAGTAAAGTGTCGTGAAATTTATTAATAGATACTTACTTTTAAAAATTAAGACGTGTTTTTGACTTTTTTGGTTGGCAAACTGTCAGAAGAGCCATGATTGGTTGATACTTGATAGGTTGGTAGTGTTGGTACCATCAGCCAATCATGGATTGTCCCGCTCAAAAAAAATTGAGTTTGCTGGGGAGTCCAGCCATTACGAAAATGTCGAAAAAGCAGTTAATTCCCGTTGAGCAGTAGTGGCGTCAAGACATATGACACTTACTAGTATTGGAAGTTTGTATAAGAAATAACAAATATACATAATGGAAGATGCAAGTTTCATTTCAAAAGTAAAGTAGAAAAATACGATAGTGATGTGTTCATAAAACATTTTCAGCAAAAGCCTGGCTATAATTCTTTGTGCGAAATAAACAGTTTTATTGACTGACTAGCAGACCCGACCCGGTTAGTTAGTTTTACGCCGTAGCCCTGTCCAAAGGAAGAAAGAAATGGGAGAGGAAAAGCCTGAATGGAGGCAGGTGCGCCTCTGTTTACCATCATACATTCATCCTTTTCCCCTATCTTTTTCGCTCTCCCTTCCTCTTCCCTATAGCATAAAGGATAATATGGAGTGGCGTCAACTTCGTTGCTGACGATGTTTTATCGTAGTGTATGGATTACATCGCGCAGGTATAACTGTAACTACAAGGGCTGCACTGCCGAAGCTCGCCGTACTATCGTACACCATGAAATTACCGCTAGGATTAAAAATTTAGTAATCTTTTGGCAACATCTGACTCTAAGCCTGTACGATAAATAATGCACACCAGCTCTAGGTCAACGTAAAGTAGGTAGGTACCCTATAAGTTGCATCTAATATGGACAGACAGATACACAACATAATAATCCTATACGGGTTCCATTTTCATGAAACGGAGCAAATATAGCATTAATAGCGTGTAAGAGGATATATACTGGGTGGCGCAAAAGTACTGGCACTAAAGAAAATACTTTTATTTTTTTTATATGACATTTTCTGTCATTCTGTTGTTGAAAATTGTGTAGTGAACAAATGTAAAATACACTGAAAATAAACATGGACCGTTTTACTCCCCAAGAACGTGGAATAATTGTGTCAATGTTCTTACGGAATAATTCATCAGTGATAAGAACACAACGTGAATTTCGTCGACGATTTCCCCACCGTCCGGCACCGATTGGTCGCACAATTCGACGCTTTGCCACACGCCTTGAAGCAACTGGCTCAACATTGGATAGACCTAAGTCTGGGAGACCAAGAACAGGCCGTTCAGCTGAAAATATCGATGCTGTGCGCGAAGATGTGGAAGAGTGTCCAGAAACATCAACGAGGCGACGTGCCACGCAATTGGGCATTTCCAGACGGACCCTGCAGCGTATTTTGGTGAAAGACTTAAAGATGTTCCCGTATAAAACTCAAATGACTCATCAACTGCTGCCTGCTGACCACCGAGCTCGTCTAGATTACTGCCAGCGCGTCATAAACCTCAACCTTGAAGAGGATGATTTTCCTTCAAAATTGGTTATGAGTGACGAAGCGCATTTCCATCTCTCAGGGCATGTCAATAAGCAGAATACTCGGTTCTGGGGCACTGATAATCCGCGCATTATTCAAGAAACACCTCTACACCCACTAAAAGTTACTGTATGGTGTGGCATCTGTGTTGACAGAGTGATCGGACCCTATTTTTTCGAAGACGCTGGAGGCAATGCGATAACTGTCACTGGAGAACGCTACAGAACCATGTTACGTGAGTTTTTGATACCCAGTTTGGACGAATTGGGGCTGGAGCACATCTGGTTTCAACAAGACGGCGCTACGGCACACACAGCGCGCGACACTATGGACTTAGTGAGGGACGCTTTTCCAAGCCGAGTTATCTCTCGTTTTGGCGATTTGCCTTGGCCTGCAAGATCACCCGATCTGACCAGTCCAGACTTCTTTCTTTGGGGTTTTTTGAAATCTCGGGTGTATGTGAACAAGCCACAGACTCTCGCAGCTCTAAAAGAAAACATTCGTCAAGAAATAACGAACATATCGCAGGAAGTGTTACGGCAAGTTATGCAAAATGTCATAAATAGGGCTCAAATGTGTATCAACTCTGGAGGTCACCATTTAAAAGACATCATCTTTAAATCCTAATGGTACGAAATTTAATGGCACAAATATACATTTAAAAAAACCTAAATCTAGTTTTCTAATTTAGAAAAAATGTTATAGCTGAACCAAATAGGGTCTTTACTTTTGCGCCACCCAGTATATTTATGTCGTAATAGTTTTTTACAAATTCAAATAGGACTAACCCTGAGGGATGAAAAATAAAATGACATAAGTTATTAAATTTTGACTACCCTGTTACAAGATCGCGTAGCTTTTTGGTCATACAAAAAGTCACACCAACGTCAGATCTTTTTTTTGTCGGTTTCGGGTAATTTTCTTAGATGGCAATTCATTAATCCGTCACACGTGTTTAGGTGTCCGCCATTGCTGTACGTCAGTTCGATGTCAATCAAAACTCATTTCTGTTTTTTTAATTCAAATAAAATTGCGATGTTTATGGACCTAGTGCAGTGTCTGTGAGAATAGCACAAATTTGGTTTAAGCGTTTTCAATCCGGAAATTTTGATGTCAAAGATGCACCTCGCTCTGGTCGCCCTATTACGGATAAAATGGATGCCATTTTTTAAAAAAAGTGGAGCAAGATCGGCATATCAGTAGTTACGACGTAGCTGAAGAACTGGGAATTGACCACAAAACAGTTTTGGCGCATTTGAAAAAAAATGGGTAGGTACACAAAAAAGCTCGATATTTGGGTCCCTCACGAGCTCACTGAAGGAAACCTAATGAACCGTGTACTCATCTGTGATTATTTATTACGACGTAATGAAACCGAACCATTTTTGAAGAAGCTGATAACTGGTGATGGTAACACGTTCAATTTTATAGATCAATAAAATTGACGAGACCACTTAAGTCAATGTTTTCTCCATACTGTAAACCGAAGAACATTGACCAATACTAACCCTAAACGATCAATAAAATTGATCAATCACAAAGATTGATCAATAAAATGTAACGTGTATGGGGCCTAACGCTAATTTAGTTCGACTGGAACCCTACCCTGCGAAAAGAGTTTAAAATACCTATACTGACCTTCTGTGCTAACGATCTATTATTGTTCCAAATACTTTTACTGACATTAAAGTCACTAAGAACTAATCAAATGGCTCTAAAACCGACTTTTTCGTATAGTCAATACCTATTTATTGGCTGTTTAATTGATAATTTTCATACAAATAAGAAAAACATGTAAAATATTTTATAAAAAACAGCAGCGCGTCCACCCGTTGGCACATGCCGGGGCAGACTAATTCACGCCCCGCCAAGGGCCTCGCCCTTGGCTCGCCGCAAAATAACGCAAAATATTACTAAACAGACTTAATTTCGGCTCTAAAAATAAAATGATCAATTGAGCTTGTATATTTTTAAATTTCCTATCCGAGGGTGTAAAAATATTTAATGACGCAATCTTCCTTTACGCGGCATTGTACACTGTGTGACTGGAAAGGCGTTCTAAAAGTATTTTTTTTATTCATAATGTACCTAGTAATCGAATATTTTGTTCAATTGATAAGTACAGGTGCAGAATGATCTTATTGGTGATATTTTTTTCATGTCTGTAGAATTCATAGGTTCTTCAGTATGATTAGTTAAAAAGACGCGTTTGGCCTATGTTAAAGGCTTAACACTGGATAAAACACAAGTATTGAAAAATAATACAATGCAACGACGTGAACTTTTTCGCGTTCCCGCCAAAACTCAAAAATGTTTAGATCCTCTACAGTCTTACCAGTATAATAAAATATTTTCTACCAAAAATAGATTTCTTTATTATAAAATTTTATATATCCGATATAACGATAAAATATATACAAAATATAGTATAAAATGATTTTTTTTATTATATAATTAAGCAGATTATGACTAGAAAATAATATTTAATATTTTTTTTGGTCAAATATAGTAATCTACCGTTATAAAAGATATTTTTTGCACTGTTATCTCCTTTGTTTACATAAAATATCTATGATTCAGGAACACGGTTTAGTCATTTGTTTTTTCTCTAACCTGTGGTCTGTGTGTTCAGCGCTCAGACCAAGGAAGTATAGCTCAATGCACAGAATTCCCACTAGTAGAAATCTATTTCGCGTGGCCGCCTAGTTGTTTCTTGCTCCCACACGAGGTGCTGCCTGAATAGGAACGTCGCCCAAAATTTTGGGTAGATAGGGCGATTTCGTCAGCTCTTTCTATAGAGTAATTTACCTTGATACCTAGAATTTATGTTTTACCAGTGTTCACTGCTTCTTTATTGTAAAAACTAAAATGTAAGGTCAGGTGGGGTAAGTGAAACGAAGGAGTATCTAAGTGAAACCCTATCGTAATCAATAAATGACGCAGTTTAGCTCTATGCTATGTGGCGAAATGGTTTCAATGCTCTCTAGCACACGCGTCACACAATCTTTCTGCTAGGTCATAAAATAAAAAGAAATCAGCTATCTTTAAGTTTACAAAACACAAGTCACAAACACACAAGTCACACAACAAATTTAATAAACACACAAATAAAAGCGTCCTTGTCGCAATACCTAAGCTTAATCACAAACAGGTAGTACAAATATCAATAAACAAACGTCTTTTTCGCAAAACACAAAGCACTCAAACAAAAGCGTCCTTGTCGCAGTATCTAAACCTACTTAATTACTAAAAACTAAACCAGTAGGTAGGTATGCAAGTACCTAAAATAGGTAAGCGTCTTTTTCGCGAAACACAGAAAGAGCACACAAACAAAAGCGTCCTTGTCGCAGAACAAAACTAATCACTAAACCGGTAGGTAACCTAGTGTTTAGCGAAAACCGACTATTTGTTTTGAACTACTAGGGAGTTTTGGCGTGTAATTACGATATGTGTGTCAAGGACTCTAGCCCACAGACTACTAGCAGTACTACGGGAAATTGGTTGCGCTTGCGCTGCCCCCGATCCTGACAAAGGACGAACGGGCGGAGCATTACATCTTTTTCATGCACCTATCAGGGCAGCACGCCTTAAACACGCTTTTGTCTTTGTTTTTGCAACGTCGCAATTTTACGACCCCCGGTTTCTCGTAGTGTCTCATTCTAACAGTATTTTTTTGTCGTTTTCCTTTCATTGACAGAATGTTTTTATTATTATACCTGGCTAACGACCTCTGCGCTACAGATTTTTACGTACAGGTTGCTCTAAAATGTCATTTTCGAAAACGTAGTATTATTTGAGAAATAATAACGTTTAATAAATAAAACTATCATACAAATTTTGAAAACGCGATACCGTACACGTGTGTTCATTTAATGTCGCCATTGCAGCTCCACGCTGTATAAGTAGGTAAATGAAATGAAATGAAATTAACTTTATTCCTAACATATAACACACAATATCGCATAAGTAACATTAATACAAGGACAAGGACAAAAGAAACTTTCAATTCACACTCCTATGCGATACTGCGCGATGTCAGGAATAGGTCCCGGCTCAGCATACAACTAAGGCTGCAAATAACAACCTCAGTCACTGATTTTCAGCCGGAACCCATGCCATGACATCACGGACGCAACACACATTATACGACTACAAAGTACAAAATTACAATTTACAAACATAATAGCAAAATAAATAAAACTTAAAACACACAGCAAAGAGTACACAAGAACAAAGAAAAAAAAAAAAAAAAAAAAAAAAATGTAATGAGTTTAATACATTTAAAACTTTCTTACTGGCAGCCCAGGTACCTAATATAATGACCGCGGGTAACAGATAATAAAAACAAAACTGTCAATATAGTCAACTGCAAAATAGTCAAACGCCAATGTCAACCTACCGTCAGAATATTGAATCGGAAACGTTTCTGTCAAAACCGTGAACCATTTTTGAAGTGATGTTTCGTTCACGCAAATTGAATTTTCAAAAATTATTTTCTTGAAAAGTATTTATTGCCGTCATTTGCCATTTCAGATTTAGGCTTTCTATGTGTAAAAATAATTAGCGTCCTAGCAGAATTCACAAAGTGGATAGATGTGCAAGTATGTTTTACTTGCCCCACCTGACCTTAAATATAAAATGATATATTTTACTAAGTGAAATCAAGCAAATAATTAGCTAATATACCTACAAAAGAATTTTTAACAACTTATAAACATTTGCAAATCAACATGGTACCTAGCTGGTTTTATGGGAAATTAAAAATCATAAACTGGCAGTACCTTGACAATGAAATTTTTTGGTTAGGTATGGTTATTTTATCCATTAATAAATCATTTAGCTGTTTTTCTGTTTAGCTGAGGACTTGTTGTTACATGAAATGTAACGCTGTGTTTATATTTTTCACAATAAACACTTCTAAAAGGGAAAATAGACAAAATAATGGCTACTTACTTGTGAAATGTTATTCCTTCATATTTACGCCTCAGGGCGACTTCTGTTGCTTAAAATGCTGCAACCACCCACTGCACACACATTATTTCTCAAATATTTATTGCGTAGATCACCATTTAAATGGGATTATTTCACAAAAAACAACAATTTCAAAAAATTGTTAACCTGTTTGGCTTAGATCAAACGAAGCCAAATAAAAAAACCCGGTAACGGTGACAAGGACCAAAGATATTACGTTCGTCTTTTTTTTGCTTAGCACCGAATGTATAGCGCTCTCCTTGTTGTCCATGAATGACGTCATATACTACGGTTCTACTCGTAGATATTCAAAGGCTATAAAACTTGACTAGTATAGTAGAACGTAGTATCCCTTAGTAGTCTGTGATAGTAGACATCTGTGTGTTATAAACTATATATATTATTTTTCTCTATGGTTATAAACCACAGACTACTGTTATAAACAAATTCCAAAATAGTTACACTATGTATTTATTATTATTACATTTTTAACAATTCATGATCGTGGTTATCAATTATTTATAAATGATTAAAAGTAATATTACATAATGATGAAGTGCATTTCGCGTTCTTTGCTGTTTCCACAGTCGTATGTTAGTATAAACAAAGGTAAGGTTATCTAACTCTTACAAAGTGAAGGAAAAAAACATCGATCTTGAGGAAATCGGCATGCTCAATCAAGAATCACATAACTCGAGAACTTGTGACATCCACTAACTTGCATTTTGCCAGTGCGTTGCATGGCATAGGTATTCGCCACATGATAAAAGAAAATAGAAACAAAGACTTCTATGTATACACCAGACAGGACATCTCTAACTTGCATTGTCAATCACTGCAAATATGCCAATGAGCATCTTCTCGCTCATACGATGCTCAGCTCTCAAAGCGACTGCACGTGCAGCAGTGAATAGCAGTAAAAATTATGATCCGAATGTGCCATGGCACTAGCGCTGCGTGTTGGGATCGTTGGTTAGACGATGTAATCTCGTAAAGCGCTGTAGCGGATTTTAGTTTAATTATACAAAAAATGACAACTATTTGTGCTTTGAATAGCTTCTCTAGTATGTAGTACATATACCTCTTTGAATAGAAATGGCTCTTGTCCCAGCTGTGGGAAAATAATTATTGAGCTGGTGACGAATGTTCTGTCTCTATTTTTTTTTTCATTAATAGTCACCAATGGCATTATTCTGATGATGATGAAATGTTTTCTGGATTCATAACTGTGTAAAATATTTCTTACCATTTTTGTATTTACAGTGAATTTATTCTCCTCTACAATTCTAAATGCTGCACCTATATTTTCTAAAAGGGGAATAGACCAAGTTGAATACATAAAAGCTGCTATCGAAAATAATAAATTAGATTGGCCTATTATTAAAAGCAATGTCTTGGCATTACAAGGCCAACTAAACCAGAAGAACTTTGAGGGGGTGTTACTGAAAATTTTGATAAGTGGTAAAAAGTTGGAAACTGCTCTATCTTTTGCCAAACATTTGAAAGCTAGCCCTGATGAAATGACCCTTGGATCTACAAATGGACTATTAGGCCTTTATTATGAGATGGGAAAAACAAAAAAGCTTTCAAATGATGAGAAAACTTTTATTTTGGACACTTACAAGAGTTTATATGAAAAATACAAAGTTTTAGACTTTGCCACATGTGAGAGACTAATTCGTGCACTCTGTGTTATAGATGAGTATGAAAAAGCATTGAAAGTATTGGAAGATATCTATTTGAGTGGTGTTCCATCACACACAGCATATAGCATAATAATTGGTACTCTTTTTAGAAACAACAAAAAGAAAAAGGCCATGGAAATTGTTAATAAGAGCATAGAAAATAAAAGACCATTGCAATATCTAGCTTTCAGTGAATGGATCAACTACATATTTAGAAAGTACAAAGAAAAGAATACAATACTGAAATATTTAGATGAAATTTATTTACACATTTCAAAAAACTATGCTGTAGTTGATGAACAGACCGCATTAAAATTGAAACATTGTTTCGAGTCTCTGGGCTGGGAGGCAGGTCTTACAAAAATTAGAAAAATAAAGTAAATCATGATACATTTTAATATTTGATCTATCTATACAACTAATTTATATATGATTAATTGGTATATAATTTTTCCAGCGGCCACTGTATGCATTGCAGAGGAACATTAGACCTTCTACAGTTAAGTGAAAAGGAGTTTCTGTCACTTCAACAAAATGTAAAGGACAAACTGATAGTTGGTTCCGACTTATTCTTGAAAACGTCACCAGAAGAACTGAAGAGGTTTTCGATGTTTGTTGAGAAGACTGCTCCTTATGATGTTGTAATAGACTCTTTGAATGTTGCCTATGCAGTAGGCAAGGGTTCTGCCGTAAATAGATTAAACATGCTATACTCTGTGGTTGATCATTTTAAAAAGCAAAATAAAAAGATTTTGTTGTTGGGCAGGAAACACATGCTCCAATGGGGTAAGAAACCCATAGAGAGGTTAATATCAAATACTAGCAGTTTCTTCACTGAAAATATGTAAGTGTTCTTAGAATCATTTTTATGCTACATGTGTTGAAACCTGAAACCCTGCTTGTGGTTTTTTCCTTTACAATTTTGTTGTACGCTAAGCAGAAGAAACTGCCATAAATCAGAAATATCATTAAAAACAAAAGTGTTGAATATAAAAGAGAACTTTACTCTGATATTTAATTAAAAAAATCTTTTTAAAACTGTTTTTCCATTTCAGCTCCGAAGATGACCCGTTCTTCATAACAGCGGCAATCCTGAGTGGTCCTAACACTGATATAGTGTCCAAGGATCTGCTAAGAGGGCACAAGTTCTTGTTGCAAGATGAACAACTGAGGTACATCTTTAGAAGGTGGCAGTGGCAGCATCAGTGGATGGTTTATATCACTGCAAATAAAGGCCTAAAGATTCAGGTACCAATAGCTAATTAACTACTATAGATTTACGGTCTCTTTCATAAAGCTCTTGAAACTTAGGCCTTAGTTCTCTATGAAAACACAGATTCCACAGGATACGAAACCACATCGTTATCATGTCTTGTTCAAATCGTGTCACAGAATTAGAAATACCTTCACTTTACATTAATCTTATTTTTATTTTTATTAAATATAGACATGTGGTGCTAACTTTTTGACGTGTTGATGTTACGGAACGCGTCTCAGTGGAACACTATGAATTTTGTCAGTTCAAATCGTGCCATTTTCATTTCATAGAGAATAGATTTTTGCAGATTTCTTATGTAAGACTAGGAATTCGCGTGGTTTCAAAGTAAGGAATCGTAAAGTGGTCATACAGAATTAGGGCCCTGATGGTAGACTTCGAAGACTTCACCTGGAACTCTTAGATGGGTAGAGCTAGATGTGCCGAGTGAGGGCTTGTTTTGTTAGTTGTGATGAGACCTTACCACCGTAGCGACTGGTCTGTCGTGATGGTAGATGTCGAAGATATATAACTTATACAATTTAATATCATATAATACTATATAATATATTATATGACATTTTCCAATGCCTTTTTTTATTTTTAGGCGCCATTATCTTTCACGCCTTGTGCTCAGAAGAATAACGGCGGATGGCACCTCCCGTACGCAAGAGAGGGGATTCGAGATACCTCTGGTTCCGTGAACGACGGTACCCCGGATTTGAGCAGCTGGCTGTGTATTAGACCTAGGATAGATAAATGAATAAATCAATTTTTTATTACACATCTACCTTTTTGCTTTGAAGCTGACCATCTTGAGAGTCAGGACCGACCGTCAGGGCTACTTATGTCTCTTTGTCAGCCCACTTCTGACATCATCAGCCTGAAGACGTCCACTGCTAAACATAGGCCTCCCCCACAGAGCCACTTTGAGCAGCTACTGGCCTCTTGCATCCATCGGCTCCCCGTTTGGCCCACTTGGCGTGTAATAGGTATCTACTTATTATTATTTATTCTGTGCCTAAGCCTCCACGTACTTATCAATTAACTTATTCTCTATTCTAAAAAGCTTTTTTTTTGTTTACAAAAGAAAACTTTAATGAATCAACGCAAACATACACTGATTAATTATTCTCTTTACAATGCAACCTCTGAGGGGATTAGTAAGTAGTTTCATTACATTTATATAAAGTAATATTATGCCAACAATTTGTCAGGTTGACGTTTAATTTCCTATGCCATATGACATTAACTTCAAAATTCTCCGGTCACGATATTTTAAATTCTACAGTTTCACAATATTATTGCACATAATAATCAATAATCATGCCGAAATGGAAGAAAGAAAATCCAGCCTCATCAAACGATAAAGGCAAGGATTCAAAGTCCGAGTTGTCGTCAAAGTCTGATCCAAATGTGAAAGCTGCAAAAGGCGTAGATTCTGGTGAGATTTTGTTATTTTTTACCGCACGATAGACGCCTTGCAGTTTCTTCGCTTCTGCGGTAACCACCCTTAATTTTCCATGGTACTTTTATTATTTTTGATCTCTGTTATATGTGTATTTAATAAAGTATGTGAGTGAAAAATTTGCTTCAGACTACCGTTTTGGCGTGCGCGAGGCGTGAAAGCCATACGAACACCCCTCGACTCAAATGTACCTATACTATATACAGTTATACACTACTGTAGAAGAAGTTCGTATTTATATACATAATACCTCACCATAGTATCACTCATAGTATCACTTCAACAGCAGGAAGACGTACTGCTGATCATACTGTGGACGCTTATCATGTTAGGGGTTCGCCATTTTGGAGGATGATTTGTTTTGGGGAGGTGTGTATATAATTTTTTTTATGAGAATGGATGACGTGACGAGCTAGTCGTTCCCCTAATGTTAAGCGACACGGCCGCCCATAACAGTAGCAGTGTCACTCGAACTTTAAAATAATACAGATCCGCGTGACACCGCACTGCGCACGTCATCCTGAGACATCACACAGTCTAGTAATCAGATTAATAGACTGTGAAATCAGGTCATAAAGTCTCATTTGCCCAGTAATTTCACTAGCTACAATGCCCTTCAAACCGGAACACAGTAGTGCTGCAAATCATACATTACATACTTTGAATTCATGTAAGGCGACGGCCCAGGAAGTCGCAAGGTCAACCCGCGAGTCCGTCGGAACATGGAGCGAGTTGAGATGCTGGCTCGTCCGACCGCTCGCCGACTTCGCTCGCTTTGGGACGAGAAATGTGCTATCTTGCCTCCGGACAGGCGTGACAAGATCAAAAGCGCTTTGGAAGAAGATTATTTTCTTAGCCCTGAGTAAGAGTTCTCTTCCTCTTGATAACAGAATTGTAATACTGTGATACTTATTAGGTACTTAGGAAAGGTAAGCCTTTAGGAAAGGATCTTTAGTCGAATTTTAACCGAACAAAACTGGCGTTTGTGATGATCGGAAGGGTAGCTAATTGCCTCAAAAAAGGGGAATGGTAACTGCGGTATTGGCCGATTTTCATAATCATCATCATCACCATCAGCCTGTATCAGTCCACTGCTAGACATAGGCCTCTCCTATTGCACGCCACTTAGGCCGATCTTCAGCTAATCTCATCCAGCTGCCGCCAGCACTCTGTATCGTCCCTCCACCTTGTCGGAGGGCGTCCTACACTACGTTTGCCAAGTCGTGGTAAGTATTTTCATAATATTTGGCGGAAACTTTTGGTATACCTACTCGACTCTAAACAAGTTTCGAATATGAGCACAATCAGAGGTTGCCATTAGGTAAGGTCGTGAGGTCTGAGTTCTGGACGCGTGAGGTCTACAGTTCTTAAACTAGGTAATGAAGTATATCTATATAAAGCGGTTCTAATTTTGAGTAGCAGAAATTCTCAGTGTTCTCAGGCTGTCATATCTAATTAGTTAGGCTACAAAATGATAAAGGTATAAAGGAAAGATAAAAGAAGGAATGATAATTATAAGATGAACTTCCACAAGGTCACGCCTGATTCAACAATTTAATTGAATTTCTAACTGTCATAATCATATCTTTTCGTCGCTAATACGACTGAGCGGCTGCTTCAAGTGGCGTTCAATGGGGGATGCTTTTGTTTGGCATTGGACGCCTTCAGGCTATTGATGATTATGATATCTTATCTATGCCCTGGTTTATAGACAAACCGAGCAGTATTTCCAAGCGCTGAGCGAGGCGTCGAAGCGCTGGGCGGGTCCGGGTGGGATGGTCGGCCGTAAAGAGCAAGTCGAGAAGTCGAAGGAACTACGACAGCGGCAGAAGTGGCTTGTCAACTTCAGTGCTCAGGTTTAATAAGTTACTGTATATACCTACAAGCAACGATGTAGTATATTAGATTGAAGCCTACAGGGTATATTTTTCAAGTGGGCGTGGTAGGCCGAATCCGAAAATCTGAAGTATATTGAAAAGTAGGTACTCAAAGGAGTCACTGGCCCGATTTTAATGAAAACTAAAATTGCATCATTGAAAAAAATGAATGGTCCTAACCAGGAATCGAAACCGTTGATTTGAAAAAAAAAAAACATGTGAAGCAGTTTATTAAAACCGAACACTTTCCTTAAGTTTGCCATAATATGTCATTACTTCCCAAAATTAAATCCTTATTAGCGACACTGTCTAATGATGTAACGGGTTCGATTCCTGGCTAGGACTATTGATTTTTCAAAAGTCCAATGACTTAGTTTTGATTTTCATCAAAATCGGGCCGTGACTACTTTGGGTACCTCATAGTTTCGGATTCGGCTTACCACGCCTACTTGAAAAATTTACCCTGTATACCATATATAGGCATAGATAGGTAGATAAAGATAGCGCATCTTAATTTTTTAAATTAAAACTTTAAAGAATGTGTCCAGGTTGCCTACCGCTTGTGCGACTACATTGCAAAGGGAAACAAAGAGATGCTCGTCTCCAACAGGCTGAGAAGTATCGCTGATGTGGTTTTGGAACGGGTCGCTGAAATATTAGGTGAGATATGCGAGACGTGAGCATCTAGGCGTATTATCTTCTGTCCTTTTCCTTTTCATTGTTTCGGAATGTACTCGAAAAGGAAAAAGAGAAGTTTACCTGCTACCTGACCTATGTCCGAAAATCGGGGTCCACGAACTATCATCATGCATTGTCATGTCAGCCCATTTTAATCCGGATAAATGCCTCTCCACACTGAAGTTAATTTAATTAACTTAATTTCCATTCATTTAATGGCTATTTAGCAAGTTACAATAGTCACTAATAGGTACAGTGCGTGCTTTTTAGTTTAGTAGGTAGGTACTTACGTCGGAACCATAATTCGGATAACGCATCGGTTTTGGCAGTGCGTGCAGCTGCAGCATAGAGATATCAGATATCTCTTTTAAGGTGGATCGTTACACTAGCGCGGGAAATTCAAATTTTTTTTGCGTTCTTTTGCAAATAATAGCTTAATTATTCAACGTGATTACATGGGAACTAATTTTGCGCAAATAAATATAATGTATCAATAAATTACAATTAAAAGTATCACTTAGATATCATTGGTTTAGCGACAAATGGCAATAGACTGAAAAACTAAGACGAAAATTGTTTATTGCTATTTGTCGCTAAACCAATGATATCTAGAAGATACTTTTAATCGTAATTAGTTAATACATTCTATTTATTTCCGCAAAATTAGTTTTCATGTAGGGGAGAACTGGGTAATGGGAGTCAGTGGGCAATGGTGGTCAAAGCAATAACAACAAAACTAATAGACACCGACGAGAGAATATTCGCGAAAACAGTCGGCTATACCGTGGGCCGTTCCGATCTTACCGTTCGTTTAATTATCCTGGAGCATTCGCAGCTGAAGGTCATATCACGTTTTCCCGCGCTTTCATTATAATTTTTCGTGTGCCTAAAATAGACTAGTTGGTCATTATAGTCCGTTTTAATGGTTAGATGCTTATCATATATACGAGTAGCATAAACCCCATAAAGTTGTGTTGTGAAACTCTTTTAGTCAGTTGTTTGTAAATTAATTAAGATTTTTTAAAGTTAACTAAGTATATGCAGGTAATGGGAGTCAGTTGATCCACCATATTGAAATGAAGGGGGAAAAAACGCCAAGCTCAAAAAATACTGTAGACCAGGTTTACAGACGTGGTCTGCAGGAACAAAGTTCCTCATAGTCGGATCAGTCTCTCTACCTTAAGCGATGATGACGAAAATGATGACGCAGAAGACGCTGTAAATAGCTGCTTAACTTGCGGCAAGTTCAGTCGTTACAATGAGAAGTGGTATCGATTCACTTCGTGTGGATAGTGGACACGTGCAAGCTGCTCCGGATGGAATTCGCCACAAGGTTATGGGTGCAATAACTGCTGAAGATCAGTTGACTCTCATTGCTCACAATGATGACCACAATTACCCTCATGTGAGGGCAGTGGTGGTCAAAGTAGATTTTTTGAAAAAGTGTGATTACTATCAAGGTAACGTCCCAAAATTAAAAATATTTTTTCAGAGTGATAGTTAAATAAGCATAGTAAGTACGACATTAGTTACAATAAAGCCTACTTAATTAAACATGGTGTTATATTGATTCTTGCTTAAGTGACTCTCATCACCCCATTTTCCCCTAATCACGTTGAGTAATTAAGCTATTATTGACAAAAAGAACGCAAGAAAATTTCAATTTCCCGCGCTAGTGTAACGTTTTACCTTAACACACAGTGTATTTATTACTAATTGACTGACTAACTGCTTGACAGAGTAAGGTACTAATTTACCACCTAGGTAAAGCTCAACAAAGCCTATCTTATAGGAGAACCCAAGCCATCCCGCACACACCCCGGTCGTCTAGCCCGGTTCATGGTTGCCATTTCTGATCGCATCGCCGTTTGGATCGAAAACGCGGTCTACCGAGCTGATGCGTATGAACCTTCGGAGCCGGGAGCCCAGCATGAGCATATGCGGCTTGACGCTGAAAAACCACTCATATGCTGAATTTCTTTCAAGTTACACTGAAAGGTTAGTAGAGTTAGGGGTAGCCCATCTCTTCCCGTGGGTGCGATCGTCAAACGTGCGTCCAAAGTGGCATTTGTTCAGTCCAGTCCAAAGCTGGAGTGGGCACGGCGCGCGTTCGCTGCTCGAACGCTTGTACGCTGCAGGTAGCGTAGCAGTTATTACAATACTTGCACATGACTTCGTATTTGCATCAAAACAAAGAGTAGGTATTCAATCAATTTCAAAACTTAGTTCAGTTACTGGTAATTAGTTTAATAAGTATATACCTACGTAACAGATGGTAAAGATTATTTAGTTATTATTACCTATTTATTATTTAGCCTACGTGAACCTTTCTTGGTAAGTACAAGCTCATAACCGGAAGACGCACCGTAGGCAGGCAGGCTGGCTGACCGACGACCTGGTAAGAACCGCGGGGAGCCGATGGATGCAGTTTTTGGGATGGGAATTGACTTGTAACATTCAGTTACAAGTCAATTCCCATAATACATAATATAAAATTGTAAATAGGAAAATCATAAATTATTAAAAAATAATTAATAAATCTCTTACAAAAAATACAACAATAATAAGCATATCTACTCATATCTCATATAACACAAATTATAGCTATAGATGATCATTAGTTAAAATAGGTATGTAATAAATGAAAGTGAAGAGTTATTTTTTTAATTACTTACCGCCCTAGGGCTTTTCTAGCTACATTATTACCCTAGAGCGCTAATTGGTTACCTACAAGCCCCATTTGCGGGTAATAAGGACCTACCTACCTACTTACCGAATATGAGAGATGTAAAAGGATTTTTCAAATCGGTTCAGTAGTTTCGGAGCCTATTCAATGCAAACAAACAGTCAAATCTTTCCTCTTTATAATATTGGTATAGCTAATGGTGCCTACTTACAAAGTATAGGTACGGTAGTACCTACTTTGTAAGTAGGCATCTGGTCAGGTATCTGAGTATTCTAATAGACACAAACAGACAGACAAAACTATAATCCAATAATAATTATCAGTAAATAACTAGGTTTAATACATTCATTGTTAACTAAGGATAACTTCACTTCACTCATAACTTATTAATATTGTATTTACTGAATAAATAATACCGCTGCCCATATCTGGATCGCATAATGGTTTCGTTTTTCCAAGACTGGTATTTTCATTTGATATTCAGATTGTCAGTGACCTTAGGAAGTGCTAAGGTGGCCTAGGGATACCTAGGTAGCCTAGAGCTGGTGGTTGGCCTTCTGAGGACGGTATATATTCGTCTGCCCTCCGTAGGGAGGCATAGTTTGCACTTGCAAGGCTTTAGAGCAGTTCTAGTGAGATCTATAATACCAAATAGCTTCACAATGAAATACGTTGTAAGTATACTTTAATCAAGAAAACGTTGGAAAATGTTTCATTATCATCATCATCATCATTAACAGCCTAAAGATGCCCACTGCTGAACATAGGCCTCCCTCACCTCGCGCCATGAGTGAGTGTCTCCTCGCCTCCCGCATCCAACCTTTCTTCCCCATCGGTTCTCAGGCTGAAAAATGTTTGGAGCTTTTTGGAGAGATTTAATATCTGAGTTAAATATCAACATTTTATTTTGGTGGAATAATAAAACAAAAAAAATACCATGATTTTAACACCATTTTGTACGACCTCTTTCCTTTCGGTTGAATTTAAAAAACCCCTTACTTAGTACACCCCTATCTATGCCATAAAAGGAAGCCACCCTTCAAATACCAGGCTTGGGCATAACGTTGTCGGTCAGTCAAATGGTTTATAGCCACTCACGACATAGCTTTTTATTAACGTACGTATATAGATAGAAGATAAATAGAACTCTTAGTATAAATGCTCGATGATTACCTATTCAATCCTCTTGCAAAATATTTGTGTGTTACTATAGGCGGTCTTCCTGTTGGTGTGCGTGGCCCTGGCTGCTGCCGCTCCTCAGCTCTTCACCTCCTGGAATGGTCTCGTCGCCCCCGGATACCTCGGCGGTCTTCCCAACGTGAGTTAAAAATAATCTGTAAAAACGCTGTATTTTTTATTAATTGTAAATGCAATTTTCCTTTGAAAATTTAGAGTGTAATACACAGCTGTACCTACACCATTTTGCTGTTATATTATCTGTGCCCGTGTGTACAATAATCACACTATCGAAGAAATAATCGAAGCTACGGATCGGAATTTTCTATTCTGCATTGTACCGGATTGCTTGCATCAGTAGTGGGAAAGAGAACTACAATAATTTAATATTAATATTTTAAGTACCTAATATCATCTTGTCTTGTAAAAGTGCTTAAAATAGCCTAAATGCAATAAATTTGTTGTACAGAATATTTCGGCGTCTAAGTACCTATCTACACACTGAAATTTCATCGAAATCCGTTCAACGATTTTAATGCTCAGTGGTCAAATACGTACCTACCTACATATCTGCAAAAGAGTGAATGGGCATCTCATGCTCCACCTTAGACAACTTCGTCACTTACCATCAGGTGAGTAGTTGTCAAACGTATGCCCATTTTAGCATTAAAAAACACATACTTACCTACACAAACTTTCGCATTTATAAATGCTAATAGTGCGAAGGTAGTAGTAGTAGTAGAAAGTATAGGAAAGGACGATACAACCGACTTCAAGCGGGTGGAGGTACTCTCTATTCTGTTGTATGTTTTTTGAATGTTTGTTAACTCAGGACTGTCATTTATAAACCGTCTTATTTAAAAATTATTTTTTATTACATTTTACATACAAATTTAATAGTTTGGTTTTCAATGAAAACTGAAATAATATAATGTCATCAAAGTAGTTCTCAGTATGAAAATTAAATGAAGGCCATTGAATTCAGTTTAATGTCTTCTAAAATCGAGGCTGATTTTATTTAATGATTTATGTAAACCATTATCTCACTGATTACAGTTTTTTAATCGAAAGAGTAATAAATTCATCGAAATCGGACCTTAAATGTTACGCGATTTCGATGAATTTTCTTATGTGTTGTTTACACAGTTAAAAACTATGCTTGTTCTTTTTGAGTTTTCGTAATATCTTCATAGTTACAGCCACCTAAACTTTTTGCGTTAAAATTATAATGAAGAAAAATAGATGTAATTTGAATACAATACATATTTTCAGATAAATAAAAAACGAACAGGCATACACTACATTATAATCTATTTCAAATGATCGAATTCAAAAACAATAGGTTTTGTTTAGATTTATGGGGTGAAGAAAACCATTTTCCCCCGAAACACTAAAATGTAAATTCACTCACGGGCTCTATTGTTTCTATCACACGTGCAGACAGCGTAGCGACGGCAACATTTTCAAATACTATAGGACGTTAGGACGGTCCTCTTAATAGTTATGTTGTTATTTGTTGCAGACCCTGGTAACTGGCCCAACTGTAGTCAACAGCGCTGGCATCGGCTATGGTGGTCGTTTAATCGCCCCCGGATACGTGGGACCCGCCTTTTTCTAAACTCCCTTTAAACCCCGTGTAACCTTTAACCCCCTGTCACCTTTCCCAACGCACTACTACCCCATTGGCATTCAAAACGTGTATATAATTATGTAATAAATTGATGGCTTTTGTAATACGTAATTGAATATGTTTTATTTTTGTTGAGCGTTATCCCCCGAGATTTTCTGCTCTTTTTAAACATACACATCGCAAATCTGCGGTTTATGGGGAAGCCTGTGTTGCAGTGGACGTCTTTCGGCTGATGATTTGCGATGTGTAAGTTTAAAAAGAGCAGAAAATCTCAGCCTATGGACGCATACAACCAAGTGATTTGGTTTATAGCAGTATCGACTGCTTAGCGTAACCAACAGTTTAATTTTAATGTTTCCATTTTTAAATTAATCTGTTACTTAAACGAAATTATTATCAGTAAAAAACTTTTGAACTATTTATATAAGTACTTACATACTTATAGAAATAATTTATAGGGCCGCCTGAAACTGATTGTGTTGTGACTATAACGGGAATCGACGCGCGCGATGCGACCTATACTTTTTTTTATCAACGGTGACCTAACATTTGACCTCGGTCTCACCTGATGGTAAGTGACGATGCGGTCGACGATGGAGCATGCTTGCCTAGAAGATCACTTTTTAGAGCGGTCACCCATCAACGGACAATGGAGATTCACTATGAGCGCTATCTACAATTATTCTTATCTATAAAAGTATATAATATATGGGATGATATAGGTAGGTATATAAAGATACCTACCTATATCCCAACGGAAGACCAGCGCTAGTTCGTAAGAACTAGCACCATGCTGAGTTGGGGCCGGTTTGTGACAGATTTTTCAAAGTGTCTTCTTTTGTGCTATATCTCGTATTTTGTTTTTCTGTTACAAATAAATATTTTTTCTTTCTTTTCTTTTTTTTTATATCATTAAATTCTGAGTGTTATCAAAAATTTTATCTAAATATTTAGCAAAGCGACATTGTACGAAAAAAGGAATTATATAATTTCGGCTGATGTTTGATTTATATCCGGACAATGTGTAAGTATCTTTCAACGGAAATGCTTACGCATAATCATAATGATATGGAAATGTATGGAGAGCGGTGGACAGTTTTGGTGATTGCTAAAATTCTTGAATAAATTGAGCCGTTATGTCTGTTTTTAAACTTACGCAAACTACAGAGGAAGCGCTTTATGCAAATTATCACGGGAATGAAACTCTCATGTGTTTTTTACCTACCACCACTCTGTATAGCCATAGGTATACCGTAGATGAAGATTATGGAGTCCACACATAAAATACCTATTTGATCCAGAGCCAGACACTACTATCGTTATCTGGTTGTTTTAATCAAGTCCCATTTGAAGCAGGCGAAAGGTATCAACCAAAAAAATAATAATATGGGGCTATTTCTTCATCCAATGTGTTTTTCTTATAATAAGAAGTAAGTACAAGTAGGTACCTATTAGTTATTCTAAGGTGTTTACTGAAAACAATTATTTAAAATGTAATGTTTACCTTAACTATTTTATAATATCATCCATGGCTACCGTTAACTCTTTGAATTTGAACCTAATTTACGATAGGTAATGGTCCTTCCAATCGATTAATCTTTCACCGCCTCTATGCGATACACTTGTGTGTCAACGAAAGGTTTTTGAGCTGATATCTTCACGTTACATAAACAATGTAAATCACCAAAACCATTGAGTGGTCCATTCGAAGAGAGTAAAAGTGGTTAGTCCGAAAAAAAAATAAAAACTGGTTGCGGCGACCGACATAACGGCCTTGGCTACACAAACTTATGGAAGCTATTTCTATTTTAAAATTACATGGAAAATAAACTTTACCTCGATATATTTAAGATGCTACCTGGTTTTCCCACGTGAGTGTATATAATTTAGTTCGTTATCCTATCCTATTGCGTAAGGATGAATCAGAAGATTTAGGTGAATCAACCTACATAGAAAGGCTTAGAACATTGGAAAGGCTATATCGGAAGTGACTAAATGTTATGTCAGAACATAATAATGTTTATTGATGAAAGTATGGTTTCGTTTTTTATTATTTTTACTTATATAAATAGGCCGTATATTTATATTGATATTTTATTAGATTCAGATTTAGATTCAGATATTTTATTGCTTTCATAGTGTACATAGGTGGAATAAGTATAAAATTAATTAAGTAGGCTCATTATGGACCCCGTCGTGCGCAGCAAATTTGGAGAGAGAAGGACGACTTCACAAAAGAGTCAAATATGTACTTACGAAGAAAATAATAACATATTAGTTTGACTATAATAAAATTTTACTCGCAATGTTTTAATTGTATTTATTAATTAATTTAATGTCAATGGAGTATATAAATATATATAACTGATTAATTATTATTCAATGTCATTCTTATCGATTCTAAATACCTAATACATTGTAGGTAGATAAGACTATGATAAAAATTAGTTGGTAGTTGTAGTACCGTATACCTAATAATGCGAGGATCAGTGACCATAAATGGTTATGTCAAAGTGCAAGCAGTATTTACTCTGTGAGTGGAGAGATAGAGACGTGGACTGTATTCTTTGACGCTAGTCTCCACTGTCCTTGGGTCTTATCGCGTTAGTCTAATAGATATGGTGATCGACTGCCCTCTTGCTCGCACTCAGAGACTTGTAAATTGGCGCGTGCAGGATGACACGCAAAGTCCATGTCTGTCCTAGGGGACCTAGGGGTCTAGCAAAGATGCCTTTCCATTAGCGTTAACGCCAAACGCTAACTCCAAAATGTATGGGAATGACATTAGCTATGACATTTGCGGAAAAGTTTCCCGCAGGCAATGTCATTCCCATACATTTTGAGTTAGCGTTTCGAAAGGTATCTTTGCTAGACCCCCAGAACTGTTACGCGATAGGGGTGTTTTACAGTATCACTGGATGGATCCAGAGGTCAGTGTACACTACGAAAATATTTAAAGCGATTTCTCGCGCTATTTTAAGGAAACGATCCTGAAGCAAATAGAGAAGTATTAATTATTTTAACGCATTTTAAGTTACTCTGTCGAAAGTGTATTATTAAGTGCGTATAATATGGATGGAAACACCCCATTCTACCATTTTTAGTTGCCTGCTCCGGTGAGGAACTAGAAATGTCAGCACGTTTTAAAATTCTTCCATATTGTTGCTAATTATAGGTAGGTACATGTCAGGAACTAAACGTTAACAAATACAAAACAAAATTTCTAACAATAGGTATTGCCTAAGTAGGTCTGACAAACTTACGCGTCCATATCAGCACAACATTTCCGACTATAGTCATGTTTGTGTGAGCCCCTATAATCAAAACGTGGTAATTAATTTAGTAAAGAGCTGCATTAGATAACTAACATTAGACTATTCATTTGAAACTGTGTTGCGATTAGAAAGCAGGCTATTAAATTAAATCGTCACCAAAAAACACGGTAAGGTTCAAAGAAGTTCAGTTTTTTACTAGGTGGTAGGACTTTTCTGCAAAGTTCGTCTAGGCAGGCAGGTGCTTGGCCGGTTATTCTGCCGCCAAGCAGTAGTGTGCAAGCACTACTGTGTTCCGGTTTGAAGGGCATTGTAGTTAGTGAAATTACTGGGGAAATGAGACTTTATGAACTGATTTCACAGTCTAGTAATCTGGTTACTGGACTGTGTGATATCTCAGAATGACGTGCGCAGTGCAGTGTCACTCGAAAAATTTATTATTTTAAAGTTCTGGGTGACACTGCAATTGTTATGAGCGGCCGTTCAGGTGAACGACTCGCGGCGGTCACGGCTAGTCACGTCATTCATTTTCATTAAAAAAATGTTGGATATATTACATAGTTTTTAATTTTTCACTTACCATCAAATCATTAATCAGATTCCAAAGTTAATTTGTCAGATATATTGAAATGAAATTTAATAATCTATATACCTGAAAAATTCTTCCTTATGAGCAGTTCCCCTGATACTCAACTCAGCAGATTTTCAACTCACCAGTTTTTTTTTGATACTAGATAGACTTGCGTTTGACCACATTTTTCGTGATGTTAAGTAACAATGTGGTCGACGATGCAGCTTGCTCGCTTATAAAAAACCTGTTCACTCTACTCTTGAAAACATCCAGATTAAGGTAGGTACTATTCAAGAAGAAAAGTCTTGCCACTTGTCGTTTAGGTTTTTTCTCTTTATCCGACTTTGCTAACCGGATCCTCTTGATCCTTTCACCCCGTATCTCAACCGTATCTCAACAAACATCAAATAAATAATTTACACAACAAAGTCACTCTGCAGTGAACATATTCTGTGCAGTGTACCTTTGACACAAGAATATTTTAGGATCGGAAAATTTACAGTAGGTAGTATGAATGTTTTTATAGAGTAAAATTACGAAAAAAGTATTAGTAATTGCAATTTGTTCATATTTCGAAGCTGCCCAGCTCCTCTAAATAAGACCAAGTAGATATGTATTTTTTCTTGCATAGCGCCTGGGATGATACCAAGTGCGTTGACCCCATATAAAATTGAGAACAGAGCAAGAGGATAATTAGTATCTGGAGCACTACTTCTATTAGGTGTTTTACTGCAAGATATAAAGTCATTAAGAATTAGAAATAAACGTCCGGCAATGGTTACGTGTTTGATCTCGACATCACTATATAGTATAGGTAGGTAGGTACCTACCTAATATTTCCGGTTCGATCGGATGATAGGTAGGTAACTATACGAAACGGTACAGTTTCGTAAATGTTCTACAATAGTTTTACGCCCGATGGTGGTGCCTACTATCAGACTTGACGCTATGTGAAGAGCATAATTGTTTCTAGAAGAAGTTATGCTGCCCCAGGAATTATTGACTAGCAAAAGTCCAGAGGTGTAGTATCCTTTCCCTTGGAACTATGTGACACTCGAATGTGCTGTTCCGCGATTATAGTTCACGGGCAGTCAAACCCCCGATCTGGCTGTAGTTACATTATGTTAACAAAGTTACGACTTTTTTATGTGGATGGGCACTTTTTGGGCTTTGCTAAAAGTATTATAGGATTGCCATACTGATGCAACATTACCTTACAAGGCTTCGAAAAAAACAAACTTTAAAAGTTTTATGATGAGTAACACAAATTTCACAACTTTGAAGGGCATTGCCTAAAAATACAGGATAGTTTCATGTGCTTTATTATTTTGAAATCGGCAATGAAATGATACTAAACTTTTAAAGTGTAATATGCCAGCATGCCAGCACAATAAAAATTGGGTTTTAATTTTTGAGATCTTAGTACATACTCTACGTACTACTTACCTACCTACCACATTTCCCTAGTCATTATCATAGTAAAAGTTAGATGCGAAGGTTGCGAAATATTTGACTACCTTTTGAAAACTGGGTTACGTATAGCAATCGTTATGACCAACGATCATCAAATCTTTATCATCAATGGAATTACGTACCTACTAAATTAGGTACTTGCACAAGTATGGTAATCATTGTTATAAACGTATCTAAAGCATTTCAAAAATAGCGGCCATAATGGGCAATTTCATATAACTTTGACCTTATTTTTCATAATTTTGGACGTAAATATATATACACAAACTTCTTTACAAATCACGAGCAAAATAGAACGATTTGGATCACCGCAATATTATATCCGCATCTAGGTAAGTCCTAAAAGTAGAGCAAGAAAAAAGCAAAAAGTGATAGAAAAAAACACTTAATAAAATAACGATGACTAAATACACAGCATTACCTACTACAAAAGTGAAATGGTCACAGTTTCCGCAGCCAGTTCTTCTGGTATGAGACTTGCGTAATTGCAAACCTCGCAGGTTTTGTGGGACGCTCCACTTTACGAGATAACTGATACGATACAACTGAAGTACTAAATAAAACAAATAAACGAAGACGCAGTTTGGGCAAACTGACCTGGTTTGTATGACAGCTTCGCGTTTAAAAGCTGCTGGCAACAGATTCAAATTTCAACTTTAAATACCTTGAATTAAGAAACATCAATTTCACGCAGCAACTTCCGAAGTGTCAAGTTATAATGGTCGTTACTAAAGGGCTACATAAGGCCACGGCAACGGGGGTTCCGTGAAATTAATGAATGATAAAGTCACGGTTCTTTGACTCAATGTAATCATTAATCAGAGCTACTTTAACAAAGTGTTAGAAACGTTATGATAATGGTTACTTAACTTTGTAATTGATGTTAGGCAAGAATTTGTAAATGAGGCATGTAGGTAATTCCTCTAAGCATGTAAGTATGTATTATTATGTACACCTATGTAGCTAGATAATAAATGTAGTATTTTGATAAGTGATAATTTATCTTATTGAAAGAACCATGCATTAAAATTGCCACTTATCAAATACTAGTTGCACCCCGCGGTTAAAAAATATCCTATATGCTATTCCAGAAGCTAAACAATCTACATTCTGAATATCATCAAAATCGGTTTAGTATGTACCTAGATAGACGGTAACATTAGGTACATTCACACACACAAACTTTCGCATTTATGATATTATATAGGACGGATAGGATAAGACTAGTTGCGCCCCGCGGTTTCACCTGCGGATAAGGAGTATCCTGTGTGTTAATCCAGCGTATAAGCTATCTTTTTTTTAATTATAGGTATGTATTACATACATAATGCCGATACCGAGGATTATTATTGTAACCATGGAACATTGCTGTCGTGAAACATGCATGATAGATTTGTATAAGTTTGTGGTAGGTCTCTATAGGATACAAACATTCCTATTACGGAACCCAAATAAGACTCATCAAAGTAACACTGGTGCGGTAGCATAAGTAGATATTTCGTATGTTGTAACGAAATATGTACGTAGACATTAGTGGCAAAATACAACACATATGACTTTAACGTTTAACCCTTACTAATAAACTCTACATAACAGTGGAATAGCTAGTCAGTGTTTTGTCTTGTTTCACCTTTGCCTATTTCAAACTTGATAGAGAGAAACAAAACACTATAACTATTGCTCCGCTACATAATGTTTATTAGTAGGGGTTATAATATGTCTAACATATTATGAAAACAAACGTAGATTTACAAACAACATTTTCTATAGTGTTAGACAGTGACAAAGGGTGGGTTTTTTGTAAGTTAAGGTAACCAATGGTTAAAAATTCTAACTAATTTTGGCTATTTATTGGTTAGATTTTGTTAGCATTTTTATCCATTGGTTACCTTAACTACGGATTAAAAATCCCACCCTAAGGCCCGATTTCACCAAAGTTTATTCCAAGTATACGGCTATTCGTTACTCTTGGATACAGCTAATTGACAAATGAAATTACACAAAAAGACGCCATTTTGATTGTAGGTATCCAAGGAATAAGTCTTATTCCTTCACAAAATTGATGGTATAAGGGCTATATTCACGTAACTCGGTTGTTCTCGGAAAGTTATGCCTGGAATAAAATTTATTCTAGTTTGGTGAAATCGGGCCTAAGAGTGGGTTTATTGATTCGTAGTTAAGGTAATCAATAGTCAAAAGCTGTAACAAATTCTGACCAATGGTCATTTGTTAGTTTTCGACCATTACTACGGATCACGAGGAGGTGGCACGAAGAATCCAACTCGGCTGGGCAGCGTTCGGGAAGCTTCGTCCTACCTTTTCATCCAAAATACCGCAGAGCCTGAAAACGAGAACTAAAGTGACCGATATAGCTCTTAGAGTTAGTAAGTTGAAGTGAAAGAATTTTTTTTGAGTGTAAATTTATATAGGTTTAAATAAATATTATAGGTACAATTACAATTAAAGAACAGGAATGAATTGAACAATCTTAATATTAATAATGGAACGATGTAAATAAATGAAGAAATGTATTGCTTTAGACTATTAAGTACCTATGACATGACTATGTTTAAAATGTATATGTTTAAAATGTATATGACGTTCGTTCGATACTGGTTTGAATTAAATCAAGTCAGTCCTCCCAGCCTATTGCATGCTACAATGGCATGTTACAGGTGGGACTATATAAATGTAGCAATAAGACCTGCATCCTGTAACCCTGTGACAGCAATAAATGAATTATGAATTATGAATTATGAGTGGCAATGGGCAGGCCACATTGCTCGTAGAACTGACAACCGATGGGGAAGAAAGGTTCTCGAGTGGCGACGACGAACCGGAAGACGCAGCATAGGCCGGCCCCCCACTCGGTGGACCGACGACCTGGTGAAAGCCGCGGGAGCCGATGGATGCAGGAAGCGAGCACCCACTCAAGATAGCGTGCTCTGGGGGAGGCCTGTGTTCAGCAGTGGACGTCTTCAGGCTGTTAATGATGACTACGGATAAAAAAACCCACTCTAAGTGACTATCACCCTCAAAGCATACGTTAAGGAGTGTTATGCCCATCTGCTCTAAAGTTTGACAGCTCCTAAGTACGCACCCCGTCTACGACGTACCTATTGCAACGCATTTGGGTACATCCAAGAGAGATAAGTGCAAACTTAAGAGCTGTCAAACTTTAGTGCAGACGGGCATTAGACATTGAATTGTCTAAGCACGGAGTAGTGTGCTCTGGCTGGCTCACTTACCTCTCTAGATCTATTATGGATAACATTATGCATCGGACTTACCTATATTATTCAGTTTTTTTTATGAGAATGAATGACGTGATGAGCTCATCGTTTACGTGATGTTAAGCGACACGGCTGCCCATAACAGTTGCAGTGTCACTCGGAGCTTTAAAATAATAGTTTCGCGTGACTACGCACGTCGTCCTGAGACATCGCACAGTCAGAAAACCGTCAGTCAGTAATCAGATTACTAGACTGTGAAATCAGATCATAAAGTCTCATTTACCCAGTAATTTCCCAAGGCCCTTCAAACCGGAACACAGTAGTGCTTGCACACTACTGCTTTGCGGCAGAATAACTGGCAAAGCGGTAGTACCTACCTAGACGAACTTTCTATCGATCTGTGTAATTGACCTTTTTAGAATGACCCCACTCAAAAGTCAGTTCCGAATCTTATCTTAAATGCTTTTTGAGATAGTTAAATAAGTGGTACATACCTAAGTACTATGCAAAATTTAATTGACCATGTTGTGTTTTGTTGTATAATCATAAGTTGACTAGGTAACGACTCGTTTTAATTATGATTGGTGTTGATTTAAGTACTTCGCTAAATTGTAATTTAAAGCAGAAGGAGACGGCCTCTTAACTTTGTATACTTTATTATTATGTGGTTCTATATGTATAGGTAATTGTGTTGTTAGTGTTGACCAGTGTATTTTTTTATTTACTTAGATACTTAGGTGCTTTATACTTATCGTCATCAACAGCCTGAAGACGTCCACTGCTGACCATAGGCTTCCCCTAGAGAACGCCACTTAGAGCTGTTTTCCTCCTTCATCCATCGGCTCCCCGCGGTTTTCACCAAATCGTCGGTCCACCTTGTGGGGGGCTGGCCTACGCTGCGTCTTCCGGTTCGTGGTCACCACTCAAGAACCTTTCTTCCGCTTCGGTTGTCAGTGCTACGAGCGATGTGGCCTGCCTATAGTGCCCATTGCCACTTCACCTTACTAATTCTAAGAGCTATATCAGTCACATTTCGTCTCCTGCGGATCTCCTCATTTCGGATCCTATCCCGCAGGAAAACACCGAGCATAGCTCTCTCGTCGTTCGTCTCTCGTCTCTCGTCCATAACTCGTTGCGCGAATTTGAGCTTACAGCAAGTGCAGTAAGAGACCACGTCTCATTTCCATAAGCTATCCCTAGCAACACACGCTGATTGAAAACCTTTGCATAGGTATGCACCACGCTATAAGTATAAAGTATAACAATAATAAAATAATAATAATATATATAAAGGGTGTAAGTATAAGTTATAGGTATAACTAAACGTATTTGTCTTGTTTTACAATCACTGAGAATCCATTAGTAATTAAGCTAAATTAATTAATTGCATAGGTACACGGTACACAGCAGGTATTGTTACCTGCCCAATTGCCAATTGCACGATCCGCGAAGACTAAATTTGCTGGGATTAAAAGTGTTAACTTTTCGTTTTCTTGTTCTTCTTTTTTTTGTGGCTACAGCGGCTTACCACAATTTCGCCAATGTCGGTAGGCAGAACGGAGAACAAGCGATGGAGATTGTATTACGTAGGCTTTTGCTCGGTTAAATAGTCTTGCATATTCTGAGTTCTGACTTCTGAAACAAATAGGACAACACAAAATATTCACAAGACGTCTCACATGAATTTAAAGCATAATTCGATCTTTATCGACTGACATGAGCAATTGAGCATTCGCTTGATGCGAGCGCGTAACAAGTCGAATATTCGGTATGTCAGTACCTACAGCGAACCGAGCAGCTGATGGATGGAAAAAATGTTCACAACGATTATGCAAATATTCACATTTTTTAATTTGCAAGAATGTGTGTGACCTATACCTATGAATCAGTCCAAATAAGACGAAATAAGAGTAGGCCTGTGATCTTTAGAGGCAATGTGGCCAACACCTTCGCGCATTCATCGTTTCCCATTAGGTGAGATCGTGATCAAACGGTATAGTTTAGTCAGTCATAAAAACAAGTAATTAATCATTATAAAAAAAACACAATATAGGTACTGTCCGTCAACAGATTTTCTAAGCTAACTAGTTCAAGTCATTGTATAAGCAAACAAATAAGAATCAAAATTGTTTCACTGTTATGGGCGGCCGTATCGCTTAACATCAGGCAAACCATTAGCTCGGCACGGCATTCATTATCATAAAAAAACTATTATGGATAGGTCATTGTTCCAAGGGATCGAACCGGAATAGATCGGGTGTCATGGGTTAAAATATGACCATATGGCTTGTTGCCTGCTATTAAAAATAAACACGTAAATGTTACATAAAGTAGGTTATAAATGAATGCAATAATTGAAAAAATAAGTAAAATGGGTATGAAAATAAATCACAGCGTAATAAGCTTTCAAAGTTTCTGGAGGTATCGCCTGCCCCTTTCTCGCAAAACAGAGATCGTGTGGAGCTGCCCCACAGTGACAGTGACAAAACACAGTTTGTGACGTCACATGCCAAAGAGACTGTATGTAAAGCTACCACAGCTTAGTAATGAGATATTATGAAGGATCAAGAAGGGATGACACTGCATGTTTGAAATGTCTCTTTTTATCCCCGTATTTAAAAATGCTTGAACTTTGTAATTTTTTTTAGATATTTACTTTGTGTTAACAGTCGTTAAACTGTTTATTTTTTGAGGAATATTATTAATTTATGCAATAAAAAAATAGCAGGCAACTAGCCTATTATGCGCAAGTTCCACGGTAGACGGTGCGGTGCGGCGCCCAGACTTTGCAACAAAACAAATGCGAATGATACGCTCCAAAAATCAGATCGAATTTGTAGGCAACGAATGAACCAGAATCAATCTAATAGCTACTTAATATCAATGACTCAAAAAATACAAACAGACTGCCTAATTAACAACGAGTGTGCTCTGCTTTCGCTACTTACATTGTATGTGATTATTAACACTATTAATCGAATAGCCTTTTTGATGACACGCGTTGATGTCTTTTGTAGGGGGATAGTTTTAATAAGTAGAAAGTTTAATTTTGACCTAAATGTCTCTTATCTTTTTTATGTTAATAAATGACGTGACGAGCTGGTAGTTTGCATAATGTTAAGTGTCATGGCCGTCCATAATAAGTTGTAATTTGTAGTGCCACTCCACTCGGAACTCTATCTTCTATAATTTCTATATATATATATATATATATATGAACCCCAATTTCTCTGGTCACGCTATAACTTGAGAACGGTTTTATTGATTACATTCATCTTTTTTTAAATGTATTCTAATACTTCGTAGATGGTTCTTACATTAAAAAATATTTATACTCATCCTGTTGAAGAGAAGATGGAAGGGAAAGGGAAAAAGATAGGGGAAAAGGATGAATGTATTGGCCGGCAAAGGAAGGCAGGCTTCGCCGCCGGCCTAATATAGTTTTTAGTGATACTGCACTGCACAGTGCGCACATTATCCTGAGACATCAAGATAATCTAGAAATAAGATTTCTAGTCTGTAAGATCAGGTCATAAAGTCTCATTTAAGTAACTTCAGCTGCATCTACTTAGGTAGATAGGTATCTAGTCTATATTAAAAACCCGCCAAGTGCAAGTCGAACTTTCACACGAAGGGTTCCATACTATAAAAATGAGCAAAAAATCACGTTTATTGTACGGGAGCCCCCTTAAATATTTATTTTATTCTGTTTTTTTTAGTATTTGTTGTTATAGCAGCAAGGTCTGTAATGTTGACCTCTTCAACACTTCCGCCGGGCAGCTAAAGCAGCTGTTAAGCAATGAATTTTTCGCATAATTATTTATCTTATTAAGTTTGTATGTATGTATAGATTAGTAGTCTTTTATGTCGTCGCTTCCTTTTGTTCTTTTCCTTTTCTCGAAATTGTGTTCATTCGTCTTCGGTGTTTATTATATTTATATGTTAATAATAGGTACGCTATTACTATGTTAAAATTTATAGTATTGTATGTATAATATTTAGGGTATTTATTAGTTATAATTATTAGTGGAAACTTGTAATTGGCCTTCTGTCATTTGTGTATTTACTTGTGTTTGTTACCTAGCTGTTAGTTTTCCAAAAATTGAAAAATAAAATAAAATAAATAAAATAAAATAGAAATACATAAACTGTGAAAATTTCAACTGTCTAACTATCACGGATTATGAGATACAACCTGTTGACAGACGGACCGACAGACAGACAGACAGACAGCGGAGCCATAATAATAGGGTTATAACGTTTTACCCTTTGGGTACGGAACCCTAATAAAAGGCTTTGACCTGACTGACTGACTGGCTGTCTAGCATCAGACATAACATAGCCCAAAGCGTTTCACATATACAATTACATACATTACTTGGAGGGTGTCTTCCTTTTATAGCGTAGAGGGGTACTTAAGGGGGAACATTACACTCGCGCGGCAAATTAAAATTTTCTTGCATTCTTTTGCCAATAATAGCTTAATTACTCAACGTGATTACATGAAAACTATTTTTGCGGAAATAAATAGAATGTATCAACAAATTACGATTAAAAGTATCTCCTAGATATCATTGGTTTAGCGACAAATGGCAATAAACAATTTTCTTCTTAGTTTTTCAGTCTATTGCCATTTGTCGCTAAACCAATGATAAGTAGGAGATACTTTGAATTATAATTTATTGATACATCATATTTATTTAAGCAAAATTAGTTTTCATGTAATCACGTTGAGTAATTAGGCTATTATTGGCAAAAGAACGCAAGAAAATTTGAGTTTGCCGCGCGAGTGTAACGTTCCACCTTTTTGAAAATTCAACCGCAAAACACGTCAGATGGGGTGTATGAAGAAATGCAGATGTAACCGCGAAATGCGTCTAGTACCTATACATAATATAAGCGCTACACTTTCAGTGGTTTTAATTATTTCTAAGTTCAAAAAAATATTTTCTATCTCTCGGACACTGTGAGAATATCGTAGTAGGTACTTATCCTTAAAAAAATCTCGAATTCACAAGGTGATGAAAATACAGTCAGCAAAAAAAAACTGTTGGTCTAAATTGAACTTCCAGTAAAATACAGGGAACACAGGAACGCACAGGGAGGGATACAGACAATCCTATAGTTATGGTCCAGGATCTATGTATGTGATCGTTGGGCGTTATTAATTTATTTAAATAATTATTTATTTTAGGTACTCGTTAAACCCATAGATCTCATTTTAACGATATCTTTAATTATACCTACTTATTCTGAAAATCTGAGTACTTCTTTGATGATTATAAAACAGGCGAATGGAGAGTTTCATTCTGATTCACTTCTTTAACTGTTCAGCTATTTTGCTAACTGATATGCGCATGAAAATTACTGATGTGAGTATTAAATGAAAAATCATTCATACAAACATAATAAAATATGCAACAATACTAACATCTTAGAATTTGCGATCAATGCCAGATCAAACACACAATAGTTTTATGCAATAGACTGCAATTATTTTGATAGACATCATAAATATAATCGAGCTTCATAGGAACACAAGAAAACAACAATAGAACTATTAGAATTCATCGTCAAAATAACACAGCAAAAACACAATGCTTAGGTAGGTATCCACGATGACATCAATGAGAAACGGTGATTACCATACGAGTTAAATAACTGGCAAGCCTTAGCCATTCGCGTCCTAATGACTTCACTTTCGTTAGGATTTTAGAAAGATATATAAACGTTTTTCTCTATATATTTCTGAGGTTCTTTTGCTTACGAAATCGACACGGAAAAAGATTTGGTCACGATTTCGCTTGAAAATAGCATTTGTAGTTGGGACTTTGTCATGTCTGTTTCATAACTGGACGCAATTTTTTTCAGTTGGTTCATGGAACGTGGTATCTTTTCTGATACCTACTTAATAAACTTTTTTTTATTACTTTCCAAAGGAAACATTTATTTTTGTGTGTTGCCTTAAAATTGTGAAATAATGCTATAGCCTATGCTTTACTGGGTCCCCGTGGTTTCACGCGCAGTTACGCGTTTCCCCCATAAACTCAATTTTTCAGAAAAAATCTATGATAATTTCGGTAGCGTACAATCTGTATGCTAAATTTCATCCCGGTTGGTTCAGCTATTGTTTGTGAAAAATAGGCAGAGATTCACTTATATAATATTAGTGATTTCGTACCTTTAGCGGTTAGTAAGGATTGCAAAGCCTGTATAAATTAACATTAACATAGACCTTGATGAAAACAATTAAAATTTATAACTCCTTGTATAAGTAGAATTATGAGTTTAACAGCGTATAACTTAGCTATCGGAGTCTTTTCTATGTAAATAGATTCTCTTTAATGCCCATTATCATTTAGAATCGCTTCATTCTAAGCAGTGTCTGCAAATAAAATCGAGTGAATGAAAGTGCAATTGAATGTTACCGATTCCAAACACATATTATGGCTTTACGTCTCAAGATGGCGATCAGCCAAGATTTGAACAGTAAAAGTGCAAGTAGGTACCTACCTACTCAATAGTGAAATTGATGAACTTTTTAGTCCATGATTTCTTATATACGATAGGTAGGGTAGCTATAACTTTTTAAGGTGAGGTGATTAAACATTATACATAGACATTACCAAAAAATGAAGATAAAATGTTATTGCTGTCGCTCTGCTCTACACATGCATGATACAGACAATAGAGTCCATGAGTGAATTTACCTACATTTTAGGGTTTCGGGCGCCAACGGTTTTCTTTCACCCTCTAAAACTTAATAAAAACTTTTGAAATTGGTGTCAATCTATTGGATAGATTATCTATACTTGTAAGTCTTAATGTTTTTGAAAATATGTGTTGTGCTCTATTTACAACTACTTTTCTTCGTCATAATTTTGACACCAAAAATTCCTAGCTTTAGGTGACTATAAATACGAAGATAAAAACCTAAAAAGGAAGACGTACGGGCACAGTTTTTTACAGGGTTGACAACATAAAAAAATCATCAAAATCGGATAAAATTTAGAGGTGGAAAAGCGTTGGCACTTTTTGTATTTACAAGAGGGGGGTATACGTAAGGTTTAGGGTTAGAAGCTAGCAGCCGGTCAAAGTGCCGCTCTACGGTCTATGGGTCTATGGCCAGGCCCATGTTCAGCAGTGGGCATCTTTAGGCTGATGATGATGATCATGATGATGACTTAGAGTTCACTTAATGAGCTCATCAAGATATTAATATATGTGAAAGTGAAATATAAGTGAAGAACAACAGATGAATTTCACTTAATAAGAGATAGCTCTTTGTTTTAGATTAGGTATGACAGCTTTGCCATGCAGTTTTACCCACATGTTTAATTTTCCGGGGTAAAAAGGTATCTCAACCTCTGGCCTATATAAAAATATCAATACACCTCAAAAGAACAACAAACACACGAACATACGATTGCATTTATAATTATTAAGCTTTAGCTGAGCAGCTTTTGGCACATTATAGGTTTAAGTTCAAATGATTGCCAACTGTTTTAGGCTACTTATGAGGCTGACTGTACTTTAAAGTAATTGAATCATACCTAGCAAAGTAGTCCAATTCTTCCAAGTTAGCCAGTAGTTGTACAATAACGCATAACAGAACCAAAGGCATAACAAGTTACATAAGGAGATCCCACACAATTGACAATTGCAGGATGTCAGTCAAAATAACAAAAACAGGCTCTGTAACAGAATGACATTTGTTAATTGCAGTACGCGACATGCGACCAGCGAGCGACTGACGACATCTGGTCAAGTGGTCAATAACCGTGATCGATTTATGATGTAACGCACTTCCGGCCTCTATTGCCTCATTGTTGGGTTCCGAAGCCCGGTGGTCGCTCCCATTCTTTCAGCCAGTGAAAGGGTCCTCACACTTTTACCCTTCCGAGCGCCTGCAAACCGACCGGGTGCGCTCCGCTCGCTCTTATAAATTCGGTGAAAACACTGCGACATCACATTACAAATTCGGCGGCTGTACAAGGCAGCCGGCCGATCGCTTCACACAGCTTCTTATTCCACTGTGTTGTGTACAAAACATCGTGCAGTGACTTAGTTTCTTCAACGAGACGAGCATACCTAATAAACGTCCGAAAATGAAATTCACGGTGAGTGCGCGTTCCGTGGAGATCAAACAGACGAGACAAGTGAATTAATATAATTATATCAGTGTTGTGATGATGGTTTTGTCTAATTTAAGTCAAAATGTGAGCAAAATAGATTTAAATAAATACCAAGAATATTTTTTAATTAATTAACATAATAGTGATTTCAATTAAATGCCTTATAAAATCAAGCTCATGATTATACAAAAGAAATGTGGATGCATTTATGGATAATTTGCAGCTGAAACTTGTTGCGGACGTAATCATCATTATTTATTTGACAGGATGCAAATTATCATTAGCACGTCTCTATTTAACCTATATCAGGCCATATTACCGGATCTTAAAAGTTTTGATTGAAGTAGGATAAGAACATAAGCTTAAACATAAAATTATTTTACAAAAGTAAAAGTGGAAAAAGTGAAATCAAATTTATAATGTGGGCTATAATCTCGACCAGAGCATGCGGGTCGGCATTCAACTTGGCACATGCGCGACCGCAGTGCTTCCGTTTTTAGGAAACTGGTTTATATTCCTTTCAATGAATGTTTACCAAAATATAACTAATTCAGCCAATATTTCCTTTTCAGGTCGCATTCGTTACTCTTTTGAGTATATCATCGTCATGGGCAGTTTTGGCAAAAAAGCCGGAAGAACCAAAGGATAAGAGGGAAGCACCGACCAGCTATCCCCAATCATCTCTTGGCTACTCGCAATCCAGCTATCAGGCTCCTGCTATCAGCCATGGGGATGCCAGTGCTATCAGCGTTGGTGCCGGCTACAGCATCGGAGGTGCTAAGCCAGCCTACAGCTTTGGTAGTCATGGGTTAGGCGCTGGACTTCAATCCACTGAAGGTTTACAAGGAGCTCAAGGTGGTGCTATTCAGCTCGCCCCCATCACACTCCAACCTGGTCAAGATCTTGCACAAATAATGAGTCAACTGCAACACAGCCTAGGCTCCGGTGGATTGACTTTGCAACCATCAAACAGCATTGCAGAGTTTCACGAAAGCGGTCAAAGTGGTCAAGAATACTCATTTCCCCAATTCCAACAGTATGCAGCTCCTCAGTACCAACTGGGAGGCCAGGTTGCTAGCGCACCTTCTTACGCTGCAGGAACTAAAGGTCTAAGCTCTTATCAGACTGGCCCTGTATTGTTCAACCCTTCCCAAGAGCATGGTGGTCAACAGGTTGCTTTAAACTATGCCATACCCAGCGCGGGACACTCTAGTGGGGCTAGTGACGCAGGCTCACTGTCTCATGGTAATTCGGGACACTCTTTTGCAGGCCTTTCTTTAGGAAGTCATTCTCTCGGTGGCGCTGGACCTTCTTCGAGTGGATCTGGATATTCCCTAGCTGGATTGGGACACTCTTTGGGTGGTGCTGGACTTTCTTTTGATGGCTCTGGATACAGTCTTGGTGGTTCTGGCCATTCTTTGGGAGGTTCAGGGCATGCTTTGGGTAGTTCCGGGTATTCTCTTGGTTCTCTTAACCAGGCAGGACATTCCCTGGGTGGTTCTGGGCAATCTTTGGGCAGCGCTGGATACTCATTGGGTGGTTCCGGACATTCTCTGGGTGGGTCAGGAGGACATTCTCTTGGTGGTTCTGGAGGAAGTTCGCATAGTGGTCCCGGAAGTTCTTCCGGGCACTCGTTCGGTGGTCCAAGCAGCTCTGGCAGTCATTACAAAATTTTAAATAGTGGCCACGGAAAATCTGCTTTCAAACCATCCACATTCTTAGGTGCTTCAGTCCAAAGTGATTCTGGTCTTTCTAGTTCCCATGGGGCATCATCATTCCCTGGCTTCTCTAGTGGTCATAATGCTCTGTCACTCAGTGGACATGGACATAGATCTGGTTTCCCCTCTTTCCCTGGTTTTGGTGGTTCATCTAAACAAATTTCGCCACTATATACAAAGGCTGAAGGTTCTTCATACGATTCTGCTGGAGCTTATTCATCAGCTGGACACCTAGCCTCCCCACCTGGCACTACTTACGGATTCCCTACCTCTTCATACCCCGCAAACGGCGTTCACGCAGCATCGTCTTCTGGACCCCAGTATTACATTAGCTCTTCTAAATACCCTGCAAGCTTCGGTGAAGGCAGCTCATCGTACAAGTCTCCCAGTTCATCACACAGCTCACTTAGCTCACACTCTTCTGGTCCTAAATACAGCTTTGGACACGGCTCGAGCTCCCGCTATGCTTCGCCCAAGGATTCCCACGGCGCCTACAGCGAGACCACCTACAACACCATCAAATATAGCGAAGAGCTCAAGCCCCGTGTTCATTGAATGAATGATTCAAAATATGACTCACAAAATGTTTTTTTTTCTGTAAATATAGACGTTAATAGTCATTTGTGAGAGATGTGCGAATTTTGATGTTAATGGAATGATTGTATGGGTGAATCTCGCGAAAGTATTGATTTGAATATGTTCCGATAATTACGTGCTCAAATGCCAAATGTTCTATTCTCATCGTCAGCTGTTAGTAACATATGTGCCGTGATACCACTATCGTGCTTTCTTTTTGTCATGTGCATAATTATACATTTCATTTACCTCCGCCGTTAGAAACCAGTTCGGCAAAATTCAGCATCTGTGAGTGGGAACGAATGTGATATCACCATCGCCGTGAATTTCTGTAAATATTTTAAGTTAAGGATGCTTATTTATTACGTAATTAGACTATGTCGACGATTGTTGTTAAATAAAATTGTTGGTAAAATCATTTTGTTTTGTTTATCCTGTACGAATGTAGGTTGCTTTTGTCCATTGTTTCGGCGTTACATGATTCATGTTACATAGGAGCACACTGTTAGTTCCGACAATGATAGATGGGAACATCATTACGAGAGCGTAACGCAAAGAAACGTAAGTCTGTTTCCGAAGGAAACTCGATGCCTGCTGCTTGGGTAATCAACACCAGGCGCGCATCGTCAGTTTCACTCAGAAGAAAGTAGATGCCTAGCGAGGAAATTGAAATGCCTTCGTCACCGGGCAAGTTCTATCACGATCCAGTCTGGTAACTTCCTTGTGAACACGATTATTACTGAACGTGTGACCATATTAAGAGCACGCGACTCGTCAAAGCTTCGAACCGATTAGGTAACATAACAGCTCATTAAGTTGTTTGTGCTCGGCTTCTCGCAGTCTCTGTGTGGGAGTCAGGACTTTGGTTACAGGCCATGCCTTCTTTCAACACTGGTAACCTTTTAGATCCGACTACTTTTCGTTTAGCTATCAGCTTACGTTTGGGCGCAAGATGCTGTGTGGCCCATCGCTGCCAGTGCGGTACCGCAGTTGACCAGCTCGGTCATCACGGTCTCTCGTGTTCAAAAAGCGCTGGTCGAATTTCGCGCCACGCTAGTCTTAATGACATCATTCGCCGGGCTTTTACCACCGCCAATGTTGCAGCCATTCTCGAACCGAATGGTCTCATGCGTGACGATGGTAAAAGACCCGACGGAATGACTCTGGTTCCCTGGAAGATGGGGCGGCCTTTAGTGTGGGACGCTACTTGCGTCGATACTATGGCGCCGTCACACCTTCCCGAGACACACGTTAGGGCCGGCGCCGCGGCTAATTCTGCTGAGCAGCTAAAACGGCGCAAATATAGTAATCTCGGTAGCGGTTACATATTTGAGCCGTTTGGTGTTGAGACCCTGGGTCCGTGGGGACCGGGAGCTCATCGCGTTTTCCAAAGTCTATCAGAGCGCCTGGTCGATGCGACGCGTGACCAAAATGCTGGCACTTATTTGGCCCAACGCATCAGCATTGCAATTCAACGTGGCAATGCGGCCAGCATGTTGGGTACGCTACCTACCGGTAGTGGGCTGGAGCACTTGGACTGTCTATAGGCCATCGCGGCTATTATACAGTCCATAAGTGTTCTTTGTAGTAGGTAGTGTAGCTAGTTTAGTTTAGTTTAGCTTAGTTATGCTTAGTTTAGTTTAGTTTAGTTTAGTTTTTATTATTGTAGTAGTTAGCTTGAGTAATAAAGGCAATTTGCCCGTTAAAAAAAAAAATTAAGTTGACGAATGTTACATTTGATTAGTAGCTTTAGCTAGACGGTTCGGAAGCCGGAATTCGAAAGTAGTCCAAAATTTTATTATAGGAGCCACAATATTGCTTCATTTTAGGAATTACATAATGGGATTTTAAATGGTAGGATTAGCGGTGTGATGGAATGTAGCGTAACAGTGGTGTCTACGACATAAGAGCGTTGTAGATACATTGTGTAAACAGTAGGTTACTTAATACTTTCACGGTCGAGGGCGCATGTAGTCTCCAAGTGGAAGTGAATGCCTCTGCTTCCGAAAACGTAGATTTACTTATAATGTAATTGGCTTTTCAGAACTCTGAAAAGAGTTTAATTGGGCTGAGACTTTTTTTTATTGTACCGCAAACTTTTATTTGCTTTTTGCAGTAGAGAAGCAATATTATTTTTTCTTTCGGAAAGTTCAATGGGTAGATAATGAGCTTTGGTTCCGACTTCACTATTGAAAATATCGTCGTGATTTTCAATCATATTATTGTGATTACGTAACTATATTATTATCTGCATGTGATAGTCTACTACTGGATAATTGGATATAGGCAGGTCTCTCCAAAGGTATCGCTAACAGAGCACGATCTTCAACCTGGTTACCACGGTTAACTATATCAAAAGAAGTTCAAATCTCAAAATGCTATTTTAATAACAGACTTTAATATCACACTTGGTAGCTACCATTTGACCTCATTTCACCTGTAGGCATGCATAGCATGCTGCATATAATATGTACATAATTATGACAACATATGCACGGTAATTTTTTGACGAATATAATAATAATATAGGCCAAAGATCACATAAACATTAGACCATGGTCTCACAACCACCCAAACACACAACACATCGGTACTGAAAAAAATCATGCATTATTACCGGTGCAAAATATAATCCAATGTATGATCTGCAGCAGGAATCGAAGCCTTCCGGATTATGAACCGATCTGCTAACTGCTCAACCAATACATGATTACAACGCCAACGGCACAATGGTGTTTGATAGTTGAAATCTCACAGTAGAAACTCCTGACTATAAAGCCACTAGGACTATTAAGTAAATTCTTGGTAGAAGTCGGATTTACCAGCTTTCTTGCGGAAACATCAACAAAATTTATGACAATTAGTTAACATGTTGCTAATCTGCTATCACTACCACACCACTACATAGTATGAATGCCTGTTTACACTAGGTAGGTACTGGTTGTTCTCGAAAAGTAGCTTTTTTTCACAATTTATAGGCATAGCATTTGACCACTGTCTCACCTGATGGTAAGTGATGACGCAAATAGCTGACGAATACTGGCTGATTACATTTTTAATAGTAGGTACGGGATGTAAGATCTAAGATCCCGGATCTTCACCGTGATTGGAAGCTTTTCTGCGTTTCTGAATTCCAGATACTTCAGCACGCACCATATTCACTAGGGTAGACTGTAGAATGCGAGTGGATGATAAAAATAATCAAGTTATTTATAAGTACTGTTAAAAATGTAGTGAGCACCCATAAAACTATAAAACAGTGTTTTAGTGACTGATTAGTTAAAGTGACGATTAACACAGCTAAACCTACCTACATTCAAAAATAAGGCTCAGCAGGAGAGTTTACTAAGGGGTAGAACTTTTCTGCAAAGTTCGTCTAGGTAGGTACCACCGCTTTGCCAGTTATTCTGCCACAAAACAGTAGTGAGCAAGCACTACTGTGTTCCGGTTTGAAGCGCATTGTAGCTAATGAAGTTACTGGGCAAATGAGACTATGATCTGATCACACAGTCTTGTAATCATATTACTAGACTGTGTGAAGTTTCACGATGACGTGCGCAGTGCAGTGTCACGCAAAACTATATTAATTTAGTGTTCTGAGTGATACTGCAATCTGTTATGGCCAGCCATGACGTTTAACATCAGGCGAACGACTAGCTCGTCACGTCATTCATTTAAAAAAAGTTGGCAGGATATCATATGCCTATGTCTAGCAGTGGACTTAACAGGCTGATGATGATGATGTATCGATGGATGTTCAGCAATGTATAGACATGATCTCTTATAACATTCATATTACCTGTTTTACCATCATCACCATCTTTAGAGCAGCATGTTCTGCTATTTAATGTAGTTATGTAAGCATTAGGTTAGCAGGGATTTTTTTTTTTTTTTTTTTTTTTTATAGGTTCTCGAGTCGAAGCCAGGAACGCGAGAGCACGCAGCGTAGTGAAAACTGTGGGGAGCCGATCAGAGTCCTAACGAATATGGGTAAAAAAACAATGAGATAGGTACTTGTTAATTAATTATTTGAAATGTCACTAATGCTTATATATATAAATTAATAATGATACAATTGCATTTTTCTAAAATTATTATCCAATATTTATATGTACCTATAACTAACTCTCTAGCGTAGTGTAGTGTAGCTAGTTTAGTTTAGTTTTTATTATTGTAGTAGTTAGCTTGAGTAATAAAGGCAATTTGCCCGTTAAAAAAAAAAACTCTAGCGTAATTTATAATTGATCAATATCATAACATAATTATAGGTACGCATGCATAGTTTTGGAATATAATAAACAATCTTAGTTAGATATTATGTTAGTATTTAATAGATGTACCGATTGCATTCTGTTCTGTGTTATTGAATAAATAAATAAATGAATAATAAAACATGATGCGAAGGTGAGCAGTCTAGCCGATAGAAGAAACTATTAGAAACTTAAAAGCTAAATTCTTCAGTTCTACTCCATATTATATGGCTCTATTAAAAACATCTTCCTTACAGTTCGAAAGCCAATTAATGCAACATAAAATATTCGAGAAAGTGATGTCGAACATAATAACTTACACTAGCTTAACTTTACCGAGTTACGTTGCTTCTAAATCGGTTTTATGTGTGAACAGCGTAAGCACAACATAAGCAGTTGTCTAGAACATTATGACCATGGCTGTGTTGCACCATAACATAATCCCGGTTAAGGTGGAACGTTTCACAAGCGCGCCAAATTCAAATTTTCTTGCGTTCTTTTGCCAATAACAGCTTAATTACTCAACGTGATTGCATGAAAACTAATTTTGCGCAAATAAATAGAATATGACAATAAATTAAAATTAAAAGTATCACCTAGATATTATTGGTTTAGCGACAAATGGCAATAAACCATTTTCTTCTTAGTTTTTCAGTCTATTGCCATTTGCTGCCAACCCCAATGATAAGTAGGTGATACTTTTAATTGTAATTTATTGATACATTTTATTTATTTGCGCAAAATTTGTTTTCATGTAATCACGTTGAGTAATTAAGCTATTATTGGCAAACGAAACGCAAGAAAATTACAATTTGCCGCGCTAGTGTAACGTTCCACCTTAAAGTTACCTACTACCACTAACGTTAACACTAACCTTAACCATGAAGTTTAACTAGCATAAGTCCTCTATCTTCACTCTCTTCGTAGTTACCGTAAAATTAGACGTTATTTAGCTACCAAAATCCGTTATAGTACAACACATATTTATTAACTGCACATATTTGACTGTAGTTGAATATGGTACAAGCAACCTAGACTTTTTTTTGCGCTGGGAAAAATGCGTTACGCATACCCTCCCGTTGGAGGAGATGGGAGGGTTATGTGGGACTCCCCGGTAGACCAGTATACCTACTAAACAACTCAGCGGCACTCTTGCATCGTCTATGTGGAGGAGGACTGGGAAACTAGCAGAGCCTTTACATCCAGTCCCCCGCTGACGACCACCCGCCTTTACAGCGGGGCGAGATCCACTCTAACCTGTAGTAACTAACTGTAATAAATTGAGAATGTCTTCAAAAAGCTAATCTGGTTTTCTCTCTCTTACAAAATATAACATGAAGAGCAATGGCAGAGGATTTCAATTTTTTTTAGGTTTCCTCTGATAGTTTTATTATTGTTGTAAGTCTAACTTACTACGTAAGTAAATTACGCTGTCAGTCAACAAAAATTCTATTGAACACATTTGATATGCTTTCATGAAAGTTGTGTGGTTTACAGAACACTAAAACATTTTTATAAGATATCTTTATTTTATTTATTTATTTAATTAATTATAACTTATGTAAGTGCAGCAAATTTTGCTCAGGACTATACATAAACACCAGACTAATTCCTAAAATCATCAGTCATTTATTGCCTTGTAAGCACCATCTACATGATTTATGGGGAACTCTAGCTCAAAGGTAGCTTGAAGCAATAATACTTTCACTTACTGCCAACGCCGTTAGCACTATAGTGTGAGCTCTTTTAGCAACCAGCGTTTAATATTACCAAGCTAACACAGATGGCGCTTACAACTTTACTATTAGTTCATTTGTTTATCTTGCTATTTCATTGAGTAGGTACGCAACTTTTTGAAGTCCACTTTTATATAGGGAATTGCTATATGAAATAGCTATTTAGGGACCTGCCGGTAATAAACTAACCTGACCATGTGGATATTTTAAATCTAAGTACTCACACGCAGTATAAAATTAAGGCGAATCTCTATTTTTTTCAAAGTAAGTTTTAATCTGTGTTTTTACATTTTCGTTTTGATACATTCAGAGTCAAAGTAAAATTGTTTATACTTAGACCGCATGACAGCAAAAATATATGCCCTATGGAGTAACACAGTGAAACAAATCTGTAGCGACAGCGATAGATGATGTTTACGTGGTAGAGCTTAAAAAGTTTGTCAACTGACTCTTATCTGGAGCGTTCTCGTGAGTGACCAAATTTCTAATCAGGATTTTTCAGGACACGTATAAGTACTTAAATGACGTATACGTATAGTATATAGTACCTCATCGCGTAACAAAATGAAACTGTAATATAAAGCGATAAAAGAAATTTAGTAGAACTCAAAAAGATTTTTATGTACAGTGTGGTTCAAACTCAATGGCGGCTATGAAGTGCGCTGCAAACCCCCCGCAGGCTGCGCACACTGCTTACCTCTGCCCGCGCACATCAAGCAGCAAGAAAACTTCTGCAAGAAGTGTCCGACCGTCTACAAGTTTTCTTACCAGTGGAAACCCGGTCTTAGTCCGAGTTTCTACTTACAAGACAACTCCTTTGACAAGTGTCCGACCATCTACAACTTTAGGCCGGGTTTCCACATGCAAGAAAACTTCTGCAAGAAGTGTCCAACCATTTATCAGACTGTTGCTTGAAAGTGTAAACTTCGTAAACTATACAATAGATCGGACACTTATCAGAGAAGTTTTCTTACAAGTGGGAAGCAAGCATGCAAGAAAACTTCTGCAAGAAGTGTCCGACCGTCTATCAGACTGTTGCTTGAAAATATAAACTAGTGCCAACTACAGTAGTTTACAGTTTCAAGCTGAAGAAGTTTATTTTTTCAGAAGTTTTCTTGCCGGTCGAAATCCGATCTTGCAGGCACTGCACTGCACAAGTGCACACATCATTCACATCAGTCATATAACTAGACTGCGTGATCAGGTCACAGTCTCATTTCCTTATTAATTTCGCTAGCTACATAGCAGCCTTTCATACATACCTGAACATATTACATAGTAGTGCCTAAACATACTGCTTAGCTGCGGAATGTCTGGTAAAACGGTGGAACTTAGGAACCTATACCTAGTCGATCTCGTGCAGAAAAGTTCTACCATCAAGTAAGAATGGTTGGTCCCACAGACCTAGGATATTTTCGTTTTCCTAGGTCTACGGATGGCTCTAAGTTTTTTTCTATGAATGCGATGCGATAAGCAAAAATGGAGATTACAATTAGCCACAGGCGTCTACTTGGTATACCTAAAGTAACACGGAACACTTATATAGCTTGGCTACTGAGGTCAGTAAATGTAATGCAACACCATAGAGAAAATCACCGTCTCTAACCGGTAACCACATGCAACTGTAACGAATGAAAGTGACAAGGTATGTTGATATAAGTGATGCTCATGATACGCTTTTTTGCCATCATCATGCTCCAAATTATAGACAGGTAATAGGTACTTATGTATGTTTATTTAAACTCAAAACGTACCTTATACGTACATGCAACTACTTTTTTCAATCAAAGATACGAATGATTACTTATGGCTGTGATGTAAGCTTGTCATTAGCCTTAATATTTAGAAAAGCTGGCATGTGTCTAAATAACAAAGAGAAGAACTTTAAGCTTGTTGACCATGTAATTGCAATTTTATGTAGGTACTTACATTATCCTGCAGCGTTCAGAGCTTCATAACCCTGCGACATGTCCCAAAAAATACCCTGCAGTTAAGCCAAATGGCAGAGGCACCGTATAATAGGTCAGAAGTAGGACAGACAGTGTAGGAATCGGTGCTACTCGATGTCAGGTTATAAAATAGAATGTAAACCATAATGTAGGAGAGTATGTAGGTATTATTACACCTTACACGCTACCTACCCAATTTTGAGACGGATTTATTAATGCTCTTGCATCTGTAACAAATAAAGTGGTAAATTAACGCTACCTACAATTACAGGTAATGCCCACCTTCGCGAGATAGAAAGCTTTGAGGTATCGCGCCGATTATAGTGGCCCTTTTACTGGGGTAGGTACCTACTCAAATACATTCAGAGCTTTAAAATTATATAAGTATATATATAATTGTGTTTTTCTTTTATTTTTAAATTTTGTATCTTTTTTAAATATAAATGCATCGCCGTTTGTTGGTAAGCACATCACTTGAGAGTGCTGGACCGCTTTAGTAATTTTTGTTTAAAAGGGGTTGTAATAGTCCAAAATAAGTTTATATGAAAAAATGGAATAAATTCCCGGAAAATCTTAAAATTCGCGAAAAATTAACGCAAATGGCACTTTGATGAATCAACATTTTACTCGTAAAATGTAGATAATATATCTCGGATCTATATTGGAAACCCATTTCCGTCATTTTTGAGTAAACACATTTTTGAAACCAATTAGCTTTAAAATGTTTTGGATACATAAGTCACGATATCCTGTCAAAAGTTCAGAGCAACATACCAACAGTTTTAATACAATTTAATCTATACACTTGCCCAACGCATCAGAATTGCAATTCAACGTGGCAATGCGGCCAGCATGTTGGGTACCGGTAGTGGGCTGGAGCACTTGGACTGTCTATAGGCCATCGCGGCTATTATACAGTCCATAAGTGTTCTTTGTAGTAGGTAGTGTAGCTAGTTTAGTTTAGCTTAGTTTAGTTTAGTTTTTATTATTGTAGTAGTTAGCTTGAGTAATAAAGGCAATTTGCCCGTTATAAAAAAAAAATCTTGAATGAATGAATAAAATGCGCCAATGGAGCCGCTTCCGCAACGTTAGACCGCAGGAAGGCAGCAATCTCGAACTAGATGTGTTCCGATAAGGGACAAAGACCTATCGCGCGGTCATTCCCTCGTCCAATCTGGAGCCCGAGGAAAGTTGTCCCACCCGCTCATATAAATGCATGAACTTGATACTGACTTCCACTTTTCCGTGCGCCCTCGACTCTAGAACACTTTTCATTTCACAACACGCGTTTTCACTCGCATATAATGTAATTAGTGATCAACACTTGCGTGCAGATTTTAACAAAATGGCGAAGACAGAACTTTTGGTGAGTGCTCCCCTTTGCGTGTTTCAAATGTTTTAAGATAAATTACCATCGTTACTGTGAGCCTGTTTGCAATTCATTATATTCAATACAACGGCAATGCAAATACCGGACGCTGATAGATTGACTTCCACGCCTGTTTCTGACTTTGTGATTGATTGTTTAACTACTTTCAGGTGGTCATCGCTTTCGCTGCGCTGGTGTGTGGCACCGAGGTGGATGACGCGGACCAGAAGAAACGAGGTGCGGGGAAAGGCACCGCTCTGAACTCAATACCCACTGGTGCACAGAAACCAGACTATACCTACAGCATATATACGCAAAACCCAAGCTCACAAACTGGATCGTCTAGCTCTTCATATCAGTCTCAAGTGCCTAACTCTTTTTACCCGAGTCAGGCCAGTCAGTATTACACTTCATCTAATAACCCTACTGATCCGTCACCACAATATGCACAACAGCCACAGATAAACCTCTCACCTCCATCTTCGTCACAGTTTGTTCCCATCAACTTCGTGCCGAACCCTGGCTACCAGTCCAAATATCAACTTGTGCCTTCACAACCTAAGGGAAATATTCAACTGGCCATTCTTCAACAACCCAACTCATATCCAACACCTTCAATATATTCCTCAACATATCCACAGAGCTTATTCACTTCGAATCCTACCAGCCCACATCAAAATTTCTTGGGTTCATTGACTTCTCCAGGGAATTTCAACGTTGGTCCTCACCAGCCAGCCCTGCCGTACTCTCTGGGGAATTCTTACTTAGGACAACCCTCTACAATGGTGCTGCTTGCTCAACCAAATCCTTCCCTGTATAACAATTATCTTTACAACAATCCTGGTCAAGGCTTGTACAATTACTTTCCATCGAACAACCAACCTAGATACAGCTTGTCGTATGCTCCACAAGGGTCTCCAGATTTGCAAGTGTCCGTTCCACAGAATGTTCCAAAGGAAGAAAATGAAATAACTGGTGCAAACACAAGTGAATACACTTCCGCACCTTCTGACTCCAGCTCCAGTTACAAAAACAGCTACGCGTCCAATCGATCTTCATATTTGAAACTTTAATTAATATGCCCAAATATTAAAGTTAAGTAGTGTTAAGTGTTTGGCCATTATGTTAATCAATCGTATTTATTTGCACGGGTTCATGCCATAATGCACGTTGTGTTGTTGACTTTATCGTTATCTTTTTTTAAATATAACTGTTTCATGCGTTTTATTGGACTTTCATTACACAGTGGGTATAACGTGTCAAAATTATGCTTTTTGATTGATATTAAGATAAGCAAAGGTTCCTTTATGTAACAGTATTGAAGGTTTGATACTTTCATCAGATAGCTTATACAATTTACAATATCCCTTTCAATTTCAAGCCATTATTAGTTGCTTTATCTATGCTAACTTGATAAGACAGTACAATAAGGTCTACCTTCTAAACACCTTTCAATATAGGATTAATTTCGCTAGAAGCATTCAAAACTATGTTGAAACTAAAATACAAACTTTTATCAATTTAACTAACTGGCATTAATAAACGACATTTCACCAGACATTGCTATATTAATTGATTAATAACCCACACAAAAAGACGAACACTTGATTTGTACCAGACGAACGTTATCGCAGACAAGTAAATTACATAATTTAGCTAGGTATTAGAGTATTAAGATGTTATTCCACTCACTTGTGCTGAAGTAGGTACTCTATAGAAATCCTCGTTAGCAATAAAAAAACAACGTCGAAGATACAATTCCATCATCGTTGAACTGAGGCTCGTTTCATAAATTAAAGTTATCGCTATTCTAAACCGACTGACGGACGTGAGAAAAAAGCTTGTAATCTTCGCATATTACATAAGTAATACACATTTTATACTCAGCTATACATTATAAAGTACCATGGGCAGTGAAAGGAAAACGCGTGCGATTTTAATTGACGGCCGTAGGTATGTATAACTTATATTTATTTGTATCACTTTGTGATGATGCGCAATCTCACACACCTGCTTCGTTGTGTACAGGATGTGTTGAAATGTGAAATAAGAGGTTAGACAAATAGTAGAACAAGTCACGCATCACGCGAGATGCGAGTTAACGGTCAAGATGGTCAAAATAGTATAATAATCTACCTACTTGGTGGTATGACGTGTGAGCTACTTTTTCGCAATTAGGCATGGCGGTTCTTATTGCGTGAGGCGGCACACATCAGTCCAGCCACCCTATGTTATCCAGAAGCCAGCAGACTGGAGATTTCGTCACAGGTCTTCTAATATCACCCTATAGCATGGGTGGTAGAAAAAACTGTCTACCAGATTTCTTTTCACTGCATGAGGCATGTCTGCACTGCAGAGCAGCACATGCCCCATGTCTATGTCATCTTGAAACCTCCGAAGCGGGATCTATCTGAAATACCTATCTTACAAATTATGGCATCCCCGGCTGTTATCGTAAGACAATAGTCGTTAGGCCTAAAAATTCTGACACCTGGGCTGACCACTTGCCTACCCGAGAAGAAAAAGAAGATTCATGCGATAGCCTACAGTTTATCGCAATAAAAAGAATCCTACTGTTCTCTCATATAATTCAATCTGTTATAAAATGGTTGCAAAGTAAGTAGTAAATGTTATAGTTTATCTGATTTTGAGATCGCATCTTGTCATGCTATAGATAGACTGCTCTATCACAGATTAATATCGCCTACTGTACAGGAACAGAAATGATCGATGAGGCATCATAAAGGTCACTTGCGGGCATCTGATTTCTTTTGAATTATTATTATATTACTGTTATTAGGTAATTTTGCGGTACTTAGATGTAGGTAACTTTGTGAGTATGCTCTATCATTCATTACGTCATCATCATCATCGGCAGCCTGAAGACGTCCACTGCTGAACATAGGCCTCCCCCAGAGAGCGTCACGTTGATTAATTACGTATTTAGTTAGTAATATGAAAAATGTATGATGCAAAAATATCCTACTATCAAGTTAAATGTTGTATTCTTCACCTTTGTGACAGCCTGTGTTGTGTGGTGGTTGAGTAGGTCGGCTCATATCCCAGAGGCGGTGGTTCGATTCCCGCGACAGGACAAGTATTTGTGCACAGAAAAAAAGCGCAAATATTTGGTCTGCGTCTGGGTATTGTGATTTTTTAATATTTAGCTGCTTAATTATGTTAATAGGAATAACAATACGCTATCAAAATAACAATGAAACGAATGCATATTTACAACACAATTAATTAACATTCTTCATTTGTTATTCAAATATTTGACCTAACGGGGTATTTCCACATAAATACGATCTACCGTGCGTGTCTAGTCAGAATAATACCAAATAGCAAAATAGTAATATTTTAATAACCTATTAAGCATATTAAATTAGGTAAAGCTTTCAAGAAAATCATTGATTGGTTCCGTTATACCAAGAATAAAACAATTAGGTAATACTTGCAAAAAAGGAGGATAAAGGAGAAAAATCGAAAGAGAGACGAGAAAAAAGAAAGGATACATTTTGACATGAGATCATGTCACGGCGGGTGGATGCGGGTTCAAATCCCATTCGCGATTCAAATTTTTTCTCCTATTTTTTTAAAGACATACAGGCTGCTGGTGATTTCGTTAAACCAGACCTATGTATACCCACTTGTAGTACTGGTGACTGAGGAGGAATCTCAGTATTAGCTTTAGAATAGGGTATTTGTTCTATTTAGTTAAGGTACGGTTACCATAACGAGTCGACAGTCTTCTTATAATAAAATATATTTTGTATACTTATAACGCGTGTTCTTAAAGTAACGAATCTGACGCAAACAAGACACTATAGTTTTCACTCTTCCACTATTGTGTTTATGTGCAGAGGAAGTGAGACAGCAATAGAAAGCGCGGTTCAAATGACGGCCTAAACTGATCGGATACCGTACAAATTGTATTAAAGCGGTTCAGTTTAGGCCGTCATTTGAATCGCCTGCGGGGTTCCACAGGGGTCGGTCCTGGGACCGCTCCTGTGGAACATTGGCTACGACTGGTGTCTGCATGGCACGCTTCCTGCAAATATGCAGGTTGCGTGCTACGCGGACGACACCTTAGTCGTAGTTAAGGGGAGGGACCTCAGGGAGACGGTGCGGCTAGCCACGGTGGGAACAACCCTCGTGGTCGACCGCATTCGTTCCCTGGGACTGGAGGTTGCCCTCTCCAAGACCGAGGCCCTGTTGTTCCACTGGCCTCGGGGGGGACCCCCTCCAGGAACGCGGGTGCTTCTGGACGGGGTCCCGGTCCCGGTTGGGACCCAGATGAAATATCTGGACTGGTCTCATCCTGGACGGGAGGTGAACTTTTGGGGCTCATTTTTCCCGCCTGGCCTCAAGAGTCCTGGGAGCGGCCGCCGCCCTAGGGAGGCTGCTGCCCAACGTGGGTGGTCCGAACGCTACGTGCCGCCGGCTATACTCCGGAGTGATCCGGAGTATGGCCATGTACGTGGCACCGGTTTGGGTGGACGCCCTCAGTCGCAATAATAAGGCCCTGCTGCGACGTCCACAGCGGGTCATTGCGACGAGGGCTATCCGCGGATACCGGACGGTGTCCTGGATGGCGGCATGCGTGCTGGCCGGTGATCCCCCCTGGGAGCTCGAAGCAGAGACCCTCGCCGAAGTCTACCACTTCGTGGCGGCGAGGAGGTCCCGTGGAGAGCCCCCAGCATGGAAGGAGGTCAAGCGCCTGCGGAGGCGCGGGCCGCCCTGTTGCGGCGGTGGACGGAGGACCTAGCTCCACCGGTGCCTGGGCAGAGGACGGTGGAGGCCATCCGCCCGGTCCTCTGGAAGTGGGTGCGGCGGCCATTTGGGTCCCTGACCTTCCGTTTGGTGTTCCGTTTGGGTTCCGGGCACGGATGCTTTGGAAAGTACCTGCACCAAATCGCAAGACGAAAGGCGACCCCGGCCTGCCACGAATGTGGAGCGCCGGAGGATACGGCGTCCCACACGCTGAAGGTGTGCACTGCTTGGGATTCTGAGCAGCGCACACATTCAGTGGTCGTTGGCCGGGACCTCTCGTTGCCGAGCGTGGTAAACGCCATGCTCGGCAGTGAGAGAGCGTGGCAGGCCACGGTCTCCTTCTGCGAGGCGGTGATGACGCAGAAGGAGGCTGTGGAGCGGGTCAGGGAGGATAATCCCAACTCTGACCCCCTCCGGCGCAGACGGACCGGGGAACGGAGGAGGCGTTTCGCGCGCCTTCTCCATCCTCCGTAGTGGGGTCGGCGGCGGAGAGTCGGGGGACTCTCCGCCGTGCTCACACGACCCTACACGTCTGGTGGGTAACCGAAGTGTAAGGTTACCCACCCACTGGCGCAGGGGCCCGAAAGGGCCTACCGCCGGGGCGAGATAGTGCATGCTAGCGCGACCCTATCTCGCCCCATACAGGCGGCGGACGGATCACGGGGGGGTTTTAGTGGGTTCAAGTCCCACATACCCCCCTGCCATCACCCCCGTGGTGGCAGGCAAGTGCAAAGGCATTTCCCCTCCTCAAAAAAAAGGCCGTCATTTGAATCGCGCTAAGAGGTCACAGTACGGGCCCTGGTAACGTAATATTGGTTATCTATTATACCAACTTAGATGAATGTTTGCATTAAAATTATTATATGGAAATAAATACACCACACATTATTAAATAATGTTTTTAGAAAAATAATTTAAATTGGTTTTAGCCCTTAAAGTAAAGTAGAGAGTAGAGTAGGTAGTTATAGAGCGGTTAAAATAAATTTTAGTTGATTTTTTATTCGCTGTTGTCTAAGGCTTAGATAATAGGGAATTTTCTAAGTTAACCTTATGGTTTTTTAAGCAAACATAACTAAATTTAACAAAACACACACTATACAAACACTAGGGAGAATGAGTGTGTGGGGGTGTGTTTTGTTTGTTCCTTTGTTGAATAACAAAGTAGACCTAAATACGCCAATAAAAGATTTCGTTCTTAAAAATTATTTCGCCCTGTATATAAAATTGAGTAAAAGTGAAGTCATATCAAACTCGTTCGATTGGTTACATCCCAACCGATCCACTCATCTCGATAAACGCATTGCAATGCCAACAACTCACACGTAATACCGATCAATTGCAATATTATGGTCACTGTATACCAGAAGAGAACAGTGACACAACTCCAAACAAACGTGTGACGACGACGGCACAAATTTTTATCACACAGATTTTTATCTTAGACTAACTATTTAAAATTACGTTGAATTTAACTAGGAATAACAAAATTCTCCTTGAAAAAAATCACCACTTTATACCACAGGCTTTGAGTTACACATTAACCCGCACGGGCCGCTTGCGGGACCATCGAACACATTATATAGAAAGGGTTTGGGTTATAAAGAGGTCTTCTATTCTAACCCAGTGACGTCACGTATGAAATCAAAGTTCTAACCTCAGAATAGATTCTAGACACATGGAAATGAATCAGAAAGGTAGCACATGCTTTAAAATTATAATATGTCCCTATATTTTTTTTCTATTAAGGTTTTGTTCTAAATGACAATATATTTATAGGTAGGTACTTACATACAATTTTTTATCATTATACACTTAACTTGTCTCACCTGATTGACCTGATGGTAAGTGACGACGCAGTCGACGATGTAGCGTCATTGCATAGATCTCCCAGAAGTTACCCACAGTTCATTCTAACCTTAAAAACTTCCAGATCATATTTGCCAGGAAACAATGAATCTGGTAAGTTGTTAAGTGTTCCATTCCTTTTCTGTTCGATTGTAAATGTGGAAACAAACTACGTTGTGCGCATTTTTATTGGAATTAATTCGTCGCCAGAATCTAATGTACCAAGTTGAACAACTGTCTCAATAATTACGGTGTTACCTAAATGTTCCCAATAAAGTAAAATATGACTTTCACATAATTAGATATTTGTGACTCATTTGCTTTGAAGAATAAGTAATAAATCAGTCTATGACCACATCCTAAATGTTACATTGAAATTTGCATACACCTACTGCCATCGGATATCTAGATAAGTAGGTATTTAATAAATAGCTGCATTTTTTTCTCATGCATACCTCCGTAGGTGAGGTTTTATTTTGGGTCAACTTATATTTTGAAATAGTATTCGAGATGAGTTAAGAAGGTCACTTAAACCTATCTACCGATGAAATGGTAATAAATGGTGGAGTTTGATACGAAACTTAATACGACCGTGAGTTACTTTGCACTAAAGAACAATAGCATCTTCGGGTGCAAAGTAACTTACGAGCTTACTTTTATTGACTAAATAATAAACTATAACTACCTACTATATATTATAGCCTGCCCTGTTATATAACTAGGTAGGTAAGTACTATATTGATCGCTATGAAATAACTTATTGGTATGGGAGGTCTATGTTCAGCAGTGGACGTCTTCAGGCTGTTGTTGATGATGAAGATGATGACGAACTTATTAGTACCTTCCTGTACAAAACGCTTACCAATGAACAGCATTTAATTTATATTTATGTAGAACATAGAAGATAACATGCGTAAACAATAGTCCGTTATTTAAGTACCCTACTCAATTATTCTACTCTAAGGTACAGGCTACTTAATCGATTTCCTCATTATGCAACACCCAGAGTCCATTATGTGCTATTATCGTTGGAATCAAGACTTTTCCTGTGAAAGTGCACGCCTGGACCTTTGGATGCCTTGCTGTGACTGTACAATAACAATTTAGGAAATGTGTGTCTGAAACAGAGAATGATCCGAAACGTAGGCCAGTCACCGTAGCCAAAAAAATCGCAGTAGCTCGGCAAAAATTGCACTGTATTGATGTTTTGGGATGTTGTTAAAACAAATATACGAATAGTGTAAAGATTGCAGCTTAAAAAGACCCGACGCGTGATGCTCGAAAAACCTTGATATATTTGGACTTTATTCACGTGTTGGCTTTGTAAATTCTACTACAAACACCTACAACTTAAACGCAACCAGTCTCTGTCAGTCTTATGGGTTTCAAGAAAGCATTTAAAAAATTGACCTTTTTACAAACATTTGAAATGTAGCCGTCTTCCGGGCAGAATATAGGCTAAAACACTCATCTGAGGAAAGTCATGGGATATCGTATCAGTGCGCGCCGTGGTCCTACAACTTACACGTTTCTCGCTCCAACTCTGAAACTTAATTTTCTGGGATGAACTGAGATAAGCTCTAATTTCTACATTTATGACTGATGTTTCGGCTGTCTCAAACAATAATCCAATACTGATACGTATAAAACTATTCACCAAATTGCCAGGATGCAATAACAGTTAATTGGAACGCGCAATAAAATATAATCGTCGTTCTCAACTCAATAGGCACTAATCTATAAACAGTTTGCACTTCTTAAAATTGATTAAGATTTATTTACGGGTGGTCTTTTCGTAGACAAATCCGTCAATTGGTTGTGCTATTTGACTACCTATACTAGTTTATGTAAGGCTATTACAATACTACAGTTACGCGTTTGTTAAGGTGATTGACATAAACTTTACATTTTCTATGTCCCAAAAAAATTGGCGATTGTTCAATTCTTATTGAATGATTTGCAAACAAGCAGACAGCCCTAAAATTGAAGAATTATGATAGGTATACTTTTGGAGAATATCGAAATGGGTCGGTTTTAGAGACTCCTTTAAAGGTTATAACACATAACAAATAAAACATTGATAAAACGTAACATTAGACTTACTATTGCGACTTACTTGCGATTTGCTTCCACATTTATCATGCGAACAGCCAAAGAGTGGAACGCTTTGCCGGCGTCTGTATTTCCCGAGAACTACAATCTTGGAGTCTTCAAATCGAGAGTGAACAGGTATCTTCTAGGCAAGCGCGTTACATCCTAGACCGCATCGACACTTAACATCAGGTGAGATAGTGGTCAAGCGAAAGCCTATCGAACAATAAAAAAAAAAAAAAACTAACCTTGTCTGGGAGGGTGAATACGTCGTACCTATCAAGGATATGCGTTACGCCGGCCATACACGTTCAATTTTATTGTTCAATCTTTGTGATTGATCAATTTTATTGATCGTGTAGGGTTAGTATTGGTCAATGTTTTTCGGTTTACAGTATAGAGAAAACATTGACGAAAGTGGTCTCATCAATATTATTTATCAATAAAATTGAACGTGTATAGGGGGCCTTAGCCATCCCTGGGGGCCGGGCGTACCGTGAGCTCTTAGCGCGATTCAAAACAGAGCCTATATTGGATCGCTTTATTTTTTTTGTATGGGTATTTTGACAAACGATCCAGTATAGGCTCTGTTTTGAATCGCGCTAAGAGCTCACAGTACGCCCCCTGCTTGGGTGTTATAATGGTACGTTATATAGATCATAGATTTAGAATTAGGATATTTTAGCACAGAATATTGAAATGGTGCAGCTGTTTTTAAAATCAAACCAAAAACATACTTACTTACTTATATACTTTAACAGAAGCATAAATGCCGTCTCGGTACATCATAGTTTGAACATACCTATAACAGATAAAGCAGAGCTTATAGATACTACAGCTAGCGAAAAGTTAATTCCCAATATTTTCTTCAAACCCGAATCACTTTTACAGAGTTTTATAAAAAATGAAAGACCCATCAGTGTCATAGTCAATCTACAAAGCTATCTTCACATATCAATCACGCAACACTGTACACTGTAGCACCCATAGTTCCGTTGCCAAAACCTTGTGGACCATGAAACTTCCTTAGAGTGGAAAGCATTGGATAACAATGACAACACACATAATATAACGTTATGTAACGGAACTATTCAAAACCTCGTTTCTGGCACGTGATGCTAGATTGCATTCAACTATAATATTATTATCTGCATAAATTGGTGTGTTTTAGGTTTACTTTCGCATCCGTGAGATTAAGCTTCGAACGGTGTCAGTGACTCAAAATTAGACTGAGCTAAACAGAAGCTCTTCGACTTAGAGCTTGCGTCCATTCCATCTTCTCGAATATGATGCAAATCAACTCGATTCTGGACTCACAAAATCAATGGCCATATTATGGTAATGTAGGTATAGAAACAAAAGATGCAAAGGCAGACAGCAGGAAAAGCGGTCTATCTTTAACAGTCTTACTCATAAACTCCTCTTATCTTTTAGTCAATTGCTAAGCAACAGATTAACAAAATTCTCACCTATAAACGCGATTTAGCGCTAAGAGGTTGCTAAGTAACTCCTAAATAGCTGTCAAAATTAACCACCATCGGGACCTAGTTTAAGCCCGCTAAGAGTCAAGATGGCGCGTTTAAAACATCTGTTTGATGGCGTACATTGTTGTCAAAATCAAAAAGGTGGTGTGCTTTGAGGTTACTGTTACTAAGTCTGTCCTTTTTGAAAAAAAAAAAAACGAAACACGTGTTACAATTGTTTCCATTTTTAAGCAGGTTAACTGTCAATTTCGTCCTAATCATGACATTCACGACCCTGTCACAGATGCAAAATCGAATTTTGAGGACAAATATTCGTTCTATTTCGTATTTTAGTCGATTATTTTGGATGTTCTCTGTGGTGACAGTCGTTTATACGTCTCTGGTCCTGCTCATACTCACTCGTGTCGCTACGTTTTTTTCTTTCGGCGGGAACCTGAAAAGTGAAAAGGCGCGCTTTTAAACAAATATTTTTAAAAAACCCAAAATTATTGTAAATTTGTATATTTTTCGTGTATATAGTCTTGTATATATTTGTAAATAGAGCACAACCTTAGAGAGGGCCCAAGGATGGGCAAAAAACGTAAAAGAAAAGGAGATGACTCTCCACATGATGAGCAGCAGCAGCGGCAGGTCTCATCCTTCGAGTCTTGCGATTCCGACTCGGACTCTCTGAAGTCGATCGCTGTAGAAACACCAAAAGCTAAAAACAAGGATAAGTATGACATCTTTAAGGTACGTGGATACTCGCGTAAGTACCCTGAAGACTCGAAAAAGACCGAGTTTATTGTGTTTCTTTCGCACGTGGAAGAAAACATTACTTTCAGCGACAAGGATCGTATGGCACTGTCCAAGGGTTTGCGGGAGCATGGTGTTTCAGGCGTCATGCACCTCAAGTCTATAAACAAGTACAAAGTAGGTATAACCTTCGATTTACCTAACAACGCCAACATGTTTCTGCAAAATAAAAAGTTACTGGAGCAACTGTCCCTGAAGGCAAATATACCGGCTGGAGACACCGAAGTGACGGGTGTACTCACCTCGGTGCCGACCGACATGTCTAATAAGCAGATATTCTCACTAATCGGAAGCTCTAAGAATGTTATACAGGTCAGGCGCTTTATGCGCAGAGTTAGAGTTGACGGTGGCGCTGCTGGCGCGTCCTTCGTACCCACGCAGGCAGTCGCAGTTACATTTGCGTCTACCAACCTTCCCGAGTACGTTTATCTTGACTCATGGCGTCATGAGGTGAAAATGTACATACCTCCCGTAAAACAGTGTCTGAAATGTATGTCTTACGGCCACATAGCCAAATTCTGTAGGAACACCGAGGTATGCTCAGTCTGCTCAGAAAACCACAATTTCAAAACATGTCAAGTTGACTCCAAAAATGCTAAGTGTGTCAATTGCAAAGGTAATCACATAGCCATTTCATCAGCATGTCCCATGAAAAAACAAAAAGTCGAAGAAAACAAGATTAAGTCCCGAAATGCTACCTTCTCAGATTTGTTTGATTCAAAGTCATTCCCAGCACTAGCAGCACGAACACTTGATGTTCAAGTAAACAACCTTATGAAATCAGAAACATTTATTAACATTCTAATTGAAACAATAACCAAAATTATCAGTAACAAAGATGTACCTATAAACTCAGGGTCTATTCGAGAGACTCTTAAAAAAACCCTCAGTAATAAATTACCTCCTACTTCCTCATAATGGATCAGTTAAATATTATACAGTGGAACGCACAAAGTCTAAATAGTAACAAGCATATATTTATTAACTACCTCTACACAAATAATATACATATTGCGATCATTTCAGAAACATGGTTTAAAGCTAACCAACATTTTAAAATTAAAAATTACAACATTGAACGTAATGATTGTGGAAATAGCCATAATGGAGTGGCCATAATCATTCATAAAAGCATCACATATTCAAATATCAACACATACTTTGATGATTCGATACAAAATATCTGTGTCAAAATCACAGTAAATAAACAGGATTTATGTATTGTCAGTTTTTATAGTCCTACTAATTGTAACCCAGCTTTTAATAAAGCTAAATTTGATACATTGGTAAAATCGATTCCTAGTCCTTTCATATTCGCAGGGGATTTCAATGCCCATCACACCTCTTGGGGTTGCGGTTCTGACTCTCCCCGTGGAAGGGAGGTGTTGGAAGTCATCGATGACAACAATTTAGTCTTGCTTAATGATGGTCAGGCAACAACAGTTGGTTCATTAACGTGGCGTCCAAACGCACTTGATTTGTCGTTGGTTTCCCCATCACTGGCTCTTCATTGTGAATGGTCCGTTCTTGATACTCCTCTTGGTACTAGTTACCACCTTCCTGTAATCATTAAAGTATTGCTTAGTAATAATAATGTATCAGATGGAAACTACTGTAATGGCAAACACTTGCCCATCTACCCAAATTATAAACAGGTAGATTGGAAAGTGTTTAGTAGCTGTGTAGATGCATTATTGAATGATTTTGAATTGAATCTTTGGAGTCCTCAGGACGCATATTTGCTATTTTGTAAAATATTACAATCAGCAGCAAAATCCGCTTCGAATTTAAATAGTAGTTGTTCTAACAACATTAATCAATCCTGTCATAGGAATCTCGGTAAAAAACCTCACCTTCCATGGTGGAACCAAAAGTGCTCAGAAGCTGTTCTAAAATTCAAAGAAGCATATCTTAAGTTTAAGTACAACCCATCAGAAACCAACTACTTGGAATTTAAAAGACTTCGAGCTCTCAAAAAACTTATTATAAAAATAGAAAGACAGAACAGTTGGAAATCTCTCTGCGAAACTTTTAATCGTTGTACTCCTATGTCCATTATATGGAAATTTATGCGTAAATTTAATAAAACATATGTTTCTAGCAATAATGCAGATGATTCCTGGATTTTAGATTTTCTACAGATGTATACCCCAGATTTTGTATCAAATGGTCTCAACACATCATATAGTAGCACTGGCAATATAAACTCCAGTAATAGTTACTTCCTTAGTCCATTTTCTATCAATGAATTAATATCTGCTGTCACATCTAGAAGAGATACTGCCTTTGGTCTTGATGGTATACCATATTCTTTTTTTAAAAATTTCAGCAGTAAGAGTATGGAAATCTTCCTAAAAATACTGAACTTACTCTGGGAAAACAATAATATACCCCACGATTGGAAAGTAGATTGTCTGGTACCAATTTTAAAACCTAACAAACCAAAATTGTGTCCTGATTCCTATCGCCCTATAGCGCTTACTTCATGTGTTGGAAAAATATTTGAACAATTGTTAAAGCAGCGTTTGGAGTTCTATATAGAACAAAATAAAATTTTACCTTCAAACCAATTTGGTTTCCGTAGAAATCGTTCAGCTAGGGAGAGTATCTGTCAGTTACAACTTGATATCCATAATGCTTTAGATGCACATAATCATCTCCTTGCTGTTTTCTTCGACATCACAGGGGCCTTTAATAGTGTGAATATTGATATACTTTGTCAGGAATTGTTGTTAACAGGAATACCTGGAAAGATTATACACTGGATTAAATTTTTTTTAAGTAGCCGTGAAGTCTTTGTTAAATATAATAGGCATCTATATGGTCCTAGACTTTCAACAAAAGGAGTTTGTCAAGGCGGCATTTTATCGCCATTAATTTTCATATTGTACATACGTCGTTTAAATATAATATTAGGCTCAAAAGTGAAAAATTTGCAGTTTGCAGATGACCTAGTTGTTTATGCATCAGGAAATAATATAAATCAACTGGTTGAAATTGTTAATGATGCATTGGCAAATCTCAATAATTATTTTTCTTACCTTGAACTTGATGTTAATCCTTCAAAGTCAAAGGTTGTTCTCTTTGGGAAAAGGTGTCCCAATATGCCTGTTGTTCATTATAAAGGTTCTTCTTTACCTGTTTCACTTGATGTTAAATTTTTGGGAGTATTGTTCTCCCACAATTTATCCTGGAACAATTATTTAAAACATTTAATAAACAAAGCTAACAAAGCTTTTAATGTATTAAAATCTTTGTCTGGTACATACTGGGGTGCAGACCCACAAATTCTACTATTATTGTACAAATCATTAGTTCGTAGTCATTTTGAATATGGTTTTTTATGCTTTGCTGCAGATGATAAAATTGTAAATAGTCTAGATGCTTTTCAAAACAAATGCATGCGAATAATAACAGGGGCATTTAGAAGCACACCTATAAATGCAATGCAGATTGAATGCAGTCTGCCCCCCATGACCATTCGTTTTAGGTATCTTAAAGAAAGATTTCTCCTTAAACTCTACAGTGTCTCTAACAATAGTCTTATAACTAATCTGTCTAATACATTAACCCAATCCACTGTTAAACCGTTTTATATGCTACAGGGATATGAAGGTTTCTTAGATTTTCTTCAAAATCTAAATATCTATCAATCAAATCATATTTTGCCTTGTTATGAAGGATCTTTTATTAGCAAATTTCCAGCAATGAATATAGTCATAAACAAAAAACTGTCAATAAAAGAAGAAGTATATACAATGTTGGCAGAGTGGACAGGTCACAAATTTGTTTACACAGATGGGTCGAAAAATGATAATGCTGTGTCTTACGCAATATTTGAACCCTCATTGAACATTGCTGTGGGATCTAGAATTGATAAACATGCTAGCATTTTTACTGCTGAAGCTGTTGCTATTTTGAGTGCTTTGAAGCACATCAAAAACAAAAATCAGGGATACACAAGATGGGTTGTTGTTAGTGATAGCATGAGTGTTTTGAAAAACTTGGCAAATAACAAATTACATGCTAACACTAATTACATTATTTACTTTATAAAACAGTTATGGGTGGAATTATCTGATTCAAACATACAAGTCAGCTTTGCGTGGGTACCTTCACACATAGGTGTTGATGGCAATGAAAAAGCTGACTATTTAGCCAGCACTATAGTTAAATTTTCAGATGTTATTTCCAGGTATGCCAATGATGCAGATGTTTCATTGCCATACACAGATATTGTAAGCCTCCTAAAACAAAGGATGGTTCAACTATGGGGGAAACATTCGTACCATTGTACACAAGTTGAAAACAAAGGTTCTTGGTATGCCGCTTTAGATGTTCAGATAAATTCAAAGCCATGGTTCTGCAAGGCCGGTACTTTTTTAAACAGAAAGTTTTATTCAACTGTTTGTCGTATGCGTTTTGGTCACTGTCGTTTGAACTTTCATCTCCATCGCCTTCGAATGGTGAATTCCCCATATTGTGACTATTGTCAGTCCTCGAATATCCAATCCTTAGATCACATTTTCTTTGAGTGTTCATCTTTCAGCATTCAGCGCCTTGTGTTGATAGACGAACTTCTACAAATCTATGATAAACCTGAACTGGTCCCGCGGTGCATTCAGGAGTTGCTTGAGAATGCCTCTGTTTTTACCTATTTGTATAAATTTATATTGTGTACTGTAAATGAGATTTAGAATAAGATATAAAATGATAATTTTATTATTACAATACATATTACAATGGTTTTTTTTATAAAGTTTTTTTTTTGTGTGTAAATATGTAAATGTAAATAAAGGTATTTGACTGACAGTCTGACACTGGCAGTCTGTCTGTCAGTGTCGGAGTGATGAAGTAAACGTCAACAATTGACGCTTGAAGTTATAAGGTACCTACTAATTGTAAGGGAAAAATTAAAATTGACTTTCATTATCTCGGAAATGAACAAAGGACGATGATCCTCTTACTTATGACAAAAATGATCCGGATTTGACTATGAAATAAATAAAACGAATGAAATTAATATCCTAACTATGACGAAAGAAGTAAATCCTACGAAAGACTAGGCGGTATGGTCTCATGACTTTAGCCTGCCCAATAGGGCGAACAAAAAAAAAAAAAAAAAAAATTATACGTCTCTTATCTAAGCAAAAGCTAAGTAACGTTTATAGGTAAGGAAATGATAATCATGGATTAGGAGTTTATGAACTGATTAGTTGAGAGGTGGCTAAGTACTACATAGCGAGGTTTTTATAAGTAAGACCCATATATGTTTTGGGTTGCCCTGCCGACTGGTTTCAATCGCGGAATATAGGTACCTACTTAAATGTCTAATCCTATGTGTTATTCCAGTGCTTAAGTAGGTACAGTAGTGCTCAGAGTAATGACTGTGTTTCACCAATCCATGGAGTAATTACTGGAGCGAGCTACTAATGTACTTAGACTTTATAATATAAGAGGAGACCACATGTGGCTTCAAATAAATAGGTATGTTCCCGCGGGAACTCTTAACTTTTCGGTATAAAAAGTACTACGAGTTGGCGTATAGCGGGGCAATATAGTGAATGCTGTTGCGACCCTATCTCGCCCCATCCCAGCGGTGGACGAATCACGGGGGTTTTAGCGGGTTTGAGTCAAGTGAGAAGAGAGACTGCGAGGGCATTTCACACCTCAAAAAAAGGCATTAGAATGAACTAACGATGCTGATGAGATCTAAGTACAAAACCTTATGTTCAATATTATTTAGATCAGATCAAAAGGGTGATGGAAACAAAGCTACTTTCTTAGGACATTGAGAACGCAACAACGTTAGGATGCTAATTTCGAAATCGTACAATTTGTTGTTATTCTCGATGTTGCACTAATTTTAACGATTGAAATTGTACCTACCTAAGTAGGTACTTACACAATACTTCGTACGTACAATGTACAGTCACAGGACAAAAATTGGTCCACAAAAATCAATCTTTTCACTTTAGCAGTATAACCTGGTTAGAATCAACATAATAATCAATTAATTAGTTGATGGTTAAAAATAGAGTTGTTAAAAACTTCTAAATTTGTTAAAAATAATACTTAGGTCCTACATATCTTGTGCTTTCCAAAATATAAGTACCTAATTTTCTTATTAACCTACGTATTAAAAGTGCCGAAATCAAAGTATTTATATTCACCTACTTTTATAGTCGGGTAGGTACCTAATTGCGGAGAAAACAGTTAGTCGCGTCCAGCTAATTTATTAATAGCTAGTTGACTCGCCCCGGCTTTGCACGGGTAATTACTTTTACGCCTTAACCCTGTTTACGGGTGAGAGGGAAGCAAAAGGGAAAAAGATAGGGGAAAACGATGAATGGATGGGACAGCAATAGAAGGGGGGGCTGCCTTCCTTCGCCGGCCGAATATGATAAAATAATGAAAAAAGAAAGCAATCAAAATTTTCGAAAAGTATTCAATGTACAGAATTAACCCAGGTACAGTTTCATTATATGTATAGATGTGGTTACCTAAATGGTCTACAGACCCACTAGTGGTACGACTAAGGGTACTACGGTTACTAAATGGCCTAAACCAAGTATTAGCCTCCAACAGCTACAGCAGCAAGTAAAGCTTACACCTAATTGATACACCATAATGGCTGCACAATGAAAAGTAATATCGGAATACCTACATAGATCAGTTACTGAAGGGACAGCCATGCATAAAGAGACAGGGTGCACTGGCGCTGCTCCACTTATGTAGAAAGTCCGAGTGAAACTGATACTAAGGGAAACCAGCGATACCTATTGCGGTTTTATTATTAGGTGGAACTTAGTATATAGATACATGATACTTATACAAATACTTGTATAATCTATATAAGCATTACCTGTACTTAAGGTGGAACCTGTACTTAACGTTTCACTAGCGCGGCAAATTCAAATTTTCTTGCGTTCTTTTGCCAATAATAGCTTAATTTCTCAACGTGATTACATGAAAACTAATTTTGCGCAAATAAATAGAATGTATCAATAATTTACAATTAAATGTATCACCTAAATATCATTGGTTTAGCGACAAATGGCAATAGACTGAAAAGCCAAGACGAAATTTGTTTATTGCCTTTTGTTGCTAACCCAATTATATCTAGGTGATATTTTTAATCGTAATTTGTTCATACATTCTATTTCTTTACGTTAAATCAGTTTTAATGTAATCTCGTTTAGTAATTAAGCTATTATTGGCAAAAGAACATTTGAATTTGCCGCGCTACTGAAACGTTCCACCTTAAGGTTTTTAAGATGTATTTAATATTTTTATTTGATTCACGATATGACAGTAAGGGATGCGACAAAAAGTCAAAGTCTGTTCAAAAAGAGAAGGGTCGTGCTGGCGATGGCGAATTATCATGATTTGATCATCGGTTGTCGTCAATCAATGAGCGTTTAGTATTTGGTATGTTAAGTTCACATGAGATTGACCGTGAGTCGTGAAGAGGGAACGAACACTTTCCCTCACATGCAAAAGTGTGCGTGTAAGTTTTTAATGTTATGGAATGACGTCACGAGCTAGTCGTTCGGGTGATGTTAAGCGACATGGCCACCCATGATAGTTGCAGTGTCCTACCTACAAGACGTGGAATATTATTCGGTTCAATGGTATAGAAAGTCCAAATTAGTAACTATGTTAGTCGCAATAATCCCAATTGTTTCAACTAAGCTATAATTTGACGGAAACAAAAGTAATAAACAAATTAACAAAAGTTTAGGCGGTTAACTTTTTAAGCCATTTCACATTTTCTCTTCACACTTTCTGTTTTAGTATTTATTTCGTAGTACTAAGGTTCAAGACCGTTTATTTTTATGTTACTAGTGGTTATATTAAACATAGTTTTATACACCTACATAGCAAAGCAGATTACACGGTTGGCCAACTATTATTATTCCTATAATATAGTCAGTCACACTTTGTTACAAATTCTGATGAATTGGCACTTTCTGTCTTTCTTAGTCTTTATTTTTTCAGTTTTTTTTTTGTTTTTGGGCTTTTAGAATTAGCATGTTGAAGTATCAGTGGGCAGGCCACATATGTCGCTCGTAGAACTGAGAACCGATGGGGAAGAAAGGTTCTCGAGTGGCGATCACGAACCGGACGCAGCGTAGGCCAGCCCTCCACTAGGCAGGCGCGGATACACGTTGGGGGAGGGGCGGGGAGTTTCGTGCTCGCTTCGCTCGCGTATTTAATGTGGTTACTGTATTTTGTTTTATAGCAAGCGCGTTTGTACTGACTGACATGTAATTCATGTTTGAATCGCCATACGCGTTTTTTGAAATAAAATTCGGCAAATATAACAATTTTCGCGCTCGCTTCGCTCGGGTATTTAATGTAATTTTAGTACGTAGATGTATATACAATCTTACAGCGCTGCGAAACATTTCATAAAGAGTATTTTGACAATAGTAGTCAAAACCCCCCCCCCCCCCGCAGAAAAGACTTTATTCAATTACGACACTGCGCCCCCCCCTTGAGAAATTTCTGTATCCGCGCCTGCCCCTAGGTGGACCAAAGATCTCATCAGAACCGTGGGGAGCCGATGGATGCAGGAGGCAAGCAGCCGCTTAAGGTGGCGCTCTATGAGGGAGGCCTATGTTCAGCAGTGGACGTCTTCAGGCTGTTGATGATGATGATGATGATGATGGTCTTTCTTATGGCAACTTCAATAGAAAGGGGTTATCGAAACAAATAATATCAAACAAGTCATGAAATATTAAGGGCTTATGGTAAGCCAAACCAAAGCCACAGAATAGATACTATAGTACCTACTAGGCCAAAGCGGGGATGAGTCGAAGGACCGAGCGGCAGGCGGTCTAAGTTAGAATGGCTCCAACGCACAATAATTTGGGTAATTTATTATTACAATGAATATAATGGGTATTTTAAAAATCCATTATATTTAGTTCAACTAGTACACAAAGTTTCATGAAATTATTCATAGTATCCATTGAATAATCGCAGTTTATTTGTACGGTTTGAAGGTAATTTTGTAACTTTTTTCTTTCTAGATAAATTCATTAATTCGTGTTTTCACTATACATAAGCATTAGCATTAGTCCTGAACTTTACCATATATTAGTTTCAAAGTCATTGTAGCAATATTGTTGACAGGACACGGCCTCATGCTAAGCCATTTTAAGCATTTTGGCGTTGTATAGGCTCTTAAAGCAAATAATTTGAGCCTTTGAAATATGTGTATAGTTACCTTACTTAGCTAAAATGTGTTTTACATCCCATCTATTCGAAAAGAGGCGAAGATATGAAAGGCTCTCGAATAAATAAAATCAAACGGAGAATGTTTCACTTTTATACATGGACTAGTAGGAATGGTAGATGTTCTTTATCACTTTTGTAGTGTTAATTAAGCCTTCATCCTTTTTGATATCAAAGCCAATTTCGTTGGAATAGAAATATCAGCCAATTTCCTCTAATAGCCCCATCAAATATTAATGGCAACTATACAACAATAGATCGAGATATTACTCGTAAATTGGTTTGTAACTGATCTATAGCCATAAAATATAATAACTAAATTTGAAATAGTTTGCATTTCTACATAAAATACCTACTTGTATTATATGTAAAGTTTAAAGTGACTCGGAACGAGACGCGCAACGTAACATAATAGCTCCATTGTTTTCAAGAGGCTAGGAAAATAAGATTATAACACTGTATTTGGGAAGTAAATGTTAAACAAATTAGACTTAGTGACTGGCCGGAAATAAAGTTTAAGCTGTAATAAAAAAATATGCTGGTTCTTTTTTCAAAATAAGTAGGTACTTACGTAGAGATCGTCTCACGAAAGACGACCCGCGGACGCGTAGCCACAGTCGCGCGACGAAATGTTGCTAAGCTCTACTATTTTGACCACCCAAAACTTCAATATAAAATAATTGGTGAATATAGATTTTATTTAGTAAATTAAATTAAACATAATATACTTACATTACACATACAGAAAATTATATGTATTGCCAGTTAGTTCCACTTACTGCCGCGGGACTTCTTTCGTGAGACGAACGCTACCTACCTACTTAATCGCAGGTCTATACCTACGTAATATTATGTGCCTACGTACTTTGTGGTATGGAGCTCGTAACCAGTTAATCACAGATTAAAGAAAAAACAAGTGACTTCTAGCTCATACGTAACCGATGAAAGGGTTTTATTTGATGTGTTTATTTTCTTTACGATAGCTTCGGTTGAGGATGATTAAATTAGATTTTTGCTGCACCTTTAAGATGCAACTTTCTTTTTAAGTGCATTTCTTTAAGTTAAGACGTGTCCAAGACGTTTAGTTTACCTCTACTTAAACCAACCTTTTTAGAAAAAGTACGTCATAATAATGAGTTTGTTGTCCTAAGTCAGTAATACAAAGCTAACTTTCATAGGATATGTAGGCAACCATCTTGTGACCAATCTCATCTGCATCTGAGCTAGATTAACCTTGAATTTAAATTAAGACATTTGGCAGTCCTTTACATATCCTCTGGCTTCGGTCACTAGGAAAGCTTCTCTGCCTGGCTTGATGCTACGGTCGCCTTTCTGCATGCCGATATTTAGAGTAGTGCGGTATTTAACAACACAACGGCGGACACGCGCGACCACTTACCACTCGGGCTGCCTGTCGAACGCATTCGCCTCACCCAGACGATAAAAAAGTTTGTAACATAAACATTATAACCTCATTTCTAAAAATCAATTAACTTTTTTATACTACATTGAGTATGTTATTGTTTTGAATTTCGAAAGATCACCGTTCCCGCGCGAAAATTAAAAATGACAATCCCTGCCTGCTGATTACAGATAATGAAATGTTAGCGGCTTGTCGCATCGATTACAGAGTGTAATCAGTGGTGAAGTAAGAGTTCTTTTATTAAATGATGGTTTCTGAAATTATAGGGTTTCCTTCGGCTGCGGTTGCATGGACACTGGACAGTGGACTAACACCGGATATGAAGACAGGACAGTGCAACAGGCAGCGCGCCAAAATGCGGTGACCGTTTAGACCAGTGCTGTGACTCTATGAACAATCGGTTACTGACACTTGTGCCTAGTGACTTCTGAATCCCTTTTGGAGTTTGTGTGTGCACTTCAACTGTAAGATGGTTCTTTTTAAGGTAAGATTTTTTTTTCTCTAACCTCTAACTGGCAGAATGCATGAACAGTGAGATGCCAAAAAAAAACAGATAATGTAATACGGTGCGGCTCTTTCCCTCTCTCTTTCTTTCTTTTTTATCGGTTTAAGTAACTAATAAATAAAATAGCGAACAGTTAAATCAAAACTCGCGGATACAACATTGCAACGTTATATATAATTTCACATGATAACAATTATCATATAGATACCAAATAATATAATATTTATGTTTATTATGGGTCAAATACTGCGTTCCCAAAACATAATACAATAATTTGACAGTGAGGAGTAAATCATGGCATTATTTATGTGGTAAAAAGGGGTCTACTTAAATCTTCAGGTGCTATAGGTATACCAATATGTAATGTAGGTAATAGTAGGTATAGCCCAGTTGACCTTCATAGAAAACAATCATTTTTGACATGATTTCTTTCTTCCTAACTACTAGCTTACAAAACTTTTTCAGGCTGATTTTTCATTGCATACTTACCCTTTCCACCTATATGGCTTTAGTTTACTGTTTAGGGGTGGGTTTTTTGATCCGTGGGGTAACCAATGGTTTAAAATTCTAACAAATTCTTACTATAATGGTCTAAATAGTTATGTTGACAAACTGACAAAGAATTTTTGTCAGTTTTGACATTTTTGTTGTTTTTTTGTAACTTAACTAAGGATCAAAAAACCCACCTAAGATAGAAACTATAGGTACCTATAGGCAGGTACCTACTAAGGATTTCATACAAATATTTTACGATACTTACTCGATATTGAGTAGGTACTTATAGTAATGTAAACAAAAATGTATGTTTTAGATTATATCTGTCTAGATGATATATGTGTTGGTACAAGAGTTACAGTCTACAGAAACTTTGCTAATAAACTTAGGCTGTATATCGATGTCGCACGAACGTCATCAGCCCCATACTTTCCCACAGCTGGGAAGCCTTCTTTAATACGGAGAGAGTGTAGGTCACAACCCACTACGTTGGCTAAGTGCGGGTCGGTGGATGACACAATACAATCATGTGTTCGATTTTGTGACTCTTCAACATGCTGATTTCTTCATTGATGTTTTTTTTTCACCGTTGTAAGGGCGGGTCCAAATTCCACACATGTCCTGGGCCCTAGTTCTGTATGACCACTTTAAGATTCCTTACTTTGTAACCACGCGAATTCCTTGCCTTACATAAGAAATCTGTAAAATCTATTCTCTATGAAATGAAAACGAAACCGCGGGAAATAATTTTGGAATTGGCGTGATTTGAACTGTCAAAAATCATAACGATCCACTGAGACGCGTTCCAAAACATCAACACGTCAAAAGTTACCACCACTTATGTCAATATTTAATCAAAACAAAAATAACTTTATAGTAAAGTGAAGCTATTTCTAATGCTGTGACATGATTTGAACAAGACACGACAACGACGTGGTTTCGTATCGTGTGGAATCTGTGTTTTCATACAAAATTAGGGGCCTGAAAGAAATTGGCGCAGTGCCGAGCTGGATTTGAACTTTGGTGCGTCGGTTTCAAAGTCGCATGAGCTGCCACTGAGCCCCACTTGCTCTATAAGCTACACTCTCTCTACCTTGCTTGCGTATGTTGTAGGTGTACTCATTTGTTTTTTTTTTACAATAGAATGAAAAACGCTAAACCAAACGCTATACCTGCTGCACGTCACCTGAACAGTAGGTAGTAGGTCAATTTTCTGTAAGTAATCTATCCCCTATCTGGTCTGTGGTAATTTGTCTCCAAATTTCAAAAAAGCAGCTCAATTCAAATCTAAACCAAATAAAAAAAGAAAAAAAGCGGTTCATTCCTGTTGGCTACACAAACAAACAGACCACGTTTCACTTTTATATATTAAGCAGGATTAGACAGATAGGTATGTATAATACCTACCTACATAAGGCTACAAATTGATTTCATCCTCATTATATAAACATTCAATAATCTTATTCATATTGTATCTAACATCAGTGACCTAATGACCAATATTAATTAAATTATTTAAACAATTTTCCACATGTTTTGGAAACAACACCGTTAGGTATGGTATTGCTTCAAAAACGAGCCTGCAATACTTGAGCAATACTAAGTTGAAGTTTTATCTTACCATAGTTCCAACATTTTTGGACCAGTTTATGCTATAGTAGGCGTGTCACATATTGTAATGTGACGTAATGCGTTGGTCGTAAACATTCATGTCATTGATAAGCCGGTCCGGTTTCACCGACTCTTGGTTAGTCTTTATTTGTAAGATTTTTTTTTCTTGCTACAAAAACATAAATGCTCATGTTATTAGTTTCTTGAGCATTTTCATAAGTCTATGTTTCTGTTATTTTTTTATTCCTTCCTTTAAGTGTCTAAGAAGCTAATATTTGACCACTACTTACCAGATTTATATATTTTATGAGACGGTCTTCTAATAGATAATGCATATATCACATCTATATTTAGCTAGTTCATATCAGTGTACCAGTGTGAGCTAACTAAATATGAATGTGAGTGTGAGAGACTTGTTCACAAACTCTTTTTGCAAACTTTTCAGTCCAAATGTTACGTAATTATTTAAATTTCTAAAATAAAAAATATTCAAACCACGTCACACACAAAACAAAAGACTATCAGGACAAAAGGTAATAAGTAAAAAAGTAATGGATTATTATTTGCAAGATTAACCTTCCGTCATTTTAATTTATTTAAGAACCTGTGTTGTATTGCATTTCATAAAAATGTTAGCATTCCAGAGGTGAAATATTTAAAATTGCAGACAAGTAACGTAGAACCTAAAACCATTGTAGGTAACATCTTACTGGGATCATGTTTCTCTTTCTAAAGGTTATTTTTTTTAATTCGTAGTTAAGGTAAGCAATGGTTAAAAATGCTAGCAAACTCTAACCAATGGTCATTAGCAATTTTAACCATTGGTTACTTTAACTACGATAAAAATGGGGTTATTCCTGCATGTCCCTTTGCTAGCAAACTCTAACCCAATGGTCAAAATTTGTTAGGATTTTAACCCCTCCCACTCTAAGTTATCACTTAGGGTGGGGTTTTTATCCGTAGTTAAGGTAACCAATGGTTAAAAATGCTAACAAATTCTAAACAATGGTCAAAAAACCCAAACTTAATGGTTAACGAGATTAACAGATGGTGATTACGGAAAGTAGGTACTTTGAGTTACAATTGCCTCCTTTTCCCAAAATGTCACTTGAATTGTACCGTGTTACATTTATGGCAACACGATTTATTATAATATGTTACCCTTTATTGTGTAACTTAATGTAAGCCCTGATGGCATCACACGACTTGTGCAGTAACAATTTATATTATGCCACATTTTTTATGACCTGGGGCCGTACCTCTTAGCGCGATTCAAATGACGACCTAAACTGAACCGCTACAATACAATTTGTACGGTAGGGGTTCAGTTTAGGTCGTCATTTGAATCGTGCTAAGAGGCCACAGTACGGCCCCAGGTACCTATAAGCTAGTGTTTGACCACGATCTCACCTGATGGGAAGCGATGATGTGGTCAAAGGCAATATATAGCACGCTTGTCTACTTTCTTTGTCCGTATTATATACCTATTTACTCTTGACTGGAACAACCCCGTGTTGTATTTTTCTGGAAACACCGATCGAGGTAGGGCATTTCGCACTTTTGCAGTCTTTTATTATTTTTAAGTTCAGAAACTGTTATTCCAACTAGCCACTTACTAAATAGTAAGGTATAGTGAAGATTTAACTTAATGGCGGCTGTGAACTCTGCGTGAAACGCTGCGAAATAGCAACATTAAATGTGCGCAGCCAGCGGAAAGCAGTGACCCAGTGAACGAAAGATGCAGGGGGCTTGCAGCGCACTTCACAGCCGCCATTAAGTTTGAATCGCACTCGGCACTCACTAGCTATATATAAAAAGTGGAGACCACGGACAATTAATGCAGGCGGTTTCAGTACCTAATCACAAAATCGCTGTATACCTACAGGTTTATTTTTAATTTACGTAGGTACCGGAAATCTTTTAGGGCGTAACTCACAGCATTAAAACAAACAACTTTTGTTCTAAGGTTTTTTGTAATCTTAATATTTTCGCCAATTTAAAAGATTGAACTTCGCTTAAAAAACTGTACTTACCTAATTTCCTGTTTTTTGCGTGTTAGACGATAATACAGACTACAGACTATATTGTTCTGATTAATTAGTAGAGTAGAGTATTGACCCGTATCATGAAAAGCTTTTTGCTTGTATTTAACGCAAAAATAATAAAAGTACCTATATAACAAAAAGTTTTTGTACAAATTTCCTTCAATTTTTAAAGTTGTAGAACATAAGCTGTTTATTTCAATGATGTGAATCATGTCCTAAAAGATTTTTGGTAAAATTAAAATTAACCCTGTAATCAACCTAACAGTAATTTTTAGTAAACACACAATCAAACTAAACTTGAACTGTTAATAATACATAAATTAGTGTAAATTTCCACTTAACATGATTACCGCGCCTATCCTAGGTTTAGCAAGCCTATTAATAAACGCATTAATCACTCAAGCGGAGTTTACAGTGCAACATTTTAATTTTCGTGACCACACATCATTTCACCAACCACGTGTTTGAGTGATTAATTAGCTTTAATTAGCCCACAGCGTGAGTTAAACCTCAGCTCCCATAGACAGGTGACCTGCTAAACAGTCTGATTCGGGTATTATAGTAGCTAATATAACCGTCATTCTGTTTAATATTAATTAAGATTTTTCTATTAATCATTAATTTCTTCTTAACTCACGCATTGAAATCGAATAAGTAATAAATTTATTTTTCGTTTAAAAAGTGTCAATTTTGTAGAGCCTACTTGTAAGTATGGACGAGTGTTAAGATATTACGTACATTGTTTCAATTTCGCTCCTACAAATGTGAGAGCTATTATAAAACAAAAGGAGATTGGTCTACTTTCTGTCTGAATAATATGAACGAATTTGCTCAATTTCACCTCTATAAATGTGAATAACGAGCTTATTTTAAAGCAAAAGGAGATTCATTTTAGCGGATGGACAGACAAGGATTTCTGGAAGAGATTGCGCTGAGTGATAAGACCACCCATTGTAACACTTTGGTTAAGTCTCTTCTAAGTAGCTTTTGATTATTTGTAATGTGGTGTTTCAATAAAGAGTTTATCTATCTATCTATCTATCTATTGTTAGTAATATAAGACGATCTATTTCACATCAACCTTGTATAAATCATAAAAATGCAAATATAAAATTTGCATGCGTTACGTTCGGATCAGCGTCGCAATGCTTATTTACACAACTGTCCCAGAAGCATTATACTTTTTTATAAATGTTCATGTCTCACATAGCAGCCAGGAAGCTCATAAGATGAGACCGATAGTAACCGCTATATGTAACCGCACGTAACATTCTAAGAAAGTGTTGGAATTTTTTAACCACACAAACTGCTCAGAGTAAAAGTTAGTACTCCCGTACCTAAGTACCTGCTCACTCGATGGCAACCAGTTTCATAATAAGGTCTAATCTACTTTTTGCCGTTCACCTGTTTGGCGTAGTGAGGTGCGCCGGAGGCGAGCCGTGCCTCCACCTCTGGCAGCCGCAACGGCCACACGCGGCCATCTACCTCGCACCTGACTCACTTTTCCGCTTTTACTTTCAGGTCGCGCCCGTTTTTCTCCTGGCCCTTTTCGTGGGAGCCGAGAAGAAAATCGAGCTACAAGACATCGAGGAAGACAACCTCAAAAGCGAAAAGCAGAAGGAATACGAGACCTCCGACGTACAGCCACAAAACCTAGGGTCCGGATCGGCACCGCTAGATTTTATGAAAAACGATTTCTTTCGTTTCTTCGATAATACAAATACACTACATAAGCCACACAAACCATACCAGCCACATCAGCCTCATCAGCCATCGCGGTTTGTTCAACAGTACGCAGTATCTGAAGCACCTGAACGAGCTTCGGTGCAGGTCGCTCCTAAAGTCCAGTACAGCCAGCCTGCTCCACAGCAGGCGATGGTCGGCTATCTGTCTAATGTCCCGATGCAAATATATCTAGTCCCGCAGTATTACAATGAAGCAGACCAAGGAGCGAATAGGCAAGCTAAAGTACAATACACGACAGGAAGTCACTACACGTCCGCAGCGCATCACGTACATGGAAGCCCCCAAGCGCCTGCTTACCCGTCGGCTCCAGAAGCACAAACACATACTAATTATATAGAAGTGCCGACTTACGTGGCCCCTACAGCACAGAGTTACGTTCCGCAGTACTCACCTACGCCAGTAACGTATGTGAGTTACACCCATCAGCCAACGGTCGCTGCAGCACCGACTGTTGCACCCGTGGTGACATACCAGGTACCGGTAGTGCAGTATCCCGCAGCCGTTATCGCTCCACAACCCACCCCCAAAAGCTATTACCAAAACACGCATTATCAAGATACCAACGCGGTAGAAGAGCTGCATGAAGTAGACGAAAGTCCGAAAGAATATTCTCACACTGACGTAACGTACTCGAAGGCTCCTAATAATTATCCACGGTTTTACTCCCCTAGACCTCCTCCGCGAGATGAATATAGACACAATCAAATTCAAGAATTGCCGCATCCGCATTCACTTCTGCTGAAGGGATCGCCTCCTCATCTGGCGCATATTCCGAAAGCTTTGCCTGTTTTCAGGCCCTTGAATAAACCGGTGTATGGTCCTCCGCCATCTCATCCTGGTGTTCTTGCAGCGAGGCCGAGTGAACATTACAGTTCTTTCAAGAGACGGCCGACGTCACTCTTGGATTCGTACATCCCATCGAGTGTTCAGATAGAATACATGAAAAGAGGTTTCACAAATGATCCTTTGCAAGCATACGAGGATCTTTCAAGTGGTCGCCACTTATTACACTCACCGGCTCCTAGACATTTAGAGCGAGGCTTCCTTCCCAACCAAATGTACCACACAGGTGGTGGTGGTGTCACTTTTGGACACTATAAAAGGGCATCCAAGATAGATAAGACATCGCATAACTAGATTTATAGACAGACCAAACCCTATGTATGTTACATTATAAATTTTAATGGAGGTGAATGAGTAATATAAATTATTATACTTATGTTTAGTTTTAGCTTCCAGCGAGACTGGTGCAATACGATGAGTTTGCATAATTGTAAAATATTTTGTTATAATATTTATTATGTACAAATGTACAATAGACTATTCAATAAATCTTATTAATATTTTTAAAATGAAACAGTGTAATTGCTTATGTTCATTTTTGAAGTGATAGCTATGTTGTATAATACAACGTTGGTAGTTACTTGTTATTATTTATGAATAAATATTTTAACTAGTAATCAACAAAAAGGTTTTTATGATTTATCCAAAATAATATTAAACGGTACTGACAAATACGATTCTTGGCTTAAAATTATTTTAGGAAACAATTTTTGCAGTTTAAAATTATAAAGTAGGTACTTATTAACAAAACAAAATAAAGTGATTTTAACTATTAATAATAAATATTTAAAGAGAGCGCGAGCTATACGATAATAAGCAGATTCCATACTGCAATAAAATATTGTATTGTATTTATAATGTTTCTTAAATGAAGCCCTGAGTTTGCCTTATACTATTATTTATTCTGTGTCGTATAATAATCGTGGTAGATATTTAATAAAAAAAGTTGAAAGATTCCTAAGAATGTATGGCTTCTTACATGGTCAACTAAAGGTTTCCGCGGATCTACATGTGGAGCTGAGCTGTGGGTCCAAGCGGAAGGAGCCAATTTTGGTAACAAAAAATGAATGAAATCATGCACTGTCTCCGATCAGCATAAATAAGTCCTCGTAGGAATATACCTGATCAATTAAGGTGCAAAACATATACATCAGATCGTAAGTTATTTTTTAGATTACTTGATTACAAATGCAACAAGCAGATTGTCGCAAGAGATATCGGCATCATTTCTAAAATCACGCTCCTTGTTTCTTCTTCTTCTTTGTCCTTAGAATGACTGAGTATTTAAGATAAACGCCTTCTGGCCTTACGACGACGATAAAACTACAATAACAACTGGGGTGGCTTAAAATCTTAATACCACAGGATATAAAGCATGGGTGCTTTTAAACAGATACATGGCGAACCTTAGTACAATAAATATAAGCTGAAAAAAAATCCTTGTTCTTTTTGATAAAAACTTTTTTAAATTCAAAACATATTTCAATCTATCGATCGATAGTGTGTAGTAGTCGATTCAATCTATCGATAGTGTAGTAATGAATATATAAATAAATAATCACGTGTGGACATTATACACAGCGCCATCTAGCCCAAAACTAAGCATAGCTTGTACCATGTGAACCACAGAGTAACTTAGTTTTTTTCTCTAATCTGTGATGTGAACCAGATAACTGATAGAATACTTAGATACTTTTTGTTTGTTAATGCATAGGTACATAGAATTCAGTGAATCATCCATACCTACCTATAGTTCAGAAGGCAGAGCTACTACCAATCTCCTTAGCGAAATAACACTTGAAAATATAGAATTTCAGGAAACAATCGTCATAGTTAAATTCTCAAATAATATACTTAGGTAAGTACCTAAATGATATTATGACTGCGCATGGATTTTTTATAAAGTTATAATATTAGAGCGCTTCTATAGTAAAGCAATCATCATCAGCCTGAAGGCGTCCACTGCTGACCATAGGCCTGCCCCATAAAACGCCACGTTGGACGCTTATCATACCCCTATGATAAGCGTCTAGCAAGATTTGCCTTAAAGCCGATTGAGTAGAGCAATAAATAGATGTAAATATTAGGCGAAAAGTAGATTATGGATATAATTATACATACACGCACAGAAATATGATAAGAAATATGAGTAATTTACATTTCTAAGTACATGTATATAATTATACGTATACACTCACAGAAATTCAAATCAAAGGTGGAACGTTTCACTAGCACGGCAAACTCAAATTTTCTTGCGTTCTTTTGACAATAATAGCTTAATTACTCAACGTGATTGCATAAAAACTAATTTTGCGCAAATAAATAGAATGTCAATAGACTGAATAACAAAGACGAAATTTGTTTATTGCCATTTGTCGCTAAACCAATGATATCTAGGAGATAATTTTAATTGTAATTTGTTGATACATTCTATTTATTTGCGCAAAATTGTTTTTCATGTTTCACGTTGAGTAATTAAGCTATTATTGCAAAAAAAAACGCAAAAGAATTTGAATTTGCCGCGCTAGTGAAACGCTCCACCTTAAATGATAAGAAATACGAGTAGTTCATAGACTCTACTACATGACGTAGAGTTTCCTATTACTTTTTTTAATTGACTATATATTTCCAACTTCGGGAAGGTTGAGACTTGATCTTTTTATATTTGAAAATGAAATAGTGCATCTACTAATTAAAGTTCTACTTACTTAGTTGCTTTGCTACATTTTTGCTATAAGTTAAGTCGTAGAAGTGTTCATAAAAAACGTGTAGGTGTCTGTTTTGCTTAATCAGAATTATTAACATAGCATACCTTTTAAGGAACACCAAAGTAGAAAATATTCGCTAGTTTTTGCAACATTACGTGAAGCATTACGCAATTTCGCTAAGGAGATTCCTTTATTCGTGTGTTGGTACATTTTTGTCATTGAACTGCCATAAAAATCTAGTTAAAATATGTAGATCTATTGAGAACTAACGTTAATAATACCTATCTAAATAGTAATTAATATGCATTTAAACTAATGAATTAGAAGCTTAGTTTGACACAACGTTTAGGACATTTCAATGCGATGATGATTTCGTCATAAGGTTGAATAACATTATTTCATGCAGAAATATAGAGAGACTCATGTGTAATATATGAATTATTTAACCTTTGCACTTCTTTGAGGAAAAATCCCTCAGCTCTTTTCAAGATAAGAATATTTAGAAATATTCAGTTAATTATTAGCATTAAGACATTCGCTCTTGAATATAGACTAAAGCAATTTAAGTAAAACACGGAGTGTAAATGACCTATTTTGTTAATGAGTTTTTTTATAGGCTCCCTTATTTCTAAGGCAAAAGGAGTTTGTCGCTAGTTCAACTGAAACTTTCATTTAATAAGAAAATGATATCTGAAAAAATAGTCGTTTTATTTTCTACGAATTTCGATGATGTTGATGGTAAGATGATGGTGAAGCTACTTAGGATCTGAAACATAATCGTATCACCATAAACGTAATACTTACTTATAAATAAATACGTTTTACAAATAGAAATAAGCTCATGAAAACATTTGAAAAAACCTATGCAAGGTTGGATGCACAAACCTAAAATATCTTGTTGGGTGAACAATCTTAGGTGGAACGTTACACTAGCGCGGGAAATTCAAATTTTCTTGCGTTCTTTTGCCAATAATAGGTTAATTACTCAACGTGATTACATGAAACCTAATTTTGCGGACTATTATTGGCAAAAGAACGCAAGAAAATTTGAATTTTCCACGCTAGTGTAGCGCCTTTTTTATTTAAAATTGACAACGTACATAGTTTATTACAAAGCTATGTTTTACAAGTAAGAGTCGCCATCTACCTAATACCAGTGAATGTACATAAACAAACTGGTAATCAAAAACGTTCATCGATAAACTTGGAGTATTACCAGCCACTCTGATGCCACATATGCCAGCATACTTTCACTAATCCTAATACAGATGCATGGGTAGAGGTGGCAGCACCGGTGGTAACTATTACATTTAAGAAAAAATTTATGGTGGAACTGCAAAGCCTTTCTATTTGTGTTGAGTAGCTGCAATAGCTAGCAGTTCAGTTTGAAGTTGCTAGAGGGCACCTTTATCGTGTAAGGTTACTCACCCACTGGTGCAGAGGCCCGAAAGGGCCTACCGCCGCCGGGGCGAGATAGTGAATACTAGCGCGACCCTATCTCGTTTTAGTGGGTTTACATACCCTCGTGATGGCAAGTGCGAGGGCATTTCCCCCCTTCAAAAAAAAATTAAAAGGGCACCTCTATCGACTAGCAGATCTCAAATTACTGTTAAAATAATAAGATACGAACAAAAGTATTCTATGAAGCAGGATGACATTTATAGAAAAAAACCAAAGATAGACAAATAAATTTAGGCAGTAGGATAGGGTAGGTAATATATACTAGTACTGTATAGTACGTAATAAAATTGCTTTACGATCTGGCAAAGCGGTGGTACCTAGGTACTTAGTTGCAGAAAGTCCTAATACATTCTTGTTTAATATTACAAATTGAACTGCGTAGAAGAACCCATATCAAAACAAGTTTTAACATCACCGATTTCATCGGCGATTTAGTGAAATGGTTACGCAGATAACGCGTTACTTTTCACCGCGAAGAGCCATAAAACGGAGTCTTACGGCTAAAATTGACCAGGTCATATTGTATTTTTATAGCTACTTACTTAATTTTATTACCGTGACCTCATAACCATAAAAGTAACCCCATAACATGTGCGTAATTTTCTTCAGCTTTCCTGACATCAAAGTTTTTAAAACTGATATATTTTTATCTGTTGGCGTAGGTAGAACTCACGGGTTGTTCCTGTTGTCCCCTACGTTTTCGGCCCCATGGGGGACAACAGGAATAAAAATTCCTGTTGTCCAACGTGGGGGATAACAAGAATAAACATTCCTATGGTCCCCACTAATATAATAATCATATTAAAAATTATGACACGGTGACGCTGACGAAAAAAAAGGGTTAGCGTACTAAAAAAACATAAATATATTGATCTCAATTAAGAGCTTTGAATGATATACCTACCTATGTACAATATTACAGTCTCATAAAACATACCTATTATAAGAGATGCTTAGCTAACTTGCCTCGTTAACTTTGCAATGTAGATTCGTTAAGCATGACTAGCTCCGCACCGAATCACCATAATCATAATTTAATTCTGACATCTTCGTACTTCGGTTTACGTAAAACCAAATTACCGATGAGTTATTCATCAACTTGACGAGTTGGGCCGTGCGTTAAACATTATGCACCGGAAGGCGGAAGTCAAATTACTTAGGTTTATGACAATGATAAAATGTGTGACATTTCATGCTACTTTGAGATTTGGCTAATGGATTAAGTAGCCTACACGTTTTAATAAATATAGTATTCTTCTGCTAGACTATTAGTCTCTCACTCTCTGGTCCCTCATTAGGTACTGAGGATCATAGTCACAGGATCTATCCATCATCATCATCATCAGCGTGAAAACGTCCACTGCTGAACACAGGCCTACCCCAAGGGAGCCACTTGAGCGGCTGCTTGCTTTGGTTGCTTGCTTGTAATGCTTGACCTATCCGATTTAACCAAATGCTATATTTATATGAGCAAAAAAACTGGATAAAACAGATGAAAGTTGAAACCATCCTTAGCATTAGCACCCCTATGAAGAAGAAATAATTGGTTTGAAGAAATAAAGATCTAGATATTTTCGAAAACTGTGGTACTTGCAATAAATTATAGCCCAGAGAAGACCGGAATGAGAATCTCATTTTGCTGCTGGGTGTACTGGTCGAGAGGATTCCCTCTCATTCCCCTTCATTCTACTGATGGGTGTACGGATCTGGCAGAATCCCACTTCATCCCGCTAGTATAGGTGTACGTATCTGGAAGAATTCCACTTCATCCAGCTGGTGGGGGTACGGATCTGGAAGAGTTCCACTTTAACCCACTAGTAGGTCTACGGATCGGGAAGAATTCCCTTCATCCTACTGGTGGATGCACCACGAGCCATGAGCCCACATAACACGGAAAGTAGCACAGTTTAAAAAAAATCTCTTGATTTATATATTTTGGGATGATCGTGACTACATTGATTTTTCTATAGTTAGCTGTATTATTTACAAAAATCATCATCATCATCATCATCAACATCCTGAAGGCGTCCACTGATGCACATACGCCTCCCGCAGAGCACGCCACCTTGAGCGGCTGCTCGCCTCCTGCATCCATCGGCTCCCCGCGGTTTCCACCAGATTGTCGGTCCACCTAGTGAGGGGCCGACCTGCGCTGCGTCTTCCAGTTAATGGTCACCACTCAAAAACCTTTCTTTTCCATCGGTTTAGTAAGTCGGTTAAGGGTATCAAAAAAAGCCTTACTGAGCTGGCAACGCGTCGACAACGCCCCTAGTGTTGCAGATGTCCATAGGCTACGCTTACCGCTTTCCATCAGGCGAGCCGTATGCTTGTTTGTCGCTCTTAATATAAAAAAAAAAAAATAGTTCTGCGAACGATGTGGCCTGCACATTGCCGTTTCAACTTCCTTATTCTACGAGCTACAAAAATAAAAATTTCTATTTTTCTAATTAGTGCCAGGTGTAGGGTAAAAAACAAAAACTATTAGGCACCAAAGATAACTGTAGGTAGGCACAATTAGCACTGACCATTGACTAATTAGGTAGTATACCCACAGCTATCTATACCTATAGTACATCGATTACTAAGTGTTAGATCGGTACGTTATCGATATATTCATAAAGATGTAGGTCTTGATTTTTCAATCATGATCGATCACAATATCGATACGTAACAGTATCACTTGTCAACATAACTCTAGAACAAGATCTGTGTACGTATCGCATTACATAACAGACTGATATTATAGCACAGAGTATAAGTAGGTAGTTATTTCTCTCGTGTGACAAATAAAGTGAGATCTAAATGCGCGGAATAGATTCATGCTCATAAATAATGCATTGCGAACGTGCGCACGGTTATTACACCCAAATTCGTGCATGCTAAGCGAAATGAGATGCTTCATCTGTGGAAGAAAGTGAAACTATGGCAGTCGGGTGCATTTAACTGTTGCGCGGCGTCTGACGTGCGTAGAAACGCTATCGAACGCAGTAGCCTAACTCTAAAAATACCACTAACTTTAGCAGTAATGGTTGCATGAATTTAGGAAATACCAATATACCTACTACTAATGTCTTGGGAATATATACCCCACCAGTGAACTACGTCAACTATAGTGCTCCTTCATAAAAAAGGCAAAAAAGATAGTATAGCAAACTACAGACCCATTAGCCTGATGTCTAACGTTTACAAAATATTTTCTAAAGTACTGCTAGATCGTTTAACAAAGACTTTGGACGAAAACCAACCCAGAGAACAAGCCGGTTTTCGCAATGATTTTTCAACAATTGATCACATACACACAATAAAACAAGTAATTCAGAAATGTAACGAATATGGCATTACGTATTATTTGGCATTTGTTGATTATAATAAAGCGTTTGACTCGTTAAAACACACAAAAATATGGGATGCTCTAGCAACACAAGGAATTACCAATAAATACATACGATTAATCAAAAATATATACAAGAACATGAAAGCAAAAATAAGAACAGAAAGAGTAGGAGAATACTTCCCTATAAAAAGAGGAGTCAGACAGGGAGACCCACTATCACCGAAACTTTTCTCGGCAGTACTTGAATTTATATTTAGACGTCTCGAATGGGGCAAATATGGACTAAACATCAACGGAATGCAATTAAACCATCTGAGATTCGCAGACGATCTGATTCTAATCTCTCAAGATCCAAGAAGCCTACAAGAAATGCTCGAACAGCTTGTGTACGAAAGTGATACAGTTGGACTCTCAATGAACACTACAAAGACCAAAGTAATGACAAATTTTGACATAATCCCCATCACAGTCAACGGCACCATCATAGAATATGTAGAAGAATATACATACCTCGGACAGATATTATCACCAAAAGACCTTACAACAAAAGAAATAAATAACAGGGTACAGCTAGCATGGAAAAGATATTGGTCCCTTAAGGAAATTGTCAAAAATCATCAGGTACCACTCAAAGCTAAGAAAAAAGTATTTGATTCATGTATCTTACCCGTAATGATATATGGATGTCAAACATGGAGCTTAACTAAACAAAATATGCGTAAGCTGGAGACCTGTCAACACAGTATGGAACGAAGCATGCTTAACGTTAAGTTAAAAGACAAAATAAAGTTAGAAACATTACGAAATCAAACTAAGATTAAGGATGTCTCCTACCATATAAAAAAACTAAAATGGAAGTGGACAGGTCATATGATAAGGAGTAATAAAGAAAAATGGGCTAAGGATGTAACAGAATGGTGTCCCAGACAGAATAAAAGAAGGAAAGGGAGACAGCGTGTCAGATGGGAGGATGATATTCGGAAAATCGCTGGTGTTACTTGGAGAAGGATGACCCATAATCGAAAAGTATGGCAAGCTTTAGGGGAGGCCTATGCGGGAACGCAAGACAATCTCAATACCGGTGTTTAATTATTTTACTAACTGTCATATATTCATGTATTATATTTTAAGATTGTTGAATCATCATCAACAGCCTGAAGACGTCCACTGCTGAACATAGGCCTCCCCCAGAGCACGCCACCTTGAGCGGCTGCTCGCCTCCTGCATCCATCGGCTCCCCGCGGCTTTCACCAGGTCGTCGGTCCACCGAGTGGGGGGCCGGCCTACGCTGCGTCTTCCGGTTCGTGGTCGCCACTCGAGAACCTTTCTTCCCCATCGGTTGTCAGTTCTACGAGCGATGTGGCCTGCCCATTGCCACTTCAACTTACTAACTCTAAGAGCTATATCGGTCACTTTAGTTCTCCTGCGGATCTCCTCGTTCCGGAGCTTATCTCGCAGGGAAACACCGAGCATAGCTCGCTCCATAGCTCGCTGCGCGACTTTGAGCTTACTAATGAGGCCAACAGTAAGAGACCATGTCTCAGTTCCATAAGTCATCACTGGCAACACACACTGATTGAAAACTTTCGTTTTCAGGCTCTGCGGTATTTTGGACGAAAAGATAGGACGAAGCTTCCCGAACGCTGCCCAGCCGAGTTGGATTCTTCGCGCCACCTCTTTGTCGAAGTTGGACCTACCTAATTGGACAATCTGTCCTAGGTAGACATACTTGTCGACAACTTCGAGAGTATCGTTCCCAACAATTACCGGTATAGGTGGAACATGAGCATTAGACATGATCTTTGTCTTGTCCATATTCATCTTAAGACCAACCTGCTGGGAGACTCTACTGAGATCGTTGAGCATGGTGCTAAGGTCCTCGAGCGATTCCGCCATTATGACTATATCATCGGCAAAACGAAGGTTAGTGATGTACTCGCCATTTATGTTGATGCCAGATCTTTTCCACTCCAAGAGCTTGAAAACATCCTCCAATGCGTTTGTGAACAGTTTCGGAGAAATAACGTCTCCCTGTCTCACGCCTCTTTGCAATGGAATTTGTTCCGTACTCTGGTCCTGTAGTCGGACTGACATAGTGGCCTTACTGTACAAACACTTCAAAACTTCGATATACCTATAGTCAATTTGGCATCGCTGCAAGGACTGCAGCACCGCCCAAGTCTCGATTGAATCGAAGGCTTTCTCATAGTCCACAAACGCTAGGCATAACGGCCGATTATACTCTTCGGTCTTCTGTATAATCTGGCGCAGCGTATGGATGTGGTCTATGGTGCTAAAGCCTTTTCGGAAACCGGCTTGTTCGGGAGGCTGGAATTCATCAAACCTGCGTGCGAGACGATTCGTAATGACTCTCGAAAACAGCTTATACACATGACTCAAGAGCGAGATGGGCCTATAGTTCTTCAATAAGGTGTTATCGCCTTTTTTGAAGAAGAGCACCACCACGCTCTTGTGCCATGCCTCTGGCGTTATACCTTCAAGGATGACAGAATTAAATAACTTCTGGAGGACTAAAAGTACCGGTCTACCACCCGCTCTCAGAAGTTCGGTCGTAATTCCATCTTCACCTGGTGCCTTGTTGTTTTTAAGCTGTTTGAGGGCCATTCTAATCTCGTACAGGCTGACGTCCGGGATATCTTCGGTATAGTGTCGGACTAACTTGGCTCTGATGTCCTGAGCTGTGTTAGTAGCGGGCTTACGTGTCGAGGTGTATAACTGTCCATAGAAGTTCTCGATCTCTCTCAGAATCTCAGGCTTGGATGAAATGACGCTACCATTTTCGGTCTTCAGTTTTGTCATTTGGTGTTGCCCAATAGACGAATCCTTTGCGAACACTTTAGAGCCTTGGTTCCGCTCAATTGCGGCCTCAATACGTGAAGTACTAAGAGCACGCAAGTCGTGTCGCAAGGAACTCCAGATTCGTCTATTGAGTTCACCGTAGGCTGACATATCAACTGAAGACTGCAGCTTCATTTCGCTCCGGTCGGCCATTAGCTCAAGAGTTTTTTCTGAGAGCTTTTGAGTCTTCTTTCGGCGTTGGGTCTTAAAGAATTTCGATCCAACAGCTTGGACAGTTTCCACCAACCCGTCGTTTAGCTCGTCCACTGTGTTACAGTCGGCTAGGCACTGGAAGCGATTTTGGAGTTCCAGCTGAAAGCCTTCGGGGTTTTGGATTTGGACAGGATTTGGACGGAGCGTAGACTTCACCAGACGTGACCTTTCGAGCTTAACATTGATATTCAATGTGCCTCTAACAATACGGTGATCGCTACCGGTTTTCACCTTGCTGATCACAGAGACATCATCGAATATGTGCTTCTTGGTCGTCATGATGAAGTCTATCTCATTTTTAGTGGAACCGTCGGGACTTATCCACGTCCACTTCCTGGATGGCCGCTTCTCGTAGAAGGAGTTCATCATAAAGAGTCCCTCCTTCTCCATGAAGTCAGCCAGCCTCTGTCCTCGAGGGTTCCGCTGCCCGTATCCAAATGGCCCCACTCTCAGCTCATCGCTATTCCTTGTGCCCAACTTCGCATTGAAGTCTCCCATCACAACGGTGAAGTATGTTTCGGAAGTATGCATGGCTTCGGATATGTCCTCATACATAGCTTCTACTTCATCGTCTGAGTGTGCCGATGTCGGCGCGTATACCTGTATAACCTTCAACGAAGATTGTTGAATAAAGGCTATTATTATTATTATTATAATGTCTTGGCAGCTGCTAATGATGTAGGAACTCCTATGTACACAGCCTATGTAACATTCGTGAGCGAAACAAAAGAAGGCTATAATAAGCCTTCTTTTGTTTCGCTCACGAATATTACATAGGTAATAGGAGAGCTGAGCAGTAACTCTTAGGAGGTTACTCTTTATTTGCTTAAACACTTTTGTCGTCGACAATATCTTCAACCTCAAAAAACGTGTTTTGACAGCATTTATCGTTTGTTTTACGCTCAACTTTTTGATTGGGATCAGATGGGAGCCCAAAATAATATTTTGGGTATTGGTTGCAAAAAATAATAGGTGGGATCCGTTTCGTGGGATCCGTTGGGACCTACCCATTCGTACAACATTCGTACACTTTTAATAAATGCCTAATGCACATCTACAGTAAATTTTAGTCTTTGTGCATTTTAGGCTTTCCGCTTTTTAGTTAACCTGTATTCGTAGTCTTTTTGCTTTGTAGGCAGTCTGATCATAAAGGAGTTTGATAGCTCCTAAGTTCGCGCTTATCTCTCTAGCCCCCGGTTTCAAACTTGTATCAAGTCATCACACTAAATACTGTACGCTCATTGGTTGAAGACCGCTGATGATCAACAGGCAACCAATGAGCTTTCAGTATTTGGTGTGCCAAGTTGACACGAATTTGACAAAATTACGAGAACCCGGGGAAAGTGTTGCTTAGCTAAGTTGTATTTAAATAGACTTTAGCGCAGACGGGCGTTAAGAGGAGACAAATCTAAAAATATAATAAAACTGTGGTAGCTTATTAAAATTTCCAATTTTATTTCCATTTCATAATATGTTAACTGCTCCAGTCAGTGATTTGTTTATATTATATTATAACATATCTTCCTCCGGTCGGCTTGGTCCACTTCTTAAATTGCTCATTTCCAAAATTCTCATCTACCTAATTTGTCTTGATCCTAACTCGTCAATTTCCAAAGCCGGACACTTGCAAACTTGTTCACTTTCTGATTAATCCTCTTCTTATCTCGTCCATTTCCTAAGTTATCCACTTTCTTTCCTATATAACTTATCTTCTACCTACGAGTATAACGGCTCGTACGTAATTATATAGTCTTCTTTGTACATGATTGCGGCTTCGAAGACTACACGACACGTGCGTACAAAATCAATTAATTGATGCAAACATTCGTTTTTAGTTAGAAACGAATCGAAACAAATGATTTGGTACTTGAATACACAAAAGTAACCTTAACACATTTACGTAAATGAATGCATGTGTTTCTAGGCAATCATGTTCTATAATTGGTGTTATAACAGTTTTATGCAAGCGATATCAAATGTCAAATTAATTGCATTAAAATTAGATTACCTAAGTATTATGCACATAAAACACATAAAATTTTATTAAGCTGTAACAGAAGAATGACATAAATAATAAAGATTTAAAGATTCGAACACAATAATAAAAATAAATAAACAAATAATAAATACATAATACATAATAGTGTGCATAGCAAGTGACCGATATAGCTCTTAGAATTACTAAGTTGAAATGGCAATGGGCACTATGGACAGGCCATATCGCTCGTAGAGCTGGCTACCGATGGGGAAGAAAGGTTCTCGAGTGGCGACCACGAACTGGAAGACGCAGCGTTGGCCGGCCTTTCACTAGGTGGATGGACCGACAATCTGGTAAAAACCGCAGGGAGCCGATTGATCCAGGAGGCGAGGAGCCGCTCAAGGTGGCGCTCTCTGGGGAAGGCCTATGTTCAGCAGTGGACGTCTTCAGGCTGCTGATGATGATGATGATGATACTACCATCATCAGTAGCACCAACAGATAGGTACCGCATAAGCTTGCTGCGAGGAACTGCAGATGATGTAACAAACCATAATACTTATGTATGCCAAAGAAAACGTAAATTTTCCTAATACCTAACTTTGACAAATCGTAAAATTTCTTAAAATGTTCTCGTCACATCATTTTAAATAATTTTGACAGATTTGCATGCATAATATTACTGAGGGATTAGTCAGTAGGTACATACTTAAGTTTTTACATAAATACTTTACCTTCTTTCTTATACGTTGAAGTACTTACCTTTAGAAGTTATAAGCCTGGACAACATTTTGAAGAAGAAACATTTTCAAATGCTAGCCTATATCATTGATAAAAAAAAGACAATTAATCGACTTCATGTGGTATAATATTTTGGTCATTCTAAGCAGCTGAGCTTTTTCATATTACTTGAACTACTGACCAGTAACATTCTAGGTCTGTGGACTATGAATATATTTAGAACCTCTTTTAGCTCTTAGACGCAAGTAATGAAATGAAATGAAACATGAATGTTTAAAACCTACGAATCTTAGGGTTAGTAGGTTATGGGTAGTTCCCATCTGTACTACTTACTATTTGTCGTCAATTAGAAGTAAGAAAAAAAAATCAAATTTGTTCTACCAATAGAACAAGTAAAAGTTTTTTTATGAATGAATGACGTGATGAGCTAGTCATTCGCCTGATGTTAAGCGTCACGGCTGCCCACAACAGATTGTAGTATCACTCGGAACTCTAAATTAATATAGTTCAGTGACACTGCACTGCGCACGTCATCCTGAGACTTCACACACCTTAACAAATACAACCCGAACAATTACATTACCTACTAGGCTGTGTGATCAGATCATAAATTCAATTGCCCAGTAATTTCACTAGCTACAATGCCCTTCAAACCGGAACACAGTAGTGCTCGCACACTACTGCTTTGCCGCAAAATAACTGGCAAAGCGGTGGTACCTACCTAGCTAGACGAACTTTGCAGAAAAGTCCTACCACCTTCGCATGCTCTACAGTTCTATGATGCAGGATTTCAAACTTCAGTCTATAATTTTATTATAGTTTAACATTAAACAACCTACGGCGTACGTTTATATTTTACTATTAAAATTTGTAAATAGTAGTAGCTAGTTAGGTAGTGCCAATTTTTGTTGGTTATCAGAGCAATAGCGGTCATTCGGCCACAATTTGTGATTCGGCACAGAATCCAAATGAAAGTAAGGAAGTGGTACGGCACGCTCATTTCATTGTTTTTAGACGCCTTGATTGAAATCATGTTTAGACATCATCCCTTTTGAAAAATATATTACTACTCATATAAGATGTGAAACGTTGTCTGTTTATTTGTTTGTTTGTACCTAAGGCTTTCACTCTAACAGTTTAACCAATTTGGATGAAATTAAATTAAAAGTATGTTAATTTAGAGTTCCGAGTGATACTGCAATCTGTTATGGGCAGCCGTGACGCTTAACATCACGCGAACGACTAGCTCGTCACGTCATACATTTACATTAAAAAAAATCGCATACAGATTAATTATATTATCAGAATCTACTTATGCATAGCACATGCTTTTTTGTCGGAACTTTATATTTACTGGGAGAAAACAGATGAGTAGCGGTCGAAACCGTAAGTAAATTGTAAAAAGTATCCCATTTTCATTGTTCCGTTTTATTCGCTTTGGCATTACCTACCCGTGCTTTAATGTCCCTACCAGCGTCGTCAGTCTGGGACCTAAAAAAATACCGGGAAAATGTTTCAAAATGCGGCGTACACTACTTTTTATTTGTGCTATTATTTGGATAATTTAGAACATTTAAGTGATGAGATGGTTTAATTGTTAACAAAGTAAACTTAAAGAATACTTATAAATGCGCGAGTGGAGCGAGCGCTAAACATTTTTGAAGTAATTTTCCTCCAACTTGAATAGTGCTGATCTGAAGTTGAGCCGAATTTAAACTTTTTAAAACACTGTTTTAAACCAGATTTTTCTGTTAGTTATAGGCAAGTAATTAGATAATTAGCTCGGCTCTCCATTAAAATGTAGAGAATATGCAGCTGGTGTTTGGCTCTGGGTCTGGACCAGCCCAAGGAGAGACCGGCTCACCAGGAAAAGTCTCGATATGCCCTGAGGCCAGACCGACCCTGGCCCCTACGGTTTTGACGTCAGTTTTAATCGTTTATAACATTTCTTAGATACCCTATAACCTAATATGTGGCGTAGGTTACTTTTTACAATTTACTTACGGTTTCGACCGCTACTCATCTGTTTTCTCCCAGTAAATATAAAGTTCCGACAAAAAAGCATGTGCTATGCATAAGTAGATTCTGATAATATAATTAATCTGTATGCGATTTTTTTTAATGTAAATGTATGACGTGACGAGCTAGTCGTTCGCGTGATGTTAAGCGTCACGGCTGCCCATAACAGATTGCAGTATCACTCGGAACTCTAAATTAATATACTTTTAATTTAATTTCATCCAAATTGGTTAAACTGTTAGAGTGAAAGCCGTGGGTACAAACAAACAACGTTTCACATTTTATATGAGTAGGAATATATTTTTCAAAAGGGATGATGTCTAAACATGATTTCAATCAAGCCGCCTAAAAACAATGAAATGAGCGTGCCGTACCACTTCCTTACTTTCATTTGGTTTCTGTGCCGAATGACCGCTATTGCTCTGATAACCAACAAAAATTGGCACTACCTAAGTAGCTACCACTAGGTAAAAAGTTTGATAGTAAAATATAAAGGTATACCATAGGTTGTTTAATGTTAAACTATAAGATTGTAGACTGAAGTTTGAAATCTGCATCTTAAAACTGTAGAGCATGTGAAGGTGGCAGGACTTTTGTTGTGGTAGGTCATTTCAAATTTTTGACTATTCTAAAATATGCCTACTTACATCACTAGTAAGTAAGGTTGAGTAAGCAACATGATTTCATGTTTCTTGTATAGAAACGTAACTTAAACTATGTCTATGTCGAAATATATCCGCTGTTCACAATTACGGAGGTTATGTAATTCATTCAATTATATTACTATAAAAATAAAATGTATGCAAAACTCGAAAAGTAATTGCTGTTATGGAATAGAAGTATTTAGGTTATTTCCAACATTCCATGTCATTAGGATAGGCTACGTAATGCATTTGAATTTAAATTATAATTTAACATTAACATATTGGCTGCTTAGTAGGTGTACTAGTAAACTTTCATGATGGTCAGCTGGTGTCAGAAGAACCTTTCTTCTAGGTTGTTAGTTCTGCAAGCGACGTGGTCTACCTATTGCTCTTTTTAATTTCCTTATTTTGAAAGCTATGTCGATGTCGATGACTTTAGTGACAAGAGACCCAGTACCCAAGTATACCTAGCGAGTGTACCTAGCTATCAAAGCTCCGTTATAATTATGGGGAAGACCTATGCTCCCTGCGGTCCAATTGCACCACTTCTTATCTTGTCCATTTCCAAAGTTGCCCATTTCCTAATTAGTCCACCCCTAGAACGTCCTATTTCTATGTTGTCATCCATCATATCATAGTCTATCCACTTCCAAAAGTGTACATTCCCTATTTGACTGGCCTGTTAGCTCAGTTGATAATACCTAGCTCTGCCTTCTGAACTATAGGTTGTGGGTTCGATTCGCACCCAGGACAAACATTCTTATGGTGAACGTAGGTGTTTGTTCTGTGTCTGGGTGTTATATGGCATTATATGTATGTATTTACAAATAAAAAGTATCTAAGTATTCTATCAGTTACCTAGTTACAATAGTACAAGCTATGCTTAGTTTGGGGCTAGATGACGCTGTGTGAAATTTCCACGCATTATTATTTTACGTATTTACAAATAAAAAGTATCTAAGTATTCTATCAGTTACCTAGTTACAATAGTACAAGCTATGCTTAGTTTGGGGCTAGATGACGCTGTGTGAAATTTCCACGCATTATTATTTTACGTATTTATTTGCATTCTTAAATCTAAGTTATTACAATATTTTTATAAAAATAATATTACAAAAATAGAATACAAAACCTAAACCCAGAGTGCCGCCGGCAGCGGGGCAGGACCCAAGCTACCGGAGCCTTGATCCAACCGTCCAGCGAGAGCCTCTCGAAGTGTTGGTCGAGGCTCTTCGCTATAAGGCCGTTCGCCGAAACGATTATTATTATTAAACTTATTACACTTGTTATTTTCTTATATACTTTCTTCCAATTTCATCCACTTCTACTCCTATACACGGATGAACACGAAATGTAACGTTTTTTTTTATCTCATTTTCTCTTATTTATGACACTTTTTAAATTATAAAATCCATTATGTATACATAATGTTCTATTTTGGTGTCAGTGTTTAATTCCAATACAGACTAATGGCTATGCCTAACTGTCGCCAGATTTTAAGTTATAGATGAATTAATATTTATCTATTAGGAAATGATGTAACAGTTATCCCATTTTAATATATTATATTATTATAACTATTAACATTTTTTTATGGGAATGAATGACGTGATGAGCTAGTCGTTTACCTGATGTTAAGCGACACGACCATCTGCAGTAGTTGCAGTGTCACCCGGAAATTTAAAATAGTAAAGTTCCGCGTGACATTGCACGTGCCACGTGCCACGTCATCCTGAGACATCACACAGTCCATACTCAGTAATCAGACTGTGAAATCAGATCACAAAGTCTCATTTGACCAGTAATTTCATTAGCTACAATGCCCTTCAAACCAATCATTCTAAGGTAGATCATGTTGTGTAGTTTCATTTTTAGAACCCTGATGACAGCCGCTCAAGGTGGCTCTCTCTGGGGGAGGCCTATATTCAGCAGTGGACGTCATCAGACTGTTGATGATGATGATAACTGGTATGGATTTTTTTAAAATGCACGAATAGGCCTACCTTTCACTGCAATGCAACTAACCGCGAGTGCAGTCAAAGGTATAGCACGTTGCCTATGAGGAGCCAAGTCACTCAATGCTTCCTTATTTGAAGGATTTGAAATGTTTACGAGCTAAACATTAAAATTTTCCAATCCTCGTATTAAAACTTAATAGTTTTCTAATCGCTGGTAGATATGTAGGCTTTAATGATGTTTGTTTACATATGACATAATAGGAATGCGGAAGATACATTATAATAAGCTAGTGGCCTGCTATTAATAATTAACAACTTATATCGTAAAGAACAACCGACAACGTATACAACAACAACTTACAAACAACTTATTTTCGTAAAGTAGGTTAATTATTGCATTCATGCAGTAATTGAAAAATTAGTAAAATCGGTAAAAAAATCACGGAGTAATAAGCTTTTAAAATTTATGGAGGAGGGCATCGCCTGTCCCTTTCTCGCAAAACAGAGCTTCCCCATAATTACCATGAAAACGCACTTTGTGAAGTCACATGCCAAAGAGATAGCTACCACAGCTTATAATGAGATACTATTCAGGAGAACGTACTGACGTCACTGCACGTTTGAATGTCTATTCCTGTATTTTAAAATGCTTGTAGTTTTGTCATTTTTTGAGATATTTAATTTTTGTCTTGACAACTGTTTATTTTTTGAGGAGTATTATTAATTTGTGCAATAAAAAAACAACATGACACAAGCCTATTGATTGCAGACTATCTTAGTTACCTAACAGCTTTTACATATTTACTTGATTTCTAAATTTTAAAATAAAGATAAATATAGCCGATTTGCAAAGACCAAAATCTGGTTACTTAAAAAATTAATTGGCATTAGTGCCATCGCTTAACACACATTTGCATTTGCTATCGGTTCAAACCTAATCATATTGCAAAACAATACCACCGTATATGATAATAATAGGTATACTCGTATAGGTATAGTCATAATGATGATAATTGAGGCTTATTAAAGATTGAAAAGCGATCTATCAAACTGGTTCTGATGGTCATTTTGTAACGTACTAAGTATCAATTAGAGATGGGATTATTCAGTAGTCATTTTACGACTTAGCAATACTGATACTTGTACTTTTTGTGATCTAGCCATGCAGTCATACTGCTAATTGCACATTTTGAGATGTGGACTAGATGAGATGAAGTCAAATTGCGACTTATATTTTGAAAAAAAGACGAAGATACAAAAGAAAACGGCAATTATAAGAAAAAAGGAATTACATTACCCTAGGATACTCCCCACGATTTCGTTCAGCTGGCCTCGCCAAACACTCTTTTTCCAAATTTTCTTTCCATAAAAATCTTATAGCCAAATCGACCTAGCCGTTTTCAAGTGATGTATTGACCAGTGAACTGTTCACTTTTATTTACCTATATAGATAGGCCTGCCTTAAGTTGGTCAGGCTTAAGTAGCACCAGTGCTGACAAATTGGTTTAGTGAAGTAATCTATATGACTGGATAATATTATTCAGTTTACTTTTTGCTAAAGTTCGTCGTGTCTAATGCCATTGAGGCAATACTGTATGTGCCAGTTCTGGTTTCTAAATAGTTTGTTTTAGAGTAGACGATTATTTGCCATATTAGCTTTGCATTTCATCTTATCTATCGTATTTATTGGTATAACATTATAATAACGAGCAAAATCACATATAACTGGTTATAAGTATCCGGTTTCATACGCAGCCGAAGCACACCGAAGCGCGTATAACCTGGACACTAACTAGGATTCCCTGTAAATTACGAGCACCATAATCCCATAACATTAAGACTTAGAACAAGATAAGTATTTGCGCATTTAACTGTGCACAAAAACTGGTCCTGTCGCGGGAATTGAACCCGCAACTTCCGGGTTATGAGTGACCTGCTCAACCAACATACCACTGACGCAGTATTTTCTCATCTCTAGCGCACGCGTGTTTCGTCAGTTCATTAACTGTTACGCAAGTGCATTTGTTTTGATTGTTCGTTCTAAAAAGATCTGTAACAATTCAATACTGGACCATTGCGTAATTAGGGCAGATCATTGCATATTATTGCTTCTCATATTATTTGAAGAATTACAATGGTATCCTCGAAGCTGGAAACTCATCAGCTATCAGGTATAGTTTTTTAGTTTGTTTATAATACTAGCTCTAGCGGGAAGTCAATGCGGGCCTTACCGCTTACAGATTTTAGAAGACAGGATTGGTATCAAACTACTATCTGATTCTTATCTCCCTAGGACATACCCACCAAATGCGTAGAACTATATAGGCCGTGTGGCCCCGGCTTGCGAATAGGACCACCCCATCTATTCCCGTGAGTGACGTAAAATAGGGAATATCAACATATTTAAGAGCAAGTTAAAAATGTTGTTAACAAGTAAAGCGTATTACTCGGTATCCGAGTTTATGCTGGAAATTTTTTAACGTTAACGTTAAATTAAAATTAATCGTAATTACATTGCAAAATATACAAATTATTACACATACATTTATGTAATACTAAATAATTTTAATTATAATTAATTAGACCTACGCAATGACTTATAAATTATTATTTATCAATAAAGAATTTGTATCTGTATCTGTATCTGTATCCAGCGAATCGGCAGCAGTATTTTCCTCGGTACATTCAAATCTTCTGAAAAAAACACGTGAAAAAAAGTGACGTTTTATAGGGAGGCCTGTGTCCAGCAGTGGACGTCTTCCGGCTGATGAAGTCTGATATAGCCACAGAATAGATATATAGCACTAGTGTAGCTACGTCATAGAGGGATAAGTGCGAACTTATAGGAGCTGTCAAACTTTAGTGCAGATGAGCATTAGTCTCATTTTCCCCTTCAGAGTTCTACTTAAATTCATCTTAATTCTTTAATCATCATCAACATCATCATCAGCCTGGTGACGTTCACTGCTGAATAGGCCTCCCCCAAAGAGCGCCACTTTGAGCGGCTGCTTGCTTCCTGCAAGCAGCCGCTCCCGGCTCATCGGCTCCCCTTGGTTCTGACCAGGTCGTCGGTCCACCTAGTGGGGGGCGGCCTACGCTGCGTCTTCCAGTTCGTGGTCGCCACACTCGAGAACCTATATTATACTAAGTAATGGCTAAGTTTAAACTTACCTTTTCAAATCACTGTTTCAGTCATAAGAAAGTTGTAAGACTATCGTCTACTGTTATCAATGCACAGATACATAATATAGCTACCGCTCACACATATTACGGAACTATATATTCTGTGTCTGTTTGTAGAAAGTCTCAAATGTATGTAATTTACTCGGCTTCCTAGCCCTTCGTACCGATAGTGATATAGCGTTAGATCTTCTGTATAAGAATAAACATACCTTATACTTCAAAGATAAGTAGCCAATATTATTTTACTTTACATGGTTTTAGGGTAAGCAACATTTTAGTGGCATATCTATTGTCTATACTAAGTTCGTAATCTAATATAGGCTACACCTACACGGTGACCTCTTCCTATCAGAAGGGCCATATGCTAGTTCAAGTAATTTACCACAGCACAAAAAATAGTAAAAAAGGTTAAAAAAGTGTTAATATTTTCACATATCTGTATTTTGAGCTTTTGCTTAGTTGCTTGCCTTTTTACCTGATTAGCTGACCAGCCTTGGTAGCTCTAGGTGACAGCTGCTACCGTGACAGAGCAAGCTCTATCACTCATTCGATCAGTGAAATAATTTTACGAATCGCTTCAGTAGTTCAAAGACTGCGTCGCTATCGCGGCTAGTATACAGTCTAAATGTTCTTTGTAGTAGACAATGTAGCTAGTTTACTAGTTTTAGTAGTGTAGTAGTTAGTTTAAAGAATAAAGGAACAAAACGTACTTTGCCTTTTGTAATATCACCAAGATATATTATGAAAGCTTAGACTTGATAATTCGGTATCTATAGATATGGATTTTTCATGCTAAACATAATCATTAATGTTATGTAAGACAAATATAAATATATAAAGAACAGTATGTAATAAATAATGTTGACCATGTCGTACAGTGAACTCAAACACTGTATAACAGCATGAATGTAACATTACTTTAATTAATTCTCGTGTAAGCATGCAAGTAATTGCTCTATAAACGGTTACGTAATCTTAATTAGAAGTTTAGAAGGAAGCAGTCTCTTTCCGCACGTAAATATTATGCGACAGTTAAAATATTAATAGTTGGAGAACCAGAGGCTTCGTGGTATAAGATGGTTTGATCTTTTTAAATATTTAACCAACTACCGTTCGCACCTCAGAAATCCAAGATTTCTTTAGAGTCGGGTCGGTATTTTTCATTAATCCAAGAAATGTCAGCCACAGGCTACTAAGAGATACTAATGTCGGCCAATATGACTAGTGCAGCTTTTAATTGTGAATCAATTCTTATGAAAAACTTCAATATTCGACTGGTTAAAAGATCTGCAATGTGAAATCAGAGACACGTTTAAGACCTGTCACTTATTCAGTTGGTTTTGGTGGGATCCGTTGGGACTTATAACCCGTGCAATACAGTAGTGCTATTGACTAACTAGCACCTAGCTGTATTACACCTTAGCTTTTACAGCGTCCACCTCCTCAACTTTCCCGGTCGAGGGTCCCACCATTGTTTCCAAATTCACAATTTGCATTAAAAGTACACATAATTTGTTACGTGGAGTATATGTGGCGGAACCGTTACGTGATGCAGATGAATGTGATCAAGTGAATCTTGCGGTTGTAATCTATTCTGACGTTGAGAGATTCTATGAGAATTGCTATTTGTTTTATGATGTCTGCGGTGTCTCGTTTGCGCAACTTTTGGTTATAGGTAGTTTTTTTTTTTTTTTTGTAAATAATAATAAATAGGTTTTTGTTTACATCTCGTCTAATTTCTAGCAAAAATGTGGAACTTGTTCGACGTGTATATATAAAATAGCTATGGTTTTGGAATGAAAGAGTATGACTCAAAAATCCACAAGTCCTTGAACTTGACATTTCAAAATTAGCATACATAGTGTAGGAATTTGTCTACTAATTGATAGACGGCTTGGACTGAATGGTAGACAACAGTTGGATGAGAGACCTGTATTATGGGCTCAGTGATGTACCTTGCAATTTGAAACAGCAAGTTGAAATGTCAATAGGCAGAACACATCGCTCATAGATAACCGATGGGGAAGAAAGGTTCTCGAGTGGCGACCACGAACCGGATGACGTAGCGTAGGCTGGCCCCTACATAGATGGACCAACGATCTGGTGAAAACCACGGGGAGCCGATGGATGCAGGAGGCAAGCAGCCGCCCAAGCGGCACTTTGTGGGGGAGGCCTATGTTCAGTCGTGGACGTCCTCAGGCTGTTGTTGATGATATACCTTGAGGGTTAATACAAATTGATAATGATAATTGTTCATCATGGGCCATACAAGATGTTACTCTGCGCTACTGCAATTTGTCAATACCTTGGTCTACCGTTCATCGATACATTATGGTTACATACAACGTCTTCATGCAATAAAATAAGATGACGGTAAGTTTTGTTTTTACTGTAAATTATATAGCAGTATACATTCTAATGAAGATTGGTCAGTGGTTGCTTAACTCATGGCCTAAGTATGTCCATTAATTTCATTTCATTACGCTCATTAAATCGCACTAATTTAGACACAAAAGCTTGCTCTAAATTTATTCTTACTTAACCATTTAACCACAGCTGTTTAATAGAACTACTCAGCACATTCGTAAGGTAAGTAGTTGCAATACTCTCTTGCAAGTAATTATTGTATGCGAAGATTTCCTCAATTTATTCTCACTTATGCACTCTCAAATGCTAAATTATTGTGAAAACCGAACTGATATTTATGTTATGTTCGCGGAAATGTAATCTTAGCATCATTAAATATTGCACGCAAAAATCTTGATCTCAATTCATAATAATTATACTCGTTTCTGATATATAAAATACACGTAGGTAATCATAGAAACTAATATGATAATGGTCTACTTATTACTATAGCAAGGAGGACCCCGAAATTGTAAGGACTAAGTGTAGAACTATTTGCATCAGAATGGAAGGAGGGAGTGGCGCTCTCTGGGGAGGCCTATGTTCAGCAGTAGACGTCTTCAGGCTGATGATGATGATGATGATGATGGAAGGAGGAATAATACAAAAAAATCATAACTGTGCTATCACATAATGACATAATGTACCATAATTAACCCAAAGTGATTATGTTTAGAAAAAAAATGAGCGTTTGCCTAAAACCTAAAAAAACCCTATATACAATCGTAACACAGGTATGCTACGAACAATTTTTTTTTTGAACGGGCTAATGCTGTTGGTTTCTACCGACCTTTACAGCGTCACCGGGCGAGAGGGCAGGCGCTTAAGGCGCCCGACCGTCAAAACTGGAAGGCAACTAGCACAAGGGCACCCCTGGGGTGCGAGCCTCGGCTTGGGCCGTTGCCGGGATAAGAGGATCGAGAAGGCTACGTCCACTGGAAGAGTGGACCCCATGGAAAGTCGCGACCGTTCTAGCTAACCTACGGGGGGTACGTCGACCTCGCCGGCGGGGTCGGTGTCTGATTGTGTTACGCTGGTATCCTATACCGGTGCCGAAAGCGGTACCTGAGCCAGAAGGGCTAGACTGATCCGGTGATTTTTGTACAATGGTAGTGATGTATGGGGTGGGTCCCCATGCCCATAAGATGCACTACTTCTGGATTTTCACTTGGCAATAATTCCTGAGACACCGTGCTTTGAATTGCGTGTCACTCTCATAGAAGATTTTATTACATTTTTAACAAAGGAAGGCTTTAATGATCCGTGGGTTTTTATATTCATCAGCTTTTGTCACCAAGAATCAATAACAACATCTGTTTTTATATTTATTCATCATTTGCATTAATCCTGCTCAAATCATTTTTTTCTAATTCGATTGAAATCACACAAGTTTTATAACATCTTAGTATAATATGGTTAAGATAGATGAAACGAAACTGTAATGATTTATTAGCTAACAGATTTACGTAAAAATAGACTAATCTTTCAAAGCGAATATACGCCATAATTTCATGCCAATTTACAGCGAATTAATTGATTGCGATATCGTTAGCAAACTCATCCGTCAATCGTGAAGTATCAGGCCGCATGTTTTATGTAACATGTCAATATTTCATTAGCAAAGCACCGACTGCTTACCTATAGCTACTGGAATGGCAATAATATTTTGTACTGCAAAACATTGAAATTCTAACTGTCAGAGCAAACAGATTTCGGCAGTCGGTTACTGGTCACCCGAGTACTGGCTAGTACTACGTCTAATATGCAAATAAATCGAAAGCCCCGAGAGATGATACATACGCTTAATTACAGTGCCGCGTCTTGAACTCTTTTACGTCTTAAGAGGACCGTCCTAGTATTTGAAAATATTATTGCCTTTGCACTACTCTCCACGCGTATGATAGAGACCATAGAGCCCATGAGTGAATTTACCTAATTTTAGCGTTTCGGGCGCCAACGGTTTTAACCCTCTAAAACTAAACAAAAACTTTTGATATTGGTATTAATCGTTTGGATAGATTATAATATATGCTTTACGTCATGATTTTTTTTTGAAAATATGTTTTGTGTTCTAGTTACAACTACTTTTCTTCGTCATAATTTTGACGCCAAAATTCGTAATTTTAGGTGGCTATAAATACGAAGATATTGTAAAAACTTAAAAAAGGAACATGTACGAGCATAGTCTTTTAGTGGTTTTACTTTATTTATTCCGATTTTATCATCAAAATCGGAATAAATATCATCATAATTAGAGGTGGAAAAGTATTGGCACTTTTTTTATGGACAAGGGTATACGATTCTCTTAAAGTGTTAGTGCTTATTGCAATAAAAATAAATAGAGACATTATTATAAAATTTATAAGTCTCAGTAAAGATAAATTGACTCGAGTGTTAGATACTTAAGTAACGTAAAATCATAAACGATTAAAACTTATCGTGTCTAATTCAAGCGTAACCAAACCGCATGCAAAAATAAAAACAGGTTTGAATTAACAGGCCGTGCTCAGTCATGCTGCATTTTTGGTAATAAAAAATCTTCTTATTTCCAAAATCGAAATTGGCTGCAAATTGTGAAAGTTGCAAATATTATTACAAAAACATATCGATTGTGGATAAAGGCGTGAAACGGTCAACGGTGAAAGCGCAGTCTGGTTTGTCGCGAGGACAGTAGCAGCCGAAGAAGGCACTCGCCTCTCGCGCTGCTCTCGGTCAAGCGAAGCCTCGGTGAGCATCTTGTGAGAACGTTTCCGAGGTATAAAAGAACGTAACATAGTGTTTCGCCGAACCATTGCTTTGCACATACCCGTACTGGAATACACAAAAGGTACATTGGAACATACAGTGTAATAATTAAATAACAGTGACCACGTGTGGTTATTTATCAAAAGTGATATCAAAGTGTGTGGTGATAGTGAAGTGCCCGTTCTTGGAATTGATCGATCTGTTTTCTTTTGACAGAAAGAGACCGGCCCAGTGACGTCACACGCGCAACATGCGGTTGTTTACATTGGTAATTGTTATTTGAAGTATTTAAAATAGTGTTAAGTGGTTGTTAGTTTTTGTGACCGTGAATTGTTCATTGAGAACTATTTTATTAGCACTTTGAAGAAAAGTTGTCGCACTATATTTTACTGGGGTGATGTACCCAATATTAATGGTCATTTTCAAAGATGTTCAAGTAGGTATATAAGTAGGTAAAGTAGGCATACATAATAATTTTGAAGGATAAGTACATTCATTTGTTCTACATTCAATCAAAATAAATGCAGTAATATACCTTTTCCAGAATTATCTGCAATGAAATTTCATTGAAAAGTATAAATTCAATGTATTATTTCTAGTTACATATAATACACCGCTACAATACAAAGATATCAAATGCTTATAAAAGGGAGCAGTTATTAGATGTACAATAATAACTGAAACACAAACCTTTTTTGAATGGTAGCTGTATTACGTGCATTAGGTATTAGACACCCCATTCATCTTGAGAAGTATAAAATTTTATAATAACTGATGGCCATATAAACTAGTCATAATACTTCCCGTTTTAAATTTATACGGTTATTTGAGCATACATTAGCCATTCATAGCCGTCATAGCCGAGAATTAAGTTCTATAAAAGTATAGTATCTTAATTATTATAAGCTAACTAACTATAAAATGAATTATGAGATATATGGATATGCTCCGTTTACACTTGTCAAGTTGAACCGTAATAGTGCTATAATAGCTCCAATTTATTTTTGAAACTAGCTATACAGCCTCGTGATCCCTATGGCAATAATTTCTCAGGATAAAAAACATCATAAACTGCTGTGTTAGTAGTGTAAACCAACAAACAGACAATACCTTAAATGATTATAATATTAATTTTATTTTTTAGGTATAAATAAATAGAGTATATATTTTTATGATAATTAGGTAATAGTTGCATAATAGGAATACCGATTATGGTTTATTCAGGTGCGATACCCCAAAACGATCCACTGCTATTCAATTTACGAACTGAAATTCCTTTTTGAGCTCCAAATTTTTGCGTTTTGATTCCACATTCATCAAAGGACAGCAAAGGAATGGAACACCTCACCAGCGTAATTTTTTCCTGTCAAATATAATGTGAGAGTTTTTAAGGCTATGGAGTGAACGGTATCTTCTAGGCAAGCATAGTCCATCGTCGACCGCGTCGTCAGTTACCATCAGGTAAGACCGTGGTCAAATGTTAGCCTATCTATCACAGAGCAATAAAAATATGACGCTTCGGGCCAAGCGAACTTTTTTCTTGCTTTGTGCTGCTTAAAAAAAACATTTGATTAAAAAAAACATTTTTGGTTTGTCATAGATCATGTGTAAAACAACGCTTTGTTTTCATTGTTTAATATTAAAAAACATAAACTTTTAATATAGAGCTACCACGTCTTTAAACTTTGATAGCAAAGCACAACCAGTAATATATCAATGCAGGATGAAAAACCAAAATAAAATAAATGCCAATATATTAGTTAAAAATTGTGTCTAACTCCGCGCAAAAATTAAAAATGACACTTTACAAAACTGACCTCAGGAACAGGAGGACCTAACTGACAAAATGACGACGCGAGCAATACGGGTGTTGCATCTGTGGATTCGGATTTGTCAAATCTTTGTTTGGGTAGAGTTTGCTGCTATTTTTGGACAATTGGCCTCACAAAGAGCGTGGCCTTACATGGCTCACCCCCCTTATTCTGTTTATATAAAGGTCACTGTCATCGTGTAAACGAAACATTCCTGGTTGATGCAGATGTTGATGGGCATTTTTACGAGTAGAGATGTCTAAAAGAAATCCGGTTTATGCATCATTTCACTTCAGCATGCATAATTGATGAACTGTTATGGAATGTTATGTTTATCGATGTTATTGTATAAGAAAGGTTGTAAAAGAAAGAGTGAAATGGAGAAATTTGCAGATTTTCTAACAGGTTTTGTAGTGCTTAAGAGCCTACTGAACGGCGAAATGCTTAAAAAGGCTTAGCATGATCCCGTGTCCTGTAAACAATATTGCAACAATGACTTTGAAATTAATATATGGTAAAGTTCAGGACTAATGCTAAGTCTTTTGTGTAGTGAAAACACGAATTAATAAACTTTTCTTGATATAAATAATTACAAAGTTACCTCCAAACCGTAGAAATAAACCGCGATTATTCAATGAATACTTTTAATTTATAAGGTCATGAAACTTTGTGTAGTAGTTGAACTAACTATAATGGAGGTCTTATGTATAGTGGATTTTAAAAATACCCATTATACTCACTGCAATAATATATTACCCACGTTATCACGCGTTGGAACCATTCTAACTTGGACCGCCCCTGCCGCTCGGCCCCCCGACTAATCCCCGCTTTGGCCTAGTACTATATATCTATTCTGTGGCTTTGGCTTGGATTCGCGCTGGCCTACCACAAGCTCTTAAGTCCAATTTCTTGCTTAAACAGTTTAATAAATAGGTTTATATATTATATCTTAACTTTGAAAAGTATCAAGATTTTGTAGGTCTCGGAAGTTTAATTCCATTTCAAATTCTACGCTAATGAATTTATATCAAAAAGTAGGGATTCAACTCTGTGTTCATAATATTTAAGCTCAAAATTGACAAATTGCCAAAAGGTCTCTCTATGGATTTTACCGAACGGGATGTGTATGAAACGGCTGTAAACCGGCTTCTTAATGAGCATAAAATAAGGCTATTCTATATGCATATTCATTCAGTTAACAACCGCTTATGCAATATCTGTCTCTAAAATCAGTCTTAATCAGACCATACTGAAAGTTTAAATGCGTACCTACTTTTATGCTGCCATATAATAGTAGAAGAGGTTACTCTTACAACCGCATTTCGACGAATATACATAACCTTGCTTTTCAAGACACACTCCCTTATATTAATATCAAACTAAACTATTTGTAAACTAGACCTAAAAACTAAACTATACCTAAAAACTTGAAAACTAAGATATAAAACTAAAAATAACAATCTAAAGGAATCTTGAACTATCTATAGACCGGCAAAGGTCTATAGATAGTTCAAGCAATCCGTGGAATCTGGCAACGTTCCCATAATGCTGGCAGCGTTACCCCGCTGTATAGCGAGGCTGATCCTTTGACCAAAGTAGACGCCAGCATTATGGTCACGTGCCGACTCAACTAAACGCCCCGCCAAATCATTATAGATTTCTATGGCACCCGGTCCCCATGGCCCCATCGTCTCTACGCCAAACGGCACAAATATAAAACCTCTGTCAAGGCTAGAATACTTGCCCCGCTTGGCGAATTCCGCAGCCGCAGCAGCGCCGCCGGCCTGGTGTGATGTGTCCGGAAGATGGGACGGTGCCAGTGTATCGACACAAGTGGCGTCCCACACTAAAGGCCGGCCCATCTTCCAGGGAATGAGCGTCATACCATCGGGCTGTTTACCGTTGTCACGAATGAGGCCATTGGGCTCTAACACCGCTGCGACGTTGACGTTTCCAAAGGCCCGACGTATGACGTCATTCAATGCACTATGGCGAGGTATACGGCCAGCACTCTTACTGCATGATAGGCCATGGTGACCGAGACTGCTGACCTTTTCACCGCATTTGCATCGATGGGGAGCAACACAGGGAGCACCGATGCGCAGTGATATGGCTAGACGGAATGTGTTATTGTCAAGCAGTGTTCCTAGATGGTGTGATGGTAGTGCCTGCAATCAAAGACCGGATTCCCAGCGAGAGGCAGCTAAGAGACGAGCACGCTCTGTGAGGTTACTGGACGTATCAACTAGGTTCTTCCGTTCCAGCTCACAAAGCGGCGCGTCCCACTGCCTCTGCGAGGACAGGTCTTTGGGCAGGCTGCTATTTGTGCAGGCCATTTTCCAAGAGTTAACTGCTTCGGTTAAAAATGAAATATCCAAAGTGTCACTACCGTCAGATAAAATTGCATTTACTAAATATTGAGTGCTTTTAACCGAAGACAGAAAAGCTGGTAACGAAACGCTTGAAATTTTGCAAATGCCTAGGCCTCCCAACCGGATCGGTAGTGAAGCCTGGCACCATGTCCGTTCATCCAAAGAAATGTTAAAAATGGAGGTGAGCGTATCCTTCTCAATGTTGTCCAACTGTTGTAATAAATCAGGGTGGTTCCAAAGTTGGCAACACCTTAAGGAATACGTAAATTTAGGTACGAACAAGCAAAACCTAATAATGATAAATGCCATATGGGCGTTAATTTTGAAGAGTCTGTCCGAAACCGACCGAAAATTTTGTATTTTCTCTTCAATGAAGTCTGGAACAGATTCATCGAAAATTGGCGAGCCTAGGAGGCGAAGAGAACTGTTGTCAATAATTTATTTTTAGTTTTATATCTTAGTTTTAAAGTTTTTAGGTATAGTTTAGTTTTTAGGTCTAGTTCAGTTTAGTATAATTATTATTATATGTTATTTAAGTTTTGAAATAAAGATAATTCTATCAGTTATCTGGTAACTATTTGTTTAAACTTGACACATAAAAGAAGGATGGCAGATCCTATGCATTTTCAGCGTAGCTGAAAGAAGCCGTGTACCTAAATGAAACTTGTACATATCGAAATTATAAATTAAATATATTTAAATAGTAAATTGGATCGTTTCTTTGAAGATGGGAAATAAAGTTATTAGAAAACGTCTCGTCAACTCACACAACTACGTTAAGAATACACACACCCAGATAGAATAGGGTCTTAGGGCATCGGGTTCTATCCTCGGCCCTGCAATGACTTATCTAGTAAGTTATGTGCAGTTTTCGATGCCAACGCTTCTGGTCAGACTATAATAATTACCTAATAGGAATGTTTCTACATACCCTCACAAATTAGAGAAAAAAAAACAAATAATGCAACCATAGAGTTTAAATGAATAGTGATATTAATTCATAATATTAACTGGCAGAGAAATGAAAAGTACATCAATGTGCGTTCGGATTTCATAGAACTAAAATCTATCTAGAAAATATACAAAACTTATTTTTAATTCCCAGGCTTTTAAATGATCCTTAATATTTTAATAAATTCACAATAATATTAAGTATATGAATATCCTCATTTAAAGGAAACAAGTATAGCCTGGAATATTTTACATACATTCCAGGAAAATATCGAATTAAATTCCACGGTATATACCTTATAACAACAAACTGGAACTAATAAACATAAACATTCATAACTTTTACCTATATACAATACTATCAACCTATATGTACAATACTATCAACTTTGTTCGCTTCAAAAACATAATAAGTGATATAAGTACTGTAATTTATAAAAGCTTATAAATAGACAAGGACCACTTACGTAACTTAGCAGTGTAACCCACTGTAAATTATTTAGTTTATTACGCGTAAGCTTATGTAACTTATTAGAATATTCATTACTTCTTGTGTGCATTTGCAATGCTACATAACAACCAATCAATTTGCATTAAAAAAAAATAGACACAAAATAAATTCATGCTCTAAAACCTCTGCAATTTAAACATAAACCCCCTAGGCACATCAGAAAACAAGTCTTCTAAGAAATAGAACCTCATATGAAAATGACGGTCGCGATAATTATTGTGGGTTGATTTCCAATAGGTTGAGCATCAAAGCTTTGCAATAGAACATCGTGTGAGGTAACCATACTCCTTTTGAAACATTACCAAAATAAGCATCATACCATTACAAAGCCAGCCACAACCAGCTCTATTTTGACATTACATCAGCCGCGATAACTGCACCTGACACTGTAAAGATGCTGGTACTTATAGTTGCGCACGCGGCATTACTACCGCATAATAACACATCACGGTTAGGGTTGTCACGGAAACAAAACTTTTCTTTTCGTGCTGAAAATAGCTGATTGTACTCCACAGGTACCAACAATTCGTGAATTTTAAGATTGAAATATCAATACTACGGCTTTTCTAGTATAGGTGAATTATTCGAAAAGATTTTCCTCATTATGAAAATCATAACGGCAATAGGCTAGTTGCCAGCTATTAAAAGTTAACAAGTAATTATTATTTTCTTAAAGTAGGTTAAAAATGAATTCAATAATTGAAAAATAAGTAAAATCGGGAAGTAAATGAGTATAAGCTTTTAAACTTTCTGTAGGGGGCATCGCCCGTCCTTTTCTCACAAAACAGGGGCTTCTCCACAGCTACTATGAAAACGCACGTTTTGAAGTCACATGCCAAAGAGATAGTATGTAAAGCTACCACAGCTTAGTAATGAGATACTATGAAGGAGCAAGAGTGACGTCACTGCATGTTTGAGCTTTCTCTTTCTATTCTTGTATTTTAAAATGCTTGTAGCTTTGTAATTTTTTGAGATATTTACTTGTTATTTTTCGGGAAAATTATTAATTTATGCAATAAAAAAATAGCAGGACACAAGCCTATTCATAGGCTTGAATACTGAGGCTAATTATTGAGAAAACGACATGTAAGAATGATGGCAATCTTGGGCGAAACCTTTTTGTGCATCTTGCATCCTTGTCTTTTTCATGATATTTTTTCGATCAACTTATATTTTTAAGATACTAATCAGTCCTTAAAAAGATTTATATATTGACTCAATAGTTTGACAGCCCTATTGTCACATACCTAACTTGAAGATGATATGGACTTTTGTTCAATATGGCGCAGTTTATAGGCATGTATACGCATTGTAGCGTCATGTTGTGAAAAGTTAAGTCACTGGGTCAAGAGATATTACACCATGTTTGTGTGTAGATGGACCGCAAGTCGTATTTAAGTTCGACCGTAGAAAAATATACAGTTTTCTTTGTTGCTCTCGGATGACGATTTTTATTTGTATGATTTTTTTCTTTCATTTAGCTCAATAAATTCGTACCTCTATCGGTAAATACGAAGCGTTGTGAGTTGTGTGTTTGTTTGTATAAAATTATGTTTTCTCAAACATGCTTGGAAATTTGAGCATTGTTTTGACAACCTTCTTCGGGATACATCGAAATTGCTGTACTGGCGAGCAGCAGCCGGCAATAGTTGTATGAAAATCCATATCTGTCGTGGTTTAGGGGCCAAATAAATTACATAGTAAACTGTAAACTCCACAGGTAAACTCATATCTGTTGTGTAATTTAAAAATGGAACGGATCTTTTACTCCGAAACATGACAACCAAGGAGGTAACTTAGCAAAAGTTTTATTTAAATTTCGAACTGGCTTGCAAATAGAAAGCTGTTTATTGCAAAAGAAAATTAATAACTTTTCGTGGGAAGAAAATATTTTCAAATAAAAAGTTCTGCCTAGGTACTATTATACTGGGTGATTCGTTTGTAGACCGTATCCTTTCAGGGTGTGTTTAAACAGGCTTTGGGCTATTTTTTAAGCGTAACATTAGTTCAGCGATTTTTTTTTATTTTCGGGTTATTCAAAATTTTGTGAAAATTTGAAAAATTGCCCATTTTTGACCTTAAATCGCTGATTTCTGAAAGCACAGCTTTTTATTAATAAGTTTCTAATTTTAATTACATAAAAGAAACCTTCACGACTCTACTGACACTTGAATTTATTAATAATTAACCATAGTTTTTAAAAACAGTGCTTAACAGTGAAACAATTTTTTTCTTGAAAATGATGACCATGGCAAAAAAGTTGATTTATCTCAAAAAGTTGACTGAAGTTTTTTTTCTGTAAATTGTTTTAAAAACATGTCCTTTTTAACGGCTTTCTAATGAGATACCATTTATCAAAAAATATTGATGGGTTCCAAAGATACTCACAACCAAAGATGTCTACCCCCTCATTGACACACGAAATCATCCATGTAAATACTTGGTATCACGATTAACGTTAAGTCATAAAGCGAGAGTTAGGGCAACCAAGCAGTGATAAACTTATTTTTATGTATAAATGGCCTCTCGTTGATACAAAGAGCCTACCGTACGAGTTGAAATTGGACAAAATCCCGGGTAAATAACACTGAATATTGTTGATGACAATAAAAATGAAAGTTTGCTTATTTTCTTGTTTAATAACTTAAAGCGGCTGTAATATTATTCTAAAATCCAGTAAATTGTAGATTTTCATGCACATTTTTAAGGTTCTGTGCTTGAACTTTAACCTGAAATACACGTTTTACGGTTTTGGGAGTTTTTATCATCTTTCTCTAAAATATGATGCAGTAGCAAATAAAAAACCCTTGAAAGAAAGTTATTTACCCTTAACGGTTATTTGTTTATTACAGAAATATTTTTTCAGAAAAATCACAATTGTAACGACCAAAATTTTATTTTATACCTCACTACCTCGCCTTTATTCACAAATATCCAGTAACTAAAATTGATTTTAGTATGTTGTTTTATTTAAATAACATTTGTAATTTTGCTGAAACATTATTTTAGGTAAATATTAGAGGTGTAAATTACTACTAACTTTAAATAACTTTATTTTGATTTTATGAGAGTCATGAAGGTTTCTTTTATGTAATTAAAATCAGAACCTTATTAATAAAAAGCTGTGCTTTCAGAAATCAGCGATTTAAGGTCAAAAACGGGGAATTTTTCAAATTTACACAAAATTTTGAATAATCCGAAAATAAAAAAAAATCACTGAACTAATGTTACGCTTAAGACATAGCCCAAAGCCTGTTTAAACACACTCTGAAAGGATACGGTCTACGAACGAATCACCCTGTATACTTAGTTTTGCCTTCCGCTCATTATTTGAGAAAAGTACTTACGTATGTGTGCCTCGGCTTCGCTTTGGCCCACGTTTACACGCTCGTCCATCAATGCCTCTGTTGCTGGCCGCTGCAGTAATCTACTATATTTGTTTGTGTGGCTTTCACGCCGTTTGTTGTTTTGATGGAATTTTGCATCATCGTCATCATCATCATAAACAGCCTGAAGACGTCCACTGCTTAACATAGGCCTCTCCCACAGAGTGCCACTTTGAGCAGCTGCTTGCCTCCTGCATCCATCGGCTCTCCGCGGCTTCGACCAGATCGTCGGTTTACTTAACCTAGTGGCGGGCCGGTCTACGCTGCGTCACGCGTAGATATAGGTACCATTACTGAAATAAAAATAGGATATAGTACCCACGGGAAAATTAATACCTAAGTTGCAGCCGAAACTCCCGAGCGCATCATTTAGAGTACTTGGGCGATTCACACCGTGGTATGAACCAAGCGCGGTGTGAAACGCCCCATTACCCATCTAGTCATTCAAAGCTTTTCACAACTACATTTATATTTATAAATACTGTAGGCCCGATTTAGAAGGCTTTAGTTGACAGTCCTTAAAATACTAAAAATATATCCGTCTCTTACATTGCCGTCCATTTGACAAGGACAGCAACAGTTTTAGAAGTTTTAGATCTGTCAACTAAAGCCTTTAAAATTGGCCCCATTATGTATGTAAAAGAAGACAACGACATTTTTTTTAAATGGCGGTACCAATTAGATTATGTAGTACAGGGTTAGTCATATATTGAGACTGGTATTATTTTGTTTATAACTTATTGATACAATATTACACTTTTTAATCTTTTGCGACTTGAACTCACGTTGAGGTTAGTCAAAATTATAATTTTTTGATAAATTTTTGTGCGCGATGAGACCCGCTTTTACTTTATAATATGATTCAATATTATTAAGTGGTTTAAATTAGATAGTTTTGTATAATTTGTGTGATATACCTAAATGCAACAAATAAAATATTTTAATATAATGTAAAATAGTAAATTGAATGAATGTCGTCTAAATTGCATATTAATATAATTTAAATAGTCATAAGTTCACACAAAATAATTATCACTGATAAATTCATAATGCATTAATTATGACAAGAATGTGTCATTGAGAATTGGCGCTTATTTATACAACACGTAAACATAAAATTGCTTAAATTATTATTGATGATGCATTTGTTATGTAAATAGTCTGAATGGATTTGCCATCAGACATCTAAAAAGGTAGCGTTTGCTATATACTTTTACTTATTTTATTTTTATTTTTATTTATTTTTATTTAATAGGCACATATTTTTACTATTTTGGTTTTTTATTAATACTAATTTTTTGGAGTAAAAACTCTCAAAATGTTTATCTTGGTAAGCAATCTATATGCAAAATAATCATCTAAATTGATAAAGCCGTTTGGGACAAACAAACAGACAACATATTAATGACACTTACCTATAGGAAAATTTTCTCTAACTTTGTCCTGCTTCAAACAACTGAAATTATAATTTTAAAGTATTTACCAACGAGTAAAAATTATAAGAAATGCAAATGATTTCCTTATTAGGTATAAATGAATGATAAAAATACAAAACACTCGGTGGACCGACGATCTGGTGAAAGCCGCGGGGAGCCGATGGATGCAGGAGGCGAGCGGCCACTCAAGGTGGCGCGCTCTGGGGGAGGCCTATGTTCAGCAGTGGACATCTTCAGGCTGTTGATGATGATGATGATAAATATGAACGTAAAGCATTTCTTTGCGAGCTTATAGTTTTATTACCATGCGGCTATGTGAATATTAACTTCTCTCTGAAAAAGTCTGAAAAACTTTTACTCACGAGTTTTAATCAAAAAGTGAAAAGAGAGCCTTTATTCAATTGTTTTGTATTGTTTCAAAGTTCACAGACAACATCTGCCAGCTGTCTGCTCTACATTAAAGCAAATTGCCGTTATTTAAACTTGGCAGGAGATTGAAGCCAGGAAACGTTTTGTTATTCTATGTTGCAAACCTTGCCACGGGATCTAGACTTTCTCTTCTATATTGGTTATGTTCCTGTCGATACTCACGTTGGACATGCACTATATAATATGTACAAATGTACATGGGTTGTAATAATAGAGATAGTAATAACGTATTCAAAATTATAATACAACTGTTTTTTTTATGGTGGCCACTAAAAAAGACTAATTTTTGATTATAAGCTCTCAAGCTTTATACAATTTACCTAATAAGGAATTACTGCCGATAAAAATATTACCGGATGCCAGGCATCACTGACATTAACGTTAACAGTTTTCCGTGCTTCGGAGGAATCGGAGGGCACGTTTAGCCGTCGGTCCCTGCTGTTGTCGTAAGACAATAGTCGTTAAGCCAAGACAGAAACCTTTGGGTGGCTTGCAGAAAAACGTAATCATTAGTTGAGTGCATCTTTGGCAGTTATAGCACCACCATCATCATCCTCTTTGCCTTTTCCCATTTGTTATTGCGGGTCGGCTCCCAATCTAACCTGTAGCGGCGAGCTACTAGAATTACAGGAGCGACGCCATCTGACTTCGCAACCCATAAGGGACCAGTAACAGGGATGGTTAGACCAGGTGTCAAGGTTCCATCAATTCAGGCGTCTAAATACCCGTAATGCCATAGACGTTCTTATGACAACCAGGACCGACGGCTTGACGTGCTCTCGAAGGCACGGAGCAATGGCATCGAAAACTGCACATAACTTATATAGATAAGTCATTGGTGCAGGGCCGAGGCCATCATTTTCTTTGGCGGTAATAGCGCAGAATTTATAATAAGCAGTACGTTTATCATGTTACACATTTCATTTTACTTTTGATTCAGCTGGATACTTTATGAAGCTTCATTAAAAAACAATTGAACGATTTTATAATGACAAAGAGTATTCAATTCAAAAACGGAAGCCAGTAAAACATAACCTAAATACCTAGGTGGCTTCATTTGGTTTCATAATTTAAAAAAGTTGTAGGTGAACCTGTGAACACCGATCACATTAACGCAATATATAACTTAAAAAACTATTCAATTATTTGCCTTACTTAAACTTAATGAACAGCCGTGTACCTACTCTATAATCAATACAAACGAACCATCGACTCGAAATTATGATGACTATAATCAATACATTATCTGATGATGATGATGATGTGATTATTCATTATTCATTACTTAAGTGGATTAAAATTATCGTTTATAAGTGTTACGAGACGGTATACTTTGCAATGTCATGATGTAAGATATGCTACAAATCAATCACTAGTGAAGATGCGACCCATAGGTCGTGGAAAGCGGGTATCAGCATCTCTATATTATAGGAAATAAAAATAATAAATAATGCCCAATGATCACACACATGGATCCTGGATCCTAACTAGAATTCCCGTATCTATTTATAGGGACCCAGGAACAACGAGGATCTTGGCCCCACAACATCTAGACACAGAACAAGTATTTGGGCTTTTTTCCTGTGCACAAATACTTGTCCTATCGCGGGAATCGAACCCGTCGCCGATGGGTTATGACGCGACCTGCTCAACCACCACACCACAAAGGCTGTCTAACTTGAAATTTGTGTCTTGATATATTACTTGTATAGCACAACCGTCCATGCTAACTGAACTATTTCTGTTTATCCAAAGGTTGTCTGGAAGAGATCGAAAAAGTGTTTTATCGCAACTGGTTTCGTACACGGATTAAAAAGTCTTTGGTCGAAACTGGTTACGTACAAAGACGAAAAAGTCTTTGTTCGTAACTGATTACGTACAAGGACGAAAAAGCCTTCGTTCGTAACTGGTTACGAAGCTCCGGTTTCATAGACAGCCGAAGCTTTTTAGCGATAAGACTCATGCATAAAATATTTGCCAATTTTTGTGTTTTGTTACCTTTGGTATCAATACACGCTGCGTTTTCCATTTCGTGATCACCACTCGAGAACTTTTCTTCTCCATTATTTATTTCATCCCCAAGTCCCTAACTCTTACAAAAACTTCTTTAAAATCACGTTAGCCTATATTTTTACACATCAATCTGTTCGCATATTAAAATTACTATCACGTGCGACAAAGCTGTATTGTTAGCGTGTTATTAGCCAATAAGCAGCGAGGATCTGACCCTAAAGGTCGTGGAAAGCAGGGGCGGAACGGATGCGGCAGGTCGCGAGAAAACTGGATATTATGCAATGTTGAATAAGTTGATAGTATATAGGTATAATTGTTATTGCGAGAACTGAGCAGTTTAATAGATGACTAAAAGACTGTGACTTACCTTTTATTCTTTGGATTAATTTTAATGTAATGGACGCATGGAATTTGAACCCGCATCCATACCTACGTCCCTAAAGCTAGGGACAGTAACAAATAAGCTAATGTCCAACCTTCATCTGCACCTTTTACAACCAACTTACGGGCTTGGTTTTTTGTTTATTCTTTACTAACTGCACTCCACGGTATCTCCTACACAAAAAATAATCTAATTTGATCACATAGCACAATTACAAAATTTTCCGGGATATAAAGTACCTATGTATGTTACTCCAGGGTCTAAATTATCTGCACACCAAATTTCATGAAAATCTATTTACCCATTTCAGCAACGTGTAGTAAAAAGATACATACGCATGCCTACACTTCTCGTTTATATAGGAAGTATGAATAGGATATGATCAGCAGACTATTTTCTTGCAATATAGGTTATAATATAGTTTAGAAATAGTTAAAAATGACGATATCCATAGCAACTATGGTCCATATCAACATTTTTGAATTAGATTATATAGAAACTTCTTGCACCATTGTTGTAAATCATCATTAACAGCCTGAAGACGTCCACTGCTGAACATAGCATATATTGCTAGCTGCTGCATATATTGTTGTAAATACCAAGTATCTTTTACGTCAAATAAGTACATTTGCTTAAGCTGGTCTAAAATGTCCATTGTAAAGATAATAGCAAGTTCTCCAAACGTGTCAAATAAAACAGGCAATAAAGCTTGCAACGTCGAACATCAGCGGTCATCTGCGCAACATTAGGTAGTAAAAATTTCACAACATGACTCAATGATGGAATACTGAGAAGTAAGATAATGTCATGTTACCTAATTGCAGTGTTCGCTAGAGAGTGAACACTTGTGTGACTTGCACGCAATCGGTTAATAAGATGAGATGGGCAGTTCAGTTAATGCTTGCATAGCTTCGGACAATAATGCCAAAATAAACTGAAATAGCTCTCCAGAAAAAAATCCTAGATTGATAAAACCGCCACATTGGAATGGGTAGTGTTTAAAAAACCTTTATCTAGAATGATTTACTAGCAAGCAAAGTATTTTTTCTTTTATATCCAAAGTAATTACTGAAACGATTTCGAAAATCACTACAGCATTGCAGTAATTATATTTGATGTCAAAAACTGCAACATTAATGTGACTTACAAAAGTTCGTTCAAATTTTGTTTTGCATTTTTCATAATGATCGTTATTTTTTTTTTGACTAAACGAGCATTTGCTTTGTTATTGCAAATGATATTAAAATTTTCTTTATTTCAATTCCAGATGCTGTTTTGTGCGGTCCTTGCGACATCACTCGGGGAGCCTGATCCAAAGAAATACAATGTGCAACAAAAAAAGAATAAGACTTCTAACACGACACTTACTGAAGAGGAAAGAAAATTCCTAAGAGAAGTTGAAGCAAAATTTGGTATAAAACCAGATGTCAAAGATGATAAGAAAGATGACGAAGAAGAAATAGTTACTAACAAGCCAGGAGATCTAAAACTACCTTTTCCTGCTGTCATAGCCATAGAAATTGTAAACGATACAGATACGAAAACTAAAGGCAAGAGAACGGTGGATGCGAATCTTGGGTATGGGTACAAAACCAACAACGGATATAGTTACTCGTACTTTGGAAAACCAGTGCACGACAAAGGGAGATTTATGATATATCCTTACTCCCAGGAAGACTTACCCTCGGGAGGTCACGGTGGCTTCTCCCATCAAACTTCTATAACTCATGTAGACATTCAACCATCAAAAGCATTTGAATTAGTTTCCGTCAAAGAAGAAAGTGAAGGTTACAATTATCCTAAGCCGTCGAATGAACTGAAAAGTAATTATGACACCGTAAAAGGGCTAATGTCCCCTCCTCCTTCTTATACATATGGACAACACTCTCATGGAACTTCACAGTCCCATGTACCTTCTACTTTGTACACTACATACAATGGTCACGGATTTTCTGGCTTAAGTGGACAGTTCCCAACGGTGATGCCAAACTACTTTGTCGATCCATCACAATTGCTTAAAACCCCTGAATACCAGAATGTTGGTTTAACAAATGACCATTTACGTTTGCCTGGATCTCATAATTTAGCTGATCAGAGAGTTGTTCCGGTATTGGTATTGAGGGTACCAAGTTCGTCTCTAAAGAACCCCACTGCAGAACTATTCGCTAATTTACCTTCAAATTATCCGTTGTCAAGGTATTTAAATAATGTAAATTTGCAAGACTTGGTTAATCAATACTTTAAGAAAATTGGTTATTCGTTTGCACCTCCAGTGATGCATTACCAAAGCTCATTAGAACCGAATGTAGTCGATGTACACTCACATGGAGGCGTGTCTACCTATGGAAGACAACATTACGCCACTCCTTATGTTCAACCATCTTATACCCAATCAGATCATTCTGGAGTTCAATATTCTGCTGTACAACCAGTGATGGCTAAATATCCATCGACATATCCACAACGGTATTCCCTGTCTCCCGGACATTCTTTGTACCATCAACCAATGCACCAACAGAAGTATGAGTACCGTTATCAATACGTACCAAGACCAGCACCTGTTCCTCAAACTTACTACGTTCAGTCTCAATACCAACAACAATCTCACGAGGCTCCTGTTTCTGTACCAGAAAGCCATTCTCAAGTTACACCTGCTGAGGTGGAATATGAAGCATCGCCACAAGTCAGTTCTCATGATGCCGGAACATATCAATATAGAACTTCTCCAGCACAGGACGAAGACGAAGCAGTTAAATCCGATGCGTATCAATACATACAGCAAGGGAACGTTGAGTCAGTATCACCTGCATCGTATGAACATTCGGGGGAGCAGGAAGCTGCACAGAAGTATCATAGTCAACAAGAAGTAGCCCAAAAAGAAATAGCTTCTTATCCTTCACTAGAAAGTCAGGCTGTACAGAGCCATGGTCAGGAAGAGCAGATTCAAAGTCATATAGACCCAAGTGATGCTCAGAATGAAAACTATCACTATCAGCAACAAAGCAGCGAAGAACCCGACAGCAACAGTCTAGTACTATCAGAGAATTATCCGAGCAAAGATCATACAATCGCCACGGTGTTCCCAGTCAACTACAACACCAAGCTTCAGAACCAGAACACAGGGTCTGTTCAAACAGTGAGCTATGTAACTCCAATGCCATATTCGTCAAAGTACCAATCGCCTTATCAAATCATGGTGCCGCAGACATTTCTCGTGAATCCGTCCACTGAAAAAGTAGCTTATGTTAATTCCCACTCAGTGTCAGCGTACACACATCCTAGCCAACAAGAATATAGCTCTGAAGTGGAATATACAGTGGGACCACATTATGTTCCACCCATCAGCAAACAGAAGCCACCTTCCTATCCCAGGAACTATCATTCCTATCCGAAGCGAATGGCGAAGCCTGATAGTAGACCGGAAGTATCATCACATTCGAGAAAACAAAATGAAAGAAACGATCATAAAAAATCTCCTTAGTTGTTGTAGGTAGTGTTTAGATATTACTAATATTAAATCTTGTAAATATAGTTTTAAGAAATTGTAAAGTGTTAAGTATGAAATCAGACAGTTTCATAACAATTATTCTTCCTATAGTTTAAGAGGTATAGCTTGATAAAACATAAGGATTAAAAGAAATTCTGGATCCTTTTACGCCAGTGTGTTGAAGCTTTTGTATAAATTTTTAGGCTTAAGTATATTCTATTGTGGTCTTATTTATTACGCTATGCGATGTAAAATTGCTGATTTAAGTGCAATATTAGGTATTAATTACCTAAATTAAATGGTTGAATTTCAATAAAATATCTGATAACCTGTGTTTGATGTTCCCCCACGTGCTCTATTTTACATGTTGTTGATCACGAAACATGTATTCATATAGGCAATTACCTTTACAGTCATTAACTCGTTCTCAATTCAGTATAACGTAAGTATTTTTATTAAGTATTTAATTAATAGCACTGAACATCTAATTAAAAAGTTAGAAGATTTAATCATAAAATTTTCAGTGGGTACATTATGTAGATTTGTAGCAGATGCATATGTTATTATGTATAGTCTTTATGCTATTGAATGATGGCATAAACATGATGTTATCAGATGATTCTACGAGCACATGCAGCAGCCATTAAGTTGCATAAACTTGCGATACACAGTTCCACCTACTTCCTTACTCTATGAAGTCTTCCTTACATCTCCCAATACAATTCACTAACAATGCCTAGTAATATCATACTGCCGGGTATTGCCCGTGGTCCACCTGCTCAGTTCACCTGACTGCTATGTAGCACTGCTGCAGATTAATTTAAGTACACATCAACACGAAGATCTAATTTTAGAAGGTTCCTGATAGAAATGTAACTGATTCTGCTGCAGAATCGAATACATAAATCTGTCTCGCAGCGCCAATCTTGTATGAGAAATAGCTCGTATAGTTTATCACTATCAGGAAAATATCAGTGACCATTCACTGAAAACACGCGCCGATTATGAGAATGAAATGTATTGATCGAAAAAATAATGCATGTTTATTAATGAATGGATTAATATAGATTGAACTCTATAGAAAGAATACTTAAACAAAGAACATACCGAAATAGATAAACTGAATCTTAAAATTAAATGGGTGGCACTAATTGCTCAACCTATTCTCAAAAATAGTTTTGCAGGCAAAAGCAGAGTACCTAGGCCCACTTAGGACCAACTCTACTTTTTCATGCTAATTACAAACAGGTTCGGGAGAAAAAAAGCGATGAATTAAAATTTATTTTAGGTTTAATTTAATTTTAGGTTTAACTTAACGAAAAAACTCTAGGTCTGTGGCTTATTTAGTTATGTGGATCGTATTAGTAATTTGAAAAATATTTTATGTAGTGTAGGTACTTTAATAAGCATTTCTTTAGGCTGAACACATTTAAGATAACAATGTCTCATGAAAAAGTTTCTACTTAGATTCTTATAAGCATTTTTGAAGTGGTTGTGAGTTTATAGGTAGGCACCTACAAAAAAACTACACTTGCTATTTTTATTCCCACCAAACCAGCACCATAAACGAAGAAAGATGCCTGATCAGGAAAATCTACTAATTGGCTTTATATTTACTACAGCAATAGTACAGCCAGTACAGTAACCGGTAAAAAACTTGTTGATCAGGTCTAAGGTAGCATTTTTATCTTGCTTCTTGGGTTGGGTGTCAGCGTTTCACTCTCGTTTCCTCATTTTCCGCATTTTCCGGGCTAGTGCACCGTTTATGAGGAATCAGGAAAGGCTGGGGGCTTGATCGGTAAGCTATCATTATTTATGGTGCACACACAGGGTGAAAGAGTTTGCTCAACTACGCGCATATAGAGGGTTCTCAAAATTTCCTTTAGTTTATAAATAAATAAATTATTATTATTAAAAAATTAACTGATAAGTACTTACTTACGTACTTACTTAGTGCAAGTAATACTTAATTGCATAAGCAAAATTGTTGGAAATCATACCTATGTATCTATTTTAGTTAGCGTGTTCAAATATACAAGAATAATTTTGGTCTGTCTATAGACCATCGCGGCTAGTATACAGTCCAAAATGTTCATTGTAGTAGGTAGTGTAGCTAGTAGTGTTTAGTACATTGTATAGTTTTTATTATTGTAGTAATTAGTTTAAACAATAAGCACGTTGCCCGTTAAAAGAAAGAATGGCTATTAAATATGTTTTGCTAAGAAATAATGCTAGGCAAAAACAAGTTAAAACCGTAAAAACTCCAAATTTACTCCGAGCAATACGACGCTGATGAACTTTCAAACTAAAAAAAAAGCTTTAACAAGAAGAGCTTCTGCTGAATGCGTGTTCCTTTTCGTAGGCGTCTGTGTGTATCGCAGTCGTCCCACCAAGAAGGAAATCGTAAGGAAACAGTGTGGCCAATCAGTTGCGCAATTACTATAGGATGTTGATATCTAGTTCGATAATGGGTTACTGATAGGTTCTGTCGTAGATCAAACCATATTACGCCTAAATACTTTACACCGTACTTGATTGACAAAGGTTTGAGAAGGATTCAATTTCAGTGATGGAAACAGGTATTAAGCTGATGATGATGATGATAGTGGTGGTAGTAAATAACTACCTACTTCACCTAACCAAAGAAATAGGTGTTTTTCAGGATGTGGATAGGAAAAGAAAAAGATAGGAAACGCGGATTAATGAGTTTGTTGGGTATACTAATGTCAACTTATAAGTGCCATTTAAAAAAATGTATAATCAGTTGCCACTCAGTAATAATAATACTGGTCAGAACTGCGGGGAGCCGATGGATGCAGGAGGCAAGCAGCCGCTCAAAGTGGTGCTCTTTGGGGGAGGCCTATGTTCAGCAGTGGACGTCTTCAGGCTGATGATAATGATGATGAATACCCACAAGCTTTGCTTAATTTAGGGCTAGATTAGCGCTCTGTGAAATCTGGGCGCCTTAAGCGCCTGACCTCCCGCCCGGTGACGCTGTAAAGGTCGGTAGAGACCAACAGCAATAACCCGTTCAAAAAAAAGTGCTGTGTGAAATGTACAATTATGCACTTGACGAAAAGGAAGTAGGAAGCTATTTCATTGTCTCTACATTGTAAGCGTAATAAAGAATAGCTGACTTGAGATACAATTTCCTAACACAACTGAAATACGATGCCCCCTAGCATCAAACCATTATTTACCTACTCTCCATTTTATCTGTGGAGAGTGGTTATAATCTCGTAGCAGTAAATGGAATGTAGGTACGAACAATAACATTGGTAATGTTTGTAATTGAAATTATTTTGCTTTGTATATTATGCTACAAGCTAGCCATTTCTTATCACACCGTAATTTCACACGCACAATAATTTTCCCATGGAAATTCTCAGTTGTTTCAAATTAATAGTCTTTCTGTCTGATTATCAAAAACCTTTCTTAGGAACTGCTGAAGTTAATAATTTGATATCAAATAACTAAGGTATATGGCCTCATAATCTTAACGTATACCTATAGCTACAATATGGAGCACACTAAAACTTAAGCTACCTAGTTTGCTAGGCTGGTCTAGTTTGGGAAGCCTTCGCAGTCTCCACAGGCTGTGTCAGACTAACAGCGATCTTGCAACGAACCCATTTTTCTTGAAACAACATGTCAGCACTCCTAGTCCTGTCGGTAATAACCTGCGCAAGCAGCATTGCCTACCGTGGAGTGTTCCATTTGCATCATCATGCAACATAGATAGGGTAGTCTATATATGACAAGTCCGATAAATAAGCATAAGCAGGGTAAGCAAAGCATTAGCGACATCTCCAGTATTACAGATGTCTATTAGGCTATAGTGAACGCTTTTCATCAGGTGCGCCTAGTCAATTGTTTTTTTTCTCTAATCTGTGGGTGCGCCGTAGGCATACTTCCACAGACCTGGTAAAGATCTGTATAATTATGCTTTCTACCTTAATTTTTCCTTTGTATTTTGGCTCCACACATAGTGCATAGCCTGTGTCAAGTATTGTAATTTTCATTATGTTATACAGACCGTTCACCGCAAGATGTCCCCTTATGCACCCACATTATTAATATAACAAAAATCAGTTGCTGATCATTTATTTATTTTAACAGTAGATACCTTCTTGTGTTGCGTTTTGTTACGTAACAGTAACATAACGATTCCCTTTCATAGGTTGCAGTCTATTAGCTCTAGGCGTGGAAACGACAATGCTCTGAAACTTGCTTGGACACTGTTTCTAAAACTTTATATATTTATACTATCAAGAAATCCTCTAATCAAAATTATTTCAGCCGTTTGGGAGCTATGAATGATATTGCCCTTCTTTTTGTCGGGGTCATAAATAACATTCACGATGATGCCAAACAAGTTCCCAAACAAAATGGTTATTTATTTATTTTATTTTTTACCTTGAGATAACTCTTAACTACCACCACCACGACCACCAACCATCACCACGAACCGGATGACCACGAACCGGGTGGCGACCACGAACAGGAAGACGCAGCGTAGGCCGGCCCCCCACTCGGTGGACCGACGATCTGGTGAAAACCGCGGGCGGGCGGCGGGGAGTCGATGGATGCAGGAGTCAAGCAGCCGCTCAAGGTGGCGCACTCTGGGGGAGGCCTATGTTCAGCAGTGGATGTCTTTAGGCTGTTGATGATGAACTCTTAACTTTCCGGGACTAAAACGATAAGTTGATTTCGACAGAGTAAGCCAACTGTTTGAATATTAAAAAAAAACACAAACAAACAAATAGACGTCTATCTTTTACAGATAAATAGATAAAATCTATAATGTACGTCGGTCTACACACCAAATAATTAAAGTTTACAAAAAAATACCAACATTCACAAAAAGTGTAACAATGAGCGACCTTATAAAAGCCATCCCTGCCAGGACAGCTTTGAAGTAATGATAGGGTTTCATAGAGATAGTATTAACTATTATAATAAGTACTGTCAGATCGAACGTGGATCTAACAGTAACTCATCATCATCATCATTAACAGCCTGAAGACGTCCACTGCTGAACATAGCCTCCCCCAGAGCACGCCACCTTGAGCGGCTGCTCGCCTCCTGCATCCATCGGCTCCCCGCGGCTTTCACCAGGTCGTCGGTCCAGCGAGTGGGGGGCCGGCCTACGCTGCGTCTTCCGGTTCGTGGTCGCCACTCGAGAACCTTTCTTCCCCATCGGTTGACAGTTCTACGAGCGATGTGGCCTGCCCAGTGCCACTTCAACTTACTAACTCTAAGAGCTATATCGGTCACTTTAGTTCTCCTGCGGATCTCCTCGTTCCGGAGCTTATCTCGCAGTAACAGTAACTATCCTGCTAATATTATAAATATGCGAACGTTGACTAAATAGCTATAGCAATTAATCTGTAAATCAAGGTAGCGTCGTCTTTTTGCTCTCTTCACTCTCTGACATTAATGGTGCAGGGACATCTTATGCACGTAACTCGTCTCCACCAGTGTTGTACCGCTAACATTAGGAATCGCTCGATTTGCTTATCAGTACCTACACCGTACTAGGTACTTATACTGACGCATCACATGAAGGACAGAAAAGGTTAGGGCTGACAATAAAGTGATCGTTAAGCAACATATATGATAGGTATATTGCAAAATTCACTGACAGAGACGAAATCTCACCTAATTTATGGATGTTTTTCTCAAATGGGAAAATTTCAACATTTTATATGCTTAAGTGTTACTAAACTATTATATTGTAACATTGATTTGTAAAGGGTGTCTCCGTAAAAATGTTTTATTTTTCATTTTAAATTAAAACACGTATTTTTGAGCTAGTTGTGATTTTTTTATTGGATTGTAAAGAAGACATGTTACAATGAAGTATGGAATAAAATACCGATGACGAATTGGAATTTCGGATTTGAGCTCAGGAATTGTTCGCATAAACCCGAGATTTCACACAACTTCAAAGAAAAATGCGCTCAATTTCTGAGCTCAAATCCGAGGTCCAACGCGCCATATCGGTGAGATACAGCCACATCTCTATGAAAAAGTCAAGGAAACATTCATGAAAAGAGTAATGGCCTGTCATCAGAGCCGTGGGGGCCATTTGACGGATATTTTATTCGATAATTAATCGGAACATGTCTTCTTTACAATCCAATAAAAAAATCACAACTATCTCAAAAAATACATGTTTTTACTTTAAAATGAAAAAGTGTATTCTTGCTGAGACACCCTTTATATACATAATGAATGAGATATACTTTGTATTTACTATTAAGTAGCACAGTTAGATATAACACTATCACAATGAATGAACTTTAGAAACTTTACGGAAACTAAAGAACTATAAAATTAATTATGAATGGCTAACCTAAAAGCGATTGGTTTGGAAATTATTACGAAATTATTAATACAGTATCACTAGTATAGTTACTATACTATGTATTGGTTTTGTATTGGTTATAGTATTGCAGTAATGATATATTCTATGGTAATACTATTTCTGTGGTACCATTGAAAAGTTTGAGATGCACATGCAGCGCGCAAGTGTGCAGGCGTCGCGCGTCGTTCACGTGCATCTACCACCCACACAGATGCACTTCCACGCTACACTACCCCCGTATATAAGCATTACTCTGACTCACCTTGAACTTCATTTCACCACTGCAGCGATCACGGGACACATCGACACCCCACAACCCCTAAAGGTCATTGCCCTCAAATAAACGGACTGTGTGTTGAGTGAAATGTTGCTGTGAACTGTGTTTTGGTGCTGAAACAGAACTTAAACACGTGAAAATGCAGGCCGTACAGCAAACCGTAAGTTGTGTTGGCTTCTATTTGGGCTGAAAACGTATTCTAAAAACACACGTCCATGCCTAAAACTAATCAGATGGAAATATGAGTTGAAAACAAATGCCATCATAACTGTTTTTACGTATTGTGAGGCCAATCTAAAGAAAAGAAAATCACTACAAAAATATAAAATGCACGCTCTACAGTAGTTTAATACTGACCGTGTTTTATGTCATTTATTTGCGTTGCATCTATTAAATATAATTAATAATGTATTAATATAATGTCTTACCTAAAACAATCTGCCTTAAAATCTAGAGCAGATTTTTTTTTTATACTATAAAATTAAATATATGACATAATTTTAATGCATTCTGATATTTATTTTATTATAATTCTGCCTGCATCTGTTTAGATTAAATTAGTAAGAATGCGCAACATGCAACAGAAGGAGTGATAATATGAATAATTTGAATAAATAGTTAAAAATCAATTTTAGTTTATTTTAAGGAATCGAATCAATATTTTGTGACAGCGCCTACCTATTAGTAATGTTATGTAATATATTGATTTGCTTCTGTATTTATATAGGTAAGTACCTAACAATTTTAACCGATGTTGTTTTTAATCTAGGCTAGCAACACTGTTGAATGATAAAACTGTCACGATAAACATAAAATATAAGGTTTAAACTGATGATTTTTATGGCCTTTGTTTCCAAATATAAAACCAGTAGATACTATACCGATCAAAGAAAAAAACGACGTAAAGTTAAACGGTATATTTGAGTACTCTTGATTTTTTCAAAGTAAAACCTGTTAGAGCATAAAATTCTGCGGTGCTCATCTAAAAAAAATGGGTACCTATAGTGATACTGGTTGAATTTTATTTATTAACAATTTTGAATACATAGGTAATTATTTCTAAAGAGTCCTGTACTTAATACTTTCATATCATCAGCCTGAAAACGTACACTGTAGATCATAGGTTTCCACCATAAAACGCTACTTTGGACGTCTCTCATAGGGCATAATCACCACGCTTGGCAGGCGTCTTGGTGATCGCAGAAGATTTTAATGTACAGAGTAGAATTATGCTGCCTTTTCCCTGGACATTCTCTCAACCAGCGCTTTCGCCACGCATGGAAGGGATAGGGTGGTCACTAGTCCTATTCTCATACTGGGATAACACGGCGTAGTAATAATACAAATAAATAATTAATACTTTAACATTAAATAACGTTTCGCATTAATATTTACTTACTTAGCTATTAAAACATTATGTATCTACTAAGCTATATTTGGATTGAACATAAAATTACAGTATATAAAAATGGTTACAAATAGGAAAAAAGTACGTTTCATTCCAGGGGGCGTACTGTGAGCTCTTAGCGCGATTCAAAACAAAGCCTATACTGGATCACTTGTCAAAATCCTCATACAAAAAAAACAAAGCGATCCAATATCTAATAGGCTCTGTTTTGAATCGCGCTAAGAGCTCACAGTACGCCCTCAGGGCACAGATGCTCATTGCTTCATGCACATACAGTTTTATAAAACATCCGGAAAAATGATGCAGGTAGTTGTATTAGGACAATGGGCATTTCACGATTCCGTAAATGATCATTGTTGTAGATTAGATACTACGTAATATTGTTTCCTTTTCCTAGCCTAATTGCATAAACAATGGACAGCGGTGTTTATTAAACAAAAGCCTAATTATTGAATTATAAATAAACTACGTACGTTAGTTTTACTTCAGGTTTATTGTTTTAAAGAAATTCAAAGCGCAATGGATAGTGTATTAAAACAATAACTGTTTGGGTGCATATTTATTAGATAGGTATGGATAGGCAGGATGTTGATCCCGGTAATAAATAGTGTTTTGTATGCAAAATTTCATCCAAATTGGTTCAGCCACAGTGTCATTATAACCATTTAAATAAACTACTAACGCGTAAGTATTTTATATTAATCTAGGATGAATAAATTTGTGATCTTTTTATCAATGAATTCTGTAGGTACGCCTGCCTGATGTACTTAAACCTTTTCTTACTAAACTAATTAATTATCTGTGCATTTTTGCCCAAGTTTGGTATTGAATAATACTAATAAGGAAACACGCTGTTTACAATACTTATACCTACTTCATTAAAATAAATTGTAATAAATTTGGCAACAAACAATATAAATATTTCAGTTTATGGATCACGTCGAATAAATTATGTTTTTATTTGTTTTAACGCAACATCGCGCATAGTATCATCTTTTTTAACGTTTTTTGCTATTTAGAATATAGATACTTTAAAACTTCCTGGTGCTATTACACTCGAGAAATAAAAAGGTTAATCACATTAGAGTCCACTTTTCCTTAGGCCCCTCATACATGTTCAATTTTAATGATCAGTCTTTGTAGTTGATCAATTTTACTGATCGTGTATGGTTGGTATTGGTCAATGTTTTTCGGCTTACAGTATGGAGAAAACATTAATGGAAGTGGTGTCGCCAATTATATTGATCAAAAAAATTGAACGTGTAGGGTATGGGAGGTCTTATATTGTACAAGAAAAAAATTCTTTCACAAACCCATTTTGCCAAGAAAAAAATAGCAACTTTCTGTGTAAATTAGAACTTATATGTCTAATGGCTCTAATGAGACAATTTTTTTCGCCATAGGCTGTTCTGTGACAAAGTTTAAAAAGGCTCTACAATATACATTCTATAATAGAAGAAGTTACTTAGATACTTCTATCTCTTACGTCACTAATAACACTATACAGGAACATATCCACATTTGTTAGTACTCTTTGTCATAATAACTGAGGTCATTGACCGGTTGACAGCAAAATTACAGACCTTTGCTGAATAATTTACCTGAATTTGCCACTTGCACTATTATCAGTGCCCATCATTTGCACTGTGACTGATTATTGACTACACTCCTTTATTATCTACGAGAAGAGTATGATTATGATTGATGTACAAGTGAAACTTAACGTATACAACGTTATTCTGCCGCCAAGCAGTAGTGTGCAAGTACTACTGTGTTCCGGTTTGAAGGGCATTATAGCTAGTGAAATTACTGCGCAAATGAGACTTAAGAACTGATCTCACAGTCTAGAAATCTTTTTTAGACTGTGTGATGTCTCAGGATGACGTGCGCAGTGCGAGTGTCACGCGAAACTATAATTTAGATTTCCGAGTGACACTGCAATCTGTAATGGGTGGTCGTGACGCTTAACACCAGGTGAACTAGCCCGTCACGTCATTCGATTACATAAAAAAAAATATGGTTATATCTAATCTTAGATTTTATATAATACACGTATCTCTAAGTCAACGTTTCTGCAACTCTGATGTTAAGTGACGATGCATGTGGATGGTGGAGCACATGCCCTATGAGGAGCCTATACACTCTCAAATTATATTTGTCAGGAGATAATGGAAGCTGGGAGTGAGTTCCATTCCCAGATTTCCCATTTGCAGGTCGCATGATAAAAGAGTCAGTGAAACGCTTGAACATGTTGGCAAATCTACTTCCTAGTTAGCATGTAACGACGATTCCAATCAACTTATTATTCTTTTAGAAAAACACTTATTTTCAAGCTTTCACTGATGGTATCAAAGGTTACGTGGCATTTTGTTCTCATTTTAGGTAGATTCAGATGCCGCGTCCCACTTTAAGATTACCGCCATAAATCTTAACTGAATATGTAAATATTACGCAACAGTCGCAGCATTGGTTTCTAGGCCAACGAAATGGTTTGTTGCATTCTTGATTAACATATTGGTTAAACTAGAATACCAGGTGTCGTTTTTTGGGTGCTTTAATGCTTTTCCTCTTGTTATTTCAATTCCTTACTTAGAACGTTATTAAAAAGTGTTAGGAAATTAAGAGTCAGCATATTGTACTTGTACTTTCTTGTAGCTCTATTATTATGTATGTATGATACATATAATATACGAACTTATTCTACATACATATTATGTATGTAGAATAAGTTCGTGATGAATGAATAGATATAGATAGACAGAAAATGCTTTATTGCGCATACAACAAAATGCAGGTACATAGGCGAACTTAACGCTAGAGAGCATTATCTTCCCGTTAACCTGGGTGTGATGTGGGAATTTTTTATGTGGCAGTACAACGCAGCTTAGATATATGAATAATATCTAAATAAAAATATTTGATGTGATTAAGAATGTGGGTTCTGACTGAAAGTCAGTTTTAAGTTCATGATTATATGACCTTGATTTCATGCTGAGTCGGGACCTATCTCATGGCGTCAAGCAACATTATATTTTTTTGTTCTGTTTTTTGTCGTTTTTTGTATACCTATCAATTTTTATGTTGTAAAAATGTAATGTTTTGTGATGTCTTGAATAAATGTATTTTTTTTCTTTCTTTCATCTTCATTTAAACGGTCTCAAACAACGACTGGTGGTTTAACAAACTGTAGTTCAACGCCTCTAGTTGTCTCTGTTTTCTTATCTGCTTCTCTGAATAAGGTCTGATTTGAACTCATTCATATCTTAGTACAACCATACGTACTTATTTGTCAGCATAGTGACCACAATTCAAGCTTAGAACCAACTTTTTTTTAAATGTAAATGAATGACGTGACTAGCTAGTCGTTTACCCGATGTTAAACTTCACGGCTGCCCATAACAGATTGCAGTATCACTCGGAACTCCAAATTAATACAATTTTGCGTGACACTGCACTGCGCACGTCATCCTGAGACTTCACACAGTATAGTAATAAGATTACTAGACATGTGTGATCAGATCATAAAGTCTCTTTTGCCCAGTAATTTTACCAGCTACAATGCCCTTCAAACCGCAACACAGTAGTGGTTGCACATTACTGCTTGGCGGCATAATAACTGGCTAAGCAGTGGTATCTACCTAGATGAAATTTGCAGAAAAGTCCTAGCCTAGTAACTTGGAGTTTTCTATAAGTTTTATGATTCATAAGTAATTATACCTACGTAGGTATACATCTCAAAAAACTATTAACATATGCCTGTCAATATACTTTATGAATGAACACGATATGATAAATGTGTATCATAAACATTATGACAGCGCAATGAATCAAGTTTTACTATTGCACAAACTAAAGATTATCTCGAGATGGCTCTACTTTCTGTTACATAATTTCCGTTACGCCTTAAATTTGACATTAGCAGATTTATTGTTTCTTTAAAACAATATTACGCCTATTACGCTTCTGAGAATAATATACAAAGACTATTTTCTTACTTAAGTGGAGATAAAATGGCTATAAAGCCGGTCATACATTATCCATTTCCGAGTATATGTAGGCATACATATATGCGATTTTTTCGTACTGCGTAAAATTTACGTGTAAACAGTACCATGTTGCACGTGTGTTGTGTAAAAAATAATCTTATTTAAACATTACAATGTTAATAAACGAGAAGGAAAGCTTTGCACGGTGATGACTCTAGTAAGTAAATTGTTCAATCATCTCTTTTATAGTCTTGTTTAACCTGTTTGCAGTTTAAAGGTGCTCATTAATTAAACTTTGTATCACATTATACACTACTTTATGTAAACCTCTAGACATATTATTTTACATGACTTTCAATTTATCAAGTACCAACTGGCAGCTCTGAATTCTATAGAGAAGAGAGCTAGAAGAATGATGAGACACTGCTTGGAAAGAGGATGCAAAGTCTGGAACACAAAAGAAAAGTAGCTTGTCTGTCCGTTTTTTATCGTTTGCATTTTGGAGAGTGTTCTCAGGAGCTCTATGATCTCATCCCATCCTCTCCTTTACGTCATAGAACAACTAGACGTGGTGAAGCCTTCCATCCATATGTCGTTAACGTTCCCCATGGTCGCACAAATCGTTGCGAAAGTTCGTTCATAATCCGTACATCTAAGGAATGGAACTTGCTTCCCGCAACCGTATTTCCTTCCACATACAATCTAGGCGTATTCAAGAGCAGAGTAAATAGGTAGGGTAAGCGTGTCCCACCTTAAGTTTCATCTACACTTACCATCAGGTGAGATGTGGTCAAACGCACCCATTATCAATAAAAAAAACAAATGTTATTTATTATAATTACGATTACGTAAATGATTAGGTACTTAGGTAAAACGTGGTTAGTAGCTCTGGGTGTATACTCAAATATTAAATCCACCAAATACAGGAAAAATTAAGTGTTCATGGCCTTTGCATGTAATAATAATCAAGTTCTTATCAGTTTGAAAAGATCGTAATTAGGTAAATCCTCCGAGATTTCCTAATATGCATTTTCCCTATCTTTTCCCACGGTATCGAAGACCTAAACAAGTCCAAGCAGGTAGTCTAAAGGTACAGTGCTCGGAAGTATTCACTTTCCCTGGGCACGGGTGAAACGCGGTTCGGTAAAGGCCAGAGAAACTGGGAGCATCCTAGCCAGGCTAGGTATGTCGCACTGACCTCCGACCTCAGGATTTATCTACCTTTATGGGTATTGACGGGCTTACAACTTGTATTTTAAGCAGACTGGATTTATTTATCGAAGCAGCTTTTCGTTATGTTGGCAGCTGTGGCTGCAGGCTATGTAGCACTTTCCTTTTTCTGATTATGTTTCTATTGACTCTTGTATAGATAGTCGATTGTTTAAATTAAATTCATGTTTGAAATAAGAAGATCATATTAATCCTCGCCGTATGGAACGCACAGTACCGATTGATCCATTGCTAATTTAATATAGGTACTTACAGCTCTCCGACACTCAACGAGTTAAAGTCTGTTAGGTAACATTTATAGGAGTGATCTAAGATTGTGACATACTATTTAAATTGCCTTTTCTCATACCTGTTTTGCATTCTCATGAATTTTAATTCTAGGTAGGTCTCGATAAAACCTTGAGTCAAAAGTTAGAAAACATGTCATTAATTTACTGACATCCTTGGCTTATGGGAAAGTTGTATGAGTAAAACGACATTCTTTAGATTTATTAGAGTAAACGATACGCGTATTTTTTTTTTATGGTAGTTAATGTGCCTTTATTCTTTAAAGTAACTACTATAATAATGTAAACTATTAAACTAGCTACACTATCTACTACAAAGAACATTTGGAATTTCCATTAGCCGCAATGACCTGTAAACAGTCCAAATACACCAGCCCACTACCGGTAGGTAGCGTACCCACTACCCTACATGCTGGCAACATTGCCTCGTTGAATTGCAATGCTGGTTCGTTGAGCCAAATAAATGTCAGCGTTTTGGTCACGCGTTGCATCAACCAGAAAATTAAATAGAATGATATCACAATCGCTTAGAAGAAATCTGTTCATTTTCCTCTTCAAAACTTCCAGATTATAGCTAATTTGAGGCCCATCTTTCAATAGTCAAATGTTATCTTATTCTAAGATATCTATCTTGCAATAAAAAATTTAATCTGTTAAATTTCACACCATTTTGCCGCTGTGGAAATGATGACAGCAAGTGAGCGTTGATAAATGATAGTAAAATAAGAAGCTACATCCAAACTCATCTCTTACGTCTGTTTTATGATTTATGTATCTTAGATCGCGTAAAAGATAGAGTCCATTTATTTATTATTTGAATTAAACGAGCAAATTATTGGTTATACTTTAGACCCATTACGATAAGTGCGTTTTTTAAATTTAATAACGCGTAAGTATATTGATACTCATAAAATGCTTATGTATTTCAGTTATAAATCTCTATGTGCCTACTAATATATAAAGATAAAATTTCATCTGTTTGTTTGTGTGTTTGTTTATTTATTTCACAGATTGCTAATACTACCAAGATCTACAAAAGAATACTTTCCTTTACCTTTCCTTACTCTTTTCTCTCTTTATCTCTTTGTCTTTTCCCATTTGTTATTGGGGTTGGCTCCCAATCTACCCTGTAGCGGAGAGCTACCAGAATTACACGAGCGACTGTCATCTTACCTCGCAACCAATAGGGGACCAGTAACAGGGATGCGTCAGATTCTATCAGGCGTCTGACTACCCGTAATGATTACCATGAGCGAGGTCATCGAAAACTGCACATAACTTACTAGATAAGTCATTGGTGTCATTGGTAGTCAGGGCCGAGGAATCGAGGATCGAACCCGGTGCCATAAGATTGCGAAGCGCACGTGCTACCGCTCGGCTACCATCGCTATCTTTCCTTACCCTTTCACCCGAAAAATTAAGAGTTCTCACGATCGGCAGTTATTTTATATTAATTCTCCTTTGAACGTCTCAATAGCTAATATAAAGTCATTTTAACGCTTGCAATGGCTTGTAATGATATTATTAGATGCAGTATTATTTGATAGCAAATTACAAATACTGTTTATTCCAAAACAATAAGGTTTAAAATTGCTTGCAATGGAGTGTTGAGTGCCAGTTTGCCCTCTTACCCTTCACGGCTCTTCGCACGAATTTGCATGCATAATACAGCGCTTGAAAGCTCCCGAACAGAGACTTAACTTTCTATCGTGTGAATCTAAGCACGATTTCCTAGATCATAAATTGAAGGGTTCGTATTTCAATTAATGATAACATAGACTAGTTAGTTGTCTAGAAAAGAGTTTTATTGAATGCTAATTCCTAAACTATTGTGAACATTTAGTAGGTAGTGTTTTTAGTATTGCGGGCGTTGTTGCGCACACGCTGTTTTCAAATTTGTAGATCAGCGTTTAGGTCGAAAACATAAACGCACCTCGTATTATAAAAAACGCGCTATCATAATTATCATCACCATCATCGTCAACCTGTGTAAATCCACTGCTGAAAATACGCCTTTCTCAAGGTACGTCACTGAGCCCGGTCTTCGACTCTCAACAGACACTGATTGGGGGATCAACCAGGAAATTTATTGAAAAATGAATATCAGTGGATCGTTTTGGGGTATCTAACTGGAACAGACCTAGCCACTGGGCGCAATCTTTGCTCTACCTAGCATAGATAGAGGGCATCCTACTAAGTTTGACAAGATACACTTACATCTTTACTGAAGAAAACTCATCTCGCATCGGTTTTAGGTTCTATAGAGAAAATATCCGAATGCACTGTTTATATATTTCCTTCAAATCAATTTTCTTGAAACATTTTTTAGTGTCGAAATGTTAAAAATAGAATTAATTGGTTGAATTATTTACATGCGTAGAACACGCTACAACATGCCCTCTACAGCGCACGCGTTTATGTCTTTTAGTTGAAGAACTAGTTTATTCTTTATTAAGTAATTCTTTTTTATTCTTACATCCTTGTTTCAATAAAGAACATTATATTATATTTTTATTGAACTTCATCACACCGCTTGCCATGTATTAATTTATCGGAAAAAAATGTCTACTACTGATAGTCTTGAATCACAGGTTCAGAAGTACAATGCTCTTAGCGAAATCATCTGAGATTCACTTTTGTGTAATAAAATGTAATTAACTAGCCTTTTTAAATAAATGTCTAGTAGAAACGCGTTCAACTCTCTTCAGCCGTGAACACATCTTGCTATCACTATAGTGAGTCGCAAGTGTTGCATTCCGGACGGTCACTGTCCGTAATGTATTTTACAATGACGCTAATATCTTGTTAATTGGATTTTTCCGCAGAATTAATTTATACAGTATAGTTTATACACACTACATACACACATACGCACTTACTATAATTGTTTGCCATAAGTTGGCTCATGCTGAGTTAAAGTAGGCAATAAATTACGGAATGAATATGTAAATGGAATATTTAGTCAAGTATAATAAAATAATGCAGTCATGAGTACTAAATTATTTTGAAAAATGGACAATGCTGGTTTCAAAAGGGTGTTTTTACTAACTTAACTTGCTGCACACAACACTTGCAGTTATTAAGGGTTAGTTCAGGTTACGTTCATAGAAATGTGAAAGCTGTAAGGTTAGCTCAAGTCACAATCTGTGCAAGTCTTTAGAAATAGCTATGGGCAACTGTTGACTTTTGCTGAATGCTGATGGCTTATTGAAAGGGAAACTCGCTAACTATGGGGTAAAAATTGCAGAGTAAACAGACCAAGATTATATGAAGTCCCTAGCCTTGCTTTAATGCCTATCAGGATGTATATTGCCAACAGAAACGTGTTTTAAGGCCTTTGCTATAAGATATGAAAGTATCTAGTAAGATTAAAAATTTAAATTTTATCATGCCATTAGTCAGTGTGAAATTGAACAAAATTTCTGCAACATTAAATATGCTGTTCTTATTTGCATTCCAGATACGGATACTAGTCATTATACTACTCTTCAACCACTGCCGCTGTCAAAATGGATTCAGAGATCGTGACATGTTGCGCTACCAACAGATGGCCGCTAACGATGGCCAGATCAATGTCATTACCAATTACAGTACCAACATCATACAACAAGATCCAAATAGTCAGTCGATTAACTCAGTCAACGTCCAATACCACGTGGCGGATGACAACAACAATGATTACAACAGAGCGGATCGAACGCGAACTAGAAAGGTATACAGAATCAAGAACCCGTTCCAGAACCAACTGGAAGAGGTAAACCAGCAGAATGAAGGTAATGCAGATACACAGGACAGCGGTACCGCAGCTAGTAACCAGTATGCTTCTATGCAGTACTCCTTACCACCAGAGGAGTTCCTTCAACAGATGAGAGCAGAAAACCAATACCATCAACAACAGCAACAGACAACACCAGCACCGAGTCTTGGGTACACAGCAACGCCACAACCACAGTACCAGTACTCAACTATCACTTCGGGTAGCTATGACAACACGAATCAACAAATTAATCCAATTCCACAACTGGAACCTAAAACGAACGCTCAGTACCTGACAAATAACGGTTATCAGTTTAACCCGCAAAATACATTTCCTTTCGATAGTATTCAGAGTACTCCGTCTCCCGTTACAAGTTATCTTTCAACTGCTTTACCGAATAGTCAGTACATTGGCACTCCAAGCAATTACGTTTCTAGTTCCTCGCCAATCTTCCTCTCGAGTCCATCTAATATACAATACGTATCGTCGCCACTGACTGCTATTCAGACTGGTTCTCCAGATTACAATGGCAACAGAGTTACGTCCACGATAGGCAGTAATTCATTGAACTACGACAATAATGACCAAAACAAACAGCTTCAGATAGATCACTACGACAATTCTGCAAACGGGATCAGATATCCAATAAATGCACCTCAACAATACCAAAACGAATACGGATCTTCAACACTATCTCCGACTTCTGTTTCTTATTCTGACTCGCGAGATGCATGGCAAAATAACTTCAACGCCGGTGTTAATGCTTTGTCAAAATCGTTACAAGAGGTTTCTTTAACGCAATATCAAAATTATCCCTACAGTCAGCAAGATACAAGAGCAGACTCTAACTCAGACGCAAGTAGTGACACTCATCGGATTGGTAGCTTACCTTCCGCTAATAATTTATTCTTAAATTTTGCACAACCTGACTACCAAGCTTATAGCAATCCTAAAAGTAGGACAAGAGACACGGAGCAAGATTCTGGGCAACCAGACGTCTATTCAAATGGAGAATATGGATGGAAGTTATCTGACAGAAACCCTCAGCTCAACAACGACGTCTACTCATCAGCAAATTCAGGAAACTATCAGAGATATCAGACTAGCTTGCAAAATAATGGCCCTGCAGTGAGCCAAATGAATTTTCACATGGATACCAGTAGACCAAGCAATTACGATCAGGTGTCTAAATCTGCAACAGACAATACTGAAGCGCAAGAATTTGCAAAAGCGGCAGCAAGCGCCCACGAATACATGAAACAACAGCAAAACTACTATGGAAACAATTATGCTAACAATTACGACCAAGGAAAAGCTTACAATAACCCAACGTCCTTCTACAATAATGTAGATACACAGAAAAATAAATATACCGAAGCGTTTACTGCAAGTCCTTATTCATACAGTTCTCAGCCAGACTTAATAACAGCATCTCCTTATTATTACAATGGGCGAGAAAACAATATGGATAATAAACCTAAACAACCATTTGACCATGCAAAAGCTCTAAAAACCATAGTACCAATAGATGTTTCTAACGTTATCACAAATTCTGAACCGCAATTTAAAGGTACTGATGGGAACAGGTTCACTTTACAAAACTATGCTAAAGAACAAATAAACCAAAATCAACAGCAACAGCAACAGCAACAGCAGCAACAGCAACAGCAACAACAGCAACAACAACAACAACAATACCGGCCTCTCTCAGATTCTTATTATAAAGACAAAAATTCTTTTTACGGATTAAACATCAAGACGAAACAAGATGAATATCAATCAGACAGCCTAAAGCAATTTGATACAAAGGCGCCTTACTATGCAAAACCTCAACAACCTCCAGATTCGGTTTATAATCCAGGGGGATTTTCAGCAGAACCACAGCGCATCAGTTACAATACTCAGCAAAATTATCAAGATAGCATTCAATCACCACCGAACGTTCAACAAGGCCCGTCCCGTCCTCAAATTCAGGTTCCTACAAATATTAACAGTATTTTGAAGCTAAACGACGTGCCTTATCATCTAACGCAGAGCTTGTCACCAGATTCATTTAGGTTCCAAAATAATGATTATGATCGCGGAACCTTACCTACACAGTTACCTATGAGGATAAATCAAGATGTGGCAAGTCACCAGGTAGATGTAACTTCAAACCTTCTTAGCAAGTGGTTATTAAACAAGCAAGCTTCTCTACCTTTTAACAGGCCTGATATTGATCCTCAAGTAAACAATGGTTTATCAACAATCAATGGGTTCAAAGTTGCAAATCCTTTTAACGTAGATCTAAAATTGGTCGCTGAAATGTTAAAAGGAAAATCTCCTGAAAATACAAACATAATCGCATTAAGAGACCAACTTAATAAAGCTGCACCATTAAAATCTCAATTTGATCTGGCACAACTTCTATTTAAAAATGAGAACATCGGAAACATGGCACCAATTAATGAAGGGCTAAGTGCCCTATCCAATCCATTTTTAGAAATATTCAACATTGGACGATTTCCTTATCAGGGAGTCAAATACTCACGAAGCCAAGAGGAAGAAGAAGATACTATAGTACCTATAGCCGATGCATCAAATAATCATCCTATAGGAGCTGTTACAGAGCAAGATGATCCTCATCACGAACGTGAAGTCAGCACGGGCTTGGATGCAACTGCACAGGGTGAGGATAGTGAAAATTATGAAGACGAGCGGGCGAAAAAACCTTTTTTGACTGGACATAGAATGGCAAAAGACAGACTGCGGCATCCGAATTCACTAATATCCGGGCGGCACTCATACCAAAGAAAATACCCGAAATCAGAAGTCAACGAACCATACCCATTACTAAAACCACCCCCACCACATTCACTACGAGGCAGAGGCAGCCACTTAAAAATTGAAAGACAAGGTCGAAAGCGTCGCGTAAATAAGCCTAGAATTTTTAAAATATACAAGACTGAGCCCCTTTTCGAGTCTGAGAATGAAGATGAAAATGGAGAAGAATCGGTACCAACAGTGCTTAGACCACCGCCACCAGTCGCTGAATCAAAGTCTGATAATATTGGAAATATTGAAAGTTCATAGGATTACATTGTCTCAATTAATTGAGTATACATACGTACTTTGTAACTTAACATGTTGTTATTTCTTAAATTACACCAGGTACAAGACTTTTAGTTATTTTTGTTTTAGTTATTAAGGGTAATTGTATTTATTTTATGTTTAATTACGCTGAAAATTTCTGTACAAAATTGTGCAATTAAAGTGACCGTTTAAAATGTTAGTATAATGTTAAAAAATAATTTCAAACTAATTTCACCACAAATAATTGGAATGTACTTTTTTGGCATTTACATTCTACTAAACTAACGTTATGTTCATAGTATTTTGTAGTTTTTTTGTAATATTTTGATTCAAACTTTAGATTTTAAGCATTTTGTGTACATACGTTTAGGGTTAGTTGAAACTTGAAACTAATACTGATTAGATATTTTGTAAATATTTTCACGAAATTGGAACAATTTTATTGAATAACCGACTTTAACATTTAATACCGATATTTAATAGTAATTATTGTGATAAGTTGTTTTAAAAATGTTGGTGTAAATTGTTTGTTAAATTTTAAGAATACGCTAATAAAAAAATTACCATTAAAAATATTAAATACCAAAACCTTTGTTTGATTTCATGTAGGTAGTACATCTTTTAATAGGATGAGCATGTTGATACTAAGGCCGAATTTCCACCTGCAAGAAAATTTCTGCAAGAAAACTTCTGCAAGAAGTGTCCGACCGTCTATCATCACATTAAATGCCCAATATTGAAGGCTTTAGTTGACAGTCCTTAACTTACTAAAAATATATCCGTTTCTTAATAATAATAGTTTTAAGAGTTTTAGATCCCTCAACTTTTAAAATTGTTCCACTGACAAAGTTACAGTCTCATACACGATCGGTCTATTCTTTCAAATTAAGTATTTTCTAAACCGGTTCATAACTGGTTTATAAATGACGGAGATCTAAGATAACAAACACAAAAAAGAAAACAAAATACAACCAAATTTAGAATTTCCTCATCATTATTTGAAGTTGGTTGATAAAATTAAAATTGAACATATTATAAATTTTTATGATAAAATTATTTTATCTGAATGCGTTCGATCACTGAATTAATGAGTTGAAGCGATAATGACATAATATCACGTAAAACTATCACAACGTGTATAGAAAACAGAGTTTTCACTGTATTAATGCTAATTGTTGAGAATCTCAATCTTCATCTCAAGTTGAGAAGAATGACGGCTGATCAAATTACGTAATTAATGAGTTATTTTTGTTCATGTGTAGCATTATAATCAATTCAGATATTGAGCTGCAGAGATTTCAAAAGTTTAGAAATTCTAGAGTACATTATAACCATTTTTTTAGCTAAGTATGTTTAAACTTACCAAACTAAAAATTTTAAGTTTCGTTCTAATTAAGCAGTATTGTAATTTATGTATAAAATAAAGTCAAAGTACCTATAATAATTTATTGCAATGAGGTTAGTATATCAGTTGCAAAAAATAATAGGTGGTATCCGTTGCAATAATATAAATTGTTCTAAGCAAAAAGGTCAAAATATCCTTTTCACCTCACTAGCTCGGAAAGGTTCTCTTTGTCATTCAAAATCTGGGCGCAAAAAAGCATTTTAGTCGCTAGCGTGGAAAGTGTTTTTAAAATTCGAACGTTTCTATTCAATAATTTTCTCGTCAAGAATTGAGGATTTAATCATAGATCTGCCCGAATTTAACCTTCTTGATATTGCCAGTCCACAAGCTGAAAACTCATTAATAGCACAGACTACCTCCTAAAAGAAACCATGTTTTTTCGTTCACCAACCTCATTTTTAGAATAATCGCACTGTCCAGCACCAAAGAGTATATAACCAATACGCTATCCAGCACGGCGACTGCATGGAAAATGGATGAAAGTCACTTTTTCTTTAATTTTCCATGAATCACGTGACGAGCTAGTCGTTTACCTGATGTTAAGCGTTACCGCCGCCCATAGCTAAATGAATAAGCTAAAAACTAATCTTTTCTTAGTCTTTTAGCTGTTTTCTTGCATTTTCCTCGCTGTAGTGAGGTGAAAAGTTGTGCGATGCACTCGGCAGCAAAGTTTTTTTGCGTCTCGTATCTTTGAAACCTTCGATACGCTCAGGATTCTTCATTTGAACCACTCCTACGCTCGTGGTTCAATCCTAGAATCCTTCGCTTGCTCAGGTTTCAATTCAAGTACTCGCGCCAAAAACCAACTTTGCAGCCTTGTATAACAAATAACTATTTCTACTACTGATTCAAGCTCAACTCAGTACGGCAAATATTCTATTGAGAACAACACTGAAAAAAAAGTCGTATCCGGTAAAGAAGAAGCAAGAAGAAACGTTACAATGATTTCGTTTTTTTGTTTTTTTTTAGTTAATATTAGTGAATCTCATAGACCTCTAATTTCGGTGGTAAATCTCCTCACCTCGATAACAAAATCTAGTTGCCTATACTGGGTGTTGATTTACAAACCCGCATTATTTACAGATTAATTACAATGTCGCAACTACCACTAGTAAAAAAACCACTAGTAAATCAATAATGTTGCCTACACCCCTGATAGCCCATCAATTACATAGAACATTTTGATATATCTCTCCTTCAGTCTTAATTAGCTTTTTATAGGTAAGGTAGGTAGGTTAGAGAGTAACACCTAATTATAAGATTCATTTGAACAATCACATCTGTTTAGTGCATTATGATAAATCTTTGTTGGTGCGTCGCGTGCGTTTCGCTTTCTTCACTCCACAGCACCATTAGTTTAGTTGCCAATCGCCCAAGAAATGTGATCATCGAATACAGTTATGAAACCCATCGTGTTATCTTCACCAATATTTCTATGGCTTCTTTCTGAAGGTGTTATACACATATCGTTTTGTCACCTTGAACACTTTTGATTTAGTGTAACATTTTCAACTTGCATTTGGAGATTGTTTCGAAAAGAAGCCTCTATTGCTTATATATGGCTTATGGCTTTTATTTTTGGTTGCAAAATGTAATCGACATTTTTCAGTTCACTTTGATGTTATACGTCCCTTTATATTTATGAGATTCTTTTTTTGCATGGACGTATGGTGATTTGTTGAAATAATAAAGAGCATAACTTGATACCTACATTGGTCCAAGCTTAACACTTACTTATCTCACAATAATAAGTGATAACTTATCACTTATAATATTCTGTTATTGTTTATTAATCCCCAACCAAACAGAGGGCCATTTTAAAAGTGTGTATAACTACAATCTTGGAATCTTCAAATCGAGAGTGAAAAGGTATACTTGGGTAACTTTTTAAATTATAGGAGTAGGCTACTTGGCTGCTATTAAAAATTAAGAAGTTAATAAATATTCTTTTCATAAAATAGGTTAAAAGGAATGCAATAACTGAAAAACTAATTAAAATCAGTACCTATATAGCCGGATACCTGTGTACCTAATCACGGAGTAATAAGCTTTTAAAGTTTCTGGAGGAGGCATCGCCTGTCCCATTCTCGCAAACAGATCTTTTGGAGCTTCCCCACAGTTACTATGAAAACACACGCTGTGACGTCACATACTACAGATTTTTTTAAATGCTAAAGTGGGCCTACGTTTGACAACATCTCACCTGATGGTAAGTGACGAAGTTGTCTAAGGTGGAGCACGTTTGCCCATGAGATGCCCATTCACTCTTTTTTTTAACGGGCAATGTGCCTTTATTATGTGCCATTCACTCTTGACTTGAAAAGACCCAGGTTCTCAGGAGGAAATACTGTTGCTGGAAGCGAATTCCGTTCCTTGGCCGTTCGAACTATGAATGACTCAGTAAAACGCTTAGTGCAAACTGGTGGATTGTATGTAAAGCTACCACAGCTTTTTTTTTTCTTATATTTTGGCTCCACACATAGTGTATTTAGCCAGTGTCAAGTATTGTAATTATTCATCGAGTTATGGAATATTTCACGTGTAAAGTCAAGTCTTCAAGTCTTAGTCACAGTCCAGTCTAAGTCAGGTAATCATAGTCCAGTCTAAGTCATACCCTAGTAAAGTGGTGGCGACTTTACTAGAAGCTTCTATGGAATTTTGGAAGCAACACGAAAAACCACGTTTCACTACATTATATCACTTGCCCACACTCATGCTCGTAATTCAGCACTTATGCGTAAAACACCACCAATTTTAACCATTAACACTGGAAAAAGCACAAGTTTAGAAAAATAATACAATGAAACGACGTGAACTTTTTCAAGTTTCCGCCAAAACTCCCTACCACAGCTTAGTAATGTACGATGTAGGACTAAGAACTGACGTCACTGCATGTTTGAGCTGTCTCTTTCTATTCCTGTATTTTAAAATGCATGTAACTTTGTCATTTTTGAGATATTTAATATTGGTTTTCACGACTGTTTATTTTTTGAGCAATATAATTAATTTAAAATTAAATAAATAGCAGGAAACTAGACTATTAACTATTCTGTTAAAAAAAAACGTGTAGACATTTCACACAGCACCGTTAAGTACCTATATTTGCTTGGGAATTATCTAGCTTGCAGATACAAAGTATGATTTTTTCTAACGGTTAACTAGAACTATAAAGTACCAACTTACTTACAAAATGTGAGGCCACTATTAAAATACAGCTATCATGGTACATTAAAAGTAGGCGTGGCTCTGTGTAAAATAGTGTAGGTGCACCTATTAAACTGAAATTCAACTTGTAGACCTGTAGTTAAAACATTCTGAATGTTTTTTTTGTCTATGTTTTAGAAATGAGAACACATTTTGAAGAAGGCACTTTCGGAAGCTCTAGATATCATGAGAATAAAATAAATATAAATAAATAACGCCCAATGATCACATACATAGATCCCAGACGCTAACTAGGATTCCCTGTATCTAGGGACCCAGGAACTACGAGGACCATGGTCCCACAACACCCAGACACAGAACAAGTATATGCGCTTTTTTCCATGTGCACAAATATAGAATGTATCTGTATGATTTAACTTATTGCGCGTGATAAAATACTCAAATAAATTTCCCATATAAAGGTTCATAACTGACATATTAGGAAATCGAAACGCTAAAACATTAGACCCATATTCCTCCATCAAGTCATCTTAAGTATGTATTGAGTAACCGATACGCATAATTAATTCAATCGCATATTTCCGTTAGAAAAGGAGAGATAATTCCGAAACCTGTTCCATGGTCTTGTTCTCATTATCATGCCTAAGCTTGGACCATCAATATAAATATGAAGTTAGCATGGCGATGAACACAAACAAGCGTCGCTTGTTGAGGCAGACACAAGTTCACCTGAGCGGCCAGCGATTAGCTAATCGAAATGGCTGCTTTAGTGAGTATCAATGATAACACCAGTACCTGTAATAAAACAGTTTCTTTTTAGGATTAAAACTTATGGATATCTCGTTTTGTTTCAGATGAAATTATCATGCTTAGCCATCCTATTGAGCAGCACCTACGCCGGCATCCTGCACGGTCACCACGATGAAGTCCATGAACATCATCACGAAACAGTATTGCACGATGACCACGCACATCACCACCATATCTCATCGCTGCCAGCCGCCGAACTCTCCGCTCCTGGCCACTCAATCTCCAGCTTCTCTCCTAGCAGCTTCCCAGCTGGATCCCTCCCGTCTGCCTCTTTCTCTGGAGACTTTGGACATGGAGCTATCAGCCATGGAGCCATCAGCCATGGAGCCATTGGTAGCGGTTTTGGAGCGTCTGGCCTGTCTGGAGATATAAGTGGTTCAGCATACGCCGGTGGTGCCTCCTTTGGTGGTGCCTCCTTTGGTGGCGCCTCTTTCGGTGGTGCCGGTTTCGGTGGTGCTGGTTTCGCTGGAGGATTTGGAGGATCCGGTGTCAATGGAGGATTCCGTGGCCCTGTCGGACCGCTTCCTGGTGGTGGCTTGCCTCCCAATGGCCCCAGGGCTCCCGTCATCAATGAGATCCACGGTCTCGCCAACAGCAACGGAGCACCTACTCAATACCGCGTTCGCGATGAGCCCTACCAAGTTCTCCGTGAAGTGACCCACCGCGTGCCTCAGCCTTACCCCGTGCCCCAGCCTTACCCCGTGCAGGTACCCGTGCCCCAGCCCTACCCAGTCCAAGTCCCCGTTGTGAAGAATGTGCCCGTCCCGGTGATCAAAATCCAGCATGTAAAGCACGATAAGCCAGTGCCCTACCCAGTTGAGAAAATCGTCAAAGTGCCCGTTGAGAAAGTGGTCGAGGTCCCCGTAGACCACCCAGTTCCAGTTGAGAAAATTGTTGAAGTACCAATCGTGAAGGTTATCAAGGTTCCTGTTCACATTGTGAAGACCTACCCAGTCCCTGTGGTCAAGACCGTCCACCATAAGGCTCACTACCACCACGGCCATCAACAGCACCACGGCCACATTGACCTGCACAACCTGTTGAGCCACCACGGCCATGGCCACGGCTGGTAAACCTTGCAAGTGATGCTGCGAGCGGCCATATCTCAACCTCTCTCATTACATATCCTAGCCCGGTCTTTTGTAAATATATTTCGCATCATAGCTCATCGAGAGGCTGCAATCTAGGGTGATAACTAAGTCATTAAGTTAGGTGATAAATACACAAATAGTGTATCTATTTTTTCTTTTGTAAATAGTAATATTAGAATTATTACTTTATTAAAAGTTTCCAAAGAATTTGCATAGTTTTACTTTCCTTAATAATAATAATAATAACCTTAGCCATTTAGTTTAGATGCATTATAAAATGTATAGGTAAGTATAGGTACATAATTCTTCATAACTATTTGAAAACACTCTTGAAAAGTATTATAAGGTACGTCATTAGACCGGGCCAATACTGTCCACTGTTGGGACACACGCCTCCTCACAGGGTGATAGAATAGTCCATAATCCCCCACGCAGGCCTAGTGCTAGTTTGTGGATGACACTATTCTCAAATTTTGTGATTCTTGTCGGTTTCCACACAATGTTTTCTTTAATGGATTGATGTTTAATGTGTAAACCACACTTCAGGTATATCTATAAAGATGTTATCCCGCTGGTTACTTAAATTTTACTATTATATATATTTACATACGTTTTCCTTCACCGTTGTAAGGGTGAGCCACAGACCAAGTATACTAGAGCGAGTGAGAAGTCATTAGCGCATTGTCAAGCGGGATTCAAACTAGGGTGCGTCGTCGGTTTGAATGTCGCACGGGTTACCACTGAGCCGCGCTTGAACTAGAAACTCGTTTCATGTATCTAATTTTTTATTACTTCCGTAGGGAGTAAAGTACAATGGCTTATAGGAACACCATAAATCTGACAATAGTGGAAGTAATGGTTTCGTTGTGTACCTAAGTATATATAAATATACAAAAAAAAAAAAAAAAAATACAAAAAAAAACAAAAAAAAACCACTAAAAAAAACAACAAAAAAAAAACAAAAAAAAATGCAAAAAAAAATGCTTGGCAAAATATAAATTTTGCCATGTTATAACACTGTCACAGACGTTGTAACTGTAATAATTCTGTAACTTACGCTCATAGTCATCTTGGATGGTACGGTACGTTATAGTGTATAGCCGTCGTCATCATCGTCGGGCCAATATGTTCCCATCTGCTAGGACAAGGGCTCTCACGGGATGAGAGTAGGCCATAAGTAGGTTGGTGGATAGGTGTATAGGTAGTATCCATTTCTAATGCAATCTTATAATGAAGTTGATAACGTATCATGAAGACTTAAATGAGCTTAACATAGGTAAGTAATATTTAAATGCTTATTTACACAGTGATTTGTATCATAAATCTATGAGAATCAAATGACTTTTAATTAATCTGTGGTTTATAATGATCCTTATTGATAATTATAAAAAAATACAAGTCTTCCAGTAAATTAAAATAAACAAGAAGTAATATAAATCAATAACAAAATTATATTACAACTTATTAAATAAAATGAAGTAGGCACTTATGGCGCCATATCTATAAGAAAACTCTTTAATTTATTTTTTAAAATCTGTACAGTTTTAACACTGAGTCTGGAAGAGCGTTCAAAATTTTGACACCGGCTACTCTAGTACGAAATGTACTAAGGTAGATAGATAGTTGGTATTAAAATTATCGCACTTCCAGACTCCATACTTTATAGCAAGTCTATGTCTCGGCAGTATAAGGTCATGAGCGCTTCTTGTACCATAATGTACCGAATACACGCGCAAAAACGTGGGCAGGAGCTAAACATATAATAGTACGTTTTGCTAAACGACCTAATGATCTGCTAATTTAAAAAAGACTATTTAAAATACCGGTACCGGTATATCTTCTAGGCAAGCATGCTGCATCGTCAACCGCGTCGCAACATACCATCAGGTGAGACCGTGGTCAAATGTTTACCTATCGTTGATTAAAAAAAATTAATGAACTCAAACTCCAACTCAAACTCAAATTCTTTATTGCAAATAGGCTATTTTTAGCACTTTTACAAGTCAAAACTAGATAATGTATTTATGAATAATAAAAATTAAATTATTGTACATATTAAGCAAGCATAATTAAACAAAATCACAGTGCTTAATGTCAAAAATGTCAAAATAAATGTTAAAATTATAACAAGTATTACATTACGAGTTTGAAGGAAAAAAAAGTTCTCTTTTTCACTACAGGTGCAAGCAATCCGGCACAATGTAGAATAGAAAACTCCAAACCGTAGCTTCGGTTACATCTGTGAAGAAGAAGCTACAATGTTTCAAAATCATCAATTTTGCATTTCATTGAGGCACCAACTTTGCTAGCATATATAAATTTGACTATTGAGCTGCAAATCTAAAGCTATTTTCAGCTGATCTATAAGCAAAATTAATGGAAAGTATAATTTAAACGCATTCATTTTAAATTAATATATTAAATGGATTCGTATTTACTTAATCTTATAAAAATTTAGAAATGTTTCTTCAACTGTTAATAGATAGCTGTTGCATGATACCAGATTTGGTAACACTCCTAAATAGTTCAACATTATAAACATAACTTAATGGTTTTCCGTTTCGTAATCAAACTACCAAGAAGTAGGGCCTCTGCTGGAATTATGTTGCTGTGGCTGCAATAACCGTTGATGTTTCCAATTCCCCATCTTTTCCTGCAGGTGTCGTAAAAGCTAGCTAAAAGAATGTCCAGGCAGCAGCATACCTACTCCTCTGTCTGCTGGTATAATCCATATCCAGTGCTGGACTGCTCATTTATTCCACTTCGCGTTGGATGTAGGTACCTATATCCATATCAGAGATTTCCATACAATATGGATCTCTCATTAACCGATAGGTAACATTTGAGATATACAACAACTCCAGAGTTATCTGCCATCCAAAGATTACCTATGCTTGTTTTCACTAGGTGGTAGGCCTTTCTGCAAAGTTCGTCTAGGTAGGTACCACCGCTTTGCCAGTTATTCTGCCGCCAAGCAGTAGTGTGCAAGCACTATTATGTTCTAGTTAGAAGGGCATTGTAGCTAGTGAAATTACTGGGCAAATGAGGCTTTATGATCTGATCACTCAGTCTAGTAATCTAATTACTTGACTGTGTGATGTCTCAGGATGACGTGCGCAGTGCAGTGTCACGCGAAATTTTAATTTATTAAACACTGCAACTGTTATGAACGGCCGTGTTGCTTAACATCTGGTGAACGCTCGTCACGTCATTCAATCTCATAAAAAAAATATTTGTCGTTGAGCTCGTCGTCGTGGCTCTACCTTTTTAACCACACTAAACTACAATGTACCTTAGTTAAACAGAAAAATGAAGATTATAATAGAAGCACAAATAAATAGCATAGTTATAGTCATGCTACATAATGTACCTCAGGAAGTGATGTTTCAATAAGTTATTTAGGTGAACGGAAATTACAAATATTAGAAATGGATATTTGGAAAGTCCGCATGCGTTTAAGTATAAACTTGCATAGCTAAGTAAGTTTTAGGCTGTATACATAGAAATTCTTGCAACATTTGTTTCATAGAAAACGTAATATAAAAAGTAATGAATAGAAAGAATTAAAGTAGTAGTGGATAGTGATTTGCTTACCTTTACTACTAGATATATACAGTACAGGTACCTATCTTATACATAACACGACCAGCTACTTACTAACGAGTAAAACATAGAACACACATGATTGATCCATGTTTAAACACTTTTCAAAAGATAATATAGCTGTAAAAATTGAGGCAAAATTATAAACTTAAAATGGATTTCCCAACACCATAGGTAACCCATAAAATACGAAACGAGTTGACAGTCAAAAGTTGACCCATTGCGAAACAAATGAATGTCGAAATGAAAGAAAATGTGTTCCTTGAAACCACTTAATTATAAATCCAGTTAGGTATCCAGAAAAGAAAAATCCAATGTTTTGGTAAAGTTAGCAGAAATAATCTCTTTTTAATCAATGTTAAGGCGGATTAAGCTTTTGTTGCTTAGAGCTAGCTACAAAGCTTAGAAACCATTAAAATTGTAAAATTCCTGTTACAGAGCAGTGGATGTTCCACCTTAAAAAATACACGTGAGTATTGTTAAGTTTCACCTACAAAATTAATCGCATTCCAGTCAAAGCTCGTCATCGTTAGAACTGTAATTTATAATTATATACTACATTACATAATAAGACCGATCAAACTGAACCGGAAATAATAATCGGCCAGTGAGCCAAGTATATTTATCGTATATTATATTTATATTTTATTGGCTATGTAGATTTATATTAACATGTTAATTCTCACGGCTACCTATAGTGAATTTAGATGGAGAAACGACTCGTTGGGCCCATTATAATAACTAATTCGTGTTGATCAATGTAGGGACGATATTTTGAATATTTGCGTAATAATTTCCTAATCAATAGCGATAAATTATAAGTAGAATCGTTGAGTTCAGAAATAGATGGGTTAGCCCCATTAAACTATTTATTTTTTATTTAAAGATTTTCCAATACCATTTTCGTATTGCTTTTAGGCATATTGGGTTTTATGATTTCTACAGGTTGGTAGGTACTTCCAACTCCTAGATAGGTCATACAGCATATTATGTAGGTCAATGGATTGGTGGTCATTATATATTATACTGTTTAAAAAGAATTTAAAACTTATAGTAAAACATGTTTGCTTTAACTTTTAACTTTCAGCAGCCGAAGTACCTAGGTCAATGTCGTGGTTTTCGGAGAAAAGATTTTCATAACATTGTTTCAAGAAAATTAAAATAATGTCCCTACCTCTATCTAAATCTGGTGGCAGTTGGAAAACTAGATTAACTTTTACTCGTAATTGAATGCCAGCAGCCCGATTTCCAATCCAACTCAAAATGTATATTATCCACCTCCTTGCACCTACCTATACATGAAAGAGACGAAAAGTGTGGATTTCGAATTAGAGCGTTTTCAACACGTTGTAATTTGTGATGCTGGACTGAAATAAACTACCTACATATATAGGTGAAGTTAGAAGATACATACTTTTTTTTTAGTAGGTAGGTAGTTATTTCAAGTGTAGGTACTTAAAATAGCAATTTACAGTGTACTTAAAAGTTAAGAGTTTCTAATATCTCAACAAAATTACTGTTCCATTAATTAAAGGATAGATACCTAATAGACATTATTTTGAAGTCTTAATATAAGTCATGGAATTGATTAAAATATAAACCACACTGAGCGGTTATATTCTCTTTGAACCACACTTTCTATGCCTATACAGATATTATTAGGGGGTAGGGGGGTTGGTGATATTAAAGTTGGTATTTTTGGGTCTTATTATAAGTACTCAAAAATTTAATAAGGAATAGTAGGCATTAGGTAGTGTTCATCGACCTAATCATTCTTTATGTATTCGTATTTATGCTGATTTTATTTGAAATTGTTAACTGAAATTACTTATTTATAAGCCTATATCAAATTCAGATCATAAATCATTTACTTATTGATAGTATTGAACTCTTTTGTTATAAAACGGCTACTGTGGCACGGGTACTGTGGGTACTTGTCTAAAAATGCCTAGTTTTCTTGCATAACTATAGAAAACCGCTAGCTCTATCAAGATCTGCTAGCATTAGCATATTATTATTTTTGGCACCAGTGACGCGGACAAGAAAGATTACCCGATCGAACTAGCACATAATTTATTCATAGGCGTTGTCCGAAAGAGCGACTTGTATAAATATCTCGCGTCGTTACGTTATCATATCACAAACCACCAACACTCGGAAGGGACAACAACACCTTTTTTTTGAGCTGGCTTCGAAGCGATTAGCTAAAAGCCATGGCATTTGTTGTAAGTCCTACATATTAACGATACATGAGAATTACAAAAGAAACAATCCATATAACAAATCCACCTTTATAAACACTACTAATTTGTTACAGGTTAAAATACTCTTCTTGTCCGCGCTAGTATATGGCTCTAACGCCGGCAACCTGCACCATCACGGCGGAGACTCCTTTATTTCATCAGCTCTAAGCGCTCCATCAGCCAACTTCGGTCCGCCATCCACATCTTATGGACCACCTGAACCTTCTCACACCATCGCCGAGTTCCACTCAGACGCTTCCAACGATATCCATGTCGACGAGAGCGTGATCGAACACCACGGTGACCATCACGATATTCACCATCATCATCATGATATTCACCACGGACCCGTGATTGAGTCATCCGGTGGAGCTATTGACGGTGGTGCTATCATCGACGGCGGAGCGATCAATGGTGGGTCTATCAATGGGGGTGCTATCGGTGGTGCTTTTGCCGAAGGTGCATCATTCTCCGGCTCTGCATCTGGTTCGATCGTCGGCGGTGGTTTTGCTAGCGGACCTGGAGGAAGCGGCCCAGGTGGTGCTCTTCTTGGTGGAGGTGGTGCCCTTCTGAGTGGAGGTGCTGGATTCGCAAGTGCATCTGGAGGCGTCATCGGTGGCTCAGTCTCGGTTGGAGCTCCACGCGTCATCGGCACATCCGTGTCTGTTGGCCGCCCTGACCCCGGACAGACCAGGTACGAGCTGCAGTCTGTCGTACAGAACGTCGTCCGCCGCGTGCCCATCGAGGTGACCCGCCACGTCGAAGTAGCAGTACCCCAGGCCGTGCCCGTACCCGTCCCCCAGGAAGTTAAGGTGCCCGTCCCACAGCCCTATCCCGTCCATGTAGATGTCGTGAAACAGGTGCCATACCCTGTGTACAAGACCCACCACGTTGAGGTAGAAAGGCCCGTTCCCGTCGAGGTCGTTAGGCACGTGCCTTTTGAGGTCATCAGGAAGGTTCCCTTCCCCGTTGAGAGGCCGTATGAGGTGATCAAGAAGGTGCATGTGCCGATCGAGAAGCACGTCGAAGTCCACGTGCCTGTGTGGAAGCCTGTCCCCGTTCACATCATCAAGCATGTGACCCACTACAAGAAGAAGAGCTGCTGCTGGTGAACATAAGGAGGCAGCCGTGATTGTACCAAATAGTCAATAGAATTGTAAATAATAGTCATTAGCTGTAAATATAGAGTAAATGGATTTAAAATGATATCAATTTCTAATTTTTCCTACTCTCATAGGTCGTAAATGAAACCCATAAAATAGTTTTCAAAAACCAATGTTATTACGTAACTGACTTAGATATTGAGTTACATAACACAACAAGTATTCGATTATAATGTATTAGAAAACAGTTATTAATATGCATGTCTTATCTCACACATAAAAAAGTAGGCCATTGAATCGAACTATGAAGCTTAGTAAGTACCTAATAATGTCCAATACTAATACTGAATACAATGCTCAAAGACGATATAATACTCTCAAAGTAGTCGACAAATATCTCCTACCTAGGACATACTGTCCAATTATAATTATCGCACGAAGAATCCAACTCGGCTGGGCAGCGTTCGGTAAGCTTGGACCTATCTTTTCGTCCAAAATACCGTAAAGCCTGAAAACGAAGGTATTCAAGTGTGTATTGCCAGTGATGACTTATGGAACTGAAACATGCTCTCTTATTGTCGGCCTCATTAGTAAGCACAAAGTCGCGCAACGAGCTATGGAGAGAGCTATGCTCGGTGTTTCCTTGCGAGATAAGCTCTGGAATGAGGAGATGAACTAGAATGACCGATATACTGACAACCGATGGGAAAGAAAGGTTTCAGCGTAGGCCGGCTCAACACTCCGTGCAGCCGCTCAAAGTGGCGCTCTCTGGGGGAGGCCTGTGTTCAGCAGTGAACGTCTTCAGGCTGTCGATGGTGACGGGATTATTTCAAAAAATTTTGCCATACACAAAACACAACACGCAAATCAAACACTCTATATATGTAGCCCATACACCTCCTACATAAAAATAATACCTACTAAGTTGAATTTTGACAGTCATTAGAGTAATTTTGATCAACATTTTAAAAAAGGTTCACGGCTGTTCACTGCATTGTACGGGATCTTTACCGTGATTGAAATCATCTAGTTCCCGATATTTCGGCACAGGAACATACACCATGTTCAGTCTACATGTGATTAAAAATGTAAGTTTTAAAAACCCCCTGTCATTCCTTTTTTATCAACTAGAAAAAAGCTCATAGACTTCAAACGCTTGAATCTTCTTCTTGAATCATATAGTTATGAACTATCTTGATCATGTCACATTTTTAACAAAAAAATAAAAATTGGTTTATCTGGTTTATCTGTTTGGGAGAGTACAGACCAGTTTTTTTTTTTTCTTATATTTTGGCTCCACACATAGTGTATTTAGCCAGTGTCAAGTATTGTAGTTTTTCATCGTATTATGAAATATTTCATGTAAAGTCAAGTCTTAGTCACAGTCAGTCAGGGTAGTCATAGTCCAGTCTAAGTCAGGTAGTCATAATCGAGTCTAAGTCATGTCCTAGTAAAGGAGTGGCAACTTTACTAGAGGCTTCTGTGGAATTTTGGAAGCAACACGAAAAACCACGTTTCACTACATTATATCACTTGCCAACACTTATACTCGTAATTCAGCACTTAATGCGTAAAATGCCACTAATTTTAAACATTAACACTAGAAAAGCATAAGTTTTGTGAAATAATACAATGCAACGACGTGAACTTTTTCACGTTCCCGCCAAAACCGAGTACAGACCAGCACAAATACCACAGATACCTTTAAAACTTATAGAACTCTCCGTTAAACTCGGGGGTTAAACATATACTTTAATTCAAAACATTACTTGCAAACACAAAACTCTATTATTCTATTACATACATTGCAGGCTTACAAAGACTATAATAACGCTTTTTCCTTTGTAAAAGTCGGATAAACGAAATAATAGTTATATCATAGTAACTAAATAAAGTATTATTCACTATCACTGAAGTATTAGACATTGGAGCAGAGTGCATAATTTATTCTGTAAGTTTGGAGTTACGTGACATGAGAAATTTATAAGTTATTTTACAATTACCTACAGTCCACACGTTAATTTTGTTTTCACCTCACTAGCTCGGAAAGGTTCTCTTTGTTATTCAAAATCTGAGCGCAAAAACGCATTTTGCTCGCTAGCGTGGAAAGTGTTTTTAAAATTCGAACGTTTCTATTCAATAATTTTCTCGTCAAGAATTGAGGATTTAATCACAGATCTGCCCGAATTTAACCTTCTTAATATCGCCAGTCAACTGAAAACTCATTAATACCACAGACTACCTCCTAAAAGATACCATCTTTTTCTCGTTCACCAACCTCATTTTTTTAGAATAATCGCACTGTCCAGCACCAAAGAGTATAAAACCAATACGCTATCCAGCACGGCGACTGCATGGAAAATAGATGAAAAACACTTTTTCTTTAATTTTCTATGAATCACGTGACGAGCTAGTCGTTTACCTGATGTTAAGCGTTACCGCCACCCATAGCTAAATTATTAAGCTAAAAAGTAATCTTTTCTTAGCCTTTTAGCTGGTTTTCTTGCATTTTCCTCGCTGCAGTGAGGTGAAAAGTTGTGTGTTGCACTCGGCAGCAAAGTTCTTCTGCGTCTCGTACCTTTGAATGATTCGCTTGCTCAGGTTTCAATTCAAGTACTCGCGCCAAAAACCAACTTCGCAGCCTAGTACAACAAATAACTATTGTTTTGACTGGATGAAATGCCTGCATAGATTGAAGAGCAAATTGGCTTGCCGTACTACGTTTTTGGATAACAGTTTATGGATAACAGTTTATTAGCACATAACGCCACGGAAATACACTTCACATAGCAATAATTGTTCCTTGCGCCCACGTGATCCGTTTCGGCCGCGCCTGTGTAGCTTCCAGGCTAGCAGATCTTCGTACAGCACGTGTAGATAGTTATGCATGGGCAGCAGCAGCCACCGCAGCAACTACGTTTTTGTAACTGATTAGGATATATTTAACAATCAACAGTTCCAGTCACATTCATTTACAGTATTATTGATATTTTGTTTTATGATTTAAGTTAGTTATTGTAAAAGAACATTATAAATTGGGACTGTTATGTTATAAACGCCTTATGAGTTTCATTCTTATAAATTTGGATTATTATTAATTTTGTTTTATAATAAAGAAAATTAGATATATTGAAAGTATGTTAAATCACGTTATGTAAAATGATGATTATAAGAAACATTTTTATTTGTAACAAAATTATAATAAACGATTTTATGAATTTCAACAGTGAACCGCGCTAGATAAAATAGCACACTGCCAAGCTTGACCATGACCACCAAATAGTACTTTTCTATTTTGTGCCATGACCATCCCTGAATTTGTCCTAGCTTTATTTAGAGAGCAAAGTCATCAGGCGGGGCGAGAATAATAGCGTTTGCGTAGTAAATAAGACCCACGCCTGCCCGTTTTTTCTGAACATTCAGCGTCCATGGGGTATCGGTAACAGATATTATAGTACGGTCAGTGCATGTATTTTTAACCTCTGACCAAACAGAGGGGTGTTATAAGTTTAGCGTGTGTATTTATGTGTCTGTCTGTGGCATCGTAGCTGTGAAACGGGGTAACCGATATATTTTTTTCTTTTTTGATTGAAAGGTGATTTGATCGAGTGTTCTGAGCGATGATACAAGAAACTCTGTTCAGCTGGTTCAACATCATCAGCTTCTTTCTAGTTGATTACGCGAATGTCAGGTGTTTTTTTAATATAGAAGATTTGGATATACTTACTCCCCCTCTAGGTGGACTGACGATCTGGGCCCTAATTCTGTATGAAAACACAGATTCCACACGATACGAAACCACGTCGTTATCGTGTCTTGTTCAAATCTTGTCACAGAGGAATACCTTCACTTTACAAAGTTCACAGATTAGAGAAAAAAACAATTGACTATAGTTATTTTAATTTTGAACAAATATTGACATAAGTGGTGGTAACTTTTGACGTGTTGATGATTCGGAACGCGTCTCAGTGGAACATTATGATTTTTGAAAGTTCAAATCGCACCAATTCCAAATTCATTACACGCGGTTTCGTTTTCATTTCATAGAGAATAGATTTTTGCAGATTTCTTATGTAAGACAAGAAATCGTGGTTTATAACTAAGAAATCGTAAAGTGGTCATACAGATTTACCTAGTGAAAACCGTGGGTCGATGGATGCAGGAGGCGAGCAGCCGCTCAAAATAACGCTTTGTGTGGGGGAGGCCTATGTTCAGCAGTGGACGTCTTCAGGTTGTTGATGATGGATATACTTAGTTTGATTAATGGTCCACTTGCCTACTGGGAATCCTCCTTTCCTATTCGGGGCATTTGATATACCTAGGTGTAAATCACATGATACAATGAATGATTGAAAAAGGGGTTCAAAACATCATCACCATCAGCCTGACGTGCACTGCTAAACATAGGCCTCCCCCAAAGAGCACCACTTTAAGCGGCTGCTTGCCTCCTGCATCCATCGGCTCCCCGCAGTTCTGACCAGGTCGTCGGTTCACCTAGTGGGGAGTCGGCATACGCTGCGTCTTCTAGTGCATGGTCGCCACTCGAGAACCTTTCTTCCCCATCAGTTGTCAGTTCTACGAGCGATGTGGCCTGCCGACTGCCACTTCAAAATGATTAAACCAACTTAATTTAATTCGCCTTAATTTAATTCTTATAAATACATAGATGACATTAACATCAAAATGAATTTCTAGTTAAGTATTTCATAGTAGAGAGTACCAAAAATATCCTAGATCTGTGAGTTAGGTGGAACGTTACACTAGCGCGGCAAATTCAAATTTTCTTGCGTTCTTTTGCCAATAATAGCTTAATTACGCAAAAGAACGCAAGAAAATTTGAATTTGCCGCGCTATTGTAACGTTCCACCTACCAATTTTCATGAAGTTTCTATATGGAAGCAATCTGAAAGTATATCCTTTCAAATAAAAAAATAATTTTTCAAGTCGGATAATAAGTGACTGGGTTTTTGGCGGGAACTTGAAAAAGTTCATGTCGTTTCATTGTATCATTTTTCTAAACTTGTGCTTTTTCCAGTGTTAATGGTTAAAATTGGTGGTGTTTTACGCATTAAGTGCTGAATTACGAGCATGAGTGTGGGCAAGTGATATAATGTAGTGAAACGTGGTTTTTCGTGTTGCTTCCAAAATTCCATAGAAGCTTCTAGTAAAGTCGCCACCACTTTACTAGGGTATGACTTAGACTGGACTATGATTACCTGACTTTGACTGGACTGTGACTAAGACTTGAAGACTCGACTTTACACGTGAAATATTCCATAACTCGATGAATAATTACAATACTTGACACTGGCTAAATACACTATGTGTGGAGCCAAAATATAAGAAAAAAAAAAAAAAATAAGTGACTGTGACGTAACAGACATTAAAAAAAAACAACTGAATTTGAAAATTTTTTGCAAAGCAGCCAGAACTCTCACAAACACACAAAAAAGCACATCGAATTTATTTGCATAAAGATACCAGGAGAAGCCATTAGCTGGTATATTTCATAATATGCATTTTGAATATCTAGACTAGATTTGCCTGTGATGGCCTTAATGACATGACGTATGCATACAAGTTTCAAATAAGTATATGAAAGCTGGCTTTTGCTACTTCCAAAATCATGCATTTTATAAATTAAATTAATTTGGAGAGATCGAAAATACATCCGAATTAATAATACCATACCGGATAGCTGCACACTGTCTTAACTGGCGGCACATGGATCTCAATTCAATACCTAGTTTTTCATTAATAGATGCTTATTTCTATCACCATCAACCTGTTTGCCTTTTCCCATTTGTTATTGGGGTCGGCTCCCAATCTAACCTGTAGCGGCAAGACCAGAATTACACGAGTGACTGCCATCTGACCTCGCAACCCATAAGGGACCAGTAACAGGGATGGTTAGATCAGGTGTCAGATTTTATCAGGCATCTGACTACCCGTAACGATTGCCATAGATGTTCTTATGACAACCGGGACCGACGGCTTAACGTGCTCTCCGAGGCATGGAGCGATGGCATCGAAAACTGCACATAACTTAGGCACTAGATAAGTCATTGATGCAGGGCCGAGGATCGAACCTGGTGCCGTAAGATTGCGAAGCACACATGCTACCGCTCGGCCACCATCGCTGGTATGTATGCTTATTTCTATCCTAACCTTAAATAGGTAATACTAATCTAAATCTTAATAGGTATATAGGGGTATCTTCCTGCGGGTGCTGTAAGATTTGGCAAAGGGAATAATATCCAGGAAATGGTCAACGGCATTCTCCTCAGTCTTCATAACAATCTACTGTGATCACCAAGCCGCCTGTCAAGCATGGTGATTATGGCAAACCCCCTATGATAAGCGTTCAAAGTGGCGTTTTATTGGGGAGGCCTGTCTTAAGCTTGTATATACTCCTAAGGCGTACCTAAATAAATGCGTTGCAGTAGGTACGTCATAGAAGGATAAGTGCGAACTTAGGAACTGTCAAATTTTAGTGCAGACGAGGATTCGTTTCGGAGATTTTGGGATTTGTGCTACCGACCCAACTAAAGTGGATTTTTGCTCGCGGGTGTATTAGTATAGTACTAAGAGTCGTAAGCTCAAAAGTGCTACACTGCAACGTGAATCTAACCTACTGTACGTTTGGCATTGCCAAAAAAGTATTATACAAATATTGATACAACAAATTTTATTCAAATGCGTAGATTAATGAAATTTTGGCAGTAAGAGCCATTTGTACCAGCTTATAGTGTGGTTAGTTTAGACTACCTTATACCCTATAGGACGTAATTGAGCTTTGCCACTTTCTGAACGGTTTTTCAATAGGAGGATAAAATCATATGGTATAATTATATTATTATTTATTGTGTAGGGACTCAGTAAAACGAGAAACTATTATCATTTTTGTTGTGCCTAATAGTATATAGGTATTTATCTACCTACTTGCCTTCATTTTAGCTTACCAAAACCACATTTAAAGTATAGGTACATAGTAAAAGTAACCTTCAAATTACGAGCGAGTGTGGCTGAAACTGAGTGAGGCACCCAGGTTCAAATCCCACATAGCCCTGCAACAATGATTTTCAAGTTAGCGTAATTTGCACTTGCAGTACAATAGCGAAGGAAAACATCGTGAGGAAACAAGAAGTGTGTATTAAATAGAATCACAAAATTCGAGAACATATTGTGTCAACCACCAACCCGCACTTGGCCAGCGTGGTAGATTATGGCTTTCACACTCTCTATGTGAGAGAAACCCCGCGTGGGAAACTATTGAACTGATTACGAACCCGCAACGAACAATATCTCATTTTCCGGAAACCACCCCTCAATCATTACAATGGACGTCCATCAGCTTTTTTTACTGAATTGATTACATTTTAAAAAAAACTAGTTCTCATAAATGCCACATTGACCTAGCGGAAGCCTAAACAGCATAATAAAATAATCAACAACAAAATTATTCATAATAGTTCAGCCTAATAGTTAAGCTTAACTAGTCTTCTTTGTCAGTGTGTAAAAGCATTTCACCAAATGTTAACTAACTGTGCCAACTAAAACTTTTCCATGTATAATAACCTAATTAATATTTATATTTCTAGAATTGAAACCAAAATTTTGAGAAATTATTTCAAATTTCTTCATAGGCCGCCGTACATAATGCAAAACAATTATGTAAAATCAAAAATGTATTTTGTATTTGGAAATAGACGCGTGCTGCTGCTTAGAACGTCGATGTCGATATTTTTATTTTATCGATTGCATACTAACCCAAAGACACAAACATATTATCACCTTATCGATAGCATTTTGAATGAAATGTATGAGTATAGTTATTCGTTTTTGCTCTCATCGAGTTTACTAATCGTTAAAAAAACATCTGCGTATAACATTCTAAAACCAAACCCCCCAATTGCAAAAAGACACCGAAATAACCCAAACCCTAAGTTAATTTAACAAATCCGGAAGTGTAATGTGTGTGCAGTGATTTTTTTTACAATTGAATTATGTCAAGTAATGGCTCTGACCAGGGCCCTAGGATGCCTAACTAGGTCCTGATCCTACCTAAATCAGACTCTGGAGGGAAGACCTCTATTTAAATTTAATTTTGTACTGTAGCAGTTGATTAAGTAAGTTACCCCATTTTTGGAGTTAATCAATAGCAAATCGATGCGTTAGATTTCATTCATTTTGGTCCATACGTGACCGGTGTCAGGAGTAGGTACCTAGTTTCAAAAGATGCTAATGAGTTCAATTACACCCAGTATATTATGTATTACTTACATTGCTTGTCATTTGTATTATCAAAAAAATTCACCTGTAACCACTCCCTACATCCTAATTTAAAAATTGGTTAAACCAATTCCTATTATACATATTACAAACATACTACATACACTCGATAAAAGAAATCGTTCTTTAGGTAGTTAATAAGTATCTTCTTAGAAATAAGTGCATTTAGGGAAGTGCGCACAAATACTGCATGATTTTATTCCGCCGTTCAAATTCCACCGTATGATGCGAATGATGATAAATTAAATGTTCTGTAAAAACCCTTCGTGTTCTTCTTGTTGTTCAGTAATTTTAATGAGCATGAATTATGTATATTATAATAGTGATAGTGCATAACTTATTTCGCTGTAAAACTTATTTCTATTCAAAATGCGGTTAATTATTAAATTTAACTATTTACATACTAATAATATTTAAAAAACCTACATCGTAGCATCGATAGTGTCTCTTCACTAATGTTACGAACTAGTTTTAACCAAATGTGTCATACATTTCGAATTCACAACGTGTATATAAAATTGGTCATCTTCCTTCGAACGGTACAGACGATCATCACCTCCCCAACAGTCCACAGGCTGCATACATCATCAAGCTAGTAGCCATGGATCTCAACGTTAGTGAAATATTACAATCATTTTAGAATATTAAAAAAGTGAACTCTACATTTTTTGTGTGATAAAAAGAAGTGTTAGTGAACAAAAATAATAACACATTTTCTTATTGTTTCAGGTGTGGTGTATATTTGCCATATTGCTCGTCTCGGTAGGAGCAGCTCGTTTCGACCAGGGCCCACAAAAGTTCTACGAAGCTTCTCCGTTTCCTCAGAGGGAACAAAACGCTGCAGCCAAAGAAGTAGTCCTATATTTGACACCCAGCCAGATAAAAGCCTTAGAGGCTGGAGGTGCTGTGGTGAGAACTGATGAGCCTGAAAACGATTCTGAAATTGCATCTGATGAAGCTGAGCAAGAAACTGAAGATCAGCCTGAAGAGAGCGCTGAACCTGAGCAAGAAGAACAACAGCCAGAGCAGGAGCAGGAAGAAAATGAAAACGAAGCGGAACAACCAGAACAGGAAGAAGCTGAACCAGCTGAGCAGTCAGATCAAGAACAAGAGACAGATGAAGTTCAAGGTGAGGACTTAGATTTGGAAGAAATTTTCAGAATACTTAATGAAGAACAACTTGAAGAAGAAGAAATTAGAGCAGAACAGGCTCTTAACGAGCCACAAGTGACGGAAGAAACTTCTGAAGAAGAGCGTGAAATTCCTCCACGATTCCAAGTCTTTGCAAGGCAGCAACAACAACAACAACAACAAAAACAGCAAACACAAAAACAACAAAAGCAACAGCTACAACCAAAACAACAGCAACAACAAAAACAACAGCGCCTGGGAAAATCGTTGGCTCTCGCAGAAAAGAGAGCACGATCAAAAATATACGCAGCCATTCGTTACAAACAACGTAATGCTCAACAAGCTCTTAGATCAAAAGTGCAAATTCCCCGCTTGCAACAGCAGGAAGCCAGGCAGAATCCAGAACAGCAAGAGGACCCCCAAACAGAAATCTCTTCACTGCTAAAGAGATATAGATTGGTACCATATGAGGTCTCAGAGCAGGCCCAAGAACAACAAGAGCAACAGACGCAATCGAACCAAGAGGAACAACAGGGCCAACAAAACCAGGAGGAAGAGCAGCAGCAACAAGCAGAAGATCAGTTATCTGAACAGGAAGAGAGCGAACAAAAACTGAATGATCTGTTGACTCCTCTTCTTAGCCCCGAAAAATTAACTGAAGTTATCAATCAGCGTAAAAGCAGACTTTTCAAGAACGAACTTGAATTGCAGTCCATTTTAGAAGAATTGAAACAGTCTTCAAAACACAATGATCAGAAGTACGCCATTGAGATTGAGAGATTAAGAGCAAACCTGGAGAAACAGAATACTCTAGCTAAAGCCGAGGCTATCGCTAAAACTGCACCTCAGTTAATCAAGAAGGAAATCCAAAAACGTCGGCCCAACCAGTCTGCCAAGCTAACCAAAACACCAGCTCCAGCGGCGCGTAACCCTGAGCCTAAAGCACAAAAGGTATCCAAGCCACTGCCAGTGCCCGTAGAAGTTTCAAAATCGGTTCCTACCCCAATAGTGAAAAAATCAAAAAGTGAAAGTGCAAAGCCTGTCTCAGTAGACGTTGAAAAACGCGTTCCCGTGCCTATCACAAGGAATGTTTACGTCAAAGTGAACAAACCCTACTTAGTGGAGCGTATCGTTCCAGTAGATATTAGAAAAGAGATCCCTGTGGAGGTGCCTATTCATAAGCCTCACAAAATTACCATCCTTAGACAGGTATGGGAGCACTGATTAGTCAAGTTTTATTGTTACAGCATTTATTGTTAATTGTTTTCGTTATCTGTGTTAGTTGTTGTTATTTGTTTAATTTAATTATATGATACGTTTTTATACATAGTCCTGAGTTTATTTATTTCATTGTTGAATCTTTGTACCTGCTACGCTTGTTAAACATACCCTACAAATAGCTTAGGGACATATTGTACCATTTACATACATTAGATATTGGTAAGGAGAAAATGGTGTTTATTGCTAAAATACCCACGTACACGTACTTACATCTTATTAACTAATAACTAAATTAAAATAAATATTTATCTAATAAGCTAAACAAGATGAGTAAAACACAGTACTAAAAGTCACAGTTACTGTCACCGATCATTATGTTAATAGAAAATCAACAATTTAAAGTCTCGTAAATTTTGCGATAAAGACATAAAAATAACAAATTCTATTGCTTTAAATGTTATATACGGTTTCGATTTGAGAAACACCCATATAGAAATTAGATTAAACCATCATCCTATTATATCGAATTGCAAAACTGAGAATATTTTGTAAATCATCGTATATAGAAAGCGTCCACGCTACCCACCTACTTTACGTTCGAAACTTCACGAAATCGCCTACCAGGAAGCTGTGATGTCGCTTAAATTCACAAGATTTGTATGCCTTGCGCAAAACGGCCGTCGAATGTTGCGTTGCCCTACTTTAGTGTTTTATGGGCGCATTATTGCTTTTAGGGTGCTGTGTATATATTAAAGAAGACAATAATTAACATAATGCAGTTGTGAAAGTGTTGCCTTGTGTAAAAATAATAGGTGGGATTCTAACTAATTAAGTAAAAGAGCAATCATAAAGACTTATGTACTCATTCCTCTGAACCTTTTTTGCAGATTTTATCTTAATTTATTGATGAATAATAATGATCGTCATAAAATATTATGTAATTCAGCCTGCAAAACTGTTATTTATGTGATCTTATTTAAAACTTTCACGTCTTTATTGAATTTGACCTTTCTTCAAGATGCAGTCAGTATTGGCTAAGAAATTGAAATTGGAATAATTACTAAGTAGATCTTTGGGTTCTATAATTTTCGGCTCTTCAGAATTGATGTGATTACTGTAACTAAGTATTTAGGTACGGTTAACATAATTTGGTCATGTTTTTGTTAATAACTATTTATACCTACTATGAAAAATTTATTCCATAAAATTCCGTACCTAGACGCCAACTAACCAATAGATGCCAACAACCAAGTTTCAGTAATCAGAGGTAAAATCCAGATCAATATTCTTACATTCGTGACTGTTGAAAGCGAAAGTATAATATAGCTCTACCTAATCGAAGACATTTCATAAAATACGAGTGAGTGTGTTGTTAACTGTGTATTACATTTCTTTCACAACTTAATGACGTTAGGTAAATCAGGAACTACCGACTGTTGATACAATAATAATAACTACCTAGTGTTGCAAAGCCAAGTGTTATACGGATGTATTCTATATTATGTTTTGTTTTTTATATTGGTCAAATCGGTAATTCGTTAAATCGTCTTTTAATTAAACTATGAGATTTACCAAACACACCATTCGTCATGGCCATATACACATGAGAACAATAACTATAATGAAATAAAAGCACCAACCCAAATAAAAATATTTATCAATCACTATCACATCAAATAATAATAAATTTAACGGACTAAATTAATCAAAGTAAATTAAGTATCAAAAGATTGAAGTGGGGTTTAAAATTAGGTACCTATTGATTGCGGAAAATATTGATTGATTATGTCTGATAGCATCTGATTGTATCAGAAAATTACATGAGCGCATTCTTATTTATGCACCAGTTACGAAGATTAGATTACAGCCCGAGCTTCCATAACCAACCAGTAGGTAATTATTGCATCAGAACAATTATACTGGCAGGGTATTTATTTCTGGACGGACCATTTACTTCTCAACTTCTATTGCTTCATCAAAAAACTCTGATCCATTATTATTTTGAAGTTGAAGATTACAAAGAAAGAAATAATAAAGTAACAAACATTTATTAATATCACAATTTTACTGGGACTCCACCAACGACAGTCTTACGACATAATTACACATAACAAGATTCAAGCGAAGAGATAATTTTAACAAACATACAAACAAGCAGTCGATCTCACGCATTCACTTTGAATACAAATACACAAGAAATGTCATATTAAATTTCAACTCGGGTAATACAACATTGACTTTCCAACATAATAAATTGGTATCATGAAGAGAAATCACTGATCACCTAAATATTTATGTGGGCTACATCTAAGTCAGGTACAATATCGTTCATTCGAATTACGATGCCTTTCAATGCATAGCGTATACCGAATACAGATTTATTTATGGTAATCTCTACTAGCTACATATATCGACAGGCAAGATATAGACCTAAACGTAATTTTAGACGTTATTCCACGCTTGTGCCCGTGTTTACGATTAGTCTAAGTGCCATTAGTAGCTTTCGTGTTTGTAGCCTTCACCACTATCTCCTCCGAGACCCTGTTCATGACCGAGGTAGTAGCCGTGCGCTTCGGGCTGGAGCTCAGCGTAGCCTTTCAGGCCTTCACCGCCTTCGTATCCCTCAAAACCACCACCCAAGTGCTCGTAGCCTCCCTGTTCATGACCACCTTGCTCAAAACCTCCGTGCTCAAAACCTCCGTGCTCGAGAGCTCCGTGCTCGAGACCAGCGAAATGGTGCTCGGTGTCATGCCTGTTATCCTCCAACACGAGACCGCCACCATGCTTGTGCTCGGTCTCAGGATGGATCAGCTTCAGGTTATGTTCCGACTTGCCTTTCTCCAACGGGTGTTTTAGAAGATGGCTATGCTCCTTCTTCACGTATACGGGAACTGGGTGGAAATGCTCAAACTTGATTGACTGATGTGACTTTGCGTGCTCGTGCTGTACTTGATGGTGATGTCCCGTCTCGCCAATCAGGTCATGGTGATCATACTTTGCTTCTAGTTGTGGACCCTCGTCGTGAATGATGCCTGGATAGGCAGCTGCTACGGCGAGAAATCCCAGGAAAATCTGCAAATTAAATATTAATTGTCACTAAACTTTTCATACGCGCAATTATTATACAGTTTTGTGCGATGGCGGATGTCTGGAGGCAATTAATATTAAGTTTAGAATCACCGATGGAGCTTTAGCTACTATCTCCAAACTAGTTTCACCGAGGGCACTAATACTCCGCGGTTGTTTTATGTAACGAGAAACGCAATGAGATGAGATAAGAATACAACTATGCCGCTTGTTCAGGAAGGCTGATGAAAATATTCCCATGAATTGACGACAAGTTTTTTTAATCGAATTATCACGCATGCAGTGGCATGTTTCGAGAGTCACAACACACAGGCACATCCAACACGGTCACGCAAGATTTGATCGCACATGTAAGTACGTAAACTAGAATAACACTATCGCAGACGAGTCACATAGAGGTTGGGTACGCACGTGGTACTTCATTGTGGTCAGCTTGCAGTGGTGCACCTTTACTCCACGAGAGGGTGGTGGGTAATGCGAACATTTGTAATTTGCATCGCTTTTATACTTGGTTTCACTTAACCGGCGTCGAGTGCGAGTACTCTGTTTGCAGTTACGTGTACGTCGATCGCATTGTCAGTCGATTCGCGTCTCAATTAGAACAATAGATAGAAATTCGTTGGGAGATGTACGGAAAAACTGCAAGCATACTAAACTTCATCTACATAATTTGCCTTGATTATCTTGCTACAGAGCTACACAAGTCAATGCTCGATATCAGAAGATATACATGCATTCATTGATATACGTAAGTTTCTAACTTCATTAAATTTTAAAAATTAAGATAAGGATATATATTTGTATTTTATGTTAATTATATTGCGAATTACCTCAAATAGTTTCCAATAGTTACATAAAATAAATTTGCAACTTTATTTAAAGCTATCATTTATGTGTTACTCTTAATAGGTTTAAAAGTTATCACTTATTAGAAATCATTCTAATTGGTAGACAAGTTTAGTAAGGACTTTTATCCGTCTCAAAAGAACATCAGATCTTCAAGTAGGTACCTGAAGGTACAATCTTTCCTCTCCTGACCTTGTTTTCATTGAAACTGTAATCTGAGGTTGTAAAAATTAATTAGGAACATTACACAAAATGCGTGAATGCATTATTCAGAGCGAGGACGATGCATTTGGAAATGTGTAAGTAAGTACCTATATTTCTACGATTTGGTGAATCAGTGATGATGATGATGATGATTATAATGATTTTAGACAAGTTAGGTATCTCAGTAAAAAATGCAATCAAAATGGAACTTACTTATCTTCCAGACTATATGATTATGAATAGTCAATCAATTTATCTAATAAAGCTGTGTAAAATTATTTGACTAACATAAAGAAAGAATGATAATACATTTATTCAGGACATCACACACCATTACATTCGTAACATACTACATGATTATAGAATAATAAAGAAAAAATAATAGGTAAGTGTCGTACAAAATGTAATGTTGCGTAACGTCATTATATAGGTCCCGACTCAGCAAGTAATCAAGGTTTTAAGACCTCAATATTTGATTTTCAGCCGGATCCCATCATGACATGACGAACTTTAGGAAACATAACAATGTAATATCATGTAATGTAGTATAGTTCATCATCATCATCATCATCATCAACAGCCTGAAGACGTCCACTGCTAAACATAGCCACCTTGAGCGGCTGCTCGCTTCCTGCATCCATCGGCTCCCCGCGGCTTTTACCAGATCGTCGGTCCACCGAATGGGACGCTGCGTCTTCCGGTTCGTGGTCGCCACTCAAGAACCTTTCTTCCCCATCGGTTGTCAGTTCTACGAGCAATGTAGCCTGCCCATTGCCATTTCAACTTGCTAATTCTAAGAGCTATATCGGTTACTTTAGTTCTCCTGCGGATCTCCTCGTTCCGGAGCTTATCTTGCAGGGAAACACCGAGCATAGCTCTTTCCATAGCTCGCTGCGCAATATACAATATTTATTACGCTGTGCCTTTTTAGCAGACCAAGTGAGAACTATGTGTACATATGTATATATCATTATGTATTAGGTACGTGCACTGCGCTCGCTCAAATCGCTCTTGAAATAGAATTGCTTAGGAAATGGTAAATTAGGTACCTAGCCAATTGCAAAAAATGAAAATGCATTCTCAAATCAAAGGTTAAGGCTGTTTCATTAATTAACAGTTATCACAAGAATAGTAAGTATACAATAAACTTTTCCTTACTAAATTTTTCTTGGCATCCTCGTGTAACACACATATTATAACTAGTACATATAGAAGCCGTGTGGTCCGGGTTATGAATAGGTGTCCATCTCTTCCCGTGGGTGCCGTAGAAAGTGACTAACGGAATATCCAGAGTATGGGGTCGCAGCATACGCGTAAAAACAACGGCCCCAGTTCCTGGCAGCTTTGCTATCCCACTAAACCATGTGGCTACAGAAGCAGGCACGGTAACGGCAGAGCGGGGGGTGCCATGGATCCCCGGCAGACGCCCGGCTATCAACCCCATAACCACGACGACGTAGACTGGCCCCCCGCTAGGTGGACCGACGATCTGGTGAAAACCGCGGGGAGCCGATGGATGCAGGAGGCGAGCAGCCGCTCAAAGTAGCGCTTTGTGGGGGAGGCCTATGTTCAGTCGTCTTCGGGCTGTTGATGATGATGATGGTGATGACGTATAGAAGATCAAACTTTGAGCTTCTTTTGTTAATTCGGGGTTACTTGCCCAGTAGAACAAATAGTAGAACAGATGGGTACCACCCACAGTTTTAGCACAACATAATTGCTATTTAATTTACAATGAAGCAATACTAACAAGGTTAATAGGTCATTAAGGTTTACTATAAACCTAGATAACGGGTGATTCTTTACATATTAAGTATGTTTATAACCGGTTAAATCTTCATGCATGCTGGTTTGCTGTGAAATCAAATTTTGTTTTTCTAAAAAAAAACTCCTAGTTAGGATTGTTTAATATAATTTTAGTCCAGGATTAAATGAAAAATACAAACAACCTAATAGGTAGGTACATATAATATACGAAATTAAATCATAACCCTCGTTTTACCTCTACCGAAGTTGGGTAAATATTAATTCAAAAACGGTGATAAGTATTAGCGCATGTTATGTTTTTTAGGGATTTGACATGGCCTTTTGAGCTCTCGTGGTTTTTTTTTAAATTTAATTTTTATATAGGCCTCATAACATTCAAAACTATCGTCATCATTTATTATCCTTGCCACTTCTAGGATCTTATATATACAAAAAATTAATAGTATTGTGATAACTTGTATTTTACTTATTAATAATTAGATAATTTGAAATTAAAAAAATTTTTGGTTTTGAGCTTTATACCTCGTAAAGTGTGTTTTCAAAATAAGTACAGTAATTGAAGTTCATAATATTAGAAGTTATAGTTTGTAGGTTTTTGGAATTTTATTTTCAGTTAAATTAAAGCGTTCTTGGGCTGAGCTTATGACGTCATCCTTCGGGACGAAAAATGAACACAGTAATTTAATATTACACGTTACTTACAGTTTAAAGTTATTGATACATTTTTGTCTAGTAAGTATAACTGCCATGAACATCGAGAAAACTAATAAAATCAAAATCAATTTTTTTTATTGCAAATAGGCTATTTATTAGCACTTTTACAAGTCAAAACTAGATGATGTATTTAAAAATAATAAAAATTTAATTATTGTACATCCTAAGCAAGCATAATTAAACAAACTTACACAGTGCTTAATGTCAAAAATGTCATAATATTATAATTATAACAAGCTTATTACAATAAGAGTTTGAAAAAAAAAGTTCTCTTCCCCACATCTGGTGCAAGCAATCCGGCACAATGTAGAATAGAAAACGAACCGTAGCTTCGATTACATCTGTAAAGAAGAAGCTACAAGAAACTTTACAGTGTCACTTTTTGATCCATTTTTATTTGAATTGTTTACAACACTTATAATTTGTTACAACATAATTAAACATACTACAAAGTAGGTAACTAGGTACATACATTATACACCAGTGTAAGAGGAATATTAGTATTAATAAATCAGGAAACTGTAATTTTCATAAATTTATAACTATGCAAGAAATTAAGTAATATAACGCACCAAGTTACGTAGGTACATAAGTTTTACGAAACTATGTGAATAAAATATGGAGCATTTCGACAAAGTTATAATTTTCTCGTCTGCAAAACTTCCTGCTTCATGTTAACTGGATCGATCACTTAATGGTTTGTCATTTTGACGAACTGTTCAAAGTAATTTTGTTAATTGCTTCTAGGTAATTATACTGATCAACCTGGCTGCTGCGTGGAAATAATGAATATCACATCACATCACACTAATATAAAAACGAAAGTTTGTATGTGTGTATGTGTGTATGTTTGTTACTCCTTCACACTCAAACGGCTGGACAGATTTGGATGAAATTTGGAATAGAGATAGGTTATGTACTGGATTAACACATGGGCATATACTTTTTACCCACAGGTGAAACCGCGGGGTGCAGCTAGTAACTTATAATAGGTTATTTTGAATTTACACGTATTATATGCATATTTTATTATAAATTGTTGTCAAAGACGTAAATAATTAGGCACTTTTAATACGTAAATAAACGAAAATAATTAGGTGCATATATCACTTAATTAAAGTCTTAAAGTCGCGCAGCGAGCTATGGAGAGAGCTATGCTCGGTGTTTCCCTGCGAGATAAGCTCCGGAACGAGGAGATCCGCAGGAGAACTAAAGTGACCGATATAAGCTCTTAGAATTAGCAAGTTGAAATGGCAATGGGCAGGCCACATCGCTCGTAGAACTGACAACCGATGGGGAAGAAAGGTTCTTGAGTGGCGACCCCGAACCGGAAGATGCAGCATGGGCCGGCCCCCCACTCGGTGGACCGACGATCTGGTGAAAGCCGCGGGGAGCCGATGGATGCAGGATGTGAGCAGCCGCTCAAGGTGGCGTGCTCTGGGGGAGGCCTATGTTCAGTAGTGGACGTCTTCAGGCTGTTAATGATGATGATGATCACTTAATTATGTAAATGAAAAAAAGATTATATAAACAAACTTTATAAGTAGTACTTAGTAGAATGTCGAGTAGGTATATCAAATGTCGAGCTATTTATACGAATTTCAGCAAAAAAAAAAAATTTTATAAACGTCTGCTAAAATTAGTGAAGGTCCTCGCAATTTTATACACACGCAGCCCTTTTAATGATGAAAGTAATTGCTATTATTTGAATGTAGGTACCTACTAGAAGGTAAACAAATAAAGTGTAGTTACTTACCTACACTTTCAATGGTACAATTTGGTTGTTTCGTAACTTTGTCGTGACGATGCCTGAGTTGCTAACGTACTTATATTATACTATATGGTCCAAAGTACTTATTGTAAATAAGCGTAAATTATTTAAATTACTCCCTTCATTCCCAGCACAAAAACGTTGACAAAGTATACCGGATTGACGTTGAGCATAGACAATGACTGGACACGATATGCGAATGTCTAACTCTCACCTAATGATATGAAACGATGCAGTCTACAATAATATGCTTATCTAGAAAATACCTATAATCTCTAGACTTGAGGACTTCTATGTTAGAGAAAGCAGACTCCAGTAAAAGACCGCTTTGTGGTACCTATGCTAGCAATTTCGTAGTATCTTTCATATTAACACATAGATAGATAGATAAACTCTTTATTGAAACACCACATCGCAAATAATTAAAACTAAGTGAACAAACTTAATCATAGTGTAACACAGATAATATAATACTATCTAGATATTAGTGTCCGTCATAATAATAAAGACGAAAAGTTACGCGACAGTTTCGGGACTTGTCGGAGTTTAAGATTATTGAACTCCATGATCTTGAAATGAACTGGTTCCATAAAAAACTTCAATGGTATAAGAATCGCGTTGCGTCACTTGTTATAAGTAAAGTTATGAACATTTAATGATCGTGAGAGCAATTGAGGCTTTATTATAAAAAGTTATGACACACCTACGTAACTCTATAGACAATGTGTAAGCATGTGTGGATTAACTTATCCAGGTAAGTATAAATATGTTGCATTTAGATTTTTTTGTCCTATTAAAGGTAAGGAACCAGCTTGCGGTCTTCCTGACAGGAAGTGGTCACTGATAGCCGAATAGCTCACCTCGTTATACTCGTTTGATCTTTATCCTTATTGCAGCATGATAATGTAGCTCTGGGGAAAGAACGCTGCTGGAAGCTTATTCCACATTTTACGTACCTACGGCAAGAAGGTTTGCTAAATTGAGTTGTGAAGTGAGCTTTTTCACGATGGCTAGAAATGCAATGATAATGTATGAAGCGAGTCAAGAAGCAGAACCGTTCCGAAGGTGAGATACGTGAGCGCTCCGTCCCGAAGGTGAGAGCAGTACTCCACGTGAGGTCGCAGACTCGTTTTACTTTTGCTAAGTACTTATATGAAAATGTAAACACGCAAAAAGTGTGCAAAGAAATACACATAACATAATGGAATATAATGAAGCATAGCATAAGTTAACCAAGGGCTAAGAATAATTAGGTAAACAATTAAATAACGCCCAACGATCACATAAATAGATCCTGGACCGTAACTAGGATTCCCTGTATCTAGGGACCCAGGAACTACGAGGACCATGGTCCCACAACACCTAGACACACAACAAGTATTTGCACTTTTTTCTGTGCACAAATACTTGTCCTGTCGCGGGAATTGAACCCGCTGCCCCCGGGCTATGAGCCGACCTGCTCAACCACCACACCACAGATGCTGTCAAATCTTACCTACTGAAGGTAAGTCTCCAAACAACGTCTTTTCATAACGCACGCCACTTTTTTTGGTGTTATACACGACTTAAGTAAGAAAATAATAGCGTACCAGTGGAATGTCACACCAGAGCTCTTGCTTTTCTGATGTCTTGTGGCACCATTTTACCGCGTAATTGTCATTCTTAATAATTTTCCGGGAGCTCTTCACACAGAGTACTGAGCACGCTAACGTCGTACGGTGCCATATATAGCACCTATTAAACGGCTTACATTTTTCAAATATACTGGGGTTTTATAGGTACTTATTCTAAGATCAAGGGATATTTTGACAGAGTTTTATCAAGAAATTATCTTCAGAATCAAAATTGGATCAGTACCTAGTTCCAGATTCCTTTTACAGTAGTTAGGTATATCTTACGCAAGGCTGCAAAGTTGGTTTTTGGCGTGAGTAAAGTACGAGACGCAATATAACTTTGCTGCCGAGCGAACCCCACAACTTTTCACCTCACTACAGTGAGGAAAATGAAAGAAAAACCGCTTTAATAATATATTAATTTAGTTAGGGGTGGCCGTAACGCTTAACATAAGGTGAACGACTAGCTCATCACGTCATTAATACCTAATTAAATAGATAGAACATACATATCACATTATCCGCTAAAAGATGTCTGATAGCATAGGTACTTTATAACGCGCGGCGAGCGCGTTGAAGTCTTTTGTATTTGTACCGCAATAGCATTAGTAATATATGACGTTTGTATGCATTGATGTTCCTTTATAATAAAATTACAGGAGCCAGATATATAATAATTTGAAAAATATGTAGGTAATAAATTTACCATTACCAATCACTACATATAAGAAAAACCTTGTTTGTTTGATTGTCTGTGTGTGCTGGCTTTCACGCTAAAACTGAATTTCGATTTGTTTATTTGTATGGATATAAATATTACAATAGTACATTATGATACGAGTGTAATGATCAATGCACACGTGTATCATACGACGTTTTTCATCACACTTGCGAGGGAAAAAAATAGACTCTTATTGTCATTAACTTTTAATTGTAAAAACAATATTTGCAAGTGCAATTCTCTTACAGTTTGAGAGCTTCACATTGTTTTACAATTTACTATTTACTATTGCATTGCCCCCTCCCCTCCCCTCCCCGCTCCCCAAATCCGACGTCCATGGGTAATAAGATACTTTTCATCCCGAAATATTCAGCACGGTGCCCTTGGGGAGAGGGGATGAAAATTGAAATGTAACACGTAAGCCGATTTACTTAATTCATTTTTTTTGTAGCATGTGCGCCAGCACCTGCCTCCATTCGCCCTTTCATCCATTCATCCCTTTCCCTTATCTTTTTCCCTGTTCTTTCTTTCTTCCTTTGGACTGGGATAAGGTGTAAAACTAATTAACGCGTGCGAACCCGGGGCGGGCAGCTAGTACAATCTACAAATATTACCTCACTGGCGTATGATTAAAACCTAATTGTTAGCAAGCGTTTAATAATAGATTACATCCGTGTAGAGCAGAAATTTCATCACACTTAATAATGTCAACATGCTGTATGTACCTATTACATGTTGAACAAAAGACACAGTTTACTGATAGACAGTGTCAACTTTACTGATAGACAGTGTCAACTTTACTGATAGACAGTGTCAACTTCTTAATTAATTTTTAGACAAAATGTGTCAGTTCCACTATGATCACCCGGGTGATAAACTTGACCCAACACTTGTGTTCTTTGATCACCCGTATTAATCCTAGGTGTTATGTCTACTCCATATATTCTGATTTTTCACGTACACGGCAATCGCGTAATACACCTAGTTTCTTATAAAAAATTAATAAGTTTTAAGTAGTTAATAACATTAATTTTTTTATTTTTTTATTTTTCTTATATTTTGGCTCCACACATAGTGTATTTAGCCAAGTCAAGTATTAACATTAATTTTATTGATTAATTTGTAAAGGAAAAATTTGAATCACGAGCGGGAATTGAACCAGCATCCAAAAAAAAATAAAAAAAAAACATTCAAAATTTTTTTCCTTTACAAATTAATCTATAGATTACGCTGAGCAGGCGATGCTGCTATAAAAATCATAAATATTGATTTGGGAGGCGTTATCTTTACAGCATTTGTGTTGATGTAACTTGACCGTGCTGGTTGGGATAATTCTTAAGAATTTCTCAATAGATGGCGCTGCCAACCCCGTAAGTTGGTTGTATTCACCTTTTAAGGTGAAGGATAAATTCGGACATGAGACCACTTGTCACAGTAGCTTAAGTAAAGCATGTTCCGGCTTTAGGGACGGATGGATGCAGGTTCAAGTCCCGCTCGTGATTCAAATTTTTCCTTTACAAATTAATCTGTAGGTTACGCTGAGCAGGCGATGCTATAAAAATCATAAATATTAATTTTATTAATCATGCGACACACGGTACAAAATTTGAAAGTGCTTACACGTAGAGAAGGTAATATACCTAAGCATCTAAATAAATAAATTGTAAATATAACGCCCAACGATCACATACATAGATCCAGAAACCTACCTAGGATTCCCTGTATCTGGGGACCCAGGAACTACAACGACCATGGTCTCACATCACCCAGACACAGGACAAGTACTTGCGCTTTTTTTTCCGGTGCACAAATACTTGTCCTGTCGCGGGAATCAACCTCGCCGCCTCCGGGTTATGAACCGACCTGCTCAACCACCACACCATGGAGGCTGTCAAACTAATATTAATTTATTATCTATTACTATTACTTATTACTTATGTTATAGTCAAACTCATGTTAACTTAACTTACCAAAATACTATACATTGGTTGACGATAGCCGATGATCAACAGGCAACCAATGAGCGTGCAGCGTTTTTAAGTTGACATGAGTTTAACGAACGTACCAGAAACCGGGGGTTGAACCGTGTTTTTTAAAATGTAAGTAGAAGTTAATTATACTTTTAGTTATTATATAATTATTAGGTATTCAGTTTGAACAGCAGCAACTATGCGCTTGGGTGAGAATGTCTTTCCTCTTGCAAAATAGCGACAACATTTATTATTATGCCTGTACATCTAACAGTCGTTTTCCACAACATAATTTGTCATCTAAGGAAACTGCGTGAAGCAATAATCCGAGCCCGGCATGATTGTGTCTACGTACAAAGTCAGTATATATTTTGAAGTAAGTACCCACCTATATAGATAATAAAATTATATAATCATCATCATCATCAACAGCCTGAAGTCGTTCACTGCTGAACATAGGCCTCCCCCAGGGAGCGCCACTTTGAGCGGCTACTCGCCTCCTGCATCCATCGGCTCCCCGCGGCTTTCACCGGATCGTTGGTCCACCGAGTGGGGGGCCGTCCTACGCTGCGTCTTTTTCTGCCTTTCTTCCCCATCGGGTGTCAGTTCTACGAGCGATGTGGCCTGCCCATTGCCATTTGAACTTGTTAGTTCTAAGAGCTATATCGGTTACTTTAGTTCTGCGGATCTGTGTGGTAACAACGATTCCCACCAAATATCGATGAGCTAATATTTCGTAATATAATATTTTTGTTTACTTCACAATAAAAAGGAGTGAATGGGCACCTCAGGGGCAAACGTGCTCCACCTTAGACAGCTTCGTCACTTACCATCAGGTGAATTGTTGTCAAACGGATGCCCATTTTAGCATAAAATAAATAAATTAAAAAAAACTTCTAAATCTGCCACAATTTTTTAAACGTTTACACTTTGTGCCACAGTGTAAATGTGAGGAAAATGTGCCAAAATGGCAGAAGTCTGCAACAAATGGTAACACTGGTGAGTGAAGTACAATTAGTGACGACACTGCGCTATGACAGAGGGCAAAGCCCCCTTGTGATAAAAAAAATGTTCCATGTCCAATATATCACAGACTATGGAATATATACTCTATGTCCACCATATCCACAGAGTAACATTGTTTTTTTCTCTAATCTGTGACCATATCTCATCAGTGCCATCTATCTTTAGCTGCAGAACTACATTCCGTCTTCCGTCCAGCTGTCAGAAAATCTCTTAGAGGAGGTTTTCAGGCAACCAAATTAAAAATAAATTAGTTCTTTAAAATCCGTAAGATGGCGTTGAGCAGACATGGCCGCGAATCACAGACCTAGGTTTTTTTGTTGCGTGAATAATTATCACTACCATGTCTGTGGTTCTGAAGATTTATGCCACAGATTAGAGAAAAAACAATACTGTGATTTATGCATAGACCATAAACAGCTACTCTTCTGCATCTATGTCCACGCTGTGAAGCAAAACCAGGGAAGGCTGTGACAGTGTGACCATCTGTACATTGCAGTCTGCCCTAAATAGGCTAAAAATTTGTCCACACTTTGAATTCTCCCAGAAATATGCCTCTTCTTGTAATAGTAATAATAAAAGAGAAATAATAGAAATATTTTTCGTTAGTATTTACTTGTATTGATTTTAAAATATCAAGGAATTATTAAATAGGAGACAAATTATTATAATTCACCTAATCAAAGCTATTTATATTCCCCTTTATTTCATCATACATAGATTTTTCATTCATATGTTTTATAATCATGTCTTTACTTGGCGTGAGGGTGCAACTAGCTTGTAATTTGCTAGTAAATTAAATAAACCCTTTAATCAGAGTTCAACGAATCCCAGAATAAGAACCTAAGGTAAGTAGGTACTTATCTATTAGAGGCTGGCCTTCGCTACGTCTTCCGGTTCATGATCGCCACTCGAGAACCTTTCCACCCCATCGGTTGCCAGTTCTATGAGCGATGTGGCCTGCCCATTGCTAATTCTAAAAGCTATATCGGTCACTTTAGTTCTCCTGCGGATCTATGTGGAAACAACGATTCCCCCAAATATCGAAGTCAATGAATTAAGATGTCGTGGTTATATATCTGAATTTTACTTCAAAATAATAAAAACTCCTAAATCTGTTAAAATTTTAAGTGGCCACTGCCCTGTGAAGCGCATTTCTGCCAAATGGCAGAAATTTGCAACAAATGGTCACACTGTTGAGTGAAGTGAAAGTGACACTGCGCTATGACAGAGGACAAAGCCACCTCACAAAAAAAAACAAGCCATATCTCACCAGCGCCATCTACCTTTGGATGTAGAACTACGTGCCGTCCAGCAGTCAGAAAATCCCCTAATTGTTTTTCTGTAATCTGTGGGCAGCCCACAGCCCAGTTATTTGTCTATGGAATTATGTTTGTATGACAAAAGCTTAACATCCATGTTGGATTATATTTGAGAATACAAATTAAATCGATTTTTACAAAGCGCATTTTATGATGCCACATAGTTGGCAATCATTTCAGTTTTTAATATCGGTCCATTTTTTTAATTATGGAATAGTTTAATATTTTTCTCAAGGCTACTTTTATTTTTTAATATTTAATTTATTTTATAATAATACAGCTTATAGGTTAACTAAGTGCGAATAAATATTAAAAGTACTACTACTTATAGTTTTAAAAAATTGGTACGGTTATGGTTAATTTTTCAGAATAATATTTAGAATACATACTGTTTTCTAAAATAAAATGGCCAAGTGCAGGTTGCACAAAGCAAATAGAATGTAATTTTTATGCAAAATCTTTTTGTATGTATATTTTTTTATGTATACTTACCCTGTTGAAGGGAAGATGGAAGGAAAAGGGAAAAAATAGAGGAAAAGGATGAATGGATGGGCAGGCGAAGGAAGGCAGGGGTCGCATTCGCTTCCCTCTTACCCATAAACAGAGTTAGGACGTAAAACTAATTAACCCGTGCGAAGCGGGGGCGGGTCAACTAGTATTAGAACAAATAAATAACCCCCAATGAACACATACATAGATCATGGACCCTAGAGACATGCGTATGTGATATACATAAATAATAATTATTATTTCCTAGGATTTTGCTGTTTGCTCAATAGGCAATTGTAAAGAACGTGTATTCCCGTGACCCTTTAATAAAATATTAATAATAATAAATTATAATAAATTACTGAAAATTCTAAAACTCATCATATGTCACTAAAAGCTATCAAAGTTTGTTGAATATTTTGGACTACCTATTTCAATGTTTATGGCCTTGTGAATCGTCTCCTACAAATGGTAGAACTGTACGTTGTGGTTGTGTAGTAATCCAAATCCTTTTAAAGTAATGAGACAATACCTAACTAACATCTAACCTATTCAATAAGTTTAAATTAATTTAAAATATTCATCGTCCTACAAATAATTGCTGTTTAATCCCCTGATGAACACTATTCCTATACTCTGAGTAACCGAACTGAAATTTCCACATAAAATCATATTATGCACCAATCAATATATTTCCTACTATATTTTCGAAAGGTTTCAATTGTAGGAATGAATAATTTTTTCCTGCAAAAAATTGAACATTATAATTCCTAGTCATAAACAAAACTGAAAGTAAATTAAAGCTTCATGACGAACGTATGTTGAAATTAACAAGATAGGAAAGTGAAACATAGATAAAACGTAAGTAAGTATATTGCTAACTGAGTTTGAGTTGGTTATATAGCAAAGTCATAGTAAACTCTATTTGTTTATCATAACTCTGGCATAGGAGCCCCGCCACCGCTCCAATGCTGTGGGTCTCGACTACCTGGCTGGTTAACCCTCCACTATTTAGTGCTTGAAATTTCCCACACGGAGGTACCGTGTGTGAAATTCCCCCACACTAAGAGAAATTTGATTTTACTAAATTTTGTTCTATTTATCCCAAGTCAGTACGTCAGGTACCCCATCTACCTATTCTTATCTACTTATCTAGTTTGGACTCCAAAAGGTGCAAGGGACAAGAGGACATTATTTTTTTTCAAATCCTAACAAAATAGACATCACCTTAGTTAATTGTGAGTCTATCTAATACGTACTACATTCGGTATATGACAGACTCTAAAAATAGCTCAACTTTCAAATCTCCTAGTTTTCGTCTAAAGATTATCAATATTATCGTAGATTCTATATCAACAGCATGCAGTGGACTAAACAGTAGTATTAATTTTAACTGTAAATATTTATTTGAATTCTATGATCTGTTTAGTGATATTCAGGTTGTCTCTATTTTCCAGAACTTGTATTGAAAGTAATCTAAAAACCGTTTATATAATTTAGGTATTATATTTCACCATTATGAAATACGATAAGGACATGTTTCCTTCAAATAATATTATAGATTATTGATCCTATTTCCTAACAACAAGATATTCTCATTCGAATCTTTAAATTAGCTACCCCTATCCGTTTGGTAAGGAGATCACTAACAGGTACTGCTGTGCTTGACCCAAGACACGAAGGACAATTTCTTATCACTAGTACATTAAATGTTTTTATAATGTTTTTATAGAATAAATAGTAAAACTCTTATTGAAAAATCAATCAAACAAACCCAACTCTGAATTCCACTAAATTGATCTATGATCATTTATTTGAAACAATCACGAACAACCCTAAACTATGAATAAATTCCCGGTAGTTTTTTTTTAATATTGTACAAGTATTACCTATTTCGTATTAAGAGTGAAACTCAATTACGATTTTATTTAAGTTACTCGCAAATGATTTTAAACAGAGAATAAATTCCCAATAGTTATCTAAGTAAAAGGAATAGTTCCCAGTCGTTACTAATTCCCGGTAGTTTCCTAACTTTCGTTCAAACATTACCTATTTTGCAACTAGAAACAAAACGTTCGTTTCTTTGCAGGAATATGATCCTTCCAACCTTCCTAAGTAAAATTCCGCCTAGAATCCGCTAAGAAAATACCTATCTATTTATGCTGAATTTGTACATCAGAATTAGGCACAGAATAATATTTTCTCACTAGTGTCATAACTTGTCAATGCGAAATTTGTATCAGCGTTTACTATCACCGCGTAGGAATAGAACCTTTCCCATATCCTCCGTAGAACATCGCAAAACCAGCTAAAGAAATACATACCTTCCTATACCACAGAATAGATAAATAGTACAACGTACTTTTACCACAAAATAGATTTATAAATTTACGTATTGTTCTCTGTACATTAAAACCTTCTGCGATCACCCAGCTTTCCGTCAAAAGCAAGGTCCACGACAAACTAGCCCTACAATAAACACCCACAGATTCAACCTTCGAGAAAACTTGGATTATATTTTTATAATTTTAATAATTTAAAAACTTTAATTGGCGATTTGATTCTGCATCCAAACAATCTGCCAAAAGTTCTAACTTGAACTTACCAGAATCAAAATGTGCCGATGCATAATCTGCCCATCTACAGCGCAGAAGAGGAGATAGCTTTCCTAAAATAGCATTCTGGGCAGCTCCTGGGTGGCACCGTGTAAAGCGGCGCTGAGCCTGGCCAGGTTTTCTTCCGGGGTAAAGCCTGCCTCCGACCGTAAAAAGGCCTTCTTGAAGGAAAGCTAGCCAGAGACGTGACCATCAAAGAAAAGGAAGGACACCGACCTGCCATCTGCTCTCCAGGTCCGCGATGACTTTCGCCAGCTTAATAAAGAGTCTTGTGTCTCTACATTGTTTACTTTATTTGTGTTATCATAATAACAATTAGGCGTAGGATTAATGTTGTGTGTGCCTAATCTGAATGAGTGTGCAGTGTTTCCTTGTGTGACGGGCTGTAGGCAGGGTTGTATGCAATAGTCACCGCCCGGCGACGAACATGCGCGACCCGGTGAAACGGCACCATGCTGGAGTGGGAGCTCCGCGACAGCTGCTGCAAGCTCCATCGAGGTTTCGTCCGTCGTTATTAATTCTGAAATCGAAAGTGCGATTATTATTTTGTTCTCCAAGATTGTTACCACAATCTACTAACCACTTTCGCGTCATAGAGTTCCTTTCGGACGCTGCGGTATCAATAGCGGCCAGCTCCGCTTGCAGTTCTAGGTCAGCGGCCCTCTTCTCCGCTTGAAGAGCTAGGTCAGCGGTCTTCTTTTCTTGCTCTGCGACCTGACGAGCATGCCTAGCCACAGCTGCAAGCTTTTGGGCCCTAGCGGACGCTTGTGATGAAGCAACCGAGTGCGTTTTTAATATAGGCGTTGGCGTTGATGATGAGACGGGTAAAGGTAACAGCATAGTGTCCTGCAAGAGAGCCTCGTCGTTTTGATTAGCAGGCGTGTCGTCTGACGACGTTGCTGGTAGTATAGAAGCGCTTACCTCAATCCATTTTGTTTTCCGCGTGATGGACCTGAGAGTTGGCATCGTGAACGCCGAAAGCTGCCACCAATGTTGAGGATGAGCAGGATCAGTAAATTAGCACCAAAAGATCTCCTACATATAATTTATTATATTAAAAAAGGATAAAATATAGAAAAACGCCCATCAAATCTTCCAAGGTTACTCGAATCCCCGTGAATTATTGACAGATAACAAAATCCTATTATCTATCAAAAACACTTTAAAGGTAGAAAGGTAAAAAAGTAAAACTAAATATAAAGAAGGTTTGATTTCTTTTACTGTTACCTTATTTTACCACAGATAACCACTTTTACACCTATCTCTACATTTTCTCTATCAGTTAATGCGATGCCAACGACTATTTCCTTTATTTTTAGACCATTCTTTATGCACAAAGTGCTTCAATGAAATTATTTAAGTATTTTTATAATTTAGATAACATTTATAATATTTGTGACGTCACGAGACAGCCTGGATCGTTACAATCGCCCCTAAAATATTTGCGCAGGCGTTTTAAATTTAAAGCCGAAGTAAAATTTTATTCCTTAAAATACATTCACAAATATTAGCAAAACTATAATAAAATTTTTTTAAGTAATAATTATAACTCTACCACCTCACTTAAGCAATTATAATTTGTTAACGTTTGGCTCCAAACTTAAAATGTATTTATAGTTCTGTAGTGTTCCTAACCGTTAAATTTAATTTAAGAGAGCACCTAAAAATAATCAACCCGATAGCAAGTAATTTGCGAAACAAAAATACACTTGTATTTTCAATTGTTTAATATGCAGTATACTGCTTATTCATTTGAAAAATATTAAATATTACTAATATTGAATAATTTATTTTCGAAAGTTTAATGTTGTCAATGATAATATTTTTATTTTAATATACTATTGAGTCCCTCTTTGGAAAAAAACCGTAATTACTATTCTATTTTAAGCGCCCTCTTAAGCCGTAACAACAGTGAATTACTTTATGAGTCAATATCCAAAATTTCATCGCATCATTCATACCCAAAAATCACTTATCCCAAGGCTAACCTAGCCACCAAAAGAAACCAGGTTGTGAGGCTGGTCAGTCCTAATAACTTTAAGTAGAAGGTACCCCTAAGAACCATGTTTTCGTTCCGAGCTGCCCCCCACAAAACCCTTCGATAACCAGGTCAACTTTAATAGTTCAAAGTATAGATTTGTCTATGACTTCAGCAATATTTCGCATATATTTCCCACTCCGTAATTCGCTATTATTTCGGATGTAGAGTGTAGCAGATCGGATGTTCCTACCTTGTAGAGTACGGGGTTGTTATAACAGTTTTGTTTAAACTTAGGCTTTCTCTTTTAACCTAGCACCTAGCCTTAAATTATATCAACCCATTTGTTGAGTCGTGTAAATCCAAAGCCACCCGTCAACAAATCCCTTAAACCGTAGATCTTGCTAAGCCACTAAGATCCTCCTGCACTGTTAATACCTCTGACCATGTCCATACAAACACACTTGTTTACATAAAAATGACCTCTTTTTTAAATTAATTATCCAAAATCAAATCCCTTTCATAAGCAAAAACAACAAAATAATTCATTAGTCCACATTTGACCCCTGTCAACTAACTTATTCGCTATCTTAACGGCTAGCAATTCCCAATAGATTTAAGGCTTCTTTGAAGTTATTGCTTGATACGTATAATGATATTAAAATAAAATCTTCAATTTTATTTCAATTTCATTTCTACAACATAAGTAATTATATGATTTAATAAATTTCGTTTAAAATTTCATTTAATGTTAATGCTGAATCGTTTTATTTATTATAGATAAGTTACAATAACAATAATAAATAAATATTAATTGTCGCGAACTGAACTAACCTCTACTAAAAATAATTTATTTTGTTACATTTCAAATATAATATCGTTATTAAAGTTTGAATTTTATAGCGCAATATTTTATTTGAAAATTTAATCAATAAGTAAGTATATTCATTCTCAAAAATCCCGAACTTGAGGTAGGACTACGCGCAAAACTACCAAACCGAAATGTTTTAAATACCACTATTTTGAAATATTAATAATTTATTTTAAATAATTTTATGTTGTTTAGATTATTGTGTATCGTACGTACAATAGCCATCGAATCGGAACTTAATCTATCCACCGTATCAACTACCACTAATAAAATTATTAAATATTTTGAACTGTAAAACGCCCCCTATAGTTTTATAATCTTAGCCAATTTCGAACCTTTCTTAGTTCCAACCACAGAAAAGAAATGTAAATTATTTACTCTAATGTATCCGAATTATTTATGAAAATTGACTCCGTCGTTTTTCCTGAATTGGATGATGATAAATTCCCCACGTACTTCCTAAATGAAAGCTCAACCTTATTATGTGCAACAATAAATTTTAAAATTAATCATACAGATGTACCTATCTCATTAATAAACTACTACTCCTTTCCCTTTTTAGTCACATTAAAAATAAAACCCTCTTGTGTTTTTTTTTTTATTATTTGATAAAATAATGAGTTTTTTTTTCATATAATCGTATATTTAATTTGTAAACTATAACTAACTATTTAACGCAAAAATTTTAACAGCAATAACAATTTTCAGTTTCTATTACACTAAAAGTTATTTCATGTGCTTGCTTTATTATTTTATAGTATATTAATAATGTTTATTACTACATATTAAACTTGTTTGTCTAATGTTTAATACCCCCTACTTTCAATATTATCTCAATATATCCTTATGATAATAATAAATAAGAATTACTTATAATTAATGTCAAAAAAAAATTTTTTTTTTTTTTGAAAAAGCCACCGTATCACACCCCACCATCAATAAATAATCAGTATTCCTTTTTTTTTATTCGTTATAATAATGATCATCCCTTTAATTATTCCTTTTTATGTCTAGATTCTACAATTAATTTCATTAATGAATCTTCATATTTATTGATGAGCTTTTCCCTGACCTCCATCAATTATACAAAGTTTCTATTCCATAAATATTTATTTCCGCATTTTATTACCTCATTGTATCAATTATATATAACAAATTTCACCTTTTATTTCGATATTAAACACAAGAATAAAAATCAAAACATCAAACTTATATTTAAAAACACAAAACTCTTTTTCTTAACGCAAAACTGTGATATTCTGAACTTCTATTTTAAAATCATCTTCTGATCTAATTATCTTCAATATCGCTCGTGAAAACAACAAACCGAATTATATGACTTTTATTTAACATAAAACACTCTATATATATATATATTTTTTAATTAATTTAATTTAACTCAAAATTCTTTACAATTAATAATTTTTATAATATTTTTCTTTTTAACCTTTGTACTTTAACTAAATTCCACTTTAGAGTCCGTATTTTTTTTTTTAATCAGTAATATATTAAAAATCTAATAAACATAAATATTATTTTCATTTACAAACAAATTAATATTAATTGTTCTCCTTTTATAAAACAATAAAACCCTCAATAATACTATCCTACCTTCGGAATATTCATGACCTCATAATACTTCTAATACTAGATAGAAATTAACTTTAACCTTAGTATGACTATTATTATCCCGAATCAGCTCCAATTAAATATGTGCTATTTCCTATTATCCACAAAATACCTAGACAAATGTATCGCATTATATTTACCTTTTACCCTCTTTGAAACCGGTTCTATCAATAAATACACATTCTGGTAAAGAACTCTCGCTATTATATATGGTCCCTCATACAATGCTTCAAATTTTTTTGTAATTTTCTGTTTTGAATCTGATTTATTTAACTTCCTAATTTTCACTAGATCCCCTATCTGATATTGTATTAATCGATATCTTTGATTGAATTTAACCCTTCTTTGTTCCCCTGCCTTTTGTAAATTGATCTGAGCTGATTCTCTAATCTGACTTATATCTTCCTGTGTTCCGGTCTGTCCTATATATCTATCGAAAGTTAATTCTGTAGATTCTCCATACATAATCTCACAAGGTGTATATTGTGTGCTTTGATGAAATGTATTGTTGTATAATTTTTCTAATTTAGGTAACACCGTAACCCAACTACTATGATTGTTCCTACTGTAAGTCCTAAACAAACGTCCTAGTTCCTTATTCACCCTCTCCGTTATGTTAGGTCGTGGATTTCTTACTGTGGTGTATATTGGTTTTATTCCCACTCGTTCCAAACTTTCTTTCCAGTGTTTACTAACAAATTGAGTGCCATTGTCTGACATTATCACCTTGGGCATTATTATTTCAAAATATTTTTTCATTTTACCCAAAATTGACTTTGTTGTTGCCTTCCTGAGCTCATAAAGTTTAACAAATTTACTAAATGAGTCTTGTACTACCAGTATGTAACTCATCCCAAAGGTTCCTGCCGGTAACGGCCCATAAAGATCTACCATGACTACCTCCCCGATTTCTTTTGCTATAATTGATTGACAGGGCCCTACACATTTGAATGTGTTACTTTTGACGATTTGGCACTCGTGACATACCTTAATTGTTTGCTTTATTTGTCGTGACATACTTTTCCAATAAAATCTGTCCCTAACATATTTTATAACCTTAAAAGCGCCCTGATGACCCATTTCTAAATGCACTTGTTTAATAACTTCTTTCCTCAAAACACTTGGCAAATAAATAACCCTTTTCTCTGTTTCTCCGGGTTTGAAATACAAGATTCCTTCCTGAATTTCACATCTAGCCACTATTCTGTCAATGTTTAACCTTTCACTTCCTTCCGTTCCCTTACGCGTTATAATTTCTATAATCTCGGAATCTTCCCTTTGTAACTCCCGAATATTTTTTAACTTTTCTATCAAATCCGCATTTTCCCTAGTTTCCATGTATAAAATTCCTGGTAATTTAACTTTATCTTCCTGTAAAAACTCTGTTGCTGGTGGGTATCGGGATAATATATCAGCAACAACATTCTCTTTCCCTTTGACATGTTGAATTTCATATTGAAAATTTTCCAAATAATTGATCCAACGCGTTACCCTGGCATTATACAATTTCCATGTTTTAACAAAAGTTAATGCTTTATGATCTGTCCTAATAATAACTTTACTACCCCTCAAATAGGTTTCGAATTTCTCTAGACAATTTATAACTGAATAAAATTCTTGTTCAGTTACGGTCCAATTCAGCTGCGCTCCCCTCAAAGCTTTACTGTGAAATCCCATAATTTTAATTTCCTTATTTTCATCCAACTGATATAACATTCCCGCCATTCCTACCCCTGAACTATCGGTCTGTAAATAATATGGTTTACTAAAATCCGGATGGTTCAACTCTATAGTTTTTATAAACAGTGATTTTATCTTCTCAAATGCTTGTTGCTCATTTTTTTCCCACTTCCATGCTACTTCCTTCTTTAGTAATTCACACAGTGGCTGTATATGAAAACTATATTCAGGAATGAATCTTCTATAAAAGTTACATAACCCTAGGAAAGCTCGCACTTGTTTTAATTTCTTAGGTACCGGAAATTCTCTAATTGCTTTAACTTTATCTGGATCTGTCCTTAATCCCTGTGTTGATATTATATATCCTAACATTTTCACTTCCTGGCAAAAGAATTCACACTTTTTAAAATTGCATGTTAATCCTGCCTTCTCTAACTTGCCTAATACCATATCTAAATGTTCTACATGTTGTTCCAATGTTCCCGTGGTTATGATGGCTAGATCATCTAAATAGTTTACGCAGAAGTCTCTTACTTCATGTCCCAAAATTACATCCATCGCTCTGCTAAAAGTTCCGACCGAAGTTTTCAACCCTTGTGGTAATACATTATAGACATACGATTTTCCGTTAAAAATAAACCCTGTGTACTGTTTACTAGCCTCCGTAATGGGTATCTGAAAGTACGCGTTATTTAAATCTATAATACTTATGAAATTTGCCCCATGGAAAGAGTTCATAACGTCTATTTGCATAGGTGGTTTTTCAGTTTCTGGTATCATAAATTTATTTATTTCTCTAGCATCCAGAAGCACCCGAATAGACCCATCTTTCTTCAAAGTAAATGTCAAAGGACTACAATACGGTGTTGATGTCCTACTTATGATTCCTTGTTCTTCCATTTCTCTTAACTTTAACTCTATTTTTTCCCGATAAGCATATGGTACTGGATAAGACTTCCTAACTATAGGTGATTGTGTCTCCATTTTTATTTCATGTTGATAACAATTAGCCCTTCCTAACCCTTCAGAAAACAATCTTTTATACTTATCCAGCAAACTTCCTAAGCTATTCTTTTCTCTAACATTTAAATTAACTCCTATTTTAGCCTCACTTAAGTCCTTGTTCAAAAAATTGGTCTCTTCGTTCCTTATTTCTAAATCTGTATTAGTTCTAACACTTTCCTGTTCATAAAAATTAATCAATACCTTTTGCTCATTTGATTTCAGGACAAGACCTTTTTCTTGGTTCTTTAAACTAATGATAACTTCATTCATTTTCATCCAATCAAAACCTAATATAATCTGATTTACTAATCCAGGCACTATCAAAAATCCTGTATCCAAAACTTGTGTACCTACTTTCATTGGCAATAATGTTATATTACGTATCTCAACGCTCTTATGCCCTACCGCTGTTTTAATTTGAAAAGGTTTTATTGGCATTATAGAAATGTTCCCATCATATTTCTCTTTTAATTCTCGCCATAATTCTCCGGAAATGCAAGTTATGTCACTGCCTGTGTCTACTAAAGCTACCACCTCATAGTCAAAAATCTGTACTAGAATTTCGGATTTATAATTATTAGGTTCTACCCCTTCAAATTCCTCTTCAAAAACAGATTTCACAAAATGTGATCCAATCTCCTCTAATTGTTCCTGTTCTATTTTTAACATCAATACATCTATTATCTGTTCCCCTACATTCATTTTTTGTTCTTTTATTGTATTATAACCAATACCCTCATATGTTTCACGAGCTATCAATGTTGTTTTAATAGGAACTTTAAGTCCTTTACCATTTTGTCCTAAAATCTGACCTGGTTTCCAACCCATATTTTTCATCATATCTAATACTAAGTCCCCTGTTGTTGAAGCTGATCCGGGGACAATAATTTCAGCCTCCTCTAGTTTAAGTCATTACTATATTCTACTACATTTTCTACTGTTGTCGAGCTTTCCGTCTGAATGTTGTTTGTTTTTGGCTTTTTCCATTTATTGTAATAATCCCGCTGAAATTCTAACTTCCTTTTGTCTGCAGCTCTGTTTTGGGTCGACAAATATGTATGTGGCTCCTGTTTGTTAATATCATCCATGCTTCGCAAATATTCTGCCGTCTCTATAATTGTGTCTAATTTGGAGGTAACCCATCCCTGTTGAATTGATTTCGGATAATGTCTTATTAGGTCTGAGATCATTTGTTTTTCTGGAATTTTGAATGTCAACATCTGTGCCTTCCCCACTAATTCCAAAAAATAACTAAGCATAGAAGGTGACTTTCCTCGATCCCAGCTTCCATGCACAATTGCTCTACGTAAATCATTCTGTTCCTTATCGCTCCAATAAGTGGCCAGAAAATCTTTCCTGAAATCTTCTAATCCGCCCCATCTTTCCTTATAAACGCGAGCCCAATCTCTAGCCTTCCCTACAAGACATTCCAGAATCAAATCTAGTTCCTTTCCTATGGAGGATGTTTTCTTCAAATAAATCTCCAAGTCCTCAAGAAATGTAACTGCATGATTTTCCGTTTTATCTCCAAATTTAGGTTTCTCCATATTCATATTTTGTATATTATATACTATAGTTTTAATTTCCTTATTTGTTGGCAAAGAAATTTCAGGACCCACATGTTCCATATTTATATTCTCATTACTATTTTTTTGATTACGTCTTTCAAAACTCTCATTCGAGTTCTCCGCCCCTACCTCTTCATTAGCATTCATTAAATTGGTTTGTAAGTTTTCGTTTTGTACAATATCCCTGGTAGATTCTTCTTCACTACCCTTCCGAATTCCCTCAGTCCCTGTCATCAGTTTAGCAGCTCTGACTTCTTCAGATAACGCATCCATTCTAGACGTTAAAACTCCTACAGTGCGCCTTAATAATCTGAACAACAGACTTGTTCCTTGCTCACGTATATTACTTTTCTTAATTCCCTGCTTTACTACTTCCCGCTGTTGAACTTCAGAAACATTGACCTCAACTATGTTCTCAGTTGTTGATTGAGAAGTTTTCTGAACTTCTTTATTTTTTGTTGAACGATTTGGCTCATCACCTTCATTAGTTCGAGAGTCAGTAATATTCTCTGATATTTTCCTTTTACGACCTGTTTTGACCATTTTCCTACTATCACTTCTCCTTTTGTGTTAACTTGTAAAATTATTCCTCTCTAGATAAAACACAATTGTAAATTTAGCCCTCTCTTGGTTCAATATTCACCTTTTTATAATTTCAATTAACCTTCATCAAACTTCAAATTTCTAAAATAAATTACAACTTGTCTCTCTCAATTTCGTTCAATTTGTAATCAACGAAGGTGACAGAAACCAGTTATAAATTAAATTTTTTCAGTAATCGCACTATTCCTATCTTGCACAATCATTAAATTTCCCCTACATTCAATTATAAATTTAACTGAACCTTGAATTCGATCTACCTACAAATATACTAAATTGACTCAGAACTTCATCCGCCTCACGAACACCAAATTGTGCGACAAATAAATTGTCGCATCTAAGTTAAATCTAAAACAAACAACAAACTTTTCGATGTTACTAAAACTAAAAGCCCATAGCAATCCTTAGTCAAATGCAAATCCTGGTCACGGCACCAAATTGTAAAGAACGTGTATTCCCGTGACCCTTTAATAAAATATTAATAATAATAAATTATAATAAATTACTGAAAATTCTAAAACTCATCATATGTCACTAAAAGCTATCAAAGTTTGTTGAATATTTTGGACTACCTATTTCAATGTTTATGGCCTTGTGAATCGTCTCCTACAAATGGTAGAACTGTACGTTGTGGTTGTGTAGTAATCCAAATCCTTTTAAAGTAATGAGACAATACCTAACTAACATCTAACCTATTCAATAAGTTTAAATTAATTTAAAATATTCATCGTCCTACAAATAATTGCTGTTTAATCCCCTGATGAACACTATTCCTATACTCTGAGTAACCGAACTGAAATTTCCACATAAAATCATATTATGCACCAATCAATATATTTCCTACTATATTTTCGAAAGGTTTCAATTGTAGGAATGAATAATTTTTTCCTGCAAAAAATTGAACATTATAATTCCTAGTCATAAACAAAACTGAAAGTAAATTAAAGCTTCATGACGAACGTATGTTGAAATTAACAAGATAGGAAAGTGAAACATAGATAAAACGTAAGTAAGTATATTGCTAACTGAGTTTGAGTTGGTTATATAGCAAAGTCATAGTAAACTCTATTTGTTTATCATAACTCTGGCATAGGAGCCCCGCCACCGCTCCAATGCTGTGGGTCTCGACTACCTGGCTGGTTAACCCTCCACTATTTAGTGCTTGAAATTTCCCACACGGAGGTACCGTGTGTGAAATTCCCCCACACTAAGAGAAATTTGATTTTACTAAATTTTGTTCTATTTATCCCAAGTCAGTACGTCAGGTACCCCATCTACCTATTCTTATCTACTTATCTAGTTTGGACTCCAAAAGGTGCAAGGGACAAGAGGACATTATTTTTTTTCAAATCCTAACAAAATAGACATCACCTTAGTTAATTGTGAGTCTATCTAATACGTACTACATTCGGTATATGACAGACTCTAAAAATAGCTCAACTTTCAAATCTCCTAGTTTTCGTCTAAAGATTATCAATATTATCGTAGATTCTATATCAACAGCATGCAGTGGACTAAACAGTAGTATTAATTTTAACTGTAAATATTTATTTGAATTCTATGATCTGTTTAGTGATATTCAGGTTGTCTCTATTTTCCAGAACTTGTATTGAAAGTAATCTAAAAACCGTTTATATAATTTAGGTATTATATTTCACCATTATGAAATACGATAAGGACATGTTTCCTTCAAATAATATTATAGATTATTGATCCTATTTCCTAACAACAAGATATTCTCATTCGAATCTTTAAATTAGCTACCCCTATCCGTTTGGTAAGGAGATCACTAACAGGTACTGCTGTGCTTGACCCAAGACACGAAGGACAATTTCTTATCACTAGTACATTAAATGTTTTTATAATGTTTTTATAGAATAAATAGTAAAACTCTTATTGAAAAATCAATCAAACAAACCCAACTCTGAATTCCACTAAATTGATCTATGATCATTTATTTGAAACAATCACGAACAACCCTAAACTATGAATAAATTCCCGGTAGTTTTTTTTTAATATTGTACAAGTATTACCTATTTCGTATTAAGAGTGAAACTCAATTACGATTTTATTTAAGTTACTCGCAAATGATTTTAAACAGAGAATAAATTCCCAATAGTTATCTAAGTAAAAGGAATAGTTCCCAGTCGTTACTAATTCCCGGTAGTTTCCTAACTTTCGTTCAAACATTACCTATTTTGCAACTAGAAACAAAACGTTCGTTTCTTTGCAGGAATATGATCCTTCCAACCTTCCTAAGTAAAATTCCGCCTAGAATCCGCTAAGAAAATACCTATCTATTTATGCTGAATTTGTACATCAGAATTAGGCACAGAATAATATTTTCTCACTAGTGTCATAACTTGTCAATGCGAAATTTGTATCAGCGTTTACTATCACCGCGTAGGAATAGAACCTTTCCCATATCCTCCGTAGAACATCGCAAAACCAGCTAAAGAAATACATACCTTCCTATACCACAGAATAGATAAATAGTACAACGTACTTTTACCACAAAATAGATTTATAAATTTACGTATTGTTCTCTGTACATTAAAACCTTCTGCGATCACCCAGCTTTCCGTCAAAAGCAAGGTCCACGACAAACTAGCCCTACAATAAACACCCACAGATTCAACCTTCGAGAAAACTTGGATTATATTTTTATAATTTTAATAATTTAAAAACTTTAATTGGCGATTTGATTCTGCATCCAAACAATCTGCCAAAAGTTCTAACTTGAACTTACCAGAATCAAAATGTGCCGATGCATAATCTGCCCATCTACAGCGCAGAAGAGGAGATAGCTTTCCTAAAATAGCATTCTGGGCAGCTCCTGGGTGGCACCGTGTAAAGCGGCGCTGAGCCTGGCCAGGTTTTCTTCCGGGGTAAAGCCTGCCTCCGACCGTAAAAAGGCCTTCTTGAAGGAAAGCTAGCCAGAGACGTGACCATCAAAGAAAAGGAAGGACACCGACCTGCCATCTGCTCTCCAGGTCCGCGATGACTTTCGCCAGCTTAATAAAGAGTCTTGTGTCTCTACATTGTTTACTTTATTTGTGTTATCATAATAACAATTAGGCGTAGGATTAATGTTGTGTGTGCCTAATCTGAATGAGTGTGCAGTGTTTCCTTGTGTGACGGGCTGTAGGCAGGGTTGTATGCAATAGTCACCGCCCGGCGACGAACATGCGCGACCCGGTGAAACGGCACCATGCTGGAGTGGGAGCTCCGCGACAGCTGCTGCAAGCTCCATCGAGGTTTCGTCCGTCGTTATTAATTCTGAAATCGAAAGTGCGATTATTATTTTGTTCTCCAAGATTGTTACCACAATCTACTAACCACTTTCGCGTCATAGAGTTCCTTTCGGACGCTGCGGTATCAATAGCGGCCAGCTCCGCTTGCAGTTCTAGGTCAGCGGCCCTCTTCTCCGCTTGAAGAGCTAGGTCAGCGGTCTTCTTTTCTTGCTCTGCGACCTGACGAGCATGCCTAGCCACAGCTGCAAGCTTTTGGGCCCTAGCGGACGCTTGTGATGAAGCAACCGAGTGCGTTTTTAATATAGGCGTTGGCGTTGATGATGAGACGGGTAAAGGTAACAGCATAGTGTCCTGCAAGAGAGCCTCGTCGTTTTGATTAGCAGGCGTGTCGTCTGACGACGTTGCTGGTAGTATAGAAGCGCTTACCTCAATCCATTTTGTTTTCCGCGTGATGGACCTGAGAGTTGGCATCGTGAACGCCGAAAGCTGCCACCAATGTTGAGGATGAGCAGGATCAGTAAATTAGCACCAAAAGATCTCCTACATATAATTTATTATATTAAAAAAGGATAAAATATAGAAAAACGCCCATCAAATCTTCCAAGGTTACTCGAATCCCCGTGAATTATTGACAGATAACAAAATCCTATTATCTATCAAAAACACTTTAAAGGTAGAAAGGTAAAAAAGTAAAACTAAATATAAAGAAGGTTTGATTTCTTTTACTGTTACCTTATTTTACCACAGATAACCACTTTTACACCTATCTCTACATTTTCTCTATCAGTTAATGCGATGCCAACGACTATTTCCTTTATTTTTAGACCATTCTTTATGCACAAAGTGCTTCAATGAAATTATTTAAGTATTTTTATAATTTAGATAACATTTATAATATTTGTGACGTCACGAGACAGCCTGGATCGTTACACTATTTTACTGCTGTTAAAATTAACAAATAAATAATAATTATTTCCGAAGGCTGGTGGGAAGGCATTTTTATTGAATGTATTGATTGAAAAATTAAGTAAAATCAGTAAGGAATCACGGATATTTTAAAAGCTTAGGTATTATACCTACGCTTTTAAAGTATCAAGAGTAAACCAATGATTTCTAGGAGATACTTTTAATCGTGATTTGTTGATACATTCTATTTCTTTACGTTAAATCAGTTTTAATGTAATCACGTTGAGTAATTAAGTTATAATGGGCAAAAGAACGCAAGAAAATTTGAATTTTCCACACTAGTGAAACGTTCCACCTTAAGTGCTGAAATACGAGCATGTTGGCAAGTGATATAATGTGGTGAAACTTGGGTGAAACGTGGTTATTCGTGTTGCTTCCAAAATTCCATAAAACTTTACTGGGGCATGACTTAGACTGGACTATGACTACCTGACTTAGACTGGACTATGACTACCTGACTTAGACTGGACTATGACTGTGACGTCTGTGACTAAGACTTGACATTACGTGATATATTCTATAGTACGGCGAAAATTACAATACACTGGCTAAATACACTATGTGTGGAGCAAGATAGAAGAAAAAAAAACTCTGCCTGCGCTAGTGCTCTCTAGTCTCTGGCTATAATTTATAATTTAACGTTTTCAAATTTGAAAACAAACGTTCATTTCTGCGTTTCAAGGAAGGATTGTCTGTAAACTTAAACTTTGTGCTATTTAGTACAGCAAACAAATAACAAGCGCAAACCAAATCACAAGCAGTGTTTCAAGTTTTACCAAGTGAATTTTGTTTTGTTCCTGCAGCATTTGAAATATCGACAAAATGATCACGCTTACTGAAGATGAAGATAAGCTTTTGTAAGTACCGATTTGATCATATCTATATTAGAGAATAAACGAATACCAGGTCTCTCGCCCCAATGTGTTCTTTTTACTACATCTCTTGATTATATGTTTCAAGAAAAATCATCAAAGGCTCTCATTTCAATAAAAAAAAACCGGTGTTATTTGCTTACCTAGCTCCTACTTATGACATTTTAGGCCGTGTGTGATCTCGGTTTGCCAATAGGACCACCCCCATCTCTTCCCGTGGGTGCCGTAAGAGCCGGCTAACGGGTTTGGTATCCAGGGAATGGGCAGCAGCATTAAAATCTGCTATCATCAAGCTGCATGCCAAGTGTGGTGATTATAGCAAATGCTCCCTATCTAAGTACCTATATAAAGTAGTGGCGTATTATGGGGGAGGCTTATGTTCAGCAGTGGATGTGGGCTGACGATGATAACATTATAGAAGAACCATAATAGAACATTTTAAACATCAAGATGTCCACTTTTACAGTTTTACATACTTTGGCTATTTGCAGCTTCATTCTATCTAAAATAATTAAGCTAAGTACTTTATTTTCTTTGGGAGCATTGTGACCGGTTGTTTCTGGTTTGTTATAAAAATGCTACTGCCTGATAGATATGCTAGCCACTTATCAGTTTTGAAAGATTGTATGTCTTTGTTCAATGGTTGTCTGAATCTAAAACACGCTCCATCATCAAATTAAACCTTCCCATATTATGCAGACATTGTGAATAGATAACAATTTTATTTTTATATAAATCTTCCAGTAATGAAGTAATCCAAGAGATATCAGCAAATGCACTATCAATGATGAAAGAGCTGTGGCTAAACTGGTCTCACCTTGGTGTAGAACACCATATCAAGGTTACAAATATAAAAAAACTTGCACTCATTGAGAAGGAATTGCACAAGGATGTCATCACAGAGACACGGCAGCAGCTCTCGACAATGCAAGATCGCGTTGATAGTGAGTAACAGATTATAGTCTAGCTACTTGATAATTTCTAGGTTTCTTTTGTAAAATATTTAACAGATTGGTTCATTGGATATTTCTAGTATAATGTATTTATGCACCATAGCTGTGGGTTTAAACATAAAAATGATTGTGTATGGGTTTGGCCGATGGATGCAGGAGGCGAGCAGCTGCAAAAGGTGGCACACTCTGGGGGAGGCCTAAGTTCAGCGGTGGATGTCTTCAGGCTGTTGATGGTGATGGGTTTGGATTGAATGCATAGTATTTATTTTTTTGGAAGTTAAAAATAAAGCTATTTTAGAATGCTTTGTAAGATTCTATGTAACAGGTATTTGGCCTACTAAAAATATTTCATAACAAAGAAAGAAAGAAAAGAAAGAAAATACATTTATTCAAGACATCACACAACATAACAGTTGAATAGCTACTCAGTGTTTTCATTCCTTTTACCTATCTTTGCTTGTTTGAAGTTCAATGGAGAGAAACAAGACAAACTAACTATTCTTCCATTATTCAATGTTTATTAGTAGGGGTGTAGTTTAAGCTGTGTCATTTCTTTTATTTTGTTTATCATGCTAACAATTAGCATTAAATTGTATATAATTTATTTTGATAATAAAATGAAATGTCTAGATCCTATTAGAAAATTAGAAGATTTCTGATGTTAAGTTGTTTGCTTGATGTGAAGTGCCATGTACACCCATAATTTTTCTATTGATCTTTCATGATGATGAATGGTTAGAACTTGTTCATGTACAAAGAGCTTATGCTATTAAACTATAATTGACATTAATAACTTGACTCGAAACAGAATTGAAAGAAGAAACTGAGGAGTTAAGCCGTTGCCTGTCTGTGGACATCACAATCCTGGACTTCAAAGAAGACATGATGCTAGTACAGTACAAACGGGAATTGGAAGAGCAGATTATAGGGTAAATAAAGTAATTTATGTGAAGTAACTCTGTAGGTATAACTTAGTATCACCAAAAAGGTAAGCTGATTCTTGGGATCTAAAGTCTTAATTTTGCTTTTTTGTTCCTATTTTAATACCATCAAGAATACTCAGGAGACATAGAAAGAGCTTTAAAGATTCACCTAATGTACATTTGATTTAAATTAAATGGCGGCTGTGAAGTGTGCTATAAGACCCCCACATGTTGCACTCACTGTTTACCTCTGCCCACGCACATCTAATTTTTGCTACTGCACAGCGTTTTGCGCCGACTTCCGAGCCGCCATTAAGTTTGAATCACATTACCAGTATAATATGAATATTACTAGCATATTGTGAACAAATTCATATTATTTCATATATGCATTTTTTTTTACTTTATTTGGGTTAATGTATAAACTCCTGTTTCAATAAACATGATCAACCAAAGCCATCATTTCTTAGGGCAACGAATTTGAAGCAAATGCTCAATCGTCATCCTCAGACACAGACATCTTCAGCTTATGCAGAGCCTCTATGCAAAAGAAGGTGAAATAATTACTAACCTAACTTAAGTAGACTTGTGAAATTACTATTTATTTATTTTATTATATTTTTAGATATTATATAGCTTAAAAATTACTCTGCTGCTCATTGCATTTCTTTATATTTTTATGCACTCATCTTTATCAGGAAATCTCCATGCCGAAACAACTGAAAAGCAGTTTGGATGAAATATTGCACACTAGTTGCTTGTAATAGTTATTATCAATAATATATATATATAGTATACCTATTACCATTGAATAGGAGGTCAACATAGAATACTGGTTATCCTGGAAAGTTGTTATTAAAAAGTAACCTGGTTCTATGACTAACTTTATAAGCATGGTTTGTTATAGTTTTCCATGATAAATATCAACATATTAAGTCCTTCTAAAGATCACTATCTCTATACTAAATTGCATCAAAATCTGTTAAGCAGGTTAGTTATGAAATTGTGACAAACACACAATTTCATTTGGTTTCACAATGATTGGTATGGATACCTCCATTGTATGAGGTCCATGTAAGATTCCTGCTTATATGGCTATAGAAGAGCTAACTAAATTATGTGTAGGAATTAGAAATAAGCAGCTGGGTTTGAAATCGGACAGGCGGCTGCGCTAACCCTAGAAGGACAAGGGTAGGGATGACGTGTATGGATATCTCTAGGTACAGAGAGCAAGTGGAACAGCGTCGCATGAAGATGGATCGTCTCCTCGAATGGCAGCAGGATCTTGCCGACAAGCTGGGCGTCACTATCCAGGAGTTGCAGCAGGTTCCGTTACCATCTGAGGAGGAACTCAACCGCCTGAAAAACCACCTGGAAGTGTTGCAGGCTGAAAGGGACAGGCGCGCTGAGACATTCCTCAATGTACAAGTTGAGATAAAGGATATCATGGGTAAGTGTCTAATACCTTATGCCCCATAGAATGTAATAATAGTGCTGATTTAGCAGTATACCTGTTATATGTATATAAATGTACTTATTAGTAGATGGAATGATAGGATTGGTTATAGGGTAACTTGTCTACTTTGTTTGTATCAATAATGTGGATTAAGTGGGTATTTAAGGATACGTATTGACATACCCACTTCTTGTACTGGCTACCTAGCGCAATACACAATTCGTGATTAAAATGTGTTTTAATTAATATCTGGACATATTAATACTATAATACCAAACTTGTTGTATTGATATTCTGTGATAAGTGGTAGTGGGTATTGTCTTCCAGTGATTGCAAAAGAGCTGGTTTCACAGGAGCAATGGGCATGTGCATATAATAAATCAATAGTAGCTATGTAGTAGAAACTGACTGTGTATGATAATTTGAATTGAAATCTTTCTTGGAACATCAACCATCAAATTGATAAGTTTTTAATTCAATAAAATTTTCACTTGCAGAAAAATTGCAAATAAAACCGCAAAACAAATTCGAACAGACTGTGGTGACCAATCTGTCCGTAGACTTTAAAGTGACCGATCTCAACATGGATCGTCTAGCTAAACTCCACCAAGAGTTGCAGGAGAAATATGAACAAACTAACAATAGGGTAAGCGTTTTATTTAATTTGCACTGTATTAATTGAGCCAGGTGATATCAACAAAAGTCCATACTCTTATGTACGACAAGACGTCTGTACGTCTTGTTGTGTGTTGAAGGAATATCAACCATAAATGGATGGCGTGTAGCTGTCTACACGCCATCCATTTTTGGTTGATATTAATAAATGTTGAGTCAAACCGCACAAAGCGGTTTGACTCGACATTTATAATCCGAGCAGCCAAGGAATGGAATACTTTTCCAGCGTCTTTGTTTCCCGATGAGTACAATCTGGAGCTCTTCAAGTCGCGAGTGAATAGGTATATTCTAGACAAGCATTTTCCATCGTAGATAGCATCGTCACTTCCCATCAGGTGAGATTGCGGTCAAATGCGAGCCTATTTAGTTGTAAAAAAAAGGGGGTAACGCATAGCGCATGGTCAGCATTTTACGTGTTCATGTCACGTTTCATGTCTCACGTCATCGTTTTAAGTCACGATCGGACACTAACCATTCCGCCATTTTAGACATTTGTGGCCTTTAACTATGCTACGCCTACTTTTTGATAAACATTTGACTACCTCTGTAGTGCTAGTGAGGTAGTTGAACAGTTGGCTCATAACCCGGAAAGTGCGAGTTTGATTCCTGCAACAGCGCAAGTATTTGTGCACAGAAAAAAATATAAACTTCTTGTTCTGTGTTTGGGTGTTGTGGGACCATGGTGCTCTTAGTTCCTGGGTCCCTATGTCAACGTCAAATAATTTTATTGCAAGTGGGCAAATCGACTATTTTTTGCACTTTTACAAGTCAAGGGTAGATAGATACACACCTAGATACAGGGAATCTTAGTTAGGTTCCAGGATCTAGTATGTGATCGTTGGGCACTATTCATTTGTTTTATTAAGTTTTAATCAATCATTTCATGTATGGGCTACATGATGCAAACTTATATAGCGCATTATTACTATAGATTTAATTCCATAGGTGTTGGAACTACGTGAACGTCTCACTAAACTATGGGAATGCTTGGAGGAAGACCAGATATACCGGGAGAATTTCCTCCAAGCTCACCCTGGCTGCCATCCCCAGACCGAAGCCGCTATCAAAGAAGAGATCAAACGATGTGATATCATCAAACGACAGAAAATTCAGGTTAGTATTTTTAAACATCAGAAAAGACGGTAAGTTATTCAACTGTTATTGCGGGTTTATACCCTAATAGGCCTCCCCCACAGAGCTCCACTTTAAGTTGCTGCTTCCCTCCTGCATCCATCGGCTCCCCGTGGTTTTGACCAGATCGTCGGTCCACCGAGTGAGGGGCCGGACTACGCTGCGTCTTCCGGTTCGTGGTCGCCACTCGAGAACCTTTCTTCCCCATCGGTTTTCAGTTCTACGAGCGATGAGGCCTGCCCATTGCAAAATCAACTTGCTAATTCTATATCGGTCACTTTAGTTCTCCTCTGTGGGTCTCCATTGCATTTCATTATATAAAGTGAATTTTGTTGTAAGGTGTTCGTAGCCAATGTCCGCACGAAGATAAAGTTGATGTGGGACAATATAATGTACTCTACCCTCGAGAGAGAAGAATTCATACATTACTACCAGGACTTTTTCACTGAAGACACACTCACATTGCACGAACTGTATCTGGACAAGATCACCAAGTTTTATAACGAAAACAAGTAAGTAAGGGAGAACCAGGGGGTCTAGCAAAGATCCCTTTCCATTAGCGTTAACGCTAAACGACAACTGAAACTGTATGGGAATGACATTAGCTATGACATTCTGAGTTATCGTTTGGCGTTAACGCTAAAGCAAAGGGATCTTTGCTAGACCATACCCTGGCACTGCTTGACTTGCGATGTACAAAATAAATATAACTGCGTACTGCGCAGGTTTGGCATGGGCTCATCTATTTGCTTCGTACCGTAATATATTTCCTAAACTTCAAGATGATTAAAGTGGAAGTTCAGATCACTTGACGTAAACGCGTGGCACTCGCTTTTACAAAGGTGAAGGTAAATATCGTGAGGAGAAACTGGCGTGTTCTAGAGTCACTACGTGGCTTTTTTTAGGGTTCTGTAGTATTACAAGGAACAGGAAAAGGTCTTATAAATTCGTCATGTCTGTCTGTATGTCTGAATCCTTTACAATTTACAGCCTTATCCAGCTAGCCAGGACTCTTAAGTACTAAGCATGGACTGACATGCTCTTGATATGTTACTATCGCAATAAAGTGCAGTCCAATTGCGAAGCAACGGGTAGCAGATAGTATATATGTGACATGTAACTTTGGGGTTATAAATAAATTATTTGTATTAGTAAATTCTAAACTTTGTTTCTGTCCGTTTCATTTCCTTTTCACACCATACATAACCAATCTTGATGAAATTAGGCAAAGAGGTAGCTTGGAAATCAAGGAAGGACATTATAGGGATCTGTAAATGTTGCTAATCAAACCGCAGTAGTGAATAAAATAATACAATTTCCAGGCAAATCTTCGATTTGGTTCTGACGCGCAAGAACTTATGGTTGAAAATGACTGAGTTAGAAGCGCGTGCCTCTGAGCCGGGACGTTACCACAACCGCGGCGGGCAACTACTCAAGGAAGAGAAGGAACGGAAGGCTATCGCTAGCAACGTGAGTATCATAGTATGAGGCTAACAACAAGCTTACTATGTAGTTACAGTGAGAATCTAACGTAATGGCGTCTGTGAAGTCTGCGCGAAACACTGCGCAGTAGCAGAAATTAGATGGCAGAGGTAAGCGGTGAGCGCAGCGTGGGCTTGCAGCACACTTCACAGCCTCCATTACGTTTGAATCACCACACTATAAATGCAGTAAAAATTTATTGTAAAAGTTGCTACATAATATTATTTTCTCTAGCCCACCGTCTTCTACATCTACACCACTATTATAAAGAGGAAGATTTGTACGTTTGTGTGTATGTTTATAATAAATAAACTCAAAAACTACTGTGCCGATTTCAAAAATTCTTTCACCATTGGAAAGCTACATTTACCCTGAGTAACATAGGCTACACCTCTACACGTGCGTAGCCGGGGCGAGCCGCTAGTATTTTTATAAAGAACACCTGTAACTCCTAAAATTTTTAGCAATTTAATTTTCTTCAAGCCGCGAGTGAATAGGTATCTTCTAAGCAAGCATGTACCATCGTAGACCGCGTCGTCACTTTCCATCATGTGAGACTGCGGTCAAATATGAGCCTATGTAGTTAATAAAAAAAAGACAACTTTCTCTTTCCAACCTCTACACTCAAAAATGTTTTTCCAAACACTTTGCCATATAACATTTTTTAAGAATTATATTATGTTTTATTGTTGTCACATAAGTTTGAACACTTTGAAATCCATTCCATGATTGATATCTACTATTGTTACAGATGGAAGCTATAGAGATATGGTTCCATAAAATCTAGCCCACGTTGTGTAGCAGACGAATAGTTTTTGTGTTGTGTTTCTCTCTATTGAGTTTGAAATAGGCAAACACATAACGAGAGAAAACACTGAGTAGCTATTCAACCGTTATGCAGTGTTTATCATCTCGTTTGTGCTAAAACCTAATTTTCGAGATGTTTCCGTTATGTAAATATTTCATTTGTTTTACTTATTTACAGCTTCCGAAAATTGAAGCCCAAATTCGCGAACTTGTAACAGAATACGAAGCTAAAACTGGTAACATTTTCACCGTTGATGGCAAGCCTCTGGTGCAACTCATAACAGATGAATGGGAGACGAGGAAAGCTGTAAGTTTAAAAGTTTGAAACATTATAGTAATTAATAATAATATGAACAGAAGACGGGATCGATAGTCATGAAGAATGGGTCTTATTCTATTCATGGGTCATGGTTTGAAACCATAGCATGGTGGCACAAACACCTTGGTTACCTGTGGTAAAGTTAGAGTCTGTCTGCCTAATTCCAATATCGTCATCTCTCTCGGTGATTCTCATGTCTCTATCCTACGTGATTTGTATTGACAGCTAGTGAGAGAATGTTTGAGGATAGGAAAGAGCCGATAGCGCAGTCTGGGTCAAATAGGTATTTGAAGTGAGTCCTCCATAATTATACAGATCTTCATGAATGGTAGTCCGTCCCCTATGCAGAGGGTGCCTGAGAGAAAATGAGACTGTGGAACACGTGCTAAGATATTGCACAGCCACATAGAAAGCCAGACACACATCAGGAATGGTAACACGAGAAGACGCTAGACATCCTGCCCAAGAAATCTCGAATGCCTCATCATCATCACTCCAATACCCAACATCAGTACCACTAGAGCAGCTGTGCCAGCAACCTAGAGCCCCACTCCGCTATTTTAAGGAGCTGGGATGGCTCGGGTAGATACTGGCAGGGCGAAATGCACAATACACCCCAAGCGGGGGGACATCAGTGTGGGGTTATGACCCCCACTTAAAATTAGAATTAGAATGGTAGTCCGATATTTTCTTGTGCTCACTTGTACTAATCAGCTTCAGAATCTGTCGCTAAGTACAGTGCAGTATGTTCCAACAGCTTCAGAGAGGCAGTTCCGGATTTAGGTGTGTGTTTGTTCACAGATGATGCACTTCACAACCATGTACTAATAAGAAGATAAATTTCGACTCATTTCAACCTCAAGATTCCGATTTAATTCATGAAACAGAAATAGCTGAGCGATGTAAGATTTCATCTCTATTTTTCTGTGTTTAGTCCACGCTTATTAGCGAATTCTAATGTTTTGTTTCATCTATCAAATCGGATTCTACTTGCGTGGAAGTGTCATTTATCCCCCACTTTGAGCGGCTGCTTGCCTCTTGCATCCATCGACTCCCCGTGATTTTCACCAGATCGTCGGTCCACCGAGTGGGGGACCGGCCTACGCTGCGTCTTCCGGTTCGTGGTCGCCACTCGAGAACCTTTCTTCCCCATCGGTTGTCAGTTCTACAAGCGATATGACCTGCCTAATCCATTGCCATTTCAACTCATGCACCATTTCCGAGACTGAACTGACTAAATTATTTGCCCCCCAGGAGCGTCACAACAAACTATCTGCCCGCAAACAAGCGTTGACTCCGAGCACGCCTCTTTTCCGCTCGCTCGCAACTTCACCTCTCGGGAAACGGAACCGAACTGCTGCTGGACTCGCCGCTACTGCTGAGAAGAACAGGTCAGTTGCACAAGTTGACTCATCACATCGCATCATTAGCTGGAAGACGTCCCCTGCTGATCATAGGCCTCCTCTATAATACACCGCTTTGGATGCTTATAATAGGGGAGTTATCATTTGCCATAACCACCACGCTTGGCAGGCGGCTTGGTAATCGCAGAAGATTTAATGTACGAAGGAGAATGCTGCTGCTCATTCCCAGATATTACCATAGCCAGCTCTTACGGCACCCACGGAAAGACATTTCACGGCACGGCATTCGTCTGCATAGGACTAGCTATCACCAGCTCCTTACAAACTCACTAATCAATCTTCATTTATGGCCTCAAGTTTTTGGTTTTTCGTCCAAGCACGATAGCTATCATAATTGTATCAGCATTGTCATAAAGCAGAGGTGTGTTATAAGTTTAGCGTGTGCCTGTGTTAAGAGTTAAATAATAAAAGAAGAAAAAAATCTCTCCCAAATGTATGAGCCGATTTTGATGATATTTTTTTGGTGAAAAGATGATGTAATCTTAGAGTATTCTGAGCAACTAGAGGTTTTATGTGATCGGCGGGGTAATTACGTAAAATTTGCAACAGCAATGCGACAGCAGTAGCAAAGCAACAGCAGTAGCGTAGCATACATGCTCGACACCACTAATGATGTATGACAGCAATCACCGTGAGACTTACGCCTGTCGCAAACCTGTTGCGAGTTAGGTAATAAGGGGGCGGGGTTTTTAGATATTTGTTTTCTATAAAACTCGTCTGGAATCCTAAAACGGTCTTCATCTAAGCATTATAGTTATAAGTGTACCAGTGTTGACATAAAGCAGCCCTCTTCCCAACCCAGGCCGCCCCCCAAGCGACAGCTGATAACGGGCAGCGCGACCAAGGCAGTCACAAACTTTACCAACAATCTATCTGCGCTGAAGAGATCCGCCGTCTCTACTATTAAAAGGTAAGTCACGTTTATGTGCTCTCCTCGTTTGGCGTACCGACGAAGCCTTATGCAAAGGTCGGTAGAGACTAGAGAGCAATAACCCGATCAAAAAACGTTTTTTGTTAGTAGGTTATCTTGAAGAGTTATTTTTATAAACCCCGATGTCAAAACAGGGTGTTAAAAGTTTGACGCTTGTCTGTATGTCCATAACGATAGAATAATTATTAAAACCAAAGTTATGAAGAAACGTGTCAGACACGTAACGGTAAATGAATTCGTGTGATATTTTCGACACGGTTCGTTGGTTAGCGTGTACAGGTGGTTTAAATTAAGGGCGATTTATAATGTAGCAACTGGGTAGTATGTTTTCAATTACTTATTTGCCTATTGGTATTACCTTAAAGTACCAATAACTTAATCTACCGATACTATCTCATTTTGTGTCAATATTAAGAAATCAGCTTATGGAAGCTGAAGCCTTTTTAACCGATTGATAAAGTTAACCCACGTTCGATGCGGTCATTATTCGAGTGGGTGACCGCTACAAAAAAGTACAGTCCAAACCTTCTAAGTGTTCCGGCTGTGTTATCGCAAGACAACAGGGTTCAAGACAAATCAAAAGTTTTCCTACACAACAAGGAAAGAATAAGAAACCAGAAGATAATATTTTAAGTAATTTACACGGTCGCGGGCTGTTTTTATTTATCGAAATAGTGCATAATAATATTTCTATAGCACATTTTTAATAAGATATTTTTCATTCCTTTACAATTTCAGTGCGCGCAATTGAAATCAATGATGTCTACAAATGCATCATAAAATGTCTAATGAGGCAAGTTTCAGTATCAACGGATGAATATCACTTTATTTCAAGGATTTCAAGTAACTTTAGCTTGCCTAAGTAGAAGGAATGAGAAATATTGCTGTAGTTACATATAAATTTCATAACTCATTGTTGTGTAGTTATAAAAAAATATGGTTGTCATAACTCTATTGACTATATAACTTGTAGAGTAGACGTATTAGATCTAGTATTATATAATATCTGTAATAGTAATTACTGTAGATAATCTATTATGTTGTGGACACATTAGTATTAAACAGTTGAAGCATGAACTTTCTTGCCAAATAGTACCAAATTGTACTTTAACGTTGAAGGTATAAGGATTCAATTTGTTTGTGTACAGGCGTATTAGCGGTCGTTTGGCAGCTAGAGCGGTCGCCGAAGTTAAGGCCGAACATGCGAAGAGGAAATTGGACTATGGAGGAGAATTGAAAAGGACACCTAAAGTCAATGGCAGCATTCTCAAACATAAGCGGACGGTATGGAAGCCATATTTGCTTGATTTCATACGATAGTCTATAGCGATAGCAGTAATGTATTATTCGAATAATCTCGTACTAGAGGTACAGTACTGGGCCCCAAGTCCTATTTAAATTGCGATTGCATGGCTTTACAATCGTCGATTTTAAACAATATAGCGCTCATAGCGAAGCACGGCTGGCCGTTTCTAATCGATCGGTAAAGTTAAGCAACGTTTGCTGCGGTCACTACTTTGATGGGTGACTGCTACAAAAATTGTCTACCGTGCTTCGGAGGGCACGTTAAGCCGTCGGTCCCAGCCCGGTTTAAGACAATAGTCGTTAAGCCAAGTCAGTAGCCTTTGGGCGGTCTTAAAATTCTGACACTGCAGGGGTGACCATAATTTTTATGGATAATGTTTCAAACATTAATAATTATTGTAGAATAGTATGGCCATGGGGTCTCATCAGGAACAAAAAAAAATACCCCAAATGTAAAAAAAATGTAGTGATCGTGTCGTGAGCGTTACTAGTTACTGGCCAGTGTATTCGTTTGGCCCAATACCTCGCCAATACGCAATAGATGTCATTCGCTAATCTTGCGTTATGCAGAAATAAAATAATTCGTAAAATAGCCCGAACTATTCCTTTATATGGGATGAGGTATCTGTATTAGTATATTATATAATCTGTGGTATGGCCAAACAATACCCTGCCTGGTATTAAAATAAACCTTAACATCAGGTGAACGACTAGCTCGTCACGTCATTCTATCGCATAAAAAGAAAAAAAACCATAGGGATTCACTGAGCGGTCCCAATTGAAGACCAGCGCCGGTTCGTAAGAACTAGCACCATGCTGACTGAATCGGCAGTTGATTTGTAACAGATATAGAACAGGCATAATCATCGTTCTACTAGTTCTACTATACATTTACATGATTTTTTCTCTATGCAAATAAATACATTTTCAACACATTTGCTCAAAAAATGCATTTACAAAGCCTGTATACATTGTTCGAAAGTTAAACATTACGCACCATACAACGGAACGTGCGGTAAAATAGGTACTCTCACCTAAGTGCCTATTTTACCGCATCCTCCGTTGTATAGCGCCGTGCGTAACCTTTACGGTTTATTTTTAATTCCCATAAAGAATATATAAGAATTCCACCAAGGAGTTTCACATTACGAGAATAAATGAATGACCGAAACTCCTTGGAAGCGCTTTTGCTCAATACGTTTGTCTCACTTTAATACTAAATAGAAAATGAAACTAAAGATGAAGTTCTAATTTTCACCACACGCACGTGGCGCCATTTGCATTGTAAATGCACGCTATTTTAGCCATTTTCATATTAGATTAGAAATATTGTTTGATGCGACTTTCCCACTAATAAACAAAAGATTATTATATATACTATATTATGATTATTATTATATTAGTATTTCATTACCTATTGTACTGTTTTCTCGCAAATGTGTTGAAAAACGTTGTATGATACACGCGCGGAAATTGGTTTCTACAAGCTCGTGACTATGGTAAGCCGTCGACTTCGTCTCGGGCTTACATTTGTCTACTCGTTTGTAAAAACCAACTTACCGCACTAATACCATAAATAACTATTTCTTTCTTTATTTTCATTTTCGAGAACTAATCGTGTTTGTATCCCGCCAGTCTCACGGCAAGCGCCGCAGCGGCGGGCGACGTTCCATGAATGCGACCCGCTCCACCGGCGCCGACTCACATGATAACGATCACAATCCGCTCATGGAGACAACCCTGCTGACTACTTACACAGATTTCAAGGTATGTACGTGTCTTTTTGCCACGGATATAGCATTTTTTTATAATTTATAGTCATTTGGCCACTGTCTCACCTGATGGTGAAGACGCGGCCCACGGTGATGCATGCTTGCCTAGAAAATACTGGTTCACTCTTGACTTGAAGACACAGGCTTTAGCTAGAAACAAGGATGACGACAAGGTATTCCACTCATTTACCTGTTATTTATTACTGTCAAACATCTCTGGCAGAGCAGAAAGCGATCGAGCGCTAGATCACCGTCTGTCGTACAATCGATGAACCTAATAGTGCATTATTTTGTTTCCTTGTATTGCTGTTCTGTTGCTAGTGGCGCTAGTATCAAAGGCCAAAGCACGCAGTACTGTTTGGGCCAAAGTGCATTCAGCGACAGGCGAGCAACAGGCAAGCGACTTACGATTTCCAGAGACATCTTGCGACCGATTGCTAAGTGGTTGCTGTCGCTTTGCTACTGCTGTTGCTTTGCTACTTCTGTTGTAATTTTTACATAATACGGGCGCCGCCGGTTTGTATTTTGAATTTGATTTTTGAAATTTACGGGACAAATTAGACTTAATAACCTGATCTCACAGTCTAGAAACTAAGACTGTGCTGATGTCTCAGTCTCAGATGTCAGTGTTACGTGAAAATATATATTTTCCGAGTGGCACTGCAACTATTATGGCTGGTCGTGACGCTTAACATCAGGTCAAAGATTAGCTCTTCATTTACTGTCATAAAAAAGGTAATTTCTCCAAAATAGTTTGTAAATGTCTTTTAGCAAGGCACTTTTGTAGAAAGAATGAATTGTTAAGAAAAGTAGGTCCCACATTTTGTTTCTCATCTGTCACAGATCATAAATACTATTTTCACATTGCAGGATAACATCGACGAAAAAAAAATCAGCCGCAGCTCAATGGCAATCCAGAAACCCCCCGAACTGCTCGTACCCTCCATAGTCTGCCAAACCATCGAAGAAAAAAACGCCCTCACTACCCCAAAAAAAACTGCGAGCACAAAAACAGCTCTGACGCCTAAAATAGGCAAAGAGAATATTCAATATGTCTACAATCACGTAACGCCAAAAAGCAACTTGCTGAGTACGCCAACTAGACTCACTCGATCCGCTGTAAAGTTGAATAACGACGGCTTCGCTACTCCCCGCGCTCCCCTTAGCGCGGCTAAAACGAATATGCATAGACAAAATACGGTTTCATGTCTTAATACTAAAACGACACCCACCAATGTTAGCAGATCTAAGTCGCAGACGCATATGATGCGAGTCAAGAATCTACCGCCTCTTATCTGAGATTCTGACTGAGCTAAGTTTGTACATCTGAACGTGTTTAATTTGGATTTTAAAACCGATGTGTACGGGAAAATGTTCACAATTCCTGTGTAATGCGTGAACTACGACTTATGTATGGTTTTCTATTACCACCAATATTGATAAACAATTTTTGGGTAGATTTGTATTAGTTTGAAACAAAGTTTAATTTATTCTGACTCTTGGCGACAGCTGTTTACAAACGAATCGTTGTAGTTATTGATCTATCAAAACTAAAAGGACAAGAAATGCATGAGTGGTCCTGTGAACTGATTTTGAATTTATAATTAATTAAACTTTAATATTTTTAGATGACATTTATGTCTTTTTAGTGAAGAAAAAAGTGGTCGGCCAGTTTTTTATACATCGCCTATAATTTATTTATTGTTGATATTATGTACCTTTTATTTTTATTTAAACAATGAATGTACCCAAAAAATGTTTAGTAATGTTGGTAGTAATATAATTTGTTTTGTATTTGTAGATAGTTTTGACATTTTACTAAATTGATTATTGATAAAAAATTCACGGTAGTTTTTTGATGCTTCAAGTACCATAGGTTTCGTGAATTTTAATAGATTTAATTATAACTTTGTTAATTTTCGATGTATATTTGAATATCTTTAATTGCAATTATGTGTTTCGATATTTTAATTGCGTTTTAAGTACTTGAGCTTCTTTGGTAATATGCCAGGTTTCAGTATAGATTTCAGTGATTTATAGATAGGGTTTTAGTTATAATACTTTTAATTTTGCATGGTGTAATTTTAGGTTAGTATTTTACAAGGTAACAATAATTTCATAGAGTTCATAGACAGTTACAGACATATAAACTAACTCTTACAATCGCAATATAATGTCGCAATCGTTACTTATACCTTATTTTTTAATTAGACGGAGTAAACTTTTTTTTTTTTATGTGATTGAATGACGTGACGAGCAAGTCGTTCACCTGATGTTAAGTGACACGGCCGCCCATAACAGTTGCAGTGTCACCCGGAACTTTTTTTTTTTCTTTTCTTACATTTTGGCTCCACACATAGTGTATTTAGCCAGTGTCAAGTTTTGTAATTTTTCATCGTATTATGGAAATTTTCACTTAAAGTCAAGTCATAGTCACAGTCAGAGTAGTCATAGTCTAAGTCATAATCCAGTCTAAGGCATGCCCTAGTAAAGTGGTGGCAACTTTACTAGAGGCTTCTATGGAATTTTGGAAGCAACACGAAAAACCACGTTTCACTACATTATATCACTTGCCCACACTCATGCTCGTAATTCAGCACTTAATGCGTAAAACACCACCAATTTTAAACATTAACACTGGAAAAAGTTTTGAAAAATAATACAATGCAACGACGTTAACTTTTCCGCGTTCCCGCCAAAACTCACCCGGAACTTTTAAACAATAAAGTTTCGCGTGACACTGCACGGTGCACGTCATCCTGAGACATCACCCAGTCTAGTAATCAGATTACTAGACTGAGTGATCAGATCATAAAGTCTCATTTGCCCAGTAATTTAAACTACGAGCGTTGCCACTTTTTCATGAAAAATAAATAGTGGTGGGTAAAAAAGATACAGTTCACTGATTTATTTCAGTTTAGTGATCTATTCCATTCTTTTATATTCTAAACATTTCCAAAAAATCGTGATTCTCGATTGATTTTGATTTACATTAATTAGCGGCCTGTGCAAAAAATGGAATAAACTTAAATAAAAATAGCAAAATTAACAAGATAAAACGAGTTAACATTTTTATAACTTAATATTTTATTCAATATCGGAAGATTCATCTTCACTATCTAGCACCAAACCAAAAAGGTGTCGGCGAAAGTAATTAAAACTAGAAAAGTGGCATTTTTTGTAGTGGCAAATTATAAATCCGCTTTAGTGAACTGTAGGAGCTGAATTAGATCATAGACATTTCGATCTGTCAGTTTACTCCGTCTAATTAAAAATAGAGTGTAGTGTTAAATCACTGTGAACCTGTACATAATGCGTTGATTATAATGTGACTTAGATTATCAAATATTCCAGATGATAAAACAAACGGCAGCTTTTATGGTAGGAGTCTACACTCTTGTGGCTTGTACTTAAACAATCAGTATTTTAAAACATATGGCCGTAAGAAATGTCTTTTGTATGTGGGGTTGGGTTGGCTTAAATTTATCGACATGAAATCGACTTTAGCATATTACGATATCATAAATCTTATCCCTCCGAACTAGGTTTAGAAGTTCGTAAAAGAATTAATGTCTGTGAACTTATCTTGCGTAGAATAAATAAAATAGTATATTATGGTGAAACAAGTAGGAAATTTTCTAGTGATCACGGCGCCAAGGACTTATTATGGCAATCTCATTTGATAACCAGTGTCAAAGCCATGAGTAGCATTGCTCCATCCACTAAACAAATTGTAAAAGAAGGTCCACTCAATACTACTTGCGCCTCCGTCACCTGTGTAAGGCAATCTCAGATAGTCTCCAATGAGTTCAGACGCGGATGCCATGCGCTAACAATGGGGCCAATTTTAAAGGCTTTAGTTGACAGATTTAAAACTCCTAAAACTGTTGCTGTCCTTGTCTAATAGACGGTAATGTACGAGACGGGTATATTTTTAGTAAGTTAAAGACTGTCAACTAAAGCCTTCAAAATTGGGCCTAATAGTTCGCTAAAGGACGGCTGAAGCGGACCTTTTGTATCAATTTATTTTGTGCTCTACCTTTCGGCTTATCGTCATTTCAGATGAGGTAACGCTGCTCCGTCCATTACATAAATAAAAAAAACATGATTATATATAACAAATCAGTAGGGTTTTCTATTTTGCGAAGTTTTTTAATTTTCCCTTTTGATAAAGTTTAAAGCCTTGAATAGGTACTTTTAAAAGATTGTCGGCGTCAGGACATTCCATTTAACAAACAGGAATTCAAAATAAATGCCATGCAATGATTATCTGATCGGCTCAAGTCGATTTCTCGTCCAAGCGTTGCGGGTCGAGCGGAATATTATCAACCCGATTTTTTAAATTATAACTTTATTTTATTATTTTGTAAATTTATGATTGTAATATATTTGCATAGTTTAAAAACTATCTCGTGTTTTAATCATGACCTAATAGATTGTCGTTATATAAGTCAATGTAGAAGAAGTGTAACAAGTTATTGAATATGTCGATATTTTTCGATTACGATGTGGGTCCTTCTGGCAGAAGGTTTAGAAGAGCGGTGAATGATGACATAAGTGATATAGAATTGATTCTGGATCGTGGTCATACGGAACAACTGTTTGGTGCCATGGATATTGGAAGATTGATGTAAGTATTAGACTTTCTCTATTATTATAGCTAGAACTCGAGATAAATTACTATAATAATGGTTGCTCTGTATCCAGAGGTGGACATATTTACTGACACCCTTGGTTATCAAAGTTCAGCATGCTCTACTCTGAGCAGCACACTGTATAATGTTTACATCTTTTTTCTCTCTTTTTATATCGTTGAATTGTATTGTGCTTTTATTCATTGTTTTTAGCTCATAAGAATGTAACGATTTGGACCCTGTAATGTTGCATTTTTTATAAATAAATTGAATTGAATTGAATGCAGTGGGAGTGAGAAAACAATAGAAATGTCGACTCTCTTCAGAACTGCTCATTTTAAGCCCATGTAGTACAAGTAGGATTCAACTCGTATTTCTATTTTATAGTTTCCTTTCAGAGAGCTATCGACATTATCAATATGTATGATAAATGAAGACAAAGATGTGGTAGGCTTTATGGCATTGTGTGATCATCCCAATGTTATGGGAGTCAGCCCTTGCGATTGGGAGATTTGGATCAGGAATATGTATCAGTTAGTAGACTTTACACTATTGCGTTTCGGACATGGTAGTTCGGTTGGCAGTGACGTTGACTAATTGACTTGCAAGTTGCAACCCATGGGTCGTAACAGGTTCGAATGATGTAACCAGCTTGAACTTTTCAACAGTGGCGTAGGGCATTTTCTAGTGTTTTCTACCTAGCGACCAATAAGTTGGAATCTGTCAACGAGCATAAGTGCCTAAACTCTAAACTGTTGAACGACGCATCGATTGCCACTGGTGTTGCAAACGTCCATAGGCGTTGGTGCCCGCTCAGGCGGGCCGTCTGCTCGGTTGCCACCAATAATAGATAGGTACTTAAACATTTGGACATGTGCATTTCGTTCACAGTAGGTCTGTGATTCAGATGTTATGATGCCTATGTTATCGCGAACAGATGGCAAGTTGGATTATTCCCAACAACCCCCACACTGCTTTTGCACTTATGAAAATGCCCATTGCAGTGCTGATAATAAAATACATATTACAGGAAGTTTTACTTATCAAGAAATACGCTGTTCATACACTTCATGTGTTGCGTTGATTCAGTGCTTGAACATTTTATGGAAGACGCTTGTACCTCGGTGTTTCGGAATGATGTGTACTTACTGCATATAGTTTTGTTTGTGAACCCAGTATGCGATCCAGGTAAGTCTTGACATATTTTCTACAATAGGTATTATTTTTTTGACGTTTTCTTATCTAATTTAATAATCCTCCTATCCTATCATACTAATGTTTGTAATTAGGTACCTATGTATGCACAAACAAGTGCAAAATAGTGCACGTACCTACTTATTTTAACAAAATTCGGTGTGTAGATTTTCAAAGTTTATCACGGAAAGTTGTCTATGATTCTTCTACGTAATTTAATATTCATTCGATCTTGCAGAACAAGTGAACAGATATCAAATATTCAAGAAACGGACAATGCTCAAATATTTTGCTAAAAGAAACGACGACAGCGAAAACAATCCCCACTACATGCACGTCGCTCTCCGTGCGGACTACTGCCCCAAGCTGAAAATTAGACGCGCTGTGTATGTATAATTTGAATAATTTTTCTTTTAATTTGCTGAACATGAACTTGATAGATTGTACTAACGAATTATATCTCGATTGTTTCTCTTCTCTCTGTAGTTGCTTTGCTTCCTCCGATACATACATTTTTCTGTGAATCATGAGTTCTCTGATTTCCAGCCTTCATCAAAAGTACTTATTCATAATTATGACTGCAACTTTTATTTATTGTAGGCTTCCTACTTTAAAGAAATATTTTGTGTTCCTTATTTTCATGTCTAAATGGTTTCGACGTATAAAGCCCACGCGAATGTCCAGCATTAAAAAAACACCAAAAAGTTATTATTGTAATAATTTCCTTTGAATTTTAGCGAGGAAGACAATGACGATATAGTGGAGATCCTTGATAAGACGTGTCCTCGGCTAAAAGAAATATACGGAAGCTACTACATCAGTGAGATATTGGGCCGTCACCCTGATAGCAGGAGGAAGATAATAGTACCGGAGGTAGGTTGCTTAAAGATTTCGTTACCTATTAAAAACACCTGCTGGAAATATTGCTATAATTGGATAAAAAGTAAGTTTTATTAGGTCATAACAATCACCCAGACCAATCACTAGCGATCTAAACGATTCCGTTACAGTGACAGCGCCTTGATCCACCTATAGCCCTTCAGATTTGCACCATTTTTGACACTGGTGTCCGATAACTTACATTCGCTTATACCCTTGTTTTAAAATATCTGTCTTCGTTCCAGTATCAAGATCATGCAGTCGGCGTCATGTGCCTGAACTCCGATGTTAACTTCAGTAAGCTACAGCGCCTTTACGAACTGCGTCCTTACTACGGACTGATGAAAGCGACGCCACTTGAGAAGGAACGCATGAAACGGGCCAATATATTACTTGCCACTTACGGGTACGTGTTAGGAGAATCTCATTCCTAAAATGCTTCCTTGTATAGTCATGTTTTCCATATTGGGAGTTTTCAAGCCTAGAGTGAACAGGTATCTTCTAGGCACGCATGCCCCGACGAGACCACGTCATTGCTTAACATCAGGCGAGACAGAGTGGTCAAATGCTATACCAATAAAAAAATGGATGACTCCATAAGAGGCTGGTGGTGCCGGCGTGGATGGCTAATATAATATAGGTACTCAAGGCTCTTTCTAACATTTCCAGGGAACCAATAATGATGGGCAAACTAAATCCATTTGATTTTCCTGAAAATTCTCATGATACGAAAACTATTGAGGTGAGTATAGGAGCTTTATACATTTCTCCATTATTTGGTGGAAGTCCAGTACGCAACTTAGTGAAACCAATTTATAATTTCTCTCAATATTTATCACATGTTTTAAGTTTAGCCCTGGCTGATACCATACATCAGCTGCACAGTTTGTAAAGTACACTAAAATCATTTACTTCACACGACACGCGGTGCTCAGTGACGGCTCAAGTAGTTTTCGCCTTGCTACGTCAATCTAAGAAAGCTGAACGATATAAAAGCCAACAGCATTACGCTGTTTTTTCTTGTATTCTCACAGTAATATTTTACTAGTGCCAACTTTCTTGCAGTATTCCCACATCGATACTAAAGATGTTTTACCACGAGATAGTACAGATACTAAAGATGTTTTACCACGAGATAGTACAACAACTCTGAGGAAGCAGAAGGTTAATTTCCTACACCCTTCACTGAAACCGCCAGTTGAGAAAGTTATAATCACCCTGACATCGGATGATTTCAGCGAAGGACACATAACCTCGCCCTCAATATCTGAAATGTCGTATAAATCTGTGGAACATTTAATTTTGGAGGATGATCCATTTGATTACGAAATAGTTAACATCGATAAAAGTCTTATGAGTTTGTCGGAAGCTTTCTCTTACGACCTTTTGTAAGTAATCTGTTAAGAACAAAATCTGATTTAGGTTATTTTGGAGTTGATTTAAGCTTATATGGTATTGTTTAAAGGGGAAACATCAAATCTACACAGTCTTCAGTATCAAATCACTCTATTAATATAGAGCCTGAACATTCCTACAAGGCTTGTAAGAAGATAAGTTAGTATTCCAAGATTGTATCACTTCATTGCCGTTAGAGCTTATTCTGTCCATACGCAAATTTTATACAAAGACTAAAGTACTTTCTTTTACGACATTGTTGCCAGTGCTAAACAAATGACAAATTTTTCTGTCTGAAACTACACACATCAAAAAAGTCTAAGCAACATGCATGATACTACAAATTTACCATTTATTTTAATTAATTTCTAACTAAGTATTTACTCACTCAAAGTGCTTAGGTAAGTAAACTTTTTTGTTATTGATGACATACTGGCTGGTTGTAAAAAAAAATCGATTTATATGTTTTGTTTTTTCATAAAATTCAAATGACTGCGAATTTGTTTGAATTTAAGTGCGTTTTAATTGACACGTTTATTCTTGATTTTATAATTTTACCAGCCATTTAAATAAAGTTAGCGACAAAATTGAATCGTTAGATATTCTTCACGTCATGGAGCGACGTCATTTGACGGTAGATAAAATGCAAAGAGCTGTAGGGATGTTGCAAGCGCGAAGTAATCAATCTCAGGTATCTCGACATTTTGGCATTCATAGAAGTGTTATTTGTCGTCTTTGGCAGCGCTACAATAATACAGGGGAACCCGCTGAACAGCACCCAGGCCTTAGAAGGAGTATAACCACTCGGCAAGACCGGTACATGCAACTGACTGCAAGACGCCAGCCGATGTTAACCGCTCGAGAGCTAAGTTTGAGGCTACAAAATTCAAGTGGTTTTGATGTAAGCCTCCAAACTGTGCGAAATTGACTGCATGAGTACGGCCTACGAGCTCGACGCCCAATCAGGTGCCCACCGATACGTCACGGGAATCGCGCTCGTCGAAATAAATGGTGTAGAGAACGCATAACATGGACCCAGGAACAATGGGATAAAATTATGTTTTCCGATGAGTCGCGATTCGGGTTTAGGCCTGATACAAGAAGGGTGCGAGTGTACCGTCGGCCCGGAAATACTGAAAGGCTCAGGTGCGTTCAGGAAGTTCATCCATACAGCGGCTCAACAGTTATGGTATGGGCGGGTATTATGAAGAACAGGCGAACTGAGCTCGTTTTTGTAAATGGAAACATGAACGCTGAAAATTACGTTGAGGATATTCTCAGACCTTATGTCCATCCATTTGCACAAACCTTTGGCTCCGATTTTACGTTAATGCATGACAATGCGCGTTCACATACAGCTCGGCGAACCAGTGAATACTTGGCAACGGAGAACATCCGGGTATTGCCCTGGCCTGCACAATCGCCAGACCTCAACCCCATCGAGCACGCATGGGACATGCTCCAGAGACGTGTTTTGAAGGACTTGGACGGAGTGACAACAATCCAACAGCTGAAGGATTTGCTACAATTCCATTGGGAGCGAATACCACAAGATGACATAAACAGTCTCACTAATTCAATGAATAATCGTTGCCGACAAGTTCTGAATAGCAGAAGAGGCCATACTTTGTATTAAATTGTCCTATTCTTTCACAATAAATTCATTTTCTTTAGAAATTTCATTTTGTAATAATTTTAAAAATAAAATACAACGTTATAATGTGAAGAACCATCCTAAAATTCAAATTAGTACATGTTACTTAGACTTTTTTGATGTGTGTATTTTCAGACGGTGTCGTAGGTCGTAAGAAAGGAAATTCTTGTCACAAGTATAATCACAAGTTCACAAACATATCGTTGAAGTGAACATTTGGATTACTATACACAATTCTGTGACCCATTACTTTTAGTATGCATTGAAACTAGCTAAAATGTTTAGAAAAGCACTAGTTGTTATTAGTGTCTTCTTCGCACCATTTTTGCTACCAAACATTTTTTGTAAACTCGATTTTACTTCTTCAATTTCGAACATAATTTTGTGCGCCTTCACATATTAACCATTCCCACAGTGGTAACTAGATCCTCGTGGTTTAATTTAGTATACTTCGGTGAATGTTATTTCAGAGAGGCAAGCAGCCCGTGGCAGATCACCCGTTCAAAGCAAAGAATCAGCATCGCAGCATTACTTAGGTGAACCGAACGCGTTTATGATCGAATTGTTTGGTCTTCGCGATGACGTTGATGATAGGCAAGTTTTCAGGAGATCAAAATAAGACTAAAAAGGTTAAAATATGTCAGAAGTCTGAAACTGGAAAATTTGTAGAGAGTGGTGCTATGTTTAGAGTTGTGTTAACTTTTTTTAATGTCAAAGGGGTGCAATTAAGCCTACGGCCCACCTGATGGGATGTGGTCACCGTAGTTTATGGACACCTGTAACACTGGAAGTGTCACTAATGCGTTGTTTACCCTGTAGAACTCTTTTAACCCTCGTTTTAAAGTGCTCTAATGATGTGAGCTCTGCGAAAAAACGCAGGCAGTTCCCTAAAATATACATATTGCGACAAATCGACAAACACTAAGTAAAATTTTACAAAGCTTGTGTTGGTGTTTCCAGGCACAGTATTGATTTACTGGAAGTGGCATTCGAGGTAATGAAAATCTACGATTACTGTATTATTCGTGTCCCTGCTGCTGACAAACCATTTTCTCTATTGGAACACTTTACCGTAAGCCTGTAGTTTAGTTTTGTATGAAGATATATAAGGCCTACCGATTTCTTAATTCCTGATTGGGATTCGACTTCTTATCAGAAATCATGCCACCAGCCTATGAGATTTTTTGGTGTATTTTTTTAACCACTGCCATTTTGACAGGGTGCTCTTTTTAGAATTGCTTTATTCCTCTTTGTTCATCTGCATGACTATACCTAGTGTTATGTAATATCTGTAACATGTAAAAACGCAATCATTGTAGTGGTGGGTAAGTACTTCTCACTTTTGGCCCTGTTACTACTATATATGAATTTTTGTTAAATTTCAGTTTGTGCCCGTAAAGCAAAAAAAGTGCAGTAAATATGCTATGTACTTAGCCCATAGATCCTCTGTCCTCGGGTAAGTAAGTTTTTGATATTAAAGGTCACCTATTCATCAAAGTCGATCTTCATCTATTAAAGGTGAAGATCGACTTTTTTCAGGATCTGTCGCATGCGTAAAACCATGAAAACATCGGCTATTGGACATGATAACTACCCTGTTTGTGTGCTAAGTCGCTGGCAGTTCAGCACCTGTAGATAATAATTTCTGATCATCATCATCAGCCTTAAGCATGTGCTTATGCCTGAAGACGTCAACTGATTAACATAGGATCTCCCCAAAGAGTGTATCTTTAAGCAACTGCTTGCCTTAATTTGCATCCAACCGGCTCCACGTGGTTTTGACCAGGTCGTTGGTCCACCAAATAGGGGGCCGCTGCCGCTGCGTTTGGATTGCAATAATTGCTGCCTCAATCTACTTGTCAGAGCCCTATACCAAAAAATTACTGCAGTAAAATGTTAGCTCAACTCGTCACTTTGTTTAATTTTATAGAAGGCTACGAGTTCGCCCAGCTGAGTTCATGGATGTTCCGCTAATAGCTCGCTTTCTGCAAAATACTGAGAGTTCAGAAACTATAACCATGATTGAACACAGTTTTATGAACAAAGAATCTTACCAAGCGTTCGTGTTTTTGAGCGGAATGTCTATGGTTGGACTTGGAATCTTGGAGTAAGCTGAACCAATACTTTCATCTATTATATTTATTCATATTGTACAGACAGTTCGTGGTTTCACATAATGTTCACTGGCATAAGCTGTAAGCTGCTTTGTGTGCTAAACAAGTGTCTACAAACTTGGACACCCTATTTGAACATCTTAAAATTTTCAAAAACCCTTTCTTAGTTCACCCTACGCCGTAAAAGTAAGACACTCCAAACATGAAGTCTCTAGGTTCAGTGGTTTAGGCCGTACGTTGTTTGTTAGTCCGTCTACAAAGCCTTTTAATTTAGATTCATCCATATTTATGTATCCATTTGTTTAGCTAGCAAGCAATATTGAATTTACTTCCAGACCACCAGAACAACTTAAATTTATCCGCACCAAGTACAACATAGATCCATACCACAATCACAAGTATCACCTACTAGAGAATGGTGCATCGACTGGTTTCGCTGCCATCAAAGCGGTTATGGCGTATCCTGTCTTCGAGGCACACTTTAGGTTCTTTGCCAGGGAACTCATGCGACTGTCTGAAAGTAGCAGCCTGCTTTGGATGACCGCTTATAGGAATAAACTGGTATGGAGTTAGATTTATTTGTATAGGTGGTAGATAGCGATCCGTGGTCTGTGAATTTCGTTGATGTAGTTCTCAAACTCAGTAGTAGTAGGGAAACAAGAGGAAGTGCTAAGGATTTTCCATTGCAATAATCACGTGTGACTTTAAAATTTCCAACTTCGTTTTAGATGGCACATAAGGCAAATACATTGGCGGCGGCAATGGTCGCGTTAATGCCCAGGAAGTCTGAAATGGATTACATCAGGGTCCCGGAACTGCTTAAGATAACTGCAATGCATAAAAGCACGTGAGTATTAGGACCTTTAATTTATTATTGTCTGGTTAGTGCTTATTGAATGGAATGATAGCGCTCATAGCGAAGCTCTACTAGGCGATCTTAATCGATCGGTAAAGTTAAGCAACGTTCGCTGTGGTCACTACTTGGATGGGTGTTGCCTACAAAATATGGTATTTATAACTAAGTGCTACTGGTCTTCTGAAAGACCGTTAACCAGTCGATCTCGGCTGTTATAGTAAAGCAATAGTCGTAAAGCCAAGTCAGAAGCCTTTGGGCCGACTAGGAATTCTGAAATCAGAATTTCATCCTCCTCAGAATCATAATTTCGTCGTATTTCCTCGTGTAGACGAGGAGAAGAAGAAGGAAGATTCCATAAGAAGAGTCCTGTGTTTAACAGTCAGTGTTATTTTTGCAGGCTGCCCTTCAGTACTTGGTTTCTGGACAATAAACTATCAAGTGTTCCTCTAGTTAGCGTAAGCACAAGGATCGTTATAATTGGTGCTTCTAAAACTGCTATGGCTTTCTTAAACGCTTTGTTATTTGGGTAAGTAAATACTAGTAGCTCTACGAACGGTAGACCTCGCAAGTCATCAATTAAACACACACCACAGTTGGAAGAGGTCCACTGCTAAACATAGGCCTCCTCCAAACGCCTACTGCTTTGTACGCTTATCATATTGTTTACCATACTCACCACGCTTTTCAGGCGGCTTGTTGAGCGCAGAAGATTTTAATGTACCGAGGAGAATGCTGTTGCCCATTCTCTGGATATTTCCTTAGCCGGCTCTTATGGTGCTCACGGGAAGAGATGGGGTCATCCCATTCTTACACCACCGGGACCACACGGCCCATAATAGACCTTAATATGTCTCGTTAAAGTCGTCTACTTTCACAATTTTACTTTAATCTATTCCAGTAACTCGTCGCCGTATCTCAAATTCAACAATGTAACTCTAATATCGATGAACGGGTTTGGGTACTTACGTCACACTAGTCATGCCGTTGATATGATGTTTTCTAAACACCGCAGGACATCGGAAAAGTACCTCAAAAGCGTACCGTATACATACTACGTAAATACCATTAACGGTATTGTGGTGGAAATCAACAAGTAAGATTTTGTCCGTTAGCACAGAATAAAAATAATAGTACAGGTACAGAAGATTCACTCCGTGAAGTCACTTAAACAAATTGCGGCTCTTGCTAAAACGCAATAAAGTATAGTTCCGCCTGCACAAGCCAACCTTCAACAGCTGCCTCTATGGCTATAGCGCTGATCTTCTGACGTGCGTAACAGACCGACCCGATAAGACGGGCCGTTCCGTAGCTTTGTACCTAAAGCGCGGAGTGCCCCGGCCGGCCGTTAGTAACGTTACAATCAAGCATTGTGTCTATTTTTATCCATAAATATTACTGCGTAATATTTACATATTTTTTTGTATTTAGAGTTACTGAAAATCCTGTAACAATATTTTTACTGTTTAACCAGTCACCCAATATGAGCCGGCTCAACTCTTATTACAGTTGAATGCAAAAACAAAATGCGAACTTAGACTGACACATCTCCTAAGAATTATTGTTGGTGTTTAAAAGGACTAACTTGCATAACTATCTTTTTCAGACAGGATAAATTTGTCAAGCTAACAAATGGATCTAAATATTATTACGACCTTCTTTTCCTCTTTATTGGAAAGCAGTATCAGCATCCTGACTATCTGAAGCCGTTGATGGATAAAAGAATGCAGTAAGTTGAAGATTGAGTGTTTTGGCAAAATTTATATGTATTAGATCAGTAGGGGATGAAGTAGAATTACTGTGATTTGGCAGCTGGATGAGAAGACCCGAAGTTCGAATTATTCCAATCTATCCCCCAAAGTGGTTCCCTAGTGGGACAAAGTGGGATATTCGAAATTTTCAAGCGTCTTCAGTTGCGTGCTATTATATAAATTATGTGATGAGTGGCGAAGGAGTTTAAGTAATTTTACTAAATTCCGACGCTAACGCCACGTTCAAATAAGTAGAACGTTCTATTTCTGTGATTTAGAGAGTGTGCGCATGCCCTTCATCAGCTCATTCCGTCATCCCCTTTCCATCATAGAACTACAAGGCTTGGTGATTCTTCACATCTTTAAGTGTACCACAAGTCCGCACTAAGCGTTTTGCTGAGTTATTCATAGTCCGAACGGCCATGGAATGGAATGCTCGTCCAGCAACAGTGTTTCCTCCTGGGTATACCCTGGGTCTTTTCAAGTCAAGAGTGAATGGGCATCTCATGGGCAAACGTGCTCCGCCTTAGACAACTTCGTCACTTACCATCAGGTGAGTAGTTGTCAAACGTATGCCCATTTTAGCATTAAAGAAAACACTAGTTGATGAACATTACAGGTGTACAGAAAAATATCCATATGTTCGTCTGGATGTCCCCAATAAGTACGTTGAACCAGATTACATCAAATACAACACTCCTGCGAATGTGTTTATCATCAACCACGTGGTGGGGGCCCGTCACGCCTTGAAATACGTGAGGAGTTTGCTTACCGAAGGTTTTGAATGTTAGTTAAAATGTTCCTTATTTTCTTACCCAAACGACTTTCCACCTAATAAGCTGTATCACATCCACAGCCGAAAGACCTCTACTGCTGAACACAGGCACCCTTTGGAACACCACTTTATTCTTATCATATTTATAATTTCCATGCTTGGCGGGCAGCTTGGTAATCACAGAACATTTTAATGTACCGAGGAGAATGCTGCTTCGTCTCTGGATATTCTCTTAGGTGGCTCTTACGGCACCCATGGGAAGAGATGGGGTGGTTCCATTCTCACATCGCTGGAACCACATGGCACCAAGTTATAATATACTATTACTTTTAGGGTTCAAACCGTATATCAGCAGTTGCAGCTCTTGAGACGAATCGGCGATAATTATATGATATACATATATCTATCTGGGATTCCGACTGGAAAAGCTCGGAGACCTGGCTCTGTAGATTGAATAATATATTGTATCTTTCAGTGAAAATTTGTATTTTCAGTTAAAGTCGTAGTTTATGGAGCGACAATACACGCGTACTGCTGCTTAGCAGCTCTGCTTGAGATAAATGTACCCGCAGAATATATTGCGTTCGTGGAACCTTTCCCTTTGGAAGACACTAAAAAGGCCAGGGTATCTGTCTTCCACAACTCCAATGTAAGTTACCATATAATTTCTTGTACAAATAATCCTTATTTGTAGTAAACGGAAGTATATCAAGCACATAGAGTCGAGTGTTTTATTTTACTCGAACATGCCTTTGTTTTATGGCTCGATAGCTTCAGGATAACTCGAAGGTTTCATTCCCAGAATACTAAGAAAGTACAGAACCGCTACTGTACTGCCTTTGTGATACGATATTACCTCACATTCACATCACTGCATCAGCTGTCAGATGAGCGATTCATTTGTTTCGATCTTTGTTCACGCACACATTTGTGTGTTTATCCACACACTTAATTTTGGTTATGTAGTAGGAATAACCAAAGTATGTAACAATATAGTACCAAGCTTCATATAGTGATCAAAGTGAGTTATCATTCCACAGGTCGATGTAACAGTAGGCAAGGTTTTAAACAGCCTCGGAATACAAATCTACCGGTCGTTCTACTTCCAATCGTGGACCACCTGCGACAATCGGGTCACCCACGTTGAGTTTCTGTCACAATTATGTATGATGAAGCTGGAGTGTGCCGCTTTCTTCTATTATGGGAAACGAGGGCTAAATACGCAAGCTTTTCTTGGTATGGTAACGATTTTATTTAGATGTTTTTACCAATAATTAAATATATTATTAGTACATAATCAACATCTCTGCAATATCTTATAGAATATTTCATGACATCCTGTACAGTCCCATATGAACTTTATACACACACACGTCATCAGCTGGAAGCCGTCCACTGCTGAACATCCCCATAAAACGCCACTTGACGCTTATCATAGGGGGGATTTGCCATAAACACCATGATTGGCAGGCGGCATGGTGATCGCAGATTTTAATGTACTGAGGAAAATGCACATTCCCTGGATATTCCCTTAGCCGGCTCTTACGGCACCCATACCAAAAGATGGGGTGCTATTCTCAAACCGAGACCACACGGTAAACTTTGTACTTTATACGGAACTTTATACCAGAAGCGGTTAATTCTCAGTGCACGAGAGACAGTTCACTAACAATCCCTTTTATCAAATTCAACACTGTGTAGGTAAATTATGTTTTATTTACCCAAGTTCACCTAAATACGGACACTTCTAGGTATAGATGCTATAACTATAACTGCTATAACGTATCATGCTGCCATGCTTAGACGGACACTGACGCCATACTGTTTAAATCTATTTAAAATTCCATATCAAAATTATCGGTGGCTTGTTTAATCTAGAACATTTTAAATATCTTTTGGATTTTAAAGCTATCTATATACCAATTATTTCGTTTCCAGCTATAAACAAAGCAGGAATGACTTACGACGGCGGTATCCCCATAGATCATCAGTACCGCACGAAAGCCCCTTCGATATACGCAGCAGGGCCAGCTACCGCATACTACCGCCGCTACTTCGGAGATAACATGCAGCAGAAGTATTATGACTCTTATGAAGTTGGGGAGAAGGTATAATGTTGAATAAATATGTTGTATGAAGCTCGTTCGTTGTATATATATTCCGCCAAGATTTTATTATTACTTACCGGCAGTATGAATGATAAGGATTCTTGATTCCAGTTAGGAATTCAAATAAAAAACGAGTTAGACCCTCTCTTCACCGACAAAGCACAGTTACGCCGTTCTTCGGTACGTTTTGCTAATACAACCGCTACAACCCATCGTCTAAGCCGTTCGCCTAGAAGTAACGATGACGGAGTTACGGACGGATCGAGCAATAGCACATGTTCTATGATGTGAGTTAGACATGTACTAAGTCTTCTAGAGTTAAACTGCAAAGGAACACATTCATCATCATCATCATCATCATCATCATGAATAGCCTGCAGACGTCCACTGCTGAACATAGGCCTCTCTCAGAGAACGCCAGTTTGAGCGGCTGCTCACCTCCTGCATCCATCGGTTCCCCGCGGCTTTCACCAGATCGTCGGTCCACCTAGTCGACGCCAGCCTACGCTGCGTCTTATGGTTCGTGGTCGCCACTCGAGAACCTTTCTTCCCCATCGGTTGTCAGTTCTATGCGAAGGAATACAGCTATCACAGAGCTATGTAATTTTAAACATTAGTTTATATTAGAAGGGATTTACAATATTTTAATTCTGTTTCTTTCTTTCTGCAAATTCTCCCTTCAAGTCGTGAATAATTTGCAAAAACTCCAGCAGTGGCAGAAATTAACATCCTCGTCGAAAAAATCCCCGTCTTTGTGCTATTTTGAGTCATATCGCCTTTCAACAGAGCTGTTTATTTTAATACGTAATATGTTCGCAGAAAAGAGACCGAGCCACCAAAAGATATGTTGCCAGTTTTCATAAAACCCAGAGTAAGGTACTGCAAGCTACCCGGAGGCTTGCAGTATTTGGATGTGCGACCCCCCGGGAAAAAGATTCCTCATTATTACGTGCAGGGTCTGACATACAATGTGAGTTAATCTTTTATCATTACATTAGGGTTGGGAAGTTGGGGGCTTAGTCTCAGAGAAAAGTGTGGACTGCTAGAACGTACCATGCTGCCATGCTTAGTACGTACCGATTTTTTTTATATTTCTTTGTGTGGTGTAGAATGCTGGTACATTTTTCGGTATGTGTTTTTTTTTTTTTTTTTTTTTATGTGATTGAATGACGTGACGAGCTAGTCGTTCACCTGATGTTAAGTGACACGGCCGCCCATAACAGTTGCAGTGTCACCCGGAACTTTAAAACAATAGTTTTGCGCGACACTGCACTGCGCACGTCATCCTGAGACATCAATGTTATGTAGAATAGGGTCCATCAGTCATGCTAATAACGGCATTGTTATTAGTTGTGTTATTTAAATAAACCATCCCACAACTAACTGTACGCACGTAGGTAGTAATGTATTGATCGATAATAGTATGACCATTATATTTCTCCAGGGTATTGTTATGGAAACATTTAAATCTGGTTACTTCAAATTGCACCTATCCAATGATCTCATAGTTGACGGCATCACTTGTCTTACAAATGAGAAGTACGGCTTGGAGAAGTTTAGTAACCTCTATGGACGGTCTTCTGTTGTTCTTAACAATGTTTACTTGAGATATGCGGTAAGTAGTTTCAAAATCCAATAATTCATTGGTCTTCGTGAGTCGGAACCCACTATTTTTTGTTATGAGAATGACGAGCTAGTCGTTCACCTGATGTTAAGCGACACGGCCGCCCTTAAAAGTTGCAGTGTCACTCAGAACTTTAAAATAATAAAGTTTCGTGTGACGCTGCACTGCGCACGTCATTTTGAGACATCACACAGTCTAGTAATCAGATTAATAGATTGTGAAATCAGGTCATAAACTCTCATTTGCCCAGTAATTTCATTAGCTACAATGCCCTTCAAACCGGAACACAGTAGTGCTTGCACACTACTGCTTGGCGGCAGAATAACTGGCAAAGCGGTGGTACCTACCTAGACGAACTATGCAGAAAAGTTCTACCACCTAGTAAAAACGTATAATGGTAAGAATTTTAAGGGTTTTTCATGATCGGCTGCATAATACCTGTAGTGTGAAAACTATTTATCGCCTTAACATCAATTTATTTTTTACCGCTAGATGAAGGAATTGGACAACCTATTCGAGTTTTTCCGTTCGCCTTGGGCGTGCTTTTTGTACCACGACCAAACTGATGAGCTATTCGCTATGGTCAAGGAACTTTTACCGAAGGTTATTTCTTTTTATTGCACATAAGCCTAAACCCACATGGATTCTATTACTTCAAATCTGTTTTGATAGTCTTAGGCAATATTACTGCATATTGTACGATTGACTAGATAACCTGCAGACAAAGGCCTGCAGACCTCCTGTCCTGTACCTGTTAGATAAAGGTCATCAAAATATTTGTTGTTATATTTCAGGGTAGAAATAACGGTGACACTCTAGCGGAAGGATTGCGAGCAGTAAGCGGCTTAATTACTGATTTGGTAAGCATTTCATTATTAATTGTATAATGTGTCTTACGACCTGTTCAGTAACCACAGAAGAATGGCACCCGTATTATGTAAAAATTGCTACAGCAAAGTAACAGCAGTAGCAAAGCGTCAGCAAACACTTAGCAATCCGTCGCAGTCGCCCGCCGGTTGCTTGCTTGTCGCTGAATGCACTTTGGCCTTTGATACTAGCGCCACTAGCAACAGAACAGCAATAGACGGAAACAAAATAATGCACATTTTAGTTCATCGATTGTCCGACAGTCGGTGATCTAGCGCTCGATCGCTTTCTGCTCTGCCAACGGGACTTTTGACAGCTTTGACAGCAATGATTGCGAAATTTACGCCTGTTGCAAACTTTACGTAATAAGGGGGCGGGTCAGAAATGATACAATTTTTACTGAAAGTTTTGTATTCTATACCTACCAATGTACAGATGACTAAAAACGGATTCTACCGTGTCTGTCTGTATAATATTCTGGGTTTCTGTAATAGTTATAAACAAATAAGTAAAACCTGCGATCAACTGCTGTGTAAACTCACGATGGCATTATTTGTAAGCAAAGCGACCCAAATTCGTTATAATTCAAGTGAGCTGGGTTGATCTACTAATAAAGGCAAAACTACTTTTTAAGACATGACAGTTTTGCATGGGTAGGTACTGATGGAACAACCTAGGCCAATAATTTATTACTAAACTTTTCCAAGGAGATAAAGAAAACTAAACATTATTTCCCAGAGCAAAAAGCTTAAAATCCGCAAGAAGTTCGAAGCGAGCCCCCACATCGAAGCTGTGACGGACTACGTGATAGAATGGTTGTCTCAGAATGATGTCCTTCTATCTATGTACCTACAGCCTTCAGAGAGAATGCTGTTTCTACATGATATTGAAAGAAACCCGGTGTTTAAAAAGAAGGCAATGACAATCACCAAGTTACTGAGGAAAGGGTTTTGATTGTGCCCTGAATATTTAACAATATTGTACCTATTCCAATTTTATTGCAAAGAGTATAATATATCCGCTAATTACAACCTACTTTCAAGATTGCAAACAGTTGCATTATGACAACTTGGACCTCTATATATCAATATGTCAATGCGTCAATTTTTGACAAATGTTTGTTGATATTATGATCAAGAAAATTATACTATTTCCTTTGTAAATTAATTTTGCCTATTCTTTACAATGCCACCAAAAACTAGCAAGCCGTTGGTATTAGACGACCTCTTGATACAAAATGTGAACACTTGGGGTAACGTTCAATACAACATTCCTTTGAGGCTTTCGAGCAATGAAACTAGGACGGCGACTAGCATCGGGCTTCGGCACATACCTCCTATTCCACATAGCTTGGATTGCGTAAGTTACTGAACATTAGGTACACATTTATTTTCCTTATGCTATCATCCATTACTTAGGTTTAGTTTACGTGTCACATAAGCTTTTGCTGAATTCTGTGTTTAGGTTAGCTTTCATTTATTACTTTTCAATCATGCAACAATGCTCACATTATTATTGCGTTAGATGTTAAGTTATGGGACTATTGGAATAGTCTCAAAAGTTTTCGTTTCTAATGAAACCCGTTTGCATAGCAAGTAAAAGAAAACGTCCTATCTATTCCATAGCGCAGCGGCTACATGGTCCTACTAGCAAAAACTGTCTCCATATAATTTCATGTTTATAAAGAATTGACTAACTTTTGTTAGTATGTTATTCACAATAGCTCCGAATATACTATTTGAATTTCCATTTCGCTTGCAACTGCCTTCCAGAAAATCGATGATGCTTTGCCCGAGCGGGTAACAGGTCGCGACATGGTCACAGAGAAAGAAACTTACAGGACGACGTCCGGCGAGTACTGTGTCAAGCCCAACCCTAACAAAGCTATGGAAAGAGCTGACTGCGCTATCAACTGTCGACGGGTGATATACATGACTGGAGTGGAGAAAAATGTGAGTATTTCTTCACAAACAACTTGCTTAACACAGCTGAATTTTTTCTACACAACGCCTTTTTGTAATGGACAAAAAATAAAGCTTTACAGTTTCAAGAAATAATATTTTTTGCTTATATGCTATACATTTACAGATACAAAGTAAACATATAACACAACCGGTAATGATATCAGAAATGAGAGACAACTTTAGAGGGCTTGCTAAATCTCCGTTGGCTCCACCAGACATCACCGTCAATTCACCAGATCCTGAGTACATATTTGACGTAAGTTACTTACTTTTTAAGGGAGATGTCAAAGTAGAACTTGTGTGTAAGTAAATACGGGTTCAATATTTTCCATGATGTGACGAGAACCCTTAGAATAATACTAAATTCGAATTGATTCTTCGCCGATTCAACTTATCTTCCCACCTTTTGGTTAATATTCAAAAAATTGATTAGAATGACAAGGACTTCAGAAAAGCCGATTTGGTGGGCCATTGGTCTTCGTAATGATTTGCTGTATAGGTACTCCTAAATATATCGCTGTTTCTTTGCTAGACGACCTCAAATCTAAAACCGTCGGTGCTCCATGGAGGAGGTTTCTTGGCTGATTTGTGAGACTTTTCTTTATTTGATAGGGAAATGGACTAGAAGTTCGTATAAATGGGAAGTAGGTCTTGTGTCACACCATTAACTTATTATTATAGGCTGTGGCATCAGGAAGAGCCGAAGCCCCATCAATATCAGACAGCGATCTCGGCTTCCGAAGACTATTAGATCCTTACGTGTCCACATACAGAGCCTATCATAAACCGTTTACAGCTGAAGATCAATACGGCATTGGTGCTAAGGACCATATTACTTTCTATTCAGAATGTAACCTTCCTAAGGTAATTATAATAGCTGTACCTATAGATATTAAACGACTGCTTTTTAAGTATCTAGTTGCTTCTAGAACTGAGTACTTACAATTCACGCTGGGTGCAGGCAGGAGAACCCATGTATCGTTATCCCGTAACGTTACAGACCCTGGTACAAGTCTTTATTTGATTGGCTATATAGGCTACGCCATTTTTCGCTTTATAGACTGTCACCACAATCATGATGAAACCTTCGGAAATATTTTAGGTGAAAGGCTTTGGACCAAGGCATAAGAAAATATGGATGCCTTTAACAGCTAAAGTGCATAGAGCAATTTATGACAGAAGTCACGTCAAGAAAGAATACCATGAAGTAGCTGCTAGCCATAATCCTGTTAACAATATCAAAGGGTAGGTACAGATGCAAAATGCTTTTAATTCACATACTCAGGTACATCATCATCAACTCGTACTAGTCTAGTACTGGTCATGGGCTCTTAGAATTAGCAAGTTGAAATGGCAATGGCAGGCCTCATCTGACAACCTGGGAAGAAAGGTTCTCGAGTGGCGACGACGAATCGGAAGACGCAGCGTAGGCCGGCCCCCCACGCGGTGAACCGACGATCTGGAGAAAGCCGCGGGGAGCCATGGATGCAGGACGCGAGCAGCCGCTCAAGGTGGCGCTCTGTGGGGGAGGCCTATGTTCTGCAGTTGATTTCTCCAGGCTGTTCATAATGACTGGTAATAAGCCACACCACAACACACATAAATTATGTTAATGAGATGTTAATTATTACGAAACGAGGGTTATTATTGTCCTTGTCCTGTTGGTCCTGTCTGCATTTCTACCTTCATTTTTATTTTTCAGGGTATTCGTTTCGGAAACAAAGAAAAAGTTCAAGATTCCGTTTGCGTCATCGCCTCTCGCGTCCTGGTCTCATGGAGAAACATTCGAGCTGGCGCCTTTCCCGCCGAACCCGTTCCAAACCAACATCGCTCCATTCATGTACTGCAGTGACTACTACCACATAGCTCAGGGAACCCCTCCATACACTGTTATCGACCAGTACAGGCACCCGCCCCCAGCTCGCCCTCCGTGCAAAAAGAGATTTATAGTGTCCAAAGATGGGGAACAGCTGTGACTTTGATTAAGTTGTACTTGTATCGCAGTGTAGTAAAGAATGCCGTGTTATGCTGACCAAACACAGTGTTCTTGGCCTATTGCGCAATCAAATTAGGTACCTATAGATCGTTTTTACATTTTTATAAATATTAAAAAGCACCGAAATTTTCACAAGTTTTTTATTTTCGCTCAATTTAAATATTTACTAGGTATTGGTAGGGATGGGATGTGTTGAGTATGAAGAATGCCGATCTGAAAAGATGAGAATGAAACATTGACTAGAAATAGAGTAGTAGCTATATCAGAGTAAGGTTCTCATTCTTGGGACTCTATTTTAGTGATATAATAAAGCGTATAGTATTGTGAGTATAATACCCACTTATTACGGATAGGTACTCACCTTATAAGCGTTATTTAGTTTTTCGTTTTCTGTCAGAGCTAGGAAGGCATTGATGGGATGACCCTTTCTGTAGAGCGATGCTTTTGCTACTTTCCTGAGGTTAAAAAAACATAATCAGACAAACAACGTATGTACATTGACCTGAATATAAAAAAAATTTTCAAAATGAAATATTTGTGATTGATATTAAATTACCATTGCAATTCGTAAGTTACGTAGCTTTACTTAAGATAGGTACTATACAATAATTGAGTTCGTTGGCAACAAATCGTTCATATAATATTGCAATTATTAGATATTTAAAATCTGAACAATGTTTTCGCTGGCTTTTGTTTACCTTGGGTTTGGCCACGAAGCAGCTGGCGCATTGTGGAACTGAACATTCGCAGAACACTTTATTATTGTCTTTCTGAAATATATGTGATTTAATTACACGCTTATTAAGGCAGATACTACAAAATCAAAATTCCATTGCACACCTATACTAGGTAGGTACCTATATCTAAATAATGTATCACAGTTAGGTACGTACTTTCTTTTTCTTCTTTAAATCTGTTTCGGAAGCAAATATCATTTCTGTACATGGAGGTTTACGAATAGGCCTTTCTGATTTGTTTTTCGCCTGCGAAAATAAAAGGCATCTATCATTGCTTTATTTGGCCTGTTCGATGTTTTGTTTTCAGTTTTTTTACGTGTATCTCTCATCAATAGTACCTAGATGTTGATGCCTGCCAACTGCATAATGGCCAAAGAAACTATGTCTTTAGCATATAGATTTATGTGCAATAAAGGTAAAGTTGCCTGTGGAACCGCTCTTTGAGGCATGTAGATCGAAAAATATACCTATCTAAATCTTATTCGTTGGCGGAAAATGAGCTTGGGAAAAGAAAAAGGAGAAAAGTAAAGTACAAAGACGCCGTGCTTGAAGGAGAAGCCTCAGGTATGCTTTTCATGTTGTATCTACCCATCACTGCAAATTTTTGTCCGTACCTATAAAATTATAAACGATATTTTTACTTGAATTATAGTCACCTTAACATCTGTTTTTAAACAGCAGCAAGAACCGTGATCAGAATCCGACATATTGTTGTAGTGTTAATGTTTTTAATTATTCATTTAGAAGCACGAGAATTGTGACCAAATCTAGATTCAATTTCTTTTTGTATGTCCGGAATATTCTGAAAACAGGTAAAGATATTCAGATAATATATCCATAGTTAAAATGGCAACGTCATGGAATGATCATAATCATAATACAGTCTTACCACTGGGCACATCATTACGGAACATTTCCCGTTAGCGTTGCATATCTGGAAACAATTAGTTTAGCTGTGTTTAGTGCATATGTTTGGTGATTGGTCCTGCATTCTAGATCAAGGTATAAATTGATGTCATATTATCATATTATTCAGAACCCCTAGTTTATTCGAAGGTGCTTTACTTAGGTACCAGCTGCAGAGTATCGGATAAAAATATTTGTATTGAAGTTCTTAGTTACGTAGATAGGTAGTTGTCGCTAGTGGTGCATGTCGGCGGGGTAATTACGTAAAATTTGCAACAGCAATGCGACAGCAGTAGCGAAGCATACATTCTCGACACCACTAATGATGTATGACAGCAATCACCGCGAGATTTACGCCTGTCGCAAAGCTGTTGCGAGTTAGGTAATTAGGGGGCGGATTTCATATAACTATTTTACTGTTAGGTAGGTATTCATCATATTCGATCAAGTCGTACTGGATACCTACACCTATAATTCTTCATCATCAACAGCCTGAAGACGACGTCCATTGCTGAAATAATACGCTACCTGCTGTTTCTTACTTCAGGTTAATTGACCAATCACGGAGAACCATTATAATGAGACTTCCGTAAGAACTCTCACAACAAACCGTATAATAATATATTAGTTATGGTTTTTGGAAGTTCATCCGTCGAATGTATCGAGATTCGAGTCTTTGCCAAAACATAATTTTATATTTCTGATGGTTTTTTTTACCTACATTATACAATATACATATAATTTTAATTCAAAAATTACCGGTGGACATTTTTCTGCGATAGGAATTACAGATTTTGGTCTTCTCGGAGGTCGGCATGGAGGATTGTGGAAGCATTTCGTGGGGTTGCTGCAAGGAGCACCAGCCCGCGCTGGCCAGTAGCACGGCATCAGGTACGGGAAGCAAGATGAGGGAGGGAGGCACTGAGGCATGTGATGGCATGACCGTGCTGCTATAGGCTGTTCAAAACAAAAAAGGTCAGTACGTATCAACAAATTACAATTAAAAGTATCACCTTTTTTTTTTTTTTTTTTTTATGTGATTGAATGACCTGACGAGCAAGTCGTTCACCTGATGTTAAGTGACACGGCCGCCCATAACAGTTGCAGCAATGGCAATAGACTGAAAAACTAAGACGAAAGTTTATTGCCTTTTGTCGCTAAACCAATGATATCTAGGAGATACTTTTAATCGTAATTTGTTGATACATTCTACTTATTTCCGCAAAATTAGTTTTAATGTAATAACGTTCAGTAATTAAGCTATTATTGGCAAAAGAACGCAAGAAAATTTGAATTTGCTGCGCTAGCGAAACATTCCACCTTAAGAGTTGATAACAGTAAGATGAATAAACCAAGCAGGTTGGTAAATGCAGCATGTTCCGATTTTTAAACGTCGGTAGTGGTAATTTTTTTTGCGTAATTTTTGTCTATTATACGATAGAAAGGGAATCTGTACTAGCAGTGAAATGAGTCTTTCAAGCCATAGTTCGTTCATCACAATCATCATCATCAGCCCGAAATATGTCCACTGCTGAATATAGGCCTCCCCCATAAAACGCCACTTTGGACGCTTATCATAGGGAGAATTTGCCATAATCACTACGCTTGGCAGGCGGTTGGGTGATCGCAGAAGATTTTAATGTACCGAGAAAAATGCTGCTGCCCATTCCCTGGATATTCCTTTAGCCGGCTCTTACGGCACCCACGGAAAGAGATGGGGTGGTCCTATTCGCAAACCGGAACCACACAGCTTATCGCATAGTTTGTTATCGTTTGGATATTTAATACTATAGCTTTTAATGCAATAACCAGTAGGTATATTATTCTGGGTATTAAATGCATTCTTCTTGTTTTACCTAACTTACCTTAGCAAACACACAGCTGGACCGCGGTGTTAGTTCAACATACGTAGGATCGTATTTTGGTTTTCTTCTAACAGTCATCTGAAATAACATTATAATTATAATACCTTACCTATACCTATAATATTTTAAACTACCGCGATTTATCCGTTTTCACGCGGGAAACTACATTTTCTGGAATCTGGTTTTTCGTTATTTGTTTAACTATAAAAAAATTGTTAAATGGTTGGTTACAGCAGTTGTTCGGTATTGGACAGATTCTAGATTGGACAGATTCAAAATTCGGCAGATTCGAAGAAGTCGTTCGATTCGACAGATTCGTAGATTGGGAAGATTCTTAAATAGGACGGATTCGCTCTACGACAGAAATGGTACAGTTGTACTACACACAAGTTTAAACGAATGCTTATTAACGGTAAAGCAATCTTTTATTAAATTTCGCCCAAATCAGACTTGCCGTTAAGTAACGTGAAAGCCAACACGAGAGAGAGAGAGCGAGAGAGAAACAAACAGTAAACGTTCTTCATCTAATTAGTTCTAGGAATAGGGATTAGCTGGGGTATATTGGACAGGGAGGGACATGTAGGGGGAAAACTGAAAAATAAGTAATGGTATTTAAGTAAATATATTATCATGTTTATAATTTACTGCGGCTGGCTAACTACGTAACTCGCAACAAGTTTGCGTAAATTTCGCAATCATAGCAGTCGAACATCACTTTGGCAGAGTAGAAACCGATCGAGCGCCAGATCACCGTCTGTCGGACAATCGAACTAAAAAGTGCATTACCTACATATATTTTGAATCCATCTATTGCTGTTCTGTTGCTAGTGGCGCTAGTTACAAAGAAAATGCATTCAGCGACAGGCGAACAACAGGCGCGGCTAAGTGTTAGCAATCGGTCGCAGTCGCCCGCCTGTTGTTTTCCGTCGCTTTGCTACTGCTGTTGCTTTGCTCTGCTGTTATAACTTTTACATTATCACTTTCCATCAGGTGAGATTGCGGTCAAATGAGGGCCTATTAAGTTTTATAAAAGAAATACGGCTGCGGTATACCTTTACGCCAAAACAGCTGTTGTTGCAGTCCAGCAAACATTTTGGTGAAAGACATGATCCCTGCAATAAAAAAAATTTCATTGGCAGTGTCGAGTCGAGTTAGAACAATGTATAACTAAAGTTAATTCACCTCATAGGAAAGGCTGCACTGTGGTGTTTATTTTAATAAACTAAGATGTTGCGTCGCCTGGCGTTATATATATGTAGGTACGTTTAATAAGTATGAATCAATGAAATAACTAATCAAAAGCTATACCGGGTTCCTAACTAAATAAAGTAAACTAATTATAATAATCTTAGATTGGCCTGTAAATGGCACAATTAATACTTACAACAGATGGGCACGGCAGTGGTTCTACATCCTGCAAATAAAAATGAAGAATTACGAAAAAATCCCGAAATGGACATGATCGTTTAGGTATGAGTGGGAACATTTCATATCGGAGAAAAATTCAAAACGGGTTAGCCCATGTGACGTGAAATTCACTGAAACAAACAAACCGTCGTGTGGTCCCGGTTGTCGAATAGGACCACCCCATCTCTTCCCGTGGGCGCCGTAAGAGCTATATATTTATTCTGTGGTAAGAGTCGGCTAGGGGAGTGTCCGGGTTAGTACATTACAATTCTCTGCAATCACCAAGCCGCCTGCCAAGCATGGTGATTATGGGGAAGGCCAGTGTTCAGCAGTGGGCATCTTTCGGTTGTTGATGTGAAACAAACTAAAGTCCAAACAGTTTTTTTTATTTAAAAGGGCAGACGGGAATAGTGAGGCTCAACCGGAATAAGAGAGAGTAGGTTTTGTTGCCAGTGATGACTTATGGAACTGAGACATGGTCTCTTACTGTTGGCCTCATTAGTCAAAATAAGCTCAAAGTCGCGCAACGAGCTATGGAGAGAGCTATGCTCGGTGTTTCCCTGCGAGAGAAGCTCTGGAACGAGGAGATCCGCAGGAGGACTAAGTGATCGATGTAGCTCTTAGAATTGGCAAGTTGAAATGGCAATGGGCAGGCCACTTCGCTCGTAGAACTGACAACCGATGGGGAAGAAAGGTTCTCGAGTGGCGACCACGAACCGGAAGGCGCAGCGTAGGCCGGCCCCCTACTCGGTGGACCGACGACCTGGTGAAAGCCGCGGGGAGCCGATGGATGCAGGAGGCGAGCAGCCGCTCTAGGTGGCGCGCTCTCGGGGAGGCCTATGTTCAGCAGTGGACGTCTTCAGGCAGATGATGATGATGATGATGATGATGTTTTGTCAAAAAAACAAGCACATAACTTACACATGGAGGACCGCTGTGAGAGCATGTGTAATCGCAAGGGGAACTACAACATCCTCTGCAGCCACCACACTAAAACAATTAATTATTCGGTTTAATATAAAATTACTCTTTAAAACTATTAATTTTAATACTAATAGAAACCAAGCTACAGTTATTTACCTTCAACGACGATGGCAAGTCTGTGTTACTCTGCAACAAGCAAATAAATGTATTTGTAAAGAATATAATGCAAATTCTAAGCTGTACGAAATAGGTAGTATGCTTGCCTGCCTAATACCTATAGACATTAACATTATGGCAGTGGCACCTGCTGTGTCTTTCCTTAAGGCGATGAGTAGAGCAAACAAGGTGTTTTTTGGGATGTTTCCTAGAGTAATTAGAACATGTGGAGCTTTGAATTTAATATTATCATGTAATTTATTTCATTAAGTCGTTTGTGATGACGGTAAATATAGCTCTATAGAAAAAAATCGCAATCAAAAAGTTTGAATGTGCCTATTTTACTGAGCTTCTACCGAATATATTTTTATCAAAAATAAATTAGTGTATTCCCAATAAACATTCAGATGTCGTGATGACTTAACTTTGAAAAATACTATATACAAATAGATATTAATTAAAAACCGTCAAAATCAGTCATTCCGTGCATTGTCTTTGTCATAAGCGCCGCGCTGAAGTACAGACTGAATTGATATTTAAGATATTATATTTATTTTATTTATTATTTTATACGATGTTAAGGTTGACGTTTCTTTGAACGGATTTGAACCTGCTTATCTGGCTCTACTCGTCACCTTAAATAATTTAGGCTCCACTGTGTCCACAGTTAATTAGTGTAAATCAGATTTCAAGCTGTTGGTATCATGGACAACGGGCAATTTGATAAAATGATAGTAACCTAAATACTCACTACAGCACTCTGTGGCAGTTAACTTGATTATTTGTCATATTTTTTTAGTAAAAGTCTCACCATGTGCCTGCAGCAGGTCCTTCCACAACAAATCTGAACTATAGCCGTTTGGTGGAACACAGCTTTTTCATCTTTCTTGCATGATTTCTTCGATGTCTTCGATCCCACGATTGCGATGTTGGACAATCCAAAAAGGTTGTGCTCCTTGTCTAGTCGAAGGATAGTTGATAAGTACTTGTTTGCAAAACTTTTGTGCTGTCTCAAATTGGTTTGAGATTCCCTGCTGCCTTGCGAACTGGTACTTGATGACACAGACGAGAGAGATGGTGATCTAAAAATAGATTGGAAACATATGATTACTAATAATGCCTACGTGTCTAAACGCTTCATTAATAGTGTTTTTTTTCTGAATTGTTTACCTTTCCATCATATTTAATGTGTTCTTCTCTTATCTATCTTAGCACCTGTTAATGCGTTTAACTTTCTGGAACGACATCATTGATCTGTACTTTTATTTTAAAAGTAAAACAGTACAATTGCGACATCTTACCTGGAATCTGGCGATCCTTCACGTCCTTCAGACAGCCACTTCATCCTGGTCAGCTTCAACATATTAGGGTTATCATTACCTAAATATTTTGCGTCTTCGATTTCTGTGCTATCAGTATCTTCACTTGTGGTTGGCTAGTTTTGAGGATTATTTTTAATTATTATATATAAATGTATCGTACGTACATTTTGTAGGTTATGCACGACTCAATAAAATCTACTCACGTATGGCGTTGGCGATGGGTTCGTTTTTGGAACTTTCTTGACTATTACCCCATCGTCGTTTGCATGTACTTCTACAAGTTCGTGAAGTGCTTTAGATCGCTCTACTTTAATATGGTCATCCTTTTGATTTGCCTGCAAATTTGGTATAACAGCTAGGTACGTTCTTAGTAAAGGACCTGCTTTTATTCATATGTCGCAAGTACCTAAAGTTAGGGTAATTTTATTAATAAGTTTAATTATGGGCTTATGGGCTTGAGGTATTCTGCGCTTGAGGGAAGAAAGTAGCATTCCGTCAAATAATGGCTTGCTTTAAAAACAAACGTGTAACCTACTGGAAACTGAAGTCATGAAAAAGGAAGTTTTGGTGAAAATAACACTTACCACTTCCATTTCTCCATCTATGATGGATAGATTGGTGTGCCTGCTATCATTATTCAGCTTTCCATCAGGTTCAGGTTTTACTTCGTTTATTGTACAAACGTAGGTGAGGAAAATGTTTTGCGCTGAAGCGCTGGATGATAACTTCATTTCGGCCTTGGGATAATCCATTGTTTTGTAAACCTTACATGAACCTAATGTTATAACGGTGGATGTGTGGGATTTAAGTTATTTTGTCGTCATCTGAAATCGGAAGCTTAATTGTAAACTTTTTAAACATAACTACATATAGGGCCCACTACGGCCCCCTTATTACCTAACTCGCAACAGGTTTGCGACAGGCGTAAATCTCGCGGTGACTGCTGTCATACATCATTAGTGGTGTCGAGCATGTATGCTTCGCTACTGCTGTTGCTTTACTACTGCTGTCGCACTGCTGTTGCAAATTTTACGTAATTACCCCGCCGGTAGGTAGCGTACCCAACATGCTGGCAGCGTTGCCACGTTGAATTGCGATGCTGATGCGTTGGATTTTCTGGAGCACTGGACTGTCTATAGGCCATCGCGGCTATTATACAGTCCATAAGTGTTCTTTGTAGTGTTTGTAGTAGGTAGTGTAGCTAGTTTAGTTTAGCTTTTATTATTGTAGTAGTTAACTTGAGTATTAACAAAAAGTACATAGATAGAGTACATATACTTACTTTAGAAAGAAGTAAAAACTTCTATTTTTAACCACCCACCTTAGGTTCAAGCATTCACACATTTTATTAAATTTTACCTGAAATTTTTTACTTTGCCATATTGTCGTATTTTTCAATTAGAAATGTCATAGTGACATGGTGTTAATTCTTCTTAAAAATATAAAAGAGAATACAAACTGTAAGAATATGATAAAAAAGAGGATTTGTAACTTCAAGAGCGCGTGTGGCTTAGCGTTAGGTCGCGTGACTTTCAATATTGTGCACTAAGTACGGTTCGAATCCGACGTTTTTACTTCGCTCTAAACTTTTATTAAATTTGTTTCCAATTATTGTTTATGCTTTTAAAAAACTCTAAAGAAATTCAGACCGTTAGTTAGCGTCACGTAGAACAAAACCTACCAAGAGTTGATAGAGAATTACCGGTAGGTACAATAGCACAAATTGGTGTCGAATATTTCATTGTCCCATTATCTGATTAGGAAGCGAGTTAGAACCATCCAAAAACAATGTCATTAATTGTCATAGTTTGAATGGAGCTGGTCTGTGACCCTGCTCACGGATGTTTTGGCTAAAACGAACGTACAGGTATCTATAGGTAGAGTATACTAATAACAGTTAGGTAAATCTAAGGTATAGTTCCTTGAGGGTTGTTGAGATCGTAAGTTCAAAATAAATCATTAATGCTTCTCCGTTCTTCCGAGCTTACAAAAAACAATAGGTAATTCCAAGACAATATAAAAGGTACCAATACCATTTCAAGATGAATCGTTCGCAACACACTCGCAATGACCTAATGATGTGAATGACACCAAGTACCACAAAAACTTGCCCCAACAAAGGAATTTATAATAAAAACTGATTTTGCCAAGATTGATACGGTTCGCTCGCGCTGGACTATGCTGGGAGCATTTTTTGCGGCCGTACGCCCAATAAAATGTTTATGATTATAGGTACTATGCAAAAAGGAGATCGATCGCTGCTAAAACCAATCACATGGACTTTGTAAACCTCAAGGAACATGATATTATTCAAAAATCACAAGGCCGCTTTTATTTCAACTCCCAGTGTCATAGAACTACAACCTAGAGCGTCCGATGCTGATGATGATGCTGCTGCTGCTAGTGTTCATTTCGGGGTCGTGGTCCAACTCGACATCATTACTGTAAAAGTAGGTACGTACTACGTACGTTTTGGGCTAGATAATGGAAAACTGTATAGGTATATAAACACTTCCACTGATATAGGTCCATCTAAGTAGGTACCTAATATGAGTCAATAAATCCCTAATGTAAAATTAAAAGATAGGATATTTTCTTTTGTGAATGAGTGTACTTGTCGTTTCCATGAATAGGTGTAAACGCCTGCATCAATTTAAAGTTGAAGTGAATCTTTTGTAGCGGTGAATCACATCACATCACGCCAGAGCTCGACAACTATTTAGATCTAGGTAAATACCTAGGTTCTATAAACTATACATTTTTTGAGTACCTACCTACCTACTTTATTTTACATTGTAGGTACCTAGGGACATGGTGTGAGGAAATGTGATAGGGCGTGTGCGGTGTATTAGCAGAAGAGTAGTTAAGTCCAAGTTAAAACTTCAAACTCGGTTATAATTTGAATCCAGTTTCATATTCGCTTACTACAAGGTGAGTTTGATTGGTATGTTATCACCAAAGGGTCTCTCCCTGGGACCATGATAGCCTACAAGTCCAACCTCCATACTAAAAAATAAATCCACTCACAAAACTGCACGTGCACTCGCTACGAGAGTTAGCAAGAAATAAAAAAAAACATTTCTAAACACAGGTCGTTAAACTCATTTAAGTGCATTCGGTCAAGGACGAACTTCAACCACCCAGCTGCGCTAGGGCTATCTTCGAACGTAAACTTTACAGGGTATTTCTTCAATGAAAAACTATAACTTAATGTAGAAAAGTAGAAGAAACATTGTCTACCTTGGGGAGTAGATTTACCCCCTTTTGGGATAATATACAAATTCAAACTCAGATATATCAACTCTACAAAGAGTTAGTGTGGGTTTTTTGAACCGTAGTTAACGTAACCAATGGTCAAAAATTCTAATAAATTCTAACCAATGGTCATTTGTTAGTATTTTTAACCATGGGTTAGGTACCTTAACTAAGGATAAAAAAAAACACCCTAGATAACTAATTAAGCAGGTGGATCCTACGAAATATTGAATTAAAAATGAAACTGTTGTGAACCTCTGGCTCATGCCGCGTGCCGGTCGAAACGGAGGCTCTGTACCGTAACATTTTTGTTGTGGTCCCGCCGTGAACTGCTGTCCATTGTCTGAATTAAGTACCTACAACTAAATTTAGACATGTTTAGAAATAAATTAAAATTACGTGAATAAAATTACTTAATAAAAAATAATTTAGTGAATTTGTGTAAGGTTAATTAGCCAATAATGGGAAGTGCAATGAGAGTGATATATTTGTTATTTATATGTGCCTTTGAATGGACTGTAAAGGCACAATTCGGTAGTAAGTACATACATTAAGTACAGCTTCTAATTTGTAAAAACAACTTTTTAGGCACATTGGGAAATACCAACAGTCCCAGGCAACATAACTCACTGTATCTAGTATCTACCTACCTACTTAAACAAAGTGTAAAGTAAAATAATGTGTCCATGTTCAGTAAAACTACTGTCAAGCAAAGCAAGATACCTATACAATCATAGGTAGCCCTACCAAGCCCTACCTACCTACTTTTCTATACAAACTTATTTTGAACTAATTAGAAAATTCCTAATAATGAGTGGTTTCTTTTCTATTTTTATTTTTTTAACGGGCAACTAAAATTTAATTTCAAACCACCATCAAACAATACATATTTTGTAATACACATACACATAATACCTAGTATCACCTACTCGCTGTCGTTAACCAATGTCATGTCGGCAAATAGTGCACGCGACCAATAATTGCAGATGACACAATGATGGCACAGCCTCGATTAGGACTCCACGATAACGTCCATTTCAAGGTCATTTACAGCAAACAAAAGCAGATTTTCAATGGTGTATTTTATTGGGCTATAGATCTTTGGAAAAAATAGTGGTACTTAGCATAATTTGCTTACTTTGTGACCTCGTATCATGGATGTCCATACTTCACACCTGGGTACCTATGCCTAAAATTAATCGCATAAAAAACCAAAAAACAATGCTTGCAAACAAAACAAATTAAAATTCATTAAGTATTCTAAAACAGAAGTGTGTATTCATAGCTCAAATACTTAAATAAAGTTGTCCTGAAGTATATATAATAAAAGCTTATTAATAAAGCTCAACGCTCTGTTGAATATAAGTAAAATGTATTTTTCAATCATTGCAGGCATAGCAGTAAGCGTAGGAATGGGTGGTGTAAAAAATGACGAAAGCTCATCAGATATCAGAGTAAGTACCTACTACGAAAGTACCTACCTACCTATTTACCTACTGTAACTTTGCTAAGAATCACTGACAGTTGTGAATATAAAGAATTCTATTCCTATTGACCTACTTAGGTAGTAGCAAATGATGGGTTCAATCGTCGCATCGACACCACAGCGCAAACATACCAGGGGTTCTAGCAAAGATGCTAACTCCAAAATGTATGGGAATGACATTAGCTATGACATTAGCTGCGGAAAAGTTTTCCGCAGACAATGTCATTTCCCATATATTTTGGAGTTAGCGTGAGGCGTTAACGCCTCAGGCTCGCATCATTGCTAGACCCCCTGGCACGGTTTCATTTGTATACCTACATAAAGTAGCCATACCTTCTACATCTAATTTTGATTTCAGGGTGTCTGTCCACCAAATACTTCATGTGTACCTATCAGCTCATGTCCATTGATGGAAGATCTTCTCGACTTCTCATGCTTCTCTTCAGATAGGTAATTTGTTAATTTCAATATTACATTCAAGCTGTTATCACTTAAACGACGTGCGATTTGCGTTACTATAACCTATTTTATTCAAATCGATTTATAGGGTGCGATCGAGGACCAACCTACTACAATCTTCACCCCACTTTAGGGGATATGAAAAGAAACGATGAATAGCTGATGTCTATATTATTTGATGTGGTTGTAAGCTCTAACGCCCGGTAGACGAGTGAAGACCTGTCGAAATTCGAGATAATGCAGAGAGCTACCGACTGAACTATAATATGGAGATGATATTGATGCACTCTTTAACGATTTTAGATACTTCCACCGTCTAAACCAGCTGACATGTGGCCATGCTAATAACGAGGACTATGTATGCTGTCCGTCTTGTGACTGCGGCAAGGTATACCAGGCGGGAACGCAGGAGTGCGGACTGAGTATGGTGCGGGGTGTAGACTACAGCGGCATTGGAGCGCACCCTTGGGTAGCAAGGATTGGGTTTACAAGTAAATCAGTTCTTTTTTATTCTATTATCATCATCATCAGCCTGAAGACGTCCACTACTGGAAATAAGCTTCTCCATAGAGCACCACTTGCCCTCTGCATCTTCTATGCATGATTCGGTTATAGCCGTGCAAGGTCATGACCTAAACAAAAAAGTAACGTAGTAGGTACCACTGGTGGTAGATTGGGGTACCACGGTTAGGAAATAGTAACCGTGGTACCACTGGCGGTACGACTGATGGTAGGTACCAGGGTTACTAAACGCAGAAAATGTAGATAGAATAGATACGTTATTATTCAAAAGGCCTAAGTTGGTCTGACGGTCCATAGCACCGATGCTACGGCTGCATTAGGATCGATCGGATCGCCCAAGATTTAGAGTAGCTGGATGCTTGGAACTTGGTGCTCCTACCTATAGGTACCTGCGTAGGTAGTACGTGCCGGCCGAGACACGTCTTATGCGACCCGGATGATCCTATACCAGCCCACCTTTCGGCGGCAGGATCGCCGGACCATTTTAGCCCTTCTGGCTCATGATATTGCTTTCGGCACCGGTATAGGATACCAGCGTGACACAATCAGACACCGACTCCGCCAGCGAGGTCGACGGTTCTCGGTACTTACAAATACATTTCAGTTACTCTCGGAATTTCGGAAATACTTCATTCAATTTCGTGGAATGCGCGTAAAGCGTTGATTGTAAAGTAATAACAATTACACGGATTGCTGACGTTAACCATATTTGAGAGCTTTCTGTCATTAGCTAATACGGAATCGTTTTCCTTCCTGTTTTCAGACAAGGACACTGGCAACGTGAGATTTGCCTGCAGTGGTTCCATCATCAATAAACGCACTATATTGACGGCTGCCCACTGTGCCTTGGCGAAGCCTGAGGGATATAAGTTGTAAGTTTACAAATATTATATACCTTTAGAGTTGTCTTGAATGTTTGGAAAGTTTTTGCTATGGTTTTTTTCCTTTTTACAGATCTTCGGTTGTGGTTGGCGAATGGGACATTGGTCGAAGCCCAGATTGCAACGACTTTTTCTGCGCTCCATCCACGCAAGCTATCAAAGTTGACAACGTTATTGTGCACCCTGGATACGAACAGAAGATATTCCGACATGACATAGCTCTTATAATGCTGAAGGACGAGATGAAATACTCAGGTAAAAAAATATACATATGGAAAAGATTTTAGCCATACTAGTCTATGAAACACTCTTACGTAATATAGGTATGTTATGTATTTGATTCCAAAAATAATACCGAACAAAAGGTAAAAAGTTAGAAGTAGGGATATATTCAAAATGATTTACGATATTCAAAACTACTTCCTGTCCTTGACCATGCCATGTCAAAGGCACAGCACAACAAAAGCGCCAGCTGACTGACAGGAGCCATCTACCCCAAAGACCACAATTTGTTGACTGACACCTGACCATCAGGCTTTTGTTATCTAACAATCTAATGTTGATTCCAGTGACAGCGGCGCCGATTTGCCTCAATGATAAGCCGGAAATCATCATAAACGAACGAGCCACGCTTGTTGGGTGGGGGAAATTGTCCGGACAAAGCAACGTAGTAAGTATCAAAATACTTTTCATTAACGATACTCCAAATGTACGCTTTTAAGGTGAAATTTTAAAGATATGGACTCTTTAATAGTTCATAACCATATGCAGAACACTTGTCAAAAAAACTTTACCTACAATGATTACCTCAGCAAGAAGTATACCTACCTTTTTTTATGTAAACGAATGACGTGACGAGCCAGTCGTTCGCCTGGTGTTAAGCGTCACGGTCGCCCATTACAACATGCAGTGTCACTCAGAAATCTAAATTAAAGTTTCGCGTAACTCTGCGCACTGCGCACGTCATCCTGAGACATCACACAGTCTAAAACCCAGTAATTTCACTAGCTACAATGCCCTACCTAAATAAATACCTATGTTATTATGAGCATTCTTCAGATCTGATCTTGTCTTGTGCTTGAGACAAAGATTACATAACCTCTACGATAATGAGACGCCCAAAGGTGCACCAAGATTAATACGGTGCGGTATCCAATAAAGGGCAAAAACAAGGTAAAGGCCAGAACATTAAAAAAAATACATTGAGTATTAGACAGGGCTGAAACGCGGTGTTAACAGAAAGGAGGCCCATAACCAGCAGGAGTAAAATTGACCAACCATTGTCGTACTTTCATGATTCTATGGTTACAACGTTCAAAGCCATTATTCAGGTTCTACGGGGAATAGGTAACTCAGTATAGGTTTTTTAGTCAATGGTGTGTTGCTATGCTAGACTGCGCTTGCTCGATTATCTGATGGTGAAATCATAATGACACCAGGCATCTAAGCACTAAATTATACAACTACATCACTTTGAACTGGCATGATACCTGACTTAATTATTTTGACCTCGATTGTCAATGTTTGTTTGGATACAATATCAGTAAATTATAAAGCCTGACTCGGATTTGAAAGCCAACACACTAGGTGGACCGACGATAGTCTGGTGAAAACCGCGGGGAGCCGATGAGGCGAGCTGCCGCTCAAAGTGGCGCTCTCTGGGAGATGCCTATGTTTAGCAGTGGACGTCTTCAGAACTTTGATGATGATAATGATGATGATGATGAATGAGAGTATCATAGCAGATTAAACTGGGATTTGCAATCTGAATAAAATTGATGTTGTAGTGCCTACTGCATATATTTTCAAATAGCTAAACTAAATGGAGTTATGTTAGGTGGGCGTTAATAGGACTGAATAGCCCTAAAACCCATTTTTATTTTCCAACGTTTGGACCACGCTGCATAGGCCGTAGTCACGAGTAGACCTAAATCTAAATATCTCTCGACTATTGGTAGACTACCAAGACGGACTATCTAATTCTATACTTAGGCAGTCCTACATGTTACCTTAGTCACTACTTGCTTCCAGGTCAGCCGCCAACAACAGCTAGAAGTTCCACTGGTATCGATAGAGACGTGTGAGCGTATCTTCGGTGAGTCGGTGCCGGTGCATGAGGGACAACTGTGCGCGGGCGGGGAAGAAGGAAAAGACGCATGCTCGGGCTTTGGAGGAGCGCCTTTATTGGTCACTAGAGATGGACAGTTCATGCAGGTAAAATTGCAGCTGGAATTGTCCTTTTCCCGTAGAATATGAACGCATCTTTGGCGAGCCATGAGAAGCATCTTTGATGCAGGTGAGTATAGGTACCTACATAAAAAGTTTAGCATTACAGTAGTCATTAATATCGTTGGAGATTTGTGACTGATTATTCGTAATGTATTAGACGTGAGGCAGTTATGAAGTTGGAAACAGTTCTTCATCTTATTCATCCTTTGGTTTGGTTAGTTCACCTGAGATATCATCATCAACAGCTGGAAGACGTTCCACTGCTGTACATAGGTCTCCCTAATAAAACGCCACTTTGGACGCTTATCATAGGGGGGTTTGGCATAATCACCATGCTTGGCAGGCGTCTTGGTGATCGCAGAAGATTTTAATGTACCGAGGAGAATGCTGCTGCCAAATTTCCAGGATATTCCTTTAGCCGGCTCTTATGGCACCCACGGGAAGAGATGGGGTGGTCCTATTCTTATGCCGGGATCAAACAGTCAAGCCGGGACAACACAGCCCGAGATATACATATATACGTTCATAAATAAAATTAATAAACATACCTACCCATAAAACTACGTAAAATTAAATACAAATGAATGAAGATTTTTCAAAGTTTGGTTTTGTATTTGTACGCTTTCCACTTCAAACCCACTCGTGCGTGATTCTAACTTTTCCTTTACGTACCTACTTAAAATTTGTAAGTTAGACGACATTTAGATTTAGCTGCACAACCACCTTATTAATAAGTAGGATACTTCCGATCAGAATGACATTAACATGAAAAATTTACGTTATTTTCAGCTCGGGATCGTGTCCTTTGGATCGGAGAACTGTGGCAGCGAAGGAGTACCGAGCGTGTACACCAACATTGCGCACTACTACCGATGGATAGTTGAAAACTCGCCGTCCTAGGAATACCAAGTACAATCTGATGTCATTATAATGTTAAGCAGAAAATAAATGAAAGTCAATCGTAAAGTTATCTATATATATCTGTATCTATGTTCATGGCATATTACACCATTGGAGTCATAGGCTCGTATTACAGGATTACGCTCAGCCGCGAATCTCTGCTCAAGACATTTCATTCACAAAATGATCACATGGTGAATGAAATCTCTACTTGAGCATCAATCGACCACTCAGCATAATTCAGTAATATGGGCCATAGATCGGAGAAAACGAGATGATAATAGCTTTATAAGCTGCTTATTTTAACAAAAAGAATTCTCAAACCCATTTTTATGTTCAAAATTATGTACTTTTTCAGATCTGCTTCAGAGTAAAATAATGCCCTTTATCAGTTTTAATAATTGCGTCACAACCAGCGACGAAAAACCAGGCAAATTAATTTTCTTTTTATTACTTCATCATCATATACAGCCTCAAGACGTCCACTGCTGAACATAGGCTTTTTTTATTACTTCAAGTTATATTTTATCAGAGGCTGATTTGCTGCCAAAATAGCGCCAATCAAGAATGGCGGTTACACAGATAAGTAATTCTAATTACTATGTTAAAAAGCAATTCTTTAACCTCATCCCGTCGCACTTTTGTGACTGCCTTTTTCTCATGCAATCTCAGTACCTAGACCAACAAGAAGAAATCCAGCCCAAAGACGTCCATTGCTGAACATAAGCCTCCCCCATAAAACGCCACTTTGGACGCTTATCATAGGGAGGATTTGCCATAATCACCAGTCACTCCGCTTGGCAGGCGATCGCAGATTTTAATGTACAGAGGAAAATGCTGCTGCCCATTCCCTGGATATTCTCTTAGCCGGCACTTACGGCACCCACGGGAAGAGATGGGGTGGTCCTATTCGCAAATTGGGACTACATGGCCATTAACAAGAAAAAAATATGTGATCAAAATACTGTATTAACAAAATAACGTAGGTACCTACTAGGTATGTTTTGAAAACCGATAGTAACTAACTATGTAAAACATATTGCAAAGCCTTGTGGTTGTAATGGGTGGCGCAGAGCGAGGTATCCTTCAACAGTGAACAGAGGGTGCCGACGAGGTTCACTTGAGCGTGGTCTTGGATTTGCTGGTTAAATTGCTGAAAGTAAAATACAACAGAATCAATTAATAATCGATCACTAACATTACGGTTTAGTGACTGAGTCAAAAAGTAATGTCTACCCTACGGTAGGTGTGGTGAGGGATATATAGGTAAGCATGAGGTAACCCAATAGTGCCGCTATGTTAGGCCTTAAATTCAATGAGAACTGGGTCGCAAGTGAAACTATAACCTACCGGAATAGAGGCAGCGCTCATGAAGCAATAATACTTTAAGTGTGATAGTGTTGTGCTATTCGCTAGAAATCCACCACAATAGCATAGGTGTCATAATCCACCACGCTGGACAAGTGCTAGTTGGTGGTACCTTTGAGATGTTTTCTAGGTGGTAGGACTTTTCTGCAAAGTTCATCTAGGTAGTTACCACTGCTTTGCCAGTTATTCTACCGTCAAGCAGTAATGTGCAAGTACTATTGTGTTTCGGTTTAAACGGCAATGTAGCCAATGAAATTACTGGGCAAGTGAGGCTTTATGATCTGATCTCACAGTCTAGTAGGTAAACTTATTAGTAGACTGTGTGATGTCACAGGTCACAGGATGACGTGCGCAATGCAGTGTCGCGAAACTTTATAGAGTTCCGAGTGATACTGCAACTGTTATGGGCAGCCGTGACGCTTAACATCAGACCAGCGACTAGCTCGTTACGTCATTCGTTAACATAAAAAAAGACTTTTCTTCATGATGTTTTCCTTTACCGTTGAAACGTTATTGGTGCAGAGCCGAGAAGGGTTTAAACCTGGGTGCATCAGTTTTAACGTCGCAGGCGTTACCGCTAAGTTACCTACACTCGCTCTTCAAGCTATCTATCTAAGCTGACGTTGACATATGTAGTTCTAGATACAGATCCACTTACATTATTAATGGTGATCGTCGGTATAAACTTAGGGCTGATCATTTTGGTCGCGTGCTCTGAATTCAGCTGGAGCTCCGTGCCTTCATTAGAGTTCATGCATTGGTTGATCAAATCCAACGGGATGTTGGCGTTTTGTACACACTGGAAATGCAAAATGTTTTTTTTTTAAAACCGGTTGAAGCTGTCTCTTCTTTGGTCTCTACCGACCTTATAAGCATACCAATCAAGAAGAGCAGTAGTCTTTCAAGGCTAGTCGCCTATCTTACTCTTATTATCTTTATCTGACGGATGCAACCGTCAAAAGTAGAATAGGCCAACTAATAGTCCTTCACAATCTTTGCGTAAAATTTTGCGTACAGATTGCGATTAGAAGTAGTAGCAGTATTTAATACTATTTTCAAATCAAATCAAATCAAATCAAATTATTTATTTGCTAGAATATGAGTACATAATAAGATGTCAGAATAATAATATTTAGCTCTCTAATATTCCACCGTATTGGCATGCAAAACTAGTGAACCACAAGCAAGATTTAATTACATCAAGAATTTAAATTACATGAGTCATAATATCAATAATAATTAATTAAATTTAATAAATCATAACTATACAATAAATTCAGTAATATTAAAAATGTCAATTGGTAACATACACATTAAAATACTACTCAACAAACCGATACAATAGCAATAGAATACCCCAATTACAAGAACCTATCATTTAAATATTCCTTAATAGTATAATAACCCTTATTGACCAAAAATTCAAACAGCTTTCTTTTAAACAATTCAACATCTAAAGTTTCCAAAATATTATCATATATTTTATCATCCAAACACATAAACAAACGAATCAATTTTTACATATTTGGTCAGCGCCTGTCTCGTGAGCGTTCGCCACAATTTGACTATGATGTGGTTTGTAAACTGAAATCTAATTTTCATATTCATTCAGCATTGTTTATTGTATCTTTTGTATAAGTCAACGAACGAAAGATTTCGTTTTTCTATTGGTGGGATTTTAGCTTGGACGAAACATTTTAGTTTTTTAATATAAACATCGGTATCGGTGAACCATTTTACAGGTAGTACTTACAGTTTTTATTACACTTGCTACTAACTCTCTATTTTACCTAATTACACCTTGATTGACCTTTATTTTTATTTTATTTTTTCTGCAACCTTTTGGATTCGTTTGGGAATAAACCATTTTACCACAAGGTCGCAAATGGTTAATTTGTAGTCACATACTTTAAAGCCATAATTTTTAGTTTTGTAAGTTTTAAGGAATCTTTTTTTTTATTGTTTATAGGCAAAGCATTTGACCGCTGTCTCACCTGATGGAAAGTGATGACGCAGTCTACGATGGTGCACGCTTGCCTAGAAGATACCTGTTCACTCTCGACTTGAAGACACCCAGATCATAGTTAGCCGGAAACAAGGACGCCGGCAAGGTGTTCCACTCATTGGCTGTTTGCACTATAAAGTGCATAGCAAAACGCTTAGTGTGGGTTGATGGAATTTCAACCATATATGGAATAGAATAGAATAGAAGATCATTTATTCAACTTCACAATGCTTACACAATACACAATAAAAAATAACAAACAAGGAGCTTACTTAATTTTATGTTACTGTGCATATAACTATTAAAAGAAAAATGATTTTCGTGGTGAAGTTGAAAGGGCGTTCAGCTCAGCATAAATGTCATGCACCTTCCCTCGGTACCAGACGCTGATTTTCAGCTGAAACCCCGATATGGGTGCCGTGGTTATCTTAAAATTGATCTTTTACGGGGTAATGGCATTACTTCAGCAGTCATACATTCAGCAGTCTAAAGTCTTACCTTCAAGTCCCCGGCAGTGCTGGCCATAGTCATCATCTCACACGACACGTAAGATACCTTCTCGAAGTCTGGCTTGCCCTGCATGTAACGTAGTGCACAATCTTGCACCATATTGCCTAGACATTCTGTCGCGCCGTGCTGGCATTGAAAACTGTGGTACCCATTGTATTTACTCTGGAAAACAAACATAATTCACTGTCAACTATAGGTATAAGGTATTCCAGAAAATGGTATCGGGTGGCAAAGTGCGGTTAATTTTATTCAAGTTGTTTGAAAATCACCTTGAGATACGTTTATAGGTACCTACTTCTACATAGAAATAGAGTTTTTTTGTATTGGCAAGAAAATTAATAGCGTACCAGTGGAATGTCCACCAGAACTCTTTTATGTGTTGTGGTACGATTTCACCGCGTAATAATCTCATTCTAAATAATTTTCTGCGAACTCTTAACACAGCACTGACCGCGTGAACGTCGTACGGTGCCACATAAGGCACCAAATTTCGCGAATGTACTGGCCTTCTATAGGTACTTACTTACCTGTAGAACTCCAGTATTTATTCTAAGGGAGTTAGTAATATTATTTTTTTTGCATCGTTAGTGCTTTATAATCTTCGTTTATACCATACAAGGATCTTTGGGAAATACCCTAATAGGTTTGATGATGCGCGAAATATCCTACATTGGACAGTGGACTCAAAAAGCCTTATTTTCAAACATAGATCCTATCACATCAAGTTTAGGCCAATAATATTGTGGTTTGCATTTGTCCCCGTTCATTTACCTTTAAGTCGTAGTAACGAAGTAACCATTATCATGTACGAGTATTGCCTACACTAAGCCTAGAATAATTACATATTAATAGACACGCTATTATCAGCCATCCACAATAGTCACATGAGTAATACTTACCTACTTAATTCGTTTTCACTTCGACTTCGAATATCTCAAAATGGTGTTGCCATCGAACTAAGTCACAAGTAAATAATACTGTAGAGAGTGGTACCTAATAAGTAAGTAGGTATATAAACCAGTAAAGTATCAAGGTGATCATGGAAATCCTGTTTGAGGAGAAAGTCAACAGACAAGCTCTCCTGGCCTTTCTACTTGGTTATTATTAGTCGGAGGGTATTTGACTGCAATAATGTTGAAATACATTTTAGAATACAATATAACATCCATACACAGAACTAACATCGATGTTCATCACACAAATGTTTGTCCCGGGTGGGAATCGAACCCACAACCTATAGTTCAGAAGGTAGAGCTATCAAGCCAGTCAGGTTTGTCTCATAGTAAGTCTCCCATTACTAAGCTGTGGTAGCTCTACATACAAACTCCAGTAGGGTTAGCACGGCGGGTAGACAAAACTGTCTTTCCCCTGTTTTACTCCAAGCAAGTATGAAGAAAGTGACGTAAACCGGGGAAAGACAATTTTGTCTACCGTCCGTGCTAACTCAGCAGGCATGTGACGTCACAGCGTCATACTCTCCATTTTGGAGAAAGGGACAGGCGACGTCCCCTCCAGAAACTTTAAAGGCGTATTCTCCGTGATGTAATAACCGATTTTACTTATTTTTTCAATTATTTACTATTTTAAGAAAATAGTATTTACTCGTTGATTTTTAGTAGTTTAGTCAAATAGCCTACTAAAAACTCACATGCGCTTTTCCAAACGGCACCAGATGTAACATCAGGTGATCTTTCAGCAGGTTCGTGGCTGGGACCAGCTGTTCCAATATGAATTTTTTGCTGTCTGGGCATTTACTCTCGTAGTACACAGTTAGTAGTAGCTGAAAGGTCAATATAATTAGGTACACGACTGCCTACCTATATGGTACACATAAAAGTATTTTTTTTAAAAAAACTTCTATGCAGGATGCATTTTAATTCATTAGCATAAATTGAGTACATGATGGTACTTCATTTATAGATGAATTATTAAAGGTAAAGAGTGCAAATGAAAATATTTTTCGTTGAAAATTATGAGGATTGCCGCGGCGCCTAACGTAGTTCACACGAATGACTTTGATACAGTTAAAAGGTATTTTTATTCCGTTTTTTGGAGTTATTATCAATACCAAATCAGAGATTTGAGAGGGGGAGAAAAATCTATGGAGAAGAGATGGAGAAAGAGCGAAAAGTGTGTACATCAGTAAGTACAAATTATAGTGGGACGGTGGATAGCAAGGGAAGGGGACGAATTACTCAGCCCGTGCGAAGCCGGGGTGGGTCATATATAGCTATATATTAACAATTATTATACCATATAAATAAATAAATTAGGGAGAGCTCGAAGTCGCGCAACGTTCTATGGAGAGAGCTATGCTCGGTGTTTCCCTGCGAGATAAGCTCCGGAATGAGGAGATCCGCAGGAGAACTAAGGTGACCGATATATATCGGCTTGCTTATTCTAAGAGCTATATAGCTCTTAGAATAAGCAAGTTGAAATGGCAATGGGCAGGCAACATGGCTCGTGGAACTAAAAACCGATGGGGAAGAAAGGTTCTCGAGTGGCAACCACGAACCGGAAGACGCAGCGTAGGTATATAGGCCGGCCCCCAACTTAGGTGGACTGACGATCTGGTGCAAACCGCGGCGAGCAGATATACATAGTTGCAGGAGGCGAGCAGCAACTCAAAGTGGCGCTCTCTGGGGGAGGCCTATTTTCAGCAGTGGACGTCTTCAGGCTGTTGTTGATGCTGATGAGGGTACAATAGTATTTTATTTAACCTAAAATTTTAAATAGGACCCCTAATATACCACTTCAAGACGAAACAACTTTCGCTGCTCCAAATTATAAAACTTGTTGGCCTCTAGGTACATTGTACCTACTTATGATAAGGCCTATCAGTTATATATTCTATCAGTTTTATTTACGAATACATATATTATGTACCTACTGGAACCATAAATTATGTATGTATACTTCTATTATATTGTAGTAATTACAAAATCATCATTAACAGCCTGAACACGTCCACTGCTGAACATAGGCCCCACAGAGCGCCACTTTGTGTGGCTACTTGCCTCCTGCATCCATCGGCTCCCGCGGGTATCACCAGGTCGTCGATCCACATAGGTAACAAAAAATTACCAAAAATAGTCCTATTGAAATCACAAAATATGATTTAAGTACCTACAGGTACACATGGCACCTACATAAAATCGGCAAAATACACGGCACAAATCACAATACAAAAACAACATCTTTCAAACAGAATGTAAAAAAATGCATAGCTATATTACATATTTTAGGTAATCTAATCATAGATATCATCTGGCGGGAGACCAGCTTGCAGTCGTCTAAGTAAATGAAACGTAAAGGTAAAGCCTTAAAAGTGAATTTTAAATAGTTAATAATCTAGGTAAATGACACAAAAATATGTAAATGATGAGCTCAAAGCCGTTCAAATTTTCCGGCCGTTTTGATATGTTAATTTGTTTTCACAAACGTCATTGGAGCAATATAAATAAACTCAACAACAATTGATCCTGCTCGTCAAGTACACTCCACCACAACTTAAATTTTCACGGTAAAATTGTAAACACAGTTTGAAATCATCAAAGTAAAAATTACAAGTTTGGTTTCGGTTTTATTTACTTAGTAGTTGTAGGTACCTACTTATTCACGCCTATCTTTTCTGATTTTATTTCAATTTTAGTAGAACTCAAAGTAAACAAAAGTGAATGAGACTAAATATATTTAGATGGTTCCGCTAAAATGATTATTTTAGATTTCTATATGTAAGTACCTACTTGTACTTACTTAGGTAACTTAAATAAAAAAATTTTGTTTAATTTTAATAATTGTGCCACCCTCGTTAACATTTATGTAGAGCACAGATGTAGAGTCTATTCAAAATCAACTAAAATCTCGTAATAAGTCGTCTTAAAGGCGCTCATGCGGAATAGTATTTTCTGTATGGGCCCTATAATCTACAACAAAATACCCAAATCTATTAGAGAGCTAAACGCGAACATATTTAAAATTAAGCTTAAAACTATTCTAGCAGAAAAATGCTATTACAAAGTAAACGATTTTCTTAATGATAAGCAATTGAAATAAGTCTTTGTTCGTTGGTTTTATTTTATTATTGACTGCCATTATGTCGTGTGTTTAATTGAATTTTTATTTATATTCATTATTTATTATATTTTATTATGTGTTATTTATTTGTATGTTTTGATACTTGTTTGCATGTGACATTGAATATTTAATTAGTGACTATTTTAAAATTTGGCACCTCTCACCATTTGTATGCCTACTTGGGCAAAACATGTAGAACTTTTTTTTTTGTAACATCTGCATGCATTATGTTTGTAACGAACCACATGTTTATACAAATAAAGAATCTTTATCAATTTTTATTTTTTGTTTTTTTTTTTTTTATTTTATTTTATTTTTTTTTTTCTTTATTTTTTTGGTTTTGTTTTTTTTTTTTTTTTTATCTTTAAAAAATATCTTTTTTTTTTTTTTATCTTATTAAAAGGACCTATGGTACTTGTTATAGTCAGTGAATTTTAATTATTTATTTTGGAACCTTACGGTTTATTTAGTAGGTACCTACGTTGGCATATGTATGGTCTATCATAATGGATCATAGGCACTTAGGTAAGTTACCTATGTAGGTAAATAATCATTTTACAGAGTAACATATAAATTCTACTCAAATCCAGGGTCACGAATACAAAAGAACACTAATTTACCTCTATTATTTATAAACATCTGCTATTTCTGAAAAGCGTTAATTTCCAAACCAAACTTACGTAGTTACCTATACTTACAAGTGTAAATTCAACCAATCACTACGTGCTACTACGACTATACAAATAAATAATTGTATCTTTAAAATTAAATATATATTAATGATCACTTGTCTATACCCATAAAAGCCACAGATCCTTACCTTTTCTGGAACATTACTTCTTCCGTTCTGGCAAAACGCCAGAACCACAACGAGTAAAAATAAACTTTTCATATTGTCCAATCAATACTGTCTGTTGTATTTTACGGTAAAATAATTTATGTTAGTCCATTTACAGTTACTGTCTTCACATGTCGAGCTGTATGTGCAAACTGACTGTGTACATTATTTTGTGCAAATGTTTGTGAACGGTATTTAGAGGCTCGCTCACTGGCTTTCGCACTTGAGAGTTTTGCGGGGATTTTACTTGTGGATTGTATCTTACTGGCTATTTAAACCGCTTGATCGCATTTTAGTAACTTTTACAAGTCTCTATCACAGTTTTGTAAGTGAGTTGAAGTGCTTCCCGTACTTTTAGTTAGATATTTGCATTCCTCTGCATAGTCATTAGGCCCTCTGATCTTTTATACCGCTAACTGACCATGAACTATTCTCACATGATCAACGTTGCTTAGATAACACTGACTTTTTTTGTAAAAGCTTCGAGTGTATCAAAGACCTCGGGTGCGTGACTGTATCGTGATAGTGCTAAGCAAACTGAAATATAGATAAGTACCTATAGATAGGTAAGATTGACATTAATAAATAGATAAAATAAGTTAGGTAAGTAATTGTTTGAATGTTCCATTGTATTAAGATGCGCTCATTTTATTGTCAGTCGTGATATTAATATTATGCTTCTGACATTGAGGGTATTATTAATTTAATACCTATTGACTGCTTTATTTATGGGAAATGTTTACAGACACAAATGAATATGATATTTAATACATTTAACTTTATTGTTTCATTGGTTATAAGTACCTTAAATGCTTCAACCGTGAAAGACATAAACGAACAATAAAATAAATAAATAAAGAATAAGTAGGCTTATATTATGACGTAGCAAGGTAGGTATATAAGTATTATGTACTTAGGTCTGTTATATTGGTCCTCATCTTATCCTCATGCATTTACTCTTTTAGCAGTAAGAGAGTTTGACAGTAGAGGGACCACTTTGTCTTTATCTAAGTATGTACCTACCTGTAGTCTAGAGTCAGTAAAGAGAATAGTAAGATCAGTATTTCCCAGTCATCACGGAGTGGATTTTGCAATGATAAGTAAGTTAATTAGTTCTTAACATTACCTAGCAACCAGCGGTATGATTGTAGGAATTGTGCAATGCTTATTTTTAGGTAATTATACCTACTATCTACTTCAATCTTATCATCAATAGCCTGAAGACGTCCACTGCTGAACATAGGCGTTCCATAAAGAGCGCCACCTACTCGCCTCCTGCGTCCATCGGCTCCCCGCGGTTTTCACCAGATCGGTGGATCGTCGGTCCACCTAGTGGGGAACCGGCCTACGCTGTGTCTTCCGGTTTGTGGTCGCCACTCGACGCCTTTACTTCAATCTATATTTACTTTACTCATATAGGAAGGTTTTAATTTACCTTCCAGTAGCCGTGATTTTTAGTCCATTCAGTGTCATTAAAAATAACTTGGTGGGTTGGCTTTTGAGCTACAGCTCTAAAATTGAGTTTATTTTTATTTATTGTAAATCCTGAGGATTATTGGTCAATGGTCAGTCTCAGTACTTACCTTGTGATCTATCATGTCGGTGTAGGTAATGATGAGATACAATCTGGTTAATGGTTCAATCCAACATAAACATAGGTAGGTATATTTACATGTACCTGTAGACACATTATTTCTTCAAGATATCGTAATAATAGTGGAGTACAGTAGGTAAATGATTGTAAAAGATAGTATAAGTATCCAATATGGTTGTAACAGGTATATTGCGTAGCCTATCAATAAAAGAATTATAATAAAATAAACTATTTCCATTTAATTTTTGAAGACATTGTGTCGTTGTGTTGGAGTTTGTTTTGTCAAAGATTTCAGTTTATAAAAAGGTACTCTGTGATGTCAACTATGAATTTGCCAATATATGTCAACTTGTATGATTAACACGATTAATGATTAATAACACAGATTAAGTAATAAGTAAACACAGATTAGCTCAGATTAGAGAATAAACAATCCTACATATTTTTCCTCTCTCTGTGATACCGACAACTGCCACTTATAAAAAAATAAGTTTACTTAACTTATCTTAAGGTAGAACGTTACACTAGCGTGGCAAATTCAAATTTTCTTGCGTTCTTTTGCCAATAATAGCTTAACTACTCAACGTGGTTACATGAAAACTGATTTTGCGCAAATAAATAGAATGTATCAATAAATTACAATTAAAAGTATCACCTACATATTATTGGTTTAGCGACAAATGGCAATAGACTGAAAAACTAAGACGAAATTTGTTTATTGCCATTTGTCGCTAAACCAATGATATCTAGGAGGTACTTTTAACCTTAATTTGTTGATACATTCTATTTCTTTACGTTAAATCAGTTTTAATGTAATCACGTTTAGTAAATAAGCTATTTATTGGCAAAAGAACGCAAGAAAATTTGAATTTGCCGCGCTAGTGAAACGTTCTAGCTTAAGATAAGTTAAGTAAACTTATTTTTTTATAAGTGGCAGTTGTCGGTATCACAGAGAGAGGAAAAATATGTAGGATTGTTTATTCTCTAATCTGTGCTTATCGGTGTTTACTTATTACTTAATCTGTGTTGTTAATCATTAATCGTGTTAATCATACAAGTTGACATATAATATGTATATATTTTTTTTTTTTTTTTTTTTTTTCGTTTTTTTTTGTATACCTACATAAATTTTTACTTGGTTTGAGACTTTTATGTTGCTGAAACTTGGCAACCACACCAAAATCACCGTTGTTAAAGACATAGCGAACAATACGGAGCCAAAGTGTTCTTCACAACAAGGTTATCGCTTATCATCTAAAATCACTGACCTCTATTAGGTATACTAACACGCGAACTTGTATAATAGAGATCAGTGTCTAAAATCCAATTAATTGATTTATGTCTATGTCTGAAAGAATTGTCTATCCAATATTCATGCTCATCTTTTCCAACCTTTTATTCTTCTCAACATATTGATCGAACACCGAACATAAAGGCTTTCTTGATCCGACTGTAGTTCCTTCAGTGGTGTATCTTCTTGCTACAGTAGAGTGTTCTTCTTGTTTGTTTGTCTGCATGTTAGATACGGAGCGCGGGTATAGAGTACTGACTTCTTCTTCGAAATTGTGGATTTGAGATTCCGGTCGTGATGTTTGAGGGACGTAGTTGTCCCTTGATTCTGTTCGGAAGGTTCTGAAATAGATAATAATACATTTGTCAGATATGTTTACTATATCAATTTTCATCATCATCATCAACAGCCTGAAGATGTTCACTGCTGAACATAGGCATCCCCCAGAGCGCGCCACCTTAAGCGGCTGCTCGCCTCCTGCATCCATCGGCTCCCCGCGGCTTTCACCAGATCGTCGGTCCCCCGAGTGGGGAGCCGGCCTACACTGCGTCTTCCGGTTCGAGGTCGCCACTCGAGAACTTTTCTTCCCCATCGGTAGTCAGTTCTATGATTTCAATTTTATTAATGGCTAAATTCTTTAAGACGAAGCTGCTAAGGATCTTATTAATAATTCAGAGGCCTTAAATTAGGGCACAGTTTTGGATGTCATCTTACCCTGGTACCCATTTTAGCTTATTGTGAGTCCGTATTTCTCTGGAGTCTTCTTTAAATTTCTCTCTGTCATACATTGACTTTGGTTTTGTTACAGGTAACCGCCATTCACCAATTTGCGGTTTTGGTGTTCGGATCTGCGTAATTCACATATAATATGTAATTAAGTACCTTCGTAGGTAGGTATTATAGAAATTTGGATCTTAACATACTAAAATTAAAATATTTACCCAAGGTATATCTTTGTAGGTATAATACGTCACAACATCCTTCGAGTTTGATATCTTTTCCAGCTTGTCAGCAGTATATGGTCTGTGATGCAACCTGCTTGTTGTCAAATACGGGTCTAAGTATTTCACATAACCATCATGTGTCGTGTCTAGCGGTTCTAACTCTCTCTGCCAGCTCGGTTCTGTTGGCTTATATACAGGGGGCAATTGAATTCATTTGCATAAATTAAGTACATCATTTTTATTGATATTTATTATAAAAGAGTGGGTATAGAGTGCAATGAAAATATTTTTTATTGCCGCGGCAATCTTCATAAGATTGCTGCGGCGCCGAACGTAAATGACACTAATGATTTTGATAATTTTAAAATCTTTTTTACATTGTATTTAGGTAGATAATAATTAAAAACAGTATACATACATACTTAATCATTTTAATTTAATTTTGTTCCTAGTACTTACTGTGGCAGTTGATTCAGTAAGCTATCCCATTTTTGGAGCTATCATCAATACCGAGACGCGTGATATTTTATAAATTTTGGTCCACACGTGACCAGTGTCAGGAGTACTTAGGGTACCTACCTAGTTTCAAAGCATGCTAATGAATTCAATTACGCCCAGTACAAGTATTATAATATCTATACATGGTTATCTGGCTCTATGAACAGTAAAAGCTTTGAGTAAAAGGTTCGTATTGAATCCCATTTTCCCTTTACATTAGGACCTCGTTAGGCTACGTCGCTAACAAACTCTTTGTACTTACTGGGTTTATAAATAGAGTAGCCGGGTGACGAAATTGATCCTTATCGGTGACCAGCCTAGATGGAGTTGTTGGCGGGGTGTAGGCGCGTCGCATTTCAGTAGTTCCATGGGCATGCAACTGTGGTACTCTGTCTGAAACCTACAATGGTAAAATTACGTCCAATAAACATTCTGAAGTCACTTAATCCAATTCTCGCTAAGATTTCATGGTGTAAGAAAGTACGGCTGGCGTCCACAGGAGTTATATGTAGATGGGATGTGACCTATATTATGGACCTACGTGACGTGATCCATACGCTATAGCTACGATAAAACTTTGCTGGCAACACAAATGAAGCCACTTCTTATCCTGTCCAAGGGAAGAGAGAAGTTAGAATGAAAAAGATAAGGGAAAAGGACAAATGAGAGACATGACACTTCATACTGTGATTTCAAACTGCTGAGCTGAGTTATACTCATAGGTCATCTGATACTGGTCCTGTGATCCTGATAGTTATTGATACTGATACTGAGACTGATTTTGATACTGATACTGGGGCTGAGACTACGACTAATACTGATATTTAACTGATACTGTTACTGATCCTAAGTCTATGGTTCTGTCACCTACGTAACTCACCTTTCTACTTGGAGGATAAATGTATTCATTGTCAAGGCAGGAGGTGTGTTTATTGGATCTCTTGGATTCTGGAAGTTTGAAGTCATAGTCTTCGGTGGTTTGAGAGCGAGTCAGTTGTTTTGTGACGTTATAATCGCGAAGATATTCTTTTAGCTGTTCGACTGGTTCTTTCTGCAAATGTTTACGACGGGAAATGTTTTTTTAATTAGATAAAAAAGGATAGGTATTATCTTTATATGTATATGGATATCGTTATTGCTACGACTCAAATTTACGCACCTTCATGGGTTTAGAAATCACGCGTTCAACGAAAGAATAGGTACAAGTGATATTTCACTATACCCTCCCTCCCCCCTGGTGATGTTTGCTGATTTTTTCTGAACTACCTCCCCCCCCTGTCGAATCTCATGTGATATATGGACGATGCCTTACGTTTATCCTGCGTTTGCGTTATCTACCTGCGAGCACGCTCACTTAGTTCCGCACATTGCCGCTACGCGTCGCCCTGCGGCGCCCCGCCATCCTATACTATTATATATTATTACAACCACATTACGTTTACTCTGCGTTGTCTTCCTACGAGCACGCCCACTTAGTTCCGCACATTGCCGCTACACGTCGCCCTGCGGCGCCCCGTCATTCTACACTACTAATAACAGTGTTGCCGTTTCATAAATATAAAAGTCCCCAGACAGATATGAAAAAGTCGCTAGATTTACAAAAAATATCACTTTAAAAATCCGCTAGAAGTCGCTAGATTATCATTAAAGATTTCTGGGCTGTAAATAATAACATAATAATGTAAATATGTTATCTTCTTCATCTTCTCGTATAGGTTGGCAAGTGGTCAGTTTGGCGGCAGAATTTTTAGGCCGCCCAAATTCTTCTGACTTGGCTTAACGACTATTGTCTTAAGACAACAGCCGGGACCGACGGCTTAACGTGCCCTCCGAAGGACGGTAGCGCTCAATTGTAAATACGACTTTTAGCTGTAGCGGTCACCCGTCAAAGTAGTGACTGCAGCGAACGTTGCTTAACTTTACCGATCGGTTAGAAACGGCTAGTCGTGCTTCGCTATGAGCGCTACGCTAATATGTTCTATTTCACGGTGATGAATGATAGAATGAAAGAAAAAGCTAGCGATCTGATTATCGTACGAAAGTGTGAGAAACATCAAACCTCGAGCATGTCATTATAATAAGGGATTTCCCGTGAATTGAACGCCGCCAATAGTACATACTCATAATGTAGCCAGTTACAATGTTTGACTTTGACTGACACAACCTGCCATAAATTAAAAATATTATTTGGGCAAGTAAGTTGAACGCACGTTGAACGTATATTCTTAGGTCATTATATAAATATTATAGACATCAAAAAAGTCGCTAAATGTCGTTAGATTATTTTTCTGGGGTCTAAAATGAAAAAAAAGTCGCTGAAGACTTTTAAAATCCGCTAGATCTAGCGACAAAGTCGCTAAAACGGCATCACTGACTAATAAATATTACAACCACATTACGTTTACTCTGCGTTGTCTTCCTACGAGCACGCCCACTTAGTTCCGCACATTGCCGCTACACGTCGCCCTGCGGCGCCCCGTCATTCTACACTACTAATAAATATTACAACCACATTACGTTTACTCTGCATTGTCTGTCTACGAGCACGCTCACTTAGTTCCGCACATTGCCGCTACGCGTCGCTCTGCGGCGAGACAACAATTCCTGAATCGCGGTGACAAGATTCTCCGGAGCTACATAAACAGTTTCGCAGTGAGCAAGTGAAAGCATACTTACCTGGCGTAGGGGACACCGTGATCAAGAAGGCGGTTCCCCCAGAGCGAGGCCCTGCCATTGCACTGCGGCAGGGTTGACCTCTGCGATTATCCCTAATGTGGATAACTCGGACGCGTTATTATTGGTAGTGGGGACTGCGTACGCGCCGTCCCCCCATAAAATATCTTCTGAAATATAAGTCCAAGAAAGAGCTGACGCGTCACTAAAGAAGAGATGAGAGTTGAGAAGTAATTTGTACTGGTACAAACAAATCTCTATCAATAGTAATTTGAAGTAACGAGAAATAGGGTACTCGACTCAAATTACTGTAATCGTTACTTTACTCGTTACTTTTAGTACTAACACTAACCACTTTGAAACTTACCGTAACCACGTAAAGTATCGCATCAATTCGTATCCTCATCATCATCATCATTAACAGCCTGAAGACGTCCACTGCTGAACATAGGCCTCCCCCAGAGCGCGCCTTCTTGAGCGGCTGCTCGCCTCCTGCATCCATCGGCTCCCCACGGCTTTCACCAGATCGTCGGTCCACCGAGTAGGGGGCCCGAAAATAGCCCGTCCGATTTATCCACATTCTATTTTTGTTAGTGGGGAATACGCGCGCGCCGTCCCCCCATAACAAAGGAATGGTATTACGCTCCACGAAAGATGCGACTTGACAAGTTGACATATCACGTTGTAGAGCTGTAAGTGTAAAAGTAACAAAAGTAAAAGTACACATTACCCATATGTACTCGTTACTTTATCAATCAGCACTCATTACTAAACCGTTCGTTCCCCCACCATTTTGCGTTAGGTATCTGTAGATTTTTCTATTCCCTAGTACCTACAGCTGCAGCTACTCGACATTAGAACAAAACTATTTTCATTTTTGTCTGTCTGTCTGTCTGTCTGTCTGTCTGTGTGTATCTAAGCTGAGCATCACGCTGAAACAACTGAATGGATTCAAATGAAACTTGACATGATTTGAGTTCACATTAATACGAGGTAGGACGTAGGATACTTTTCATCCTGAAATTCAGCACGGTTCCCTCAGGAGAAGGGATGAAAGTTAAAATGTGTATTTAGGTGTAATTCATTAACGCGTGGTCCAATTTTATTAATTCTTTTTTCGTTGGAAAGGGGGTACCTACTTTAAATATTGGTCCCGTAAATATTTCAAGGTTGTCGGCTTTGTATTTCTTATTCTTATACTTACTCTATTCCACAACACCTCCGGTTGTGGTCTCCAAAGTCTTCCAGTGGTCTCGCTGGATACTCCAGTTGTTGGGTACTTCCGCACTGGATAGGTTAAGTGTACATGGTCCCAAATCGTTCTGTTCAGCTTCTTGGGGTAGTTTGCTTGCATTTCACTTAGCAAGGGCCTATGTATTTACCTAGGGAAACTATGTAGATATATACTTGTTTTAATTTAAACGAAGAGGCTGATATTACAGCTCTTTATTTACTTATAACTTAGAAAATAGCTTGGTAACTGTTGCTTAGCAATTTAGTATTCCTCCTCGTATTCTGATTATTAGATCGATGATATTACTGCATGGTTCCATTCCATGGTATTCTGTTTACCTAGTTCCAAGGGTTTAGTTGGAATAGGTACCTACCTAACTCAAAACCGCACAAAAGAGAAAAGCCTTTTTATTTGGAGACTTTTTTTGTGAGTAAACGTCTGTTCCCGATATCTGCCACTTATAGGTACAGGATGCAATTTAATTCACTAGCATATTTAAGTACATAATAGTACATCATTTATTGATGATTATTAAACAATAAAGAGTGCAAATGAAAATATTTTTTATTGAATAGGTATTATGAAGATCGCCGCGGCGCCTAAAGTAGTTGGCACGAATGATTTCGTTACTTATAAAAGCTTTTTACCTTATAAAAAACAGCCCCTACTTCATTATTTTAATTTAATTCTGTACTGTAGCATTTTATTGAGTAATTTATCCTAATTTTTGGAGTTATTATAAATACTAAATCGATGCGTTAGATTTCAAAAATTGTGGTCCATACGTGACCGGTTTCTTTTTTTTTTAGAATAGAATAAACTTTATTGTATAAAAACTGTGTACATGCAAAGGTCTTAAACTATAAAAATTGTCACTAACAGTATTATCCATTCCGGACGTACAATAGAAGTGGACCGATACCAATTAGTATTTATAGTAACGAAATGGCTATAAAACCAAGTATTTATTTACAATAGGAATAATGCTAGGGAGCATAAAAATCTCTATGTGTAAAATTTGCGTACTTAAAACATTGTCTTTTATTGTTCTACCTACCTAATCACCATCACTATCAAAGTATTCGTTTACATTGTAGTGAGCCTTACCTAACAACCACTCTTTGAGACCATTTTTAAATTGGTTACCATTGAGAGACTTTAAATTTGGAGTTAGATGATTATAAATTCTTACGGCACACTTTCAGGAGTAGGTAGGTTCAAAGGCCTACCTAGACCTAGTTTCAAAGGATGCTAATGAATTCAACTACACCCAGTAGAGTGTCTCGTCCATTCCCAGTAGTTCAATTATTAGTTCCATCAAAGACCATTCCATTGGTTACAAGCAAGTGGGACTTTTGTCTCATTAGTTTAATTAACTGCTTTCCTAAATATCTCTAACACAATGCTATTTTTTTTTTCTTATAGTTTGGCTCCACACATAGTGCATTTAGCCAGTGTCAAGTATTGTAGTTTTTCATCGTATTATGAAATATTTCATGTAAAGTCAAGTCTTAGTCACAGTCAGTCAGGGTAGTCATAGTCCAGTCTAAGTCAGGTAGTCATAATCCAGTCTAAGTCATGCCCTAGTTAAGTAGTGGCAACTTTACTAGAGGCTTCTATGGAATTTTGGAAGCAACACGAAATACCACGTTTCACTACATTATATCACTTGCCCACACTTATACTCGTAATTCAGCACTTAATGCGTAAAATGCCACTAATTTTAAACATTAACACTAGAAAAAGCATAAGTTTTGTGAAATAATACAATGCAACGACGTGAACTTTTTCACGTTCCCGCCAAAACTCCTGCTATTTTTTGTGATAGTTATAAATCTAACCATAGACACTAAACAAGTTCAATATAACTACAGGTAAGGGTAAGTACTATCCAGATACTAGGTACCCAATATGACCACGGGTGTTGTTTGTGGTACGTATGTAATGAAAAAAACTTACTTTTCTGAACAACTACAAAAATATATATAATAAGAATTATAACTATTCTAAGACTATAGACTTGGAATAAAAATCTAGAACAAAATAATATGGAGTAGGGACTGATCTGTCTTACCTAGTTAAGAGAGATCAAAATGACTGATCACTGCTTACTTCATCAACCGGTTCCACCACTAGATACATAATACCATTTTTCTCCAAACTGATCCTCTGGCAGATTCACTTGGATATTTTGTCCACATAATATATCTCCTGGGGGTACCTAGCGCTACTGAACTAACGAGCAGTCTCAAATAGTACAGTCAATGAATGCAGGGAACGGAGAAATTATTCTGCTCTGTGATTTATGTTATTTGTTCTACGTAGGTAGGTATAATAATACAAAACGTTTGTTTGGTAAAAATTTCTTTATTCCTCACAAATGACTGAACATGTTATAAAAACATACGCGTTACACAACTAACGTTAATAGGTACGATAATGCAATAAATACAAAACTGTGTGCGCCCCGTTCACAACACACCTCAGTTTACTCGAGTTAGGCCTATTTCAATACAAGCTAGTAACAATAAATTTAATGTTAACAAAATTACGGTTTATTATGAAGTGCATATTTGCAGGAAGAATAATTAACTGTTGAATTACTTGTCGTTTTTAGATACCGTTTATTTTGCGAGTATCTTCTACCTAGGTACTTAGGTATACAGGTACTAAGGAATGGTAGAAGAGTATGGATTTAGTAGCAAAGTTATGGCTTTTTCAGTAATGTTTCGAAATTACAAGCAGTTCGTCTCTTTTCCGAGTCGAAAGTGTAGTGAAATAATAACTGTCTAGTTAGGTACATAATAATACTTTTAAACTATAGGCTAAGTAAATTAGGTAAGTATAAATGACAGACAAGCTACGACGACGAGTAACAAATCGATAAAAAAAACATTTCTTCATACAAATGATGCATGCGACTGGAGTTTAAATACTTTCGTTAAATTTTCTCGGCTATTTAAAAAGTTCGTACTTATTTAAAAATATCAGACTTAAAATTACACATAAATAAATTATATTAAAACGCTTCTACCAATATACAAAATCATTAAAAAACTTACAGCATACTAATACGATACATCACAGTTCATAAACAATTTTAGTATTAGGTAAGTTACAATACCTATACTTTAAAAGTAAATTTAAATTTTAGCACTAGATTAAATGAAAATACTTAAGATGTAACTAAAACAACAATTTGGTGAGTAATCCATGTACGTTTACAAATTTAGGAACAACACAAACGCACACTGAGAAACGGGACTTCCTTTTAAAGGCAACCGTTTTGTTATCTTAACATCTAGTAAGAAATGTCACAACGTACAACAGTATGGATGCGTAGAAGTTTAATTTGACACAAACACATAAGTATTGCCTACGCGAGAACAGTCGTATAGCGTTCTTAGGCCCAATTTTGAAGGCTTTATTTGACAGCCCTTAACATACTGAAAATATATCCGTCTCTTACATTGCCGTCTATTTGACAAGAACAGCAACAGTTTTAGATCTGTGACTAAAGCCTTTAAAATTGGCCCCATTGTACCTTTTAACCATTCATATTAAACGCTGTACTTACGTAAATTTGTAGTTAGGTACAGTGTATACCTAACGTACCTTAGAAAGCGAGCACGGCACTAATTACCACACGGGCTGCTAATGAATGGAATTCGTAGACATCCGATGTCTAAAAAGTCTCGAACTGCTATAAGAACAAATCAATTTAATCACATTATGTTAAATTAATGTTAAAATCTGCTTAGAACTCCATAAACTATAACAGCAAACGGCATCATTCGGTATAGTTTTTCGTGATGAATTTATTTACAGGTAGACCGACGAAAGTTTGAAATATTTGTGTTTCTACTACTTTGACATATTTACTTAAAAAATTGGTAGGCTAACCTAAACATTTTTTCCGAGCATACAAATATTAGTGTGTTTAATGTTTATGTCAAATCAAGTTGCGTCTACGCAGTCCTTACTGTTAATAGTGTGTAGCTACATGTACGGCAAATATTCAAACATACATCACATTCCACACAAAAAAGACGCACACATTATACAAAATTTACAAAAAGGAGTGAAAACTCCGAAACGATCAGTCAGACTACATTTTCATTTATAAAAAAGTTACTAAATATTGAGTAAAAAAGCTACGTTACATGACATACGCTTGAAATAGTAGCAATGTTTAAAAATACTGCTTAAATTTTAAGCTAATGAAAAAGATAGCACTTAGAAAAACGGGAAGTATCTTAGAAAATATCACTTTATTTATTGTAATTGTGATAAAAATATAGCTATTTTCCGTCGTAGTTTGTTAATACCGTGATTAGTTGATAATGAGCAGGATAGACAACCTTCATTTGTTCTAATTGAGATTAATTGGAACTACGGTTTTAGGTAACTTCGATTGCATTATGATAAAAAAACGGCCAGAGAAAGACAGGAAAAGTTTACAAAAGTTAGTTTCTATTAAGTTTCATTACGGCACAAGAAGTTATCCCAAAAAAAAAATGATAAACAAACATAACCAAGGTGTAAAACAAAATGAAAACGCAAAATTCATCTTTTTAATATTTGTAAGTACTTAATTCAAAAGATAAATAATGCATTTAAGTGGTTTTATTTGGGTTGTATACGTAAACTACAAATCAACGGTGTAAATAATTTACATAGAGTACCTATATAAATAGGTACTTAAATTCAAGAACAGGCATTACCATGGCGAAGATATTAAAAGTAATGGCGGACGCACCAAAAACAGCACCATCCCTACGAGAATTATTAAAATCAAAACGTCTTTTGGAACTTCACGTTACTATCCCAATTTCTTCTAACTATTGTGTTCGGATTCCGACACAGTAGAGTCAAAACGTATAGTTAATTAATTGGGTTCAGCATTTAACGGTTAATTATGTCTATACGTAGTTCCATTTTTATCAATATTACGTCGTATCCATGTAAATGTATATGTTAGTACTAAGTACATATTAACTGCCAAGTGACCCCAAACAAAAAAAAATATTGTCAGGGTGACCGACGGCAGTCAAAGACTTAAGGGTAAGACTGCAGTGCCTGTTGCGGCCATGCTATCTTGGCGTCTATCCTCCTGTAAGCTAGTGTAAAGTTCTGGCCGCTCTTCTCAGACATTACCTCTTGAGGACAATCGTTCTCGTTCAACATTGTCTCTGGAAAAAAGAAGTATCGTTGAAAGTCGTTATTTAGGTTGGCCAATATTAACAAGTAAGTAAGTTATAAAGGTTTGGTTTAGCTTGCCAATATGGTTTTAATATTATTCTGGTTGGAGATTTGTCTGGTCGGACATTATTCTTTAGACATTTATTTAGTTGGAAGTTATTAATTCAATTCAATTCAATTCAATTCAATTCATTTACTGTCATATAGGCACAATGTACACTTATGAAAGTCAGTTTATAACAATACATAATTTGTACTACAACAACAACAATAATACATTAAATAAACCAAATACAGTTGTACATATTTTGTAAAAACTAAAGCTAAAAAGTTGAATTTTTAACAAAAACACAAATATTTATAATAATTTAACACGTATCTAACAAGATGCAAAAGCCATTCTAATAACAAAAAAATATAATAAGTATAAAATGTAAATAAGTAATTGTATCGTAAGTATAAAAAAGGTCTTTGAAATAATAAATTTATAATATTGTATTAAAATAAATGTTGAAATCAGAATAATAGTTGTTGTGTTAAGTCAAGATATTTCCAGTATTTGTGGTCAGATAGGAAATCAGTTACACTCTAATATGCCTTTTTCATTAAAATACTCTTGATATTTTTCTTAAATTGCTTTTCATTTAGCACTTAAATTGAGTCGGGAACAAGATTGTAAAAACGGGCACAATTATTTACAAATAACTTGTTTACCTTCGTTAATCTAGTTCTGCGTAAATTAAGTTTGTCCTTATTTCTAGTTCCGTAATGATGACTATTACTTTTGTACTTGTATAAGTGTTTACGCGCATACATAATACTAGTAAATATATATATATAAACATGGCATGGTCAAACTGTTAATCGTTTTAAAGAGCTCCCTCAAGGATTCCCTAGATCCAGATAGCATAGATGGCTCTCACCGCCCTTTTTTGCAAAATGAAAATACTATTAGCGTCAGCGGCATTCCCCCACAGCAATACGCCATATGACATCATCATTATGGTTGCATATTTATTAATGTGGTCATTTTTACACTATGACTGTAAAATCTGTAAAAGTTGTAAAAAGACCGTAAAATCTATAAGAATTTTACGACACAAAGGTGCTCAAGTAGACTAATTTACATGTTGAACATTTATTTTCATGATAGGTACGAACCAGGGAGTGAGAAAATGAACTTAATTTGCCACCATTCGACTTTTAGATACTTTTCATTTACTTCGAATCGCTGTTTTAGCGACGAGTAAAATAGACGAAAACATTTAGCTCTTCACAATCATCCATTATTTATGGGATGTTAAACATGTAGGTACAGATAGTGGATTAGGTATCAAATATACGAGTGACATCAATTAGGAAGTGTATAATTATTCCCCAGCTTGCCTGTCATTGTTTATTTACTTAGGTACTCTTATCGCTGAAGAATTTCTATCATACAAAAGTATATTGTGCTATAGTAATTAGTTCATTATTCCTACTATACGTTTTAGAATCACGCGGGTAAACATTGTTTATGAATGATCTTTACGAAGCTCTTCATACATTTGAATAATGCTAGTAGCACGAGGAAACTTACCATGTCCATCATGTAACGCAAACAGTGCGTAGTCCTGAGGGTTAGTGATGGCAGCCGCGTGCGCGAGGGCCCGGCACAGGTCCCGGGCGCGCGCTCCGGGCCGGCACGGGACCGGCACGCGCCGGATGGACCCGCGGCACTCGTCCGGGAGCACCACGCGGACCACCGCCACCGGGCATTGTTCGCGCCCGTCTACTGACCCACGTCGCCACTGCTGGTAGGGAATGCCACGTCAATAACCTAATTATACAAAAGCAACGACCCATGTCCGGTGTGTCTGGTCTGTATATAGAATACTTCGTATAGAGTACATTGTATAGGGTCTGTTTGACTGGCCTGTTAGCTCAGTTGGTAGTAGTTCTGCCTTCTGAACTATAGGTTGTGGGTTCGATTCCCACCCAGGACAAACATTTGTGTGATGAACATCGATGTTTGTTTTGTCTGGGAGTTATATTGTATTCTATATGTATTTACAAACAAAAAAGTGTATGTATTCTATCAGTTATCTGGTTCCCATAGTACAAGCTATGCTTTGTTTGGGGCTAGATGGCGCTGTGTGGAATGTCCACACATATTTATTTATAGTATGCCTCGTCATAATGATGATATTAAATTGTCGCCATTTTGGCGCCGTTGGAATTGGAATCTGTAGAATGCTATTAAGTGTCGATGGAAGTAATTTGAGTTACTTGAGCAACTGTCACATCAGTTCCAGGTTCGCTTGTTAGCACGCTTTGGACTGGCACAAAAAACAACCAATTTTGAATGGCCTCGTCCAACTTACGGGAGGCAACGATCGTTACTTTCTATAAAGTCCCATCTTCTAATCATCATCAACAGCCTGAAGACGTCTACTGCTGAACATAGGTCTCTTTGAGCAGCTGCTTGCCTCCTGCACCCACCAGCTTCCCATGGTTTTGATCAGATCGTCAGTCCACCTTATGGGAGGCCAGCCTACGCTGCGTCTTCCGTTTCGTGGTCGCTACTCGAAAACCTTTCTTGCCCATCGGCTGTCAGTTCTACGAACGATGTGACCTGCCCGCTTCCATTTCAACTTGCTAATTCAATATCGGTCACTTTAGTTCTCCTGCGCACATCAAGTTCATCTTCCATTCAAGTGGACTTAATCTTCTTCCGGCAACGACCCAAGCAAAAGCCCACACCTTAGTCGGTAGAGAGACCAGCAGCACAAAATCATTAACCCGTTTGAATAAAAAACCAAACATCACTACCACATACCGGAGAAGCGCTATCAGCCGACTCTGGTGCCAATCTTTTCAGAACAGCCACGGCTGAAAACAGCGCAGTGAGGTAGTACCCGCCTTCTCCAGCCAGCAGCGCTGCTGGTAGTAGACCAGCCATGAGTTCCGCTTCCAGCTCTGCACAGACCAGCCGGCTGCGAGCTACCGTCCACGCCAGGACCGGGAGCAAGTCATCAGCGCCAAGGCTGCGTTCTCCACGCATCTGGAAGGACATGTTGACTTATTTTTAAGGGTTTGCTCTCCTGCTGACTTTATAAGCTTTAGAGGATTAACCAGATTAATATGATAGTATGTTTTGAAAAACAACGGCAGACGTTCAACAAGACGGTTGTGCCGACTGCCTCAACAAAAGCAGACAAAAAAGGAATCGTTCAAGTTTTATATAGACATGTCGAGAAGAATGAGTTGTTTACCAATATCCAGAAATCACTATTTATAAATTTCCTAATAAAGCACGATGTGGGAAAAACAACAGACTGAGCTAGTTTGATAAAAAGGAGGGTGGATCAAATAAATGAAATACTTACAGCATTAAACATGACAGATATAGCTGCTAAAAGGTTTTCAAGTTTATCCAGCGGCGAGTCAGCTTCCTGCATCTTGAGGAAATGCTTTGAGATCACTGCTAACACGGCCGATGATGGTACTTTTGTGGATTCCTGAAAAATAATTCAATAGGTAAGATTTATTATGAGCATGTTACACGTCTGTTTCGGAGTAGTGGTCCAACTGCGCTGTCTAACTAGTTGGACCATGGGCCTTTACTAGGGACAGTTCCAATATTCGGCATAATATCAGTAGGTACCCACAGCCACAGATGATATAATAGGTACCTAGTATAACAACCAACCGAACAGCTGGTGAATGGAACAAATGTTCACAACGAACATTTATGCGTTTATTCACATCGAGCTAACATCGTTTATTCACATCAGCGGCGACTGAAAATCATGTCAGTAACCGCCTTACATTACATTATGAGCATTATAGCCCTTATTCAGTTTGAGCATTATTAGGATTTATCATTTTTCTTGTTGGACGTCCAACCAGCCAACAACAAACAACAAGTCAGAACAAGCAAAGACAAGTCAGAAGCCTTTAGGACTTCTAAAATTCTGACACCAGGGCTGACCGCTTGCCTATACGACAAGAAGAAGGTATGTTGGACGTAATGATTAAAAATTTTAGCGCTTTCAAATTTGATACCTTGATCCCGAGCTGCAGCGGCGTGGCGTGGTGCGCGCGCTCGATAGCCGCGTGCAGGCGCCGCACGTCGCGCGCGTGCCACGCCGCCAGCAGCGCGTACAGCCGCGCGCGCAGCGGCCGCACCACCAGCCGGTGCATCACGCCCTCCAGGATCGCGTCCAGGTTCAGGAACTCCGTGGCCTTCAGCTGGGGAGAATCATTCAACAACTGTAGCTTGTTCTACCGATTTCTGCTGGTCATCACTGCTAGAATTAGACAAATTATAATACACAACAGTTTTCAGTAGTGATAATACTTGAAACACTTTCAAGATGTCATGAATGACACTATAATTATAGTTTCAATGTTTCGAGAATATGACAGCTAATATTAAAGGTTTTAGGATAGGTCATCAGTCCAACATCAGACCCTACATCAGTTTCAATTCAATGTTATATACTTACGTAAGATTTTATTATACAATAACTTTAAATGGTGAGGATTCAAAGTTTTATCTTTGTGAGGATACAACAGTTTTTCGTGAGGACATGGACAGTTGGACACCACCAGTAAGTTTAATAATGATATTGCATACCTTTAGCCTCTCTTTTTCAACTTCCTTTTCAAACTCTCTCTCGCCGTGCTTCACTAGGTAGTTCTTCATTCCAGACATAAATTGTCTGATGTTACGCATCATCACCTGTAAGTCAGATTTTCATCATCAGTTCTACTAAATATAAAAAATGAAAAAATCCTGAACGGCCTTCGTGTGAGTTATAACTTTGACTTGACTTATCTAATGGAATTTCAAGATTACCGTTTTCCCACCTCAAGAGTGTTAGTACAAAAAGAAAAACGTCCTCTTTTTTAGAACTTAGCGCAGTTCTGAAAAGAGAACGTTTTTCATATTTTAATTTTTGTTAGGTACCTGCCGAAAACATGATCTTACCTGAGGGCAAGTCTCTTTTGAGTCGAGCGTGCATGCGATGAAGTTGTCGATGTTTTGCGCGAAGGTGGTGCTTTTGTCCTGCGCTAAGTGAAGCGCGTACGCACGCAGAGCCGCGCCCGCGCCGCGGCTAGTACGCCCACCGCGTAACGCACGCACTCGGCCCGCTGCTGCTGACAAAATTCATGTTATAAGATACAATTAAAACATTTTTTATATGTTAATGAATGACGTGACGAGCTAGCGTGACGAGCTAGTTGTTCACTTGATGTTAAGTGTCAAGGTTGCCCATAACGGTTACAGTGCCATTCGGAACTCTGAAATATTTAATTTCGAATGACACGTACTACACTGCGCACGTCATCCTGAGGCATCAGTACAATCTACAAAATAAGATTACTAATATAGACCGTAAGGTCATAAAGCATATAGGTACCTACTACAGTGCCTTTCAAACCAGAACACAGTACTGCGGCAAAATAGCTCGCAAAATGGTGGTACCTACCTAGACAAACATTGCAGAAAAGTCGTACCATCTAGTGGATTATTAGTGTACATAATTATTAATATAGGTACGTTATGTATAAGTTTATTTGATTAGGTTATAAGGCGTAATCATTTACACGAATGGATAGGTGTAGTAATAATAGACAATTTACTGTCATAAATACTGGCTATTTGAAACGACGTACCTATATATGCGAAATTAATTATTTAATGAGAGCAAAGAATCAGGTGCTTTACTAGAGCATCCAAATATACATTGCGGGCCGAACTAAACCACTGCATTCCGGAAGGAAAGTAGGTACCCTAAACATTGAAGTTAGCAAAATACAAAAAGGAACATTTTTTTTAGAAACATAAATAACTGCATAGGTAGGTACTATGATTTCTTAAAAGTCACTTGTCATTATCAGAGCCGAGAGTGGAACATGCCAAACAAGAAAATTAACATTAAATAAATGTATCTTTATAATAGTACCGATCGAAAGGGAACTAAAGAGTAAAGAGTATGTAGGTAACGCTACTGGGAACCTGAGTTTACAATACAAGTACCCTATGTTGACTCCGCAATATTTCGTTAAGCAACCTGTATGCAAAAACTTTATTTATAGTAGAAATAACCGCTATTACCTACATAAGTAATTGCTCGTAAATGAATCGCTTTGGTCTTCTACTTTTGGAGGCAGTTCTATGTTACAGAAGCAATCTTTTAATTTTCTGCGGAACTGACGCCAAATTCTAGAAAATGTGTCGCAAAAACGTCGAAATACGTTTCGATGAGATCTGTCACAACACTCTTCCAGGCCTCTATCACTGCAGTGGCAGTTGGGAGGCTTAGCAACAACTTCAGATCGGCGAACATCGACGCTTCTTTCAGACATCGAATGGCAGAGTGACGTCAATGAGTCAGATTTGCAGAAATGCTGCTGGAATTTGGGCTTCTCCACCTGCTCCCTAGTCAGCAACATCCAGTTACTCTCACAAACAAACTCTTCCAAGGTATCACCGCGGAAGTTCCTGATAGTGGTCAACGCAAACACTTCACTTGGCACTGACACAGACATCCGTGATGCATAAAACGAGCTTTGACTTTTTGGATCATTGAAGCTCGTCATTGATTCAAACTGATTTCTCCAAGGCTCAGCTTTGCCGGCGCACCCGTTCTGCTCAGCCTTGATGGCGCACCAGTTCTGCTCAGCTTTGCTGGCACACCCGTTCTGCTCAGCCTTGCTGGCGCACCCGTTCTGCTCAGCCTTGATGGCGCACCCGTTCTGCTCAGCTTTGCTGGTACACCCGTTCTGCTCAGCCTTGCTGACGCACCTGTTCTGCTCAGTTTCTTTCGCGCACTTTCCTCGGAACAACTTTTTGAACCAATTCATGGCTGATTACTCTGCGGTTTCTTCCCGCGTGAATGAAAGACTTGAAACGATAGTTTCTCATTCAAACGGAATGAGCCGCGCGAGGATGCTCTCCAAACGATCGTTGGAAAGCAACTGTGATTAGAACACAGCACATTGATGATGACGAAGAAATTTGTGACACGCGCAGACCTTTGCACTTTACTAATATTTAATTATATTTACTGAACTAATGTTGTGATTGATAAGCCTCGTGCGTCGCGGTCTTATTGTCTATGTCCTATAAAATTATTTAATTATTTGATAACACTGTGTGTAATGAACAATGATGGACTGCAAACCGAGTTAAAATATCACTAATGTACATAATGTTTAATGTGTATCAATTACACTTTGTATTTATTGTAACAAGCATCTGCAATATTGTGGTAATGTCGTCATATAGGTCACTTTATCGACTTTTGTGTAACGCCCAACTGCATAATTAGAAAATGGATCGCTTAGAAAACGCTGCACTAAGAATCAAAGAAAACCAATACGTTAATACTTGTCTTATGAGAGAAATACAATTAATTCTAATCGATTAAGATAATCTCATTATTATTTATTATCCTCGTGGATTCAATACATGCCTACTTGTCTAATAATAGAATACGATAAATATGTTAAGACTCGAGACACCCCGCGATTTTACCCGCGTTTCGTCATACAATCTTAAGCACCCATTTGATCCCTTTAGAGGTCGAATTTTCCAAAACGCCGAAGTAGTTTTTGAGTAGTTTGTTTCATGCCGATTTTTCATATTAAAGTTTCAAGACTTCTGCCGTAGCACCAGGATTTTTCGTTTACTTTTTATTTTTTTATGTCTGAAGCACCTGGAGTTCATTAAGTAATAATTGATAGGCTCGAGAAAGCCCTATCGATCGACATTTGTCCTAAAAATACATGATTTTTAAATTGGTCGGGTTATCTCAGGCCGCTAACTTTAGGCCGCTAACTACACCAGTTTTTCAATACACACCTACCTAAGCCATAAAGTGAATAAGACATCTTCCAAATATTAGCCCCTATACTACGAACACTTCATAACAGTGGAATATGTAGCTACTCAGTGTTTTCTCATCTTTTATATTTTGCCTGTTTGAAAGAGAGAGATAAACAGATCAACTATTCATCTACTAAATGTTTATTAGTAAGGGGGAATGTTTCATTTAAATTCTCTCACGTTGTCTGTCAATCAGTCACTCAGGACAAAGCGTGCAGAATTAAAATGTCAAGTAATACTAACCAAGTAGAGGATCGAGTCTGTCTCTAAAACTCTTGGCTCGTGTCGGGACAGCCCCTCCTCGTCTTGGTAGAGGCGATTCCCATTCTGATGGCTCCTCCTATGATAAATAAGGATTCAATTTTACTTTTAGTGAAAACAACAAAATGAGCACATATTGACGTTAGCATGACATCAGCATCACTAAAGCTGGTTTTAAAACGGACAAAGTTTCCCATATTACTAAAAACATTGCTAGATTAGAGACAAACTATTAACGAAATATCTGAATTATCTGGGAATATATACATTTTACTGCACGCGTGTTTGCGAACCAATATCTATTGTGGTTGAAGATGAAACAGTACAACTTACCCCATCGAATAGCTGTTGGTCAATAGGCGGTGGTATCAGTCCATCCCACTGAGAACTATCCCAAGGCTCGGAGAATACCGTTCCATCGTCACTTGCCTAAAACAAATTTTTATAAATTACTAGCTGACCCGCCTTGGCTTCGCACAAGTTAATTAATTTTACGCCCTAACCCTGTTTATGGGTAAGAAGAAAGCGAAAAGGAAAAAGATAGAGGAAAATAAGGATGAATGGAAGGGACGACAATAGAAAGGAGTGCCTTCCTGTAGGGTTAGCACGGCCGGTAGACTTAACTGTCTTTCCCCTGTTTTACTCCAAGCAAGTATGAAGAAAGTGACGTAAAACGGGGAAAGACAATTTTGTCTACCGTCCATGCTAACCCAGCAGCACCAGCTCATCCATTTCCTTCTTTCTTCCCATCGACAGGATGAGCATAAATAAAAAAAGACTTAATTAAATTGAATTTACTTACAAACAAAAATTCTCGCATAATAATTATATCCCTATTGCTTTGTGCAACCCGCACTTGGCCGTTTTGGAAAACGTAAAGTATCCTAAGCATTATTCTAAAATATTTGCTATAGGTAACCATACTAGATTTCAGCGAAATCCGTTCAGTAGTTCCAGCATGATGCGTGTTCCAAGGGACAGACAGACAAAACAAATTGTTTCTACTTCTATACTTATCGATAACGAAGTGTAATGCAATCAAAACAATTGCAATTATATAATTAATGCAATTATTAATTATTAAATAAATTAAGTATTGATTTATGTAGAGATCTATTAAACATTTTTATATTATACGGTTCACAAATCTATATAAATTTATCATTATGTATTTTATGTTTGTTAACCATCAATCGCTATCTGTGATAATTTTGGAGACGCAAATTTTAAGGATGAGGAGGCAACATTTTCATCGCAATTTATCTTTGGAAATTTCTCATTGGGTCGTCGAAATGTTCTTCTAAATCTTTGAAGCGTACAGGTTTTAGGTACCTAGATTGTATCCAGCAAGATTGCTCACAGTCCGCTCTTCACATTGAGCTACCTATACATATTAACTTGGGCTACGCTATCAACATACCTGTTCAGATAAAGGCCTCAAGTCATAAACGTTGTCGTAGCACGATGCTCTTGGTGGTGACCTCACCTCTTCAGGCAGAGCAGCTGGCTCCGCGTTCAGTCTTAGATCAGGAAACCTATAATAATTTGTTTATGTAATTCAAGTTTTGCGCATCCAATATGCATATTACTTCGTGGGTTTCTTAGTAAAATCTGTTATTAACGATAGGTAGGTACTCTATCTGAGACGTGGTCTCTTACTGTTGGCCTCATTAGTAAGCTCAAAGTCGCGCAAAGAGCTATAGAGAGAGCTATACCTACTCAGTGTTTCCTTGCGAGATAAAATCCGAAATAAGGGAGATCCGCAGAAGAACTAAAGTAACCGATATATCTCTTAAAATTAGCAAATTGAAATGGCAATGGGTAGGCCACATCGCTCGTAGAACTTACAACCGATGGGGAAGAAAGGTTCTCGAGTGGCGACCACGAACCGGAATACGTAGCGTAAGCCGGCCCTCCACTAGGTGGACCGACGATCTAGTAAAAGCGCGGGGAGCCGATGGATGCAGGAGGCGAGCAGCCGCTCAGTGGCGCTCTCTGGGGGAGGCCTATGTTCAGCAGTGAACGTCTTCAGGCTGTTGATGATGAGGTACTCTATGGCACACATAAATACCAAAAACTTCAAATAATTTCGAAAGTAGAATCTGACGGACGTGATCCAAATCTACAAAAATATCGTTTTGAACATCAGCTGAGTGGAGTTGATTTACAGTTGTTATCATAGAAAAAATTGTAGGTACTAGGAAAGCCATGTTCTTATGTTTCAAGGATTTATTAATAAGTTTTTTTTAAATTAAAATTTAGTTGTTGTGTCCTGGAGTTCGTAATGTCATGAACGTGGGGTCCCGACTGGAAATCAGTTATTGAGGTCCTACGACGTCACGCAACATTATATTTTTAGTGCCTTTCTGTTTGTAGTGATTTGTCTTGTTTAAATGCCTACTTGTAAAAATGTAATGTTGTGTGATGTCTTGAATAAATGTATTTTCTTTCTTTCAATGCTGATTCGTTGAGCCAAATAGTGCAAAGTATTGAGATGTAAGTGAGAAACAAAACAAGCCAAAATTATACCTTTGAGCGACCACTTGGTGAACAGTCAAGTTTTGGGCTCCATCATCAACTCCACTCAGTCGGCTCTCTTGCTCAGCCAGCGATGGAAATGTACCGCTTTCGCTGTTCGAACCCTCGTCGTTTTTATCTGCAAATATCAATGCTAAATTGTTTATTTTTGAACGAAAAGAGTTCGACTAATGATTGTTAGCTATGAGGAGTGTTTTGAAAATGCAGGGATTAGTTATGTGGACGTAAAACAAATTGATGTTTATGATTTTTCTAAATATACATTTTCTTCCAATCAATATTAAAGGCGAAAGTAACAAAAATATGTAAAGTAATTTTAAGATATTATATAAAAGCACAAATTAATAAAAAAAGCTACTATATAACAAATCTAGGGATTTGCGGTTTGTGTATTATTGAGTTCAATGTAAGTTAGTTTTAGATGACAAGTAACCGGATTACAATTTTCTTGATCATGTGCGTTAAAGTGTAACCAATGAATTTTGTTGACAAACTTCACCACCTTACCTTTTACAACTACAATTTATTTGAAAGAATCTACAAATTTTCTGTACTCATATAAGTGCCAAAATCAATGAATGAAATGATTGTTAATCTGTCCTAGAGTCATGTTAGTGACATGAAGTAGTTAAGGAGTTTTAAAGTGCAACTTCTACCAAATAAAACAATGCCAAGGAACCAAAAAAAACTTGTTGAAGCACTACGTTTTATTGTAGTTACACTGACTTATAAACTCCCAACTGGAATCAACGGTCCAAGGTTCATTCTTGCCTGGCTTGTTGGCGACCCGTGGCGGCTGCACAGGCTTCATCTTGGGCTTGGTTCGGAGAACTAGGTTATCCACTGATGATGAAGTGTTTGGTGATGATGCTGGAATAAGAAATAAAGGTATTAATTTTTTAGGGATGATAATTAACGACACATGTTTGGTGATAATTATATGGACAATAATTATATTATTAGTTATGTTAGGATAGCAAATAGTCTAGTATAAAATCACCTATTAATGATGATCATGATGATACTTACGAGAAAGTTCTTCGATACTGTGCATATCCCTTAACGGGTAGTACGGATGGTTTTGGGTCGGTGGTTCAGAATAACGCTGCGAAAGATTTACTCCGACTCTGAGCAGTTTCCTTCGTTGTACCGGTGGTAATGCAGCCTGAAATTTAGAGAGATGGTAATATGTCTATTTACCAAATGTAGTTTCCATCATAATTATATTAAGATAGTAATAGGGTAAATAGTATTTGCCAAGGATTATGGATTTCGCTAAAACAAATTCTATAAATTTAAAAAATACTATGTATAAATATTACATTAATAAAAATAATTAATCTTGCATCTTTTTCTTGCATGGTTTATGGTGCCTTGCGAACATACCTCTTTGAGGGCATCTACAGGATCAGCGTAGAAAGGGCTGCCAGTATTATCCTTTTCAGACTCGTCCCCATTATTTTCGATATCATCAACTTTTACAGTCTCCATACTCTCAGTATTGTAGTTCTCTCTACTTCGAAATGTAGCTTCAATTTCTTCAGTCAATTTCTTATTCATATTCATAGCTATATTAAGTTTATCAGGTCTCTTTGGCACAATGTCACCTTTGCTGTTCGTTGTTGCGATAATTTCAGAAGAACTATTGAAGCTTTTTTGCAGAGAGTTATCTGAGTAGTTTTTCTTTTCATTCAAACTCTCCGATGAGTTTAAAATATGTATATTCTCTTTTTCTAGTATTGATTGTGTACTTTTAGCTGCATTTAATTTTGCTGTAATATAAAAAATAAAATAGTTACCTATTTCTTAGCTTTATTTTGCAGTTAATTGTTTAACGAATTTACTATAATTGCACTTACGTAAAGTATCTGGTAAAAGATCAGGTCTCTTACTCTTCATTAAGCCATTGTTTATGTTATTCTCGTTGTCTGGTTTCAGGGGTTTGAACGTTGAACAGTTGTTGCTCTCGGGTCCCCAAATATCTTCATAATCTGAGACTTTGTCCGTTAGTGAACTTCTATAATACACTCCTGGAGATTCTAAAATATCTGATTCCTAAAACACAAACATATGTGTATTGACCTTAAAATATAACGATAACCGAACAACAATTAAATTAAAAAAAATATAATCTTACCATTCATCACAGACAAAATGCCATGCGGTTAATCATGATTGTACAATATGCAAGGCAATATTTCGAAAAGTATTTACATTTTATGCAACTTACCTGGTAATGTTTGGACTCCTTTCGATGGGAGTGCTTACTCCTCCTTGATCTGCCAGACGGTGTAGTGCTTGCAGTATTAGTGTTAGGGGAGAGAACCTTGTCTCTGTTCTTCCCCATTATTGGAGACGCGATGGACTGATTGGGGATTGGGGTTGTAGGAGAAAACACGTTCTTATTTGATATTGGAGAACTTCTTGATACCGGAGAAAATATCTCACTCTTATTGGTTTGACTTAGTGGAGAGAACACCCCGCTCTTAGATGAAATCGTGTCATTAGACACGGGTGAGTTGATTTGGCTTGTCGGTGAGAAAATACCACTGGTTACAGAGTTAGTGCCATTAGGCGATACCAGCTGATTTGCAGCGAAACTGCTATTTGACTTGGTCATACTGTTAACCAAAGGGTCAACAGATTCAGATGTATTGGTTTGAGATTGTTGTTCCGCTGGTGATTCAAGTTCAGCAGAATTCTGCTCCATGACTTGCCGTTTGAAGCTTCCGTGCAAACTAGCCGTCATCGTGTTGATGCACTCTCCTTCTGGTGACATTCGGTGCATCATATTCTATACGGAAATAACAATTATTATGGTAAGTACCAATAAACGATAAATATATGTTGTTAGAAACATTCAATGTAATAACATAGGTAATTATATTCACCATTCTAACACCCAATACAATCATGCAAACAAAATATCATAAATATAAACCTTACTGCAAGTGCCATGCATATTGAAAATCTGCTCACCTGTACATCACCATCTGAATCTGCATTACTTTTGGAAACTTCCATAATATTAAATACCGTTTCTGCGCTACTATTATTATTGATGTTGTTAGACGCAAGCGTTAGTTGCAGCCGGTCGCTTTGTATGCTCTCATTGATTTGATGATTGTGGATTTGTGTGTTATTGACACAGAATGTAACTGTGGTTGTGACTACAATGTTTCCATTCTGATTTGCTTGATTAATGGGACTGAAGGCCGCTCCTTCAGATTTGGGGGATAAAGATGCCTTTGAAACAGGAGGCTTGGCCCATCTAGGAGGGGGTGGAGGTGGGGTGGTCTTAACACTATGCAGTTGGGTGGGAGAATGTTGTGTGTTGACTGTTGGAAATGTATGAGGCTGTGTTATATGTGCCTGAAAAACAGGTGAAGCGGTTAAAATCAATTAAAACAACACCGATAAGCAACAGCACAATCTAACGTAGCAAAATGTAACTTACCGTGCTGGACATAAGATTCAAAGTGTTTGGTGGGGTCGGTCTTGGAGCTCTGACGAAGCTCCCGCTTGGTTTTGCTGGTGGCGATGGGGCAGTTCTGCCTTTGAACGTGCTGAGGTTCTGACTTTGACTCGGTGGGGAACCTGACGTTTCTATTGGTGACATCTTTAATACTACATTTTGATCATTGTCTGGACAGAGAATGTGTTCTCTGGAGTTCGTTCTTGTACCTATAAATAATAAATTGAACAATATAACAACTGTTACCTCCATGAATAGCTATTTACAGTAAGCGATGAGAACTTACTTGTATTAAAACTGCTAAGACTAGACCCGGTATCAGACGGGGTGACTGCCATCGGCACAATTGTCCCATTGGCCTGGGATGGTGACAACACATTTGTAGGGTTGTTCTTCGGATTCGCCATTGGATAGCCCCAGAATTCCTGACCGAGAAGTGTTAAGGAGCTGAGCTGATGACGGCTTTTAGCCTCTCGAAGGGCGCGAGGTAATTGCAGTTGGACAGGCAACTCGTCACTGAAAACGTAGAAATATACAACATCAGACAAACCATAGACATGGTATGTTGGTATGGCAATTAAAATCCCTACCCGAGGAGTTAACCTTTGTCTCGATCGTTGAACATAATCTTGAACATTGTCGTTGTAAAGTCTGGTTCAATTATCAAAAAGCAATATTATTGCCCTAAACGTATGTTCAGAACTAGAAGTCTTCAGTATTGCCTTTGCTACTGAAAATTTCATCGGCAATTTAAAAAAAAGTCATATAATGTTAAAATTATGAACAATAGATTCTTAATGTCTCTTACCAGCACTGTGAATAATGAGCAATCAGTTCAGGTATATTGTCGAAGCGGTTGTGCGAGGTTTCCAATCCGATGCGCCCACCGGAAGCTTGGATCAGGTAGTGCTCGATATAAGGACCCTTGTCCGCTGGAAGACGCACGCTAATCGCCATCGTGTCTGGTTGACTCGATTGCCGAACTACAAAGTTCTGAAATGAAAAATTAAAATGTTTCAAAATAGTTGTAGGACATATGTCCAAACCGAAATCGTCAGTGATCACGTCCAGTCAGTGGTTTTTCTACGATCAAACAAAAGAGATAGACCTCGCACCGCGGTATCGGTAGGTAACCACGTCCGTGTAGAGTTTAAATCTTATTTATTTCACCTTTTAGTCTGCTTCTTTAAAGTTGTGCCGGCACTAAGGCTGTATAATTTAGTTTATCTCATTTGCAGACGGTAAATTAGATCAATCATCTATGAAGTTACTTACACCTTCCTCTTTCCCTTGCAGCAAATGGAACGCTCCAGCTCTCTGTATCCCCGGGAGGAACCATACTGGATGCGTCCTGATGAGCCTTTCTAACAGCCCGATGTCACAAGGAGGCTGTTCCTCAGAACTTGACCCTGAGGAACCGACTGATGAGCAGTCTCCACGAGCACCTTCGCCGTCTGATGACAAGCTTTCTCGGCTCTGTGAATTGAAACAAATATGCCATTAATTGAGAGGTTCAAATTCTATTAATGTTTTTGTAAGATGCAGTAAGGCCTTACTATAATATACTAAGAGCAAACAGTGTTACAGTAGGTATATTAAAAAGGCAGCAATCGACTGGGACATTAACACATTTTGTTATCTATATCATAACAGTAATTATTAGGATCATTTTCCTAAATGGGTTCGGGCAATTCGGGGTATTTTGATATTCATCTGTATTATACCCTGCAGTAATAACAAGTAGGTAAGGACTTACATTTATAGGTCACGTACGATACGTTGTTATTATTTTAAATGTAATTATAAGCTGCAAAGTGAAAATGGACCTCTAATTGGGGAGGTATTGCGTAGCTCGTGAAATAACGAAATTATGCAGGGAAGACTCAGCTAACGAGGCGAAATACTACGAAATTCACACTCAACGTACATCAGTGAAAACGTTTTTGTTGACGTGCCATCTCATTTACCGCAGTTATTTAGTAAAAGAAAAAGATACCATTATTTTTCTCTTATGTACGTCATCATCATCATCATCATCATCACTAACAGCCTGACGACGTCCACTGCTGAACATAGGCCTCCTCCAGAGAGTGCCACTTTGAGCGGCTGCTTAACTCCTGCATCCATCGGCTCCCCGCAGTTGTCAGTTCTACGAGTGATGTGGCCAGCCCATTGCCATTTCAACTTGCTAATTCTAAGAGGTATATCGGTCACTTTAGTTCTCCTGCGTATCTCCTCATTCCGGATCTTATGTACCTACTTTAAAACAAATCGAGAAAAATGATGGTTTTATTAACATAGTAGGTAGGTAGATACCTATTGCACACTGTACCTACACCCGGCAACATAAGCACATATTTGTCAAGATCGATATGCTTAGGTACTTAATAAATAACATTTAATGCAAGTACGTATTAATGCATGTATAATGCATAGACTCGGTCATGGTCCTTCGAGTATGCGATTTTAGTGAAGGACATCACTGTCATTGTGCTTATTTCTCCTCTGCAGAGATGTGTTATCAATGTCAAGTTGTAGGTAAATATCTGAATATTAGCAAGTCCCTTTATAAGGGTTTAAGGGCTGGAGTACAACAGACTATACGAGGGGGCTTATGGGGCTCAGTGAAGCGGTAGTCTGTGGCGTGGCTTTTATGGCTTACTATACCTGAATGTGTATGCACACCCTATTAAGATTAAAATTTTTTGCTTTAATGATGTTCTATTGACTATTGAGGTATATTAAGGAGCAACTCATATTTAAGTAAGTACCTATAGGTAATGCGGATAAAAGAGGAAAAATTCATTAGAAAAAGGCAAAGAACATTACTGCTCCATAAAAGAAAACTGCCGGTCTAATTCAACCAAAATCTGGAATTGATGCTTCAAATAAACGTAAGCTACAATAATAGTGGTTACAATAAAGGACAAATATCCAAGCGATGTTCACTTCAAACGAATGGTAGCTCTTTGTTCACCAACTTGGAAATAATATTACTCGATTTTCCTTCAAAAGGTTCGGTTGCCGTCGCTTTCAACAGGGATGGGGGCAGGCAATCTCGTACGGTCATACTTTCTCGTTATAGTTGCATATGGGTCGTTGTTTATATGTAAAATTCCATCCTTTTTGGTACACGGTCATCTCTATGATATTATCTTGATAGCCGGTATCAAAATAAGTTGGACGAAATATTATGCTCGGTACAATTTTCCGCTGATATTTTTATGATTTTGAAATAGCCTTGGGGCAAACCCTCGTACCTACGTACGGTATCAAATTATCAGGAGCAGTATTATTAAAAAAATATATTATAAGATATTTCAGTAAATTTGGAGTGGGCTTTGAAACGTGAAGACGTTCCGATAACTTTGCAACTTTTGTTTCTTTTAATTTCTAACATGTTTGTATAGAGTACCAGAGGGAGCCGATGGATGCAGAAAGCGAGCAGCCGCTCAAAGTGGCGCTCTCTGGGGAAGGCTTATGTTCAGCAGTGGACGTCTTCACGCTGTTGATGATGATGTAAGATACTACAGCTTCCTGACTCAGTAGAGTCTGGAAGCTGTGGTTTTAATAACTGAGATAGAATGCACTAGATGAATCTAGGGCCTATAAAAAATTTATTGTTTCATGCATTCAGCGCGAGGTAGGCTTTGAAGTGCAAATAATCTCTACTTCTCTTCCATAGTCCAATGATGGAGGTATGCTACGTAAGTTATGTTTGGAGCATGCAGGTTAGGGGTAGGTTATAGTTAAGTTAGTATTACGAATGACTTTGATTTTTGTAATAACTACTTACATAGATTTAATTTTTATCCTAACCGTATATAACGTCCGTTTAGGTATACTTATTGGTAATAATTTAACCGTGCTGATCGCTGATTACGTATCTGATTAATTCCTGGTAGCTACTTATTTGCCACGCTTATTGGAATACGAAATCGAACAAGTTTCTCTTGTCAGGCACATAATTTTCAATGAAAAATTTCTCATTACAGTAAGGTAACAAGTAGAAAGCTGTTTGTTTTATTCCTTACTGTAGATTTCTCCCTGGCGCATTTTAAACCAGAGTCAGTAATATATGTAGGTATACATACACGCATATAGGTACTTAGAATTTGAGCAAAGGAAAGTAGCTGGTATTATTTTGCTATACTTATATGTATATTCTTTACTTATTAGGTACCTACTTTATGGAATACGTACCTACAGAAAAATGTAATAGGTTAAATGTTATTATAGGTGTTAGCCCTCCTAAAGGGCCTCCTGAAATATATTAGGAATGTAACCACTAACGCTAATTGAAAGATTTAAGAAACAGGCCAATAAAAAGAAGACATTTAAGTCAAGGCATTTTCTAATAGGATAACGTAGGCATAAGCGGATTATTTCAGCGAGGCTTCATCTTCCAGCGTGAAGATGAGACGAGTAGCTCCTTTGTAGAGCAAATTAGAGTTTTGTAAAGGCGGCTTAATCTGGATTACAAACTCAATGAAGATCTTTGAGAATTTAATCAATGTTTATTTTGATAAAGGCAACAAGTTGTAGGTAGAGTATATTACCTACGTGATTATGAGAAAAATGTTGTTAGTCATTTTACGTGTTGCAATTGAACTCAGGGAAAAGAACATTGAAGATACATTACTCATATTATGAGGTTGGGATGTACTAGTGCTCTAAAGATCATGGGTCATGCTCCACGGACAAATCTTATCCATTTTGTAAGTAGACATACCTACTTAAGTAATTTTTTTGTTTAATTTTAACCTGACAAAAGTCATAAAATAGTCGAGATTTTCATTTAAAGATTAGATATTTTAGTTAAAGGCTACCATGGGATAAAAAGCAATTAATCTGCATAATAGTATCAGGTGTGATAGTGGTCAAGCGCAAGACTATCGAACAATTAAAAAAAAATAAAGAAAAAAGTATAATGAAATATTTGTAAAGCAATTTAATTCCAAATATACCTAAAATCCATTCTCAGCAATATTATACCTCTATGGGTGGCAAACCTATTACAAACCTAAAACACAATCCATAAATCCAGCCATAACGGTGTAATTATGGCTTTTGTGCAAGTATATCAGAATTCCGCAACACGGCCACCTCTCACACCGAAGGAGACTAATTGCAATCCAACTTTCCGCATAAATCCTCAAGCACACGTACCTCGAGGCTGCGGAATGGTGTAAACGGTGCGATATTTGGGAGCTATTGTGTGCGGTAAAATTTAACACCTTAACCGACGACAGGGGCTTTGTGCGGTATGATTCATAACTGTTATTATTGTTACCGATCATCGAATTAATTCGAGCGTAGATTGTCGCGTTCCGACGGTAACAGGAGCGTTTGTCCGCAAATTGCTGCGAAATTAATATTGTAGTGTCGTTTGAAACGGGGATTAATGAATTCTGCGGCTTGCGGTTGTTGGATTAAAATATTTTAATAAGGTTTAACAGAGTGCTGTGTGTCATTTGTATTTTAGTAATTTGTAATTTGCAATTAAAATCTTCTGCGATCAACCAAGCCGCTGGCCAAGCATGATGATTATGGCAAATCGTCCCTATGATAAGCGTCCAATGTGGCGTGGATGATCGCCTAGCTCACCATTTATATATTATGATGTGATATAAACTAAACAATAATTAATAATGGTATGTGTAGACATTATGATTGCAAAAACCCTACCATCAAATTCTGTATAAAAACCCTACAAATTTTTAGATAATTATAATATAATATAGGTATACATTTTAAATGTGGATTTGAACCCGCACCTTTCAACTCACTGGATTAGACGCTCTTCGTTCGTAATAAATAATTAAGTATACCTATCATTGTATGGTACCTATAATAGGTAGGTACGATTAAGGTTTTGAAACCGATTATTCTATGTAAATCAATTCTGTAATAATAAATACAAAATCCAGCAATGCTACTAAGAAGGAACTTCTAAACCGAAATGTTTAAACTTTCAATATAATCTCAGGTATGGTATTATCAAAGCACTTTCCACCATCGCAATATCTCGAAAAGCAGCTGCGTCACACTAAAAGTCATTTCATTTCACATAGCGCTCGTCTGTCGCATAACACTTCAGGTTTACAAGTTTCTGAACTAAGTGCGAAGTGCCAAGAGTAGCACGTGTTCTCCCGCTGCAAATGGAAGTACCGTTTTAGGGAGTCGAGTAGACCACCTGCGACCGATCTCCCAACGACTTAGGGAATAGGGTCTCGTAATTAGGTAAAATGGTTCGTGGACGTAATGAGGTATCTAAAAGTTAATAGGGCGATCTTGCTTTGTATTGGTACCTAATACCTATATACTTTGGAAGATTTCTCGTTATCTCAGTGTGTCTTAATGCTTTATGATAAGGTATAAAAGCCTTGTTAATCTTTATTCGTGTTTGTTCGTGTTTATCCAAAGTTCTTCTAATTTGTCAACTTACTTACAGTTATGGTATGGCGGTAAATAATGTAGGTATATGGAGTTAATAGAGGAAGATATAATTGGCTACTGTCGGTTTCAAACAAGCTATAGAAGAAGATAATCACCTAGTGTCAGCTTCATGCGTAGTATATACTCTATTATGTAAGCATTTCGGCATTCTGTGGAACACTATTAGATCCTTCGATCAATTAAACCTTAAAGCCAACACTATATACAAGACTGTATTTAATTCATTAGGGAGCTGATTCATTCACATTGCTGTATAATTTTTATTATAATTTGTTTAGTTTTATTATAAAGGCTACTTACTTATATACTTATAGAAACTAATACTCTTATTTTAACGTAAAATAACAAATCATGCAAACTTTAAAATGGTATACGATTTTAAACTGTCATGATCACTAACACTACTAAAATATTGTTTAATACCATTTAATTTATTTGTTTTGGGTTGCCGATGTTACGATGATTTTAAAATGGTGTCTGTGACACTATAATATAAAGACATAATCTCCACAAGTAAATTAACAACTCTCGTTAACATTAAAATGCACAAATTACTTCTTAAAGAGGCTAGCCACTTGGTAAGAACTTTTAACGAGCTACGATCGAACTCAGACGACATTAAAAACAACATGTAAAACGCAGACGACAAAAAATGTGTAGAGTCTAAGCAACACAGTTATTGCGAATAAATATGTTTTTTTCTGCAAGTTCAATCAAAGAGGGCAAACATTGTTTGCGGTCCATGGGGATGCAGAGGGGCTGCAGTGAGTGAGTCATGCTGGGTTGAAATCAATAAGCCGTGTTGTACAGGACTATTCGTCGAATAAACTTCTAGGAAAAAGTCCAAGAAATAGTAATAGTACTACTTTCATTTTTCTTTACATAGATTTTTTGTTATTCGAGTTCTACATACACGAGTACGAGTATTTCATTTTTAAATGGTATTTATACTTTTTGTTACTGAATAAATAAATTAAATTAAATATGTGTGGACATTTCACACAGCGCCATCTAGCCCCAAACTAAGCATAGCTTGTACTATGGAAACCAGATAACTGATACAATACTTAGATACTTTTTGTTTGTAAATACATACATAGAATACAATATAACACCCAGACACAGAACAAACATCGATGTTCATCACACAAATGTTTGTCCCAGGTGGGAATCGAACCCACAACCTATAGTTCAGAAGGCAGAGCTACTACCAACTGAGCTATCAGGCCAGTACTGGTTGAGTTTTTTAGTATCTATTTTTAAATAAATAGATACAGCACTTATTTATTTATTTATTGAAGTTCAAGTACTCACTGTGCTTACAGAACGATGCCAAAGCACACAGAAAGCTATAATAATAATCAGTAGTAATTGTCTACAATACCTACTTACTAATTAGAACTTAAAAATCTTAAACAAACATCCACAAACCTATCGAACTTCATGAAAAATACATCTACGTCTGGATGCTGAGCAATCAGGTCGTTTAGCAAACTTGATAAACTGTATATTAGGAGTGTGTGCTAAGCTTTTGCATCACAGTGGGTAAACATGGTCGATTTGGTAGTATTTAGAACCTAATTTAAAGAAATGCATCCTTCGTCATAATTTCATCAATTCACGGCGGCAGACAGGCTTTCAATCGTCCATTCCTGAGCTAATGACTAATTTGTAACAGAGCCCCGTGGAGGCGATTAGACGGCCAATAAAGGGACGCAGACGACCGCATAAGTCAGATGTCAAGTCAATACCCCGGTGGGTACGCAGCGATGTCACCCTTTGCCGGCTTCCGGGTTCTTATCGAAAATTCTCAGAATTCTGGCCACATTGTGGATTGATAATATCGAATGTAAGGATTCTAGTTTGTTTTGTCAAAACATAATGTTGATTGAAATTTTGTTATGTATGCCTAAACTTTAGTCAGATACTCAACAGCTTATGCATAAAAAAGGTCTTACGATGACAAAAATACTATCAGATCTCATCAAGTAGCGTGCGTATCAGCCCGAAATACGTTCACTGCACTGCATAGGCCCCCATAAAACGTCATTTTGGACGCTTATTCATAATCACCACGCTTGGCAGGCAGCTTGGTGATCGCAGAAGATTTTAATGTACCTAGGCGAATGCTGCTGCCCATTCTCTGGATATTCCCTTAGCCGGCTCTTAAAATGCTAGATTAGCCTGATGTAAAAAAAATATAGATAAATATCATCGTAGGTATATAAATACAGCACCAATAAATACGCAAATATTTTTAATGCTCTGTGGATGGATATAATCCTCAATGTCAAATCTAAGCTCCATCGGACTAGTCGAATAAGAAACGTCTGGTTGAGTACTTTTTAAGTGTCATACTTAATGCCACTTAAAATATACCTACTCTACATTAACAGGTTTATTAAAAGCTGGTAAGAAAAATTCAAAGAGAGATGTAGAGACGAGAGCTAAAACTAAACTATTTCTGATAGGAGAGCTCCACTTTTCCAATAATTGCTTCGAATATGCTTACTGTTGCATCAAATTGATAGCATTGCATGCAAATTAAACTATAGACGGGGCAGAGGTATTGGGGTACCGTAAGTGAAGGGTCTCTTTGATTGCTAGAGGGGCCTCTACATGGTGAGTCATGAATTTAAGATGTCCAAGTAGGTAAATAATAGGGGTAGTACATACTATTATATTATAGTATTACATTATCATTTAGAGAAGTATGGAAAATTAAACATCTTGTTACTGATTATAGGACCACAGAGCATTTAAAAAAATACGCTTAGAAGTGAAGCGTATTTTTTTCGTGCTCTATAGATTGGACTAACTGTGGGTCTTTTGGATAACCAATGGTTAAAAATACTAACAGATTACCATTGGTTATAATTTGTTACAATTTTTGACCATTGGTTACCTTAACTACAGATCAAAAAACTCACCCTAAATCCAATTTAAATCTTTCTAATTTAGTCAGATTCGATCATATTGATTAAAGTGAGCTGTTTTATAACTAAAACGTAAATTATATTTAAAATTGATCTGCAGGTTTTTTAGAACGTGGGATTTTTTTGTCATGCTTTTACTACTTAGTAATAGCCATGATTTCACCATGTCTATTATTTTTTTATCTCTACAGCCAGTGCTGGACGATTAAAGCGCGCCCAGCCGAGGGCGTCTAGGGCGGAACTGTGGGGTCCGATAATCGTTCGCTGTTGACAATAGCCGTAATTATTGCTGAAAAGTTTAACTTCCGGGCTTAGAGTGCAGATATAACGATGACGAATCGTCTGCTTTTTCAGATTTATGGGTGCAACTAATTTTATATTTATCTATTCGTTAGAAAGTTCCTTCTTGTTTTTTTTAACAGCTTTGTTCAGTTTTATTTTCTGTATTGTGCTGGATTACTTGACCAGTAGTGGGAAAGAGAGCTTCTTTTTTCATAACCTCATTTAGCATGATAGACTTGCTACACTTTGTAATTTTATATGTATAGGTACCTAACCTACTTATAACATTAAATTATTTGTAGTATTCTGATTTTGACTTGTAAAATTGCTAAAACTAGCCTCTAGATGCATCATATACCATTTGATTTTAGATTGTTTCCGTCGTCCTTGTTTCCAGCTAACTATAACCTGGGTATCTTCAAGTCAACAGTAAACAGGTACCTTCTAGGCAAGCATGCACCACCGTAGGCCGCGTCATCACTTACCATCAGGTGAGACAGTGGTCAAATTCTATATGCCTATAACTTATAATAAAAAAAAAGTTAAATAAGTATTTTATTAGGTTCTGGAATATTCATTTTGTTGCGATTACGTAACGCCTCACAATCACAACTTTAAAAAAATTATCATAATCTACTTTACTGTTGTTTTCATCATAAACTCATTAGCCACAGTAACATTAAAAACATACCATATTTTTCCACCCAAACACCCCGCAAACGTAACCCCATCTAATTTCTTTCCCAGAAATTGCCCACAAAAATAATTAAAAACTCCATTAGAGAACGTAGGTATAATATAACTGCACAGCGAGTTTTCATCTGCGCTAGAATTATCTTCCGCACACGTCATTTAGATGCCACAAAAGGTAGTTAACTTCGAGTTTGGGGTCTAATTTTAAGCTTAATCGGTGCCTATTCTTAATAGCCGTCCTGTAAGTGTAGTGTAATGAAAATTGGTCGTTGAGCTTCATCCCTTTTAGCCCGCGTTTGTGGCTCTTGAAAACGACTGGACTGTAAATATTAATGTTTCAAATTAAGCTTGATATTAATTTTGCGATTCGGTCTTTCATTACGCTCTGGTTATTATTATCAATTTGCTCACAATGTAATGTTTCGAGTTAACGTTGATTTAAATGTTTATCTATATTTATTCTGTGAAGTGTGCACAAGGTAGGTATGTATTAATTCAATCGTTTTATAAGTAATCTTTGAATTCAATTGTACCTACTATTAATATCTACTGTATAAATGAATAAAATATTTGTACTTATAATAATAGTGTAAAATGCATAAGTATAGCGAAATTCCAATATAGACAGGAAAAAATAAACTGTAAAAAGTTACTCGCTTGAAAATCAATTAAGACCACTAAATACAATTCAGTAGCTGACACTAACACTCAAAGCTCCTATTTTGACATTAACCCCCCTCAACACCCACTGTTTACAATACACCTCTATGACAAACACGACCATGCACACAACGGCGTCAACAATGCAAGGGTTCGGTGGGGTTTCAAGGATTTCCAAGTATGCACAAAGCAGCGCCGCAATTGAGCCGCAGTTTTACACCTCTAGTGCACCTCTACACAACCTTTTGACATATTGTAGCCGAGTCTTAGACAACTCTAAGTGCTGGGTGGTGTTGAGTGATGCAAATATTGTACCAAGAATCAGAGCTAATTTTCTTAAAAGCACTTGTTCTGCGTACGATTTGTGTCAATACTTATCAAAATATGAAGGAACCTTATATACTTTAATCCCTTCATATTTGGAGTCGCAAAAACAATTCTTGTTGATTGTAAATAATCCATGTTTCTAAAATCAGTTTCTGCTCTGAATCGAGCAAATAAAATTTCAAAGGAAAACGCCTCCGTTTCATCGTAAAACGCCTATTGACGGAACCACAAATCTAATTCCACGACGAGATGTGAAAAATATTGCTTTCATATAACGTTACTCCCATCGTATTCACATGGTAATGGAAGCAAAATGGAACGGGCGATGCATTCCGCGATACATATCGAGCACTATACAAATAAACCGAAGTAATTTCATATCGAAGCAATATTTCATACAAAACCCTCAGCTATATTCAGCTCCTTTGGGTAATGCAATCCTGAATGCAAATAACTTCTAACAGTATAAAACTGTAGGCGAAGTTTTAGATGGAGTCCGCGAAACTAAATAAAGACGAGGTTCGGTTCATTAGGCTCACGTTCACGATTTCTGATTTAAAAGTTAGGCTGGAAACTTGATTCAAGTTTGATGTAGTACCTTACCTGACTGAGACTGTCCCCTAGGCTGCCGTCCAAATCGACCGGTCGGAAGTGCGAGTCTTTTAGAGGTAAATCTTTAGCTCTATGTTTACGATCTTGAGCCTCCCTCATCGCTTGACTCTGAAGTCTTTCGAAGAACTCTCGAGGCTTCAACGGGGGAGGCTCGTCGTCTGGAGGCGGCGGTGGGGGAGGTGGCAGCCTTGTTCTCGGCGAGCTGCGCAGCAGTGATCGCTCGTCGTCCTCCGTGGACCTCTCATCGTGTTCCGAGTCGGAACTCCGACTGTCTCGTCTTCTCACTCCCTGGAGATGCGGCTCAAGGAATGTCGCATTTCTGGAACAATGAAAACTTATATGAATAAAAATGAAATGCTGTTCGTTGGCAAGTACATCCCCTGAACACGGCTGGACCGGCTGGGCTGTTTACATTTTTAAGGTTTTTATTAAAAGAAAATTTGAAAAGGTATCCCTAAAAATTTACAATTCGGGGAAAACTGAACGTCTTTTTTTCTATGACTTTTTTGTGTGAAGCATTTGGACAGGACAATGTCTATTGAGTCAGCTAGTTCAAGATTAATATCAAGTCGCTAGCTCATAAATTTATTCATCGTACTAGATATTTATAGTCTCATGCATTGAACGTTTATCGTTCAACATAATAATGTAATGTAACATTCAATAGCTCGCTGGAAACGTTAATTATATGTTGGTTAATAGTAAGTAACTCGTTATTATAATATTCTAGTCCGCGTTCTAGTGTGCACGATTCAGTGGGCCACTTCATTAGATCAGTTTTATCCGGGGCTGCGTCGATTCGTCATTGGCCACGTAATCGATTCCCGCACATCTAACTGCAGCTTACGAACATATGGGACCACTGACCAGACTATTTCTGTACAGTATCGTAACACTAAGTATAGTTGGAGCATTTATCGGCATACACTGGTTAAGCTAGCATATAATATAGGTAGGTAAGCAAGCTAAGTTCATAAGATGATATATTCTCGCTGGAGGATGCATTCGAAATGACATATAACCTCCATAACAAATCTGCTGAAGGTAATAAAAACACACTGATTGTAGACCACAATCAGTCCACCACAAAAAAATTAGTTAACAGTTGAATAAAATAGAATGTAGACCGCGTTATCACTTATTTGATACACACTTATTGACTGGCCTGATAGCTCAGTTGGTAGTCTGCCTTCTGGACTATAGGTTGTGGGTTCGATTCCCACTCAGGACAAACATTTGTGTAATGAACACCCATGTTTGTTCTGTGCCTGGGTGTTATATTGTATTCTATGTATCTATTTACAAACAAAAAGTATCTAAGTATTGTATCAGTTATCTGGTTCCCATAGTACAAGCTATGCTTAATTTGGGGCTAGATGGCGCTGTGTAAAAAATAAAAATAAAAAAAAAATATGTATTTATAGTTAACATTGATACAATGTCAATTTTCCACTTTCATAATTTTTTACCAGCTGCTGCCCGTGGCTTCGCACGTATACACAACAGTTTATGAAGAAGATATACTCTATGTCCTTTCCCAGAGTTCTTCCTGTCTACTATAACTGTCTACATACCAAATTATATCAAGATTTGTTCAACCGTTTAGTCATGAAAGATAGCAACTTAAGCTACATCCTAATTTAATATATTAAAATGGATATAGACATGACTTTATATGAGAGTCCATTATTTAATTGTTTAGTGGAGCCACTCTTTAATGATAAACAATACTTGCACGACTTTGTCTTGATTTCTGACTTGTACGTTGGTGTGGGTAAAGCAAATTGTAACTGGGAGCAATCACTTGTCTGCAGAGCCTATACTGTCAGTATTTCCCCCGCTGACCAGACTAAAGGGACATTAACCAAGATTTATTTCCCGAGCACGCCCGCTGTTGGTATTAATTAAAAACCTCTACATAACGCAACGAGTGCGTCGAACATTCTCACCAATTACTTACTCGGCAATTGTATGTATTGCAAGAATGGTACGGGTCACGTGCAACTTGGCAAAGTTTTTCTCTGAAACTTATTTACAAGCGACAAAGTTGTACCCCTGCGAGTTGTTTCGGCGTTGCAGTTCAGTTGTTTACCTACCGTTTATTTTTGCGCAGCAGGAAAGGATACCTATAGTCATTTTAAATAGCTCTAAATAAGAAAATAGAAACATGAGTACCAATTTGTTACTTTGAAAATTATCTAAGTCATTCTAAAGGTTTTAATGAGAATTCAAATTATAATTCTGTCCGTGATTAAAAGTTTTAACTTCAAATTAAGTATCGTCACATTAAATTTCAGCAACGAGGCGTCAAAATTGGTCGTTTGTCGTGTTTGTCCTGCCTGTCGGCGTCACGTCGTCCAGTGACAAATTGAGTGTCACCATGGTGTCATTTCGCCTCGTCAACTGACTTTTTAACGCCGGCGTCAGTAGACGGGATGAACTGCATTAATGAAGGAAGCGCTTTATTTGTTTTAATGGGAGGAAATATTTTATTGAGTGTGAGACATTTAGCAAGCTGGCTTGCTCCACTTTTGCTATAGTTTGGTTTGGCTGTAAATCTTGCAACTCGATATGAAACTCAAAAAAGAAAAAAATTGTGGTGTTAAATCACGAGATTGTCTTTTAAATCTTGTACTTTCAAACTTTCTATAGGAAGTATTTTTAGTAAATAGCCTAACTACATGCCTCAAGAGACTGTCAGGTTTACTACAACCTAATTATGCTTACGTAGGAGACGGTGATTACCAAACTTAACCAATTACCTGCGAACGAAAGCTTAACGACTACCATCAAGCATCCTTCAATAACAGGTAGGTACCTACATGACACCGTACAACAAATCACTATCACCACATGAGTTTAATGACCAGGGGGGTGGCATGGGCATGAGCGGATGACGGTATGACGGTCAACGGTAATTAATTAAAACGTCATATTGCAAACTTCGCCACAGGTGCGTCGAAAACCTTCGTTAAATTTTGATATGGTGTCGGTTACGAATTACGGTGATCGTTTGTACAGCGTAATTATATGGTGAGGTAAAAATGAAATTACAATTAGAATTTTTGAAATTGATTCTGACCGTGCGTGGTTTGTGATATAGGATCGGCGCAGGCGATCCAAATGATACAAATAAATAGCTCATTTTTCACGTAAATAAATTGTAACTTGTAGACTGGCTTTTCGTAAAACAGTGGCCAAAAAATATAACTAACTAAGATAGACAATTTTATACATAAATATAAAATCAAAAATAGCTACTTGAGTTAATAATTATTATCGTTTAGTAAAGCGGGTTCTCGTAAATATAAGGAAAGCAACACGATACGGGTTATTTACGCACACGAATTAAGAAAATGAGATTTATCGCCAAATTCCTCGCACGCAAGACTTCTTATTTTCTTTCTGGTAGGGTTGCCACAATATACTTTTTTTATGTAAACGAATGGACGTGACGAGCTAGTCGTTCGCCTGGTATTAAGCGTCACGGACGCCCATTACAGATTGCAGTGTCACTGGGAAATCAAAATTAAAGTGTCGCGTGCCACTGCGCACTGCGAACGTCATCCTGAGACATCACGCAGTCTAAAAAAGATTTCTAGACTGTGACATCAGTTCTTAAGTCTCATTTGCCTAGTAATTTTACTAGCTACAATGCCCTTCAAACCGGAGCACAGTAGCGCTTGTACACTACTGCTTTGCGGCAAAATAACTGGTAAAGCGGTGGTAGTTACCTACCTAAACGAACTTTGCAAAAAAGTTCTACCACCCAGTAAACCAAAACCTATTTTCATACCTATAAGAAAACATATAAAAGTTACTTATTGAAAATATTCTTGAAATGAAAATAAATAAGCGAATAGGTATAGACTATAATAAAAGAAAGCTGAAATTTATTATCTTTTGAGCTGGCAACCCTACTCCAAGTGTTGGGTATTGTCGTGGCCCAGTAACAATAACAGTGGCTTTTATTTTTCTTCATTAGCGACCCTTAAGGCCTCTCTGATATTCTATCACAATAATGTGATCTTCATTCTTTCTTTTAATAAAGACCTTTTTTGAGAAATCGGTAGTACCCATTATGGCAGAAAGTTAATAATGGAAGAAAAATAAAATTATCACTTAATTTAGCTAAAAACATATGGCTTACATAGTTGGTTTGCTCACAATATTATAATAAATCGTTTAACTCGCCAGGCCTTACTGGCTTGAACTAAAAAATAAATCTAGCTTCCATAGAATTTTTTCGCACAAGGTGTACATACAATAAATTTTATTGAAGCACTTTTCATCGTTGAAAATAGTTGCAAATTGCAAGTGGTCCCGCGTGAATGTCATGCAATGCCACAAAGGGAGCGTTGCAATGTAAGTCGTGAATAGCAGGATTTACCAGCCGTCTTGCGTAAGCTGTGAATGGGGTTTGTATTGGAAATCCTGCTTGTAAAAAGTTCGTGATGCGCCAGTCTGGATTTTTGGGGATTCGTAAAAGAGTTTGTCGAAATTATGAGTAGCTACGTAGCTCCAACAAATCCTACAAACCGTTCTCAACCGATCCGATCCCAAACATTAATAAATCAGTCTCATCTGATCCCTCATCAAACTCATTATTTGCACCATTGTCGAAATAAGTGAAGCGAATTGAAATAAGGGAACTGGAAGTAGTGCTGACTGAACTTACTAGGAAAGAAATAACAAAATACCAGAAGACAAGAAATATGGAGGAATCGGAACGAAGTATCAGGAGATCAGTAGGAGATACCCTGGCATAGAAATGTTTTACAAAAGATATTTGATGAATCTAAAAATATCACTCGCGGACTGTAGGTAACCATTGTTGTAAAGGGTTTTTTCACAATCGTCACATTAAATGATTTTTTTCTAGACAATTAAGTCTCAGCGTAACTATAATGCTATAACTAAGTAATGGAAGCCCTTCCATTGCTTCAGTTGTTTTTGTGCCTTATGATACGACCGATCTGACGGCCACCTTCTCTTTTCACGGACTTGTATAATCGATACTTGGCCTTCCCTTTCCTTACTTGCGTTTTGATTTTCCATGTATTGGTTTTAATAAAGTTGTCATGTCATATCAGATGGCTTATCATTTTTCCTCTTCTGCTGCAGATAGCTAGACTAAGATCATCCTTTAAAAAAAATAATGGGAATGAATTTAAAACCTAACCTAGATATATATTTTAAACAAGTGCCATGCCACAGATAACAGAAGTGTGAGTATAACAGTATGGGGGCATCGAAGGGCGCTCGAGTCTCGAACGATAACGGGCACTCCCGCACTTGAAGCACTTAGCTGCGGACATTATCTGGAAATTAGTATCGATTCTCGCGTTGCTGTGTTGAATCTGTGGTTAAATACGAACTGACTCTTATAGTGCTTTTGTTTATATTGTGGGCTATTTGTACCACTCCAATATGGAATGCGGCAAATATCCACATATCAAAGGCACGACATCATACGCATCTGCTCTGATTAAAATCATCATCATCAAGAGCCTGAAAACGACCTGCTGAACATAGACCTCCCCCACAGACCGCCATTTTGAGTGGCTGCTTACCTCCTACACCCACCAGCTCTCCGCAATTTTATCCTGATCGTCGGTCCACCTAGTAGGGGGCCAGCCTAATACGCTGCGTCTTGCGCTTTTCTTCCCCATCGGTTGTCAGTTCTACGAGCGATGTGGCCTGCCCATTGTCATTTCAATTTGCTAATTCTACGATTCTGATTAAAATGTCTTAGTCTTGGTTAAATCCAAATATTGATTGAAACGCACATTTAGAGGTTGTATTACCATATTTTCTATAGCCTATGTCGCTTACAAGTAGGGATGACACGCTGCACTACAAGGCGCACTTCCTATAAGATTTCAAATAAAGGAAACATTCACAAAGCCACAAAAAAAATTACATTGCGTTAAAACCGGCAACTTAGATCACGGGACTTTGGACCCCTTAAAATAACTTTAAATTTTCCATAAAGTAAACATCACTTTAAGTTTACTAACTTTACTTAAGCTTCCCTAAAATCATGTTTCTACATAAATTCTGCTTACCTGAATAAGGCAACCTAACTAGATTTAGCTGGAAAAGCGTGTTACATGAGCACAGTTGACTTAATTTGAATCAGAATATAAGCTTCGCTGATAATGTGAAGGCTTACCTACTTTACAAATTTTCCAACCCTTTCATGAATCTTGTTATTTCCAAAACAACTTTTAAAAGGTTGTTTACCGATTGACAGCATCAACTGTGCATTCAGCTATCAACTGTCAATCAACCGTTGAATAAGAAATAGAATAGAAGTCATTTAAGTTGCATAACCCAATGGACATCATTTGTTTTGACATTGGTAGCTGCGTCTAAAAGAGTGGGCGACAGCTAGGCGGAGGGATGCACATCGTTCATTTGAAATAGTTCAAGTTAATGTACTTCTCGGAGTACTTATACCTCTAGACAAAATGTGCAGTGCCGTCGCCGCCAGTAATACGATTATAACTGCACCGAGCTTAAGCTCTGGCAGCCACTATGTTACCCGCACAGCGATGACGAGACGGCTTTTACTCAACCTTTTAGCGAATTTCAACTTGAATAACGTTGTTGAAATATTAATTTACGTGGCTGATGGTATATTCAACCTGAAGTAATGAAGCTTAGGTGGTAGGACTTTTCTGCAAAGTTCGTCTAGGTAGGTACCACCGCTTTGCCAGTTATTCTGCCGCCAAGCAGTAGTGTGCAAGCACTACTGTGTTCCGGTTTGAAGGGCATTGTAGCTAGTGAAATTACTGGGCAAATGAGACTTTATGATCTGATCACTCAGTCTAGTAATCTGATTATTAGACTGGGTGATGTCTCAGGATGACGTGCGCAGTGCAGTGTCGCGCGAAACTATTGTTTTAAAGTTCCGGGTGACACTGCAACTGTTATGGGCGGCCGTGTCACTTAACATCAGGTGAACGACTAGCTCGTCACGTCATTCAATCACATAAAAAAAAAAAAAAAAGCTTAAATTAATTTTATGTAAACTGTTATTTTATACCTGACTAAAACTATGGAAAAGTATTGAATATTTCAAAGTTTACAAAGGACGCGAAGAAAAATTACAAAATTATTTAGAATGAATTAAATAGGAGTTTAAGTATTTATCTTTCTGTCACCTTAAGGCTATTAGTCAGGTTCATTAGTAGGTACCTACCTTCAAAACACCGACTATAACTGAACATTGGCTAAGGTCTTCATCACGTTTAAATCTATTAATAAGATTAGCTATAGGACGAACCCCTGTCTCTCATGATCATTTTAAAACTCAAGTCATAAAGTTATCTACGAGTTTTACACTCAGCCGACCCGAAACAAAAGTGACAGGGGTCTTAAATTAACGTCGCCGGTGCTTGTTGGCTCGGAATGACCCGTGTCTCACTTTCCTACGTGATATCGTTTAGTACTTTGTGTAGTGAGATATATTATTTAATATTTGTAATTCTTCTGTACGTGTGTGTCACAGAATTTCTCCTTAACGCTGTACCAATTTTAATAAAAAATGTTGCGTTCATGTGGATCCCTGGAGGGAAAGCTATGAGATGCCAGGGTGGGTCATCTGGTGTTATATAGTTTTCTAATTTTTATTGAGTAGGGTTTTTAATAACTATCAATGAAAATAATTTAAGCTACTTATATAGAAACGAAATACAAACGCATAACCAATTAATCTATCTAATCATACCTGCTGTCTAGTCTAACCCATCCAGTTACCTATTTATTGTACTATTACCTACTATTGATCCACCCCGACTTCGCACAGGTTAATTAGTTTTACGCCTTAACCCTATTTATAGGTAAGAGGGAAGCGAAAGGGAAAATTGCCATCCCATCCATTCACTCTTTTCCCCAATCTTTTTCCCTTTCCCTTTCATCTTCCCGTCAACAGGATGAGTATAAAAAAAAAAAAAACAAAAAAATTCACCGCGGGGATCCGATGGATGTAGGAGGCAAGCAGCCACTCAAAGTGGCGCTCTGTGGGGGAGGCCTATATTCAGCAGTGGACATCTTCAGGCTGTTGATGATGATGAAGAGTTTTTTGAATGGTCTCTCGTTACGATTAATACAAAAAATACCTATAGTTTTTCTAATAATGGTTGGGAGTAGTGAGCCATTGTACCATTGAATTATTTATCTCAGATGTGTGACAAGCCCAATGTAGTTCTCAGGATAAAGTGGAAAATGTCAAAAAGTTCTCTGGAAACTGTACCTCTTATAATAGGTACCTACTGTTACTCAATAGTAAAAAATGCTATTACGATTTTAGTCTACCTATTATAATCTCAGTGAAAGTTTAATTTACTCTTAAAACTACTAAATTAAATATGATAAAAAGGCATTTTAAATGAGAAAAGTTGTCAATTCTTATTTCTATAGAAAACTTTCATAAACCAACTTTTATATATTATAGGTACCTTACTTTCTGTTACTGTATTGTATCATAAAATCGATCATAACTTAGCCATAAATGAGTACAAGCAGAACTTAGTATTTCCTACTATACCTTGTACATTTTATAAATGGTTTTTTTGACAGCTCACGCCCAAGAAGTGTCATATTGTTTACGTTAAAAGTTCATACAAATAATATTGCACTTCATGGAATTCATCAAAACTAAATCAAAATGTACATTTATCGTACCGATTATTACGTTTACATACCTAATTTGATTAATGATAATAGTACAAGCGGACATTCGAGAATCTTTAGAACATCCCTAACTCGTCAGTCGTCCAGCTGTCAAAAAACCATTAATAAAATGGACAAGGTAAACTATCTTGTCCATAAAATACGGTCTCAAGGAGCGTCGTCAAGTGCTTATTGCATCAATAAAATATTTCGGGAATACTTCAATCGTACCCCAGACCGATTCTTGTGCATTTGTACTAGCCAGACCTATGACATATTTGGCGTAGTTAAACCTTATTTATATAAAGATACGAGCGAGAATTGTTTGCAATGCGTATTTCATAAATTTGTCGGAAGGAAGCTTTTCGTCTAGGTTAGGCACAAAAAGAAGCTTTATACGGGATTTTGTTGTCATTTTCAAACGAAATTGAACGCTTTCAGAGTTGAAATGTGAATCATCGATAAGAAGTAGAGGCATTTGAAAATACCACTTCACTAAAAAGCCTAACCTTATTAGTAAAATTATGAAAGAGAAGATTTTTAGAAAGATAACTTTCTATAGAATGTATAGGTCATACAAAAATTTACCATAGTTTTGATCAACGTAGGGTGGGGTTTTTGATCCGTAGTTAAAGTAACCAATGGTTAAAAGCTCTACCTAATTTTGACCATTGGTTAGAATTTGTTAGAGTTTATAACCATTGGTTACCCTACCTACGGATAAAAAAACCCGCCCTCAGCAGTTGTAGTATATAGGGTGTCGTCAAGAAATATAGCCATAACAATTTTTGCAGCGAAAATGTGACCATAGCTTAGTTGGCAGAGCGTCTAATCTTCCTATCTTTGTAGCTATATACTTAACTTAAGTGTGGTTTAGGCATACTGTGAAACCCACTCCATGATAGTAATTAGAGCATATTGTACGTTCCCATTTGTTTCCTATGATTAAACCATTACTACTAGTATAGTATTATATTATCTGTGCCATTGCCTACATTGTTAGGGCGTTGAAATGTTATTCACGTTTCATAGAAAAATTTAAACTAACCTGTTTCATGTTATGTTATAAAATATACTGTATAATTACATAATATCTTTAAGACTTACTTACAATGTATACCCCAAACATGGCGGTGGAGTCATTCACCCATGGCCTTATGAATAATTCATTTTGAAACAAACAAAGATAAAAGTATTATTTATTTGTATGAAAAACATCGAAGCTTTAAAATAGCAGTACATAACACAATAAAATTGATATTAGAGTCAGCTCAAATAGTAGGTAACATTTCCGGGTAACATTTTAATGAATGCGTTTCACAACTACAATAAAATTTCAAATGCCATTATAAATAATTTCAATCATAAACCAATTTAAAATCGGCATTAACTCAGTTCTAAATGTTACCAATTTTTGTTGACTAGCGAGCGGTCGCAGACTGATAAATTGCTGTAATCAAGGCGCCATGCTGCACCATTACATTGGCGTCTTACCCTGCTACATACATAACACACAATAACGGTCTATGTTTTAGAACAAATTTAATACTTTCTTCATAACGACCTCTTTTTTGTTGACTATAAAAGCTTAAGTTCACTTGTTTTAAGTTATACCTAATCTCTCGAGTTCCGGTTCTTGGGTGGCGACTACGAACTGGAAGACGCAACGTAGGCCGGCCCCACATTATGTAGCCCGACGACCTGGTCAGAAGTGCGAGGAGCCGAGGGATGCAGGAGGCAATTGCAGCCGCTCAACCTGGCGCTCTTTGGGGGAGGCCTAAGTTCAGCAGTGGACGTCTTCAAGCTGATGATGATGATGACTATAATCTGTGGCTGAATAATAGATACTACTGGCAACCGATACCTAACCACCGCCGTTTGCACTTAGAAGTGACTTGCCATAAAAAAAAGAATGGTGTTGTCTAAATAATAATTGAAAATCGCATTATGTTGTTGATTTATCATAACGTAATTATTGAGGGTTTTGACGGGATCGCGGAAAAGTTCATGTCATTGCATTGTATTATTTTGTGTTTTTTGCAGTTTTAATGTTTAAAATTGGTGGCGTTTTACGCATTAAGTGCTGAATTACGAGCATAAGTGTAGGCAAGTGATATAATGTGGTGAAACGTGATTTTTCGTGTTGCTTCCAAAACTCCATAGAAGCTTCTAGTAAGGTTGCCAAAGCTTTACTAGGGCATGACTTAGACTGGACTATGACTGACCCAGACTGTGACTGACACTTGAACGATGAAAAATTACAATAATTGACACTGGCTAAATACACAATGTGTGGAGCAAAAACAAAAGAAAAAAACGTAATTATTTTAACTTTTCTAGGTAAAATTATGGTCATTTAGAACTGCTGCCAAAGAAAAACATTAGATAGAATAATCATTGTATATAGCTTGCCATGAAATAATTTGAGGTCGTGTGGGACTTCGGTTAGGTTCCTAATTTTCTTCAAATATAATCCTGCCCTCTATCGGCTTACTGTTTTATTGCTCACATTAACATTCACTTTAAATCCTTACCAATTACTTGGCATTGGCATTTAGTACGGACTGCCAAGCGTAGGTGATACCTATACCAACTGTTATACACAACATAATGTGACTTATAAAAAGTGGAACTTTGTCACAACAAATTTTATGACAAGTTTGAGTCGAGAACTAAACGCTAGCATTGAGAAATTACGGAAAATAATTGTATAATATCCATAGTACAAGCTTTGTTTAGTTTGGGACTAGATGGCGCTGTCTGAAATGTCCACTTTATTTATGTAATATAAGGAGTACAATATTTATCACCATAAGTTACATCATAAAACAAAAAATCAATAAAACTTACTACTTAACTAATTATATATATATATATATATATATATATATATATATATATAAGGAATAAATCTATAATAAGCCAACAAACCACTACCAGTAGGTATTAGGCAACGTGCCCAATATGCTGGCAGCATTGCCACGTTGAGCGGTACCTAATGCTCAACCTTTGGCCCAAGTAGAGGCCAGCATTTTGGTCACGTGTTGCCTCGACCAGACGTTTAATTTTGAAGCACTTTCGATTCTTGAAAATTAACACAAGTATGTATTTCCAACTGATTTCAAAAAAGGAGGAGGTTCCCGATTTGTTTGTATATTTTTACGTTTTTCATGTTTATTAGCTCAGATCTTCGTCAGTTATAAACCCATTTGTAAATTACATTTTTATATTTGAAATAATATTCTTTTAGGTGGTTCTATGGTGGATGGTTTCTTTTGGTTTACTTGTTTGGTTTTTAATATTAACATTTGTGTTAGTTGTTTGCTCTAGAAGATCAGTTCACTCTTGATGTCCATATCAAGGGTATCAAGAGTGAATTGTTGTCATGATGATCTGGTGTTGATTCTAGGCAAACATGTTATCATAAGCCGCATCGTCACTTAACATCAGGTAATGTTACTCGAAATAAATGTTTTTTTTAAATAAAATATGCCCGTACATATTACAGAACTGTACGCTCAGTCGCGAATCTCTGTTCAAGACTAGATTTCATTCAAAAAAGTTTTCAAAAATGTTGAATAAAATGTCTACTTGAACATCAATCGACGACTACACAAATATTATTACAGTTATACGGGTCTTAGCTTAAAAATAAGCCTATCCAAAAATTAAAAAATCATCCATTTACCTGTAATGTACCGCTCACTTAAGGCTATTGAAGTCGGTTTAACCCTTTTTAAAAATATACCTTAATTAAGTGTATTTTTAATTTTGCAACATAACTTTGGTATGGTAATGCTTCAGCTATTTTATGTGAAAGCTGCTTATAGAAACCGCATTTTCATTTTTATGTATAAAGGTGACAAGATTTTATACCATTCTGAAAGCGAGATGGTTACTATCGTGGGTGTGGAGTCTTCGCTGTTCTCATAGTAACTATTCATTAGTATGTATTATGATCCCACACTAACTGTTTATTAGTCTGCGGTGCTAACTGGTGAATGTGCCAACGAGTGGGAGTGAGCCAAATGATAATTAACCTTAAACTTTACCTTAGCGTAATCTAGGGAGCTGGTTGATATTTTCACATCTCAAGGTTGAACTCGGATTAGAAGTTGTCTGCGAAGTTTTACCTTATGAACCGTTTTTTTTTATATTCAAAAAGCAATCTTTTCTTTGATATGCATGAAACCTAAATGCTTTTTAGCCATTGACTATAAATCCAGTTGACCAATGATACAACTTCCCCTCATACGAAAACTAGTGATGTATTTCAACCACTAATTTTGTAATAATTACTATGAATTTCTAATAAATCACGGGAACCCGTTGATGTCTTTTATTCCATCCTGCTCTGTTCTTTGTAATTTCGTATGACTTTGTCTCGTTTTATTACCGCGCCCCGTCCGCGCAGGTGAGTTGTGTTTGTACGAGAAATTATGTTCACGAGCTATCAACGGGCTTTATAATCTTTGTTTTTAGCCAATTTGAAAATAACCTACTGATTTCAAAATCGGTATGCTAATTATTCAGAATACTGACCTAGGGGTAGGTCGTGTTTTGTAATTATCTGGCCCAAGGCCTTATCAAAAACCATTTTTATTGTCTAAAACAATTAATGCATTTTTCCATGATGGTAAAAAAAGTCATGCAATGGCAAATTGTTTTTGTAAATCCCAACATGGTCGGTAAAGCTCTACGCTAAGATGAAAGAACAGATCAAGGACTTTGAAGTTAACTTTCTGAAGGCAAGCCAACTTCCCGGTTTCAAACACCCTCACAAACAGCAAACATGAAACGAACCCTTATTCTGTGCCTGTAGCTATGGTAAGAATCCAAATCAAACATTTATATTCACTAAATTAATGTAAACACGACGAATTAGCCGTCCTCATTATGTATTAACCGAAGTATCAGGGATCCCTTTGATAGTCCCCTCCAAGCTCTCTAATCCTTAGATTAAGAAGCTCTGACGACGTCTCACTTTTGCATAATTATTCGCTTTATCGGCGGGAAAAAAATCAATTTGTTTCAGCTAACGGTTCGTGTTATGTTAATGCTGCTAGGTTTATGACTTCGTTACTGGATGATGGAGTTTATGAAATGTAAACGTACCTAAAGCGTCTCGTTAGTATTCGTAACGTCTATTAGGATTCGTAATCGGTATGTCTGATGTAATGCTTGAAGAACTCGCATTACGGTTTTTGTTTATGTTAATGCTAAAAACATTACAAACATTCACGAATGAATATTTGCCAAACAGAACAATGTATTTATTAAATAAAAAGGTAAAGTTCTCCAACATTCGAAAGCTAATTTTGTAAGATATATGGAGTTTAAGAGCAATATTATTATCATTATATTATTATTTATTAATAATACTTAGGAATAGGATAGGTACATAATTATAATAGTGCAGTTTCAATCCTCAAATCGAGGATGAAGTATATTCTACGCAAGCGCGTTACATCCTAGACCGCAGTATAACTTACCAAGAAGGAACTAAGATAGTGGTCAAGCGCAAGCCTATAAACAAAACAAAAAATAATATTACCGAAAAAATATTCTATGAGTCAATGTTATAATTGATTTTTATTAAGTTTAGTGTTACTTCATAAAAGCACGTTCACGGACATGATTAACTCGCCAATGAATCATTCACGTAGATAGGTTTCAAGTGATATGACAAAATATATCAATCACTAGAACATTATCACACTAAGTACATAGCACAGAATACAAAAGAGTATGTGCTGCTACTGCTATATACAGCAAATAATGGCCACGCGAGTCCTGTTTAGCAATTACTTCACTTTCCCTAATAAAATGGTGGACACTCATGGTCAAGCTAAAATCTCAAACTTGCAACTCTATCACAAAGCGTTAAAGCTCTGAATCGCACTTTATCCTCCTGCAAGATCCTACTAATGGCTCGGGTAAGTACCTACATCTTAGATAATCATAGCCGTCATTGTAAAATGTCAAGCTTCCTGTGGAAAGTGTTGCCTTCTTCGATGTGTAGAAACTTCCTACGTCGGGGTATATTAGCATGTTTGATTGCGGACAGGCTTTTATGGGGCAACAACCTAGTTATGTATGTATCAGGATACATATAACTTTAGTAAAAGCTGTAGGTACTAATGATGATGATAAATAATACTTATGCTAAAATGTGAGGTTGAATTTACGTAACACTTTTAGATAACATTTTACGTCTTATCGATATTAAGTCAACCTGAGAAAAAGGCGTACGCATATATGGTCGGACAGGTATTTAGTCCTAACGCGATATAGTCATAACGAGATTTCGTCTTTAAGCGATCTAGTCGTACCTGCTGTCTAGTCATATTGAGATGTAGTCATAAAGCTCCTAACCCAACTGGATTTGTTCTCCAAGTTCAGCAAACGTATCACAAATTAGATAAGTACAGCTCCAAACAACTTTGCCGTTGCATTTAACAACTTGGGAAAACTTGAAAGAAAGTAAAGAATTTTCTTCCAGCATTTGCCTTATTAAAATTTTCCTTGCAAAAGCACAACGAGTACGCATTCAATATAACGTACTTATATTATATGTAGGTAGTACTCGTACGTACGCTTACATTTTCTGTAGTGGTTTAGTTAAACTGACTTTCGAGAAAATGGGTGCAAAATTTTGCATCAGAAAACATGGCGCTTCCGGTGTTATCCTTTATTAAATCGGACGAGATTTTTATTCTAATTTTGAATAATATATTCTAGGTTTATTGCGATGCTGGGCGCCTAGTGCGCTTTATCACCAGTGATTAGAAGGTTTAATGCGCCACGTGATTCTAACAACTTTTAATTAAACTGTGGCTAAACGACGCCTAATAATACCTACGCTGAAATATTTATGTTTGTTTCGAATCTAAAAAAAATAAGGATAGGTAGGTACTATTGAAAACATTTAATGTTAGGTATATTAGGTAAGCTTAAACGATTACCTAAAGTACTCCGGCTTATACTTTATTTCAATCATATTTTAGGAGACAAAAAATGTATAAGTAAATCATACAATTATCTAACTAACGCTGTAATTCTGTGGTTTAAATTATTTTGATCGTAACATTACTAAATGATATATTTAATTATTGTTTATTGTGGTACATACATAAGTATAGCGGTAAGTAAAAAAACTTAAGACTTCATTAATAACTCATGCACATCCAATACTAATAATGAATGTTGATACCAATACAGACTTAACCTGTGGGGTTAAAACTAGGCTAGCAACACAAAAACAAAGTATATTAGAAATATTTATGATTATTATGTTATCTGGCTTTGTCCTGAGTGACTGACAGACAACGTACAGTCATACAGCCCATTAGGGGCCTAAGAACTTGAGGACAGTGTCGTCCTTTTGTCGATTTTCGAAAATTCAACCCCTATAAATGGGTCAAATGTGGTGTTAAAGATTGTATGAAGAAACGCGGGTGAAACCACACGCTGCATCTGATAAGGTATAATTATCATAATAACATCTTCTGATATCTCTAGCATCTAACACTGTTTTTGTACGTATGTTTAAGTTCCATACAAGTTAAGTTCTAATTACAAATAATAAATAGAATAAAATATAAATAGTAATAGCAAATAAATAATAGCAGCTGGGTCTATTAGTGTGTGAGAGTTTTACTTTACCAAAATAGCTTTGTACCATATGGATAGCACATGGTTAGCATACCTAGAATCTGTGTGAATTTGGGGCTATAACGGACAACGTGTCTACACAAAACACTTCGACAAAACGTGATCTACATTTCTAAGTAGAAAATATTAAGTATCGACTGAAAAATTTAGTTAGATAAATAAATATAGATAAGACATGAAATGGTTGGATGGAATGGATTTTAGAAGTGGGTAAATTAGGAAATGGACGAGATAAGAAGAGTGCTAATCAGGAAGTGAACATTTTAGGAAGTGGTGGCTTTGGAAGTTGTCAAATTAGGATGAGTATAGGTTAGGAAAGAAAGTGGATAACATAGGAAATGGATGAGATAAGAAGAGGACTAATCAGGAAGTGAACAATTTTGGAAGTAGCGGCTTTGGAAACTGACGAGTTAGGATCGAGACAAATTAGGAAGATGACAATTTTGAAAATGGACAATTTAAGAAGTGGACCAAACCGACCGGAGAGGTATATTAATCAGGTACCTATTACCTAGTACAGGTAGTTCCAACAAAAGATATGTATTTACTAATACTGAGCAACAATCGGGCCTAACGAAATATTCGAAAAGCTAAAAATGAATATAATAAATTACTCCATGTTTTAAGATAAATACAAAATAATCCCTGAGAGAGCAGATGGGCAGCGAGGTACTTATCTCTGGCAGGGTCCGCTATAACGAGCATATTTCCTGTCTACTGGGAATAACCGGAAAATCTCTTTTATAATACTACTTATTAAAGTAAAATGGTTATAAAATGTATACTTGAAGCAATCTGAAAGCATTATTTGCTATTAGCCTGTTTTCTCGCTTTCTATAAACTAAGTACTGGTTTATCTGCAAGCTAAATAATATTAGATAGTAATTCCAAGTATCTATTTATAACACTATTAATTATATTATTTCCGTCTAGAATAACGTCGCTGAACAACTAAGAATAAAATCAGAACGTGGTAACATATTGACAGCCTCCGTGGTGTGGTGGTTGAGCAGGGCGGCTCATAACCCGGAGGCGGCGGGTTCGATTCCCGCAACAGGACAAGTATTTGTGCACAAGAAAAAAAGCGCAAATACTTGTTCTGTGTTTGGGTGTTGTAGGACCATGGTCCTCGTAGTTCCTGGGTCCCTAGATACAGGGAATCCTAGTTAGGGTCCAGGATCTATGTATGTGATCGTTGGGCGTTATTCATTTATTTATATTTAGTAAACTGTGATAAAAAATCTTTTGCGATAGCTTCTCAATTAATTATTTTTTATGTATAATATAAGTACCTTGCAATGGTGGCCGAGCGGTAGCATGTGCGCTTCGCAATCTTACGGTACCGAGTTCGATCCTCGGCCTTGCACCAATAACTTATGTGCAGTTTTCGATGCCACCGCTCCGTGCCTCAGAGAGCACGTTAATCCGTCGGTCCCGGTTGTCATAAGAACATCTGTGGTAATCGTTACGGGTAGTCAGAAGCCTGATAAAATCTGACGCCTGCTCTAACCAAGTGACCATTCCTGTTACTGGTCCCATATGGGTTGCGAGGTCAGATGGCAGTCCCCGTGTAATTCTGGTAGCTCACCGCTACAGGTTAGATTGGGAGCAGACCCCAATAACATTGGGAAAATGCAAAGAGGATAATGATGCATATAGGTACCTTTATTACGTTTTATCTGTATCTAGACATAGAAATAATAAATAGATAGGTACATAGAAGACGTGTGTACAACATAAGGAACGTTTAACAAGCCAGTAGATAAACTCCCATTGTTACAACCAGGTCAAAGATAACACGAAGATTAGCGCTGCCCAATTTGATTGATTAAACACACGCGTCATATGTTGGGAACTTGTTAGGAGACTAGGGAAAAAACATTTGCTTCCATATCCGAACTGGCTCTACTTATGCGGTACTTTTACGTTTAGATGAGTAAGTATCATAGTACCTACATTAGTGCTTCTTTATTGACCTACCAAAAGTTATGTGAGGTTATAGGATGTTTCATTGTAGACACGGATCAGGGATGTTTTTGTTAGTACTGTACCCTAAACCTTGATATACCTAAGCTACGTACTCATCATCATCATGATCAACAGCCTGAAGACATCCACTGCTAAACATAGGGCCACTTTGAGCAGCTGCTCGCCTACTGCATCCATCGGCTCCCCGTGGTTTTCCCTAGATTATCGTTCCACCTAGTAGGTGGCTGGCGTACGCTGCGTCTTCCCATGGTCGCCACTCGAGAATTTTTCTTCCCCATCGGTTGTCAGTTCTACGAGTGATGTGGCCTGCCCATTTCCATTTCAATTTGCTAATTTTAACAGCAATATCAGTCACTTTAGTTCACCTGCGGATCTCCTCATTTCGGATCTTATCTTGCAGGGAAACACCAAGCATAGCTCTCTCCATAGCTCGTTGTGCGACTTCGAGCTTACTAATGAGGCCAACAGTAAGAGACCACGTCTCAGTTTCATAAGTCATCACTGACAACTGGCACTGGCAAGTTACGAAAAAGTTTACAAACCGTCCAAAATAATAATAATATTATGTTGTGGGGAAATTTTAAATCTAACCTGCTTGAATAATCAAAAATGTTTATTGGTAAACGTGCTCCACCTTGGACAACTTGGTCACTTACAATCAGGTGAGTTGTTGTCAAACGTATGGCCATTTCAGCATTAAAAAAAGCGTATCTGTATAACAACTAAACTCTATAGAGCCAAAAGCTCATTCACTACTGTACTTGCTATACTAGGTATACTATACTTGTAAAATGTGAATCGGCCTTATTAATTTTCTTCGCTTATGTCTTAGTTTTGCTCATGTATACAGAAGCAAGCCAGTACCCAGGTAATTTTACGGTACTGCTGACTTGTTCTTATTCAAAAACCATTAGCACACAATTTCAAAGAGATGCCTACCCCCACAGATGTCTCAATAGACAAATCGAAGGGTTGCGCCCCTGTACTACCATCAACGGTTCACAGTACATAAAGCATCGTGCACCATTGCACTGGCGAAATGTCTTAGCTTCCTGAATTGTAGGGATGATAAGGGTTGTAAGGGATTTGAATCTCGATTTGTGTCATTTGATTTAGTTTCGAAGTGGATAAATCAGAATTGGAAAGGTATGAGTTACAAATAAAAAAAACATAGGTATGGAAAGAATCGAAAAAAGCTCGTAAAACAAAACCCCTGTTCACACAACCTTATCAATAATCTGGTTTTCATTGTATAATAAGCTCTTATTAGTTTTGTTACTAGTGTAGTATTATATTATCCACAGATCTAGAATATTTTCGTTACATCCTAGGTCTATGATTATTATCTGTGACTTGGGGATAGATGATGTTGTGTGAGATGTCCACAAACTATTAATTTATCCAACTCGTTCTCAACAATGCCTGATCTATAATAATTTACAATGAATAGAACTTATCCATATGAATATAATGTAACATTGCAGTTTATCTTCTGTCCCACCCTACCGTTAGCAACAGAATAGAAAAACACTTTGCAGTCATTTCCTGTGGAAGATGTACTGTGGGAGGATTCATTATCAACCCTCGACAAATCCCTGCTTCTTGAGGGGACCTTACGTGGAGTATACGAAGTATTGTTAATTTTGAATAGTTGAATCGTGGAAAGCAGTTTTCTATTCGAAACTCGAATGATCTATTCATTATTACCCTTCAGCTTCCATCAATATAAAAAAACAAAATGAAATGGGTTCAAGATTCATGTTTAGCCGATGGGTAGGCACCCGCCGGCTAAACATGAATCTTGAAAATTTTTGTTTGGCATGCATTTTGATTATGTATGACGGATGTAATAAAATGCTCAATAAGAAAAAAAAAAAGAAAAAAGGAATTGAAATTGAATTGCAAAAAAATAGCCGTAAGAAAAAAAAAAAGAAAAAAAGGAATTGAAATTGAATTGCAAAAAAATAGCCGTTTTAGGAGGAGTTCAGTGACATACACATGTAAAGAAGAATCACATGCTTATTACATTCAAAGTTTCATGTGGAAAGGTCACTCAAAATAATAAGAAAGAGGTTGATGGAGGTAGGTACCTAAAGGCACCGTGTGCGGAGGTTTCGAAGGTGTAAGTACTCTAATAGGCACTAAGCTTTGCAGAGAGCAAGGATTGCGATGGAAGGCTTTTTACGGGACCGTTGTTTTCTTTCCCCTTTTTTTTATCCAGCCCATGTTTCCTTCACTGGTCTAAGTTACGAGAATTAAGAATATAATAATATTTTTAATTTAAATAAAAAGATGCGAAAATATTCAGTGTCAAGTGAAATAATTGAAACTTTGTGAGTTGTGGATAAATATTTGGAATTGTCAGACCTGGGACGCATTTGCGTTGGTTTTGAGCAGAAGACTAAGCTATTTTCAGCCGACTAAATAAGTAGGTAGTTTCTCAATTCGGTAGTATTTTTTAAGCTTTTTTACTTCAAAACTCCTTCATTTATAAATCGATTTGGAAACTTTTTTTTATATTTTGAAACGTTAGAATTTAATGTTGGTCCCCATACCTCAATGTTGGTACCACATAAATTTCATCAAAATCGGTTCAGTAGATTGATTTTAAATCAAAATAACTGGAAAATAATATCATCCTAGTACTTCTCTAAGGCGATTGACGTCGGTTTAACCTCTTTTTTTATACTAAAGATCCGTGAACATGAGTGGCACTATAAAAATGCTTTGAAATTGCAGAATAATATTATTGATAAAGTGATGAACCTTGAAAGCGTCTGAAGATAAACGATAAGGAGAGCTTATCGCAAAAATAAAGTGGCTAACAGGAGAAATCTGCCGCTCACAGCGAAAGTGTGGGATTAATCTAGACGTGACATGTTGTCATTTCGATAACATTCAAAACGATTGGAATAGAAAAAGTTAATTGTATATAAAAGCTGGTTGGTGATGATGACGATGATGACACAGCTGCTTCTCTTAAAATTGATTTTCAAAGTCAACATGACCTGTGCTCAAACAATGCCAATAAATACAATTGTAATTTCGATGACATTATAAACGATTGGGTTAGATAAAGTTGCACGAATATAAATAAACCTGGTGTTGATGATGATGATGATGAAGATACAGCTGCTGCTGATAAATATTGATTTTTAAACTCCTCAAAGTACATGACCTATTCAACTAACGTCAATAAAACCAATGGTGATCAGTTGGCCAAAACCCGTAACGATGTTTACGGCGCCATAAATTGAATATCGGTGAAGCATGGGTAGTATACAATAACGTAATGGCGACGAGCACTGTATCTAGTGTGGATATTTATAGATTCCTTCCTCGTACATGAAAACGTTATTTGCATTCTACGTATAAGTCAAGAAAGGTCAATAAACTTTACTATATACTTACTCGATGATACTGATATTAAAGATACCTACTTCACGAGATTAGTGTGTAAATTGAGTAGGTAACTTTTATCTTGTAATCTCAGTAGGTAGATAGGTATACTAAAAGTAGTACGATTAGGTAAGTAAATGCGCCAAGAATAGATACTTCAAGAAGAGCTAGCATACTAGCATATGCATAGCATAGCATATTTTAATTTATAGCAATGGAGTGAATTTGAAAAAGATTACCTATACAACGCTAAGATCCCTCAGATATCTTTTAAAATCCAGCCGCTGCGTGCAGAGTTAAGTAACTGATAGCAGAAATCAAAAGAGTATTAAACCCCGTCGCAAGCCATCCACTTGCAGACCATGAAGTACAGATTCCACCATTCAACCCACAATGTTTTATGCGACATTTTGTCGCTCGCACGTGACTTCACTGCGTAGACACCTGCATTCTCATTCGTAATGTTCTCAGTGACACAGCAGTCCCGGGGCGACGTGAAAAATGCATGTGTCTCCACATTACTGTTACCCAGCCATGGTATTTTCTCTTTTTTTAAAGGATACGAGCGCGATAGCGGTATATAGGTGAGTATTTTAACGGGAATAGACACCCCTGAATGTTTCAAAGCCATTTCACATGACCCGAGAGTTAAAAATTGGTGGTTAAATATGTGGAGCATTTTGGAAGAACATTTTTCAACGAGAATGTTGTGCTATGTTTACAAGCTACAGAGCCTGTAAAATATATAAGTAGAAAAGGTAAGTATAGGAAGTTGTTCGGACATAAAGAGACCGTTATTAATTAAGTATAGGATGGTGAAATTGAGGCCAATATCGAGCTATGATTATCGTAACGATCTCTATATGGGTGGCCAAATGACCAAAATCGACTACTTCCGCAATATCAGATCAAGCGCGCGCGACCACTATTTAGTCGGGGCAATAATGTCAAATGTTTATATTTAGCTTTCATATAAATAGTGATAGAATTATGTCCGTGGCGGCACGCGGCGCTGGGCTCCAATGAATTGCCCTCAAAATATTTGTCTGTCGTGCCGCTGGCCGGTCGCCAATCGGATCACTTTCGGCAAACTGGATAGAGATAATACTGGGTGGCGCAAAAGTAAAGACCCTATTTGGTTCAGCTATAACATTTTTTCTAAATTAGAAAACTAGATTTAGGTTTTTTTAAATGTATATTTGTGCCATTAAATTTCGTACCATTAGGATTTAAAGATGATGTCTTTTAAATGGTGACCTCCAGAGTTGATACACATTTGAGCCCTATTTATGACATTTTGCAAGATGATTTTCCTTCAAAATTGGTTATGAGTGACGAAGCGCATTTCCATCTCTCAGGGCATGTCAATAAGCAGAATACTCGGTTCTGGGGCACTGATAATCCGCGCATTATTCAAGAAACACCTCTACACCCACTAAAAGTTACTGTATGGTGTGGCATCTGTGTTGACAGAGTGATCGGACCCTATTTTTTCGAAGACGCTGGAGGCAATGCGATAACTGTCACTGGAGAACGCTACAGAACCATGTTACGTGAGTTTTTGATACCCAGTTTGGACGAATTGGGGCTGGAGCACATCTGGTTTCAACAAGACGGCGCTACGGCACACACAGCGCGCGACACTATGGACTTAGTGAGGGACGCTTTTCCAAGCCGAGTTATCTGTCGTTTTGGCGATTTGCCTTGGCCTGCAAGATCACCCGATCTGACCAGTCCAGACTTCTTTCTTTGGGGTTTTTTGAAATCTCGGGTGTATGTGAACAAGCCACAGACTCTCGCAGCTCTAAAAGAAAACATTCGTCAAGAAATAACGAACATATCGCAGGAAGTGTTACGGCAAGTTATGCAAACTGTCATAAATAGGGCTCAAATGTGTATCAACTCTGGAGGTCACCATTTAAAAGACATCATCTTTAAATCCTAATGGTACGAAATTTAATGGCACAAATATACATTTAAAAAAACCTAAATCTAGTTTTCTAATTTAGAAAAAATGTTATAGCTGAACCAAATAGGGTCTTTACTTTTGCGCCACCCAGTACAACGGCTATAGTCTGGATGGAGAAGGAATGCGCCTAGGCGTCATTCGTGACTCACTTGTTGGCTCGGGAATTTGGGAATGTTCATTGAGTTTGGTTGTCTGAAATAGGGACATTAGGGACATGTGCGCCGAGAACGTTTAGATAACTTGGCGTTGCTTTACTAAGTTCAAGTATCTTGAGTCATCTTTATGAACTACCTATAAACAATAGATCTGGTTAAGAGGACTAAAGTATAACATACGAGTAAATAATTACGAATTATGTTAAAACTAAGAACACCAGGTTTTTTGTTAGTAATTAATCGATGATTGTAACAAGAAAAATTACTTTCACAGAGTAATAAAAACTATACAGTACGAACATTTTATGTTTTAATACATCGCTTAAATACATCACTTGAAACCGCCAAGAAAGACCTATAAAAGCATCATAATCAAGACCTCAGTACCCTACGTATGGAATAATGTACACTGTACCAAGTTTTCATCCTCAACCAACAGCTTTAACACTGTTTGCTCGAAACTATTTGCAGTAGTTCAACTGGGGAAGACAGTTTTACAGCATTTCAGATCCCAAACCCCAACCAATGCCGGCCGGTAACCAAGATCCCGGATTATGCGAAGAAAAGCCCTAAGATCACGAACTTCTAGCTATGGAGAGCACGGGGTAATGGAATACAAATTTTATAGAGCTTGCTTCAGCCGTATAAGAAAAAATTGGACAAAAATACTTTTGTTTCCAAATTTTATGGTTCTTTTCATACGCTCGTAAGTGATAAAATTAGGCCTACGTATTACATTTCTAACGGTTGAGTTTCATGTTAAAGTTGGAATTAGATCTTTAACAGTTTCAATAGAACACCTGATGCACGCCATTTTGAAAGCAACGGTATAACGTACTAAGCTATAATCAAAAGATCATGTACTGTATCTTGAATGCGATTGCTCAATGCTCAGTGATTCTATTATATTTCCCAGGCGATTATAACGAATGTCTGTAGTAATAATAACTACAAACAGGGTCACAGAATATGTAATAGTCATGGTGTTGAATGTCATAGACACCGCGACGTGGCCTTGCGACTCATATTTTTTCATCTCACGTGTTTACATGTGAGGAAGTAAATATTTTTGTTTCGAGAAGAGATGACATGGACATTTAAAAATATCTAGTTCACGAATAGAAGCGCGATAGTAAAGTGAAGCAATTAAATGATTTAGTAAATGAATATTAGAAATAAAGCCAAGTAGTTCCAAATTTAGGCTAAGATCATGATGTAGAGATCTATTGCTAAGATTACAAAAATAGTTGACGTTCGGTTTTATTATAAGTACTATAATAAAATTTATAGAATTACGATAGATTTTAGTGAAAAATAGTACCGAGCCACAAGATTTTTCAGGATAAATCTGATTACATTTAAGTAGCGTACCTACCCCATAAAATTGAAACGGCAATGAAAAAGTCCAAACTGTACAGACTTACTAAGTTCACAATATATTGTGTATAATTATCATCTGGAAGTAAAATAAACTACTACTATGGTACATACAAACTACAGACACAGAGAAGCAAATACAACATTTTAACACATGTGACCTCATACGAAGCCTACAAAGGGGAATAAAAAAAGTCTCGAATACAAGTAAGAAGAACATTGAACTCAAAGAAAGATAAGTATGTGCTAAAAGAGGCACATTCACTTGACTAATAAAACAGTTTGTCAGCGTCACGGTCCAACAAAGACAACATAACGAAATAAAAACGCTACGATAAAAGCAATTTGGTTAACTGTACTCACTTTCATATTCTTTGACAAAGTTTCAGAGAAAAATAAAACATCTATAAAACATTTCGTTCGTTGATATATTTCTGTTTGTTCTTTTGTTCAGGAAATAGAATTATGGATCACTGTGATCTAATTTTTATAAGAGCATCTGTTAAAAGCGTGGAAGCACAGCTATGGCAGAAAATAAGAGCAATATAAGTTGAGAGCTTGAAAAGTTGCAAAGAAATTCTGAACATAAATTATTGAAAAGGTAATTTTCGCAAATTATACGTATGAAAGTTCGCAGACGGCAGAAGCCTTAGGAAGTAGGAAGAATGCGTATTGTCTGGCATGCAGGGCTCATTTGCCGCTGGCGTCGGCTGTCGGCAAAGAAAAAGTGCAAACCATACGTCAGCTCTCTCTGCGGTATTATGCATGTTGGGGCTGACTGCCACCGCGCGATGTGAATGGCACACGTCCTTTATGATGACATTCATGACTTATGAAGCTCACAGCTCGCCTTCCCAGCTGAATGCAGATATTAAAGCTAGATTTTTATTTTCAAGGTTTCTGCGAAAACATTTGTTCAAGAATTTTACACGGGTTGATTTCAGTTAACCAATAATCCTAATGACTGTAATAGTAAATATAAAAGTTATAAATAAAATTGCTCATTGATATCAAAATTACGCTGTACAATATCATAGTACAAACTCCTTTCAGAAATTAATGCCATACCTAGCAGAAAGAATGTACAAGCGCGTCTTGCCGAAGTAATGTGTAATGTTATGCGAGAAATTACCGCGTAGCTCCGATGGGAACATTATCTAACATAATGAATATGCATCCAGGAGGAAGGGTTGCAGGCATGAAAATATGAGAAACTCTATGGGGGTAACGTTAAAAGCCGCAGAGATGATGACAGGGGCCGACTGTAATAGTCCTCAGGACTCTAATAAATAAGGATACGAGTTAAGGGGCTACCTTCATTGTTATTTCCTTAACGGGCCGTCTTATGGCCCTCTTAATTAATTTGAAACTTTCTGAGGTCTCCTGTGGCGTGCAATTTGAATAATAGCCCGGATAGGGTGCTGAAGCTTAATTTTAATTGCAAATATTTATGTTAAACGAGCCCTGAGGCGGTCGAGTATTTATGCCTTCTAAGAATATTGCAAAGTATGATATATTGAGCAAAGTCTCGCTACAATGGAAATATTGTAATTTATCGTGTTTGTCCAAGGAAGCGTTCTGCATAAAATAGGCCAATTAAAATTTGTTGGCATTATGAAAATTTCCTATCGGTAAGTAAACTTACTGTAAACAATATTTAGTCCGTGCTGTGAACACAGATACCGCTAATATCTGACGTCAGCCATTACCTGAAAGAGAGAAACTAGGTCATGAAAAAGATATGATTAACACGCGCTTTTCAGGATGCCAAATAGTGACTTTATGACGCCTCATTATCTCGACGACTGAAGTTTTAAGTGGGTCGTAGTCCTGCCTACTTACCATATCACAAAAACTAGCGTGTTAAGAACAATGAACTTGTTGAAAACTACCGTTACCTAGGTTATATAAAGCGGATTCGCTAGGGGTCGGAATGTTGACGAACATGAAAAACAAATCTAAAATATAAAAACAAAACTTTTATAATAAAATCAAACTGTTATAATGGTTTTCCTACATGCGTCAAAATGCTGCATAAAAGCTCGTGTATAGATACTTAATTACACGAGAATGTCGATAACAAATGGTGGTGAACGACGATCGTGCCACCGAACACTGACGTTATTTAATGATTGACAAACAGACATCACGTACAGTAGCACTTTATAGATAAAATGGCCTTGTAAATGCAATGACCTGATAATAATACTATGTGCGTTAAAATGTAACATTATCATGTATGTACATTGTACAGTCATCAAACGCTAGAAACCGATTGTGCATACAAATTTGTAGGACACGTTTAAGCAATTTATTATGCCAACACCAGACGGTGGATGGCGGCCTTGTCGTCGACATGCGGTGCTGACGATGATGACAGATGAGTCGGTTGATGAATTGTTTTATCACTTACAGTTACACTGGTATAGATATCATTGTGTAGGGTCTTATTATTCTGATAAAACTGATTTGGAGAAACATTAATCCATTGTCAATAAATTTTATGAAAAATATAAGTTTGTAGCGATTGCACAGCCACCTGATTTTCTTAAAGATTAAATTAAATTTAAAACTATCTGAAATTATATTAAGTAAATGTCATTGAATTGGTTAGACGAATCTACGTGTTGGGAAAATGTCTTTGCAAAAGAGTAATTTTCCTATATACGTAAATCAAGAAAATTACAAAAAAGAGTTTTCAATTCCAAGCTCTGTATGAAATTAGAATTAACTTTACAAAAGAGATATTTATTAAACCTTGATTATTTTACTTGTAATGTTTGTAGCAGCGCTGAAATTAATTATACTTATTTAAGCAATATCAAGAGCTCAAAATAATAAAACAAAAAGGGAGAGTTAGCTGTCTTATTGATAAAATATGTTTGTACAAACCATTGACCGTAAAAAAGTTTTTAATGACTAACCTTCGTACCAGTACAGAAACTATTTGAAAGCAGTTTGAAAACAGCGTGAAGAAAATTTTCGTAACAGCACTAAATGCACACAGGTGCAAAATATTGGCACCGATTCAACACAAAAACACTTCAGGTACACTAAAATATTTACAACTATATATATGCACATAAAACCTTAAACACAATAACGTAGACAGGTGATACAAGTCGAAATCGTTACACTACACTGAAACGGTAAGCAATGAAGATTTCATAGGAATTTCGCACGGCACGCTCCCATTCGTCATTGCACAGTAATTAGACGAAACTAATCAACTCGTCAACCTTATCACAACGACTTAAAGCCCATTTTGAGGTAAAAAGTAAAGAGCGTGAGACGACCGTACACGCAACGACTGCCGATGTACTAACTGATCAATTTGAAACTAATACGTGTGGTGTGGCCTTAATGGCATCGCCCGGGTGGCAATGATCGACAGATATATGCTGGCTATGTTTTTATTAAGTAGGTCAGTTATTTTAGCTGGTAAAGAAATAAATGGTTTGTGGTGACATCGTGTTTGGAGCCAACAATGTTGATACAATACTCTTTTTGTGCATTATTAAAGATGCTGAATTATTACACAAAGAAAATGCATGACACAAGAAACACTACATACACTAGGCTTGATTGTCCAAGTATTTATTTAAACGAAGCTATAGTAGGCCGCTGGTACTTATTAGTAAGATTCTTTTAAAGTTCAATTTTCCCCAACACTTCGCGCCTCCAATCAAATATATTTTTGCCTTAGTTAGGACCCACGGTTTATACCAGTGTTGATCTAAAAGCTTAACAACCTTTAGTTTAAATACTTCAAACCTAACAGCGTGTTCACAACTTCACTATACAAGCAGGTGAAATACTGGTCAAAATACAAGCTCAGCAGGCAAAAGAAAAACCAATGTCCACTTCCATTGACCACTAAATAGGAAATTATTCCTATTTCCCTACAAAACAAAGAGCATGTGTCAGCCGTTGACGCCAGGTGAGTATGACACCCCTTCTGAACAGGTGATACTACACAGTATAGTAAGCACCCCTACGGATACGGTATGATACATTTATTCTGTATTATAGGCACAGGCTATTCTACAGACCGTGACGTAAACGTCGCACTCTATGGCTTTCGAATGTTGTGAGTTTGTGACAGGCCGGAAACTACATACGAATAAAGGGGGTATAGGAACTATTGAGTTACCACTGCGGATCTTATGTTTGAACCAGGGTTCTTAATATATACAATAAAGTTTCCATAGATACCTACATAGCATTTAGTTGGGTTCCAAAAATGTAAAGCTTGATTATTGCTGCATTATCTAATAGCAGGAGATAGTAGCTTCCATCGATTAACAATTCATTCTTCGTACTTTGATGGGACAGTAAATTATCTACTGATACTTAGCTAGTAAAAATTGGCTGAGCCTATATCCGTCAAAAATCTAGCCAGATTTGAGACGAAAATAATTGCTTGAGATAGATAGATAGATAAACTCTTTATTGGATAGACAAAATAATACAATTATGCAAGGCAAACAAACAAACAAACAAACAAAAAAAACAAAACACAAAGATTACCAAAAACCTGAAGAACCGAAAAACTGAACATTTTTCATGTCGTACCTAACATTTTTGTTCTTATTCTGTCTAAAGCAGATTGCTGCAAGGTATCTCGTGCAGTCTCTGCCTCCATAAATACTAGACCAGATAAGTTAGGAACTAGACAGCTCAGGTGGATTACCCAGTAAGCTTAGTGTGCTGCGAACGAAAGAGATAAAACATTTGTCTCCTGCTATTTCGGTCTTAAATACCTAATAACAACTTGTATTTGGTATTTAAAACCGCTGACCGCAGAGGTAGCTCCTTGTTAATAACAGGAATTTGCGAATAGGAAATACAGTTCATATTTTTTGTACCAGCTAAAATAAGATATTCGTAGTTTTATGCAATGAATTCAGTTAAAAAAACCTAGTTCAAAAGAATTGAAATTGTGTGTGATTTAGAGTACTGGGTGATACTGCAATGTGTTATAGGTAGCCGTGACGCTTGACATCAGGCGAACAGCTAGCTCGTCAGCGTCATGTCATTCATTTATTATATTTAAAAAAGTGCTCCCCTATTTTTATTCGTTTTATTAAAAGTTAGTTGAACAATAACTGACTTTATTTTGTTTTTCATGCAATATTTAATTCTGTACAATTTTATGAAACTTTGGGTATTGTAAGGCTAAATGAAGGTTTTAGCAGGAAGCCAGAAGGAAAAAAAACAACGTCTTTGTTTCAGATTCTATTTTTACGGCAGTGAGGCAGCCATTGAAACAAAGTAGGCTTCCCACGTCAATTTTATCATTTAGCCTCCCTCACTTTGTTTTTTAACAATAACTTGGGAAATACTGAAAATAAAAATCATATTTTTATATGAGCTTTTTGGAGGATAATCTCGAAATGGTTTTCAAATTTCGGCATCTTCCAAAAATGAAATGTTTTCAATTACTATACTAAATGATACAAACATAAAAAGGTCATCATCATCATCATTAACAGCCTGAAGACGTCCACTGCTGAACATAGGCCTCCCCCAGAGCACGCCACCTTGAGCGGCTGCTCGCCTCCTGCATCCATCGGCTCCCCGCGGCTTTCACCAGGTCGTCGGTCCACCGAGTGGGGGGCCGGCCCACGCTGCGTCTTCCGGTTCGTGGTCGCCACTCGAGAACCTTTCTTCCCCATCGGTTGTCAGTTCTACGAGCGATGTGGCCTGCCCATTGCCACTTCAACTTACTAACTCTAAGAGCTATATCGGTCACTTTAGTTCTCCTGCGGATCTCCTCGTTCCGGAGCTTATCTCGCAGGGAAACACCGAGCATAGCTCGCTCCATAGCTCGCTGCGCGACTTTGAGCTTACTAATGAGGCCAACAGTAAGAGACCATGTCTCAGTTCCATAAGTCATCACTGGCAACACACCCTGATTGAAAACTTTCGTTTTCAGGCTCTGCGGTATTTTGGACGAAAAGATAGGACGAAGCTTCCCGAACGCTGCCCAGCCGAGTTGGATTCTTCGCGCCACCTCTTTGTCGAAGTTGGACCTACCTAATTGGACAATCTGTCCTAGGTAGACATACTTGTCGACAACTTCGAGAGTATCGTTCCCAACAATTACCGGTATAGGTGGAACATGAGCATTAGACATGATCTTTGTCTTGTCCATATTCATCTTAAGACCAACCTGCTGGGAGACTCTACTGAGGTCGTTGAGCATGGTGCTAAGGTCCTCGAGCGATTCCGCCATTATGATTATATCATCGGCAAAACGAAGGTTAGTGACACATAACGTGCGCACACTGAAGGCTGACGAAAGGATGGTCGAGCTAGAGGCGGAGATGGGTAAGTTACGCTGGGATGTAATGGGATTGTCTGAAGTCCGAAGACAGGGACAGGACACGATAATCCTAAATTCCGGTAACTTATTCTTCTACCGGGAGGGAGACCAACTCTCCCAAGGAGGTGTCGGGTTTCTCGTCCGCAAGTCTCTCGTCAACAACGTGGTCAAAGTCGACAGTGTGTCGGCCAGGGTAGCGTACCTGGTACTCCGAATAACCAAACGGTATTCGTTGAAGGTTATACAGGTATACGCGCCGACGTCGGCACACTCAGACGATGAAGTAGAAGCTATGTATGAGGACATATCCGAAGCCATGCATACTTCCGAAACATACTTCACCGTTGTGATGGGAGACTTCAATGCGAAGTTGGGCACAAGGAATAGCGATGAGCTGAGAGTGGGGCCATTTGGATACGGGCAGCGGAACCCTCGAGGACAGAGGCTGGCTGACTTCATGGAGAAGGAGGAACTCTTTATGATGAACTCCTTCTACGAGAAGCGGCCATCCAGGAAGTGGACGTGGATAAGTCCCGACGGTTCCACTAAAAATGAGATAGACTTCATCATGACGACCAAGAAGCACATATTCGATGATGTCTCTGTGATCAGCAAGGTGAAAACCGGTAGCGATCACCGTATTGTTAGAGGCACATTGAATATCAATGTTAAGCTCGAAAGGTCACGTCTGGTGAAGTCTACGCTCCGTCCAAATCCTGTCCAAATCCAAAACCCCGAAGGCTTTCAGCTGGAACTCCAAAATCGCTTCCAGTGCCTAGCCGACTGTAACACAGTGGACGAGCTAAACGACGGGTTGGTGGAAACTGTCCAAGCTGTTGGATCGAAATTCTTTAAGACCCAACGCCGAAAGAAGACTCAAAAGCTCTCAGAAAAAACTCTTGAGCTAATGGCCGACCGGAGCGAAATGAAGCTGCAGTCTTCAGTTGATATGTCAGCCTACGGTGAACTCAATAGACGAATCTGGAGTTCCTTGCGACACGACTTGCGTGCTCTTAGTACTTCACGTATTGAGGCCGCAATTGAGCGGAACCAAGGCTCTAAAGTGTTCGCAAAGGATTCGTCTATTGGGCAACACCAAATGACAAAACTGAAGACCGAAAATGGTAGCATCATTTCATCCAAGCCTGAGATTCTGAGAGAGATCGAGAACTTCTATGGACAGTTATACACCTCGACACGTAAGCCCGCTACTAACACAGCTCAGGACATCAGAGCCAAGTTAGTCCGACACTATACCGAAGATATCCCGGACGTCAGCCTGTACGAGATTAGAATGGCCCTCAAACAGCTTAAAAACAACAAGGCACCAGGTGAAGATGGAATTACGACTGAACTTCTGAGAGCGGGTGGTAGACCGGTACTTTTAGTCCTCCAGAAGTTATTTAATTCTGTCATCCTTGAAGGTACAACGCCAGAGGCATGGCACAAGAGCGTGGTGGTGCTCTTCTTCAAAAAAGGCGATAACACCTTATTGAAGAACTATAGGCCCATCTCGCTCTTGAGTCATGTGTATAAGCTGTTTTCGAGAGTCATTACGAATCGTCTCGCACGCAGGTTTGATGAATTCCAGCCTCCCGAACAAGCCGGTTTCCGAAAAGGCTTTAGCACCGTAGACCACATCCATACGCTGCGCCAGATTATACAGAAGACCGAAGAGTATAATCGGCCGTTATGCCTAGCGTTTGTGGACTATGAGAAAGCCTTCGATTCAATCGAGACTTGGGCGGTGCTGCAGTCCTTGCAGCGATGCCAAATTGACTATAGGTATATCGAAGTTTTGAAGTGTTTGTACAGTAAGGCCACTATGTCAGTCCGACTACAGGACCAGAGTACGGAACAAATTCCATTGCGAAGAGGCGTGAGACAGGGAGACGTTATTTCTCCGAAACTGTTCACAAACGCATTGGAGGATGTTTTCAAGCTCTTGGAGTGGAAAAGATCTGGCATCAACATAAATGGCGAGTACATAAAAAGGTCATTTATAATTAATTAAAAAAAAAAACCAGAAAGACTCTTATGGCACAATTTAGAGGTGCTCCGCTGATTTACCTGAAAGTTTCTCGTTTTCCCGTGTTGTATATGTCTCATTTTCTGGGCCGAAGAGTAGCTTATGGATTGAATTGGTAGCGCTCGGTTTCGGTCCAGCTCTTTGACGTGAACGTACAAACAAGCATACAACGTTCCACTTTTGAATATTAGTACTGAAGTATTTTGATTGCACCAAAGAACATATCCGCAAAAATATCAATGTCTTTACAACAGATTTTTAAATAATAATTGTTCAAGATGACATGGTGGGAATACTGCTGCAATATTTTAGTAGAGGCGCCTTATTGTAAGTGGTAGCACAGGCTCACTAACACTTTTACTTTTATAATGCGTCTAAAAGAAATGTAAACAGAACTGTTGAAAACAAAGGCGCCATATGGGCGACGTATAATAACGAAACAATGGTTACGAAACATAAAGAAGGTTCAACGCACCAAAATGCTGAAATGTTTACTGCAGCGGAACTCGGGCGAACATAAATACTATTTATGAAAAAACAATCAATGGATAAGATTTCTGTGCAAAAAAATGATCACTCACATTATACAAACAATGTGTACAATGTAGGTTAACTGTAATGTAACCGATGGTTGTATGAATGCAATTTAGATTTTTGCACTGAATGGTGAAAACTAGGAAAATAAGAATAACTAGCGCATGTAAATTGTTCATACTAGGTCACACGGAAAACGGCACAATGCAGGTAAAATTGATGTGATCAAAAGAATCTTAGTATGTCTAGCCGAGGAAAGAGACGCACTGATTAGGCTGCTATATACGCGGGTACACTATCTCGCTCGCGCATTGCGACATTTTTGAAGATATTAAATAACTGAACTTACTTACGAAAAATCTGGCTATGTTGTCATGAATAATATTACAAATTCTCAAGAAAAATATCATACCAATCGTAACAAGAGTTCATAAATACAGCAGTATCAAAGTTTCTAACCCGGTTTAATGTATGAAAACTTGTTTGGATTAATATGTTATTTTTGTTGAACAATTGTAATGTCAATTGATCAAATGGGGCTCAAGATATATATGTGTGGAAAAAAATGGGGGAGACCTTTGCTCAAAAGTGGGACACAAACAGTTAAAAAAAACTGTAAGGTAATGTTATTCATGAGAACGTAGTTTAGCCAGATTTTTCGAAAGTAAATTCAGTTAATGAATATCTTCAAAAATGTAGCAATGCAGGAGCAAGATAGTGGATCCGCGTAGATAGCAGCCTTAAGCAGACACAAATGCGATACAAAAAAAGAAAGCATAGAATTGTAAGACTGTCAAAGCAAAACATACTAAAGTAGGCGATGCTGATGACTCAATAAATTATTATTCTTACAACACAAACTGTTACGATAAGTTTTTTATCATAATATTTGTAACCTTGGTTGAAATAGTAATTTAAATAATTTGTGATACCAATTTGGCATACGAACAATCAAATAATATCTTTTAAAACAACAGTATAAAAAGCATCAGGTACAATTGATACAAGAACATGATGAGCTAAATGTTGTGTAGAAGCAGAAGAGATTGCGTTGAATTAAAATATGGTTGTGAAATATTTATATTTCCTAATGATAAAACTATAAACTGTCTGGCTATCTGGTCTGCCTGAGCGCAATCTTGTCTCCTAAAATGTTGAATGTCGCGGGAATACGTGAACTGGAGGATTTAGATCGAGTATGTATTAGGTAGTAAAAAATCATTTACCATTTTTTGGTTTGCCATAATTACCACGCTAGGCTTGGTGATCGTATAGATTTTAATGTACCTAGTAGAATGCTACTGCCCATTCTCTGGATATTCCCTAAGCCAGCTAATATGGCGGCCACGGGAAGAGATGGGGTGGTCCTATTCTCACACCGCGCCGGGACCACACGAAGCTGTAAATGTCGGTAAAGATCATATGAAGAGATGAGCATCGCGATTGAAAAAAAAAGACGGGAAAAGCACACATTGAATTAAATAACAGACTGCCTACACCGACGACCATATATGGTTTTAAATCCCTGAATGATACGACTTCTGGTGTAGCTAAAGTTTATTTACGGTTTACTACCTAAAACATTGGAGTGGAAACCGACTCTACCATCAGCAAGCCTTGTTTTGACATAATGATAAGTAGAATACTCACTGCAAACTTTATTAGACCATCGCCTACATCTTGTCTAATACAATAACACATCATAATCATCAACAGCCTAAAGACGTCCACTGCTGAACATAGGCATCCCCCAGAGAGCGCCGTCTTGAGCGGCTGCTCGCCTTCTGTATCCATCGGCTCCCCGCGGCTTTCACCAGATTGTCGGTCCACCGAGTGGGGATCCAGCCTATGCTGCGTCTTTCGGTTCGTGGTCGCCACTCGAGAACCTGTCTTCCTCATCTGTTATCAGCTCCACGAGCGATGTGGCTTGCCCATTGCCATTTCAACGTGCTAATTCTAAGAGCTATATCGGTCACTTTAATTCTCCTGCGGATCTCCTCATTCCGGAGCTTATCTCGCAGGGAAACACCGAGCGTAGCTCTCTTCATAGCTCGTTGCGCGACTTTATGCTTACTAATGAGGCCAACAGTAAGAGATCATGTCTCAGTTCCATAAGTCATCACTGGCAACACACATTGATTGAAAACCTTAATTTTCAGGCTCTGCGGTACTTTAGACAATAACGTATAACTTGATAATATTCCTTATTGTTATTCTAATCTATGATCTCTATTTGTAATCTGCTGTTCTCCATACATTAAAGAACCCAATACCAATATTAAATAATAACAAGATTGTTTATGATTCTATATTCACGAGTGCCAGCTTCGTAGGCCATCACCTTGGTGATTACTAGACCGGTGCGACCGCAAATCTGATGTTTGGCAACCGCATTCGAGGCCACTTGTCATGAGAAAACAAAAATATCTACCGGCCTACCTATGTCTATAATTCAATTTGTGTTTTACAAATGAAGGAGATATAACATTATCAGATGTTAATATGACATTGAACATAATTATATAATAGGTAGGAAAGGTAGAGAAGAATAGTTCTCGAGAGGCACCTACGAACCGAAAGACGCAGCGTAGTCCGGCCCCCTACTAGTTATAGGTGGACCAACGACCGATCAGAACCGCGGGGAGTCGATGGATGCAGGAGGCAAGTAGGCTCAAAATGGCGCTCTATGAGGGAGGCTTATGTTCAGCAGTGGACGTCTTCAGGCTGACGATGATGATATAGTAGGTAACTACTAATAGACTTTTAAAGGTAATATACAATTAGGTAATAACAATAATTGAGTGAATTAAAAATATAATGACATTATTTACCTAGTACATTTAGTTTACTAGTCGAATATAGCATGCGTTATCATATCATCAATCATATCAATCAACAGATCGTAGTTTACACTTAGGTACCTATTAGTTTTTTCCTTGTGACCAACTAGTGACTAATAATGAATCAATTACATTACAATCGGTTGTTATAGACGTAGCTTATTAGTTTTTTTTTGAGCATTCATTCTTGATAGTTTTGTAACAGGTAATCAGGAAAGGCTTGGACTAGAAGAACGATGATTACAATAATTGTATGGTATGCAAGTCAAAAATTAAACTCGCTCATAAACCGGAACTCGTTTTACAAAAATCCCAAAGTTACAATTTTGGGCCAACGTTTTCTTAAAAAGAACCGAATTATATTAATTGTCAGGAAACAAGGTGTGGAATGGAATGAGTTCTACTCCCTAGCAGTTAGCAATGAAAAAGATTTTTATGAAAAACTTACTATTGATGTTGATACAAGTAATGGAGCCCCTACTCATAATAAGGTCGTGATTTGATTTCACGCGATTTTTGGACAAACAGCGAAAAACAGCCGCTGGCCTTAGTTTGACGAATCGAAACGATACGAGAATTATTTTTTACTAAACTCATACATCACTACACAAGACGGAACTGCGTCCATTTTGAACACTGATGGTAGGTTTTATAATAATCAAGCAACTAGCTACCTTTCAAAACAGTTGTTAGAGTGATTCAAACTCAATGGCGGCTGTGAAGTGCGCTTCAAGCCCCTCGCACGCTGCGCACACCACATACCTCTGCCCGCGCGTATCTAACGTTTGCTACTGCGCAGCATTTCGCGCCGACTTCACAGCCGCCATTGAGTTTGAATTATAATTATTATGATTATTGATATCTTAGATCTTATTATATTTTCATGTGAGGGTGATAATAATACAATTATTGTTGACAACAATTATTTTGTGTTATACATTCTGGTTTGGAATAATATTATTATGCAACCGACAATGACTTTTAAACTAAATTCCAAAAAAATGTGAAATCTTCAACTTGAATCCATTATACATTTACAATCCGTGGTCCATATTACAATATCATGTCAAAACAGCTCTTAGCGTTTGTAATGGGTTTTGACGGTTGTCCTCTTTCATCTGCTTTATGAAATATGAGGAAATAAAAAATGAAATTTATTATATAAATGTGTCTGATTCTTCCGTGTACGGGATATCATTTAGTATTATTGCTTTTTGATGTTGTTGATAAAGCTCAAGATAAAAATATAAATGTATTTTCTAAAAATATGAAGTACCTATCCGTTTTATCAATGTGCCAAAAGTGCCTAAGGATTTAATAGTTTTTCCTGTCTTTTTCCCAAAACTCAATTCCTCAAACTCAAAAAAGAAGTAATTTGGAAATCTTTTGATTCTGTACAATTATTATTGCTTTATAAACACTTAATTTTTTAGAGTTTCAATTGTTTATTTGTTTACATATACATTTGGGTTTATATTTAAGTTTCTTACATAATGTAATTGTATCATGGAATTTGATCCTCGATTTTATGAATTGGTATCTAACCCGGTGAGTTGGAAGGCGCGGGTTCAAATCCCGCTGCCGCTGATTGCTAAAATTTTAATGACTATAATTTATGTTTAATGTAATTGTAATTCGCAGTTCAGTGTTTTTATATTACCTACCTATGTTTTTCACTACAGGCCTCCCTCGTCAGCAAAAAACAAGTTAAAACAAAATCCATCCTCAATCTCGTTTAAACTTTTCAAGTATTTCTCCAAGAGATGTTAGCTTATTTTTTGTATAAATCTTGCAAAAGTATGCGTAACCCAACGCGACCGGGTCACGTCCTCGTCTGGAAACACTTGGAGTGTGTTTACTTTTAAAATTGTGCCATTGTCGCTTGTAGCTGTGTTGGCAAATTGTTTTTATTTACATTCTTTATTATGTAGAAATGCTTAACATAAGCGAATTTATGGAAAATTTGTCGTGAAAAAGACCAACGTGCGCTAAAATGATTCGAATCCTGCTTAGCACCACACCAATGACTTTTCAAGTTATGTACAAAATTTGCACTCACTCCACAGATTAGAGAAAAAAACAAAGTTACTCTGTGACTCACTCTTACAACGTTGAAGGAAAATATATGTGAAAACTGACACGTCCAAAAATGACAAAATTTGAAAACAATGTGCGAGTACGTTTTGTTTTTTTTTCTCAGACGAGGTCTAAAATTAATAAGTTTAAAATCCAGAATAACAAGGAAGCAAAAGCGCAACTGCAATATACATCTACTATTCTGTAACAACAACAATGTTACTGTATAATAAAACAAATAAATCAATCCAGCACAGTTTATTTTAGCCTAACTCGTTATGCATGGTGTTTATTTTAAAACTGCTCTGAAATACCGTTTTGCCAAGCTTTCTTTGAGACTTTTCTCGCCTTAAGAAATGTAAACATGTTAATGTAAACTTTTAAGCAGCTCCGACGAAATCCTCAGTAATTTATTGATAGTATTTTGGAATGTATTACAGATAATCTTTATGATCATACTCTATTTGGGGAAGAGTTTTAATTAGGGCACAATAATATTTGTAAGCGGTCGACAATAGCAAATTAGAAAATGGTTAAATGGCTATAATTTTCTACTTATACTGTAGCCGCCGAGTCGAGCTAGTAATGCGCTATCTCTATTACACAATTACATACAAAAGACAAGGACAAAATAACGAGATTTTTGCTAAGTAGGCGTGGTCTAAGGGTCAATTCAGACAGAGCAGCAAAATGCTCGAGCACTTTTTAAGTGCTATTGGAATATCAACCTTATTTCATTTAGACAAAGCTGAAAATAGTATGCAACATTAAAATCTTACCTGTTTTAATGTTGCGTACTTTTTTTAGCCACAGACTACCTTACAGTTAGTTTAGATAGAGTAGGTAAACCGGCGCAAGCGCAACAATGGTGAATGACCGTGTGTAAACAATGTTGAAAATTTTGACGTGTGTTTACAATTGAAGCACTCAAATAATACGCTTATGTAGTAGATGAGAACTTTACTCACTTTGATGTTATAAATATTTAAAGACATAAAATTAGACATCCACTACTCTCGCGCCTTTAGGTAATCTAAAAACATAATTACGTATAACACTGCTAATGCTACAACCTAAAACACTGAAAAGAAAACAAATAAGAGAAACGTATGAAATGATATAAATTTGAATCGTTTTTAATTTGAACGCGAAAACGTGAATTCAATTGTTTATTTTATCAAAAATAGGTAACTGTTCCACTTACTAACCGTTAAGCAAACGAGGTATTGTGAGCCCAAATACAAAAATTATTTCTACCAAAAGACTACAATTACCTAGGTGGTAGGACTTTTCTGCAAAGTTCGTCTAGGTAGGTAGGTGATCACCCAGTCTAGTAATCTGGTTACTAAACTGGGTGATGTCTCAGGATGACGTGCGCAGTGCAGTGTCACGCGAAACTTTATTGTTGTAAAGTTCCGGGTGACACTGCAACTGTTATGGGCGGCCGTGTTCCTTAACATCAGGTGAACGACTAGCTCGTCACGTCATTCAATTACATAAAAAAGAAACCTATTGCACAACCCACTGATGACATTTAAATTCAGCTTTAAAATGCTAATGAGTGTATTCAACACTCAATTACCATTTTTGTGCTTTTCTACGCAGAGTTCCAATTTGCATGTTTTTGGAGAGACTAATGACGGTACCGCTCTTGCAATTTTAATAACTTTTTAGAGCCTATTTTATTGCTTTACGCGGTTTAGGTGTTGAAGCTGAAAGGGGTCATCACAGGTCTTACTAAATATTTCCACATTATTTTAGTTAGCAGCTGTTTTATCTGGTATAAGAGTTTCAGCAATCTTGATATTTGAGGTCTTTATAATGTTTAATTTGTCCGTGTCGTCATCATCAGAGAATACAGCAATATTGTGTTTTGATTGACACCTGAGGACTATAAACTATGCAATGTAGCTATGAGTTGACAAAGTTACTTACATTTTAACGTTTTTTGGAATAGAATTTTCATTTAGTATTGAGTTCAATAAATGATTCAGATGTTCAGATGGGTTATGACTGTTGATGATGGAAGTAAAATGTACGTTTTTGTTGACGCTGTTTTGGATATGTTTTTTCATTTTTAAAGATCGTTTCGTTTTTTATCCTTCCAGGTTGTAAAGATAATCATAAAAGCTGATGTAAAGTCTAAAGTGCACGTAAAATACAACGAATGAGTGCTGCGGAGCCGTTCGCCTGGAGGGCATGAAAAACGCCGGCTCGTAACTTGTCAGGGGTAAAATTATATACTCATCTCCTTACAAATAGATCGTAAGGGTGTGTGCAGAAGCTCCTTGTCAAATGGATACAGGGGGATGCTGGCTCGGGGCTATTCGAGAAGTTACAAAGAAAATCTGACACGATCTTTCACCCGAAGCTAATGTTTTGAGATGTTGACGGGCTGCGCACTGTGTTTTCCTGGGGATTTGGTTTGTAATAGATGATTTAATATGGAAACGTAATGATAAAATAATGTTGTTTCACATCATCAGCCGCAAGACGTCCATTGCTGAACATAGGCTTCCCCCATTAAACGCCACTTTGGAGACTTATCATAGGGGTTTGCCATAATGACAATGCACGCTTGGCAGACGTCTTGGTGATCACAATAGATCATAGATCATAATAAAGACTGAGGAGTGCTGCTGTCCATTCCTTGGATATATTCCCTTAGCCAGCTCGTACGGCACACCCACTGCCTTGTATTGCATTTAATGATGTTCAATGCGACAAACATCAAAGTGAAATACTTACATATTATATTTATGGTCAAACTCCGGGTGTCTGACAAAAAAATGGTAATCTGTTTTTATAAGCCACGAGCATAGACAACAGAGTACAATATGAATAATGCATTTCAGTTTCGGTTTACAAACAAGCAAAACACTCAATATTTCACAATTAAATATTCAATTTTCCAAACATTCGCAAACAATCCTCTTTCATATTACGGTAGATAAATTCCGTATGTCAAAAATCACCGTGAAAAATATTCACCAAAAACGGTAGGTAACATTTTCAGTTATGTTTTCGAGCAAACAGCGCGGGTAAATATTGAATGAAGGCTCCAGTAGAGTTTATATCTCAATATGTTAAACGTCCAGTAGGCAAAGGGCGCTATTTGACCGAAATAGTTCCTTTCAAAGCCGGACTGCGAATCATCCCTACGGATAAGGGACACAATAAGATTTAGCATAATAATGAAGAGATCCATATTCCATATTGACCCGTCCCCTATTACTTCATAGGCAAGTTCACGTTGTATTATGAAAAATAGTTCTTCCATTTTTGTTTGGGCGGATGAAATTTGCGTTTTGTAGGCTAGAAGTCGACTAACACATGCTGATTAACCTGATGATGATGATGGTGACGACGAAGACGATGATGATAATGATTATGATAATGTTATTGTCGATGATAATGATGATAGTACTGACCTGTCTTAGTTTACTAATCATTAACATAACAATTCAACTAAAACTTCTAAAACCAACTCAACTTTAATGAACAGCTGAAGACATCAGCTGATATCATAAAGTCACATGAAGACAATCATGCTGGAAAGTTACAGCCCTATAAAACAGATGCGCTTCCTAGTCTTCCTACATTTGGAGTACGACATCAGAGGACTTATTTTAGCCACTTTATGTGAACAGACCCATGTCTGTGACATTCGATAGGGCAAGTTGCAACACTTTCAACGCAGATACCGTGACTTCGAATACACATTTTAAATCGAACCATAATAGTTTTAAAGTCTAAAATACATTGATGGGAGGACGTTTAATTAAAAGTAAATACTTTGTTAGTAAATTTAAGGTCGAGTTTGGGTTGCATTTAAAATGCATCGGGCTGTGGTGAAAATATTAGCGGCGACGGCTTTGCAAACACGGCTGCACTTGATAACTTTATTGTTATGGCCTTCAACGGAGAACACAAACATACAGAACGTTTAACTTTTAATTCATGTAAACTCCGAGTACTTAGAACTGTTTTCAAAATTAATAAAGACAACGAGCAGAATAAGAGATTGGTTCTGGTCTGACATGGCTTCAAAACCAGCTTTACAACTTGCTTCATTATTCATTGAAAATACATATTAATTCTGTAGACCATGGTAGTATTAAAAGGACATTTAATTTACAAACCAACTGCAACTGATAGATTAGACCGGATATTTTAAATGCAACTGGTTACCTGGAAAGATACAAATACTAATGTTAGATTTCACAATCAATATTATGCCAAATAAACTACTAGAACATTAGAAGGAAACATTTGCATTTGTATGTGATTGCAGCCGACAGTAAATTTCCACAAAAGATGTGAATTTCCTAATGCGGCTTCAACAATGCAATTCTTTAAATATTCAATCTCTACCTTCTCTTATAATTTAAATTGTTTTTTTAAGTAGTATTTAAAACTAAAGAAATTCAATAGTTAATAGTACAAGTATACACAGTGATCTGTAGGGTAGAGAGCAGACATTATAAGATTTGTACCGACTACAGATTTAAAATTTACAAATATTATAAAGGTAAAAAAATATATCAAAAGATGAAATGGTGATAGGGGGATGATAAAGAATCTAATAAGAACTGAAAAAAGCAAAAAATCGGCTCTCAAAACTCGAAGTTTCGAACTTGTAGGAATCTAGTATGAAGAGTCTTAAACAATATTTGAAGAAAGTAGCAGGAAATCTATGAAACATATGAAGAGCTGTAATACCGTAATTGTACAAATTCAAGGATTTTGAATTCTAGGCCCTTACTTCCTGCAAACTCCAATGATTATGAATATTTAACACCTGGACAATTTCTAATTGGAACGGCTCTCACTAGCTATCCTGAAGTTGACCTAACAGAAAGTGCTCGAATGCTATAAAACTGTAATTAATAAACAAAGGTAATATGAGCATGACGTACCTACTATTAAGAGCAAACTTACAACGCAATTTCGTAGGAGTAAACAGATACACCTAGCAAGTCCGACCTTATTTCATTCGCTAGCCTTTGATGTAGCTACTTAAGCCAGACAATTTCGTTTCGTCCCAGTTACTTTGACGGTTCCCTGGAGACTCTCAACAGGTAACTTTATAGCTCGAATTAATGCGGTCAGAGCAATTCGGCAGTAATACAGAATTGAAGTAGGTACTGTCATTATTGCGTGCTATTTGTGAGGGGAGTAGTAATCTAATTACGGTCGATTTAGCATTCTGAGTACATTGAATATTATTATTAGTTGCTAAAGGAGCAATACTAAAATTCAATTTAGATGTATTGTAAAGAATAGTAATGAATTAAGCGTAATTAAGGTCTCTGGTTTTCTGAATGAAAATATTTTATTCACCTCACTAGCTCGGAAAGGTTCTCTTTTTCGTTCGAAATCTGGCCGCAAAAACGCATTTTAATCGCTAGCGTGGAAAGTGTTTTTAAATTTCGAACGTTTCTATTCAATAATTTTCTCGTCAAGAATTGAGGGTTTAATCACAGATCTGCCCGAATTTAACCTTCTTGATATTGCCAGTGCACTGAAAACTCATTAATACCACAGACGACCTCCTAAAAGATACCATCTTTTTCTCGTTCACCAACCTCATTTTTAGAATAATCGCACTGTCCAGCACCAAAGAGTATATAACTAATACGCTATCCAGCACGGCGACTGCATGAAAAATGGATAAAACACTTTTTCTTCAAGTTTCCATGAATCACGTAACGAGCTAGTTGTTTACCTGATGTTAAGCGTTACCGCCACCCATAGCTAAATTAATAAGCTAAAAACTAATCTTTTCTTAGCCTTTTAGCTGTTTTTCTTGCATTTTCCTCGCTGTAGTGAGGTGAAAAGTTATGTGTTGCACTCGGCAGTAAAGTTTTTCTGCGTCTCGTTCTGCCTTCGCTACGCTCAGGATTCTTCATTTGAACCACTCGCTACGCTCGTGGTTCAATCCTAGGTTCCTTCGCTTGCTCAGGTTTCAATTCAAGTACTCGCGCCAAAAACCAACTTTGCAGCAGTATAACAAATAACTGTTTTTGGGTGAACTTATTTTGGCCGTGTGGTCCTCGCGCGGTGTGAGAATTAGGCTTCCCGTGGGTGCCGTACGAGCCGGCTAAGGGAATATCCAGATAATGGGCAGCAGCATTCCTCTAGTTACATTATAATATTCTGCCAAGTGGTGACTGTGGCAAACCCCCCCTACGATAAGCGTCCATAGTGGCATTTCATGGGGAGGCCTATGTTCGGCAGTGGGTGTCTTTAGGCTGTTGATGTGAATGATGTAACAAGTATTTTGTTAATGAATTAATATTGAAAAATAAATACTTACTTATCATTTTTTTTCTACGAATTTCTCTCTGGAGTATAGTGGCAGTGGGTAGGCCACATCGCTCGCAAAACCGACGTCTGATGGGAAAGAAAGGTTCTCGAGTGGCGACCGCGAATCAGATGGGGGAAGCTATGTTCAGTAGTGGACGTTTTCAGGCTGATGACCGTGATGAAATTACTCCATAAAACAAACATTAAAGCATTCTTTTTTGCTCATGATACCAATCAAAACTAAAATATATTTCAGATAATCATTCATATTAAGTTATTAAACAAGCCTTCTACAACGGTTATCTTAAAATGCTATTCAGTAAATACTTTGTTCGACTACTATTAAATATACCTACTTAAATATACTTTCAAAGCAGTGACGAAATAAGAGCAATTGGGCGTAACAGATAGTTGCGCCCATGCGTAAAATAACCGTTACGGAGACTTGCTCCAAGATCAGCCTGTGGGTCAGTGGACTTATTATTTTTGTGAAATCTATTCTGTCTGCTTAATTGCTGACTTATAAACGTTACTTAAATTGAATCTATGCTTAAAATGATATCTCGTTTTAGGGAGAAGTTGACAAGTCATCGTGAGCATTGATTAAATATAGCGAATTTATAAGTAATCTGCAGAAAATTACCGGGAATTAAGAAGCAATTATCGACCTTGTTTTCATCATCATCATCAGCATAAACTAGTCCACTGCTGCCTGCCAGACAAGTGGGCACAAGGCTCTCCCAAGGCACGCCACCGAGCGTTCAGCTCTATTTTTCCAGTTACTGCTAGAGCTTGCGTATGTTATCGCTCCATCCCGCCGCAGGGCCAACAGCCTTATTTCGACATTTTTTTACATATTCTGTGAATTGGTTGAATACTCGTCACATCCGTGCATGTGGCATTGCACAAGAGTCATATCGAGCCAGTATTTTGTAGACCACTCGAAAGTCTCTGACTTAGCTTTACGACTAATCTTAAAATAACATCCAGGACCTACATACCAACAACATACTGACTACATGCCTGACTAACAGGGTAATGTACAACTCAGATGTTTCGTGTTCTTCAAGTTTAATATGGCAATGGCACAACAGCGCACATCTCAGCCAGTCACGTCAAAGTAAATCTTCATTATAGGCTTAGTTTAGTTCAAATTGTACGAGGCCGGCCACACACAAAAAAGTTCCTACGTCGTGAGGTGACCGGGAGCGTGACGGACATTTTGTTGACGACACGCGTTGAATCGGCAACACCGTGACAAATATATTATTATGTGTACCTTACAGTACCCTTACATTAATATCATAAAAAAAAACTTTAAACGACCAGTCTTTTTTTTTTTTTTTTAAATTTATTTAGGTCCGCCAACAGTAGAAACATGAACTAACGCTAATGAATCTTGCTTATGATATCTAAACTACATGCTCAACCTATTACAGGCAAACACCGCATGTTCCAATAATATAATTTGTATAAAGTGTGTATAATACTGTACATGACGCTATTGTTAACCGGTAAAGGTGAAAAAACAAGAAGTAGAAAATGTAACATTATAACCCATAGTATTTAATGCCAAGGAGAAAAAGAATAGACCAAATCACGAGCAGAGTTTGTTACCACAACCGTACGGGCATCAAGCCGAACGAGCCTTATACAAAATTCCTTAAAAAGTGGTCTCATATCATAATTCATCCTCGACACTTTACAACCAACTGACACAAGTACCTGCCAATAAAAAAAAATAATTACGCAACATAGCAGTCTGAAAGGGCTTTATTTATTAAATCATTAATACTATGGGGAAACTTCAACGATCCAGTAGGGTTAGCACGGCCGGCAGACAAAACCGTCCCTCCCCTGTTTTACTTCAAGCAAGTATGAAGAAAGTGACGTAAAAAGGGGAAAGACAACTCCGCCTACTGTCCATGCTAACCCAGCTGCATTACAAAAAACCTGAGACGTCAGAACGCAATTGTGCCAAGCTGTCAGAGAATATATCTATTTTGTCGTGGAGATTAACCAGCTTGATTAAACGTGGGATTGTGGAGTTGCTACCTAAAACTGTTTTTCTAAATGGTGCCGAGAATAACTTAATTTTATAACGAGGATATCTAGACGGCACTCTCAGTTTAACCTTTTCAACTAGCAAGTTGCAATCAATTTGATTTCTAAGAATTTTGTATATGAATTGCAGATCCATGAGATCTCTTCTTTTATCAAGCGATAGTATATTAAAATGACATAGCCTGTCTCGGTATGAGATTGATCTTCGAGCAAGGTGTGTGCGTCGACATAGATGCCACATAAACCGTTTTTGAACTCTCTCTATCCTTAAGCTATGAGTGGCATAATGCGGACGCCATACTACGCAGTCATATTCAAGAACACTTCGTACCAGAGAGTTAAAAAGAAGGATCTTAGTCGAGTGTTTTTTAAATGCCCTACTATTCCTAATCAAAAAGCCAAGCACGCGGGACGCTTTTTTAATAACGAAGTCTACTTGAGGAATAAATGTTAACTTTTGATCGAAAATAACGCCAAGGTCCCGAATGTTACTTACTTCCTGGATTTGATCCTTGCCAATATAGTAGCAAGAGGGTATCAGCTTATTTTTCCTTGTAAATTTGATATGATAGCATTTTTTAGAGTTAAGAGACATTTCATTCGTTATGCACCATTGACTAAGGCAATCAAGATCATTTTGAAGCAAGATGGCATCCGCCTCAGTTTCTATAATTCTAGAAAACTTGAGATCATCGACATAGAGAGAAGGGGAGGAATTTTGAAAGCACGTGACAATGTCGTTAATAAAAATGTTGAATAAAACAGGTCCTAAATGTGATCCTTGTGGGACTCCGGAGTTTATTTCATGCTTTTCAGATGAAAAACCACCCATAACAACATAGAAGTTTCTTTTGTCAAGGTATGAATGTACCCATTTTAGTAAAGGACCACCAAAACCATGGGCTGATAGCTATAGTTATAGGTATATAGTTTTCAAACTATAATTCAATATAGTTACCAAACTTTACCTTTGCTAAAATCTCAACTTTTCTCCCAATCGAAGACTTAACGTCCGATTAACGTCCCCGAAGGCATCTGCCGAATTCAGAGTTATTTGGAGACATTTGGAAGTTCGGTAGCATCGCTGCGGGGTCATTGACCTCTAGCGCCGCGTACACACTGACACATGGTCTTTATCGATCCCGATTCGATTCGCTTCCTAACATGCGAGTTAAATCGGCTACCGTTTTGAAACTCGAATTGCTTCTTGGAAGCTTAACTGGAGGCTTTGATAAGGCAACGACTACGTATTTAATTAATTCACAGAGCGTTTAAGTTATTTGTTTATCTCTTTTTTAATTTTTGGAAACAGAGATACTAATTTCTCTCTTCGTTAATTTTCACATTTATAATCGCATGCAAAACATGCGGCATGCAGTCACTAATTAACTTGTTAACGCGTGCGTCAATAAAATTACTTCCTTACGTAATTAGTTAAATTAATTTTGCAATACCACAATAATTATTAGGTAGGTTTAACCGTGTTTCACGAGTTACACACACACTTCCGAATCTGATAAATGCGGAACGACATAAAAAGCGGTTCCACGCAAAACAACGGTTTTAAATGATAGTAGGTAGGGACGATTGCGATGCGCTTCGATAAATCGTTTAAAATGATCGTTAGCGCAATGGGCAGTGTGCGCCATGGTTTAGAACTTTAGATAGTGGGCACCGTGACAGTTCAATGAGAACGAGTAAGAAGAAAACCCTAGAAAAAACGTTTACCTATTGACGTTCTATTGTTGTCAAATAGATTCTATTGGACCACCACGTAAATAATATTTTGATACTGATGAAATACGTGCATCACTTTTTGGCTTAACATTACTATTACAGTGATGAGTCGACTGTAATACAACAAAGTCGCTTATCGTAACGCTCACTAATAATCATCTCATATTAATTTGGTCCACCAAGTAAATACATAGTCCTATCACCTAGTAAAACATTTGCGTGCGCAGTATCACGCAAAACTTTACTATAATTAAGAATTCCGAGTGATATTGTAATCTGTTATGGGTAGCCATGACTTAACATCAGTCGAATGAGCTCGTCACGTCATTCGATTACATAAAAATATATTCATTACTTTCGACTTTTACTATTACAAGTGAGTTGACTGTAATAAAGCAAATCGCTTATCGCCAAACGCTAGTTATGGTACCACAGCCGCCGGCCACCGGTGACACTTTTACTATCCGTTTATGTAATAGAATGCAGTGCCTATATTTGGAACCGGTTTGTATGGGCTGGCTATTATCGCTATATTATGCGTGGAACTCTTAAATGTGGGATTTGGTATTTTATACACATTAAATAGCAAGTGTTAGACGGATTAGGCAACGGTAGGTTATCAAATAAGTATTTGGACATTTTATTAACTATCGATCTACCACGCTCGTAGAACTGAAAACCAATGGGGAGGAAAGGTTCTCGAGTGGTGACCACGAACAGAAAAACGCAGCGTAGGCCGGTCCCCACTAGGTGGACCGACGAAAACCCGCGAGGTGCCGATGGATGGCAGGAGGCGAGTAGCCGCTCGAAGTGGCGCTCTCTGGGGGAGGCCTATGTTCAGCAGTGGACGTCTTCAGGCTATTGATGATGATGATTAACTATCCATACCGATGAAATAATTTACTTCTTTTTTTAAGTTTTCTAGCTATTCTAGGTTCTATAACTTTTCATAATTATATAATAGGATACTTATAATTTAGGCCTTTATATTTTAAAGCTCCTAAAAGGAAGTAATAATTTAAGTATATTACGTTTTCTTTGTAAATAAAGTACCCACTTTTATCTTGATTAAGAATTTCGCAGCGGTGTGTTTTTTATCACTGCATCTCTACCAGCGAGCTCAGATCTCTACATTTTTTTGAGATCAATGGTAAGTGCCCACATTATTAGCTAATAACTTCATCCACAATTTTATAATATTACTCGCAAATCTCGCAATCAAATCCTACTAATTAAAATGGTACTGTTTCAGCAAGCAACAAACATTCAAACCTTTGCATTTACATAACAGTTGAAAAAACAGCTCTACCTAGAGGCCATCTGTACCTACAGGTAAATACTGATTTCAATTAAATTCCCGCTAAATATCAACAGCAAAAAAGCTCTATATAAAAACGAATGGTGTAAAAACGCTAAGCGTGAATTGAAATTCGCGAAACGTTTTGCGAGATTGAAGAGGCTTTTATGGAAATGGACCGAGCGGCAAGCGCTAGCAACGCGCCCTAACACGGTATTACTCGACCGAGTTTAATATTAAAAGCCTATTGCAATTTTAGATACACCTGATGCACATTACATTTTGGCCGCGTAGCATTTGCAATCGGGAAATGCAAATTTTCTATTCTAGACTATACTTGTAGCCAAAGAGCTTCACTCTGCGCTATGTCTGTGCGATAAAGTTCAAATTGGTGAAGCATTTTTGCAATGTTAAGTATTTGTTTTAGTTTAGTAGATGGTTACGATTTAGTTACATATTAGGCCGTAACTTGTATAAATAGAAGCAAGTACAAAAAAAAAATAGTGGACATTTCACACAGCGCTATTTAATACCTCTCCAACTAATATAAAATAGTCCACAAGCGGTTGTTTCATTTTAGTAGTGAACCATAGCACCCTGTATTAGCGATGTAAAACAATAATATGCGAGTTTTATCACTTTAATTAGGCGCGGTCACACGCCAACTGAGAGCAAAAACAAGGCATATGCCTTGTTTTGACGGATCGTGGGTCTAACCAATATTCTATCGCAGTATCAAGTATATTAATTGCTATTGCGCAATCCAACGACCGGTTTGCTAAAGAAAGCGGCGCGGCACATAAATTATCGACCAAACACGGTCAAGTTCATTTAAATGCCGCATCCTTCGGGACAACCAATATTCATATTGTATCCACCGACCGGTTTGCAACTGATCATGTTTAATTCAATAAACAGTCATTACTGTCATTAGGAACAAAGAAAAAAATATCAGCTGTAGGAATAAGTTTCAACGAACGAAGTTCGCAGTAACTGAGTTAGCTACACTAAGGTATTCTTGTATCATTTAAGGTGTTTAAATTCTCTAAGAATAAATGATAGGTATCAGGTCCACTGCTGGACATAGGCTTCCCTCACAGAGCGCCACTTTGAGCGGCTGCTTGCCTCCTGCATCGGTCGGTGATATAAGTAAATATCAACCAAGCATGCAGCATATTATTTTGCTACACAAATCAAATATCGATTTCGCTTGTAAAATTTAATTATAGATAACCTCGTCGATTTTGAAATTTGATGGATATTTACTAGTGGGTATACTACTTGTTTTACATTATATACAGTCATATATATTCCATTCTATTCTACATTTTTTTGAGCGGAAATCTGGTGCTTAAAAATACATAAAACTGCACGGTTTTGACCAAGGCGACTCGAAAGTGGCGAAAAATATCACAACCGTGCATTTACCAGATTCTCTGGTACAGTTTTACTGTACCTATAAATCCATCTGATTTGGCAATACCATTATGGATATTAAAATATGCGCTCCCCCAGCACTGAGGATTGGCGCCATGTTTGATTTAGAATGGTGACTTCCGGTGCGATGGGGGTAGCATTAATGCTGCCCGGAAGGCATCTCTTCTGCCGTTTCCGAATAATACCTATATCGATTAATTCGTATGATTGTTAAATTTAATAATCTTGCTAAGCGGTTTTACTGCGAATAAGTTTTCGTAGACTAGACATACTTAAGTCTAGGTTTTCTAAGTGGTGTTATTACCAAGGGCTCTAAATATTTTGGTTTCATATAGCCCATGTATTTTGTATGCTTTCACGAGATATGTGCCCGGTATACCAACTATTACTATAATAATTATTCTGTGCCGGTATCACAGAATAGGTAATAATCTAATATTACTAATCTATTACCTGAATGCCGACGTGATTTGTGTAAGCATCATTTCAAAATTGAATAAAATTTGAAACTGTATCTAGAAATTGAATAGAATACTCCTTTTCTGTAACACAGCAACTTTAAACAATTTTAAGTTGAATCGTACTCGTACGGACCACGAACTGGAAGACGCAGCGTAGGCCGGCCCCCCACTGGGTGGACCGACGATCTGGTGAAAATACGGGGAGCCGATGGATGCAGGAAGCGAGCAGCCGCTCAAAGTGGTGCTCTATGGGGGAGGCCTATGTTCAGCAGTAGACGTCTTCAGGCTATTGATGATGATATAAAATATGTCATTGAACTTGATTCAATCTAAAAAAGATTGCTAATATAATAACCTGAACATAACCATAAAATACCATTCAACATGTGTTTAATTACTACATAAACACATTTAAACCGTAACATGTCTATTAAGCCTGATAATTCATGCAAACCGCCTAGCACCCCATCTTCCGAATGGCACTAATAAATCTTCCATCCACATAGTATACATGCTACTAATACGTCGCCTGTATAATGAATATTCAACCCGTGAAGTCTATTTCAACCAACAATGGCTCAGCCGTAATGGCACAGCCTCTAGATTATTATAGCCGTGTGAAAGATTACCGTATGAAGAGAGAAAGTGCGTACCTGCATGCTTATAAAGCATCGAATGCTATTTTGTCTAATCTAGACAAGTATTTGTCTTGTGTTGCTGATTACTAAATTAAAGTACCTACGTAAGTTAAAATTATGCAATGTTTATTAGTAAAGGATTTTGTAGTTAAGACGAGAGTATACCACCTTAATAGGCCCAATTTTGAAGGCTTTAGTTGACAGTCTTTAACTTACTAAAAATGTACCTGTCTCTTACATTACCGTCTATTAGACAAGGACAGCAACAGTTTTAGGAGTTTTAGATCTGTCAACTAAAGCCTTTAAAATTGGCCCCATTGTCTTTACAAAAAGCGTTAACGTTTTCTACCTTTACATGTTATCTAATTTCTATGTTACTTATGTTGTCTGCGCAGTGAATAACAATTACTCGTATCTACGTTTTCTTTTTGAATTTTCGTAATATTTTCGTAGTTACAGCTTGTATGATGACCAGTTATTGCGTCAAAACTATAACGAAGATAAGAGGTAAGTTTTAATTAGAATACAGTAGGTACATAATATGAATTCAAATAATCAAGACGTAAAGCATAGATTATGATCTATTCGACCGACTGAGCTCAAAAGATAAAGCTTTTGTAAAGATTTAGAGGGTGAAAACCATTTTCTCATGAAACACTAAGATGTAGGTAAATATTCACTCACGGGGTCTAACTGTCTCTACTGCACGTGCAGGTTCGCAGAACGACGGGCAATAATAATTTCAAATACTAGGGCGGCGCCCGTATTATGTAAAGGTTAGGACAGCAGTAGCAAAGCAACAGCAGTAGCAAAGCGACAGCAAACACTTAGTAATCGGTCGCAAGATGTCACTGGAAATCGTAAGTCGCCCGCCTGTTGCTCGCCTGTCGCTGAATGCACTTTGGCCTTTGATACTAGCGATAGAACAGCAAGAGATGGAAACCAAATAATGCACTTTTTAGTTCATCGATTGTCTGATAGACGGTGATCTAGCGCTCGATCGCTTTCTACTCTGCCAAAGTGATGTGTGACAGCAATGACTGCGAAAATCACAGCTGTTGCAAACTTGTTGCGAGTTACGTAATTAGCTAGCGGGCCTCTTAAATTAAAGGAAAATACATGAACCCGGAAATGTGTGTTTTAAAACATTAAACAATAATACAGGTACCTGCCAAAAATTTTCCAGCGATGATGGTTTATTATCATGAACATTGCAAGTAAAAGAAAGTTAAGGAATAACTATAATACTACAAAATGAAATAAACATCGTTACAGTTACCAAACGTAATAAACTTCGTTAACACACGCTTAAGGTCACATTAAGGAGCCTCGTCTCTGAATCTCAATGGCCCCTAATTAGGGACCAAAGTAGGCGTGTAGTAACGGGTTCCGCCTACTACAGTTCCGGGTTCAATACATTATTCATTATAACTATGTATATGTACGTATTGATAAAGTGGATCAACAGCCATTTAAAAATATAAAATAATAGAATTTTAAAAAAGTAGATACGTTTTGTAATGTTTGATCATATTTGATATAGATATCTACATGGTCATCCATATATTTGATGGTTTATAGTATATATACATAGGGCTGGTATAATATAGGTACACCGTAGGTTTACTCTTTTTTATGGAAACAAATGACGTAACGCTAACTAGCAACGGCCGCCCATAACAGTTGCAGTGCCTCTAGGAACTCTTAATAATTGTCAAAAACCATTAACACTCATACTTATGTGTGTTGTCAGTGATGACTTGTGGAACTGAGACATAGTCTCTTACTGTTGGCCTCATTATAAGCTCAAAGACGTGCAACGGTCTATGGAGTGAGTTATGCTCGGTATTTCTCTGCGATATAAGCTCCGGAATGAGGAGATCCGCAGGAGAACTAAAGTGACCGATATAGCTCTTAGAATAGCAAGTTGAAATGGCAATGGTCAAGCCACATCGCTTGTAGAACTGATGGGGATGAAAGGTTCTCGACTGGTGACCACGAACCGGAAAACGCAGCGTAGGCCGGCCTACGCTGCATCATCCGGACTATATGGTGGACTGACGATCTGGTGGAAGCCGCGCTGATATGATGGATGCAGGAGGTGAACAGCCGCTCAAAGTGGCGCTCTCTGGGGGAGGCCTATGTTCAGCAGTCTTCAGGCTGGTGATGATGATGATAATGATAATGATTAATACTTATTAATGGCCTTTGATAATTATAAAATTTTGCGTGACACCGCGCACGTCCTACCGAAGCAGATAGTTGCTGTGTAGATTGTAGATGTCTGAATTTAAACCCCAAATAACTGTTGTTCATGAGTAAATGTGAGCAGAATCGTCTCGTCTTTCGATTCTGCTCACAATTATTGTGTAGTAGTATTTAATGTGCAGAATTATAAGAAAAGGCATCACACTAAATGTACATATTTTTGGTATGAAATCACGTTTTCACATTATTATTTCTGTATAAAAATTGTGTAAGTCGTTATCCATAATTACAGGTTTAGGGTTGCAACCCTCGTCCGGACACTAGTATCGCTTTACCGCACTGGAGTGCTCTGATTGACAGCTATATTCCCTGGACAACCCTAATTGTCTGCCCCTCGTATTACCGGGAATTTAATAAACATGCTAACCCACACATGCACACAATTTAGTAATATAAACTTACTGACAGTAGCACAACTTTATACATCAATACATACAACACACACATACGCAAAATATAAATAAAAACTGTGCATCAGGTGAGACAGTGGTCAAATGCTTTGCCTATAAACAATAAAAAAGGAAAAATATAGGTATAACCATCAGTAATTTTATTAGGTACCTTACCCCCGTTATACAAGTAAACATTGTGTAGTGGAGTAATAGTTATTTCGTGTTTTGTTTTCTCTGTCTAGATTGTAAAAAGAAAGGAATAACAAGAGAGTCATTCCATTGTTAGATGCAGTGATTGTTAGTATAAAACAATAATAATTAAATTATTAACAATTAGATAAACGTACATTCAAATTAATTTGTACTTAGTTCACGGGACTATTGAGAAAAGTCTCAATAGTTCCGTTACGGAACTACTTTCACGGAACTTCTGGGAATAAACTAAATATTTCATTATCTTTACACTTAAAGATATCTAAGAAATAATATTTTGGTTGTAACCTTAATTGAAATACCAATAAATCTATAACATTAATCAATTCTGGATTACCACTCGGTTAAAGTCTGTATTGAACCGAGTTATTATACTGCTAACATGCATTTAACTGTGTACTTAGTGGCGATGTTTGGATTATAGCGTATGATCGGCGAACATTGATTGAAGTTTTGATGTGATTTCGGCTTTCGCATACCCTATTCATGATTATTAAGCATAGATAAATTTAAGCTTCTGTGGTCTCATAGAGCAGTTTATCTTTTTAGGGTTGCGTACCCAAAGGGTAAAACAGACCCTATTACTAAGGCTCCGCTGTCCATCTGTCTGTCTGTCTGTCCGTCTGTCACCAGGCTGTATCTTATGAACCGTGATAGTCAGACAGTTTAAATTTTCACAGATTATGTATTTCTGTTGCCGCTTTAACAATAAATACTAAAAAAACAGAAAAAAATGAATATTTAAGAGGGGCTACCATACAACAAACGTGTTTTTTTGCTCATTTTTATAGATATTGGTACGGAGCTTCGTGCGCGAGTCCGACTAGCACTTGGCCGGTTATTTACAAAGTTTATACTATGCTGTTACTAACTTTTTCGCTCCTATACATCTGCGTGGTATCAGAAGTTTAATTATTATCACCTGAATATGTATAGTACTACATATTATAATGTTAGAAAACAACTTATATGGTTCCCATAGCCATGCACAAGCTATGCTTAGTTAGGGTTAGATAGCAGTGTGATAAAAAAAATATAGAGTAAAAATTTTAATCGTAATGTGAAAAATTTGACCGTAATGTGAAAATTGTAATCACACTAATATTATAAAGCTGAATGTTTGTATGTGTGGTTGTGTGTATGTGTGTATGTTTGTTACTCCTTCAAGCTCAAACGGCTGGACGGATTTGGACGAAACTTGGAATATAGATAGCTTATGTACTGGATTAACACATAGGCTACTTTTTATCCGCGGGTGAAACCGCGGGGTGCAGCTAGTTATATATAATGAAACTAACTATAAAAGCTCACCTTCCTTACTATTTTGATAACACATTTTGAGTCTGGAACTCTCGATGGATTAGAAGGCTTTATAATATGATTTGGTAGAAAATTTTCTAACATACAAAATTCTTCATCGCTGTGATGGCGTCTAACATCTAAGTAGGTACTCAGGATATCTTTTATTAAAAAAAATAACCAAGTTAGGTAGTATTCTGATAACATCTTGGCTTTAGTTTAGCCTTTTAGAGCAAAACAGAAATAAACCAAATTTGAAACAAGTTTTGCCAAAAAGGGCACAGTTGGCGCAGGTGGAAACGCCAGCTGGTGTGTGATAATCATATCCTGATGCTCTTACTGTAGCGAAATAATTATGTTATACTGCATAAAATATCTGATTAATTGCTGCGGTCATTTAAATTGGGCCTGTGCCTATTTTTAATTTATTCAATTCTTTATGCACAAAACGTGTACAAAAGCGGACTCAATGCTAACAGCGTTTTCTACCAGTCAACCAAGGTGTGCAGAAAAGAAGTAGATTAGGCGTGCACAAAAGGAAATGAGCAAAATTGTAGATCATACAAAATAATACTTAATTAAAGTATTAACTATTAAGATACAAGTATATATACATATAATTTTATGAATTTAACAAAATACAGACAAAAATAAATAGTAATGGTAACTTTAATAAATATAAGTACTAAAATAAATATACTACATACCTACTAATACATAAATATTCCTATGTTCTACTATATCAAGTTCAGAGACTTAAGTAAATGTTCTTTTTCAACACACTTGCTCATAAAATGCATTTACAGAGCCTGTATACATTGTTCGAAAGTTAAACATTACGCACCATACAACGGAGCGTGCGGTAAAATAGGTACTCTCACCTAAGTACCTATTTTACCGCATCGTTCCTCGTATAGCGCCATGCGTAACCTATACGGTTCTTTTTTAATTTAAATAAACATAAATAAGAATTTCACCAAGGAGTTTCACAGTACGATAATAAATAAGCTGAATAATCGAAACTCCTTGGAAGCGTTTTTGCTCAATATGTTTGTCTCACAAATGAAACTAAAGATGTAGTTCTAATTTTCACCACACGCACGTGGCGCTATTTGCATTGTAAAAAATGCGCGCCATTTTAGATTTTTAGCCCATTTTCATATTAGATTAGGAACATCAAAGATAGTTTGTTGCGACTTTCCCACCAATAAACATAAGTTTGTTTCATTACCTATTGTACTGTTTTCTCGCAAATGTGTTGAAAAACGTTGTATGATACACGCGCGGAAATTGGTTTCTACATACTCGTGACTATGGTAACATTTGTCTACTCGTTTCTAAAAACCAACTTACCGCCCTAATATCATAAATAACTATTACCTGGCGTTTAAAACTGTCTATCTATTTAAAATTTATTAGATTTTTAATAGTTGCTACACCTATAGATTCCTTCGCAATACAATCAGTAATTAGGCTATGTAGGTATGGCCTGCATGCATAGTTGTATAACTAAAAGTACATACGTACTTTTGTTTTTTTTTGAGAAAGTCGTTTCACTAATAGTAAGTAGTACTTATTATTAGTGAAACGACTTTCTCAAAACCTGTCAACCGCAATTATGTTTGTCCTTTTCATAGGTAACATTTTGATGGATGACAACACAGAAATAACCGGCCAAGTACGAGTCGGACTCGCGCATGAAGTGTTCCGTATCTATAAAAACGAGCAAAAAACGTTCACGTTTGTTGTATGGGAGCCCCCTTAAATATTTATTTTATCCTGTTTTTTAGTATTTGTTAAAGCGGCAATAAAAATACATAATCTGTGATAATTTCAACTGTCTAACTATCACGGTTCATGAGATACAGCCTGGTGACAGACGGGCAGACAAACAGACAGACAGCGGAGCCTTAGTAATAGGGTCCGTTTTACCCTTTGGGTACGGAACCCTAAAAAGGATGTTCTAGCAGTAGACAAATTAAGAAGTAGATGATTTAGGGAAACGGGCAACTTTGGAAATGAACAAGTTAAGCAAGTACAGTACAGGGGTGTGAAATATAAAATCGCAATCAAAAATATAACTCCTTACGACTAATCAGAATACAAATTTAGACACGGACGTTGCACAACCCTTTCAACTGTTGATTTTTAACTAATTAAATGTTTTCATAAGAAATCAGCTAACAAAATGAAAAAAGTATATCTAGTGTAATTCCGCTAAAAGATCATATAAGATTATCTATATTGGGGAAGCTGCAAATGACTGTTGTAGGCAAATGTATTACAAAAATGATTAGAAACGTTTATAATGTATAATATTTATTGAAACCAAAACTGGGATGGCTAAATTGGTCCAACATTCGTTGCGCAGGATTAGGAAAAACCCAGTAAAAACCTAATCAGACCAATGGCAAACTAACATAAACGATCAAAATTAATTTTAAACAAATAAATTATAATACTAGTATTTAACTATTAACTTAGAATACTTAAATATATTAATTAAATTAAATGAACATAAATAATTCCGAGAAATAATCTAAACGAATATAATAATAAATTTAAATGAATATAACCCAAAATTACATATACCTAAAATATACTACATATACCTAACAACAATCACCTACACTAACCCAATATAGACAATCTTTACCGACACGTGTTTCGCCTCTCCACGAGGCATCCTCAGGACTGATGTTGACTCGACGAAGGCTCGTGCGAAAGTGACTGGGCCCGCCGGCCAGCCGCGCTTATATACGATTTCGTACCCTACCCCCACTAAAAATACGTAGCAAAGGTGACGAAACAATATTGGTTTGGTCATTCAACAATGTACTAGATGGGCTGTTGTGTTTTAGAATCTCTAATTGTTCCAACACACATAATCTAAAGCTCTTATCACATACATGTAATACGTCAAATGTATCATTATCGCGTAATGTATGACCTGTATCAATTAGATGTTTTGCGAAATGTGACCTGTCTAATAAATCAAATTCAACATTATGTAAACTAAAACTTAATTCTGTATATAATACTTTAAGATGAAGTTTAAGATTATCCCTAACTGAAAACCAATGTCTACACTCCTCATCTAACCATATAGCCTTGGCTTTAGACACCGCGACCCTACTAGCTCGACTATGTGTGTTGGTACGAACATTAATGTAATTAGGTATGACCTGTAATCTTTTACACTGCTGATTGAACCAAACATTTTGGGCAGCCAAACGATGTAGTTTTGTCAACTTAATGTAAAGTTTAGCCTGTTCAGCTATACCTGCTGACTTAAGATAATTGATTGACTCAGGCGTGACTTCGCGGAAGTTCATCTTAATAACAAAATGAAAAAAGTAAATCTAGTGTAATACCGCTAAAAGATCATATAAGATTATCTATATTGGGGAAGCTGCAAATGACTGTTGTAGGCAAATGTATTACAAAAATGATTAGAAACGTTTATAATGTATAATATTTATTGAAACCAAAACTGGGATGACCTGTATCAATTAGATGTTTTGCGAAATGTGACCTGTCTGGGTGGTTTTAGCCATCCCAGTTTTGGTTTCAATAAATATTATACATTATAAACGTTTCTAATCATTTTTGTAATACATTTGCCTACAACAGTCATTTGCAGCTTCCCCAATATAGATAATCTTATATGATCTTTTAGCGGTATTACACTAGATTTACTTTTTTCATTTTGTTATTAAGATGAACTTCCGCGAAGTCACGCCTGAGTCAATCAATTATCTTAAGTCAGCAGGTATAGCTGAACAGGCTAAACTTTACATTAAGTTGACAAAACTACATCGTTTGGCTGCCCAAAATGTTTGGTTCAATCAGCAGTGTAAAAGATTACAGGTCATACCTAATTACATTAATGTTCGTACCAACACACATAGTCGAGCTAGTAGGGTCGCGGTGTCTAAAGCCAAGGCTATATGGTTAGATGAGGAGTGTAGACATTGGTTTTCAGTTAGGGATAATCTTAAACTTCATCTTAAAGTATTATATACAGAATTAAGTTTTAGTTTACATAATGTTGAATTTGATTTATTAGACAGCAAAGCTAGGGATTTAGCTTCCAGTTTAGCTCATGATAAATTTATAACACAGACTAGAAAGTTGGAACTATTAACAAACAGACAGACTACCGGTACTGATAATGGTTCCACCACTGAGGATCACAACGCTGATAATACCCATTTGTTTTATCCGCGTGTTAAAAACTTGACTAATATCCAATTTCCACCTTCAGAAATTTCTCTCTTAGAGAAAGGATTAAAATATAATATTAATCCCGGGTTATCACAGAGATCCCTTGAGTCACTAGCTGTTGACTCTGAAATAGCTTGTGTTAGGGGTAAGCAGGATGTGGCCGTAAAACATCAGGTTGCATCACAAATAAAGGACGTATTAAATTCCCCTTATAATCTTGTTGATTCAGAATCAAATATTTGTCGATCATTGAAAAACCGGTTAAATCATAATGACTTAGTGTGTACTAAAGTAGATAAAGGGAATTCAGTTGTAATTTTAGACAGGAATGTTTATAATCAGAAAGTTAATGATGTTATACAGGGGGAGGATTTCGAAGCCTTAGGTTCGGATCCTACGTCAAAATTTACTTTGGATTTAAAACAGGCTATCAAAACTACATCTTTTATACCCCCAGAAACTCTTAAACATATAGTCCCAATGAATCCGCGCCCACCATTTTTATACGGGTTACCAAAAGTTCATAAAGATAATATTCCCATGCGTCCTGTTGTTTCGCACATTGGGGCCCCCGCCTATAACCTAGCTAAACATTTGAATATTTTGCTTAAAGCTAAGTCATCTTTTACTCCCCGGTATGGTTTAAAAAACAGCTTAGATTTAATTGACAAAGTTAAAGATGTTCATATCCCTCCCACAGCCAAATTAATGTCTTTAGACGTAAAAAGTTTATTTACTAATGTCCCTTATGAAGAGTCCTTGCGCATTCTAGGTGATCATTTTGAAAGGCGACGTTTACAACCCGGAGAGATAAATGAGCTTTTAGGCTTAGCTAATATTTGTATGGAACAAAATTATTTTAGGTTTAATGATCAGTTTTACCGTCAGAAAGCAGGTTTGGCAATGGGGTCACCATTGAGTCCATTAATGGCGGAAATTTTTATGGATAATTTTGAGTGTAATCATATAGTGAACGAACCTAAAATCCTCTTTTATTACAGATACGTAGATGACGTCATAATATGTTGGACAGGTACGCGAAGACAGATTAATGTATTTCTTAATAAAATCAATAATATACACCCTAAAATACAGTTTGAGTTAGAAATAGAGGATAATCAGTCCCTTAATTTTTTAGATCTATCCATAACTAGGGTCAACAACAGCTTAGAATTTCAAATTTACCATAAACCTACACATACAGACATAACTATTCCATCATCTTCATGTCATCCCTTTCAGCATAAATTAGCGGCGTTTCGGAGTTATGTGCATAGATTAATGACAGTACCTCTTTCCCCTACCAACTACATCAAAGAACTAAATATTATATATCAAATCGCGGTTTCTAATGGATACAGTAAACAAATGATAGATAGTTTAATAAAAAATAAACAGAGGGATAGGGTTCGTTCACTACTGTTTTCATGTCCATCAAATAACATTAATAAATATGTGGGGAGTTTAACTTACATGGGTCCAATTTCAGATAAGATCGCTAGGACACTCAAGAAAAACAATGTACACGTTGCTTTTCGCACAACACAAAATATACGTCAACTTTGCAATGGCAAAGACCGGTTAAATAATTCTAAAAAATCTGGTGTTTATAGGTTAGTTTGTAACGATTGTAACGGGGTTTATGTGGGTCAGACGGGCCGTAACTTTGAAACTAGGTATAAAGAACATATTTCCGCTTACAGAAATCACCACCCAGACAGGTCACATTTCGCAAAACATCTAATTGATACAGGTCATACATTACGCGATAATGATACATTTGACGTATTACATGTATGTGATAAGAGCTTTAGATTATGTGTGTTGGAACAATTAGAGATTCTAAAACACAACAGCCCATCTAGTACATTGTTGAATGACCAAACCAATATTGTTTCGTCACCTTTGCTACGTATTTTTAGTGGGGGTAGGGTACGAAATCGTATATAAGCGCGGCTGGCCGGCGGGCCCAGTCACTTTCGCACGAGCCTTCGTCGAGTCAACATCAGTCCTGAGGATGCCTCGTGGAGAGGCGAAACACGTGTCGGTAAAGATTGTCTATATTGGGTTAGTGTAGGTGATTGTTGTTAGGTATATGTAGTATATTTTAGGTATATGTAATTTTGGGTTATATTCATTTAAATTTATTATTATATTCGTTTAGATTATTTCTCGGAATTATTTATGTTCATTTAATTTAATTAATATATTTAAGTATTCTAAGTTAATAGTTAAATACTAGTATTATAATTTATTTGTTTAAAATTAATTTTGATCGTTTATGTTAGTTTGCCATTGGTCTGATTAGGTTTTTACTGGGTTTTTCCTAATCCTGCGCAACGAATGTTGGACCAATTTAGCCATCCCAGTTTTGGTTTCAATAAATATTATACATTATAAACGTTTCTAATCATTTTTGTAATACATTTGCCTACAACAGTCATTTGCAGCTTCCCCAATATAGATAATCTTATATGATCTTTTAGCGGAATTACACTAGATATACTTTTTTCATTTTGTTATTAAGATGAACTTCCGCGAAGTCACGCCTGAGTCAATCAATTATCTTAAGTCAGCAGGTATAGCTGAACAGGCTAAACTTTACATTAAGTTGACAAAACTACATCGTTTGGCTGCCCAAAATGTTTGGTTCAATCAGCAGTGTAAAAGATTACAGGTCATACCTAATTACATTAATGTTCGTACCAACACACATAGTCGAGCTAGTAGGGTCGCGGTGTCTAAAGCCAAGGCTATATGGTTAGATGAGGAGTGTAGACATTGGTTTTCAGTTAGGGATAATCTTAAACTTCATCTTAAAGTATTATATACAGAATTAAGTTTTAGTTTACATAATGTTGAATTTGATTTATTAGACAGCAAAGCTAGGGATTTAGCTTCCAGTTTAGCTCATGATAAATTTATAACACAGACTAGAAAGTTGGAACTATTAACAAACAGACAGACTACCGGTACTGATAATGGTTCCACCACTGAGGATCACAACGCTGATAATACCCATTTGTTTTATCCGCGTGTTAAAAACTTGACTAATATCCAATTTCCACCTTCAGAAATTTCTCTCTTAGAGAAAGGATTAAAATATAATATTAATCCCGGGTTATCACAGAGATCCCTTGAGTCACTAGCTGTTGACTCTGAAATAGCTTGTGTTAGGGGTAAGCAGGATGTGGCCGTAAAACATCAGGTTGCATCACAAATAAAGGACGTATTAAATTCCCCTTATAATCTTGTTGATTCAGAATCAAATATTTGTCGATCATTGAAAAACCGGTTAAATCATAATGACTTAGTGTGTACTAAAGTAGATAAAGGGAATTCAGTTGTAATTTTAGACAGGAATGTTTATAATCAGAAAGTTAATGATGTTATACAGGGGGAGGATTTCGAAGCCTTAGGTTCGGATCCTACGTCAAAATTTACTTTGGATTTAAAACAGGCTATCAAAACTACATCTTTTATACCCCCAGAAACTCTTAAACATATAGTCCCAATGAATCCGCGCCCACCATTTTTATACGGGTTACCAAAAGTTCATAAAGATAATATTCCCATGCGTCCTGTTGTTTCGCACATTGGGGCCCCCGCCTATAACCTAGCTAAACATTTGAATATTTTGCTTAAAGCTAAGTCATCTTTTACTCCCCGGTATGGTTTAAAAAACAGCTTAGATTTAATTGACAAAGTTAAAGATGTTCATATCCCTCCCACGGTTCACTGTCGAAACTCATAAAATCGTTTGTCATAATTTTGTTACAAATAAAAATGTTACTTATAATCATCATTTCACATAATGTGATTTATTATACTTTCACTACATCTAATTTTCTTTATTATAAATCAAAATTAATAATAATCCAAATTTATAAGAATGAAACTCATAAGGCGTATATAACATAACAGTACAAATTTATAATGTTCTTTTACCATAACTAACTTTAAGCATAAAACAAAATATCAATAATACTGTAAATTAATGTGACTGGAACTGTTGATTGTTATATATATCCTAATCAGTTATAAAAACGTAGTACGGCAAGCCAATTTGCTCTTCAATCTATGCAGGCACTTCATCCAGTCAAAACAAACAAAATTAACGTGTGGACTGTGGGTAATTGTAAAATAACTTATATTTTCTCATGTTATGTTGATTTTGGTGTTGTTGGTGAACTTTGTGCATTATTTTAATAAATAACTTGAAATGTCTAATAAAAACACGTGTAAAATATTTAAATCAAATAACGGTAACCTGAAACTTAATATAGATGGTTTCTGTAATTTTTTAATATAAGGATAAGTGACTTCTGGCACTTCGCCGGCCGCTGCCGCGGCACGCTCGCTACGCTTCGCTTCGCTCGCTCGGCTCGTGCGTCGTGTGGTCACAGTTAACCTAACGCTCCTCCTCGCTTCGCTCGTCGTCGCACCTATTTATGACTTTGCCTTAGACTAGTATCTTAGTATCTTTAGGGTATACATGCATATGTATATAATGATTTAACTACCTCAAAATTATTATTATGTTAACTAAAAAATATGAAAAAGTCATTATGAACAATACAATTATGAATGCTGATTATTATGAAATTATAAGTAATGAAATTTATAATAAAAAAAAGTATGATAAAAAAATTCTTAACATTAACATTATAACATAATTTTTAATAAATTTAAACATTATTTGAATAAATTGTATAAGAAAAGATCAATATAAAAAGTAACTATTATGAACAAAGTTATTTATAAATAACCACCATTATAAATTTCATCATTATTAAAAATGAGGTATGTGAAATGAAATTATGAATAATGAAATTATTAGTACAGACGGTATCCCCCCTCCCACAGCCAAATTAATGTCTTTAGACGTAAAAAGTTTATTTACTAATGTCCCTTATGAAGAGTCCTTGCGCATTCTAGGTGATCATTTTGAAAGGCGACGTTTACAACCCGGAGAGATAAATGAGCTTTTAGGCTTAGCCAATATTTGTATGGAACAAAATTATTTTAGGTTTAATGATCAGTTTTACCGTCAGAAAGCAGGTTTGGCAATGGGGTCACCATTGAGTCCATTAATGGCGGAAATTTTTATGGATAATTTTGAGTGTAATCATATAGTGAACGAACCTAAAATCCTCTTTTATTACAGATACGTAGATGACGTCATAATATGTTGGACAGGTACGCGAAGACAGATTAATGTATTTCTTAATAAAATCAATAATATACACCCTAAAATACAGTTTGAGTTAGAAATAGAGGATAATCAGTCCCTTAATTTTTTAGATCTATCCATAACTAGGGTCAACAACAGCTTAGAATTTCAAATTTACCATAAACCTACACATACAGACATAACTATTCCATCATCTTCATGTCATCCCTTTCAGCATAAATTAGCGGCGTTTCGGAGTTATGTGCATAGATTAATGACAGTACCTCTTTCCCCTACCAACTACATCAAAGAACTAAATATTATATATCAAATCGCGGTTTCTAATGGATACAGTAAACAAATGATAGATAGTTTAATAAAAAATAAACAGAGGGATAGGGTTCGTTCACTACTGTTTTCATGTCCATCAAATAACATTAATAAATATGTGGGGAGTTTAACTTACATGGGTCCAATTTCAGATAAGATCGCTAGGACACTCAAGAAAAACAATGTACACGTTGCTTTTCGCACAACACAAAATATACGTCAACTTTGCAATGGCAAAGACCGGTTAAATAATTCTAAAAAATCTGGTGTTTATAGGTTAGTTTGTAACGATTGTAACGGGGTTTATGTGGGTCAGACGGGCCGTAACTTTGAAACTAGGTATAAAGAACATATTTCCGCTTACAGAAATCACCACCCAGACAGGTCACATTTCGCAAAACATCTAATTGATACAGGTCATACATTACGCGATAATGATACATTTGACGTATTACATGTATGTGATAAGAGCTTTAGATTATGTGTGTTGGAACAATTAGAGATTCTAAAACACAACAGCCCATCTAGTACATTGTTGAATGACCAAACCAATATTGTTTCGTCACCTTTGCTACGAATTTTTAGTGGGGGTAGGGTACGAAATCGTATATAAGCGCGGCTGGCCGGCGGGCCCAGTCACTTTCGCACGAGCCTTCGTCGAGTCAACATCAGTCCTGAGGATGCCTCGTGGAGAGGCGAAACACGTGTCGGTAAAGATTGTCTATATTGGGTTAGTGTAGGTGATTGTTGTTAGGTATATGTAGTATATTTTAGGTATATGTAATTTTGGGTTATATTCATTTAAATTTATTATTATATTCGTTTAGATTATTTCTCGGAATTATTTATGTTCATTTAATTTAATTAATATATTTAAGTATTCTAAGTTAATAGTTAAATACTAGTATTATAATTTATTTGTTTAAAATTAATTTTGATCGTTTATGTTAGTTTGCCATTGGTCTGATTAGGTTTTTACTGGGTTTTTCCTAATCCTGCGCAACGAATGTTGGACCAATTTAGCCATCCCAGTTTTGGTTTCAATAAATATTATACATTATAAACGTTTCTAATCATTTTTGTAATACATTTGCCTACAACAGTCATTTGCAGCTTCCCCAATATAGATAATCTTATATGATCTTTTAGCGGAATTACACTAGATATACTTTTTTCATTTTGTTATTAAGATGAACTTCCGCGAAGTCACGCCTGAGTCAATCAATTATCATAAGAAATCAGGTCAACTGTCATGCCGTTTAGGATTCCCGAATCATCGTAACCGACTTGGCGGCGGTTAAAGCTTTGGTTACAGACAAAAGTTCTGTCGTAAGACCAGATAAACTAATAAATCCATATTAATTTGGTTTGACTTAAAGGTTAGAACCATAATATATTTTTCGAAATTTATTACAAAAAATAGGATAGGTATGGAGAAACCTAATATTGAAAGCCAATAAAAATATTGAAAACAAAGGTTTGAAAGGCACTGTAGCTAGTGAAATTACTGGGCAAATTAGAGTTTATGAACTGATCTCAGTCTAGAAAACTTTTTTAGACTGTGTGATGTCTCATGATGACGTGTGCAGTGCGCAGTGTCACGCGGAACTTTTTATAGTTCCGAGGGACACTGCAATCTGTTATGGGCAGCCGTGTCGCTTATCACCAGGCGAACGACTAGCTCGTCAACTCATGCGTTTACATAAAAAATAACCAGCCACGTGCGAGTCGGACTCGCGCACAAGGGTTCCGTACGATTGTCTATAAAAATGACCAATAAAATCACGTTTGTTGAGCCCCTTAAATATTTATTTTATCCTGTTTTTAATATTCGTTGTTATAACGGCAACGAAATACATCATCTGTGAAAATTACAACTGTCTAACTATCACGGTTCATGAGATACGCCTGGTGACAGACGGACAGACAGACATGCAGACAGACAGACAGCGGAGCCTTAGTAATAGGGTCCGTTTTACCCTTTGGGTACGAAACCCTAAATATTATAGCCAACATTAAAGTCTGTTTCATAGATTCAAATAGATTACTCTATAAATCAACTATTAGACATTATACACGGTCTTTTTAAAAGATCTAAAATCAATAAGAGGTACCGAAAAAATATAACAAAAATTACATTGAAAGTCAGGGGTTAAAAACATACAAAATGGCTGTTACTTTTTGTACATTACTCATTTGAATTGTACAAGTATACTGGAAAACAATGAGAACATCAAAAGCAAAAAGCTCTTTGATCCGTCTGTATCAAATATCCCTTCAATTACTGTAAATGCTACGAAATAAAAAGAACAGAATATATCGAGGCATCCCAGTAGCCAAGCCTCAGGCAATCGAAAACGTCATTCGGAATCGTACTGGGAACCTGTACATGAAACTAAGTTATAGATACACTAGTCAGTTCGCACGATAACAAACTCTATTCTCTTGTAAGTAAAGGTTAATTTAATTAACAATACACGCCACTGCCGAGTAGTTAAAGGCATGAAGGTGCAGTGATTTTATTGCAGATCGTTTGCAATCTGTTGTTCAGTATAAGAGAACCGTCCTGGTATTTAAAAATGTTTTTGCTGTCGCTCTGCTATCTGCACGTGTGTAGAGACACAAGAGCCCGTGAGTGAATTTACGTACATTTTAGCTCGTTATTTGTGTCAATCGTTTTGATAGATTGTATCTATCTTGTATTGTACGTCTTGATTTTTGTGCATGGAAATATTACTAGGTATCTATAATCTATATAGGACAAGTGGGGGAGTACATATTTTATACTCTCTTCTTAAGGTATTCTGGATTTGAAAGTTTAAAGGATTCGTTTATGAAAATGGTTATACCTATTCACAAATTTGTTTATCATTGTTAAGCTTACATTTGCTGACCACTGTACCATCTCACCCGATGGTAAATGACAACGCGGTTGACGATGGAGAAATGTATTCCCAGGAAATGCCTTAAAAGCTTCCAGATTGTAGCTGTTAGGAAACAATGACGTAAATTATTAGCAAAACCCTGAAAAATTCTATTGAAACCATGACTCAATAAGGGGATCACAAAATAGAATTTCCGAAAGAAAAAGTTGAACAAAAGCCTCGTTTCTTTTAATAAATTGCAGAATAAATCCTTCATAAAAGGATTGGAGGCAATTTGATCACTTCACAAAATTAGCCCTGCAGGCGATCGGGTTAAAAGGGATTCAATAAAAGCGAGAACCTTCGAAACAAAAACGACCGAATTATCACAATTCAAGTACCGAAAATAAGAGTACTAAAAATCAAAGTACCGAAAATTAATTATCGAGTAATGAAAGTCTGCCGTTGGGGCTTGAGAATTAATGAACTGGTGTTTAAAAATTAAATTTATGAGGTGATTACTTTCATTTGGGGTATTTAATTTGGTGACTTAGTGCGGTCTCCTCTGCAGAGATATTTCAACTTTTTTAAAGTAGAAAGTAGTGGTAGTATTTTTGTAGTTAAATTCATTTTACAAGACAAGTATGAGATGGTGGGTGGTTTAAAATAATATAACTTTGAATAGCTGTTATCATTATTTTAGGATTTAAATCTTGAATTGAAATTTCAATTATCTAGTGCTGCCAGTTTATCTTTAATTTGCAACAAGCCCTATAAAGTAGGAATCTAATGAAACCGGCCAAGCGCGAGTCGGAATCGGGCACGAAGGGTTCCATTATCTATAAAAACTAACAAAATCACGTTTGTTGTATGGGAGCCCCCTTAAATATTTATTTTATTCTTATATTCTATTTGTTATTATAGCGGCAACAGAAATACATCATATGTGAAAATTTCAACTAACTATCACGGTTCATGAGATACAGCCTGGTGACAGACGGACAGACAGACAGACGGACGGACAGCGGAGCTTTAGTAATAGGGTCCGTTTTACCCTTTGCGTACGGAACCCTAAAAAGAGCTTCGCTTACATTATTTTAGCAAAAACGAGTCACAATTGTGCTTATCATTTTCTGCCAAATGAACATGATGCATTTCATGACTCCGCACAATGCTACGCACAACATTACCAGCTTCGGTAGGTTTCCACCCTAAGCAATATTCACCAGACTGGAAAGCGAGATAATTGCAATAATACAGCTTTCAATGCAGTCATTAGTGGGTAGACATAAATTAACATTAACAGAAGTGAAATTTTATCTATTAGGAGCCGATTTTTATGGTCGACATGTTTTCATTGTTGCATTTAGCATTATTGTGCTGTGTAAGTATATATACATAATTGGAAAATAACCAACATTTTCGCCTTCTTATAAAAACATACATTGAAAATACAAGAAAATCGGGTAAATTTGGTGGACACGATATCAGTGGTAAATAGCACAGTTAGCCTCTGTAAGACTATTTAAAATGATTCGGAAAATAAAACTATAAGTCAAAAAAAGAAAAAGTTAACTTAATAAAATACCTACTGCTTAATTTAGTTATTCGGAAAGTAAAATATGGCGATGAGAAAGATGCCCGTGTCCCAGAAGTGGGAATGTATTGGGTTCATGACAAAAAGTATCTTATATTTGATAATTTGACCGAGGGAAAGACTGCTTCAACTCGCGATTTTTGCTTTCGTCAGTCCGGATGTACGTAGTCGCGTACAGGTCGCATTTCAACGAATCTTGACGTAACTTGGTAATTACACAGGTTCTACAAGTTCAGGGATTTTTTTTTATCGTCGGCGATTTTTGTTTGGAGGGGTATTTCCCCCAAAAAAGGGGGAAGTTTGCTGCGGCGCCACTTATCGGCTGCTTTTGATAATATTTTGCAAACACATTGGGTATCTACTCAATTCTCAGCAAGTGTTATAAATATGAGCAAAATCGGTCAAGAGGTTGCCGGGATATAAGGCTGTAAAGTCTCAGTTCGCAACGTATATATAAATCATGCCGGTGGCGGACTACCCCATCTCTTCCCATGCATAGGTGCCGTAACAGCCGGCTAAGGGAATATCCTGCAGATAATAGGCAGCAGTAGACTCTTCTGCTATCACCAAGCCGTCTTCCAAGCGTGGTGATTTTGGCAGACCCTCACCCTCCTATTATCATAGAGGGGTTGCGCCCAAAGTGGCAATTTATGGAGGAGGCGTTCAGCAGTGACATCTTCCAGCTGTTAATGTGAATGCAATCAATTGTTACTAAAATGTTTGTACTCGCGAGTTCTACCGTTCGCAGAACTAATAGTATCAATTTGCAAACTTTTGCGTTTTACTGGTAACAACATTATCAGGCAAAATGCATCATCAATATCTATGGCTATGAACAGTATGAAATTCCAATAGGAAGCATAACAGGGCCAGTATAATCTGGACTGTGTCAATCCGCTTATATCGGCTTTAATTATCGTCTGAGCGACGCCTGAGGCCTTTATCTTCTGATTGACCTGCCGTCGGTGACATAATCGAAACGATATATTGGTTTTGAAATAGGGTTGCCGATTTTCAAGGCTTATAGTTATTTTTCTTTGATGAGGTGGTTTAATAATAAACATACAGAGTTAATACTTTAAACGTAAATTATAATGATTTTCATACAATTGCAATATATAAACGTGACAAAAACTCAAAACCATCTTCATAAAATACTAGTAAAACAATACTTAAAATGTGGCTCACGTAAGACATAAGAATATTAAGAATAATTTCATGTTATGATCACAAGTATACGTGTATTATTTCTTCCAGTTTGATAATCTTCTTAGCTTTTAGCTTCAGACCTCTATAATATTTTCTTTGGGAGGTATTTTGTAAATTTGTGTCCAATTATAGACCAACCATTTCATAAATGAGAGCCATGTTCTTTGTTTACCTACTGTCTTATTCGCCGCCGATTTCGCAAGAGGCCCGGCAGCACAGCGGCCCAATTCCGACTCGTTTGTTATGAAACTGTCGATCTCAGGTCACCGGTAATGCCTTGTTAGTTCAAATTGGGCTTCTGATTTATTAGGTTTGTTAACTTGATAAAAATATGCTTGTACCTTGTTGAAATATCATATTTCACTGCCAATTTGTTTGAAAAGTGCTATAAACTGTTAGAATCAATTCTGTCAGTTTAACTGTACAATGGCATAAAATGGCAACATTTACATTATTATGGACATCATTATAATTTTATTTTATGTATATTAACAGGTAGGTAGGTAGGCTATTTTAGTACATTCAAATGTCATGAAAAGCTTAATTATAGGTACACAACAAAATCTAACAAAGATGACGCATCATAACAAATTGACCAGATAGTAAATCCACACAAACGCCTTAGATCAATGATTCAGTCAAAGTTAGAAACATAGCTACGGGTTTTCCACGGTTTCCTATAATATGAACGAGTGGGAAGTTTTTGATTATCGACCATATCGAGAGACAAGCGGATACATCTATTTTAATAGATGTTCGTAGAATAGCTGAATAGGATAAGTTTAGATTAGAAGGAAAAATAGAGTGAAAAGAACCCATTTCGATTGCAAACAGTGTATGCTATTATTTTTATCAAGAATTTGCGTTTAGGTACCATATGAAAATAACTACAACACCTTTGTTATACATATTAACAATGGGTATTTGATTTATGAATTTGTTCATTTTGGTTCAAAAGTTATTTTATCAGATCTTTTCTTTCTTTCTATCTGCACTATACTTAATTTTTCTATTTTAGGTAATAAAGAAAGTTAAATTATTTATACAAATTAGTTGAGAATCAAAACATTTTCGAATGCCACGCAACCGCATGTCGTTGAAAATGGAGCAGCGTACATTAAATTCGTTAAGTGGCCCGTTCACATGGGCTTCTAGTTAAACGAGCACTTTGCGTCAATTAGTGACGGCGCCAAATGTGTTGAGGCGAGTCAATGGACACTGAGGCAACGCAAATTTTGTGATTCAAGATGAGGGACGGTGATAACGTAAACACAATATTATACTTTTGTATTATAAAAAACACATGCATATCATCATCATAATCAGCCTGAAAACGTCCACTGCTGAGCATAAGCCTCCTCCATAGAGCACCACTTTGAGCGGCTGCACACATGCATATAGTTTATGATTATGTTGGTATATACATTGTAAAATCACATGATAGTAACACATGGTAGTTTAAAAGGGCATTTTGTAGCGCTCTCCTGAGAGTCTATAGCAAACATACCTTTCTATTAGCGTTAACGCCAAACGATAGCTCAAAATGTATGTGTGTCATACAGCCCTGGGCTGTGTCTTGTTAAACTAGCTACCATGATCAAGTAAAAAATCTATCGACATTGCTGCTGCTTGATTTCTAGTAAAACCGTGCCATTTCTATTTGGCGTAAGTTACGTTGAAGCGAGTCAATGGACATGAAACAATGAACTAACATGTAACGCAAGAACAAATTGATGAATGAACAGAAATTAAAATATGTCTGTGTGGGATTGTAAATACTGAGTAAGAAGTGGACGTCAAATCTAATTTCTACTGAGCTGACGAACTTGAACTACACTTATAAGAATATTTATCCACCTTTTAGTGGATGAAAAATTGGTTTGCCTCCAACTCATTTGAAATTTTGAAATAGTTACAAACTGTATTGGAGTTGAATTGAATTAGGTATCTATTACATATCAAACACTTAACATTAGGTAGGAGAACTAAGATAATACTACATAGGTAATATCGGAGACGAAATTTTATGAAAAATAATAAAATCATGCAACTTCGATTGATGAAAATTGAAGAGATATCCCAACTTAGTTTTAACAATCGGCTGTAAAAATACTTAGGGCCGCTTGCGTAAGCGTTCTTAAACGCAATGGTGACCCACCTAAATGCATTTAGAGGTTTAAACGCAATTACCCTTTTGCACAATATAAAATTTGAGACTAAACATAATTAAAGTTCTGTCAAATTTAAATACCCAAAAACGGGCGTTTAGCGCTATTTAAATATGTTGAGTGCCATTTTGGAATTCCAGCTGAGCAGATTTGACGTCTAATGCCACTGACATCCAAATTCCTACTCACGCAAAATTTTATCTATACGTTCAAGAGAATTGTACGGGCTTGACGGCGGCTTGATGAACAAGTTTCACAATGTGCGTAAAACGGAACGTAGGACTTATGCTAAATGTATTTAGTTAAACAGAGTCGGTGAGCATGTTAAGCAAGTCAATATTAAACGCGTTTTGTCTTAAACGTATTTTAGCAGTTAAATGCATTCACCTAAATAAAATTAAAGAAGGATTCTTACGCAAGCGGCCCTTAGTCTAATAAGCTTTATTTTGATTACTCAACACAACGTCATGGCAAATACAAAGACAATTAACATAAATTAACCATAAACGTGCTCTTATACTGATATCATTGTTAAATTTTGTTATTTGACCTTACATAATTATTTTATGTGTGAAAATAGAAAGCACAGTAGAAAACTAAGAATTTTAGCCGGTTGTTAAGCACACGAGTGTTATTTCGTAACCAATTAACGACAAGCCCGGTGCAACAATTAAAACGGAATTATCACATTCTGGGCAGGCGGCTCGTTAGGACGGTGTTGCTACGTGTGAGTTGTTTTATTGTGCAAATCAGCAGGACTATTTAGCATAACAAACATCAGAATACGCGAGATTGGGGGACCTCGGCCGATGAGATTGACGCGATGACAACTAAGCCAAAAGAGGAACAACCGATGATAAATCTTCGCTAGCATATTTCAATATTTGCTAACATATCAGTGAAATTACACAATTTAAGTTATTTTACGTCAAGAGTTAATAGTCAACAGTCTTTCACATATTTAAGTACAAGATATGTCAAAACAAAAAATAGGATGATAATTATTAATTAGGTAACATACATATGATTGTATATAGTTACCAATAGCATGATTTTTAATTTTTGAGACACAACGCGTCCGCACCTTTCATCTAAAACATCTGACAGAGTAGAAATATCAACTAACACGCAATTACTCTGCCAATAAACGATTTGTACTATCTTTACGATATATTACTGTTTATCTATTAACAATGTTTCTAGTCCATTAAATCATTTTCTCGAAACTGGTGCAGCGAAGTGATGAACTGAATATTTCGGTTTGGTTTGCTATTCAAAATGTCCAGGGGGTCAGTAACTGACTTCAGCTAGGCTTTCATTTTCAATTTGAATACCTAATCAGGTGGCACAATTATTATTAACTACCTATTCAAAAGTCTGAACACTCAGTCAAGTTAACTAGATGATTATAGTGAATGTAGGATTACCTACACAAAATACAACTAGATATGGACTTGACTTTTTACGTCCAAATGAAAAGGTTGCTTTGTACGATGTGATTGTCACTTGACATCATCTAACATAAAGTTCTTTGTCTAAATACTCGTGTGAAACATCTAGTCCCTTGCATTGAGCAGACCGATTTTACTCTACAGGGGTTTTCAGAGACAGACACGATGCTGTTAGTATCTTCCCCACGTACAGCGTACGCCGCCGTGGCCGCTAGACCGTGACCGCTTTCAGCTGCACTGACTTTCAAACGCAGTCGGAGTGGGCCTCGCTCCACATGTGAATGAATTGACGTAATGGAAAAGGGATGGATTTTCGGTGCAAGTTTATGGTACAATGATTCAGTTTTAAAGTTTGAATCTGAATGGATCTCTCTCTCATTGTTTGGCAAATTTGACTGTGAACAAGTGTGGCTTTTATTTGCTATTATGCATAATATGAAGCAGAACTAATTGATAAACTTAGTACTAATCGTAATACACAAACGGTTCTTGGCTTTTTCATAACTCGAGTTTTAACTTTGATGAAATGTGTAAATAAATTTAACGGATTATAACCGTCTAAAGGACCAAGAAACCATAAAACAATTGAGGCTCTTCCTAACTATAAATAATTACCAGTGAAATCGGTCTAGGATTCCATTACCTAAGTGAGTGACATCCCACGGGGACCGGCATCCGTGGCAGCCTTCGGGGACGTCCGACCGCCTCCGACCAGACCAACTTATTGTAATGAGAACGACAGGGGATATTTATGCCTCACCACGCGCCTCGAATACTCAATGAGCTTGAGCACCAGAATATTCGAATATTCAATATCAACCCGGAGGAGTTTATGTATCACCGCACGAAGGGACCCAATTGTTGGCATGTCAAAAACAAATACAGAAAATATCATATTTTCGTGGAATGATCTTGTTAAAGTTTTTATTTAATATACATAGGTGTAGATATAGTGTGTATTAATTTATCTATGAATATGAAAACAGAATATACAGAACAGATTAATTTGTAAAAGAAAATTTGAATCACGAACGGGATACGTTCAGGTGGCGATACTATGTATCATAAAAATCATAAATCTTCAGAATATACAGAAGTAGTACTAAGTAGGTATTGTTCATTATTGTTTTCATTTCTATTCTTACTTTACTTTGGTACCTACTTCTATCCAATCCAAAGAGCGTGCCTCATAAAAGCAGTTGAGTAAGTTCCCATTATGTTTGCAAGGGCCTCCCATCCAATAGTACGTCTGTAATGCTCGTCTTGAATTTCCTTGTCCCCTACATTATTTACTCTGCATACATTACTGACAGGTGTTGATACTGTATCCTTTTTATTGACAAAGGACCGTTCGTGTTCTTGAATACGTAAATTGATACAAATAAGCTTGAGTAGATATTTTGAGTTCAAATACAAAAACGCATCCATCCTTTTTACTTTTATTCAAAGGTATATACCGCTACGCTAACTTTTATACATCTGTGTGAGTATTGTTTGATCATATTTCAAGTATTTATTTTTTCTAGACCGTTCATAATCTTTACTTTCCTTTTTTTCCTCTTTTTTCTTTCTAAGTTAGGTACTTACTATAACTTATTTATTAATCACAAGCTCTTCACAAAATACGAAACTAGTTCATTTAAATCTAGAATTAATCATACTCAGTAAAATTTAATATTCACGTGAACTTATTGTACTCATGTTAATTTAAATGGAAAGCATCTAAAGGAAAATATGAGCCACTAATTAGATAAAAATACAGACGCACGAAAAGCCACAGTAGTACGTCTCCTGAAAATGAAAGAAACGCCATAATCTTCCCAAACGAGCTTTGACATGACGGTCGCTTACTTTTATTTTTACCCTCAGCCTGTTCATAGAGTACTTAATAGCCTTGGATGCCGTGAAAAGGGTCTTTGAAATCCTTTCACAATAGTGCAAGATGTCCCGTCTGTGTGGAAGAAAATTATTTTTCCCGTAGCTTTTGTCCCGCCTTCAACGTTCGGAAAATATTATTCTACTTTATTGTTAGTATAATACAAAATGATTAAACTTAAATGATCTTTCAAGGTGGCGCTCTCTGGGGGAAGTCTATGTTCAGCAGTGGACGTCTTCAGACTGTTAATGATGATGATGATGATGATGATGAAAATGTTCTTTCCTTTCTCTTGCTCTTGAAGCTATTGCTGTAGCTACATATTCATACGTTTTAGAGATCACATTTGGTTAAATGTCTCCAGTTACTGATGTTTTATTGATTATCGCTATAACTAACTACGACATTCTGATTTGTATATAAATATAAAATTTTAGTTAGTTGACCATTAATTTATTTATTTATGTTCATAGCTAGATAACACAAACAAAGTACATCATTGCCATCATCGATATAATCATTAGTATTGATGTAAAATGATTTGTTCACCTAACCTACTTGCTTTGTTTTGTCAGGTGATTTTAATAACCGTTTCATTTGTCATTCGATTTAATTTAAACAAGTTATTTGTATTGAATAAATTCTATATAAATAAAATCAACGGCCGCTCCATGAGACCTTTTACATCATTGTGATGATTTTCTATTCGAATTCAAACGAACTTAGTAGGTCTTGAGTGTAAATATGGAATATCTTTACTACTAGCACCACCAACCACTGCCAGGCGCTTACAACCATTTGTCATTTGTTTAATCGACTCGTCATCGCTAACGTTATCATCGATCTCTTTTCCTGTCCGATTCCGTACGAGCCTTCAATGAAATGTATCATCATTCACAGCATATGTTACACGCTGCCTTCTCGAACAGGATACATAGATAGCTTCCCTTCGTATATTGTAACAGTACTGTCATTTGATATGTTAGCTTTAATACATTGAATCAGTGCTGTGAAGTATCAACGTTACGAAATTCACGCACACGGCACACATATCTTTCATATGATGATAATATTTTCTTTTACGAGGTTGCAATTAGGTTGTGTAGTGAGGATTCGTCAGTGAACACGTTTGAAATAGGCTTTATCGGATGTAAGGCAACGCCATACTTAATCGTACCTATGCAAGCATCACGAAACCTTCAATTAAGTATTTATAAAACGTACCACGGAAGCAACGAAATGTGTTCGAATGACTATTTAATTTGTTAAGGGAGATCAAGTGCAGAGGTCCAAAAGTGAAAGTCAAGTAATTGTACCAAATTATGGACTTGAAGGGACTCTTGACTTGATTGCTGATACAACGTTACCTATATTTTCTAGTACATATATATGTATTTAATTTAATTTTCAGTGTCCTAATTTAGGTCAAGCGCGTCTACTTAACTATATATATCTAAAGATTAGTAATAAACCTTTCACTTATGTAATGCCGTACTCCATTTAAAACAGCATACCTATATCGAAATAGGTACCTATAGGTAATCAGAATATCAAAAAATAACTGCTAACCTGCCAACCATATTTTTAGCTCAATCTTCAGAATGGTTTTTATAATTATTAAAAGCCTATGTAATTATATATATGAGTGAGCTTGATTTTTCAATGCCTGAGGCTTTTTATTTACTTGTTGTAAAACTGGATCTCTATAGACAGCCAAGAAAACGGGTAGCTAATTATGTAACTTGTTCTTGACTTGGATATTGAATTGTATTAAGTTATTAAGTATCGTAAGATACAAGAAAAAGCAGATGTTGCAAGGAGATTTTAACCATATTATGTAGTAACAATTCGCCAGTCACTATTACTATTACTAGCTGAATAATATAGAAATATATTGCATTGATTAATAATTTGACATCATTTTATGTTACACTCATTTTTGGCATAAAAATCAATTAAATTATAGCAAGTCAACTATTATCATGAACTCAGATATAACGCGAAAATAATACACAATATTGTAAAAGTATATAAAAGTAAGAAAGAAACGAAAGCATCATGAGAGTTAATATAACGTAGAATCTACTCTATCCAAACTAATTAAACAAAATGTGTACGTACTATAATAGACTGGTAATCAAGAGCCGTTCATTTATAATGCCTCTAGAGGTATACTCTCAGATAATGGACATATTGTGTGGCAACAGACCGCGGCTTATCTACCTTTAATTGTGTATACCGTAAGCAGTGTGGAATTGAAGATAAATAACAAACACTTGACGGTATAACAGTACTAGCAGTCTATCAGTAAAATATAACTGTTCAGTTATAGTAAGTAGTAAACGATTCCATTGTAGCTTTCGCGTATCATTCCTACGACAAAAAACGTAACAAATGATACCCAGCATCCGCGCAATCGCAACAGTATGAAAACAATGCATGCCAAATAACAATTCAATTTCCACCTCACAATAGAACTATACAGTACAGTAACACTGCTCATTCGAGTCGAAAACATGAAGTCATGCTTAGAAAAGAAATATCTAAGATGATTTTCATTAATATTGGTAGAGTTAGTAAACATTCAACATAAATAGCCGAAGGAAAACTCGCTAAATATCAGTACGATAACATCACGGCTAGTGACGGACATCACAAGGCGATAAACCGAGCCCCTAATAAAAACGAAAAGTACCTACTACCAGCCAGATTATTTGACGACGTCTTATCGAGCGACTAAGTCTGCCCCAAATTGAGTAAGCGAGAATTATGGACGAACTTTCCACAACCGACGAATAAAAGATAATGAAGATCCCGATTAGATAAATGTGGCAAGCATTCGGATAACTTTCCGGCTAATGTTGATCGTCAATTATGGTCAAGAACTTTCATAAAAACTTATGGTCATAACGTCAGATAGCGAGGGTCAATATACTCATTAATTAACGAAATAAAGACACTGACTGTGAAATGAGAGAAATATTGAAAATCTATTGAGTCACCCTTTGTTGAAATGTAATGCACCTTTATTAGATTCTGAAACCAATGTTTGTTAAACGTTTTGAGCTAATAAAAGTAATATTAAGGGAGCGAGACGCCCGTCGAACGGGAGGAAATGAAAGCGACGAGAGAATGAAATTGGAAAACTTGTTACAGGATTACCCGAGATAAAAAAAAAAGAAAATAAATAAGGGCCAACAAAAGTTGGTGAAACATGCGCGCTATACCAACTTAGCCGCATTTCATTTACCTGAAGAGTCAAGAAGATTAAACGAAAACTTTACCTACCTACTTACTACTTTTATTGCAAAGCATTTGCCCACTGTCTCGCCTGATGGAAAGTGATGGCGCAGTCTACGATGGTGCATGCTAACATAAAATTAAGAACCGTTAATGGTTTTCTTCCTTTCAACCATAATTCAGCGGGTAAAATTAAATGAGTTAAACAAACACAATGGTTAACGCACTCACCTTTTACTCCAGTTTCCGATCTCAGCGTACCGTCGACCGTTTGTACTTCCGCTCCTCCTCACTTCATTTCCTCTGTGCGTCTGCACGGAGTTCCCGTTAGGCGTTAATATTCCGTTCGCGGCACTGTTATTGTTACGCTCCCTGTTTCTCGGGAAGGTACCGGTTCCGGAGCGAAAAGTCGCCAACTGTGGCGGCTGTTCTACGTCAGGCGTGAAGTGCTGGAGCGGCAACGTCCCATTTCCACTCCAACTCTTGCGGTTCACGGCGAAAGTCTTAAAAGTTCCATTCGATGGAGACACTCCACAGAAGCTGCTGCGATTATGGATGTTCTTTATAAAGTTGTTCAGGGGAACTTGCGGCTTGATCGGCACTAATGGCGACGCCTGGTCAATGGACATCGTACTTTTAATCTACGTAGGCGCAACCTACTTTTACTCTATCTACATTTTTGTCTGGAAGGAAAGAAATAACTACATTAGGGTTGGCGCTGGGTTAATTAGTTGTCCAACAGAGTTGCTTTTAATTTGAGATGACCATGACATCGAATCAAACTGTACGTAAAAGTAGGTATGCTAGCTGCAAAGTGACATAGCAAAGCGTTATGAAAAGGCCGTCACACAATAGACTTTAATTTGGGTTAATGGACATACGAATTCCGCGGCATTTGAACTACTGACTAATATGATGCATTGATGGAGGCAGCCAAACTCTACTAATGCATACTTTCGATGTTTGCGTAACAATGAAAGTTAATTTTACAAATCACTGTAGGTACATATTGTACTTTAATTTTGGCATGACAAAACTGGTTTTTGCTTCTAATATTATAGTAGGGGTACCTACTATAATATTAGAAGTACAGATAGGTATAGGAAATGTAATTCAAGAGTTTTGCAGTTTGAAGTTTTCAGAAAAACCACAAGGTAGAGTACCTACATGATAGCATCCTACAGAATAGAGATATCTCTAATCGCTAGAAAACGTGAAGGGCGTCTCTTTGAATAATGAACGGACATAGCCATTATGTAATGAGTTGTAAACGAGCTACACTACAACGGAACATGTAATTTTATCTGAGAAACTTCTATGATGAACGAATTGAAAGAAGCAATGGCAAAACCGAGACTCAAAGTGAAGTTGCTAAAATTTCTAAGCTACAAATGAACAAAAACAGACAACGAATATTTAAGCAACACAACGTTTTAACTTTGAAATGCTTTAGGGCTTAGGGTAACCTCTAACTTCTAGAACTAGTCATGGTTAAATTTCTACATGATATCAGACGAGATGAAGACAATTACTTATAAGTAGTAGTAGTAAATAAGTATCACTTTTTTGTATAAACGAATGACGAGACGAGCTAGTCGTTAGCCTGGCGTTAAGCGTCACGGCCGCCCATAACAGATAACAGTGTCACTCAGAACGTTAAAGTAAAGTTTCACTTTACACTGCGCACTGCGCACGACATCCAGAGACAACACTCAATCTAAAAAAGATTTTTAGATTAGCAAACTTCAGTCAGTTCGTTCTTTGGAAAACCCGTCTGCACTGTACGTACACCCAGCCAACCTTTTCTATCAACCTACTAAGTAGGTGTGGCGTACAACCATTGTAGTCAATTCACGTTGAAAACTGGAAACCATTCGTTCGACGCACCTTGACCCACTCACGCTTATAAAATGTGTGAATTTATGTGCACTTCAATTAATTTCATGTAATGCAATGCGGGTAATAAGGAGTGGTATTATTAGTATAAAAGTGTGATGGAGGAGTATGTGTCATATGTTCATTTTTCCTATCGCTATTAGTTAAGGCTAATTTAACTATGTATTTAGCTTTTTTCAGCGCATTCATTGTCATCTACATTGATTGTTAATCCATCTTTAAGTTACATATTAGATATTTCATTATCAGGGTGACATCCACTCCACCTAAGTATCTTATAAATTTCTAATCTTCAATCTATCTTTCCGACTTTTTTGTCATCTATCGATTACAAGTTAATATTTCTATTGTTTTTATTTATACCTTATTTATCTAATGACATCGCGGCTGACCCATGCCGACCTCATACTGGATTATGGGGTGACTCACCATCACCACAATGTCATATTAGATCAAAGCCCTAGAACTGGTCGCTGGTGGTTATTACGAAAGTTTTACGTCCTTTTTATTTGTTGGCTTCTTATGTGCTATTACAATAAACTTGGTTCAATTTATTACTTCGTAAATTAAGACATAAATATACTTGAGGACCTATGTTAATAATACTTAAATCTTCATCTAAATTAAGTAGCAGCGCAATTAAATAATTACTTTTGCTTAATTGAGCAATCATTTTTATAGCTTCTACCTGCAGAATTAGTGATTGTAAAACCAGCATCCTGATAAGTTCTATTCCTAGTAGAATATAATACAAAATAAAGACAAAAACTGAACATTCTTTTTTATGTTCTGTAATTATTTATCTCATAAATCATTTACAATATTGCCCATTATCATAAATGAAATGATCTAGGTAGTTTGCAACCGGTTTGTTCCAATTACCGACCGACATAGCTTGTACTCAGCAGCTAGCAAATTGCAGATTTATTGCTACAATTTTTGCAACCTCCACGGCTAGTTGAATAAATCGATGTCATGCTGTACGTCGTGTCAACAATCCTCATCCAGCTGACCCAGTTGCTGCGGACATTCGCGATTTGTGTCCTCTATAGGCACACAGTACAATTATCATAGGTACGTATACCATATAGTATGAACACCGGCACTACAAATTAGTATGAAAGACGCAGTCTTAGATGAGTATTGAGTACCGAACTAACTTACAGGTGGTCTACATGCACATATTGTATATATTTTGTTTCACGGTTCCACCTCTTTGTTGTTTCATGGTTTGCTTTGTCATGCTGCAGTGCAATGGCAGGTTAATAAAGAATAAGTACATTTTTTATTTCATGGTAATGCCAAGCCCCGCCAATTAGTTGTATTGTTTGTATTTTTATTTTATAATCGTTAAATAGTTTTGATCCCTTATAATATTATATTAAAATTATGTTGAAAAATGCCTCTGACGTTGATGTAATGAGAAACAGCATACGAAATTATTATTGTAGTGTCCCACTACACAGTTACAGTTTAGTCACAGTTATTTAATGATGTATCTTCTATTCTACCGATACTTCATATAATTATGTAGATATATTGTTGAATGGTGCCGATGCCGCTGGTTATATAAAAGTTGCGCAAGATCGTTAAGCTACGAGCAGTTGCGCAAACGGCCACTGGGATGCAATTCTTGTCTTCGGTCGAATTGATCGGTAATTAACGAGATGGATTTTTGTAAAGTATGCAATTAGGATTTCAAGACTGTGTTGATCAGAATGAGAAAGTGTGTCGGTCCGAATCTGACAATCTGAATCTGAGGATGATCATATAGCTGCTGACTTGCTTTTATTACCACACAAAAGTGCCACATAAAAGTGACATAAAACAGAGAAAGACAATTTTTCTACCGTCCGTGCTAATACTAACCCAGCAGAGAAAGCTTAAATTTTCAATCAGAAGGAACGTTTGTCATTGATTTTCCGTATTCTTACTCATTTATTTGCCCAGTCATTTCAATGAATTTATTGACTTGCACCTATCTTCAATATAACTGGTGTTTATTTCTTGTATAGGCATCGCGCTCGTATGAGTGATGGCATCAAGGCAGGAAGTTCCTATCATAAATCTAGCTTTTTGTATCGTTGATGAAACTTCACTAACTGTGGTCTTGTTCGCGAATTACTCAACTAGTGTTGCTTGTTATTATGAGATGAAGTTACGAAGATTTTAATGTGTTGCAACATTATTCAATATTATATTAGCGTTAGGTGTTATAAACGTTATATTACTGTTATGCTTGTGTTATATTAACATTGTGCAAGAAATTGGTTTGCAGAATCATTTTATTGCGAACTAGTTTTAGTTATTAACAAATAAATTAATATCGTTACGATTATACCCACTTGAAAGCAATCGCAATTAAAGAGAACATTTTTAACGAATTGTAACCTGAAATAATTGGTTTCATCAATATTATAAGTAGGTAGTGTTATAAAATTTAAGAGACACAATGTCGTAGATTCTGTATACTTCTTCCAATGATTATAATTAACACCAACCAAGTTATTTTTTTTAACAACGAAGTATTGATCTTGTTTTAATAGTAATACCATGTGATTAATCCGTCACACTTTATAAACCGAAGAAATTAATCAATAACAGAATAAACCATAAAGCCGGGGAAGTAAGAGCGTGCAAGATAGCAGCAAAAGATTATACAACCATGTTGAGCATGGTCCATTCAACGGTTAGTCATGCGAGGTGGTTTTGCAATGTTCACTGGAGTCACTGGACCAATGTTTGTTTAGCTTTAGCAAAATATCTCGCAGAGGAAAGTGGCATTAATCACTAAAATCCTTTGAAAATATTAGAAAGTAAACTGCATTCTGATGTATCATCAATTCATCACAAACATTTGTGAACATTTGTGTTTCTTTCAGTCTTATCGTCACGCATTTTTTGAAGATCAGTATTGTTTTGTTCTCTTTTTAAAACATGGCAAATAACCCAAAAAGGTGGTTAAAAATTTAAAGGTGTTGTGTTCCTATTGCATCATGCCAAGAAGGTCCAGAATGGCAGGTGTCGCCGATACAAGTTTTAATTGAACTTTTACTAAGTTAACCTGCTGGTATCGAATGGAGTAAAAAGTTAATTGGCACATTAGCCAGTATGGTATTTTGACAGTTAATTTACAGTTAAGGTTATGATGTCAGTTCAATTCAGTTCTTTTTAACTCCCATGGCAAACAAAAGGGTGTTAAGTTTAACGTATGGTATTATGTAATTCTATGTTTTAGTCTACAGCATCGCTACAAACAGATTAACCATTTTTGATCTTTTTTTGTTTCATAAATGACTACTAAATCGACAGTGTTCTCAGCTAAATGATGTTTTTAATGTTTCCTTGTAATTTTTAGATAAGTTCTTTATGAACATTTGACACTCTTGTTCTGAACCTTTACAAAAAATATAAGGCTTGTACACTTGCACAGGCTGGAGTGCTTCTCACAGACAACTCCGACAAGATTGTCAAATGTCAAGTATTACTCATAGATATTATAGTACTAACCGAACCGTGCATTCTAGGTCTAGAAAGTCAACAGGAACAATTATTTCATAGCCCACAACAACAATAACGTACTTAGTTTACACCAAATAGCAAAGTCAGCCCGGAACTGGTTTCAACTGGCTTGCTATAATTACGCTGAAACATATTAGACACTCTAATATTGTTTGCATACTAGATGGTCTGCATTCACGTCATGTCACACGATGGTCAGCCGGAATGTCAATAGTCAAGTGAATCATTCAACGGAGTGGAATGTGGTGCATCTACATAGACCTGGAAAATGTAGACATGCCTAGATAGAAAATAAAGGCACGTGCGGTGTAGATAAGCTGATAAATACAGACGATAGTCGACAATGTTGAAATAGCGTGTACAGAACAGAGAATTTTAATTTTATCATGATTTGATTTGTAGTGAAACTGAGGATATTTAGAATTAAACAATCTTTCAAAATATGGAAGGCAGTAACAAGAGGTCCAAAACGCAAAACCTTTTGCTTTGAGGGTTTTTGGAAATGTTCCGCGATAATCAAGACGCATGCTAAGCGTGGTGATTATGACAAACCCCCCATATGATAAGCATCCAAAATGGCGTTTCATGGAGGAGGCCTAAATTCAGCAGTGGACGTCTTCCAACTGATGAAGAGATATGATTGTGAACAAGAGGGCAACAAAAGGAAATTGTGTAAAAATCTTTAAAACTCAATTTGGGTTAGCATAGCACGAACGGTAGACAAAATTGTCTTTCCCGTTTTACGTAACTTTTTTCACACTTGCTTACTTATCAAGTGGAGTAAAACAGGGGAAAGACAATTTTGTCTACCGTCCGTGCTAACCTTGCAGGTAGCGTTAGCACATCTTAATTTTTCTGCCGTTGATATTGCATACGAAATCCAATTTTCATCAATTAAATATTATCATTCATCTGTTTTGAAAGCTCGTGTTAGCGTAGGCGTTTTATAGAATTCATAGAAATGACATTATATTATTATAATGATCACTGCTGAATGTCATCCTACACAGGTAGATATTCAAAACTTAAGGATGAACAATTAAGTTATGAGATGTGGGCGTATTGAAGGAGCGAGCCTAAACTTAGTTAAGAACAACATTAACGATCCTTTATGTACGTAGATATGTGAACATGATAATGAGCTATACTAGCTATAATTATAATTCGCCTTGACCCAAACTCGTGAAAATGAAAACACGCAACACGACTTAATGCGTGACTTAACACTTACCACTTATCAATAGAAACCTATTGAAACCTAAACACATTGAGCAATATATTATTCGAAAAAGACAACATGTTTCTAGGAAATTGTTTCAAAGCAATGGCAGCAGCAAACCGGTTAATCAACGACCAGAATCAGTGACTGCTTAACTAACAAACAATAGAAACTGCATTGTTATGCAACACTGCAACAGATACAAATCTCCTTTTTACAGCACTTTTATAGCACAAGAACAGCGCATGTGGAATATAGAATCCCGTTGAGGGAAACTTGAGTCGTGACAACTATTTCAAGAGTGGCAAACACAAAAACACCACTTTATCTAAGTGAAGGGTATCAAACTATGGCAAGACTCATAACAAGGGCGATATGTATTCCGAACACGGCGCCTCCAGGAAGGCAAAAGCCACAATGTGTCTTGAGACTTCCGACTCGTGTTCAATATTTCTATTATTGACACTTGGGAGCCTAAACGCTTATTAGAAAATTGGTGAAACAAGTACAAAAAAATCCATCAACAAGATATTTTTTAAAATTTATGAAACAAATAAAGAAAAATCAAAATCGCTTCTTACGGTTACGTTGTCTTGTAAGTATCTTCCACTATTGCGATTAAGGGCTTGTGCAAGGCCAGCGCGAATTCAAGTCAAAGCCACAGAATAGATGTATAGTACTAGGCCAAAGCGGGGATGAGCCAGGGGCCGAGCGGCAGGGGCGGTCTAAGTTAAACTGGTTCCAACGCGCAATAGTTTAGGTAATTTATCATTACACTGAATATAAAGGGTATTTTAAAAATCCACTATACATAAGCCCTCCATTATATTTAGTTCAACTACTACACAAAGTTTCATGATCTTATTTAAAGTATTCATTGAATAATCGCCGTTTATTTGTACGGTTTGGAGGTAACTTTGTAATTTTTTGCTATCGAGAAAATTTTATTAATTCGTGTTTTCACTATACATTTGCAGTAGCATTAGTCCTGAACTTTACCATATATTAATTTCAAAGTCATTGTTGCAATATTGTTGACAGGACACTGCCTCAAGCTAAGCCGTTTTAAGCAATTTGGCGTTGTATTGGCTCTTAAGGGCTTGTGCAAGGCCAGCGCGAATTCAAGTCAAAGCCACAGAATAGATGTATAGTACTAGGCCAAAGCGGGGATGAGCCGGGGGCCGAGCGGCAGGGGCGGTCTAAGTTAAACTGGTTCCAACGCGCAATAGTTTAGGTAATTTATTATTACACTGAATATAATGGGTATTTTAAAAATCCGCTATACATAAGCCCTCCATTATATTTAGTTCAACTACTACACAAAGTTTCATGATCTTATTTAAATTATTCATTGAATAATCGCTGTTTATTTGTACGGTTTGGAGGTAACTTTGTAATTTTTTTCTATCGAGAAAGTTTTATTAATTCGTGTTTTCACTATACATTTGCAGTAGCATTAGTCCTGAACTTTACCATATATTAATTTTAAAGTCATTGTTGCAATATTGTTGACAGGACACTGCTTCAAGCTAAGCCGTTTTAAGCAATTTGGCGTTGTATTGGCTCTTAACTGGTAACTGATAAGTGTACCAGTAGGTACAATGAATGACTTATCAGTTACCTAAATCTTTTCCTGAATCCATGTGGTTAATGCTTGATAATGCTTGTAAAATGATACCCTTGATATTCGTTTAAATGGAACAGTGAATTGTGAATTAGCGCACGTCACGCACAGCGAAGATTTACGTAGCAAAAAGTTGCCCAAAGCAATTTCAAGGCCAGTGGTAGGGTGATTTTTTTGCTGCTTATCGCTATCAGGCAACTGAGGCAACGGTTTTTTGTTTGCATTTTTGAGCTATTGTGGAACTGACAAACATCTTGGTTGAATTTTTTCCTTCTCTACTGCTTGCGGAGTATTATGTCCAATCAAAATACAAATCGTGAACGCGTTGGTTTTATCTAATCTGATGGAACATTTATATCCCCTGGTATTAAAGACTAGAAGCAGTTGTGGAACATGAAACATTTGATACTTATTCGTTCCAAATATTTAGTCCTTAGTGCACGTTTTTAAAACACCTGCAACTGTTATGGGCGGCCGTGTCGCTTAGCATCGGGTGAACGACTAGCTCGTCACGTCATTCATTATCATTAAAATAACCAATAATGATTTTGATAATGTGACATGCATCCAGTTGATGTTGCTAATCCGTCAAGTTACTCCGGAGTATGTGATGCTCGATCGAAGAGGCTTTTTTGAAGGTGATTGAAATGCACCTCAGGTTGTTCAAACATACACAAAGTTGACACAAGCAAACGATGCGGGCCCCGTGAGCAGTGGTTACCTTAACGATAGTGTTGTGAATACTGATGTAAAGTTAAATCTTGTTACACATGTTGAAGTTCGTTTGCATTTACCATCGACAGGAAATCATTAATCAGAACTATGTAAATTGCGAAATAATTTAAGAGATACTATCACGTAATTTGTGACCGTAACCATATTGGTGGTATACATTTTTAAATAACTAAAAATAATCTAGGTATATGTTCACTTTTATGAAAGCAACATTATGCAGCTGGTGTTATGTAAAATACAAGTTTCTCTATTCTCAATTTCTCACACTCATGTTATAATGCGACTCTAAAGTATCACATACAAAATGAATCTAATTAGAAACTGAGTGTAATAATGGAGTCTGATCAGAGCCATTCTAACGAGATTCGGTGAAATTCACAGTTGATTCCAGATCAAAAATTCTATTCCTAAAACTTTACGTCTAAAATTTATTAAGTGATCAATATTCATACAAGAGACGCTGAAAATTTAATCAATAGAGTGTGAAATCTTTTCGTTCAGGATAATTTGAAACATCTCAACTAAATGGAGCGGTCATTAATCAATGTACAAAAAAGTTGACGCGGAAGGAGTTTAAAAAAGAATGATGGCGCAAAAAGTCTACTTTATCATCCGCTCAAGGCACGAGCATGCCCTATTCATCGTACCAATATTCATTGTATTGATATAGAAAACGTTTTTTTTTATTTACTTAGGAACAAATAAAAACGAGGTGCTACTCATGAGAGGGTGCGGTACTTTTGCGTGACAAATTGCACGTCTTGCAAGAAATCGTAACACAATAAAAGCCCACTAACACTGAATGGATCAAAGAGGATAAAACAATAAAAGTGTAACGCAGCGTGAAACCGATTGATTTCTTCATAGGGGTCGACTGATCAGCCCTCCTAGGCACTTTGTAACAGGCATTAAAGTAAAAACGCCCGATTCGAAACCCTCATGCAAGTAGGTCACTAAGCAGGGAACATGACGAATCACCTCCATCACTCCTTGACGTTCTGTAAGAGGGAGTCGAGGAGATAAGACTTTATACTCAACGACTCCCGAATCCAAACAATTTTAATAAATGTTTTTTTTACAGTTTTTTCCTCCTTGGAAAGTACTGAGAGATTTTTCACAAACTTTATAAGGGAAGAAACGGTGCCGCCAGCAGTTCCGGGCTTAATTAATATTAAAGAGAGCCTTAGATGGTTAATTATATTCAGCAGACATTCTAAGAATTTAGGCACATTGGCGTTCAGCGAGGCTATAAAGTGAGACCGCTACATTCGATATAAGGAGCTGGAACAATGGGGCCCAGTGTATTCCGGAGCAACGATAGGTAGACGTATACATTAGCAAACGTTCTAACATATTTATATACACTATGAGGTAATCAGACAGCCACGAAGACGAGTGGAACCGCTAGTGTAGCGTAGCAAGAAGCGTAATTAGAAGAGCCATTAGCTGAGTGCTCTTTAGAATGTGGAGACATTCTGTAGTTTGTAATTTCAATGAAATTGAAAACAAATATTTCGATAAACGATTACTGTAATTGCGTATTCGAGAGGCTTGCTTGACTGCAGAGTCATGGCATTTCGTAACTGCGATCAGGCGCATTCCATCGCATGGCCGCTGCAGTGCAACGCCCTTGGAATATACCCAACGACTATGAAGCTACCATATAATAGACAAAAACATCAACACCACCACTTCTTCCTACAACTAACTAAATAAGGAACTAAGTTGACATGTAGGTGGGTGTGTAAAGAAAGATGTGGGCATAGGTAATGAGGTGAAGGCATCAAACGAAGGCGAGACTGACTAAGCTAATAATGTCTCCAGTTTTGGAGTTAAGCCTGTAAACAGGGTTAATAAGCCAGTTAACACGTAAGTAAATTACGGCTTCCTGCAGTTCTGTCTGTTGCTTTCCTGTTGCTTTAGTGCTGGTTTGACGAGCATCTTGCAGCCGGAAGATTGCGAAACTATCAAAGAACACGTGCGAAAAGGAGGCCGCTTGTGCAATCGCCAGCGTACTATCGAAGATTGTTGCCCTCACTAATGCAACTCAAATATCTGATTCTGAACGCGTATATTACTAAAACGGTACGAGAACTTGGTATTTGTCATAGGATTGTTTACGACAATTACAATATAAATTGTGCATTTTAACTAGCTAAAGATGTAAGAATACGTTTAATTTAGAAATGGTTGATTTTTACAGTTATCACAGTCTATTGTGAGCACGATGTATGTACGAATGTACGTACCTTTAAAGTAATTACATAATTTTGGAACGCGAAGTAGTTTTATAAAATAACACTTCACGGTTTTAGACTCTTATGACGATTATAATAAATGAATTCACAGTTATTCCAACAAAGTTTAGGAAATGCTCGCTTTAAACTAGGACTATTAAATATTAAAAATAACATGTAGATTATTATTTCAAAAACTTGTATCTGCTGAATAAAAATCAAAATTAGGTATTTCACAAAAATAGGTATGTTATTTTGATTATAATTATTATTATTAGTCTGTTTTGTTGTAATCATTATTAATTTATTGCGCAACAGTAGTGATAATAGGTATGAATGTATTGGAAATGGCTGACACCGATGGCTTATCGATCAACCGATTGGCTATGCCTACTATTACAAAAGACTATCTGATAAATTGTGGTAAACAGTAGGTACCTATAACTACTCACTACTCAATAAATTAAGCAGAAAAGGTGTCGTTGTTCAAAAAAAAGTATTAATAAGTAATTGTAAATTATCTATTCATTTATTTATTTGATATTCTTATTGCCTTGCAAATTATTATAAATACCTGTAACCATAAGTTTATTTATAATTTGGTTTCAGGCATAGATAATTTACCTACATAATTAGTACAATAACTCTTTAATAATAAACTTAACTACATAAACAAGCTATCTACTTATAAGTAATTCATTATTAAATATTTTGTTAACGTTTGCCAAAACTGTTTGATTGGACTAATTCCAATAACCATAAGTACTCAATTTGTTTTCAGTATTGAACAATATATTTGAATTGGTCAAATTCTCATTAGACGTGTGTTCCATATAATTCCGCAGATTAAAAGAACAACAAATGCGCATAGAGTAATAATCGAAAACTAGATTAGAAATGATATATTGTTAATCCGACATGCGATGAAAAATATCGTTGCAAATCCATAGAATAAAAGGGGAAGGCCAATGTCAACGACCTACACCCTAAAGCACAACAATAGGAAAGATCGAAAAAAGGGTCCTGTGCCATTATTGGTCCAAATTACCGCTTCAATGGTCAACCGAACTCTGCCGATCGCGAAATAAATAGAGGTGGCACCTAAAATGTTTTTAGGTGGCACGCGATCTATTCTCAAATCTCAACAATATTTTTTCAAACCTGATCTTTTGGAAAAGTGATAAATAAGTATAGGGCGTTGATCTCTCTCATACAATATCGATGAAAAGAATTTTAATTTTGATAAATAATAATAAAAATATTTTAACTAATTTTATAGGCATATGGAAAGTTATTTAGATTATGTCTACGCTTTATAGCGAAAGAAATCTTTAGTATTTATTAGTACACGCTACAAATCAAATTTGTACTGGATTAAGTGTGCCGTAATATTCAGAGGTTTGGTTAACCAGGGACTGGGGAGCGATCCATTTCAAGAGCCCCTTCGTCCTATTCAAATCCCTTCTTTGTCTTTCGTATTTCATACAGTCAGTGATTCACAACAAGATAAAGGCCGTCTTCTCGGATACTTGTAGGTACTTGCTTGTTCATTTTTATACTTGCATTGAGTAGTCCAGCATTTTAATGTTTATCATTTATAACAGAAATCGTTGGATAGCATAGGAATACCTAATCATCAATGCCATTATAACAATCAAGCAAACAATTAGGAAGTGTATTAATCAAGGTAATTTTCAATCTAGTGTCGTGGTTACCAATTTAATTCTTAAGAGAAGGTACCAGTAACATTAGTGTAAAAAGAAAATAACTAAATATGTAAATATATAAAATCACCGGAAAATGGTGTCCCAAATAATGCAATTAACGTTTAATGCATACAACGTGGTTCTAAGATAAGGCCTTATCAGCACCGATAAAGCAACTCTGTTGGTGATATCATACATAGAAACAATAAGGCAAATAAGTAAAAAATGAAAAGCATTAAGAACTAAAAATAAAATTATACGTACTACACAAAACAAAACAACTCAAAGTAGCACTGAACCAAAAAAAACACAGCAGAGCAAAACTAATTGAAACACAGATGAAATGGATTACCGGTGAATGCGCGGTATTTTTTGTAAAACACTTCAAGCACAAATTCGACGACGATATCAAATTTTCGCGTGAAATTTGATATGTGTACAATGTTTCGTGTTACGGGGCAGTGGTGCGAGAAATACAACACTCGCCGCGACGACCGGGCCACAACTGACGTCTAGTCGGAGCTTGCCGTCTCCGTCGCACTTCACTACGCATGTCCGGAACTGTCCCTTCATCATTTCCAAATTCATTTTCAATCTTGTCTTTACTTGTCTAAATCATATCAAAATTGAAGAATACATCATCAGGCAGAAACTTGAATCGTAGCGATGATAATATAATAAAACAGACGTTTATGAAAGAGATGGCAATAAGCACAAGCAAGGTCGATCGTGATCGTTGGTAGAATGCCTACAGGCAAAAGCTAACAGTTGGGAGTTCTACATACACCTGGTTGGTAAAGATAAGCAGATTTAAAATTTTATTGTAAAAGGCTCATAAAATGGTTCTTGATTTTAGAAAAGGGATACATTTATTAGGTCTGCTATACGCAGTTTCTAATATTACGAATATTAGAAATGTACTATGAATGCTAACGTTTGAGGTTTATTTTGTCAAAAATTTAGGTTGGCAGTCAGAAACAAAAACACTAAAATCTTACAAAGTAGGTAAAAGTAATAGAAATTTTAGCATAAAACATTTAAACGGAGGACATCTTAAAATCAATTGTAACTATTTAGGCCTACGTACTGTTAGACCAGTACTAGTATTTCGTTAAGTCAGCTTAAATTCTCTTACACATTGAATGAATGCTGCGCCAATTTATTTATCGTCGATAAAAGAAACGTCTTGTGATCTTTTGTGCCCCTATGTAAAGTCGCTAAGATTTCTATCCATCTCTGAATCAATTCGTCTAAAAACATCGTGAACACGACAAGCAATAATTCCATTTTACATCGAACGTATTCTTGTCATTCTTGATACTTTCCCTACTGCGACAGTCGAGACATATGGGTCGAATGAAAACGAACATTGTCAACTGTGTACAATATGCAAAATAACCATCTCAATTAGATATTTTGACCGCAGATTCCTGTGATTCTAAGAAGAAATAATTGAACATAATGAAGAGAACTGAGAAGATGCCGCAATTAAAAAGTCTAATGGCAGCACCATTATGTTTAACCGCCGAATAAAGTTCTTGAAAGATATAATGCGGACGATTTCATGTGATTTAATTATTAGGTAAATATAAAATATGAATTGTGTACCTAGATTACAGATTATAGCCGTAATGACAGAAATAATACAAGAACTTTTACTCGTTTACGAGTTAATTGAAAAAGAAAGCTGAATAAGGATTTTGTCATCTTTGTGATTCACATTATTATAAACATAGTTTATTTTTAAACTTTTAATTACACAAGATCATAATAAGAACCAAAGTATAATAGATATGCCAGCAGATATTTAAGTACAGAACTTGTTGTAAGTTGTAACGCAACCCTTGTGACCCATAATGACCATAGCAGAGTATAACACTTAATATTGATATAATGTAATTTACAACATATTTAAAAACGAATGATAATGTAATGAATGATTATGTAACAAATTCAAATGAACAGGTTGGTGAAACGTGCATCGATAATAATGCGTGTGAACTTCAAGAATACGTTGAAAGTAGTCGCACGACCGAGTCGACATTGAACTGCGAAATGTTAACGATTCTTACTTCACCGCTGCTTTCAACATGTAAACAAGTTGATAATAAAAATTAAAGATTAATTGATAAATGAATATTGTTATGAAGCAATTTCAGGACAACACGCAGTTATAATAAAATTAATATACAGAGCAGAGAAATATAAATGATTAATGCAAGTTGTGGTCATTATAATATTTATTATTGATCCTGTTGATTACATAAATGTAGATATGTACCTACCTAAATAGTTTTATAGTAAGTTCTTTAAATATATACTTGATTGTTTCTAACTCAATAGTTTCCTAAAAACTTGGAACTTATCTAGTTACAAACATATTCAAATATTTTCTAGTTATGCTCTAAATTCGAAAAATGTTGTTGTCTGTTTTAAACATACCGAGGTACACCTTTTTAACATTTACACCAATATTTTATAGCTCTTATAATTTAGCAAGTTGAAATGGCAATGGGTAGCACCTGCATCGCCCGTAGAACTGATAACCGATGGGGAAGAAAGATTCTCAAGTGGCGACCACGAACCGGAAGACGGAAGCGTATATAGGCACTAGAAGGACCGACGATTTGGTTAAAACCGCGGGGAGCCCCATCGGCTCCCCGCCGTTTTAACCAGGGGGTGAGCAGCCGCTCAAAGTGGCGCTCTATCGGAGAGGCCTATGTTCAGCAGTGGACTTCTTCAGGCTGTTGATGATGATGATGATGACACCTTTATAAAATATAAATTTTGAAGAAAAGTAAGAATGCACTTACTTCATTTTTTTTTAGTGTCACATTGAACTCAGTGCATCATTATGTTTATTTCTTAAATTTTTATTGAAAACACGTTTGCTTAGATTTTGGAGCTGAGTGCCTATTAAGTTTTTTGAAAATCAAATTAAGTGTTAGTGACATTTTATGTCTGGAAGCCTGCCAGTCTATGATAGAGCTACAAAATTTATCGTTTTGCCTTATTCTCTCATTTCACAGTGTCACGCGAAAAGCAGTCTAGACTTTGTAATTACAAGTTTAGTAAAATAAACTTTAGAATGGAACATTCTCACAGTAAATTTTGTTGTACTTCACTCACGCCAGTTGGAAATTTTTAGTGTCCTTATTGTTACAGGGTGCCTAAGCGTTTTGATAAGGACGAATTTAATTAACTTGCAAGCATTCTGACCTCATTTTCAAACCCAAAGGGAAACTGGCAAAATAATTAATAGCAAGACACAAAAGTCACTTTAAATACACACGTCACTTTATTTTCTTTGTAAGTACATATTGACTCTTTTGTGAAGTCGTCCTTCTCTCTCCAAATTTGCTGCGCCCGACGGGGTCCATAATGAGCCTACTTAAATAATTTTATACTTATTCCACCTATGTACACTATGGAAGCAATAAAATATCTGAATCTGAATCTGAATCTAAATAATTCTGAAATGGTCACTTTTCACCAAATGTTCACTTGATGTTATGTCACGATGTGGTTGAATGAGACGCTACGCCACCTTCAATCAAATAGGTAGGTATTTAATCGAAGGTTGCCGCACACTATCTATCCTGGATTGGGAACTGGCTCTCAAAATGAGGTTGCAACTACAGCATAGGCGAAAGATTAATTTGAAGAGTGATAATTAGACAGACCAGTACCGAAAGAGGAAATAAAAGAGCGAAGATAAATTCGATTTCACTTTGCTTCAAATAAGGACGCAATACAACAAATGAAATATACGTACTTACAAGATTATGATCATTTCGTACGAGAAAGATCAAGCCGATACGTTTGATTATGATTACCTAATACCTATATGCTTAAAAAACTTATACATAATAATTTTGTTGCACCTTTCATATAACTTTGCCCGTTGGGTTATGTATGACTTCCTCGTCCTCGTCGTCGTTCCTTCTGCCGTTTACTCGTAAGGCCTGTACTCTGCAGTCAAAGTAACATAATATATAAAAAAATCAGTGGGTATACGGGTTTATTTAACTATGAAATAAATACCTATTTTAATAATGCGTACCTAAGTTAATTCCATGCAAAAGCTTGCTCAACGTGTAGTGAGCGACGACTTAATGCCTCACAAATAGTACGACATAGGTGTTACTTACTATACTAGCTCTGACGCTGACATGCACATGTTGGTTGAACCATCTATAAGTTCAGCAACCCAGAAACTTCAGGGAAGTCGAGAGCGAAGTAAAGTTATAGATGCGAATATGTCTCGACCCGTGAAAATAATGATTTAAGTTTGCTCATCTTGAAGTAGATACACTTTAACAAGGATCCATTAAATTTTCCATTAAATTGACCTTGTTCACAAGGTCAATTTAATGGAAAATTTAACACCATCTGGACAGAATCCAGCTGCTATTACTTCTCTATTGGGCACGTGTAACTATTGGTACAAAAATGTAGATAGAACCATAAACACGGGCATTATCTTTTGTTCAAATAGTTGTTTATAAAATATACCCTCTTGGATATAACTCTTAACCGTCTATCAAACATTTATAACCAGAAATAAAGGTCTCATCGTACGGAGCAAGCTCTCGTGTTTGCACTGGCTCGGCAAACATCAGGGTAAAGAGCGGAAACGTTATTACAACTCAGCCTCAGTACTACATTCCCACCGATACTAAAACCACTGAAAATAAGCCCCTGTTTAACTTACATCGAGTAGACAATCCCGTAAAAGCTACTCAAAGTCATCACAAAACACGCAATGGTTGCATACTTTTTATATAGATACAGAATTTAAAATGCTCCGGTTATTATAAACAAGTGCGATTAAACAAACTTCCACTTTGGCTTAATTCTAACGATTTTGATATTAAGTCAACTGGAAATGATTTTAATTATTTGTGATCCAGTCATAATAGGTTTCTAATTAACGATGAACAAGTGTATATGAGCACACAAATGTAGGTAATATCGATTGAAAACATACATTAATAAAATACTTGGTTGCTTCGTAACAATACGATCTCCTATAGGTACATTTTGGAGAGTGTGCGCATTCCCAGCTTATTCCATCATCCCCTTTCTACCATAGAACTTCAAGGCATGGTGATTCTTTACATCCTTACGTCTCGTAAGTGTACCACCAGTACGCACTAAGCGTTTTGCTGAGTCATTCATAGTCCAAACGGTCAAGGAATAGTATTTTCTCCGGGGTGTAAACCTGGGTCTCTTCAAGTGAATGGGCATCTCATGGGCAAACGTGCTCCACCTTAGATAACTTCGTCACTAACCATCAGGTGAGATGTTGTCATACGTATGCCCATTTTAGCATTAAAAAATACTTATAAATAGTACTTTTACGAATGTTAGGTACTGCATTCTTCTCGGTACATTAAAATCATCTGCGATCACCAAGCCGCCTACAAAGCGTGGTGATTCTGGCAAATCTCTATGATAAGCGTTCAAAGTGGCATCACCGGAAAATTGGTTGCCAATAAACTCATAATTAATGATGACACGAAAGACTTAATAAAAAATAAAAGCTGAAATATCACTAGAGAATTTAGTCCAAGCATTAAAAATGTTTTAGCACATACACACTCTTCTTTCTTCACGTATGATGAAGTCAGAATATCGAGCTCACTAACATAACAGTTCAATATGGATGCAAGAGGCAAAATCATCAAGAACCGCTCGAAGTGGCGCTCTATGGGGAGGCTTATATACGTTCAGATTAGGCATGGATCAAATTACAAGGAGCAGGTGAAAAATCATATGATTTTAATTTTCATAAATCACTCTGCTTCTTTTTGTCAGACACTGCTACAAATCACAGTGTGATAATTAAATCGTGGCTTCGGATTTCATAATACAAGAATAGCATAAGCGGTGAATATCAAAACATATAATTTTATTTATGCTTCAGTAAACAATCTAGCGAGCTATGGAGAGAGCTATGCTCGGGGTTTCCTTGCGAGATAAGATCCGAAATGAGGAGATCCGCAAGAGAACTAAAGTCACCGATATAGCTTTGAGAATCAGCAAGTTGAAGTGGCAGTGGGCGGGCCACATCGCTCGTAGAACTGACAACCGATGGGGAAGAAAGGTTCTCGAGTGGCGACCACGAACCGGAAAACGCAGCGTAGGCCGGCCCCCCACTAGGTGGACCGACGACCTGGTCAGAACCGCGGGGAGCCGATGGATACAGGAAGCTAGCAGCCGCTCAAAGTGGCGCTCTTTGGGGAGGCCTATGTTCAGCAGTGGACGTCTTCAGGCTGATGATGATGATGATGGTGATGAAACAAACTGAGACCTAAAGAGTATAATTTTATTAACATTGTGGTGTAGCGGTGAACGTTGATCTTGTTTAACTTAAGAGAGTAGCGTTAGATTACTTATTAATCATGTGTAGCAGGTCGCAACTTCACTAGGTTGCTCCTATATCACAACTCTGTTGCATTTTATAAAGCACAGTCAATCGCCATTGATCATAAATTCATTAGACATATGAAACATCACAGGCTGTGATAAATCACAGGTGAAATTACAGTGATAAAAATAAATCATATGATAAACTGAGAATAATTTTAAAGTAACAATCATTTCCATGCCTAATTCAGATGGATGTTTTTAGGTTGATGATAAGAATAAGTTTCAATTTTGCTAGCATATCCAGCATGCTAGCAAAATTGACTCTTTGACATACAGAGCTTGTTGCGTTGTGTGCACAAAATTCTAGTGTTCCAAAAGTCTTTGAATCACGTTAAATATTCCGCCCCGCACTCTATACATTTGTGATATTCGCGATCCAATAAATTTCCAAAATATCACACCACAACCAAAACGAGGAACATTCTGACCGCCATAATATTCCCCGAGGAATTATCATAACCGCTTCCATTATGTCATAAAGCGATAAATATGTTGTAAAACCATAAAGAGGCGGCGAGCAGTGACATAAATCGTCGTGAATTGGCCCACTTCGCACAACTAGAGCTGATGCCAACATAGGAGAGAAGTTTTTTGGGTGCTGGCATGAAACTAGTGCCTAGGCAGTCAGTACACAGATAAAATACCTAATGAAAAAAATCAGCCCAGCAGTTGACCAATGAGAATTTGTCAAAACAAAAAGTAACAGCTCAGATTTTGTTATTTAATAAAATGTATATTTTACCTTTCATAACACCCAGCTATCTAGGTATCTCAGTACTCACGCTGTCACGCGCATCCAGCGACCATCATGAGATCAGACGCTTATTAGATAACTTGTGACGTCACGCACGCCATAATTAATGACGTCATAATGAATGGTAGATTACAGCTTATTGTGATTAGTCGAGACGTGCGTATCTACATCATCATTAAATAGTTTGGTTTGTAATTGTATCATTTGTGACATGATGTTTGTATATACATAACCATCCTATGTACATAAGTACATGTTTGTACCTGTAGGTATAGTGTATGTAAGTGTAAACTATATCATGACGTCTCCATCATCATACAGTATTTTAAGAAATCTGTGATCTTTTTACATAAGTGATGGGTGATTTATTTTTGTAGTAGGTGGAAGAAGTTGTAGGTACCTATATCTATTTCTTGTAAGTATAGCTATTAGCTACACAAAGGCATGCACTAGCTTATTGGGGTCCTCTGGGACGGGGGCTTCGGGGATCGGGGTACTCAGGGAACCAACTTCAAAAAGGAAAAAGGAAAAGGCAGTAAGGGAGGGATGGATCTATACGGTTGTATTTTTTATGCTTGTTACTGCAGAACTCCGTCATTTATAAACTAGTTTAGTAAATTCTAGACATAGGTACTTTCAGTTTGGTTCCATAAATGTGTATAAATAACTTAAAAAAAAATTATACTCACAATAATTTTTTTTCCAAATATTTCTCAGCATAAAATTAGCGCGATTCAACCTCTTCCAGACTTCATCCCTTTTTTAAATGATAATTTTACTCAAGAGAATGTCAAATTTCTACAGATAGGTGTTTCTTAAAGATAGGTAAAGGCTACATAATGATTACGTGGGATTGGATGTGAAAAACGTAGGTAAGTATTCCACTTAGTTCATTTTTCAAACAAGCCCTTAAAATCAATACCGTGCCCTCTCAAAGCAATTTTACCATAATTAAATAGCTGCAGAAACAATCGACAAAGTATTCGCTGCAAATTAACGAGGGCTTAAATTAATGGAGGGGGAATTATTTTTAAGCAGCAAACAGTTCGAGTGAGTCATTGATTTTGAGCCATTTTGGAAGGGGCCGAGATGATTCAAAAGCAAGGAGCTCAGGCGTAGTTGTTCGTTCAAAGAAGATACCTAAAGCTAAAGGGAAGTTAAAAAATAAAGCTGCCGGAAGCGTAAAGAAAAACAAATTATCTGCTACATCAGAGAAAGCCAAAATATTCAGTAGTTAAAGTGAATATAGTTCTCCAGAAGCGTAAAGAAAAACTAATTATCTACAACATTAGAGAAAGCCAAAATATTCAGTAGTTAAAGTGAATATAGTTCTCCAGAAGCGTAAAGAAAAACTAATTATCTGCAACATCAGAGAATGCCAAAACGTTCAATAGTTAAAGTGAATATAGTTCTCCAGAAGCGTAAAGAAAAACTAATTATCTACAACATTAGAGAAAGCCAAAATGACATTTTCTGGACTTAATTCCAAAATACGAAATAGAGGATAGTGTCCGTAACAGAATTACCTCGAAAGTTTCCCAAAGAAGCGACCGACAATTAGCAATGCGACGAGCTTGATTGTGCCACTGGAAGCAGTATAAATTATATTAACAACCAGACAATAGGGTCGAAAAAGTTGAAATACTAGATGTGGCAAGTAAAACTGCTATACCTAATTATGATAGAGATAAACTTCTATTTTAGCATCCAGTTCGTAAAGACGGTAGAGCTACAAGACACAGAGAGGTAGAACTACAAAACACAGAGCAGTAGAGCTACAAAATACAGAGCGGTAGAACTACAAAACACAGAGCAGTAGAGCTACAAAATACAGAGCGGTAGAACTAAAAAGCACAGAGTAGTAGAGCTACAAAATACAGAGCGGCAGACCTACAGCACCAAGAGGTAGAGCTACAAAACACAAAGATGTAGAACTAAAACACAAAGAGAGGAAGAGCTAACCGTATTGAGGGTAGGTAGGTGACTAGGTGAGTAACTAAGTACCTACCTATGATAATGATCTTTTTATTCTTCACAACAGCGTCCACTTCTAACAATTGTACTCTAAGCAATCATCAATTCATCATCAGTTATTAATCAATATCAATAAAAGGGTTTGTACTTGAGTGACTGACTTAAAAATAAGGTGCAGCCTAAATAGACCTATAAACGTGTAATTTGAAAAGTGTTTCTTTTTTGATGTAATGGTGCCAAGAAAAAATTTACAAATATAGCGATCATAGATTATATAAAATTCAACTGTTTTACAGCCAATATCGACCGCGCGCTAGTCAACCGGTTAAGGAGGTCAAACAAGGGTATTAAAGATCATGAAAAATTCAATGATTGTTGAATAAGTCGCGGATCAAAATAAACAAAAGCTTTACTAGATAATGCGTTCAGTAAAAATAGAAGGCTCTATTGAAGAAAATAGTAATAGTGCTCAGCTATTCCGAATGAAAGAATGTAGATCAATGATCATAGAGCGAACCGTCTTGTTCAATCAGGCCTGGGCCCTAATTCTGTATGAAAACTCAGATTCCACACGATACGAAACCACGTCGTTATCGTGTCTTGTTCAAATCGTGTCACAGCATTAGAAATACCTTCTCTTTACATTATGTTATTTTTAATTTGAATAAATATTGATATATTAAGTGGTGGTAACTTTTGACGTGTTGATGTTTCGGAACGTGTCTCAGTGGAACATTATGATTTTCGACAGTTCAAATCGCGTCATTTCCAAATTCATTTCGCGCGGTTTTGTTTCCATTTCATAGAGAATAGATTTTTGCAGATTTCTTATATAAGACAAGGAATTCGCGTGGTTGCGAAGTAAGGAATCGTAAAGTGGTCATACAGAATTAGGGTCCTGAACGAAATGTGATTGCTAGTCCAGCTTAGATTATTATTTCTGTCCTAATAATATCGATAGACTCAATACGTACATAACTTTGTTAGTATTAGATAGATTAAGTTAAGTAACTCACAATGTCTAATATACGAAAGTGCCACTGGATTTAGGTACTTACCACAATTTGGTACCTTTACCCTATATACATTAGTATCTATATACGCATAAACTAACAATCACATATAAAATTTACCTATGCAATTATCAATCTATTATTAATAATAATGAAGAGCCCATAATTTTTTTAATGCGATTGAATGACGTGACGAGCTAGTCGTTCACCTGATGTTAAGCAACACGGCCGCCCATAACAGTTGCAGTGTCACTCGGAACTTTAAAACAATGAAGTTTCGCGTGGCACTGCACTGCGCACGTCATCATACCATACCCCCGTCTGTCCGTCATTTACCTATGATCTAAATGCTGCATATCTACATTTCCACTTTCGTAAATCATAACAAAATAAAGTAAAAGTACGTCGGTACTATTGTGTAATCTGTGTTAAAAGTAAGATTACGCAAGTCACTTCCAGCATTTATCGTCATTGTAAAATTATAGGGTGCTCACTCAAGAATATTCACTTAGCCAATGGAGGAAACTCTCGAAACGGCTCTTTTGTTACCCACCTCAGAGTGAATTCATTAACAATACGTGTGCACTAAGCACAATAGGATAAGAACAATTTTGCGCCTTACCACAATAAGAAAGTTTACCACTGACTTTAATACACGTAGGCTGAACATTTTCCTTTATTGTGACAGGGTGTTTAAAGAAATTGCAGTCAGTACGTGCTTGGATCTAAGCACATTTCGAGGTAGATGCTTAATTACGATATCATTTGCTTTAGTGTCTCCGTTTTAGTGATTAGCGTTGTTAGTTATATTATTTTAGCACTCCGTATCTGATATGTTAGGCTCTTTCACGAAATGCGAAATTTAACAAAAGAAACGTACATAGGAGCTCCCTAGTTTACATTTAGGTACTTATATCCTACACGTAAATAGCGATACGTTTATGCTAGCATCTATTATTAATTTTAATTCTTTATACTAACAGAAGGAGAACTGTACAGAAGAAGGACTTTAAGCAAAATATTTTATCAGTCCTCCACACTTAACTGTGCTTTTTAATGTCTTTTATATTGGTTTTATATATTACCTATAGTCCAAGAAAGAGACATGTCCCTTTTGTCAGTGATGTCTTCGTCTTCTTCTCGTGTAGGCAAGTGGTAAGCCCTGATGGTGTCAGACTTTTTGGCGCCGCCCAAAGGCTTCTGACTTGGCTTAACGACTATTACCTTACGATTACAGCCGGGACCGAAGGCTTAACGTGCCCTCCGAAGCACGGTAGCGCTCAGTTGTATATACCACTTTTTGCTTATCGGTCACCCATCAGAGTACCTATAGTGAGTGGCCGCAGCGAATGTTGCTTAACTTTACCGATCGGTTAGAAACGGCTAGTCGTGCTTCGCTATGAGCGCTACATGAACATAAAAGAAATTAAAAAAGCCACGTACCTATGGCTTTAGAAGTTTTTGTTGGCTTTAGGCCTCTTCTCATGAGGAGGGACGTATGCCATTTGCAACAACATTTGTTATAGCATTTAAAAAAACGAGTTGATGCAATATTTCTTCTAAAAACTTGAAACCAACCGTTTTACGTGAATTTATAAAAATAATACCTAATCAAACTTACCATAGTTTCCGAAGTGAAAGATTATTATACAACATACATAGTAGTGGGTCACGCGTATCAACATTACCTGAAAAAGAATGAAAATAAATAATTATTACCCAACTACAAATTTAAATTCTCTGATTAAGTAGGATATTTAAGTAAGTACTCATTAAAGTTATTAATATAAGAGTACCCAAGTACGTTTTATTTTCAAAAATAGTTAAAGAAAAACAAAAAAATAATAATAAGTAGGTATACACAAACATCTTCAAAAATTTGCAAGTCGTAAAATTGTTATGTATATTAAAAGCTACTAATAATTATACCAGAAATAAAAATATATTAACACGAATATCGGGCTAATAAATGTCAGAGCAACAAGACAGAACACTGCGCGTAGTGCAGTGTCGAATTTATCGTAGCTACGCGCCTTGCGTTTTATTCTGAGCATGGAGTGGTAACGCGCATTTTCAATGTGTTTGAACTAGGCGTTAATGAATACTACATTTGGAAACTTTTTACTGTTATCATAGCCAGAATTACTGTGATAAAACTTAATAGGTCATGTTTTAATTAACGTGTTTTACATCTCTCATATTCGGTAAGTAGGTCCTTATTACCCCCAAATGAGGCTTGTAGGTAACGAATTAGCGCTCTAGGGTAATAATGTAGCTAGAAAAGCCCTAGGGCGGTAAGTAATTAAAAAAAAACTATTAACTCTTTCAAAAAGTTCGCGTACATCTATCATACTGGCAATAGACATCATGCATTCAGCCCAATGACAAAAGAGGTCGCTTCGCTATTCAGCCTTGTCTTCGTATGAGTATATTAGTCATCAATTTTAAATATCGAACGGCGACGCTCAATTTCGCTCTTGAAAATAAAAAAAAAAGAGATAAAAAAAGGCGGGTATAGAAAACTTTTACTTTAAATATTGTTTGTTTTTGGGATTTTTTTATAATTACGTGCTAATTAGGAAAAAAACATGAGTTCTGCAAGTGATGAAGATATAAGCTGCACTCCCGATTCAATGAAAATGGAAGCTGAAGCAGCAATTAAAAATATTTAGCCTGAAAGTTCTAAAATGTTTTATTCTTGTAATGCCGGTTTTTTTCTACTTACCTCACAATCGAGATGTAAAGCAGAGTAGTTAGCTCGGGTGTTAGCATCAATTGCACCCTCGAACTATAGATATAAAGATATTTATATCTCGGGCTGCAATTGATGCCTTACAACCCTTGGCTACTAATCTACTATTATATATACTTGGGTACCTTTTTTATGTACCTAACCTCATACATAATAGCAAAGTTAAAAGAAAGAAGGATCCATTCTGTCTAATTTATAGGTAGGTATAATTTATAACTACCTTTATACAGTCCATAAGTGTTCTTTGTAGTAGGTAGTGTAGCTAGTTTAGTTTAGTTTAGTTTTTAGTATTGTAGTAGTTAGCTTGAGTAATAAAGACACATTGCCCTTTAAAAAAAATACCTACTTAGATATATCCAGGGATATATAAATTCTTGTTTTGAATTGTAACAGTGCAAAAAATAGCCTATTTGCAATTGATTATTTGTCTTTAAAGTTTTATCTTATTATTTGACTTAGATAAACCGAAACTTCTTGACTATTCTTTCTTTTAATTTTGCCTGTCTTACTGCGTCCTTAATAAACCAAAAACGAATAAACAACATAATGGAATACAAACACAAAAAAAAGAAATTGAAAACCAAATAGTATAGGTAGACATAAAACAGTTTTAAGCAAGTAAAAACGGGTGAAACCAGATGCCTACTTAGTCTATAACACAGTAGTAATACCAGTAATACTATAAAAATACCTGCAGTGACGGTGATGATGATGATTGTGCTGAACGCATTGAATTGAATAATTTTCATCGGTATATATATTGTGGTTGTTTCTTGCTAGATTCTGACGCTTTCGTTTTTTCTAGTTTTTTATATAGATACCCATATTTTTAGTGAACTGACTGACAGATATGTTTTATGTTTTAAAAATAATTTACCACCAGAACATCAGTTATTGATTCAGAATCAGAAGTTTTTATGACTAGGTCATACTATTCATAATGTAAAAATTAAGTGCACCTACCTAACCTGTTACCTGTAACCTGCTACCTATAACCTATAACTGTTATAGGCATCCGTGTCGCTTAGCATAGGTGAACGATCCTCGCCACGTCATTCATTCACGTAAAAAAAAATATAAATAAAATAAATAAATATGTGTGGTAGTATTTCACACAGCGCCATCTAGCCCCAAACTAAGCCAAGCTTGTACTATGGGAGCCAGATAACTGATAGAATACTTAGATATTTTTGTTTGTAAATACAAACATAGAATACAATATAACACCCAGACACAGAACATATACATATGACATATTCATTACACAAATGTTTGTCCTGGGTAGGAATCGAACCCACAACCTACAGTTCAGAAGGCAGAGCTACTACCAACTGAGCTATCAGGCCAGTCATCAAATCAAAAATTAGAGAACAACCTAACTAATCTCTCCCAAAGATTCTTTAAGGCACTTTGCTTTGCACCGTACAACAATTTAAACAAGCCAAAAAGAAATCTTTCCATGCTCAAAACTTTGCAGACGACTGTTAATCCAGGTAGAAGTTTGAATACCCGCTATGAGGGTCTATTAAATAGGCCTGGAAAGTTAAAAATTTATCCCAAAAGTCATTAAAGTCCTAAGACGCGTTTAATTAACACAGGGTCTTGAAGGGGAGGACACCGAGGAAAATGAATGAAAATCTTCAGAGCGAAATTGGCAAGAAACCGACAACTACTTTCTTATTTATTCAAAATTACGTTATAGCAATTAAGATCTCGCCTCATGGTTTTTCAAATTTTCGTTCAATCAGTGTTCCTTGAAAATGTATTTTTTTAGATTCAAGAACATTTTTTCTTCCCAGGACTGAAAACTCACAATAAGTTATTATTTAAATACCTACCCATAGATGTACCAATTGGTTTCGTATTGTCGTCTATCAAACATATTTCATACATTTTCTCCGTTTTTGTAACGATATCTATAACTTAATAACATAACACTAATATTATAAAGGCGAAAGTTTGTGTGTATGTGCGTATGTTTGTTACTCTTTCACGCTCTAACAGCTGGACGGATTTGAATGAAATTTGGTATGGAGGTAGCTTATACCCTAGATTAAAACATAGGCATACTTTTTATCCCAATAACGGGAACGGTTCCTGTAGGAACGCGGGTGGAACCGCGGGGCGCTGTTAGTATCACATATTTCAAACTCCTATTTTATTCTCCATGAAACGAACGTCACAATACATGAACGTCACTCTTGATTTAGCAAATGTCTGGTGATCACCATTTGTTTGACGTAGAGGGGGATCTTGGAGATATACCTAATTGAAACAAATATTTGTAGAGTAATGCTCGGTTGAGGGGTATCAAGCTATGAATGAGGGTTATTGTTCTATCGATGCTGAGAATAGGAAGGATTGGGAACTTATGTAGGTTACTATATTAATAAAAAGCTTTATCCTGAGTGACTGTCTGACAGATAGGCTACGTAGAGCCCAAACCGCTGGACCTGACTTCATATTTAGAGAGTGACTTCCATTTGTGGCGTAGGGATGTATTAAGAAAGGGATTTTGAAAATTCAAACTCGATACAGGCTCAAATATGGTGTTAATTAAAGATTGTATAAGCCTATAAGGAAACGAGCATGAAACTACGGGCTGTATGGCTTTTTATTGTTTGCATGTATTTTATTTATTTTCTATAGTTATGCATAAAGTTCCTAATGATATAAGTAGTTAATTTTATATATTGCTGCAAAATTTTAAAGTAGGTAAAGATATTTGAAACCGTGGGATCTTCTTGTATCTTCACAAAAATGTACATGCACTATTCATATCACCAGCTACATGCAGGCAAAGTTGAAATAATTGTGGCCTTTTAATTTCAGAAAATGTTTCTTTTTTCACAAAGTACAAAATAATGTGATATGTTCAGGACCAATCGTTGACATAAATAAAGTTGAAATCATTTATATATATATGAGATTTTGTTTGATCCCTTTCTACAAGGATTGTAGGACTTCAAAAATTGTCTTAGATAAAAGCTCGTCAAATCAATTTACAAAATCAGTGAGAGGGCAGAAGCTTCCTGTCTGAAGCAATTTTTGTTTTAACTGTTGAACTAGGTTACGTCGTTTTCGCTAAACATTTAGCGTAGATATTTCTGAAAACTGAGATTGAGAGAGCTTTTAAATTTAATACGAACTCAATTTCTGTCGCAAAATCGACACATTTTATAAAATTTGGTAGAATTATAATTGAATAAATCTGCATTAATTGTAACATCACACATGACCGCCATAGTACTTGCTATTTTTTTATAATTCAAGTAAGCGCGTTTTAATTGACATGTCGTTAAGTCAAGAGTTTTTCAATTCTATTCTATACCAAGACTATATACAATAAAATAATTTGTGCAAAAGATTGTAGCTCTGAAATTTTGCAAAACTTCCCGAAAAAACTGAAAACTCTTTACGGGGATTAATTAACATAGGGGTGATACAATAGAGAATGAAATAATTATTAATCAGTACTGCAATCTTGCAACTCTTCAGAGAAGGTTCTGTCAAAGTTAGACGGTTGGTAAACGTACAAATTGACTGCTCGTTCATTAGACAGCTCGACTCCGCAAGTGGCTGCTAATAAGTTTAAGAATGGGAGACGGTAAGGAGAATGGATGCAATTTCTGAACTAAATAAAACTGAAGTGACTGTTTGATTGTGTTTTTTTTGTGTGTGTCGATGGATGCAAGAGGCAAGCAGCCGCTCAAAGTGGCGCTCTGTTGGGGAGGCCTATGTTCAGCAGTGGACGTCTTCAGGCTGTTGATGATGACTATTTGTGTTGACTGGGCCAGGCTAATGAAGCCGAGTAGGTATATATAATGGAATTTGTCAATTACTTAAAGCTCTTTTCTTCAGAACCGACCCATATTTAATATAGCTGAAATCTACATAACATATTAGATAGTTTGTATAATAAATCTTTAAAAATCTGATTACAGGACCACGATAACGTTATTTTTTTTATCGTTAACATGGTCCTGCAATTGTTAGTTTTTTTACAGATGCACTGAAATCTCGACGCTTGAAAAATCATTTAAATAGTAGACTTGACGGGTCGTTCTGAAACTTTCGTTGTGAGAGCTTTCAGCAGTGAACGCTTTCTGGCTGATGATAATTTTATTAATACTTTGAGCATTCATAAAAACAAGACAATACGTCAGAAACAAACCTTCAGAGTTCCTTCGTTCACTCGTTTTCGTAGTCGCACAGATATATCGTCAGAATAGGTACCCCGCTCCAGCACATTTGTAACCAGTCGTAGCAATATTGCACGCCATGACAAAGAGCCGATATCCATTATCCTTTTAGTGCCTCCACGAAGTACCTACCTAAATATTGGTTCAATAACACTTTAATTGATATTAACCATGATAGATGCTTTGACCAAAATATTAATATTGTGAATAGTTACTTTAAAAAACAGTCGCGCAACGGGCTATGGAGAACGCTATTGCTCGGTGTTTCTTTGCAAGATAAGATCCGCAATGAGGAGATCCGCAGGAGAACTAAAATGACCGATATAGCTCTTAGAATTAGCAAGTTGAAGTGGCAATGGGTAGGCCACATGGCTCGTAGAACTGACAGCCAGTGGGGAAAAAAGTTCTCGAGTGGCGACCACGAACCAGATGCAGCGTAGGCCAGCCCCCCACTAGGTGGACCGACGATCTGGTAAAAACCGCGGGGAGCCGATGGATGCAGGAGCAGCCGCTCAAAGTGGCGCTCTGTGGGGGAGGCCTATGTTCAGCAGTGGACGTCTTCAGGCTGTTGATGATGATGATGACTTTAAAAACGGTTTAGACAAACCATTAATAGAAATAGCATTGGCAGATTTTGCAGTTAAAACGCGGTATCAAGCATTTTGTTCAACTTTTTAATACGGTATGTGATATTTGATATACCCCTAAACGTAGCCATAATAACGTTTGGGCTGACGTATTTCCTGGTTATTTTATAAGCGTCTGCAGCCCCGAGCGCGGATTGACGGTCGATATGCAACGGACAATAGAGTGTTAATTGAAATTGGATGCGCCCATCGAGTTATCCTGGTTTTGGCACGGAACATAACGGACGGTGATTTTTGGTTGAACTGATTTAGAGAGATAAAACCGATTGAACGGTTTGAAAATTGCAGAACGATTTTTAAGAAGAGGATTTCGTTTTTTCTAGATAAAATAGCAATGAACGAAGCAATTATACGGATCAGGATCAGTGGAGCGTATTCATTTCTTCCACTTTCCAAAAAACCCACGGTTTACGTCGGTAACGACGCGACAGTGAACGGGACCACGGGACCGCTTGCGCATTCAGCGCAAATACTCTTTACCTCCTCTAACACTCATATGCTATTTATTATTCTTAATTTTCAGTCACATTCCTTACATTAAGAACCCATGAAATTTAAAACAACAGAAATTCTAAATAAGTACCTTTTTTATGTGATCAAACGACGTGACGAGCTACTCGTTTGCCTGATGTTAAGCGTCACGGCTGCCCATAACAGATTGCAGTGTCACTCGGAACTCTAAAGTATAAAGTTTTGCGTGACACTGCACTGCGCATGTCATCCTAAGACATCACACGGTCCAGTAATATGATTACTAGACCGTGAGATCAGATGGTAAGGTCTCATTTGCCCAGTAATTTCACTAGTACCTTTTAGTATATCGCTATTGCATACCAGTAATGGCTAATATGAACTTTTATTAGTTTTATAACATCTCTGTACCATATTACCGAAATAAAAACTTGTCAGTATCATTTGTATCATTTGAAGTGATTAATTAAACAAGCCTGAAAACGAAAGTTTTCAATCAGTGTGCACTGAGAAAAATGACTTCGGTACTTCATTAAATGTTAACATGAAAAATAATATTTTATTCGGACGCCTGCAATATTATCATGCGCATGATAAAATATAAGTCAGTCAAATCAATTTACGGTTCATCACTACTAGTTTAAGGGAATTTAATGATTGGTTATCATTATTGTTTATCATTTAAAACTTAGGTTACATAATATTGAATTAGAATAGAATAGAATAGAATAGAAAATATTTATTCCTGACAAAAGGCACAAAAACAACGCAAAGTTACAAACTAAGTACTACAAACAATAATAGTAAACATTTGTTGCCTGTTGCCACGAATCGGTCCCAACTCAGCATGGTGCTGGTCGTACAACCAGCGCTGGTCTTCCGTTGGGACCGGTTCAGAATTGTCGGTTCTAACTTGGTGTTTTATCGAGAAGATCACTACAATTTGAAAGTTTGTCCTGATAGACATGTAAGCACGACAATTTATAAATAAAATACCTTGAATGAATTCGTAAGTTAATAGAAAATATCACATTTCATGATAAACTATCGTGACAGTGTGATTTCATGATAAACTTTCGTGACAGGCACAATAGAATACATTTTAACGGGTTTTTATGTGAAAAGGAATGTGTTAAGTACATAATAGTCATTATCAACAGCATGAAGTCGTCCACTGCTGAACATAGGCCTCCCCCACGCCACTTTGAGTAGCTGCTTGCTTCGTGCATCCATCGACTCCCCAGGGTTTTAACCAGATCGCCAGTCTACCTAGCACGGGCTGGCCTACGCTGCGTCTTCCGGTTCGTGGTCGCCACTCGAGAACCTTTCATCTCCATCAGTTGTCAGTTTTACGAGCGATGTGGCCTGCCCATTGCCATTTCAACTTGCTAATTCTAAGGGCTATTTTAGTAAAATAGAACAATATCGAAGTATTTACTTGAGGCTGTGTAAACTAGATGGCGTTAGTAGAAAAGTTAGCACGCGGTGGTGTTTTGTTCGTAGCAATTAAGTAGCTTTTGTTAAATGCACAGTATTATTTGAGTTTTCGGTATCTTTCAATTCACAGTTATCATTACGATACCAACAAACTATTATAGATGGTCACTGCATCATATGAGTTTACCATGAGTAAAATATGAGAAAGCTCGTTAAACCGCAATGACCGTAATGAAAAATATTTTTAAGTTTCCTTTAACCTCATTAGGAAATATCTTCATACTATTGTGATGTACAGACCAATTTAACATCGAAATAATGACTCCGTACCATTACTTCTACAATTTCTATCGTTCCCATCATGATGTCTCGTCATTACCGTTTGAAGTGTACAAAGAGTTCGTCATGATAATTTGTCATGACGCGTAACGATAAAACTTGAGTATACAGCACTTAGCAATATCGTGCTGTTTTCTGATGTTTAATGATGACGTGTGTTCATGATAGTTTTTTATGATTTACGTACAAATTGTTAGTAAGAACTCTTGGTCCCTTTTTGTCGGGAATACGGATAAAAGTGCCGGAATTCCTTTCAAATTGTTCGTAATTCATGAAAGTATTTTTCTCAGTGTGTGTTGCCAGTGATGACTTATGGAACTGAGACATGGTCTCTTACTGTTGGCCTCATTAGTAAGCTCAAAGTCGCGCAGCGAGCTATGGAGCGAGCTATGCTCGGTGTTTCCCTGCGAGATAAGCTCCGGAACGAGGAGATCCGCAGGAGAACTAAAGTGACCGATATAGCTCTTAGAGTTAGTAAGTTGAAGTGGCAATGGGCAGGCCACATCGCTCGTAGAACTGACAACCGATGGGGAAGAAAGGTTCTCGAGTGGCGACCACGAACCGGAAGACGCAGCGTGGGCCGGCCCCCCACTCGGAGGACCGACGACCTGGTGAAAGCCGCGGGGAGCCGATGGATGCAGGAGGCGAGCAGCCGCTCAAGGTGGCGTGCTCTGGGGGAGGCCTATGTTCAGCAGTGGACGTCTTCAGGCTGTTAATGATGATGATGATGAATTAAACAAGGTACAAACGTTTACAAAAGCAATAGGTATATTCTTAACTTAAATCGAAACTGCTGTAGCAACTTAAATCCTAACTATGTAGGTAACTGATCTGATACGTCTACGTTTTAATTTTCTGCAATGTAACATAAGTTTATAACATAATCATAGGCTAGGACTAGGTAGGAACATTAAAATACCAAACATTTATTATTGTGTATAAGTAAATCACGAACAAAATCATTTCAGCAAGCCTGTAACAAGAAACAACTGTAACATTAGAAGTTAAAGTAAAGCAATAACTCATAAAATTGTTTCAAAGCTATTTATATTCGCAGTAAAATCGTTTGATGTAAAGCCTTGTTCCATAATTTTACAGGATAAGATCCCTACGTTATATTGCCAGCTTATTATTATTATTTTGTAAGTTGTTATTATTACCACAAAAGGTTAAGTTTCTCAATTAAATTAATGTCTGTGGGGAGAGAGGCTGTTAAAAGTTATAGTTAACGATATTGTTGTACGAAGTTTCTAAAGCAGCAGCGGTGCTTGTAGTTTTTATATTAGTTTCCTAGAGACGAGAAATGTAAAAGGAAATGCAAAGATATGAGAAAATTTTAATGATAACACTTAATATTATTTTAGTGTCTAGTGAGTTTTTCAATACTTTTGACGTGAAGCAGGATGTATCGTATATCAGTTATTAGTTTCAATATATTTTATCTTTCCAATTATATTAAAGTATAGATGTGATTTATAAAACAGTTAAAACAATTAACAATGTCAAGCGCAGTCACAAGTTAGAACATAGCATAATTACGTCAAAATTAAAATTAAAATTAAAAATACAAATTAAAATTTTTAAATTATAAACTAAAGATCCCTCGCGTACAAACCTTTATTTTTTTTTGAGGGGGGAAATGCCCTCGCTCTTCCCTGCCACTACGGGGGTGATGGCAGGGGGTATGTGGGACTCGAACCCACTAAAACCCCCCCGTGATCCGTCCGCCGCCGGGATGGGGCGAGATAGGGTCGCGTTAGCATTCACTATCTCGCCCCGACTGTAGGCTCTTTCGGGCCTCTGCGCCAGTGGGTGGGCAACCTTACGCCTCGGTTACCCACCAGACGTGTGGGGCCGTGTGAGCACGGCGGAGAGTCCCCCGACTCTCCGCCGCCGACCCCACTACGGAGGGTGGAGAAGGCGCGCGAAACGCCTCCTCCGTCCCCCGGTCCGTCTGCGCCGGATCGGGTCAGAGTTGGCATCATCCTCCCTGACCCGCTCCGCAGCCTCCTTCTGCGACATCACCGCCTCACAGAAGGAGACTGTTGCCTGCCACGCTCTCTCGCTGTCGAGCATGGCGTTTACCACGCTCGACAACGAGAGGTCCCGGCCAACGACCGCTGAAAGTGTGCGCCGCTCAGAATCCCAAGCAGCGCACACCTCCAGCGTGTGGGGCGCCGTATCCTCCGGTGCACCACATTCGTGGCAGGCTGGGGTCGCCTCCCGTCTCGCGATTTGGTGCAGGTACTTTCCAAAGCATCCGTGCCCGGAAAGCACCTGCACCAAGCGGAAGGTCAGCGACCCAAATGGCCGCCGCACCCACTCCCGGAGGACCGGGCGGATGGCCTCCACCGTCCTCTGCCCAGGCACTGGTGGAGCCAGGTCCTCCGTCCACCGCCGCAACAAGGCGGCCCGTGCCTGCCTCCGCAGGCGCCTGACCTCCTCCCACGCTGGGGCTCTCCACGAGACCTCCTCGCCGCCACGAAGTGATAAACTTCGGCACGGGTCTCCGCTTCGAGCTCCCAGGCTCGCGTACAAACCTGAGCCAAAAGTACCCAAGACACTAGCCGCATTACCCCGCTGGATTGCCAAGGAAATTTGCTGAACCAATTTCAATTAAATAAGTTTAATGTACAGGTTTATGTTGATTTGTATTGGTGTTGGTGTTGGAGTTGGAGTTGGAGTTGTATTGTATTATTATAGCATAATATAGTAAGTACTAGCAGCGCCCCGCGGTTTCACCCGCGTTCTTACAGGAACCGTTCCCGTTTCCGGAATAAAAATTAGCCTATGTTTTAATCCAGGATATAAGCTACCTTTCTGCTCTGTTTGGTATACCAAACATCCAAATCCGTCCAGCTGTTAGATCGTGAATGAGTAACAAACATACACACATACACACTTTCGCATTTATAATATTAGTGTGATGTGTGATAGTGTAATTGCCCGCAGCAGTAGATACGAGGATATGAACTTAATAGACTTTACTAATTGTCAACATCTTTGCATATTTTGTTAACACGTAGATCTTCAAATATTCTAATCTTGCTAACGATTACTATAATGGTAAATTAGAAACATGTTAGTTTTGTCGCAATAAGTTATGCTTATTGTCGGAGACCAAAATGTACGGGACCGTCTGCACTTGACTGGCACATACTTCGGTCTGGTCCACAACAATGCAATTATTTAGACAATTAACTCCACAACCTGGAGACAGGTGTGCAAAGCGGCCAGGAGAGTGACCAAAATTGCTTAAATTTTGTAGATTTGGTAATGTACTGTTTAGATGGTTAAGCGGGCGAGACCAAGTCATTCAGTTGGCCATCTGGAAGTCTAATGAAAATGTCTAAACTACCACACACAATACCAACAAATAAAAGTGAAATGGTGACTAATTTTAAGTAGGTGTCTTTTTACTCTGGTGGAAGAAGACCTAACGAAAATCTTCGATGTCATTCCTATCCTCAAAATGTGCCTGGCCAAAACTCGTCGGATCTTCTTCCAGATAGAGAGTACGGAACATTTACTACCTATGATACCTTTGTAAGGTGTTATTTACCCTACACAAACATCGATTCAAGTTAAGGCAAAGTCTAAGCCCAAAATCAACAAAAACCACTATTTTTGGAATGACCAGTGCGACGTGACGTACACCTAACAGTGGCAAACCTAACAGTGTTAGGACAAGTCAGAAGCTTTAGAGTAGCTTAATAATTTTGAGACCATGGTTAATCCCTGCCTATATAGAAAAAAAAATCCTCTAGTATTTTTTATAGATATTTCTCTACTATGAGTTTTAGGATAGCCAAAAGATTATTCCTGGACTCGTAAAAATATGGGTACCCTATGCTACATCATGTTTGTAGTCACCAAACTCGTCTAAACGAACCTCTCCAGTCCCTCCATTAAACTATTTGCTGGAAGTGGAAGCTTAGAATAACTTGCATTGCGTCTTTGCTTGGGAACTATTAACATTTATCTGCTATAAGACTATAAAACCTGTTTAAATATTTTGTAAAAATGTGAACGAAAGAAAAAAAGTAAAGTTATTAGGTATTCAGAAAATCACACTCTATAGCCGTGTAACGCAATTTATTATAATTTAATTACCCTTTTATGGAAACAAATATTACTTATTTTATTTATTTATAATTACATCATCAGGGTATAATAATATTAAGACACGATGTCCAATTTAAAATGAAATATACAATTATGTCTATATCGTCATCATCATCATCATCATCATCAGCGTGAAGACCTCGACTGCTGAACATAGGCTTCCCTCATAGAGCGCCACTTTGAGTGGCTGCTCGCCTCCTGTCATAATGCATATGTCTATTATGAAGTTTTCGAAAACCATGTCTGTGTTTTTTAATTTTAATGTTATTTTAAAAGCGTGAAACAGTAACAATTTTTTACGGAGCTCAATGACATTAACGCTTCAGGAAGACTTCAAACAGTGTCGTTAAACTTTAGAAGCAAGACAGGTAAATGACTTACAGATACTGTAATGGAAACAAGCGAAGCTAATCATGTTAGTTACTTTTGTTAGTGTTACTATTTATGAATGGACGTTGATTTCTCGGTCTGTTTTATTGACTTCTGAGATTATTTTCTTAGCGACAATGGTGATTTACACAATAATTGTTTGTACTCGTGGTATTGTACACATGATGCTTCAGAATTTAACTCGCGCTCATAGCGAGGCTAGCCCATCTGTTCATATTCAATCGGTAAAGCACCGTTCTGCTGACTTTTTTTTAATGGGCTAATGCTGTTCGTTCTACCGTTTTTTACAGCGTCACCGGGCGGGAGGGCAGGCGCTTAAGGCGCACAGCTATCAAAAGTGGGAGGCAACTAGCTCAAGGGCACCTCTGGAATGCGAGCGTTTGCTTGGTCCATTGCCGGGATAAGAGGATCGAAAAGGCTACGTTCACTGGAAGACCCTATGGAAAGTCGCGACCATTCTAGCTAACCTATGGGGGGTATGTCGACCTCGCCGGCGGGGTCGGTGTCTGTTTGTGTTACTCTGGTATCCTATACCGGTGCTGAAAGTGGTACCTAAGCCAGAAGGGCTAGACTGGTCCGGTGATACTAGCGCAGCTGAAACGGCGACTGCTATAGGATCATCCGGGTAGCTTGGGTGGTGAAGACGGGGTGATCGTTCTGCTGTCATCACTAAGCAGGCAGGCTAAGGTAATATCCAGGGAATGGACAGCAGCATTCTCTTTGTTATGGAACTCAATTCTCATATCGTCTCTTTTTATAATTCGTTTGCGTCGTGTAGTGAGTATGTTCATGTCGTGAGCCGATGTTGTTTGCAAAGCAGTTTCATCATTCGAATATAATATTCATGAGCTGTTTAGAATAAGCTAACTTCTGCCTGTGTCTGGTCGAGCTACGTCAAATAAAAGATCATGCCAAACAAAACGTCGCATTTTCTCATGGTTGGGCCTTTACTTTGTTGCTATATCAACTAAAATATCTACTCTTATCAGTCACTACACGATTATAAGTACCAATACAGTAATTTTGCAGCTACCGGATGGTGTACACAGAGCCTCTTTACTGCACTTAGGTACTCTGGTTCTCTATTATGTACAGACAAATACTGGAAAAAAAATCTATTTGGTGAAAATTCGATTGGGCATAATATTTTTTTAACTTATTTTAACCTCGGACGCAAACATAGGGGTGTTATGAGTTAAAAGCGCGTATATATCTTGGTCTGATGCATGCATTGTAGCTCCCAAAGAGATTAACTGATTTTTTGTGTTTGAAAGGATATTTGATCGAGAGTGCTCTTAGCTATTAGGATTACGAATGTGGGTTGGGGGCTTTTAGGCTTTAAAGTTTAAGATTTTCTGGGGTTTTCATACTCAGCCCGACACAAACTCACGAACAATCGCTAAACCTTTTTCCTTAAAAAACAACCTAATAAAAATTCCAACAGACCAGAAACTGGGTCAATTTTAAACACATAGCTTTCGAAACCCTTTTCGTGTCCTTACGTAGGTGTGAGTTACGCCATGCACCCACTTGGCTTAAAGATATGCACCGCATAAATACGCCATGTTATGCTTTGAATATACTTACTGCTGGTGTCGGCAGTTGGATATCGAAATTATCCATCAATTTATCCCATCAGGGAATGTACCTACATAGTTAGGTATAAATTCATTACTTACTGTTTAGTTAGGACTAGGGTTTATTTGATTTTGTTAGGAAAGAGAAGCGACATTCAAATATGTATAATATAGAATCTGCAACAAAACAGCTTTATAAAAAATCTAATGAAATTGTACTAAAAAAAACTAGAGTATGCACATTTGAAATCAAAGTCTAGACTTGAGTGAGACTGGAACTTAAAACTGCAAACTGATATGTTTTGTTTTGATTATTTATTAGCGTTGTATTTTCAACAATTTGTTGACAAGCGCCGGATTCAGAAGTGCAGATCGACAAAATGTTAAATTGTACTTTTGACTTAAATCCAAGGTGATGTAAATGAATGACGGGACGTCTGTCCATAACAGATTGCAGTATCACTCGGAACTCTAAATTAATACAGTTTTGCGTGACACTGCACTGCGCACGTCATCTTGAACCTTCACACAGTATAGTAATAAGAATACTGTGTGATCAGATCATAAAGCCTCACTTACCCAGTAATTTCACTAGCTACAATGCCCTTCAAACCGGAACACAGTAGTGCTTGCACACTACTGCTTGGCGGCAGAAACCTACCTAGACGAACTTTGCCGAAAAGACCTACCACCTAGTAGTTTATTATGATAATACATCTACTTTGTTAAGTTTAGCAAACAAAACGATACAATTTATTTAATGTAAATACTGTGTATACTATACTTTACTAGGTGGTAGGACTTTTCTGCAAAGTTCGTCTAGGTAGGTACCACCGCTTTGCCAGTTATTCTGCCGCCAAGCAGTAGTGTGCAAGCACTGCTGTGTTCCGGTTTGAAGGGCATTGTAGCTAGTGAAATTACTGGGTAAATGAGACTTTATGATCTGATCACTCAGTCTAGTAATCTGATTACTAGACTGGGTGATGTCTCAGGATGACGTGCGCCGTGCAGTGTCACGCGAAACTTTATTGTTTTAAAGTTCCGGGTGACACTGCAACTGTTATGGGCGGCCGTGTCACTTAACATCAGGTGAACGTCTTGCTCGTCACATCATTCAATCACATAAAAAAAAAAAAAAAAAAAACTTATGAAATTATTAGGTCAAAATAGTTTGGTATCACTACGGTACCTATACCAAGTTGTATTCATTGACTATAAATCCAGGGCTTTATAATCTTTGGTTGTATTAGTAGCTGATTTTGCGTCATTTTAAAATAGATCCACAAGTCTAGTTAACTCTAGAGGTATTCTCTTAATCTAATATCTATAGCCTACCTACAATTTTAACAAGTACGGCAAGTCATTTTCAAGATTAAAAGCCCTAGGTACGCATATTAAACCATGCTGAAGGTGGTTTTATGATACGGGGCATAATTAATAGCGTTCAAGGTGTGAATATGAATCTGATTTGAATATTTTAATATTGAATTTCTGATCTGAAACTTACTGAGATGGAGTTTCCTTTTAAGCATTTCCCGAGCGCGTTAAGTGGTCGCTAAATCTATAAATTACCAAGTTACCTATAATCATCATATTAGTGGCCTTTGAGTCTATTACAGACTATTTAAGCAGTGTATTGGGGATTGAAAAGACACTTCTTTTGGTGGCTGTATAATCCAATACGAGAGAGGCACGTGCAAGTGACCTAATACTAGAATAATACTAGAATAAAATACTCTACCTAATAACGTACATGTGGATATACAAAATGTCCCAAAACTCAAAGTCAAACGGGCAAAAAAGAAAAATTTCGGAAGAGCGACACCATAATTATATTTTTGTGTATTGTTTTTTTACTAAAGTGGTCTTTAAAAATCGTTCTATTAAATGCAGTCACAAATCAAGCAACAAAGATTGCTAGGTTTGTTAAAAATAACGATGTTTCTTTGGTTCGTAGTGGAAGAAATTATAATCACCATTGCCAGTTACAACTGAACTAACCGATATGGAATTTTTCTTTTATTTTTCCGGACCTGGCATGGCTGCCTCTCGGCACGAGACGAGGAGAAGTTATTTCTCCGAAACTCTTCACAAACGCATTGGAGGACGTTTTCAAGCTCTTGGAGTGGAAAGGATCTGGCATCAGCATATATGGCGTGTACATCACTAACCTTCGTTTTGCCGGTGATAGTCATAATGGCGGAGTCGCTCAAGGACCTTAGCACCATGCTCAACGGCCTCATGTAGTCTCCCAACAGGTTGGTCTTAAAATGAATATGGACAAGACGAAAATAATGTCTAATGCCCATGTTTCACCTACTCCGGTGGGGGAAAAAGGTTTTCGAGTGGCGACCACACAAAACGGAAGCTGCCCCCCACTAGGTGGACCGACGATTTGGTGATAGCCGCGGGGAGCCAATAGATGCATGGAGGCGAGCAGCCGCTCAAAGTAGCGGTCTGTGTGGGAGACCTATGTTCAGCAGTGGACGTCTTCAGGCTGTTGATGATGATGATGATGATTATCATATTGATATGAATCATAACAATGCAAATGCTAATTTGGCCTCTTTTAAACATGTTCCAGAACAAAGTTCAATAACATTTCTTATCAATCCAGCTACTCGTATTTAAATAATCAACTGTTGAAGCATAAAATATACCTACATTGAATTTTATTTTTATAGTTATTTTTACACACGTCAAAAAGTCCAGGCACAGATAATACTATACTAGTAGTCAAAAGATGTTCAAATATTTCACATACTTATTTTATTTTAAAAGTATGACGGATGACCAAGTTTCATATCCTTCACAAATATTAATGTAGCAAAATAATTTCACCAACGTTATTTAATCCCAAATGCTATTTTAAATTCTGTGCTTATTTAAGCATTTATATTTATGGCTGCTGAAGGAATTCACCGGCTCCTTGCCGCATCATGCACTATTACCGCATAATTCTGACTCATTATAAACTCTACAGTCTGTGCGGTACGGCCGTCGTCGCATAGGTACCACTTTGATGCTCTTCTATTACTATAAGTGCGCTATACGTAAACAAATCTACCTATATGACTATGTTATGTAAGTGTTAACGGCAAGGTACAGGAAATGTTAGTTAAAATGGGCGATAGGTTTGCACGGTTGTTTTCCTGCTTTCTCCTAGATGTCTTTGTCTTCGATATGACACATATGTCATCGGATCAGTAGGTATAAGGTACACAATAGGTTACACAACATACGCCTACATCATCATATATTCATCAAGCACATCTGCTAACGTTTAAATATTTAATGTTGTTATTACCGTTCCAAAAAAGCATTAATGATAGGGTGTAGAAGAGAAGCCTGTGATCTTCTTCTCTATAATAAATATAAAATAATCCAATTACAACTTACCGTAGTATTTAAACAAAGTTTTATAAATGGTTATACTAATAACAAAGTTAGAAGAACATTCAGGAGAAAAATGTAGTCAAACGAAATTAGAAAAAAAAAACCCCAACCACAATAAAATTAGTGATGGCAAATGTTATGTTAAGTAATATATAATTTTTCAATCCACTTATCAAAACAATTATCACTTTCATCACCGTTTAACAACATACTAAAACTCAAATATATAAAAGCAAACCATCGCAACAGTTTAAGGAACAATCACTATATTCAATAATAATAAACTTTTAAGTAATAAAATGATGCCGACTTCATTTCACGGTATTGATTTCGACGATAATTATCGCAGAACATGTAAATCGAAGTAATTTCCAATGTTTAATTGGCTAAAGCTAAAGGATTAAACAGAATGGAACGAAGGTCATTCGATTGGTATCGTATTGCCAATAGACAGCTAGGATTGTTGGGAATACATACATTAAATATAACATCTACTTGGCCAAGTATAAGGCTTATACAGAACGACACTCGGACGTCTATCAGTACTCATTTATGATGTTGTTATTCATAAAATTATCAAATCGTAGGTAGTATATGAAAACTCGAGGTATGTCGAGCATCGATTCAGGAATCAGGGCCAAGTCAATTTAATTTTGTAATTTCCTTAATATATATATTATGTTAAATTTGACTTAACTTATATTTAACATTTTATGTAAATGAATGACGTGACAAGCTAGTCGTTTGGCTGATGTTAAGCATCACGGCTGCCCATACATAACAGATTGCAGTATCACTCAAAACTCTAAATTAATATAGTTTCGCGTGACACTGCACTGCGCACATCATCCTGAGACTTCACACGGTATAGTTATAAGATTACTAGAATGTGTGATCAGACCATAACCTCATTTGCCCAGTAATTTCACTAGCTACAGCCCTTCAAACCGGAACACAGTAGTGCTAGCACACTACTGCTTTGCGGCAGAATAACTGGCATAGCTGTGGTACCTACATAGACGAACTTTGCAGAAAAGTCCTACCACCTAGTGGAATAAATTAAATTTAGCTTTATTAAATTAAACGCGATTGTAGTAAAAACAATTAGGGGAGACGGGTTATGGAAACGACGCCGACGTTTTCCAAGTTATTATAATACTTAAACTTAAACTGACTCCGTTTTGCTAATTCTCGAAACTCTACCTGCTAACATTCAGCTTCATGGTTAACTTACCGCTAAACCAAGTCTGCTAACACTCAACGTCATGTCATACTTAAGAGACTGTACAACGCCAAAATGCTTGCTCATACATCCTCAGTCCACCTGGATCGACTTCAGGTTATCCAGAACCGCTTTATCCGCAAGGTGGTCGGAGCTCGCTGGTACCAGCGTAACTCCGACCTCCATTGCGATCTCGAACTCCCATCCATCCGTCAGTTTATGAAGGATGCATCCCGCCGCTATTTTGACGCGGCACCCCATCACCCCAACCCTCTCGTAGTCCAAGCATCAAGTTACTCTACAGACATGACAGACCCGCCACCCCGTCGTCGCCGCCCAAGACACGTCTTGAGCGATCCGGATGATCCTATAGCAGCCGTTGTGTCGGCTGCGCTAGGATCACCGGATCAGTCTAGCCCTCCTGGCTCAGGTACCGCTTTCGGCACCGGTATAGGTTACCAGCGTAACACAATCAGACACCGACCCCGCCGGCGAGGTCGACGTACCCCCCGTAGGTTAGCTAGAACGGTCGCGACTTTCCATAGGGTCCACTCTTCCAGTGGACGTAGCCTTCTCGATCCTCTTATCCCGGCAACGGCCCAAGCCGAGGCTCGCACCCCAGGGGTGCCCTTGTGCTAGTTGTCTCCCACTTTTAACGGTTGGGCGCCTTAAGCGCCTGCCCTCCTGCCCAGTGACGCTGTAAAGGTCGGTAGAGACCAACAGCATTAGCCCGTTCAAAAAAAAAAAAAAAAAAAAAAAAAAAAAAAAAAAAAAAAAAAAAAAAAAACGCCAAAATGCTTAAAATGGCTTAGCATGAGGCAGTGTCCTGTCAACAATATTGCAAAAATGACTTTGAAATGAACATATGGTAATGTTCAGGACTAATGCTAGGTACTGCAAATGTATAGTGAAAACACGAATTAATAAATTTTTCTCGATACAAAAAAATTACAAAGTTACCTCCAAACCGTACAAATAAACAGCTATTATTCAATTAATACTTTAAATAAGATCATGAAACTTTGTGTAGTAGTTGAACTAAATATAATGGAGAGCTTATGTACAGTGGACTTTTAAAATACCCATATTCAGTGTAATAATAAATTACCTAAACTATTGCGCGTTGGAACCATTCTAACTTAGACCGCCCCTGCCGCTCGGCCCCCCGACTCATCCCCGCATTGGCCTAGTACTATATATTATCTATTCTGTGGCTTTGGCTTGGTCTAGCATAAGCCCTTAACATTGTGTCATGGTTAACTTACCAAGTCAACTTTATTCAGTAAATTGACTTGAAAATCTAAGCCTTCCTTAATTGTAGAAGGCTATTAAGCTAAGTTACGTTGACTCTGGCGTTATAAGCTCATAACGCCAGAGTTACCGTTTGTTGGCAAAGTTTGGCAATTCGCTGGATTACTGTTTGCAGCGGACAAGTTTTATTTGCTTTGGCTCAGTGTGGCAATATGGATAGTTGTGTTCTATTATTATTATTAGGTACGTCTTTGGTATGATAAATGCTGATGGCATATTAGTAATTTAAATTTCGAAACCGTTTTACATTTTTCGTTATTCGTGTTTATTTATTCATTATCAATTTTACATAATATAGCTTACAGAATAAATTCAACACACTATACTGTAAAACTAAGGTAAGTAATGTTAGGTTAATAAGGGGGCTATGTTGGTTAATTTGAATATGTCTTACTAATTTGTTATCAATTTAATGTATTTTCATATAAACGATTGAACGAAAGGTATAATTTACTTTTATTAGATGTTGATTTGACTTTCGACTCCTAAAGCAAGAAGTGTCGACATTACTTGTTTAAACCACACCCACTAGCTATGGGTGGGGGAAATGGAGTGCGGCCACCTCGTGCAAACGAACGGGCACTCCGGGCTTAGCGCTCAAAGGGTGAACAGATTGTAAAGAGTAGCTTATGCAAAATTCGTTACTTAAACATTTTTATTATTGCTTAAATTGTTTATAATATTATTCAATGACGCTTGTGCAAAGTTGCCAAATAAATAGTGATTCGTGTTGTGTAATACATTGTGTGGAGTATTATTTCCTGCCTGACCCCTTCAGTAAATACAACATTTTCAAATGTACCTACCCTATCACTAAACAAATCTAGTTCTGGATGTTGAGCGAGTATGTTATTGAGTAATGATAAGCGTCCAAAGTCGCGTTTTATGGGGGAGGCCTATGTTCAGCAGTGGACGTCTTCCGGATGTTGAATGTATGTATCGTTTTTCTCAGAAAAAATGCATCCACCATTGCAGCATCACTCCTGTGATACTACGGTGATGCCCAGTGATGTCCGGTGATGCTTATACTTCATAGGATTACTTTTTTAGTAAAAAAATAATCGGATCATACATTTTGCATAACGAAGCCAGGTAGTGAACAAAGTTTCGCAATATCACTGACTCATTTATTTTATTTTATTAATGTTTAAGAGAAACAAACAGTACTATAAATGTTTGAGGTGGAACGTTACACTCGCGCGGGAAATTCATATTTTCTTGCGTTCTTTTGGCAATAATAGCTTAATTACTTAACGTGATTATATGAAAACTAATTTTGCGCAAATTAATATAATATATCAACAAATTACGATTAAAAGTATCTCCTAGATATCATTGGTTTAGCGACAAACGGCAATAAACAATTTTCTTCTTAGTTTTTCAGGCTATTGCCATCGTAATTTGTTGATATATTATATTTATTTGCGCAAAATTAGTTTTCATGTAATCACGTTGAGTAATTAAGCTATTATTGGCAAAAGAACGTAAGAAAATTTGAATTTCCCGCGCCAGTGTAACGTTCCACCTTAACTTAAATTTTTAAAAAGGGGTATTAAATACTGGTTAAACCGCGGGCCCCATATAGGTAGTACAAAACAATACAATACATAAACTCTTTATTGACACCAAGATATAAACATGCAGACATGAGTAGGCATTAGATAGGTAAATTGGGCGGTGTTATCGCTAAAAGCAATCTCTTTTAGACAACTTGACTTTTTGTACTATAGCCAAGTGGATACACAGAGTCGCTGTGATACTACAAAAAACGCTATAATTAAGCAAGCAGCTGTAAAAAGAAAATGTAAGCCACAACGTCGTCCACAGACAATGTAAATACATTTTGTCCCAGCAACTTTACTAAGTCAGTCGTAACTTTCACTAGGTGGTAGGACTTTTCTGCAAAGTTCGTCTAGGTAGGTACCACCGCTATGCCAGTTATTCTGCCGCCAAGCAGTAGTGTGCAAGCACTGCTGTGTTCCGGTTTGAAGGGCATTGTAGCTAGTGAAATTACTGGGCAAATGAGACTTTATGATCTGATCACTCAATCTAGTAATCTGATTACTAGACTGGGTGATGTCTCAGGATGACGTGCGCAGTGCAGTGTCACGCGAAACTTTATTGTTTTAAAGTTCCGGGTGACACTGCAACTGTTATGGGCGGCCGTGTCACTTAACATCAGGTGAACGACTTGCTCGTCACGTCATTCAATCACATAAAAAAAAAAAAAAACTAGATTTTTAATTGCATTCGACCTAAGCTTCTGGAGCTTTTAATAACTTAGAGTTTATTATACTTATAAGCTATAGACTGTAGACTCTAGAGTCTAGAGCGTAAATAAAAGTTCCAATATACACAACCACGCCGTTTGCCGGTACTATAAATATTTTAAGCGGTTGAAACTGTCAGCGTGGCGCTTGGTATACGACAACCCTTTTAATTGACACTTTCTTTGCGTCCAATTTCGTTAAATAATAATATTAGAAATAAACATAGAAAAAAGACCAATTTTGAATTGAATGGCCTGCTTAGCGTAATCAATTGATTAATTTATTATGTAAAAGAAAAAATAATTAAGGGATTTAAACCCGCATTTTTCTAATAGGTACAGATATTTAAAAAACATTAAATTAAGTGGGCATTTTATTTGTGTTTGTTTTATTATTTTACCAATATTGTCCACTATACATATAAAATATACAAGCATTCCATCACTTTCAGCACAAGATAACAACCTATATATAGGTACCTATGTTTGTAGTCAGTGCCTATTACAAGAAATATTCCAAGGTGAGAATAAGTCATTGTACTGTTATCAAGAATATTGTATGGCAAATATTTTTATTTGATATCATGCAACCTATCTCAACATGACGTAATAGTTACTTGAATCATGAATCAATTTATTGACTCAAGGCATAGGTATAAGAAAATAACAGTACTCGACTTTGATTAGTAAATACTTTATCAAACACTTGGCTTTAAATAATAACAAACACTTTGTATTGTGGTTGAGTTTAAAAACTGATATACCTAAGATAGATAGATAAACTCTTTATTGAAACACACAAATCATTAAAAACTAAGTGAACAAAATTTAAAAAAAGTGTAACAATAGGGGGTCTTATCGCTCAAAGCGATCTCTTCCAGACAACCTTGCACGTAAAGGAGTAAAGTAAAAATATATGGACGGTGGTTTCCCCAAAAAGCTATTCATAAACGTACATACTATACATATAATATACAATAAACATCATGATAAAAACTACATAAACGTAATACATACATATTCATAATAGACATACTAAGATCTTAAGATAAGTAGGTATGTAGCGAAGCACGACTAGCCGTTTCTAACCGATCGGTAAAACGTCAACAACGTTCGCTGCGGTCACTACATTGATAGGTGACCGCTACAAAAAGTGGTATTTACAACTGAACGCTACCGTGGTACTGAGGGCACGTTAAGTCGTCGGTCCCGGCTTTTATCGTAAGACAATATTCGTTAAGCCAAGTCAGAAGCATTTGAGCGGCCTAAAAATTCTGACGAGAAGAAGAAGAAGAGGTGTGTAAGGCAGCTCAAGAAAATTGAAAATGGCGCTGTATCTTCTGTAGTCTACCACAGAATAAATAATAGTACCTATACAAGTAGCTCTAAGTACGTAGAGCCTCTCCGTAGCTTAGCACTTAGCACTGTGGATCATCACGTTCGGCGGGCGTCTTCAGAGAGGATTTTAATATGTTCTATTTTTAACTACACATTATTATAATAATCATCGTGTAATGTGTACCAAAATGACACAGAGCAGTACCATAAATGTGTCAAAAAAAAACAAGCAGCTTATGACTGTTAGGTAGATATATCAAGTTCGTATACAAACTTGGTAGATATAGGATACGTTTTATGCGTAATTCGTCATTTACAGTGACAGCTTATTCGCATTAAAAAAATGTTAAAAGCAAAAAACTTGTGTTTATGTAACTATCGCTGTCATAATAAGGATAGGGTTATGCAACAAAGAACATTAACCGTTATCTCCTAACTCATCTCAGCTGAGTGCACTTCGAAGCTCGATACGGATCTTGCAAAACAAGACAATAATGCAGTATATTTCATACATAATGCGATTGTTATGTTTGGTGCAAGCTCGGTCAGGTCGTGTAAAGGTAAAATTATTATCTGAATATTTTATGGGCATAAACTTTTGAAGTGGATTTTTGAATATAAAACCAAATCGGTATAAATAATGTCAAAGCGGCCTAAACCAGTAATATTGTACTTGCATGCATGTAAACATGCATATTTTAGAAATATGTCAGGATAAAAATATATGTATTTATACCAGAATTTCTGTAATGGTAAGAAATTGCTTGAAATAGACAAATGATTTTTAGAAGTTTATAAAATCCATTAAGGATTTTGTGAAGTGACCTTAATATCCTCCTCCTTTATATCAGCCCAATGCGTTTCCACTGCTGGGACTCACGCCGATTCTTACAGAAATAGAGCGAGAATGGTGGATTATGCCATACACGCAATAGTCCACCACTCTGGCTGTTTCGTGTTGGTATAGATGAAGATGACACGTTATGTTCTCGAATTATGCGGTTCTTGAATATACCGGCTCCATACATATTTTCATTCACCATTGTAAGAGCAAGTCCAAAACTATACCTACATTACAATTACCTATATTGTTACCTACCTAAGTATAAATGGTTTCTACTGTAACTAGCAATAACCAAGACCACACTAATAGAGATGTTTTTAGATTTACTGATAAGTTGGTAGGAATCCTTCCTAACGTGATTCCTAAAGAAGAAATAGAAGAGAATGTTTGGCCTATACGACACGAAAACTTTATAAAAACCATTATAGAAGGTAAGGTAGAAGACAAAAGAGGAAGACGCAGATCTATCAAATAAAAGAGAAGATAAAATATCAAGGTCAAAACATTGGCCGAAGACCGAAAACGATGGCAATTATTTCACCGACAAGAGCAATAAAAAAAGTAATACTACAAACTACAATAATACTACACAATAATATAAATACTACAAACGCTTGACGAGTTGCAAACAATCTTACGGATACCCCATCATACAAAATTATCCTTGCAAAACCCGTTTGTTACCATAATTATTATATTATACCAGCCGAGATTATAAGCCATGCAGTAAAATAATGGTGGCGTATTCCTCTATCATTAAACAGTGTAATGACGTCTCAGTATTGCAACTAACTTCAGAATTCGTTACTTTAAGGCATAAAATGAACGATGCTTTTAAGAATTAAGAAAATAATTATTTATATGAAGAAAATATTCAGTTTACTAATGAAGAAAAGTAAATCCGATTTATATTATACATAATTATTATATAGAAATGTGGTTCGCTTCGTGGTTTGACGTTTCGTTCTATACCAAAATAGGGCATTGATGGCTATAAATTAAAATTCTATCTATTTGCATTTGTCATTACAAGACAAAACTGTTTACTGTAGTTATACCATCGCAATATAATTTATCATCTAAGTATGCGTAAGACGCTTTGTTAACTTTGTCTGCAGTTTTTGACCACACTATACCGGATGTTGATTTGCATTGTCTCCATATTTTTAGAATCCATTGTACTGTGTATATTTAATCATATAAAAATAAAATTTAAATTCCACATTTATTTAGTAGCCGAATATTTGATAAACCATTTTTGTCGTGAATCACAAGTAGCCTCAACTTCGTTTCGGCTAGGACAATAGTAGGACCCCACGCGATGACTCAGTTTAAAGTAAACACTTTTTGTCTCATCATTAGTCCATTGACCGCCCGCGTTTTTGTTCCGCCCATTGTACCTATCTTATTATGTGATTCTCATTTCTATGTTATTATTATTTTGGTGTCAATAAAGAGTTATTGTATTGTATTGTAGTCAAAACATCATAAAAACATTGTTAGAAAATTGCTACATCGAGGAAGGTCCTATTGTCTAATTACCTACAGGGTTCAGGTATTCGGTCTCTATTGTTTTGGCTGTGCGCGGGGTGCAGTAAACAACCCATGGTAGCTATGACTTAATCTGTGTCAGCAGCTTGCCACTGGGGCGTTACAGTATTTACAAAATTATGTACTTACAAGTTACGTTACCCTAAGATACTGCTCAAAGTGTCCTCCTTCGTTTTCGATGCACAAGTGAGCGCGACGTCTTAGGTTTCGTGATTGTTTTTTTAGCACATTCACGTTTAGTCTCACATGATCAAATGCAGCAATGATTTTTTCTTTTAATTGCACAGCACTAGTAATTTCGTCCGTGTAAACTAGTCTTTTTATTTCACCCCATAAAAAAAAATCACATGAGGTCATGTCCGGAGATCGTGGGGGCCAGGGTACTGGACCACCACGTCCAATCCACTGGCTTCTGAACACTTCACTTAAAAAATCGCACACTTGGCGTCCATAATGAGGTGGAGCTCCATCCTGTTGGAAAAACAGGTTTCGTTGAAAGGCCAGTGGTACATCGTCGAGCATCTCGTCAACAACGTGATGCAGAAGCTCCAAGTAACTGGAGCTGGTTAGATGACCTTCGATGATGTATGGACCTAGCACATGCTCTCCAATAATGCCACCCCAGACATTAATACTAAAACGATGCTGAAACGAATCGTTCTTGGTTTTATGCGGGTTATGGTCGCGGTGCTCGTTGTGAATGTTGTAAATCCCCACACGTGAAAACATGCATTCATCGGTCCACAAAATGTTCACATCCCTGTTTTGTAAAATCCAGTGAGAAAAAGCTATGCGTGAGGCATTATCTTGTGGATGCAGTTCTTGGACTCTCTGAAAATGAAACGGATGCTGAAGTTCTCGTTTCAGTAGCCGCCATACAGTTGTGTGGTGGACGTTGAAGCGCCGCCCAGCATCACGGGTGCTAGCACGTGGGTCCTCTTCAAAAAAGTCCAAGATCTCTTCTTGAAGGCCGGCCGAGAGACCTACACTTCCACGAGCGCGAGCGTGACGAGGGACTTGGAATTGTCCATAATCCCTTAGTCTCTGTGTGGCACCCAGCATCACTTCACGTGTTGGAACATGGCTGTTCGGAAACTGATCGCGAAACATTTGCACAGACTGTGTTAAGCTGTTTCCGCTGATAGCATACAAACGTACCATCTCCACAAGCTCAACATTTGTAAAGTGTTCCATTTTTGTTACGCGATCGTAAGCAAAGTAGGTGCCTACGCAAATTCGGCGCGGCGCCGGTGGCGGGCAAGTGACTGATCGGTCGCTGCATCTGCACGCGTGACATAAGTGCGCTGCGCGGGCGCGGGCGGGTGAGAGAGGGCACCCCGCAGCCCGCCCGCGTGGCTAGTACAAACGGCGGTGGGGCCGGTGCAGCGGCGAGCGTTTGTAGAACTTTGCCGAAAGTGGCGGGTGCCTTTGTGTGTTGTCGGCGCGATAGTTTATGACTCTGCGCTCGCACTGGTTGACTTTATAAAATCATGTTGTTTGTTAAATGAGAACGCACACACGTGCTGTTTTATTTTTGTGCAATGTTTTTTTTATAAAGTGTAAATTTTAGGTATTTATTTTTTCATTGATTCGTGTTCTATAAGTGTAGCATACCTACCTCTGTAAATATGGAGACAATATAAACATGCGCATGTGCCGGCTTCCGTAGAATACTTTAGAAATTACCAAAATGAAATATTGTTTGAATTTCCCTTACTGGTACTAGGACTGCACACTGTGATTACATATTGCTCCATAACTAATTGCGGGATCTACCATTTCAACTATGGAGCATAATTATTTGGTCTTTCTCGCTGTAGTCTTTTTGCATGGATATGGCGATCGCTTTTGCTTCTGCTTAGACTATCATTAGAAGAAAACGTGTTGGCGCGTAAATCGTTGAAATATGTCTTGTTTTCTTGAGTTTTGTTTCGTTCCCTGATATTTTGCTTATGTTTCTTCTTTCTTAGTTTTAATTTTATATTAAGTGAGTGATCAGTGTGTGTTGCCAGTGATGACTTATGGAACTGAGACATGGTCTCTTACTGTTGGCCTCATTAGTAAGCTCAAAGTCGCGCAGCGAGCTATGGAGCGAGCTATGCTCGGTGTTTCCCTGCGAGATAAGCTCCGGAACGAGGAGATCCGCAGGAGAACTAAAGTGACCGATATAGCTCTTAGAGTTAGTAAGTTGAAGTGGCAATGGGCAGGCCACATCGCTCGTAGAACTGACAACCGATGGGGAAGAAAGGTTCTCGAGTGGCGACCACGAACCGGAAGACGCAGCGTGGGCCGGCCCCCCACTCGGTGGACCGACGACCTGGTGAAAGCCGCGGGGAGCCGATGGATGCAGGAGGCGAGCAGCCGCTCAAGGTGGCGTGCTCTGGGGGAGGCCTATGTTCAGCAGTGGACGTCTTCAGGCTGTTAATGCTGAGTGATCATTCACACTTATTTTTATGCGCATTTACTTTTATCTCTTATTCTTTCTTATAAATTACATCGTCTCATTTAATATTGTTTTCAACTTTTACCCCCAGTGAAGAAACAAATGAATTGCCCAGTTTATTAAACTATCTATAGAGTTTCCTGTCGCATGCCTCCAGATCTACATTCAATGCATGATCTCTAGTATGCAATTCCCCAGCATACCATTTACGTCCAATTACTGAGACGGCAGAAAAACATTGTTACGCCAAATCATCCGTAACGTAGAAACGTATGCTCCTTTTTGTACCTACAAGATATCACGCAAGATGGTTATCATTGTTAATACAATTTGAATAATCTCGTTTGCGATTTAAATTTTTCCATAAAATCAAAATTTGTTTGACGATAAGTATTACGTTTCAAATTAATATTGTCAACAAAAGTAGCCACAAAAAGGCAAAAGTAGTTTTATTAGTATTTTGTTTTTAAAGTTTGTCGTTTTTACGACTGCGTTACATAAGACAAAATGTTATATTACTCATTTGAAACATAAACATCAAAGGAAACATTTGCTTATAATAACTGAAAAGAAATTATTTAAAAGAGATAGCTGAAGCACTAATCGAGCGAAGTGAATGATGGTTAAAATAATTGTAAGCAATAGAAGCTGTCACAAGTAATATACGAGTGAATTCAAACAAATGGGTCTGAGCGCAAGACCGCGGATGCTGCCAATTTATCTTGTGTATTGAATGCGATGCCCTTTTTTTTCTTCTCATGTTAGGTATTGTAACGATACAGGCTGTCTCGTGACGTCACAAATATTATAAATTTTACCTAAATTATAAAAATACTGAAATAATTTCATTGAAGCAATTTATGCTTAAAGAATAGTCCAATAATAAAGGAAATAGTCGTTGGCATCGCATTAACTGATAGAGAAAATGTAGAGATAGGTGTAAAAGTGGTTATCCATGGTAAAATAAGGTAACAGTAAAAGAAATCAAACCTTCTTTATATTTAGTTATACTTTTTTACCTTTTCTATTTTTAAAGTGTTTTTGATAGATAATAGGATTTTGTTATCTGTCAGGAGGAATTCACGGCGATTCGAGTAACCTTGGAAGATTTGATGTGTGTTTTTCTATATTTTATCCTTTTTTAATATAATAAATTATATGTTGGAGATCTTTAGGTGTAATTTACTGGACCTGCTCATCCTCAACATTGGTGGCAGCTTTCGGCGTTCACGATGCCAACTCTCAGGTCCATCACGCGGAAAACAAAACGGATTGAGGTAAGCGCTTCTATACTACCAGCAACGTCGTCAGGCGACACGCCTGCTAATCAAAACGACGAGGCTCTCTTGCAGGACACTATGCTGTTACCTTTACCCGTCTCATCACCAACGCCAACGCCTATATTAAAAACGCACTCGGTTGCTTCATCACAAGCATCCGCTAAGGCCTACAAGCTTGCAGCTGTGGCTAGGCATGTTCGTCAGGTTGCAGAGCAAGAAAAGAAGACCGCTGACCTAGGCTCTTCAAGCGGAGAAGAGGGCCGCTGACCTAGAACTGCAAGCGGAGCTGGCCGCTATTGATATCGCAGCGTCCGAAAGGAGCTCTATGACGCGAAAGTGGTTAGTAGATTGCGGTAACAATCTTGGAGAACAAAATAATAATCGCACTTTCGATTTCAGAATTAATAACGACGGACGAAACCTCGATGGAGCTTGCAACGCAGCTGTCGCGGAGCTCTCACTCCAGCATGGTGCCGTTTCTCCGGGTCGCGCATGTTCGTCGCCGGACGGTGACTATTGCATACAACCCTGCCTACAGCCCGTCACACAAGGAAACACTGCACACTCATTTAGATTAGGCACACACAACATTAATCCTACGCCTAATTGTTATTATGACAACACAAATAAAGTAAACAATGTAGAGACACAAGACTCTTTTATTGAACTGGCGAGAGACATCGCGGACCTGGGGAGCAGAAAGCAGGTTGGTGTCCTTCCTTTTCTTTGATGGTCACGTCTCTGGCTGGCTTTCCTTCAAGAAGGCCTTTTTATGGTCGGAGGCAGGCTTTACCCCGGAAGAAAACCTGGCCAGGCTCAGCGCCGCTTTACACGGTGCCGCCCAGGAGCTGCCCAGAATGCTACTTTAGGAAAGCTAACTCCTCTCCTGCGCTGTAGATGGGCAGATTATGCATCAGCACATTTTGATTCTGGTAAGTTCAAGTTAGAACTTTTGGCAGATTTTTTGGATGCAGAATCAAATCTCCAATTAAAGTTTTTAAATTATCAAAATTATAAAAATATAATTCAAGTTTTCTCGTAGGTTGAAGCTGTGGGTGTTTACTGTAGGGCAAGTTTATCGTGGACCCTGCTTTTGACGGAAGTCTCGATGATTACAGAGGGTTTTAGTGTGCAGAGAGCAACGCTGCAAAGGTATAAGTAGGTATTTTCTATAGCTGGCACAAGGTTTTGTGAAATTACAGTAGAGGTATAGAAAGGGGAATGTGTTTGAATACGATTCATCACATTAGTTTTCGTGACTTAGTCTCAACTGAAAAATTATTGTCGTTAATGTAACGGATCATATCAGTATGAATACGTAATTCTATAAATCTATTTTGTGGTAAGAGAACGTTGTACTATATATCTATTCTGTGGTATAGGAAGGTATTTCTTTAGCTGGTTTTGCGATGTTCTACGGAGGATATGGGAAGGTTCTATTCCTACACGGTGATAGTAAACGCTGATACAAAGTTCGCATGAACAAGTTATGACACTAGTGAGAAAATATTATTCTGTGCTTAAATCTGAGGTACAAATTCAACATAAATAGATAGGTATTTTCTTAGCGGATTCTAAGCGGAATTTTACTTAGGAGAGTTGAAGGGTCATATTCCTGCAAGGAAACGAACGTTTTGTATTCTAGTTGTAAAATAGGTAATGCTTGAACGAAAGTTAAGTAACTACCGGGAATTAGTAACGACTGGGAATTTATTCTTTATACTTACATAACTATTGGGAATTTACTCTCTGTTTGGAATCATTCGCGAGTAACTTAAATAAAATCGCAATTGAGTTTCGCTCTAGGATCGAAATACGTAATGCTTGTGCGAGAGTTAAATAACTACCGGGAATTTATTCATAGTTTAGGATTGTTCGTGTTTGTTTCAAATAAATGACCATAGATCAATTTAGTGGAATTCAGGTTTGAGTTTGTTTGATTGAATTTTCAATAAGAATTTTACTATTTATTCTATAAAAACATTTAAAGTACTAGTGATAAGAAATTGTCCTTCATGTCTTGGGTCAAGCACAGCAGTACCTGTTAGTGATCTCCTTACCAAACGGATAGGGGTAGCTAATTTAAAGATTCGAATGTGAATATCTTGTTGTTAGGAAATCGCATCAATAATCTATAATATTATTTGAAGGAAACATGTCCTTATCGTATTTCATAATGGTGAAATATAATGCCTAAATTATATAAACGGGTTTTAGATTACTTTTCAATACAAGTTCTGGAAAATAGAGACAACCTGAATATCACTAAACAGATCATTGAATTCGAATAAATATTTATAGTTAAATGAATACTACTGTTTATTCCACTGCATTAGAATCTACGATAATATTAATAATCTTTAGACGGAAGTTAGGAGAGTTTAAAAGATTGAACTAATTTTAGAGTCTGTCATATACCGAATGTAGTACGTATTAGATAGACTCACAATGAACTAAGGTGATGTCTATTTTGTTAGGATTTGGAAAAAAATAATGTCCTCTTGTCCCTTGCACCTTTTGGAGTCCAAACTAGATAAGTAGATAAGAATAGGTAGATGGGGAACCTGACGTACTGACTTGGGATAAATAGAACAAAATTTAGTAAAATCAAATTTCTCTTAGTGTGGGGGAATTTCACACACGGTACCTCCGTGTGGGAAATTTCAAGCACTAAATAGTGGAGGGTTAACCAGCCAGGTAGTCGAGACCCACAGCATTGGAGCGGTGGCGGGGCTCCTATGCCAGAGTTATGATAAACAAATAGAGTTTACTATGACTTTGCTATATAACAAACTCAAACTCAGTTAGCAATATACTTACTTACGTTTTACCTATGTTTCACTTTCTTGTCTTGTTAATTTCAACATACGTTCGTCATGAAGCTTTAATTTACTTTCAGTTTTGTTTATGACTAGGAACTATAATGTTCAATTTTTTGCAGGAAAAAATTATTCATTCCTACAATTGAAACCTTTCGAAAATATAGTAGGAAATATATTGATTGGTGCATAATATGATTTTATGTGGAAATTTCAGTTCGGTTACTCAGAGTATAGGAATAGTGTTCATCAGGGGATTAAATTGCAATTATTTGTAGGACGATGAATATTTTAAATTAATTTAATATTATTGAATAGGTTAGATGTTAGTTAGGTATTGTCTCATTACTTTAAAAGGATTTGGATTACTACATTATCACAACGTACGTTTCTACCATTTGTAGGAGACGATTCACAAGGCCATAAACATTAATAGGTAGTCTAAAATAGTCAATCAACTTTGATAGCTTTTAGTGACATATGATTAGTTTTAGAATATCCGGTGATTTTATTATTAATTTATTTAAATAGGTTAAGAGAGGGTTCTTTTACAGTATTAGTGACATCGTGTTGGAGCTATTAGCTTTCAAATTATGACTTTGATTGCTAAAAAAGAGATTCGACACTTTCTCGTATTTATTCGCATCTATCTAAGATGTATGTCCGTCTGAACTATTTGGCAGCTCTTAAGTTGATTTGAGTACGTCCTACAGAGACAAGTGCAAACTTAAGAGCCGACAAACTTTAATGCAGGCGTGCATTAAACTAACACTTAAGAAGTTTAGACGTTATTAAACTTGTCATATCGTAGCATCACTATTAAAACTGTCTTTCTTTCTTTAACTTTCATATTATTTTCAAATCACTGATATATTTTTCAAATCTGCATGCCACACACACAGATTAGATAATAGGTACTGTACTGATACCACGATAAGTTTGCTTGCTTTAAAATTGTCATGTCGTAGCATCACTATTAAAACTGTCTTTCTTTCTTTACCTTTCATATTTTCAAATAACCGATATATTTTTCAAATCTGCATGCCATAAACACAAATTACATAATGGGTACTGTACTGATACCACCATAACTTTACCAGCTATATTTACATCATCACTTTAGTTCACTTTACTGTGCTGATACTTTTTCACAGTTGCTTTTATGACAGTTTTTAGGACGGTCTTAATCATTGATACTGCATTTTAAATCATCATCATCATCATCCACAGCCTTTATCACACTGCTCTGAATATACCTCTTTTTTTTATTATATCATCAATCTCGACCTTTATACCAATTGGATCCAGGTTCCACTCGCAATGTTTACAGTAGTGTCAACCCACCTCGTATCCCAGGCGACCGATGTTCCGCTTGGCTTGCTGTATAATTCATGTTATATTTTGTGCGTTCAATTCATACGTTCATTTTCATAAATTGTCCAATCTATCTGACATAAAGTCCCATTGAAACTCATCTAACTTATTCAAGCTATGCCAAACGGTAGCTTTGCATCGGCCCGGCCTCTACTGAATGCAATTGAGCCTTATAAAAATGCAATAGTCGTATTACGTCCCGACTCTATTTACTACCTTTAATGCCACTGCAGCGATGCATACGATGAATACCTAATGCCCTTTGTGATTGCTGGTTGTTTTGTACAGCCGTTTTAGTCTGTCTGCAACCAGACGGGTAAAAAACAAGTAGGAAACAATATGGAAGATCGTGCTTTGAAAATTAAGTAGATAGCATCAGTCATCACGGAGCTTTTTTGAAACACCTGGTTACTGGCAATGGTGTGATGCACATTATTCGAGGAATTTTTTTATTAGACTCAAATTAGTCATTTCTAGACAAATAAAACTTCATACGAGTAAAAATCAAAATTCTAAAGTGTTTGAGTATTTCTATCTATACTATAACGTGGCTAGCTTGTGCAAGGGCACTTCGTCACTTACCATCAGGTGAGGTGTTGTCAAACGTATGCCCATTTTTGCTCATTGAAATGGAATGAACTTTTAAGTCTATTTTTACGAGCTCCTGACTCGTGAACAAATGATAAATTCTCTGATGCTATAAGAAGCGTTTCCAATGCAACGTTTATCTTTCATCGATAAAACTGTTGAAACTTGGGATCTAAAATGTTCCCCACCGGATCCTGCAGTTACGGGTTACCGCCAGTAACGAACTATGTTATTTTATAATCACATTCCAAAATTATACCTCTATACTGCGTGCTCTTCAGACCGAAACAGGGTAACGCATGCGTTACTGATTGGCGACGGAATTGCCAGGACTTTAGTATCTATTTACAAGCCATACTATAGATAGTGAAGTGAGGAACTTCTTGCAAAAAATCCAGTACAGTTTATTTGCTATCATTAACAGTAATCACTAAGCAGCTCCGTGAATGCAGCAAAAGAGTCATTCTATAATACTAAATACTAGTTGCCAAGCCAAGTTTCTTTCAAATTAGCGAGATAAGACGAAGTCAGTCATTTTATTCTACTGTTTTTTTTTATTTGAAATTTCTTACGTTTCATCAACATTAATCAATCTTTTCAGACTTTTGCTAGTGGTGTTCTTATTGCAATTTTTAGTGCAGAAAATAGCTGTATCTTTATATCCTCTTTCAACATCTCAGTCTATAAGACCGGAAGTCTGCGTCACGGGTGGTTATTTTATTTGTACTTACATTGCATCCGGCATTTAGACCTATACGGGGTCATGGTTACAAAGAGTAGTTAAAGCACCTTGCAATGAATGTGCATGTGATCTATCACAAGATTTCCAAGAGATAAATAAGGTAAGAATTATATTGAAAATTATAACAAACCTGTAAGCGAAATGACGGCGCCTTATTAGCCGCGGTCTATCTGGAATGCTGTCCAGGGAAGAGGACCACGCTCCGTCAGTGATCCTCGGCAAACTTCTGTTCCTTGCTTCGGTCATTCGAGCACTCTCCAGCAGAACCTCCGTATACTTTGTTATCATCATCGTTTTCATTTTTCATCCAATTTTTTTTGTGTTCACTTTGGTTTAAATTCGCAAAACACGTTATGAAGTTTCTTGACACTGTTGACTGACTTGTTCTTGAATTTTTTTGACACTGACACCGGCCGCTTTTTTATTCACTGTCACTTTTACAATTTAAAAAGGCTTTATTACAAGTTTTAAACCAAAGTACCGACCGACGACAAAATCTGTATAATATGTATATTGGAATAATTGGTTGATCGGATAAGAAATTAAATTTAGACACTGTTTGATTAGCACCATTTACAGATGATCAACAATCAGACTCTGATGATGATCATCACATTTATTAGTAATCTATCAATTGCCTTCCAACTATTCGTTGAGGTTTAGGAAATCCGGGTGTTACGAGACATAAAAGCCGGTAGCATCGGGCGCAGCAAATGAACTGAGTTAGCTGAGTGAGCCGGCATCCATACCGGCCGTCATGGCTCTGACCACCACACATTATACCCTCCGACTAACAACGGGATACTGTGAATTACGCGTGCCACCCACACAAACAACGAGTATTTCAAGTAAAATTGAGCTAAAGAGTAAAGGCTCAACAAGAATTTCAAGTCAAACTTGCTCGATCATATACCGGAAATATAAATGAACGGTTTGCAGTACAAAGTAGGTTCTTATTGAAAAACAGTAAAAAGTTGATCAATTGGATAAGTCAAAAGTTCCAAAGTTTATAATAATATAATAATTCAGATATACATATTAAGCTCTCAAACACGAGCTAATGGAAGATACTAATATAAAAAAAATACTAAAATAATTTTATTTTAGCACATTCTTACCTAGTCTCTTTTCCAATCTCTTTTCTCATACTAATTATATTTCTCACAATGGTTTGGTAAGTTTTAAAATCATTAACTTTCACGTATAAGTAGGTACATAAATAGTAGGTATAAGTAAGTATTCAGTTTACATAAGACTACTCGTGTACAGTTTCAAACCCGATCTTTTCATGGCATAACCAATTTTGGTTTCATAACAAGTGCAATGATTAAATGAAAATCTTACTATAAAAAAACTATCAAAAAACCAGTAGGTAAGTTACATACTGATAATTACTTACTTTCAGAAACACCATAAAACATTTTACCTCACTTCCCAAAAAAGAAAGGTAGACAAAAGCCCAATTAAAAAGACAAAAGCAATCTTTCTTAATTGCACACTTCAATTAACTAAGTCCTATTTTCTGTATAACTTGATGTGAAGAATTTAAAATTCACTTTTAATTTTCAGACTTTTTTTTATGTAAACGAATGAAGTGACGAGCCAGTCGTTCGTGATAACAAATAAATAATAAATAGCTTGATACTGATAAAATCGTTAAAATATTATATTTAATTGTACTAATAAAAAAAAGCAGACGTCCTTCATATATCTATGTCTCTCAATATACTATTGTATTTGTATAACATTAATTAATATATCTATAGGTTTAATTATGAAAGAGTTGAAGCCAACGGTACTGCATGTCATTGACCACTGCGCTACTAAACATAAACAATGGGTGGAAATGGTACTTTTAGAAAAGCGTATTTAGCCCAAGGGTGCTATAATGGGCGTTTGTTTATTTTCAATCGCTGCTAGTTTCGAGGATGTGGAAATAGTTAAACTTATATACGACTTCTTAACAGCTTTAATGCGCTAAATTATAGTAATCAACTGTTGTTTCCAAAAAGGTTAAGTAAACAGTGGGTCGTTGCTTTTTGAAAATAAGGTAATAAAGCTAACGCTAAAGCCACCAAGCAGTAGTGTGCAAGCACTACTGAGTTCCGGTTTGAAGGGCATTGTAGTTAGTGAAATTACTAGGCAAATGAGACTTTAAGAACTGATCTCACAGTCTAGAAAACTTTTTTAGACTGTGTGATGTCTCAGGATGACGTGCGCAGTGCGCGGTGTCACGCGAAACTTTAAATATAGTTCCGAGTGACACTGCAATCTGTTATGGGTTGTCGTGTCGCTTAACACCAGACGAACGACTAGCTCATCACGTCATTCGTTTACATAAAAAAATAGGTGGATTTTTGATCCGTAGTTAGGGTAACCAATGGTTAAAAACTTTAACAAATTTTGATCGCCTTTAATATAGGATCGCCTAGACTATCAGTAAATTTATGGTTGAGATACTTTAATGGAAAAGCTTAGAGACGTAATAAATTTCTGTTAAGTTTAAGTTAATAGGTTAGCTAAGATTTTGATTGGTTTGTTAGTAGCACTAATATCACAGAACAGATAATAGCACTTACTAATATCATACATTGAATAAGATCGAAACAAAGAGATGTTGACTGTGTGTATCGTGAAATTGAATTATGTAAATAAATAGACTCTGCAATATGTGAATGCTATTGTTATTTGTATATAGTTATTCTAACAGATTATGGATCCCAAGCTGTGATTTGAGTGGGTTTCCTAATTTAACAAGACATGCCAAACATGTCTGCTTACATAAATTCATTTAGTACGCCTCTACCCGTTTGATAGTTTTGAAATAGCTATAAATATGATACACCTTATTGATATTTATGACAGCAAGAATAATGCCTAAATGAGCATATTCATATCCAATTACAACATTAATAATAACATAAAATATTATGTTGCTTAATCGTCCTTTATTACGGAAGACCGTAATAAAGGAAAGAATCCAATAAGAACTTGGTAAGTATTGAAAAGATTTCAATACTTACCAAGTTCTTATTGGATTCTCAGACAGTTTTACAAGTTCGAGGCTGTATTACGCAGCTCAGTTAGTTTATAACTTATGTAAGTTTCTTTATAAGGTAATCGGACGATTATGTAGTGACGTTTCCACAGGACGAGTGGCGACTCAGACGAAAGGTATTCCGCTAACGGCAGAAGTATCTTGTTTGCACCTTGTGGTGATATGAACTCAAAAAGGTGAACTTTTTCTCTTCGCGTTTTGCAAAGGTCATAGATTAATTATTCTTTCTCAGGTGATGCCCATCTTTAGAATGGGAACTTTCTATTGCTAAGTTTTGAAAATGATTTAGAACCATCTCACAATAATTTAATTAAAGCTTACAGGTTATAGATTTATAACCGATAAAACATTTTTTTAGTACTTAATGGCAATAATAATCTACATGAAGAAAATCTATTTAATTAAAGTTAAATCTAAGTTTATTTTTAACAAGCTTTACAAAATGTGACAAGTTTCAAATTAGTTGAATTTTTGTTGATAAATCCCCGATGATAGCACCTAAATCTAAACTAAATGTTAGTACCTAACTAGTAGATAGTCAAACAGATAGAAATGAAATGTTGAACTATTAAAAAGTTGCAACAGACGTCTGCAACTCTGTATTGCACAGTTCATTAGAAAGGTGAGGTAAATAAATAGTACGCCAAAGGTACCTAATGGTTACAAATCTATCGATTTATAAAATAGAATAGGTAGGACAAACTCTATTAGTTATTGCGTCTACATAACTGCTATACCTACAATAATCTACATAGAAAAAAAATATAGTTACAATAGCTAAATTAAATCAAAACTAAAATAAACTAAGTACTTATCTGAAACTAAAACTACAAATATCCAAACTTATAAATAAAAAACCGCATTGAAGTCGCTGTCTGCGGGTAAAGGTGCCCAAAAAGCTGGCGACATTACCTCGACAACTTATTCTTTGGCTGAGGTAAGAGTCAGCTCTGTAGTCACCTGTAATTTCTACTAGGCGTCTGAACAGCTCAAATTATATTTTGTTTTTTAAGTAAGTTATGTGCAGTGAAAAATTGATGCCTCTACATAGACAAATCTGTCTATGATCAACGAAATATTCTCTGGCCAGGTTAATAAATACCCGTGGCCTATATATGACTAAAAATACCTACTTAAATTAAACTAGCCATGATTGTATACCGTTCATCAGTACCTACACTCAATTGAAGTGGATTGATTCAGAAGGTTGGGCAATCGATGTTTTAAACAAGCTCCTATGTATATTGGTGGTGCAGTGTCATAATTCAAATGCTTGATGAATGATATTTGATAGGTCTTATTGCATGTGTCAGTTTCTAGTTGAGACGATATTAGACGAAGCTATAGACCGAAAGTAAAATATGATGCAGCATCAATTACTATAACAGTACGTTCCCTGAAAACTGCATCAACGTAGTCATATTAATTACCTACTCATTAAAGTAAAGGACAATGAATTGACAAACGAAAAGACAAGAATTAAAGATAAAAACAAAAACAAATCTAAAGAGTAAAAATAATATATTTAAACTACAACGTAGCTAATAGCATTTAAGAACTACATGCAACTACTAACGATCGATACCCTACCTGAAAAATGCATTGACGTAGGTTACGTAGGCGTTATTATTACACATGAGGCAAAGGACAATAAAGTAACAAACGAAACAAAAATGAAGATAAAAATGAATATAAATGAAAAGAGAAAAGTGTAATGTTTAAACTACAACTTCGCTAATAACATACAAGAACGACAAAGTAAAACAAACCACGATAAGATAAACAAATAAACAATGAGAGTTCTCACGAGAACTCTGTGACACATTTTGGGTCAGCAACGGGCACGAGTGCCTTTAAATGAAATAAGTCATTGTCGCAGGAGGTAATCACTTCCTGGAGACCGCTTGCTGCAAGTTGCATCACGATACAACACGACACTGCGAAAGATAGCAATCTGTACTGGTTGAGACTTCTAGCTCTACTTATAGTCAGTTGCTAGTTGCTTGATAGAAATTGAAAATCTTTCAGTCGCAATATTTATATTTGATGAGTATATTTATACCATAAATTATACGGTATTATGTATACGTGTTAGCCAGTTTATTATAAAATCAAATTGTGGTGAATATATATATGAATAACAAATTTCAATTTATAAACATAGTTATTTTAATTAAATTAGCAGCATTATCCCACACAGAGTATCGTAATAAATTAAAGGTACTTGGCCAAAAAATTATTTAAGCTATTTATTTAACTTTTCATCCTCCTTAGTAGCATAAATGCATTTTTAAATTGAATGGTTTTTATAATTATTTTTAATTTCTAACCAAAAATTATTTTTTTACCAATCCAAGGTTTAATCTATTTCTGAACATGGGTTTGCCTAATTTTAATAGCCAATAACAAGGTGTGAGTAGGCGTCGATTAGATCATTCTAACTACCATTCATATAAACAGCAATAGTCAAAAGTGATTCAGTAATGATAATGACGATCTTTATAATTATGACTAAAGTAAGGTTCTTCAACGCTTATAAACGTTTCTCGTCCACGAAAAGTTTAATGACCTCTAAGTCAACAAACTATGAAAGAAGTAGAACTGCATTGTGTCGGTACTTTGATTTGTACAGCAATTGAGTTGAACACGAACAGGCCTCGTTAATAGCCCACAATCACAAAATTTGCACAATTGAGAGTGTTGGCACCACTAAACCATGGACTAAACGCACTACATTCCAATGGAGACAAATTAAACGAAACTCGGTGAAGTATCAATATCGCGGAATTCGAAGACACACAGCGATGTGTGCCACCAGATACATGTCACATACGCAAGGTAAATGCTTGCGGTATTTTCGTTCTGCGCACGCGATCACGTCGGTACCCGATCGCCCGTCCGATCGGAAACATCGGCGCGGGCGCACTGCCTCGAGGACTCGTTCACTCGTTACCGTACCCGCCTGCAGGACAAGCCCGACGGATTTAATTTGAACTTGGAACTTCGATACGGGATGCAATCCCATACGTGTTTTATTGTGTTTCGGTCAACGATGCGGATGCCAATTACATCAGCGCAGAGGTCCATAACCTTTTGCCAAAACAAAACCAAACGGTTCTACGTCGTGTTTTCCCCTTCCTGGAAATATTTATTCAGGTTTCTATCTTATAAACAAAAAATATGCATCAGTGGAGTCGGCAAATCCTTTGATGCCATAGAAAGGTTCCATTCCGCATCCGTTTCTGCAATAAAAAGTGGCCGGTCGCCTTAAAAGGGAGACGATCACGAAAAATGTTATACAACTCTCCTTTTCAAAGGGATGGGGACGCATTATGTGGAATAAAGTTATCTGGACATATCCTTTTATAGCTCGCAATCGTGAGTCGTATGGCAAAAAGGTCAGTTTAAACGAGTTGGTCATTACATAGAATGGCTCGCTAACGTTCATATGAAAGTAAAATTTATTTACACGACAACCCACGTTGTTTATGGCCATCTAATATGCCTTTTCTTTAATATGAACAATACTTTAGTGCCAAAAATTTCAAAGCATTACATTTACAAAATGGAAAAACAGATATTCCGGGTACCTATCTGGTTCTTAATGAAATTTATATAAATTTATCTTCAAGCCAGCATGCCTTAGGGAGCAACGAGGCTAATGAAAGCAGGGCTATGAATACATATTGGAGCATTAGGATGGGCCTGGTCGAGTTCTGCAAAATTAATTACGGTTTGGACTATTTAAGATGTATACTTCAGAGAGAAGTTAATTGATATCAGGGTGTGGAACTTTCAATATATAGCCAAAATCATACAAAGATCATGTTTGTCTAGATATTGATAGAAAATAATAATGCTTCTGTTTCATCATTCTTTGGATTTGCAATCTTGATTTCACCGGCAAATAATTTACTCGTATATTATTGCGATGGGTTAAACCTTAAAGCAAAGAAAACTATTACTCATAAGCATCAACTCTGTAGGATCACTGTTTACTAAGCCCAAACGTAGTCAAAGTTCGGTTTGTTTTGTATACTGTTTTGCCAGGAATGCTGACAGAGTCTGACACTGCGTAGCTGCTCGGCGACTGACAACAGTCCGTGGGCGAGTACGTGGAACTGTTTGTTACGTAATAACAAATAACAGATCAATCTGAGATAAATAAGATCAAGTTATGGTGATTTTACACAACAAATTGGTTAAAAATTACCTAAGGTAATTAAGCGTAGGTATTCGCTATTAACAATTGTCTCAAATACATTTGCCGTGCATAGTTTTGTTAATTGCACTTAAACTAGCTTCAAGTTACCAAATGTATGCGTGTTTAAAGGATTTTGAAGACAGTCGTGAACTGGTTGATTGTTCAAACCCTAGATTCTAAGATGAACTAGCCAGTGGCTAAATTTTCTAAGGGTACAACAACACAAAAATAATTTATCGAAGACAACTCAAAATCTAAAGTTGTCAATTTATCAACATTCTCCTGTCAATAACGCTTTATTATACTCAAGAAGAAAAGTTGGCCAAAATAAAATGACAATAAGTATCTAAACTAAATGTTTCTACAAAAAAAACCCATACAAATAGTGAAGACGAGGTCAAAAATAAAATCGTTAATTAGTGTTAGATAAAGAAGGAGAGACATGCTAAAGGTATATATTGTACTAAATTAAAGAACGATAAGCACATTATAGCACACTATTGTGACGATGTCATCCTCCTTCGTCATCGTTTCAGCTATTCACCTGCTTTCTTAGTTTTCGCATCAAATATTGGCCACTCATAATCTAGATTTAAATTCAAAATTAGAACATTAGTCACATTCTTTTCATTTTCCATACATTTTCGTCATTCTTCATTTAACCACCGAGGCGTACGGTTCTCGCTTGTGCTACACCAAATTTTAATATTCCTCTGTTTATACAATAATCAGTGCTCTATTCGAGCAGTTTTATTTTACGGCCGTTCGAGTCGAACGAGTCTGCCATTTTATAATATATTCAGTGACTTCCAGGCCTTTAAACATACGAAATTATTGTAACATCTGTGAATAAACCCGTTCTCCCGAAGCCATCCCTTGTTATTTACAATAGTTCCGGATTTCCCAAACGTTACCTACGTGTTCCCGTGAGTGTCCTCCCCTTTCTGAGCTACCGGGAAGAAGCTTTGGGGGGACCTCCGGGACACTATCTTTATTAAGATGATCATTGAGAAACGACCGCTTAGATATCTCAAGGATAGAATAAAATATGAGTCAGGCGATCATTACCACTCTTCCAATAATGACATGCCTACATAATTATTATGAAGATATCCTGAGATAATGAGAAGTAAAAAGTCAAAGGCTTGTGATATAAGTTGAATTAAATTTTATAAGTATTAACTTTGAGCTAATAGACGACTTATGTAGAACGTGTCAATGCGAATAGTTATAATAGCAATAGATAATCTTTGGTCAACTGCTTAACATGCCAATACAAGACATGTACAACGTTAGCACCCTACTTTAATTTGATAAGTGTATGCTCTACTAGGCTTTTTTCGTTTTCTCTTTCTCTATCGTTTAGGCTCTAATTTTTATACCAAGAGAGGACTCTTTTAAAAAACTTTTCTCATATTAAATGTAACATCTAACATAAACTGTACTGTAAGTAAGCTTCTATAACTCAAGGAAACGTTTATCATCATCCTTTTTGCCTTTACCCATTATTATTGGGATCGGCTCCCAATCTAACCTGCAGTGGCGGGCCACCAGAATTACACAAGCGACTGCCATCTGACCTCGCAGCCCATGAGGAACCAGTAACAGGGATGGTTAGATCAGGCGTCAGGTTCTATCAGGCGTCTGACTACCCATAAAGTTTGATGTTCTTATGACAACCGGGACCGACGTGCTTGTTTCCGAGGCACGGAGCGATGGCATCGAAAACTGCTCATAACTTACTAGATAAGTCTTACTAGAGAGGTGCAGGGCCGAGGATCGAAGTCGGTGCCGTAAAATTGCGAAGTGCACATGCTACCGCTCGGCCACCATCGCAAACGTTAAACGTACGAAATTCGTGCGCGTTTTAACTGTTTATTTCTATTGTTATGCAAATGGAAGCATTCGACGAGCTAACAATTGGGTATATATCTAACGATCAAAATAATGCGGATTTAACATAAGTAGAACTAAAGTTTTAAAATGCTTGGTACAAAAATCTATTGTCTTTGCTAGACAATTTTCTTGAGATAAAATAGAGTAGGTACAGATCCAAAAGGTCAAAAAGCGAGAGCGGTATGTTACCGTCCGCCGTTCGTGCCCGAGAGTGATTAATTTCCACTACAATCAGCGTGGACACTTGACGGACGTTGCTTTGCTTTGTGTCTTAGGGCTGCCAACCTCACGTTAAAAAAACAGTAGAATATTAAAGATGTCGCCAAAATAATGTTACATAACATCATCAGCTTTTTTGCGTTTAGATAGAACATAGAGAACATGATATGTTCTCTATGGCTGCAGATGCTGAACATAGGCCTCCCCCATCAGGTTGCTATGATTACTGCACGCTTTGTAGATTATAATGCTGACCGACGAGAATGCTGCTGCCTAAAATAATGTGAGGTCATTATTAACTTGTTAATCAAATACATAACACAATGTATGTGTGGGCACATCATTTTATTAATTTTGAAACAACCCGAGTAAAGAAAAAGTTCTTGGTAGAGTTCGTCTCATGAAAGAAGTCCTGCGGCTTAAAGTGGAACTAATTTTTACAGATCGGCAGTAGGACCATTTGTAGCAAATTTTTGCAGTTTTTTGGGAGAAGTTTTAAATAAAAATATTTCTTATTATTTCCCATCTTCCCTTATGAATGTTTTGTTTTAGAAATGATGGTATATGTTTTATATTATTTACAAAATAAAGTCGATATTCACCAATTATTTTATACTGTAATTTTGGGGAGTCTAAAATAGCAACATTCCGTCGTGCGACTGAGGCGACGCGCCTGCGAGTCGGTCATCTTTCGTGAGACGAACTCTACCTACCATTTTCTGAAATACCTATTCAATGTTAACATAATATACGAGAAAGTTCACATAAAAAGGTTGTGTCCTTCATTCAAAATATCTTCATTAAAATTTTTTTTGCGTCACTTTATTAATTAACGTATCTTCTATCCTATTTATTGTGTGAAGAAATCGCGGGCTGTCTCGTTCTGATTTATAACTGCACCGGATTAACTAAAAAAACTAGTAAATGGTTTCGTTTTCTAACTTTAAACGGTTATTTTGAAAGTTCTGTAAACTCAAAAATAGCCGATAAAACTTTTAGTGCCAACCCTAGCTCCCCATTAACTATGAATAAAGCATAAAGACTAGGTGTACGCCCCGTAACTTACAATGTTTACCCAATAGCCCGGGTGCAAGGATCACAAACCATTGGGATTAACGCAACTTGTATTTATATATGTGTACAATTATGTGTTGATAGTTTGGGTATATTTCACACATTCGAATAACTCTATACCAGGAAAATATCTAGTACGATAAATAAAAACTGGAGATGTAGCTATACGATCGCTCGCAACTCTTCTAGTTTACTTCAAATTGAGAATTATCTTGAAATTACAATATTGATGTCTTCAATTTTCGAACCACCGATCAAGCAAGTTTAACGTTTGCATCTGTATGTCTGTCTGTAGCATTGCAGCTCCCCTAAGGATGAATCGATTTTGATGTTTCTCTTTGTATTTGCAAGGTGACTTGATCGAGAGCGTGAACAATTCAAGGAAATATGTTCAGCTGTTCTATCCTGGCCATTCACAACCATCAGCTGAATAATAATTCTGTAAAAATATTCTTGGTCTGTGTGTTTACCTAAGCTACCATGACTAGGCTGCTTGACAATACAACGGTGATTAGCCATTTTAAAAATGTAACGAAGATTATTTCAATCTGACCCTTCTAAAGCTATTCCAAAGTTTCTCATTCAATTGCTTTCTGCTAAGTAATTCCTGTTAAATCAGTATGAATAGGATTTCTATTACCCACGTGCTACGTGAAAAGGGCGGGACCCCAGAATCACGTGTGACTCAGCTGAATGGAGACTAGATGAATATGGGAAGGATTTGATTAGATTTCAGTTCTTTGTGCTTCAGAAGGTACTAAAGCTATCGTTGGTTAGTCACTATTGCTTCCAGTTTTTAGTAATATCTGGTAATACGTAGTTTGTACTTTTACTCTCGAATGTTATTCGTACGACATTTGTACACTTTTAATTGTTCATCTATTGTTATGCAAATTAATGGTATCTGAAAGTTAAACAATACAAAACCAACGGCTTGGTGTATGTTTTTTTTTATTGTTGCAGTGAAATATTGAAGGAAACATTAATAAGTACCTAATAACGGAGTGACATTTTCGCAGCGCTACCGTGTCACCGTCATCACCATGATCAACAACCTGAAGACCACTGCTGAACATAGGCCTCCCCCACAGAGCGCCACATTGAGCGGCTGCTTGCCTCCTGCATCCATCGGCTCCCCGTGGTTTTAACCAGATCGTCGGTCCACCTAGTGGGGGGCCGGCCTACGCTGCGTCTTCCAGTTCGTGGTCACCACTCGAGGACCTTTCTTCCCCATCGGTTGTCAACTTCGGTGTAGTATCTAGCAAACTCAGTCATAACGTAATAAGAGCTTTGCATGAAAAACGGGAAAATATTAGTATATTTTAACCATACTTTAATTACCTACCAAATCGTTTTTCTTACAACCATGAAAATTGATTCACGAAGCGAACACATAAGTACCTTATCGTACTAACTTTTTACTGGTTATTCTATAGTAACAATACGTATAGCTTTCGTAGCTTAACTTAATATTATTTCTGTGAGATATAAATAAATAGCTGTGTATAGCAAGTATCTTAGATAATGAAGTCCCAGAAATTATGCAAATGAAATCCCTCCGCTTTACGTGAAGGTATTCCAATTACACGTGTGAGATGTTAGCGAAATTTGTTCATCACCACCGAATCTGTATGGTAATTATATTACGTATGCTCATACATATTACTTACTTATATATTTTGTAACCTATTCAGAATGTTAACAAGTATGATACTGTATATAAACAACGCTCTGCTAAACGAGTAGGTACCTACCAGATATTTTTCTAGATATTTTTGTGTTGTTTGCATTTCCGCTAGGTCTCCACTGAGTTAATACATTTAGCCCAATCTATGATTGGATTAGACTCTGTTACTCACAACATCATTTTTTCTAAATCACCATCGCTACTGGTATATATTGATACTGTATTTATTTGATACTGTATTACCATACTGATACTGTATTTTTTCAGTTCTATCATAACCTATTATGGACACTATACTTTATACTATTAAAGTTTCGCAGATTCTACATAGGTAGAGCACAAAAGCTATGGCATCCTCCAAAATCTATCCTCTATTCCCTATTCTAATCTTTTTCTTCTATTCTTCTTTATTCAAACCTTCTAATTCTTTAAGCAATTACTTAGGTTGGGTTTTTTGATCCATAGTTAAGGTCCCCAATAAAAACTCTAACAAATTTTGACCATTGGTTAGAATTTGTTAGAGATTTTAACCATTGGTTACATTAACCATGGATCAATAACCCTTCCTTTGGGATAAGTAAATCGAAAGCTTTCAAGTGACCTTAAAACTTGACATTAGCGTGGCCTGGCTAAGGGTGGGTTTTTTCACTGATAGTTAAGGTAACCAATGGTTAAAAACTCTAACAAATTCTAACCAATGGTCAAAATATGTTAGAGTTTTTAACCATTGGTTACCTTAACTATTTGTGAAAAAACCCACCCTTAGCCAGGCCACGCTAATGTCAAGTTTTAAGGTCACTTGAAAGCTTTCGATGTACTTATCCCAACTTTAGTCAATAAATTAGGTTCATCAATTTACGCGGCCAAAATGGCCTTTAAAACAACAATAGCACTTTACTTCGGTCCAAACCCGAATAGTTGCCCGCCATAAAACTACCCTACTGTCGAAACTCACGTGAGGAATCTGTAGGTTTCCCAACTATTTAAGTTATTTAGGGACAGTCCCGTTGTAAATCTTAATCGCTAGCGCGTGGAACTTTAGCGCAATGACTCGTGAAGAGGACTGTCCGCACATAAATCGTAGAATCTGCGGTGAGCCGATAGACTGAAGTCCGTTTGGGGTTTGATACCCTGTGGCCCTATTTTCTTTTTGTTGTATTGTCTGGTAGCTTCATAACTTTCATACTTAGTGACACAGGCGTATAGGTTTTTTAGGCACTGTCGCGTCGTTGTCTCTTTGCAATATAGTTCAGGCATGGTGTAGAAAATTTTAAGTCACTGAATTTGCATGCATGAGGCAAATAGTAAATCAAACTGATGATCTATGGGGTAGGTCTAGTTTAGCAGTTGACGTCTTTCGGTTGATGATAATGATTATGAGAGTCGGGAAAATAATTTTGCAACAAAATGCTCTATCCTAGAGCGCATGATCGCTCCTCTATTTTTTTTCCTTCTACACAAACAGAACCCGAGCCGATGGATGCAGGAGGCAAGCAGCCGCTGAAAGTGGCGCTATTTGGGGGAGGCCTATGTCCAACAGTGGACGTCTTCAGGCTGATGATGACACACAGAACACCAAGTAAGCACTAAGAACGAGTGCACCATTGACACGCAAGAAGAAGAAGAAGAAGACTAAAACGAGAGTCACCATGTGACACCTGTATGATTAGTTTGACATACTTTGTTGTTATTATTTAAGTATATTTCTTAAAGAGTAGGTACTTACTAATATTAATATAGCATCACCAGGTGTTCACACAAAACTCCGGTAAAGTTAACATGATAAACATCTCACAAATTGTTCAACCTAATTAACAATGATACCTAATGTTGGGAAGAGAGGTGCGCTTCAAAGTTTAAACTTTGTTGTTCTAATTAATAGAAACAACAGAATTGTCGCTACGCGTTGTTGTTCCAATTTTGTGGAGTTCAAAGCTATTTAAAGTTGTGAAACTCAAGATGACAAGGGCGGTTTAAGAGGAAATGAGCTCATGTGTTTTCGTTTCTTTGACATGACAAAATTTACATAGAAATATATTTGAGCACGTTATAACTATTGTACAAAATAAGACAAAGATAAATAAAATTACGTATATTACTCTTTGAGAAAAGGTTCAGCAATCACAAATTAATTTGGGTACACTCTATTTTACCTATCTGGTAGTAGGCTGGATGGATGGAGCATTTCGACTGTGTATAGGTCAGCGCAGTCTGTATACCAAATGTTCCAAATGTATCCAATGTGTCCAAATATTTTTTTTACTAGAAAGTGTAGCTAGTATCATTTAGTAGTTGGTATTATCGTAAGTAACAATAAAGCCACGTTGCTCTCTAAAAAAATGATTGCTATTAATATATCAATGAACATTGCATTACAGTTAGCAACTTCTTTCTTTTTATGATAAAAATTAAGTAAGTATAATAATAGTACAGTACACAAACAGATCACCAGCATCCTGATCATCATCATCATCAGCTGGTACTAGTCCACTACTGGGCATTATGCCTCTTCCAAGACACGCCACTATGAGCTCTGTCTTCGACTCCACTCTTTCAGTTGTTGCCAGTTACCTGACGCATTCCATGGCTCCATCTCATCGCAGGACGTACTATAATACATCTGCCGAATTGCCAATTCACCTTCAGCTAAATGGCAGATTTACAATAATATTAATTATGAAAAAATTACACTCGCCAATTTCACGCAAATAGCATTTCAACAGAAGGTTAGATTAGATACTTTCCTTAAAATATGGAAAAGTCTAGTCACAAAATAGAATTGCTTTTTTCACAATTGGACACGAACGGTACCCGAAATCGTGTCACGTATACGATCACAAACAGTCAGGCTTTGCCAAGGTTTGGTATAAAGAAACGAAATCAAACCCCTACCGTGAACACTCGTTCTAAGTTTGCTTCAATAAATAAAATAAATAAGAATGTCGAAAAAAAGAACTACAATAGTGAAACAAAATAGACAGAAAAAACAATTGATGAACTCAGTGTACTCCAATAATAAGTTTTTTCAACGGTTACTCTACCGAGTATCATAAATCATTTATGTGGAAACCTTATAGTTACGCATACTAAGTTACCGTTAGTTGTACTATATTTCAAAATATTTTACAGGCATCTAGAATTCTAGATAATGGCAGTGGGTGGTGATTATTAACTATGCATACATGGAACTATTGTAATAACTCCTCCCCATTTGGAAGACAAAACCGGAAGATGCAGAGTTAGGCTGGAACCCATTTGTAGGTAGGTGACCAACCTGGTCAAAACCGCGGGGTGCCGTTGGATTCAAGAGGCAAGCAGCCGCTCGAAGTGGCCCTTTTCAACACCACTGTTCCTATACCTACTTATTATTTATTTACTTCTCACTTTTCATGGGTACTATAACTGTACCTGTTAAAATATGTGTAATACACTTGTAATTTTTATTTTTATTTTTATATTTGTTAATGAGTGTTGAATGAATGTTTTTTCTTTCTTTCTTTCTTTCTATATGCCTATGTTCAGCAGTGGACTTCTTCAGCCTGGAGATGATTTGGCAAAAATAAAAAACGCAAAACTGCAAATTATCATCATGTTTGACAGGTGAATTTATTTTTTCAGACAGTGATATTTTAACTCATATAGTAGGGCCTAAAAACAGTACTGTGTCCGCCAGCCTGCCAAGTTTATGGCAAACACACTGAATCACAATTGGCTTATTAAACGGCCGCCTTGTTGTTTTTACGTTTATAAATAACAACAAATACAGAATTAGGCTGTTGTTGTTGTTTACTTTATATTATTTGAAAGATTAGCTACTACTTTTTTTAACTCTTGACGAATTATTATAACTTTAACCATCAAGTTTTTTGAAATCTCGAGACAAAACGCAACTGTAGAGCTGTTTTTAGTGAGCATCAGAATAATTGCTGTATAGCCATGCAGTTCCCTATGAATCTAATAAGTAGGTAATGATGATATGTCTGAAATAAATAGGTAGTCTAATAGTTTTAGTAGTAGTAGTAGTATAATAGTTTTCTATATAGATAGTTGTAATAGCACCAACCGCAATTACTTAGATTGTTTATTCCTGTCCATCCAAAGGTAGCCTGGAAGAAATCGCTTTATGCGATAAGGCCGCCCGTTGTTCCACCATCCTTTGTTTTTGTATCATGTGTATTGTTTTACTGTGGTGTTCAATAAAGTATTTTTGTATTGTATTGTATTGTATTGTAGTCATTTTTCTTTCAGTAAACCTACTTCATTGAATCTAGTTAAATTAGTTGGTTTATGGTTAGTTCGTAAGTTACTTAAGTATGACTAAGCGCATCTCGCGATTGCACCTGCTATTTTTCCGTCTACCCGCGGGAACTTTTAATTTACCGGGATAAAAATTATCCTACGTTGATTTCGGTAGTATTAACAATCTGTGTGCAAAATTTTATAAAAAACGGATAATGTCTCACTTTTAATTAGCAAGATAACAATAAGTATAGGGATTTCAAACGTGCTAAGCTGTACCGGCTACCCAATTAAGTTTTTCGAGAGCCCCACGAGGCTCACCATTTTCCAGCCGAGCACAGATTAACAACCCCGCAGCTCGTGCCAAGTGCAGTAAATATTAAATAACGGGCTAACACCAAGTGTTGTGGATTTATGTCTCAATAACCCGGCACTCTACCCAACCACCTGCACAGCCTTCTTTTATCGGCAGGCTGTTGTTTTATCTACATGGTCACTACGCTTTTATCTATGTCCGCTTTTTGGATAACGGTGGTTAGTCACGCTGGCTTGAGATTGGTGAATAGGATTTCTGCCGAACTGAACATGTTGCCGAAAGTACAAGGCGTCGAATTTTCTTTCATTACTACTCATTTTTCTTTTTACCTTGTCTGCTGTTTTGCCATGTTGTCCTTACCTGTAATAAAAAGACAAAGAAAATTAATATCATACCTACACGCAAAGTGGCGCTCTCTGGGGAAGGCATAATATGTTCAGCAGTGAACGTCTTTAGGCTGATGTTGATGATGATGATGACGATGACGATGACAATGATGATTATAATGATGATAATGACGATAATGATGATAATGATGATGATGGTGGTGATGGTACCTACGCGATACAAGATATCTCGGAAAATGCACATCTCTCAAAAATCATAGATCATCACAGAAAGAGAGTTGGAGGCCCTAATCCACCACGTTGATAGATGACGCGTATCGCGTATCTGAGATTTATGATTTTTGAACATGCTGGATTTGTTCACCGTTGTAAAGCAATTGCAAATTCTTATACATAACTAGAAAAGTCATTGGTGCAGTGCTGAGCGGGGTTCAGACCAGGGTAACTGCTGAGCCTTACTCATTCTAAGAAATGCTTGATTATTAATCATGTTGCATAATTTGTTAATACCACCGTACGCATATTATTCTGCCGCCTAAAAATCGAACAATTCTGTCCTAAGCGTCACAATCAAAGCTTTGTGCATTGCACAGCCTTCACTATAAAGATGGTTAGCCAGACTAGCCTCTATAGCACCAACTACATAATCTATAAGATAAAGTTGCGAAAGCCTACGTCTCATTTCGATGGCACGATGATTTATGCACTCAATTATAAGAGCACCCGCGGTGGTTCGCGCCTCAGACGCCTACCTTGCTCCTTGCTATTTTATGGGAAATTGTAATCTTTTCCTTATGGGTTCTCGAATTTACTTTCTTGCCTTGATATTAAAATTCTTATCTCTCAATGTTGACGGTGGATCCGAAGATATTGTTTGTTTTTTTTTTTTTAAAAAGGTCTACGCAAACGCAAAAATAGTTTGGATGAACAAAAAAATAAGTACATTATTATAAGTATACGTAAAAATTCATTTTTACTTAGCGCAGTTAAAGTAACTGAAAGGGATTTTTTTTTAATTTACCCGATAAGAACAAGAGTATCAACCCACTGAGGATTTTAGTTATTTGATAAAGAAAAAAGATTGTAGGTATCTTTTTTATTAAGTACACTGTAAATGTGAATATGTGTGAGAGGCTGTCAGTGCTTGTAGGCATTGTTTTTAGCATCAGAGTTTCATAATTTTTTACCAGATTGAATTACAAGTCACAATAAAAACTGAACCAAGAATAATGTGGTAAAAAAAAATTATTCCTAACTCGCCCCAAAGTGTCCTCCAAAAATGTTTTAGAACAGTAAGAGCAAAGACGTTAGAACAAAATACAATTATTCCTGAAAACAATTCCCGCGTCAAATAAAACATAATTCTTGAGGCAGACTCAAGTCAAGAGTCCTCGGAGCCATAAATCTACCAGCTCCAGCGTGGCTTAAGGAAAGCGCCTGTGTTTTATATGCAAGCAGAAAGACGTTGGAGAACATCTGTTTTCTGCATTTTCTAGTATTTTATTGTCTTTGTGGATAGTGGTATTACGGTTCTGTTATACATAAGAAAAATCTTGCAATACACGTTAAACAGCACCGGTCAAGATAGAAGGATTTCTGAACCATCTTAAATGTTAAAATAGTACCCTTGTTCCTATTTATTACTCCAATAAGCATACTATTTCAAATTACAACACAAAATTATAAACCTTCTGACTTATAAAACGCAAATTGTAGGTAGGTATAATACTAATGAGACTTGGAGCATTTGAGTAAACCAGCAGACAGCCCACGTGATGTTAAGTGCCAGGAGCATGATGCCTTGCCGACCAAAACTCAATTTAAGACTTATGCATTTTTTGACATAACATGAAGGTTATGTACCTACCTACAACGAATGCATGGAGAAGACAGCAACGCAACAAAAAACATGGTCATAAAATATAAATCATATACTTATTCAACATTTTAACCCCACAATAGCAGTCTTATTTCCCCGATCAAAATATCGAGATTGACAATAAACTACACCGAAACAAGCGACAAAAATATGAATAAACAAAAATAGGCACTCGTTTATTTTTCTGAAGGGGAAACATTACAGCCCTTTGTAACGGGACAACTTTTTTAATCGTCTTGAAAATGAAAGGGCTGCCTTCGCCACTTCTGAAAATCTGTGAACTTTTGTTAACAAACAATAGGTAGGTATAGGTGAAAGAAATGGTTTGAGGGTGCTCGAGGGCTTATGTGATGTTAATTTATCATACCTATTCAACCATTATTTTCTTTTGACTGACCTGATAGAGCTATGGAGAGAGCCAGCGTAAGTGGTTATTTTCTCTATGGAGAGAGCTATGCTCGGTGTTTCCCTGCGAGATAAGATCCGCAGGAGAACTAAATTGACCGATATATATATATCACTTAGAATTGGAAAGTTGAAATGGCAATGGGCAGGCCACAACCCACATCACTCGTAGAACTGACGAATGGGGAATATGGGGAAAAAATATTTTCGAGTGCGACCACGGAACGTAACCGGAAGACCGACGATCTGGTGAAAACCACGGGGGAGCCGATGGATGTAGGAGGCGAGCACCCGCCCAAAGTGGCGCTCTCTGAGGGAGGCCTACGTTCAGCAGTGGACGTCTTCAGGCTGTTGATGTTGATGACAATAACCTGATACTTCACTATTTATTGACTTCTGAATAGTAGGGTCTGTAGATTGTGGGTTTGACTTCCACCCTGGACAAACATTTGTGTGAATTTCTGTGATATAGGTGTACAGGACAAACATCTCTACGTCTAGTATCTCTGGGCACAAACCAAAAGTATCTCAGTTTGTTCTTTTCTTAGTTTAAGGCAAGATGGCGCTGTGCAAAATGTCAGAATAGTGATTCCGTTCGGATATAAAAATTTGAACTCTGGGATGGAATATAGTATATTTGGACTATGAGGCATTTTATTTAAAAAAAAAACACTAGTTCCGCTTCATTTCTAGATGGCGCTGTAAGTACATAGTTTAAACCTTTCAAACCACAGAGTAGTTTAAACATAAGAAAATGCTTAGACTACCTACAAAGAAATGTCAAATTCAGTTGAGTGGACCACGAGTACATTGTCTGTAGGGGTCTGTAGTATCTCCTAAGTAGTCTGTGGTGCATTCTTATTAAGTAAATTGATGTACAGTAAGTAGGTCTGCGAGATAGATAAACGTTAATATTATGATCCAAAATAAAGCCAAGGTATCCCGCAATGAAGCTAAAAAAAACAAAAGAGTTTAGAGTTGTCAGTCAGTATCGTGACACATTTCCTTTAACCTGTGGTTTATGCTTGAAACAGTGACAGTGACAAATTTGAGCAAAAGCCACAACTGGCGCCATCTATTGAGTCATGCATAAAATACAATTTCTTTTTTTTAATAAAACACCTCATTGCCAAACAACTATGACTATACTATACTTTTTGACTATTTTTTGCTATTGTTTTTTTTTTGACTAGGTGGTAGGACTTTTCTGCAAAGTTCGTCTAGGTAGGCGCTTTGCCACTTATTCTGCCGCCGAGCAGTAGTGTGCAAGCACTACAAGCGCTAGTGAAATTACTGGGCAAATGAGACTTTATGATCTGATCACTAAGTCTAGTAATCTGATTACTAGACTGTGTGATGTCTCAGGATGACGTGCGTAGTGCAGTGTCACGCGAAGCTTTATTGTTTTAAAGTTCCGAGTGACACTGCAACTGTTATGGGCGGCCGTGTCGCTTAACATCAGGTGAACGACTAGCTCGTCACGTCATTCAATCGCATAAAAAAAATTGAACTCATTATAAATGATATAACACCATTTAATATTGCGACAAGGTACCGAGGCATCTGTATATATTCACATTCGTCTCCACGTCCCATTTCATCTCACTGACGTGTCAAGGCGCAAAGTGAAAAGTTGCCATTGTCACTTTTTATTGCGTCGAAACATTTTCACACTCGAAAAGAAACTCGGTTGAATACGATTACGAACTTTGGTACACCCCTTCAATATCTTTTTATTTAAGACCTTTTTGGAAATGAACCTTTCAATTTACTTCAAAAGTTGCAGTAATGAAAAGGTAAAGGACCAATAAGCAGCTCAATCAAATTGCATTATCGTTCACAGCGCCCCCAAGTGAGGGTTGACGCAATAAATTCAATTACAGGATCCGCAACCTCTGCCGCTTTGGAAAAAATCGTCTTGACTCGTCTTGGCGTCACTTTCTTATTCAGGATTTTTCTTTTTATATTGGGTTGCTTGGACAACGCCCTATAGTACGTATAGTTAGCTATCAAAGTAAGCTAAGGAAAGAATGTGATTTGAAAAATCTTTGTAATTTCTGACCCCGGATTACGAATAGGGCCACTCCATCTTTTCCCGTGATGGATGCCGTAAGAGTCGGCTAAGGAAGGAATATCCAGGGAATGGGCAGCAGCATTCTCCTCAACACATTAAAATATTCTGCGATCACCAAGCCGCCTGCCATAAGCGTGGTCATTATGGCAAACCCCTCTATGATATGCGTCCAAAGTGGCATTTTATGAGGGAGGTCTGTGTTCAGCAGTGGACGCCGCCGGGCAGATGATGTGACCAACAAGATGAAATAAAGTTATCTTAATACAATTCAAAAACTAACCGCGGTGGATCTAACTGGAATAGAAAATGACTGGGGCTTCTAACAGGAATTTCATTTGAAAAATGAATAGTAAGGGTTCGTTTTGGTATATCATACCTACTGGGATAGACAAAACAAAGCATTCTATTTCAATGGCATACCGAAGATGCATGGTTTGTGCAAAACAAGCAAGGGGTGTCTAACACTATTATGTGTTGTGTGTACCCAAATGTTCACCCAAAGCTCTAATCAATTTAGTTCCGAATACTGCATTTCACAGAACTTTCCTCGGTTTTCGCAGACTTCCTAATTAATACGGAACTAATCATGCATTCTCGTATTTAATATTCCCGAGTGAATGGAGAACGCCAACCGTCTGGTTGCGGTCGTAAGGGTGGGGCCACAGAGGCATATCACTTTGCGTATAGGTAGATAGTTTAGGTGATAGCTGATAGGAACGCAGTCGTTGAGTAGTTGTTCTGTAGTTAAAACCTACAGACACCTTGCCTTGGCACACAGACTAATCTAAATACGAATAATGGTCGATCGTCATTTTATTTCAACTTTCCGATTTGTTACCCTGTTTAGAGGAATTACTGTTTTTGCGGTCCAGAAGGAATATGGGATGCGACAACTGAATACTATCTTTTACTAAATAAATCTTTTAGAGACTGCAAAGAACTTAGAATAATAAGTAACTACGAACCTCATCCGATAACTGAATAATATTTTGAACTTGTGTAACTCATTATCCCGTAGATATCCCTGTTCTCAATAATTTATTTAATATTCGAGGGATGCGAGCCGTCTGTTGCGGCGGAAGGGTGTAACCGCACAGCAGCGACCTAGCACGCAATCATGGACTACTGTTCGTACTATCCGCTACTCTACTACGTAGTACTGTTATTTATCCTGTGACTCTACTATTACCTATTCTAAATTTAATTACTGGTAAACTATAATAATAACTATAGAGCAGATAGGTACAGTTTATCAGTAATTGGTCTGGGCAAGTATAACTAAATATTTAAGAGAACGTATTTGCAAAATTATAGAACTATGCTTGGTGTTTCCCTGCGAGATAAGCTCCAGAACGAGGAGATCCGCAGGAGAACTAAAGTGGCCGATATAGTTTTAGAATTAGCAAGTTGAAATGGCAATGGGCAGGCCACATCGCTCGTAGAACTGACAACCGATGGGATAGAAAGGTTCTCGAGTGGCGACCACGAACTGGAAGACGCAGCGTAGGCCGGCCCCCACTCGGTGGACCGACGACCTGGTGAAAGCCGCGGGGAGCCGATGCAGGAGGCGAGCAGCCACTCTAGGTGGCGCGCTCTGGGGGAGGCCTATGTTCAGCAGTGGACAGGTGGTTCAGGCTGTTAATGATGATGATGATGATGATTAGAAAAATTACCATTATTCGTTTTGATCTTATACAGCTCAGCTTTATAGGCATAGAGCACAGGGCTTATAAGTTGCTAGATATAGCAGTAGGCTTTTTTGAAACGGCTTATGCTGTTGGTGTCTGACCTATACAGTTTCACCGGGCGGGATAGCGGGCGCACAACGCGCCCAGCCGTCAATGTGGGAAGCAACTAGCTCAACGGCACCGTACGAGCCTCAGCTTGGGCCGTTGTGAGAAGACTACGTCCACTGGAAAAGTGGACCCTATCCCCTACATGGAAAGGTGACAGCCGTAGGTTAAAAATAAGAATAGTACAGGTAACTAATTTACAATTCCACGGGCTACAAAATGTACTACTACCTTCCTGAGGGCACTTGGGATTTCACGTAAACACCTTTAGTTTTTTATCTTTTCCTATAAAAAGCTCGTGGCATTTACTACATTGTTATCCCAAAAAAAGTGTGTCGTCCATGGCGTAGCTGGAGACTTCAAGCATTTAATATTTTAGTTTCATTCATGAACAAACTTTCAAAATATTGGCAAAGTTTCTAACGTTTCATTATATCAGTCGCTATGGTGTCGTTACATTTTGCTGGCTATAGGCGCTCCCTTATAAGCTAAGGTTTTTGTACGGCATAGCAAATGGTTAGTGGAAAACTGAAAAGTTACAGGGATTTTTGGTGAACTTTGATATCATAAAGCTTACCTATTTTTCATGAGCAAAGTGCCTTGATTCTTTATTCCACTTCTATTATTGAAATAGTTATGTGGTTTTAAGACTTGTCAAGCCAAAGTAAATCATAAGTTTCGTGGCTCCGGGGTTAGCACCTTAGTACTTATATTTCTAGACACTATTGAATGCATGTTACTAAAGATCATTGAACCGACCAATGATACTGGTCAATGGTATCTATATCTGGGACGGTGGCCAATTAAAGGGTACCTCATTCTAAAAGCTTTGTTTGTTTCTTTTGTTAACAATTCACCCGTAAAGTTTTAGATTCATAAACATAACAGTAACGATTAAAAGCAAACGGTCTCCTTAAATCTTCAATACAAAATTGATCTCTCTAGATTGAAATAAAATAGCTTCAGGCAGCTCAAGTAATTGACTATCCTGTATTCTGTAATAATTCCCAGTAATGCTGCGACCACACTACCGTTACCGTCTACCGCCTATTACCTCATTAATAATGACATTAAATTACTGCTTTATGTAGTGCGGTTACACTAGAGTGCACCTATATTTGCCTACCGCCATGTGCGATATGTAACGACCAATGGACAGAGCTATGCTCGGAAATTCCTAGCGAGATAAGATCCGAAATGAGGAGATGCGCAGGAGAACTAAAGTTACTAATACAGCTTTTACAGAGCAAGCTGAAGTGGCAGTGGGCAGACCACATCGCTCGTAGAACCGACAACTGATGGGGAAGAAAGGTTCTTGAATGGCGACCACGAATCGGAAGACGCGGCATAGGCCGGCCCCCACAAGGTGGACCCTCAACCTGGTCTGAACCACGGGGAGCGGATGGATGCAGAAGGCGCGCATCCGCTCAAAGTGGCGCTCTATGGGAGAGGCATATGTTTAGCAATAGACATCTTAGGATAGTGAGGATGTTGAAATACCACATTGATTGCCATTGCAAAATTATCATGGTAGTGTGCTCACGGCTTAAAGTATCAAGTTACCATATGAAACAGAGATCAAACGGGACCATCAGTCAACAACAATCAGTTTAATGAAACAACAATCACGTACAACTGCGTACAACGGTCACAATCACAAAATGATTGAATGTGTGTCGTCCGTCATCACATTAGACACGTGATTGGTATTGCAACCAGTGACAGTCATTTTAGTAGGTCACTTTATACAATCATTTCACCATGCAATATGAACCACTATCGGTGGATACCTATGAAAATCCGTAGGTGCGTAGGTACCTTTTAAAAATCCAGTTTTGATTAGTGGAACAATAATTACAGTCAATCAAAACTGATAGAATTCAATAGGTTAGCTAACGGATAGCCGTAGATTAGCTTATTGATATCCGCCGTAGATGCACCTCGGGGTTTTGCCGATTTTCGCCAGAACCTCTTATTTTTTCAGAATAAAAGTACACTGAAATCGGTATTACGATATCAGAAGACAGTGCAACTCCAAAAAGCTTTATCCTAACCAAGTTCCAATAGCGAGTCTGTTCCTGAATACAAAAAATAGAAGTGCAGGTGGTAGCGGTCACTCGCTTTTATTGGAAACCGCTTTGTTAAAAGTGTCGCGTGCAACTGGAGTCACTGGACACGAGTAAGAGGGCCTGAATCGGATTTGACCACACCAATTTTGTTACTGACGGAGCTTTTTCATATCAATCAGGATAAGTTAGTAACAGAGAATGAATATTGACAGTTGACTGTACTGCAACCAGCAAGTAATACTACAGAATAGACAGAGGTAGGTATACTTATACTCAACAGTAAAACTTGTACCTATAGTACAGTCGCAGTACAAAATAAATGTGCCGTTGATGGGCGTTTTAGACATGATAAGTTTATATTTAAATAAATAATAAATAAATATATATATAAATAACGCCCAACGATCACATACATAGATCCTGGACCCTAACTAGGATTCCCTGTAACTAGGGACCCAAGAACTACAAGGACCATGGTCGCAACACCCGGACACAGAACAAATATTTGCGCTTTTTTTCATGTGAACAAATACTTGTCCTGCTGCGGGAATCGTACCCGCCGCCTCCGGGTTATGAGCCGACCTGCTCAACCATCACACCACAGAGAACTGTAGAAACACTCAGCGGTCTCACCCGCTATTCATATTACCCCTTTTCCACGCTATTTTCATCATCATCATCATCTTCAACAGCCTGAAGACGTCTACTGCTGGCATATGCCTCCCCCACAGAGCGCCAATTCTGAGAGCGAGTGGTAGACCGGTACTTATAGTCCTCCAGAAGTTATTTAATTCCGTCATCTTTGAAGGTTCAACGCCAGAGGCGTGGCACAAGAGCGTGGTGGTGCTCTTCTTCAAAAAAGGTGATAAAACCTTATTGAACAACTTTACTATGCCCATCTCGCTCTTGAGTCATGACGTGTATAAGCTGTTTTCGAGAGTTATTACGAATCGTCTCGCACGCAGGTGTGATGAATTTCAGCCTCCCAAACAAGCCGGTTTCCGGAAAGGCTTTAGCGCCATATACCACATCCATATGCTACGCCAGATTATACAAAAGACCGAAGAGTATAATCTGATGCTATTTTAGAAAGACGAAAGTATTCACGAAAAAAAGTAGGTGTGGCTGTGTAGATATAATTTGCTCCACAAATCCCAACCTATCTTTCCGCTTGCGCCTACATTAGGCCGTAGTGTCTCTGTGTTAGTGACATTTTCTGTGGTTTGTGGGGGAAATACACTGTGCTTGCTTGTGTTGCTTTTACGGCTAGATTTGGCTGCCTTTTGTTCTGGAAATCTTTCGCTTCGCAAATGTCGTGGTAAAAGTCTTAATTATCATCTAGGGGTTGTATTTACAAAAATCCTTTCATTTAGTAGGTAATACGTTATTTTTATGGCGTACCACAAAAAGAAGTTAATCGTCTATAAGTATAATATTTAAGTCTGTTGTAATAAAATCTTTAGTAACGCCATTAATGAAAGTCACACATCAGCTGCACAGTAATCAGCTTAAATCTAGAGTAGGTACCTACACATTTCGATGCACACAATAGTAAGTATAAAAAGCAAAAAGCTGCGGGCAGATGATATTTTTCTGTATGCCATTAAAATTATAGCAGCTGTTGCAAGGATTTTTTAAACAGAAAATAAGACACCCGGTTCTGGGAGCGTGCAGATGCGAATGCCCTCTGCATAATTACCACATCGCCTGAGGCAACGAAGCACGTGCCTCGACTTTTGTGATGTACACTGTACCCTTGTACAGTAACACGGACGCAGTAACATGGATGCATCAACACGTGTCAAGTAGGTACGTTGTATATCGTATTATATAAGAACAAGTATGTAAATAATTATATTACACTTAAATCGCATATTTTTGAACTTGTTCAAACCCTAATTTTGTATTGTTGTTATCTTTTTTATGTAAGCGAATGATGTGACGAACTCGTCGTTAGGTAACCGTCACGTCGTGCAGCACGTTCGTAAATTTATTCTGCGTTAAATCTGAAACAGCATTTACTAACTCTTTCATTTATTGGCACAGAATTGATTATAGTACTACGTACAGAAGGTTCACTCCGCGAAGGCACTTAAATAAATAGTGACTCTTGCTGGAACACTATAAGGTGTAGTTCAGCTCGCACAGCCTTCCTTAAACAGTTGCCTCTCGTTCTATCGCTGTATCGCTGCTCCTCTGACGCATTACGCGTAAACGGACCGACCCGTCTAGACGCCCGGTCCCTGTACTTGTAGCTTCATACCTAAAGCGTAGAGTGAGACTGGCCTGGTATTAAACAGCAATAGTATTTATTTAAGAAAAACTATAGAAAAGGTGCGACTTATTAATCAACAAAAGCAAATCTCTATTCAATATTCCAATTTTGTTTGAACGTGTAACAACTGAACTGATATTACAGTAGATATGTATTAATCAACACAAAATCTACATTGCTCAAAACTTCTCTATTTCTCCAATACAAAGGGGTTGCCATACAAAGTTCTGCCTACAAGTCGCGAGAAGTTACCCAGTCTCGTGTCAAACAAGGGTATGCACTCACGGGGGACTGAGCCGCTCCAAACTAATCTAATGCCGAAACTAACTTGCACTGGATCTTATGGTATTGTGTTGCGGTTAAGTGATATTTGGAAAAGTGAGATAAATCGTCTTGAAGTAATCTAATTAATAATATGGACCTAAAAAAATAACAATATAAATTGTTTTCTATTCAATACTAGCTAAAGTAATCTAATTAATAATATGGACCTAAAAAAATAACAATATAAATTGTTTTCTATTCAATACTAGCTAAAGTAATCTAATTAATAATATGGACCTAAAAAAATAACAATATAAATTGTTTTCTATTCAATACTAGCTAAAGTAATCTAATTAATAATATGGACCTAAAAAAATAACAATATAAATTGTTTTCTATTCAATACTATTTACAATCAAATTAGGATGCTTTACATGTTTTTTGGTACATATTTAGCGAGAAAATAATATGAAGAAGCAACTGGTAGAGTCCATAAGAATAACTTGTGAATGGTGCACTAAGTTAAGTAATTGATGAGATAAGTAGTTGATGATTTGGATAATTTTTAATACCTTTGTTGATCCTTGTCATAAAACGTTAAGGTTTTCTTAGTAAAATGCGCATCACTAATGCAATCATGATGTGTGGTAATTATTAATAACTAGCCACTTCTTGAGTGGAGAAGAATAAAATTAATCATCTGATCCAAGAAAGTGATTGCTGTGAATTTTAAACCAGTCTATACTGCAATGAAATAATAGGGTAGATCCCCGATCGCCATCTCGAAAACGGAACCGTCAAAACAAGGCATATGCCTTGTTTTTGCTCTCAGTCGCATGTGACCGCGCCTAATGAAAGTGATGTAACTCACATATTATTGTTTTACAACGCTCTTACAGGGAGCTACGGTTCATTATTAAAATTAAATAAACACTTGTGGAGTATTTTACATTAGCTGGAGAGGTGCATATCTGTATAAGAAAGCATTGGCGCAGGGACACTTGAGGTTTGATTGCATAGAGGCTGTGTATCTAAGGAAGGCTTAGATTTTCAAGTCAATTTACTGAATAAAGTTGACTTGGTATGTTAACCATGCCACAATGTTAAGGGCTTATGCTAGACCAAGCCAAAGCCACAGAATAGATAATATATAGTACTAGGCCAATGCGGGGATGAGTCGGGGGGCCAAGCGGCAGGGGCGGTCTAAGTTAGAATGGTTCCAACGCGCAATAATTTAGGTAATTTTTTTTTTTTTTTTATTTGATTGAATGACGTGACGAGCAAGTCGTTCACCTGATGTTAAGTGACACGGCCGCCCATAACAGTTGCAGACTTAAAAACAACAAACCCGGAACTTTAAAACAATAAAGTTTCGCGTGACACTGCACGGCGCACGTCATCCTGAGACATCACCCAGTCTAGTAATCAGATTACTAGACTGAGTGATCAGATCATAAAGTCTCATTTGCCCAGTAATTTCACTAGCTACAATGCTCTTCAAACCGGAACACAGCAGTGCTTGCACACTACTGCTTGGCGGCAGAATAACTGGCAAAGCGGTGGTACCTACCTAGACGAACTTTGCAGAAAAGTCCTACCACCTAGTGAAGTCCTACCACCTAGTTTAGTTATTAGTGAATATAATGGACATTTTAAAAATCCACTATACATAAGCCCTCCATTATATTTAGTTCAACTACAACACAAAGTTTCATGACCTTATTTAAACTATTCATTGAATAATCGCGGTTTATTTGTACAGTTTGGAGGTAACTTTGTAATTTTTTTGTATCGAGAAAAGCTTATTAACTCATTTTTTCATTATACATACATGCATGCATATACATACTATATATGCATTAGCATTAGTCCTGGGCTTTACCATGTATTAATTTCAAAGTCATTGTTGCAATATTGTTAACAGGACACGTCATTTTAAGCATTTTGACATCGTATAGGCTCTTAAGAGTCTATGCTTTACTTACGTGCTGGTACTAATATTATATAAGTACTTCCTCATACTGTGCAGAGAAGGCGTCTTACGGCTGCTCTAGCGGATGCCCGAATAAATTTTCCTTTTCAATTTAAAGATTGAAAAGACAGATACGGATCCAGGTTCAAGTCCTTTTAATGATGTTTGTTTTGAGCTTTAAGTGTTTTCTTACTTAGATATTTTCCTTCCACTTTAGGTTTTTATAATTTATCGCAGACAATAAATAAAAAGGTCTTCCAGTAAAATACAAAAAGAAAACAAATAAGATTAAAAATATCAAGCATTGGTCTGCGAAATAATATTATATCATATGTGGTGCTTTTTCTGTTTGAAAACTGAATTATTTGTTATTTAGCTATTGTTATTCATTACCCAGAGTCACTCAATATTCGCAGAAATATTGGGTCTTATGACTTAGTACTTCTAATGTTCTGAGACTAATTCAATCAGATACCAGCATCGCCTTTCTACCATCGCACCTCTCGCCATGGAAACAAAGCTCATTCACATAACTATTGAGTCGTGAAAATGACACCTTACCATCAAAGCCCCATTGGAAAGATTTGTTGTCTCATACCGATAATTATTTTGAATTCTATGTATACTCTGACAGTTCCCCTCTTCACCTCCTGAATCCGCACCTGGCGCACATAGGATACTTTATGATAATATCCTATCTACGGCATCCTACAAGTAGTATGAAATAATAATATCCACTTGGGGCACCACCTCTCACGTTTACGTTCCGGTTTACGTTATACGTTTCCCGGGGTACACTTACCGTATTTTAAACAACACGTAATGGAGTTTATGGAAGGTTATTGAACTGGTCAAATATGGTAAGTATGCATGTTTATTACATATTTATTATGATGGGTTTGGGATCTGCTTGTGGAAGTAGAGATGCGCCGATAATGGCTTCATTTTGCAAATGGAATATTAGAATATGGAATAGTAAATTGCACTCGTTCAAATGTTTTATAGCGGAAATAAGTCTACGTTTGATCCATAGAGAAAAAATTGCAAATTCTGCGGTTTGACTACCAAATTGACCGATAGTTATACTATATCTTCGTTTTTTACTAATGTATGTATTCTCACTTATATTTACTTTTATACTAATTGTACAAATTTACTTTTGTACTAGTTGTAGTGTACAATATAATAAATAATGTAACATTTCTACGTAGAATAGTACACTCGCTCCGCCACCCTCTGGGCGTAGGCTGAAAACCATGATGTTTTTTTTTACATTCAGCAACATGCTGAGCCGAACGCCCATTCAACACTGACTGACTGACATCATATCAGTAAAGCAATGTGTGTAACCAGTGTTGAATAAATGATTTCTATTCTATTCTATAAAAAATAAGTAATAGTAAAATCTGATAGCAAGAACCTTATTTTGAATTATGTGATGTAGCTTTAATTTATTAATTTTAAAAGTTTAATTTAACCTATTTTTGCGTTGTACTTAGTCGAGATTTTAGAGGGCGATTTAGTAGTACCTAGTAGTCACTAGACTACTACTACCACCTACTAGAATCGTGTCTTACTAGAACCCTAATTTCAGTAGTAGATAGTAATAGTAATGTATAGCGAACAACCTTTTTGGTCGTGTAGATTTAATGCTACGTTCAACGTTTACAAGTCCATTAAACAAGCCTAAGGACATTAATTTTAACTAAACTCATAAACCCAAAAATCCTTTCTGGCCTCAGGCCACAAGGGTTTCACATTAGTAGTCGCCGAGTATCCAAGATCCGATAGGGTCACCATAATATAGGTATATAGAGGTTCTAAATAAATTCAACTGATTTAAAAAAAAAAGGATGAGGGTCTCAACTTACTAATTTAAACTTATTCAAATAACAATTCTTTTTGGGAGCTTTGGCGGGAACGCGGAAAAGTTCACGTGCTGCATTGTATTATTTTTCTAAACTTTTGCTTTTTCCAGTGTTAATGTTTAAAATTTTTGGTGGCGTTTTACGCATTAAGTGCTGAATTACGAGCATTAGCAAGTGATACAATGTGAAATCATAGAATTATAAAAAAAGCAGGAATGAATCTTGATTGACATCGAACTGACGTACAGCAATGGCGGCTGCATAAATATGTGTGACTGATTAAAGGATTGCCATGTGAAGAAAATTACCCGAATCCGACAAAAAAAAATCTGTTGTTGGTGTGACTTTTCGTATGACCAAAAAGCTACGTGAGCTTATAACAGAGTAATCAAAATTGAATGGCTTATTTTTTTTTTACTTCCGATAGGTTAGCGTTTGACTACATCTCACCTGATGGTAAGTGATGATGAGGTCGAAGGTGGAGCACGCCTACCTAGAATTAACCTATTTACTTTTGATTTGAAGACACCTTAGTTTGAAGTAGATGGAAATACCGGCGCCGGGAGTGAGTTCTATTCCCTAGCCGCACGCACAATAAAGGAATCTGCAATCTCCCCTCCCCCACACTTGCCCCACCTCCCCCCTCACTTAGTCTGCGTTCCCCCGCATTTGCCCTACCTCCCCCGCACTTGCCCCCCCTCCCCCGCATTTGCCCTACCTCCCCCGCACTTGCCCCCCCTCCCCCACACTTGCCCCCCCTCCCCCACACTTGCCCCCACCTCCCCCTCACTTTCCCCGCCACCCCCTGCACTTGCCACCACCTCCCCCCTTACTTAGTCTGCCCTGCCTCCCCCGCACTTGCCCCCTTCCCCCCAAGAACCATGTATAGATTACATTTGGACAGTAATGAAGGGGTTGGCGATCTATGTAGCAATGTACGGCGAATGAAGTGGGAGCAATAGCTTCCCAGTCTCCACCGGGTGGCAACTGGGAATTTTATTCCCAGTTGCTACCCGGGGACGAAGCATGTGGGGGCAGCTGGGAATATACCCTGTACGCTATAGCGAAGAGAGAAGGGAGAGCGAAAAAGAGAGGGAAAAAGAATGAATGTATGACGGTGAAGAGAGGCGCACCTGCCTCCCGTCATCCTTTTCCCCTCCCAGTTCTTTCTTCCTTTGGACAGGGTTAGGGCGTAAAACTAACTAACCAGGTCGGGTCAGCCAGTCAGTTAATAAAACTGTTTATTTGGCACAAAGATTTATAGCCAGGGTGTTCCTTAAAATGTTTTATGAACACATAAATCGTATTTTTCTACGTTACTTTACTTTTTCTACATTATAGAAAACCTGCACAAATATGCACGATTAGTAGGTCCATTACCGGTACAATATTTATTAACCTGCAAAGACCAGCACATGCATATGCATAATGTAAATATGCATTTGCATATAGTCAGATCTCTAATTATGATCAATATAGGTGAATAAGTTGTATTCGAACATAATTTGGCCATTCTCCCACACTTCCGGGTAATTTGCAAGTTTGATTGTTGGTAACACTAGCTGGTTTTGTGTATTGATTGCATCTCAATAGTTTAATCGAAAAAGCAAGAAATTAGCGAAATATTAACTAGCTTACTTGTGAAAAGTGATCCCCTGACTTTTTTTTATCAAACCACTATGATTCCTACAACTTTTTACAACGTAAGACGGCATTTTATAATATTTTTTTCTATGCGCCTTGGGCGAGGTTCGGAGCAGTAATGGCAGGCGATAGACTTCCTATGATGTGAGTGTGTGCGTGTCCGTTCGTACTTATTAGCGTTCCGACTTCCTATGGGTACCTCGGTTCAATAAAACTACTAAGTTTATGACCCGCGCGCACACTCGTTAACACTCGACTAACACCTTTGCTTGAGAACTGGGGTATGCTGAAAACCAGCTCTGTGTAGAACTTTTCCACGCAGCACAGTCCTGAGCTTACTTCTGTTGCCAACTAATTTAAGAATTTATATTATTTTTAAGAATTTTAGATCGCTATTTTTCTTATGGTTTGAGATCGTTGACCATCTACTACGGTAACATAAATGCCTAATCTCGTTTCTTATCCATTTTCTTTACACGAATCACCATACAAACTTGTCGTTCGCCTGATGTTAAGCGTCACGGCTGTCAATACCAGATTGCAATGGTACTCGGAGTGCATGTTACGATATAGACTTTCACCAAAATACTTATTAAACTTAACACGTTTAAGGAGCATCAAAATGGTGTCACCCTACGCCAAGGTCGTTAATCGTGTTTAGTCCGTGATGCATGTGTCGTGTCGCTGACCGCAGACACGCCTGAGGTGTTTGAGGAACGGGAACTAATCTGTATCATATCACATTGAGAAGACTTTGTTGGACGACACCAACATAAACAATGCGATGATTTTAAGGAGAATAATTTTATAATTAGTCTAGTGGTAACCTCTTCAAGTCAAGAGTGAACAGCCCCCGTACTGTGTAACTCAATCGTAATCGATGAGTGGGCTTCATTTGGTCATTTCCGGTTGTGTAAAATCCTCGGTAATATGGTCCCTTAGGTGGAGAACTAAAATGATATGCCTATAAACAATAATAAAAAATGGGAGCCCGCGGTTTCGCCCATTTCTTCATGCATCCCATTTGGCATTGAGATTTTACTAAATTTTCTCTTCAACTTTATATCAAAAAATTACATTGGTCTTTGTTGAAACGTAGGTATGCTCTCTTATCTAAACAGCCACTGAGATCAGTTTTCTACACTTCACTCTTTTTGTTATGATGCCGGGTTACCGCACATGCTACATCTATGAAATACACGCTATCAATCCAGTAAGCCCCACTGCAAGTTTACAGTAAGTACTTATAATAATTATCTATTTATACTATGATACCGTAGAATAATGTAACCTATAGAATTTTGTATGTTTTTGAATTTATATGTAGGTAATCCACTACTCGATAAAACTCGTTGAGATTTTCATTAACTGTAAGCAGCAATACACATCGTTATAACTCATTGTTCCTAGCATTTTTCCTCCTCACACGAACTCGATCTCAAAGTAATTATTCAAACGCATCTGTTCGTTCACACTGAAGGGAGATTTTTTGCGTCCTTTTATGCTATTTACAGTAAAGTCTATATAAAGGCGCTATTATAAGCCGCACATACCCGTCATTGATTCAGTGAAATTTCACTTACAGAATTTGATGCCGCGTAGTCTCGGAGCGTTAAAAGCTCGAGGCGTATGAAAGCGTGAAGGACTAACAACACAAAAACTTGGCTCTTGTCTCGTATTGTTTCTACTGTTAGCATATTAGAAACTGACCCTCCATTCAGTTTTTTTTTCATTGGTCCTGTTAAATACTAACTCTTAGGATCAATTTTCACAATTTATCTACCTTAAGTATTGTAATCATACATGTGTTGGGTTACAGTCAATATTTTATTATACTAGAAATGTCCATTGAGGGTTTTTAGACGTTTCTCCGCGCTTCGTTTGTAACTTTTCTTACATATTTTCTCCTCTAGTGTACTGTTTCCTCTACGGTTTCTATGAACACCTTTCACGAATGGGCGGAGACGTGGATTTTATAGGGATTTTCCGTAATACTGATAAAGGCGTCTTTGAATATTAACGAGCATTGTTTTTGTGAAAATCCAAGATTATTAACGTGAAATATTATGCAGTGGAAAGTAGAATTAGGATTTCATAAGTATGAGGAAAAAACAAGTTACTTATGTGAACCATTTCAAATCGCCATTTATCTCTTTTAAGTCTCAGTGTATTTTTCCTTGTATATAGATACTTAGATAGGATAGGCTTGTGTGCCTTGGTTATAAAACATTATAGTTAAATATGTCATCATCATCATAAACAGTCTGAAGACGTCCACTGCTGAACATAGGTTTCCCCCTCAGAGGGTCACTTGGAGCGGCTGCTCGCCTCCTACATCCATCGGCTCCCCGCGGTTTTCACCAGATCATCAGTCCACCTAGTGAGGGCCAGCCTACCCTGCGTCTTCCAGTTCATGATCGCCACTCGAGAACCTTTCTTTCCGATCCGCCCCCTAATTACCTAACTCGCAACAGGTTTGCGACAGGCGTAAATCTCGCGGTGATTGCTGTCATACATCATTAGTGGTGTCGAGAATGTATGCTTCGCTACTGCTGTCGCATTGCTACTTCTGTCGCATTGCTGTTGCAAATTTTACGTAATTACCCCGCGTTTGTCAGTTCTACGAGCGATGTAGCCTGCCCATTGCCATTTCAACTAGCTCATTCTAAGAGCTATACCGATCACTTTAGTTCTCCTGCAGATCTCCTCATTACGGATCTTATCTCGCAGGGAAACACCGAGCATAGCTCAGTTAAATATGAACATTGGTTTAAAGCAATACGACAATATAATTGAGCCGAAACCCCAAATGCATATATTAATCAGAGCGTTTATAATGAAACCACTGTAGACCTATTCCGGAATTGGCTTCCCTCATTCCCCATCCAACAAATAAGCTGAGACGTAGACAAAATGTTATTGTTATAGTTATTACCGTTGTCTTATAAGTAGCTGCCAACACTTTACTCAGTCGGTTACGAGGGTAACTATCCAATATTTTTCGGAACGAAATACATGGTGTTTTTGTGCGGATTATAGGATAACACCAAGTAAAGACAAGTCAAGGTCAAGATGAAAAAACAAAACTTGGCTTTGTGAGAATAAATATTCTTTGACTTGGCAGAGCTTCTTATTTGATTTTTGTATGGGGCTTTTAGTAAGGGCTTTTGTAAGTATGCCACCCTCTCAGTTGCTAGTTTTCTCTATTTTTGAAGAAGTCACAAATTGGTAAATAGCTTATTGAGTAGTTAAGACAAAAAATTAAAATAAAAATAAAACTTGCTCTGTGGGTTGAGGTTGGTAGAGAATGTAAAATAAATAAATTTCACATTTTGTGCCCAAACAAAATACATATAGAGCTGGTTCAAAACTAGTGTATGCCTGTACAAGAAAACATTTACTCCTGTTTGATGGAATAAAGATGAAAAATTCAAAAGCGTAAGACTGTCGTACGAATTACATTCAGTCGGTATATAATAGTAGTTACAGTCACTGTCTGCACATCTGATAGAGTTTCTGTCAAATATGCAGTCTAATTTAATAACATCACTAGAAAAACATCACAAACAAATAATTTAGGTGTACTGAATCACTAACCACTGAAACTCATCCCTTCATAACCCTCGCTCATTATATTTGATATCGCATCTGCAATCTGCAGTCGTTTGCAACACATTTTTGGCGCAGATTCTGATGGCACCATTACGCAGGGCAATGGATGCGATCGGCGTACATTGCGGCCGTCGTTCGATTTAATTTAGCGCAGCCGGCGGCACCCTACGCGGTTAATTTGGAAATAATTATTGTACTGACCTCCCCTATCGGCAAAAAGATAAGTAAGAACGCTTGTACTAACATTAGCACGATAATGTTTGTGCGAGTATCAGATATGGGATAAAAACAGTCTGAAAATAAAGGCAAACAAATTCCACGCGTAAAGTTTTTTGGTTTAGTATGTTGGTACACTTAAATCAAATATACTATGGACTATAAATACACAGTCTCTATGAAAATCAAGCCTCAAAGGTGTCCCCGGGCCAATGCTTACTTACACAGATATAATTATACCGCTCCACTCTCCAGCTGATATATAAAATACTCCACAAGCGGTTGTTTAATTTTAATAATGAACCATAGCATCTTGTAATAGCGTTGTAAAACAATAATATGTCAGTTACATCACTTTCATTAGGAGCAGTTGCACGCGACTGAGAGCAAAAACAAGGCATATGCCTTGTTTAAACGGTGTCGTTTTTGTGGCAGTGATTGTGGATCTACCCTATATTTCATCGCAGTTGGTACAGCATTTCTTTTTCTCGCACTCTATTATAATTGTGTCTGCCTCTTTTTATCTTTTACTGATTCCAACCTGGTTCAACAATATTTTCATTTATTATTTATTTTACAGTTAAGTTCATTTTATTATACCCATACATCGCAGTGAATAGATTGAATAAAGTAAAGTACTTACGTGAATGAAGTGAATAAAGATATTCAATGGAACGAAGAGTGAAAGAATTTAAAGGGACGTATTTTCTAATCTGTTTGAAGAACTACGTGTATTAAATAAATAAAACAAGCGAAAAGAATAGTACCTAATGTTACAAATCAACATCATCAGTCGGAAGACGTACTGCTGAACATGGGCCTTCCTTCTAGAGCGCCACTTGATTGGCTACTTGGTTTCACCATTTGACTTAAGGCTGACCTCACATTGGGCGGTAGCTATCCTTGAGCGACTTCGCGCGATATCGCATATCGCGCCGACTCACACCGCATGATGGTAAAATGTCGCGGTGATCACACGGGCGTTATCATCGGTACGTCGCTCGAGGATCGCTACCGCCCAATGTGGGGGCAGCCTAAAGTGGGAAGCGTGCCTACGATACGTCTTCCGGTTCGTAGTCGTCACTCTTCTCCATTGGTTGTCGATTTTGCGAGCGATGTGACTTGCCCATTGCCATTTCATACACTGCCGATCACCTCCAAGCACATGTTACTTTTCAGCACAAAAAAATCAATCCACGGTATTTGGTAACCAATGTAAACCGTTCAGTTTATAGTTTACAGTTCAGTGTCAGTCTACAAACACAAACCGTAACTATTGATTCACCGCAGGGCATTGCGTATAAACAATGACAGCGTTGGATAGCGCACTGGACCAGCGAATAAACTCTATTTTTATCTTATGTTATGTTCTTACACACACTGACACTACTCACACTACACACTGACACACTCACTACACTGACTCTATACTTTTTTATTATTGAGCACTTTTTTGCACTATACTATTATAGTACATGATACTATAATAGTATAGTGCAAAAAAAGTGCTATGTATAGTATAATACACTATATATAAGTGTATATATAGTGTATTATGTTAACTGTGGAAATACCTTCTATTCTTATATTATGTGCAATGCTTTGAGTCAAGGTTTAGGTAGTGTAATAAGTATAAGTGATTATAGGTACTTGGGCTAAATATTGGTATGAATATCAACCGCTACGTATGAAAAACGAAGGGCACATTGTAAGGAGGTACCTACTGACTTACTACATTATAATTACCACTTCTTCTTCTTTCATTTAAGAGCTAAACTCTTGTCTGTGAAAATTCCTCCATTCTTCTTGATTCTCAGCGAGCCTTTTCAGCTCTTGGTACGACATGACATTAGCCTTTTCTTTCATTCGAATTCATAAAAACCATCATGGAAGGGAAAGTAGAAGGAAAGAGAGGAAGAGGAAGACCGAGAAGAACATTCGTGGATCAACTGAAAGAAAAGGCTAATTACCACTATTACCATAATATTAATAAAATTATATTAATAATTACCGCTTTCCCCTGGTTGGGGAAAATATACAATTAAGTAGTTTTATAAGTTTTTTGACGTTTTAGTGATTGGTAACGCAAACAGATGTACTATGAGAAAACAGACGAAACTATGCAATGCGTTTTCTAATACTGTCTTTATAAGTACAGTGCTTGGTAAAAGCCATGCAATGTGCCTTGCACCTGATGAAGTAGCTATATTTACAGCGCGTACTGCCACGTTGCTATGTTTATACCGAAGGTAGTGATACGGCGAGATTGACTCGGCGGGCATTGTTTGTGAAGTTCGCTCGCAATCACTCAAAGTACTGCCGTTTGACTAGAGATGAGGTACTTTTTTGTCGATGAAGTTGAAGCGTGTCGATGGTTTTACTGCACTCTAGGCACTTTTGTACTTTTTAGTAAAGGACGAAAGGACCAGACATATTAAATGTTAGTCATTTATGAATGTTGTCGGGTAATTTAGATGTATTTATTCGAGGTACTTAATAAAACCTTTGCTTTGAAAAACACATAATAAGTACTGATTAACTTCACTAGAAATATGCGTTCTGGTTTTTCAAAGAACTTTACTCAAAAACCAATGACGTTTAAAAGTCAAACATTGCATAATATTGTTAAGAAAATAATTAAATTTATCAATCAAGTTGATTAATAAACGTGGTGGTAGATGCAGTCGAAATAATCGGCATAATTTGACGACTACATAAATAATAATGCAGTAGGTAGATAGATATGTGACATATTTGGAACTAGCTGACCCGCCGTTTCATCTATTAATCATCCTTTTCCCTTAGCTTTTCCTTCTTCTTGCTCTCTTCCTTTGGACTGCGATAAGGCGTAAAACTAATTAACCCGTGTTAAGCCGAAGCGGGTTGGCTAGTTATAAGTAAGTATAGATTGAAAACCTAAAACCCCATCTCTATATCCTGAAAATATGAAAGGAATAGAACGAGGGGTTGGTTTTAAGAACTAAAAGCACAGCGTATAGTTGTGCAGGCATACAACCACAAAAGGCCTGCGCAACAATGTCTAGACTTACAACGGAAAATATGGTATTGTACTTCTGTTTATTAAAAATTGTGAAAACGAGAATTCTCCGTTATATAGGTTTCCAGGACTTTTCATCTATATAAAATTAAATGAAGTAATGCGGGTAGTTGTGGATTTAATATTTTCGACTAACGCATTTTTTTAATAATACTCTAGTTAAAGTCTTGAAGGATCGCAAACAAACTCACGTTTGGATTACAATAAATGACGCTACTTTCAGGCCATTTGGGAAGAAATCTCTAAAAAAGTTTATAGAACCATTATTCTCACAAGATTATACTGCATTTTATAGCTGTACGACCTAGGTATATAGTTTATCAACAGCTAAATATAATAAAGTAATATCATCTTCATATATTGTAATTTAGAAAAGAAATTAAAATTATTAAATTACAACCCTAACACAATATCTAACCATGGACCGGCATCAAATAAAAATATTTTCTGAACATCTCTCCACCCGCGCCCTGTCGAAACCACTATCGCCCCTCGCAGCCCCACGTTAAATCACTGGGAAGCCTGAAAGTGAACTGGGGGGCCAGTATCCTATTTAATTGTATAAAATAATTTAGGACCCGTTAGCCCGTTATTAAGGCTTTTACACACTACAGTTTGCCCGTTCTATCCAGTGGCAAAAAAGAAACCATTTAGGATCTAACAGAGAATGATACGCACGACCGCCGTATCTTTGGACTCGGTGGCCTTCAAATAATTTCATTTAGATTCAAGGATCAGAAATACATTCGCATGCCTAAATATACCATAGACTCCTTTCTAAGTCTAAAATAAAAATATTAACATGCCAAACACGTTCAGAAATATTGACATCAGCGTCTGAAAATTCTGCGAACTCCTTTCATGGAAATCCGTTCAGCCCGTTCAGCCATTACAGAATTAGGTTTTTCAATTCAAGTACACTCACATATACATTTTTCCTTTTTCACATAAATGCACCGCAGAGTCTGCGGCGCAGACGAGGACAGGATGCCTGTGTCTAATAGCTCATTTGAACCCTAGACGATTTCTCGTCAATCCCAATTGAATTCGATTGTTCTAACGTTCGGCTCTTGAAAGTTTTGTGAGGAGTTTGACTGCAGCATTTTTCGTATCGGTAATTGAGATTAAATAAATTAACTTAAATTAACTTTATACTTTGTTTAATATTTAGGGTTTCCGTTTATTTAGTTAGGTGTAGATAGTTATTAAGTTAGTTTTAAAGTTATTTATTTTAAAATTGTAAATACTTTATACAGTCACTGGATAAACTATTCTAATAATAATGCTGTTTTGAGCTTTGTTACAAAGTATCACAAGCTGGCAAACAAAAATTAAAGATTTGTATGGAGTTTAGAGTTTGGACTACTATTACTGTAAGTATTTTGAAATGCTCATTTAAGAACATTTTCAACCTTTACGTCTTATTCTTACGTACAAACTTTTTAGCTGTTATTAACATAAAAAAATAGAAAATAAACTACGTAATTATCTTTTATATGACTATGAACCCTGTCTAACGTATAAAAATTGATTAACAAATTAACAATTCAAAGTTAGACCATTCGACGTTCCAAAGTTTTGAAATGTATTGTTACCGTGTATTATTCTTGTGTAATTTTTCCGAAGTAATATAATTCAAATTCTTTCAGAATGTTATACTGTGCTTGTGGGTGACATTCATAAATCATTGGAAAACCGAAAAAATCTCATTAAAGTAACACGTGTCGACGCCCGGTCGCTCGCCACATTTTAATTTATCATTCCCACACCTAGCCCTTAGTTCCATATCGAGGGACCTCTTGCGGTGTCTTCAGGGAAATTTTCAGTAAACTTGCGCTTTAAATATTTTAATAAACTCGTATTAAAGCCGTAAAAAACACTTTTCTCTCCCGTTTTTTACGCGACACCCCGAATTGACACCCTAGAACTTCAGTTTTGTGGTTGTACCCGTAGGTGGGGACGAGCTTTGTACAGAGGGTGTTTCATTATTCATAATGCTTTGTTGGGAAGTTCAGGCTTCTGTTTCGGGCACGTTTTGTTGTTTTTGACGGCTCAATTTTCATAGGAGTTGGGCATGTAAACGGTCAGGTTCATTTATATTACTTTACGTAGATTAAACTCATTTGTTAATACCGTCGGAGCTTGACTTGAAGAAGTTACACCTCTGTCCTAAATAAACAGCGCCTTGCCCTAAATAAACTAAAATGTTAACCAACTCATTTCCTCACTCGAATTGTTAGCTTTGAGTTGGTTTAAAATTTAATTAAGCTTTTCCTTTCCCAAACAATCAAAATCCTGCCGACTGACATGATTAATTATATAGCAGCTAGTTATTTGCTATATAGAGCACTTAAACATCTTTTTGAGATCCGTAACTTCTACACCTTTATTTCAAAACTTAAATAACATATAATAATAAGTATACTAAACTAAACTAGACCTAAAAACTTTAAAACTAAGATAATTATATCTTAAGATAGTAGTATAATACTAATATAATAAAGTAAGTAGTATAATACTAAAAATAACAATCTAAAGGAATCTTGAACTATCTATAGACCGGCAAAGGTCTATAGATAGTTCAAGCAATCCGTGGAATCTGGCAACGTTCCCATAATGCTGGCAGCGTTACCCCGCTGTATAGCGAGGCTGATCCTTTGACCAAAGTAGACGCCAGCATTATGGTCACGTGCCGACTCAACTAACTTATAACTTGTAACTTGTAACTTCTTATATCTATATTTTACCTTCCGGCAGATATTATTAAGAATTTCTTATAGTGTCGCCACTAATAAAATGGCTCGGTTAAATTACTGGTAAAACTTAATTCACCTCAATGCCTCGAAACGAAACACGATTACTTTATATAGGCCACGGTAGATCTATAGAGTTCTGCGTATGATACGTTTATGATAATCCAGCACTGGTTGCATAATGTAATGGTGCCTGGGACGACTGGGAGAGATTTTCGTATGGTAAACTCCACACATAACCGCATTTTTATGAGAGGTGCGAATGCAAAACTACGCAATTGGTGATTTATATGCTTTGGGGGAAACTTGCTTTCCATATTGGTAAATGATAAAGCTTAGTTATAAGATTTCAAGAAAGCATGATCACACAATCTTAAACTATTTACTATAGATAATGTATCTACTTTAATCTGGGTCCTGATTGGGCATGGATCATTTCACAAGGAGCATGTGAAAAATCATATGATTCTTTTCATAATTCACACCTGCTACTTTTTTCACATACTCTGCTAACGAATCACAGTGTGATATTCATACTTAATGGGTCGTGGCTTCGGATTTCTTAGTACGAAAGTAGCATAAGCGGTGAATCTCAAAACGTATTATAGGTATTTAGTTTATGCTTCAGTAAACAAACTGAGACCTGTAGAGTATAATAATAATCAATCTGTGGCTGTGATATAGCGGTGAACTTTGATCTTGTTCAACTGAAGAGAGCAGCGTTATATTTCTTTGTTATAATTTATAGCAGATCGCAACATCGCTAGGTTGCTCCTAAATCACTTCTCTGCTCTATTTCATAAAACACCGCCAATCACCAATGATCATAATTCAGTAGACAAATGAAAAATCACAGTTGAAATCACAGTGACAAAAATAAATCATATGATCAAACGACAATGATTTCAAAGTATCAATCATTTCCATGTCTATAGTCCTGATTGTATCAAGTTCCTATGCTTAGTTTAGGGCTAGATGGCACTGTGTAAAATGTCCATATAGTATTTATTGAAGTATAAAAAAATCTGCAAAAACAGACTATTGTTAAAAGAAAGCGTTTATAAACACCATGTAACGCTATTTTTTCGTAGGAATAATGAAACATTAAAGAGTATAGATACCTTTTCATTCACCCCAAGCGTACTGATAGCGTTCAGAAACACAAACTGATCTTGGTATTGTTAAATGATTTTTGCACTCACCAACAATAATTGAATGTAGATTGTAAATTTGTAGCCAATTTCTGTTGTACCCTTTCATTATCCCCTTGTCACTCTCAGGAAACAGAGAGCCGATGATTTGTGAAGATCGATAACAGACTCATCTTTTGCCAGCTGATTTATTGTGCTTTAGTGCATTATTGGCCGCGAATCTGATGTTATAGACGCAAATTTAGGCATTAATTGAGAATTACGCCGTTTGTATAGTGACTTACTGAGATCATACGGCTTAATGAAAGAAAGGCACTATCTATATATAAAAATATCAAACATTAGGTAGGTATATAATTAATAAAACTGTTTCATGGTTAACAGTGAAGATAGGTCTTCTACCGGTAGTGTGCTGGAGCACTTGGACTGTCTATAGGCCATCGCGGCTATTATACAGTCCATAAGTGTTCTTTGTAGTAGGTAGTGTAGCTAGTTTAGTTTAGTTATAATTATTGTAGTAGTTAGCTAGAGTAATAAAGGCAATTTGCCCGTTAAATAAAAAGATAGGTCTAGTTCCTCTAAAATAACCTCTTACAAGACTGTAAGTTTAATTTACCGCTGTAGGAGACTTTGCTGTGGCGTTGAAATGAAAATGGGCACTTGGGCAGGCGACATCCCTAAAACTGACAACATATAGGGAAGAAAGGTTGTCGACTGGCGACCACAAACGCGTAGGCTGATCCACTACTAGGTGGACCGATGATCTGGTTAAACCCACGGGGAGCCCATGGATGCAAGAGGCAAGCAGTCTGTCAAAGTAGCGCTCTATGGGGGAAGCCTATGTTCAGCAGTAGACGTCTTCAGTATGTTGATAAAAGGAGACTTCGCATAAATAAACACTGAACATTACTAAATTTTACAGTCCATTTTTTATTTATTGAATACTTTTCAGACCATTTTACGTCTTTACTTTACTGTCCATAAAAGAAAATTTAACAATACCCATCCCCAAAATTACTTTATTAGCGGAAAATTAAAACTTCCTTGATACCTCACTTGAGGGAAAGCTTCTTAAGAGCTCCGTACTTAATATCACAAAGGGTTCTCATGTCAAAGGGCCTTTCCAGTTGAGAGCAAGAGTCGAACTCAGGACCGGCGGGTGATTCGATTTACCGCCGGCCGAGCTCCGCCGCTGCGCCAATAATGCGATTTTGTATCGCTTACCAGTCTCGAAATACAACTAAACCAAAACACAGTTAATACACTCTTATATCAATAACATAAGGTACATTTTAGTCGTGCTTTGCTAAGATATAGCCAATATAAGTAGGTAGCCTCAGTTGAGCACAAAACTATCCGCTTTCATAAATGGCAGACACTTAGCTGAAGCAGTCTAGCAATTTTGTATATTTATGACATTTCAAAAGTGAAATGGCCCATCAAGCTGAAGCGTTCATGACACGCGTTTTGCATTCACTATATTTATACGAGGTTAAAATTATTCTAAGCAATAGGTAGGTAACTATTTTTCATGTTCAATGTTTCATTCCCGGTACACTCAGATTAATTTTAAAATAGTATAAATTCTAGAATGTTGATAATCCAATTACCAATGGTGATGACCCAAAATTATATAAGTAGTTCAAAGCAAAACTGATTCAACCAAGAGGTGATTTCCATAAAAAAAATATAATAATGACTCACCTGGTTATGCCCCTTTCTTCATAAAGTTCGGTGAGCATGTCCTCCAAATCGGAAGACAATGTGTTCAATAACTGGAAAAAGATATAGAGAATTAATTTTCTAGAGATAAGATCTACAATACTAAGCATTGATGGATATCATTATGACTTCATTTCAATAATACTAATGACTATTAATCTGGGATTATCATTTATTGTTGTATTGTATTGCATTGTATTGTTATTGTATTGTATTGCATTGTATTGCATGAGTGCCCTACGCTACTGCGAAGAACTGAGGTTCAAATCATCAAAGCGCGACATCACTGAGTTGCGAATCACTACGGTTCGAAATCACGCTACTTCGACAAAAGTTCGACACCACTCTAGTGCGATATCACGCTACTTCGACACCGTCCGTCACTAAGTCTACGGCTGGTGCATTGTATTGCGTTTTACTGCATTGTGTTGCACTGTATTGCATTGTATTGCAGTGTATTGCATTTTATTGCATTGTAGTGCATTTTTATTGTATTGTATTGCATTGTATTGCATTATCTCAGTTGACGATAAATGATGATGCGGTCTACGATGGAACAGCTTACCTACAGCCTATATTCTCACGTGACATGAACTTGGCTCGGTACACTTGCGGTGTATTATGTTATGAGGGCATCTACTTGTTTGTATAATAATCTAGCTAGGGTCTCAAATCGCATAAAACAGTGATATTAAAACAAAACGCCTTTCTCTGATTGGTGCGTGTCCAATCAAACTGAAAATTTCATGGTAATTCAAGATAATCCTCCGATAGAGACATCGACTTGTTCGATTTTCTATCCGCGCCCCTCGGCACATATTGGAAACGTTGTTCAGGAAATGAGTTAAGCCTCGTTCACCGCAGCCGCTAGGTTTAGGTATTTGCTTTATTACGTGACACACGGGCTATGAAAACATCGACCGAAATAAAAACAACTGTGTTAGGATATCGTTTCAATCCGTATAACCGTTTGTTTTTTTATTTATGTGGTTTTCATGGCAAAACATCTAGACTGAATTTGATAAAACTTTGCACACAAGTTAGGATACTTTAGTCCGGAAAATTAAGAGTGCCGCGGGAAATCTGGTGATTTCCGGATGGAACCGCAAAGCACCATAGTTTTCCATAATATGGTAGTTAGTTTTTAGGGTTCCCTACCCAAAGGGTAAAACGGACCATATTACTGAGTCTCCGCTGTCTGTCCGTCTGTCACCAGGCTGTTATCTCATGAACCGTGATAGTTACACAGTTGAAATTTTCACAGATGATGTATTGCTGTTGCCGCTATAACAACAAATACTAAATAACAGAATAAAATAAATATTTAAGGGGGCTCCCACTTTTTGCTCGTTTTTATAGATAATGGTACGGAATCCTACGTGCGCGATTCCGACTCGCACTTCAGCTTTTGAATCCTTGAATCAAAAATTGTAAGCCCCCAAAGGATAAATTATTTGGTGTTAAACACATAATGTGCGTATGAAAAAACTATTAGATACAGTAAAAATGAACTGCAAGTTTAATTTTATCAAGTTAACTCCAACATGTTCACCGTACTACCATGCCATACATCTCAAACCGCGCACCTATTTGCTTAGTTCGCAGACGGGGTGGCGTTGGAAAAAAAAGTTTTTCAAATAAAAATCTTTTCGCAAGCCTGCGTCCATCCACCCGGAACACCCCACGTGTTTCGCTGACTGCGCGTTTGTTGAGAACGTTTTTTAGAAACACCCTGTTTATGTGTAAAGGTCGATTGGCGGTGACATAGCACGCAATTTGTTGGGTGAATGTTAAGAACTCAAAGAAAGTTAAAACTTTTTGAAACTAGGGTGGGCTAGGTAACCAGTTACCAAACTTGGTATTCTAATGGGAAAAGTTCCTACTTCATAACCAGGTAATCTAACAAGTATTGTCTTCCCACTAGATAAACAGTTATCAAACTCGGTATTCTAACGGGAATAAACGGGGTTTTTACCTAACACATATATTTATAATATATAATATACCACATTTTATTTAGTTACCGTGTACCTAAAGCACAAAAAAAATCTGAAATATAAATAATAGTATTCTCACCGTTGCCTTTGTGCTTGAGTAATGTTAGCTACAGCTAAATGCCATATTGATGGTACCTATGCCTAAACCTACGACACGACAAGATTATTTTTTAGTGTAGGTTAAGCACGTCATTAAAATAGCGCACTATTAAAAGCTATAGCTTGGTTTTGTGACCTGTGACACGTAATTATAATTTTATATTATTGTGAATAAAAATATGTTTACGTTATGTTATGTTTTGATCCGTAGTTAAGGTGATCACAATCACATCACATCACATCACAATCATAATCACAATCACAATATATATATATATATATTACATATAATATTATAAAGGCGAAAGTTTGTGCGTATGTGTGTATGTTTGTTACTTCTTCACGCTCAAACGGCTGGACGGATTTGGATGAAATTTGGTATGGTGGTAGCTTATACCCTGGATTAAAATATAGATAAATATACTTTTTATCCCAAAAACGGGAACGGTTCCTGTAGGAACGCGGGTGGAACCGCGGGGCGCTGCTAGTCAAATAATAATTGTCATAAATTCTAACAAATTCAAACCAGTGGTCATTTGTTAGAATTTTTGACCAATGGTTTACTTTAACTATGGATCATAAACCCACTCTAACCTTAAGCTATTTAAATTGTTTAAGTATAGTTAGCAGTTAAGGTGAAACCTTTCACTCAGCGCGGCAAATTTAAATTTTCTTGCGTTTTTTGCCATAATAATAGCGCAATTACTCAACACGACAACTAACTTTTCGCAAATAAATAGAATATATCAACAAATTACAATTAAAAATATTACGTAGATATCATTGATCTAGCGACAAATGGCAATAGATTGAAAAGCCAAGACGAAATTTGTTTATTGCCATTTGCTGCTAAACCAATGATATCTAGGTGATACTTTGAATATTAATCTGTTGATACATTCTATTTATTTACGTTAAATTAGTTTTCATGTAATCACGTTAAGTAGTTAAGCTATGATTGGCTAAACACGCAAGAAAAAGAAAGAAAAAGAAGAAAATAAATTTGCCGCCCTGAGTGAAACGTTCCCTCTTAAATATTACGTAGATAAACTCCACTTCAAAAAGAAATAACACACTTATAAGTACCAAATTAATTTACTAAATATTTATTGAATTTCACGTGTAAGTTATGTAGTTTTCACTAAATATGTATATAGGGGTAGTTACAATTTGATACAATTGTGTTTGGTTTGGTTTTCAGCCTATTCATTTTTTTGCTCTTAATTTATTTATAACTTGTTGTTTTAAGCAATATTTTTGCCTTACCTAAGGCTTTTGATAAAAATGCCTAACAAAAGATGACTACTGGCAGACTAACGTTTATAAAGCAATCACAGCTCTCTCAACCATGTTTATAAACACCACTGCACATTACAAATAGATGAAAGAAATATCTATCATCGTTCCCCCAATACTCGGTACCTACTCGGTAGTAGGTACCCCACACTTTTGAGTAGTTCTGCTTTGAACTGAAGGGTTTATATTTACAAGACGTACAGAAAGAGCATTTTTCCACGTTCCTAATAAACATCCATTGCAGTGAAGTTGTTACCTCAAAGGTTAATGAACTTTATTATTAATGTATCACCATGCTTGCCTTTTTAATCAATCGGATCCCTGCGGATCAGATCATTAGTCCACCGAGTGGGGGGGAGCGTCCTACGCTGCATCTTCCGATTCCTGATCGTCACTCAAGAACCTTTCTTCCCCATCGATTGTCAGTTCTACGAGCATTGTGGCCTGCCCATTGCCTTTTCACGTTGCTAATTCTGAGCTATATTGGTCACTTTAGTTCTCCTCCGGATCTCCTCGTTTCGGATCTTATCACGCAGGCAAACACCGAGCATAGCTCTCTCCGTAGCTCGCTGGGCGACTTTGATCTGCAGTTGATGATGCAGTATATGCGGCCATGCAAGCATCTAAATTATAAGTTGATAGCATAATAATTGCCTACTTATGCTATCAACTTGTATCCGTCTGTTTGTATGTAATTGCCTAATAGTAACATACAGAACAGACAGGTGTCTCATCATACAGGTTTTTTTTATTGTTTTAACCCGGAACCCTTCAACCCTTCATACCAAAGATTACAAAGCCCGTTGATAGCTCGTGAACATAATTTCTCGTACAAACACGACTCACCTGCGCGGGCAGGGGGTGAGGTAACAAAACGAGACAAAGTCACACGAAATCACACAGAACAGAGCAAGATGGAACAAAAGACATCAATGGGTTCCCGTGATTTATTAGAAATTCATAGTATTTATTAGAAATTAGTGGTTGAAATACACCACCAATTTTCGTATGAAGGGAAGTTGTATCATTGGTCAACTGGATTTATAGTCAATGCAATGATTCAAATATAGGAGTAATGCCTTCAATATTTCAATAGCAAGAAAAAATAATTTGCGTAGACTGCTCACATATAATATTACTATGCCTTTTTGCTGGTTGCAATCGCTAATTGGACAATTAGTCGCAATTTCGATTTACATAATCACCTGCCTACATTGGCACTAATAGGTATTTGCGGTGCGGTAATTGTCTCATTTTTCATAAATATACACGGTTTTAAACTTTAATGTATAGGTACCTACCTAATTAGGTACAACGAATCAATGTTTTTTTTGTCAAAAAAAACAAATCTTACGTATTTAACATACTTTCTTGTATGTTCAGTAGAGGTACTTACACTTTGCAGTATAGGTATTTTTATATTTGGTTAAGTACACATTGTGTACTTCATTAGTGAAGTTAATAAGTACAATTAAAATTATAAACTACCTACATATCTACGTTGCAGTTGATTTTAAAATAACTTTCCGATAAATTAGAGGTCGAACATAAAACGTGATATTTTAATGTTTTTGATAAATCTGTTAAGAATTTACTAAATATATATATAGCTGGTAAACCTGCTGGCCCTTAAACTTCAGAACTAATAAGTAAATGTCAAAGGCTACATAGACTAGAATCAAGAATTCAAGACTATAAAGCTAAGTCAACTATTGAAAAATTACTTATTGTCTTCATTGAAATGTAGGTACGTAGGTACCGAAACCTATACTTGGAATAGCCGGAAGTTCAATGACCTTTACATGTACACAATTCGTTGCTTAGCAACGCGAAACAATAACAATGCTGACTTCGACTTCCTTTGAATTTTATTTCAACCACGTGAGGTTAACGGTTTTCTACTTTTGGGCCTTTTCGTGGAAATCTGGGTCAAGAGGGAAATCATTAGGGCGATAGGCGCTATTGATTTCGGGTTCATCGATTTTGGATGCTTTTTATTGCGTACTAGCTGACCCGGCAGACTTCGTACTGCCTTTATATGGGAAAAAGAAAAGGGCTGTTTTTAGGGTTTTCCCGGTAATTATTCGAATTTTTTTCACCTTTTAAACCTTCCCTAGACCTCCACGAATATTTCAAGACCAAGATAAGATAAATCCGTTCAGCCGTTCTCGAGTTTTAGCGAGACTAACGAACAGCAATTGATTTTGATATAATTATAGAGATAAACCTACAAGTTGAAGATAAGAATATCTAGTGTATACTGCGTTTAGACCTTTGACTTCATCATCATCATCATTAACAGCCTGAAGACGTCCACTGCTGAACATAGGCCTCCCCCAGAGCACGCCACCTTGAGCGGCTGCTCGCCTCCTGCATCCATCGGCTCCCCGCGGCTTTCACCAGGTCGTCGGTCCACCGAGTGGGGGGCCGGCCTACGCTGCGTCTTCCGGTTCGTGGTCACCACTCGAGAACCTTTCTTCCCCATCGGTTGTCAGACCTTTGACTTAGGTAAGTGGAATATAGACAAAGGCTAAAACTAATTATGTCTCAAAAATAAGTAGATTAAACGGGTTAGTATTAGAACAGGTAGTATAATAAACAATCAACATTTATTGTGCTAAAATGATAACAAACCCCACTTTGTAGGTGGACCAACGATCTGGTGAAAATCGCGGGGAGCCGATGTATGCAGGAGGCGCTCTCTGGGGGGGCCTATGTTCAGCAGTGGACGTCTTCAGGCTAGGCTAGTTCAATGGACATTTTTGTATTAATTTTTTTCTTCTGCGAGGTCATAAACCGGCGCGTTAAGTGGCGTCAGTGAAGCATCAAAATCGGCTTTAGGTACCCATAGCTGCCCGTGTTCGCAGACGGCCACACCACGATCGCCGCGGGCAGCGATGAGTACCGAATAGTTTTGCGTCGCTGACGTTGCCGCTTTGCAGACGCGCCTGTGGGTCCGAAGCTTTATGCTCTGAATTTATTCGTTTTTTTTGTAACTAAATAGGACCGCAATCTCACCTGATGGAAAGTGACGACGCCGTCTACGATGGTACATGCTTGCCTAGAAGATACCTAGTCACTCGCGACTTGAAGAGCTCCAGATTGTACTTATCGGGAAACAAAGACGCTGGTAAAGTGTTCCATTCCTTCGCTGCTCGGATTATAAAATTGTAGTTGACAAAAATAGACTAAGCATTTGCATTTCGACTATAAATAGGTAATGTTATGTAGTACACTACGGCCAATATACAGTCCAAATGATTTTGCAGTAGATTTGCAGTTATACCTATAGGTATGTATGCTGGTTCATATATTTATATGATAGCGTTTAGCAGTAGTATTGTGAATGTAGCAAGTGTGTAGAAAAAACTGATTGTAATTAAATGAATGATGATATTAGCTCATCAATTTTGCTTTAGTCTATTTATATAAACAGTAGTTTTTAAAGTTAAACAACTTATTCAAGTTGTAATTAATAATTAAATTACTTAGTCAATCACCTTTTTGTAGCTTAAGTCTAAGACACTATAAAAAATAATAAGTTTTTGTAGCTTAGGTCTAAGACACTATAAAAATAAGAAGTTTTTGTAGCTTAGGTCTAAGACACTATAAGAAAAATAAGAAGTTTTTGTAGCTTAGGTCTAAGACACTATAAAAAATAAAAAGTTTTTATAGCTTAAGTCTAAGACACTATAAAAAATAAAAAGTTTTTGTAGCTTAGGTCTAAGACACTATAAAAAATAAAAAGTTTTTATAGCTTAAGTCAAAGACACTATAAAAAATAAAAAGTTTTTGTAGTTTAGGTCTAAGACACTGTAAAAAATAAAAAGATTTTATTGCTTAAGTCTAAGACACTATAAACAATAAGAAGTTTTTGTAGCTTAGGTCTAAGACACTATAAGAAAAATAAGAAGTTTTAGTAGCTTAATAAAATAAAATAAAAAATAGGAGTCTATAAAAATATTATACGCTCTAAATGTTTATACACTTTTTATTTTAAGACTCTTGAAGACTCGTAACTTATTCAAATTACCAAGTTACTATCAACAAAGCGGACTCTATTTACCGGATCTTTTTTATGCACTAATAAAACGCAGCTGAGTCGAGGGTTGTTAAAATCGTGAGGCTAACGAGCTGCCCCTAATTGTTTGGAAGAGCTGTAGCTTGGGGACCGACGTAACAGTTATTTCTTTTTCTTTTTGCAAGTTTAATGGTATGAGATGATATTTCATACGATAGTAGATACTTGTTAGAATTTGAGATAAATCGTAGACTTTTAAAGCAAATTGAATTGTTAGGATATGAAAAGCTGGAAAAACTTGGAAGAGGCCAGCATTGGACTAACACAGATTGATTTGAAACCGCATCAAGCATTTTCAATCATGTACCTATTAGATATTAGTCAATGAGCAAAAGCTTCAAAGTAATGACCTCGCGAAATAGCCAAATCCTAGCAATGTGTTATTAAGTACAGTAAACTCTTAAATATTTCCATTAAGTATACAGTAAACTCTTAAATATTTCCATGAAGTACAGTAAACTCTTAAATATTTCCATTAAGTACAGTAAACTCTTAAATATTTCCATTAAGTACAGTAAACTCTTAGATATTTCCTGGTTTTCAATACCTTAGACGAATTAACGGGCAATAGTTTCAAGCCCAGAAATATAGTATTTACAATTTCTGCTATAGCAATGTGAAATTTTAACTATTTTGTCTTCAAATTAAGTGGATACTGCAAAATGCAAATCCTTACATTAAAACTGTCCCGAGAGAGCTGGTTCAACACCCCGCTTTAGAATTTATGAATAATGCGCTTTCTTACGGTGACGATAATATGACACTTCCCCCTATATTCATTTTGGAAATCATTTTCCGGAATGAATATTCCCAGGGTGCGTTCCGTAGCAGAGAGGCTACGCTGCTACGAGCTAATGCATAGGCATATAAGTACATTAATTTGCTAAACTGCCAACTCGCAAATTAAATATAGGTAATTGAATATCCATTAAAGTTATTAAGCTATGTCATATCAGCATTACAATTTCCTTCATGAAAAAGCGCTTATAATACAAATGCCATATTGAGACAAAAAAGCTCTATGGTGTAAAAATAGATAAATATAGTAAGGGACAGAGAAATTGAGCCGTATTAGTTGATACACCACGTGACTTGCGTCTTGTGCAGTAAACTATTTATTTTATTAAGTATAGTTAAAAAAAAAGAGCGTCCGTTGTTTGATGAATTCAAATAAGCCCTCAAGAATCTTATACCCAAAACGAAACCCGTTGTATTTCACGTAGAAGGTATTCTTGCAAATAAACAATTGATTTGATTTGCTTATATACATTACATACTAGTAAATTTGATATTCGTAAAATAGTTTAGAATAAAAAAACGACACTTTGCCCGTTAAAAAATCTTTATACAAATAACCATAGATTATTGCAGACTTAACTATGTTACGTCCGCGAACACGTATTAGGTATTACGTATACTACATAAATACCTAACTAAGCATACCTTTGTGCACGGTTTCAAATAGCGCAAATGAAGAAAGTTTTACATCGATGGCTCATCGTCGGGGAATTTCCACTCGGGGAAACAAGGATTGTTATTTTTTCTTGTTTTTATTAAGCAAGGTAAAGTCACGGCTGATTTGCGACGGTATTTGTTATTTTCCCCTAAAGCGCCGATTGTTCTTGAGGGCCTTTGTTTATTCTGCCGGTCGTAAGCGGAGACAGAATAGAGAAATTTCTAATTAGTGTCCGATGCTGTTTTTAATTTTGGACGAAAAGATAGGACGAAGCTTCCCGAACGCTGCCCAGCCGAGTTGGATTCTTCGTGCCACCTCTTTGTCGAAGTTGGACCTACCTAATTGGACAATCTGTTCTTGGTAGACATACTTGTCGACAACTTCGAGAGTATCGTTCCCAACAATTACCGGTATAGGTGGAACATGAGCATTAGACATGATCTTTGTCTTGTCCATATTCATCTTAAGACCAACCTGCTGGGAGACTCTACTGAGGTCGTTGAGCATGGTGCTAAGGTCCTCGAGCGATTCCGCCATTATGACTATATCATCGGCAAAACGAAGGTTAGTGATGTACTCGCCATTTATGTTGATGCCAGATCTTTTCCACTCCAAGAGCTTGAAAACATCCTCCAATGCGTTTGTGAACAGTTTCGGAGAAATAACGTCTCCCTGTCTCACGCCTCTTTGCAATGGAATTTGTTTCGTACTCTGGTCCTGTAGTCGGACTGACATAGTGGCCTTACTGTACAAACACTTCAAAACTTCGATGTACCTATAGTCAATTTGGCATCGCTGCAAGGACTGCAGCACCGCCCAAGTCTCGATTGAATCGAAGGCTTTCTCATAGTCCACAAACGCTAGGCATAACGGCCGATTATATTTATTTTCATCTCATGATTTTATCATAATTAGGCTTCGGCTTTCATTCATTCACACAGTTTTCAGTTTTCAAAGCTATACGATGTATCTAATTAACAATAATCAGAATATAGTCCTGTTCAATTTTGTAAAACGCCCTGGCTCACAGATTTAACCATTACACTGCTAATACATTTGCGATAAACCACAATAGTTCATGATAGTTGAGATCAATGAGCCAACAATCTAAAGCGTGCTTCACTAGCCGTTCAATAGTGATGTGATGTGGTGATAGGCTGCATGGTGCAGCTCACCGGGAAGCTCAGGGACGAGCGGACGAGCGACGCCGCTTTGCGGCACACTCGGAAATTGAACACCACCGCACGCTTATTAGGGGTGCCTACTCATTTTTATTGCAGTTTTTTTTACTGTACTAGTATTTACATATGATGTATGTAATGATATAGGTCTGTCATTGTCCTGTTCGCATTGTTTTATTGCTACTTAAATCCTGCTTTAAGATTTTTTTTTCTCATTACTTTACTTTATTACTTTACTTTACTTTTTACTTTACTTTACTATTACTACTTTACTACTACTACACTACTACTACTACTACTATTATAAAATTGAATACCCATGTAGATACTGACTCACTGACTGATGATTGACAGAATTGATCTCAGCTCTCAGAAGTGGTCAGTCAAAACTGAGTATGAGGCTGTATAGTGATGGGTCATGTCACCCCGGAAAAATCTGACATTACCAGAAAGTCGTCTCTGAGATGGAACAGGTCAACGGATCTCGAAATGTATAACTCGGATGGGTGTTCTGCTTTAACTAAAGTTGGAGTAAACCCTGGGATGTTTCCAGAGAAATTAAAAAAAAAAGTGTTACCATACAAAAAATAAAAATTCCATACAAAATTGAAACGCTCATAATTCGGAAACGGTAAGAGGTATGTGGGTAGTGCTCGACCAAATGTCATAGAGGATGACGGGGGCTGTCAGATGGTTGTCATGAAAATCCAAGATGGCGGATTCAAAATGGCGGCCATTTTGAAAGTTGGTCCGATCGGGGTGATTTTTCGCATGGGGGGGTTTTCGGGGCCGCAGATTCGTAATTTGAAAAAATATTTTGGATTCCGCCATTTTTAAAGATGGCTGCCATACAATTTTTTTTTTCCATTTTTGACGCATTGTTTCTCGACACCTATGGAAAATTTTGAATGTCTTTGTTGTGTTTTGTGTCCATGTGATCGAGGTGTCTTCAAAAAAATTCGCGACCTGGTCTTCCGACCTTCGGTCACTCGGACAGTCAACGGCCTGGCCAAACCATATGAGATAGGTCATGTGCGTTTTAAGGAATGTCATAGCAAACCCTGGGACGATTTTGGAGATGTCAAAAAAAATTCAAAATGGCGGAAAAAAAAATCCGCCATACAAATTTTAACCGTAAATGACGGCGAAACTATGACACTTTAGTATAAAGAGCTGGAACTAATATTGTTTGGAAGCCAGAGAGGAAGATTGGGGAAAAATATTTTTTTGAAAATGGCGGAAATTTTGGCCGCGGCAGGAAAAAAAGTTTCACCGATCCGGATGAAAATCGATATCTGGGGGTCCCCAAGGATGGTGATCAACATTCTGTAATCAAATTTTGACATGTGTCAACTTTCAATGGGGCTGCCATACAAAGGTGCTTTTATTGAAATATCAACTTTGCTTTTTTGCGCCTCCGTTGCGAGTGCTTTAGAAAAGTCGTTCCTGGGGATCAAGTATCGATGTTATAAGGGTAAAAATGCAATATCAGTGAAATCATTTTTTTTCAAGATGGCGGCTGTAGACGTACCGACTCATAGTAAAAGTTGTCCGATCCAAATGAAAATCGATATCTGAAAATCCCACGGTACACTTGGTAGGAATGTGTAAAAACTTTTTTGATTCCGCCATTTTGAAATATTGCGAACATGCAATTTCACTTTTTAAGGATTTTTAATTCGCAAATAACACCGAAACTATGAGACTTTTGTAGGGAGGGTTTGTTCTAATATTGTACAGTTTTGAGAGGGGCACACAGTGAAAAAGTACTTTTTTCAAAATGGCGGTCTATTGGTCCGCGTCTGAAAGTAAAGGTGCTCTGATCGGGATATAAATCGATATCTGGGGGTCCCAAAGGATGCTGATCAACATGGTTTGGTCAAATTTTGACATCTGTCATTTTTTAATATGGCCGCCGTATATACTATTATCGAAATTGCTGTTTTCCGTTTTATCGCCTATGGTACTACAGTTTCGGAAGGACATAGTTGTAATTTTAACAGATGTCAGTGTGACAGATGTCAAATGTCAAAATTTTGACAGATGTCAAATTTTTTGATAGATGTCAAATGTCAATTTTTTTCCAACCTACCAAATGCAACGACGAGCGAAGCGAGCAGCAAGTATACTGTAGTTTGGTATAAGTGGACGGTCACGACCAACACTTGCACCTGCACACTTGCACCGTGTGCGGGCCGCGTGCGGCCCGCGCACGGTGCAAGTGTGCCGCTTGCGACCTGCGCACTGTTCTAATACCGCTGTCAAGTGTAGACAGATGTCAGTTTGATTGATGTCAAATGTCAAACTTTTGACAGATGTCAAATGTCAAATTTTTTGGCAGATGTCAAATTTATTGACAAATGTCAAATGTCAAATTTTTTCCAACCTACCAAATGCAACGACGAGCGAAGCGAGCAGCAAGTATACTGTAGTTTGGTATAAGTGGACGGTCACGACCAACACTTGCACCGGCACAATTGCACCGTGTGCGGGCTGCGTGCGGCCCGCGCACGGTGCAAGTGTACCGGTTGCGACCTGCTAATGGTGCCAATGACGCTGTCAAGTCAAACAAGATGGCCGCCATGCACAAGTCAGATGAATTATCATTTTCTTTGATAGATACCGCAGTTTTGTACAAGTACTTGCAAAATTACAAGTTTAAACACAAGTATAGCGTTTTGAACAAATGGAACGCCACGAAAACACACACGCGGGCCGCTCGCGGCCCGCGCACGGGGCAAAATACTAGTTACCTATATAAGAATAAATAAAATATCTGTCTTTAGAGGTACATGTTACTGCATGAAAAAACCATGACATGCTTGTCATGGTTTTTTCTTTATTAAGGCTATCGAATTTTAATAAATCTATGGACTTACTTATCGATAAATACAGTAAACTAAATAAACACCTGTTTGATAAATCATGCCTAACATTCTAGAGCTGAATTGATATTTATTAATGATGGACTACTCCATTGTTTCTCCGTAAAAAATTCACACAGCGCTACGTGACAACTAATTGACTATTAACGTCGGTGTCAACCCTAATGTATTGCAAACTCACACAAATACAAGTAGGTAATATACCTAAAGGTGAACACTCTGAAAGCTCTTGTTCACCGTACAACACCACTAGTTTGAAACTATGCATTTTAAAGTTACAATGAAGCGTAGGTACAGTAACGGCCGCTGAAGTTTGTTCGTGAACAGTTTGTATTCACATTCTGTCTAGCTATTATAGGAATAAGTAGGTACACAAACATACATATATAACATATATACCTTAAAGTGTTTTTAGAGTTCCGTACCCAAAGGGTAAAACGGCTCTTACTAAGGCTCCGCTGTCTGTCTGTCTGTCTGTCTGTCTGGCTGTCTGTCTGTCTATCTGTCTGTCCGTCTGTCACCAGGCTGTATCTCATGAACCATGATAGTTAGACAGGTGATTTTTTTACAGATGATGTATTTCTGTTGCCGCTATAGCTACAAATAAATACTAAAAAACAGAATAAAATAAATATTTAAGGGGGCTCCTATACAACAAACGTGTTTTTTGGTCGTTTTTATAGATAATGGTACGGAATCCTTCGTGCGCGAGTCCGATTCGCACTTGGCCGGTTATTATTATTTAAAGTAAAAGCTTACAAACAATAAGACATCTTCTAGGCAAGCATGCCATAGGTACTGAATGCCCTATCTTAGATCACGTTATTGCGCGAGATCTGCATGGATTATTTATCTGAGGGCGAGACAGTGGTCAAACGCTTTGCCTATACAACCAATTTAAAAAAAAAATAAAGCGGTGTATTTCCAGCAGTTTTATTTAATCTATAATTATTAGGCTTGTAAAAAATATTGCAACAGCTATAATCGACTGTCCAAATTGAAATTTTCAACCCCTTCGCGGTCATCGTAGCTGGCCAAAGCAGGAAATTGAAAATGTCAAATGCACTTCTCTTTGGGCTTAACTACAACATACAATATTATGAATAGTAAGGCTGCTGCGTCTGAAATTAACGCAATTTAATTTTTATATCTGCACACACTTGTAGGAACACATAATGTAAGTTTCTACACTGCTAGTGTTAATGTTTCTAAAAACAAAGGGCACATCAAGAAAGATATTTTATAAAAAAATGTTTCGGCAAATGAGACTTTATACCTAAACTCACAGTCTAGTAATATCTGACTACTAGACTGTGCTGATGTCTCAGGATGACGTGCGCAGTGCAGTGTCACGCAAAACTTTACATTTTAGAGTTCCCGATGAAACTGCAACTGTTATGGGCAGCTGTGTCGCTTAACATCAGGTGAACGACTAGCTCGTCATTTCATTCATTACCATAAAAAAAAACTTTTAACTTTTTTACTATAAATACATTTTATTTCCATAGGACAATGAGAAATTTCTATGGGGCCAACCCAAAAGTATTTCAAATATTAACATAAATTTACTAAATCGGATTATAAATGATGAAGTACTCGTAATAAAAACGATTTGAGGACCTTCTCCTTTTTTTGAAGTCGGTTTACTAAATGAATCAACTGCTCATACCGTCCTCGATCATTATGTGTTCATAAGGAATATTGAAAATGTCATCCGGCTGGTCATTCCACTTTGTGCAGCTATCCCAGGACTTGGAATCTATTTTAACATGCGGTTTATCATTTCCTTTGCAGGTTAGGTGAGTTTGCTTGAGTCTGTGCCCGTCTGGAACTCGCTTATTGGATAAAATTTCAGCTTGGTTTTTAAATTTTAATTAGTTGTTCGTCAACTATTTTGCGATGGTGTCGGAGTGGTAGCATGTGCGCTTTGCAATCTTACGGCACCGGGTTCGATCCTCGGCCAATAACTTATCTAGCAAGTTATGTGCAGTTTCGATGCCTTCGCTCCGTGCCTCGGAGAGCACGTTAAGCCGTCGGTCCCGGTTGTCATAACAACATCTAGGGCAATCGTTACGAGTAGTCAGATGCCTGATAGAATCTGACACCTGGTGTAACGATTCCTGTTACTGGTTCCTTATGGGTTGCGAGGTCAGATGGCAGTCGCTCGTGTAATTCTGGTAGCTCGCCGCTACAGCTCACCCCAATAAGGAATGAGTAAAGGCAAAGATGATGATGATGATGATCAATTATTTTGATTAAAAATGTTAAAATTATGGCGTGTGTAACTCATAAGTAACTATCATAGATCAATTACGTGACGTGAGTATTGTAGAAAATTTGATTTTCTCCTTACACAAATAAAATTATTTATATTTTATCTATTAAAATCGAAATTCGTTTCTCCGTTTTTTATTACTTTCGCTCTTTATACTTCATAGTGACCCTCACACTAGCTACACCGTAAAAATAGTTTCTTAGTCTAAATTGTGTATTTATATTAACCCTGAACACGCTCCTCTTAACTTGTTTATATCTGTCAGACGATAAAAAAGATTGTTTCTAGCTAACTGCGTATTTAATCACCTGAAACTTGAATGGGCCGGTCTTATGGACCCGCGGCACGCAACGGACTATCTTGGCCCGATGTTGTTTTAATAACAAAAGTTTCACCCATAACGTAGACAAATTGGATATTTTATCAAGTCTTGTATTAAAGGATATCAGGCGTGTTGTGCTACTTTCATAATGCGCATAATTACTGAAAGAGATAGTTTAAGCCCTTCATAAGAGTTAGCTTATAATACCGCTTCCTGAAACTATCTAAAACTGCTATTTTTGTCATTTTTGGTATGTTATCTCGAAAGGGGGGACTGGGACCATGATAGCCCACAAGTTGTGAGAGTCTTACTTGAAACTGCGTGCTTCTAAACCTTCATACTAAAACATAAATCCACTCAAAAAATTGCACGTGCATTCGCTACGAGAGTTAACAAGATACTATCTATAAATTCATTTCTAAACACTAAGGTCGTTAAACTCATTTAAAAGCATTCGGTCAAGGACGAAGTTCAACCACCCTGCTGCGTTACGGCTATCTTCGAACGTAAACTTTTTATGGCAGTTATTCAATGAAAAACTATTCATTTAGAAAAGTCGTAGAAGAAACATAGCCTACCTTGGGGAGTAGACTTACCCCCTTTCGGGATAATATACCAATTAAAACTCAGATAGTACATATATAAGAAGGTATCGCTGGTAACGCCAAGTTATTTAACTTAAATTAATGATAAATAATTTATATTATGGTACAATCCTTTATTCCATTTTCCTACCCATACATGCAAGTACTACCGCACCGCCGAGTAGCCCTCTAGCGGCTACTGAAGAAAACAGATAGTCTTGAACGTCTCGCCGCAATGGCCGCAGACGCAACCGCGCGAATTGTGCTTATAATTCGATACTATATTGTCCCGCAGTCAAGCATTGTGCTTTTGTAATTTCCCCACAAAACAATCACGCTTACGCGAGTGCAATCGGATACGGTGTTGTTGATGGTGTTTGAGGATTCTGGACACCAGGACCTCGAGTGTGGCGGGCCCGCCGCGGTCGCCGTTCCCAGGAGGATCTGGAGCTTTCCCTGTGCTCTCAGAGGTATGTGCTGCATGTCCTTTCTTCTCATTCTCCTTGCCCTATTTGATTGTGCGTACCATAAATTTGATACAGTCCACTAAGTTTCTCCATCGAAGATATTCGGTAACATATTGGCGTGATCATTTGTGTGTGGTCCTTCCGACCGGATAAAAGTTTCGGTTCTTTCCGACCGAGACTCACCCAGCCGCCCTTATTAGGATACTTTTATAGGCCCTAGTAAGAGATTTTTAGTGTATTCATTGCGAATATTACTTTAATAACCCGCATAGGGTAGACATTGCGTCACCCACTTATTTCTTAAGAAACCGCCCGTAACATTGAGTTACGTGAATTCTCGCCTAGATATAATATTTATCTACGTACTACATAAGTTATATTATATATTTATCCCGCTAATTAATCATATAATTGATATTAAAATCGCAATATTCATTGTAATATTTTGCTACCCACATTTTACTTTATTCACCGCTGTGACTCGTTCGACCTTACCGTTCGATATAACCCTACCGCGTAACGAAGTCACGCGCAGCGTCTTGCGCTTGCGCCTTCTCAATACTATTATCTTACCTACTTTATTTATCCGCATTATATTGACCTAATTTATTTGACCGAGTTCTACTTATTTGTATTACATAATGCCGCCTAAAAGGGTTACTTCACATAGCGAAAGTTCTAATGAGGAACAGCAGGATGCGCAACTAGCCATCATGCAAGCAAAATGTGAAGCCATCTTTGAAGTAGTACAAAGTATCTATGATCTATCTTTAAATATTAATTCGAACGCCGCAGATAGGGAAAGTTTCCTTGACGCTTCCTCGCAAATCGATTCCTTACGTCTTAGGTTCGAAAAGAATTTAGATAACCATAATTCTCGCACCTTATCATTAAATCCTTCCGCGAAGCCTAACTATAAGAGCCTCGTAGCTTTCGAGACTTTGTATAGCAGGATTAAACGACTCCAATTGCAATATTCGCAACCGAGTAATAATATACAGGATTCACGAGATGGTATCGCACCGCATAAGGCTAGGCCTACACTGCCGCCAATCCAGCTGATGGACTTTTCGGGTGACATTCGCTCATGGCCGTTATTTTATGCCAGTTTTAAGTCTACCGTTCATGATAATCCATCGCTCACGGACGCCGAAAAGTTGTACTACCTATTAGGCAAGCTGACAGGCAAGGCTCAGTCTGCATGCGCAGGTATATCTCCCTGCGCTGAGAATTATGAACTTCTATTGCAGACGCTGATTGATAAATATGAAGATCAGCGAATGCTCGCATCCGCGTATTTAAATCAAATGTTTGAATTCAAACCTTTACAATCTGCCTCCGCGACGAACTTTGATTTATTTACAGATAACTTTACTAGTGCAGTGCGCGCTTTGAAGAATCTAAAGTTAGATAATCTAACCGATTTAATAATACTTCATATCGCGCTCAAGAAGATAGACTCAGATACTGTTCGCGCTTTCGAGTTGAGTTGTGGTTCCAAAATACCTACTTTCGACAACTTCGTCGACTTTATTACCGCCCGCGCCAAGGTGTTCGAACGTACTCAGCCAGCTCACGCTCAGTGTGCCTCGAGCACATTAAATGCTCGTCAAAATAATAATCGTCGTACTAATACCGCTCCGCCGCCGAAGTACCAAGCCTACTGTAGTACCACGGTTGACCCGCAGTGCAAATGTCTTTGCACTAATATAACGCATCAACATTTATTTAAATGTCCTGATTTTAATAAAATGACTCCTATCGAACGTTTTAAATGCGTGAAGGATAACAATGCGTGTGTGAATTGTCTCAGTTTAAAACACAGAGTTTCTAATTGCTCATCTAATTCTAATTGCCGCGTTTGTAAACAAAAACATCACACAATGTTACACTTTAAGCGTATGGAGACCGGGCGCGAACCTCCGCTAGCCACGTCGCGACCCGCGCCGCTAACCGCTGCGCCAGCGCAGAGCGATAACACCGCCGCCGGCCGCGCACCTCCCGCGCAGCCGCTGCAGCCTCCCCTCGTCCCGAGCGCGCGCTCGGACGTTGCGTTATGTGCTACGTATGCATCTATAGATAACCGCTCACCTGATGCGCCCGCGCTTAGTAAACAATCAACTATTTTATTATCAACCGCACAAGTCGTCGCGTATGATACTAAGGGCGATCGACATATTATTCGCGTGCTATTAGATTCCGCTTCACAAAGCCACTTTATAACAAAGGAGTGTTGTGATCAGTTAGGTATCCAGCTCCAGGATGCCGAACGTACTATTGTTAAGGGGTTCGGTGGAGCTGAGAAAATAATTAAAACTAACTCGATCGATTTCAAATTTTATTCACGCTTTGACAACAATATTAATTTTAATATCTCGCCGCTAGTTGTTGATCAAATTACTGATTTATTACCCACCGCTGTGGTAGACACCTCTGTCTTATCACATTTATCAGGAATACCGCTCGCGGATGAGAGCTTCGGTATGCCTAATAAAATTGATGCGCTTATCGGAGCCGCTCTCTTCCCGCATCTTCTTCTCCCCGACGTAGTTCGTGCTCCCCGCGACTCGTCGGCGCCCCCTGCTTTACGCACGGTGTTGGGGTATGTTATTATGGGTTCCGTGCCCACGATACCCACACATCATAACCACCAGGCCTTGACATGTTGCCTCGCTCAAGAGCCTGCCGCTATTGACTCACTAGTCAGGCGATTTTGGGAGCTCGAAGAGCTTCCCTCCGCACCGCCCATTCATCATCCCGCCGATGTTGAATGTGAAGAATTTTATAAGTCGACTACAACCCGCGATCCCGTTACTGGTAGATACATTGTTGGCCTACCATTTAACGATGATGTTTATTCTCTCGGAGATTCTTTCGAAACCGCTCGTAAGAGATTCATGTGCCTCGAAAGAAAGCTAGAAGCTTCACCTAAACTTAGGTCAGCATATGATGACGTCATTAATGAATACCTCGCAAAAGATTATATTGCCCCCGCGCCTCCGTACGATCCTCATGACCCCGTTCCTATATACGTAATACCGCATCATGGAGTCGTCCGCGAGGACAAGACATCCACTCGACTTCGCATGGTTCTGGATGCTAGCAGTAAGACTAGCAGCCGCTCCCGACTTTCGCTGAACGACATCCTGTATTCAGGACCGAACTTGCAGGGCGATTTATTTCAAATTATTTTGAACTTCCGCTTACACGCAATCGCAATGACCGCTGACTGTCGCCAGCAGTTCCTACAAATCGTTGTTCGCGAATCTGACCGTCGTTACCAGTGCTTCTTGTACCGGTTCCGCCCACAAGACCCCCTCGTGTTGTACCACTTCAATCGTGTGTGCTTTGGGTTATCGTCGAGTCCATACCATGCACTGCGCACGGTTCGACAGCTCGTTGACGACGACGGCGCTAATTTTCCGATCGCGAGTAGCATTGTGCCTACTTCGTTGTTTATGGACGACCTTGCTTTCTCGCTTCCTAGCGAACGAGAAGCGGTCCAAGCGTCTCAGCAGCTGATTGACCTATTTAAAGGTGCACAGTGGGAACTAGTCAAATGGAATAGCAACAGTCGACCCGTCTTAAATAATCTTCCCGCTTCGCACAGACTCCCCACTGAAGTGGAGTTTGATAAAGCCGTGCAACATAAAATATTAGGCTTGCACTGGTCCACAGATAATGACGTATTTTATTTTAAAATTTCTTCTCCCGGCGAAGTGAAGTGCACTAAGCGCTCCATTTTGTCTACCGTCGCCCGTCTGTGGGATATAATGGGTTTCGTTGCCCCCACAGTTGTGTATGCCAAGATGTTAATAAAACAGCTTTGGCAGCTTAATCTCGATTGGGACGATACACCGCCGTTGCACATCATTAAGATGTGGCATCAGTTCTGCGTCGAATTACCGGCTCTTAATAACTTACGCATCCCGCGTCACGTAGGCGTGTCCGCGGACTGTGACGTCACCCTATTGGGGTTTTCTGACGCCAGTCTCCACGCATACGGTGCCGTAGTGTACCTACACGTGAGCGCCCCTACTGGCAATACGGTCCAGCTGGTGTGCGCGAAGACTAAGGTCGCACCTACCAAACCGCTTTCGATCGCTCGTCTCGAGCTCTGCGGAGCTGTCTTATTGTCTAAGCTGCTTCGCACTGTTCACGATAATTATTCTCGTCGCATCCCAATCAACACTTACGCGTTTATCGACTCTAAGGTCGCACTATATTGGATTAAGAGTTCGCCACACCGGTGGCAAATGTTCGTTGCAAACCACGTTGTTCAGGTCACGGATAATATTCCAGCTGACAACTTTCATCATGTCGCGGGTACTGAAAACCCCGCTGACATACTTTCGCGTGGCATTACGCCCCATAAACTTTTCTCGCACCCCCTGTGGCTCCACGGGCCCCAGTGGGCTTCATCAAATCCGTCTGAGTGGCCTCTTAAGAGCCTCGACGGACAGTCTATTGCAGACATACCTGAACAAAGGGTACTCGCGCACCCTGTGTGCACGCCTGTAAAGCATTGCGCTTTATATGAGCTCGCTCTCCGCATCTCCTCATGGAGTAAGCTTCTGCGTATAATTGTGTACGTTTGTAAGTTCGCTAAGTTATTACCCCGCCGCAGCACTACTGCAGTTACTGCCGATGATTTTCAGTTCGCTGAGAATAATATACCCCGCGCCCTGCGAAGCCAGTGCTTTGCAGAGGAATATTCTAATTTTTTGCATACCGCTCCGCTAAAATCATTACCCGCGCCTGATGTCAAGTCTAACCCTGTCAGTTTGCTTCATAGGCACTCGCTACTGGACAAGTTAGTTCAGTCGTTTTGGAACCGATGGAGGCTGGAGTATCTGCACGGTCTGCAGGTTAGGCAGAAATGGAACGCTCCTTCCGCACCTATCACACCGGGAACGATCGTGGTAGTGATGCATGACAACGTACCGCCCCTAGCCTGGCCGTTAGCGATTGTAAAGAAGGTTCATCCCTCCAAGGATGGAATCGAGCGCGTTACGACTGTGAGAACCGCCAAGGGAACTTACCTCCGTCCAGTCGTTCGCTTATGCCCTCTTCCAAAACAGTAATATATTCGCCCCGCAATTTAGTTATTAGTTTATATATTTACCACTATATTATTATTACTTAATTATTTTATACCGCATCGCTTATCTATAATTTATATTGTTATACTCCCGCTTCGCCGTGACTCTTCGGACTTCTTATTTCGCCCGCGCGCATTGAGCGCTCTATCCTAGAGTCATAGACTTATTATTTTGTCGCCTTATGGTTGTTTTTAAAGGTGACCCATTAAGGGCGGGTGGAAATGGTAACGCCAAGTTATTTAACTTAAATTAATGATAAATAATTTATATTATGGTACAATCCTTTATTCCATTTTCCTACCCATACATGCAAGTACTACCGCACCGCCGAGTAGCCCTCTAGCGGCTACTGAAGAAAACAGATAGTCTTGAACGTCTCGCCGCAATGGCCGCAGACGCAACCGCGCGAATTGTGCTTATAATTCGATACTATATTGTCCCGCAGTCAAGCATTGTGCTTTTGTAATTTCCCCACAAAACAATCACGCTTACGCGAGTGCAATCGGATACGGTGTTGTTGATGGTGTTTGAGGATTCTGGACACCAGGACCTCGAGTGTGGCGGGCCCGCCGCGGTCGCCGTTCCCAGGAGGATCTGGAGCTTTCCCTGTGCTCTCAGAGGTATGTGCTGCATGTCCTTTCTTCTCATTCTCCTTGCCCTATTTGATTGTGCGTACCATAAATTTGATACAGTCCACTAAGTTTCTCCATCGAAGATATTCGGTAACATATTGGCGTGATCAATCGCTAAGCAACTATAGCACCAGATATGCTGACCAATCACAAGGAGGGCATTTCCTCCTCCGGACTGTAGTATTTTTTTTTTAAAAAGACGCTTATAGCACTCTACTGGTTATGACTTCTTAAGTTTTTCCAGAATTTATGACATTATATATAATCATCATCCACTGTTAATATTGACTATAGACTTATAGGAGCTTTAGGTTCTTCTTTATATATTGAGATAAATTTCAATTAAAACTTCTAAGCCTCTTTTAAAGAGGCTGATAAGTTATTACTGATATTAAAATTAGCTTTAGTCGCATGACCAACAAAGAAACAAATTATAAATTAAACCGCAACTGCAAAGCTCATAGCTACATAATAAAAGTTATTACATAGGAATAACGCTAAATATAAATTACCTTCATGTACGAGCCTCCACTCCTCTCACCGCAATGCCGTTTAATGTACCGCTGGCACATATTCGACATTTTCCACTCTGAAAAACAAAAGTACAGTTATTGCTACTTATTACTACCATCAAACACAATAGCCTTGTTATTTTCTTTCTTGGATCTTCGACAATGTATCTTTTATCTACAAACTTTGACGTAATCAATGCAAGCTAGTTTCGGTTTGTTGTTTTTGCTTTCTTGCTTGGTTCACTTGTTTCTTATAGTTTGACGGCCTGATAAGTAGCTAGGGTGAAATAATGCGATTAGTATCTAGTTTATTCAAAGATAAGTCTATCAAAATTATGGCTGAAATTTGAGCAAGTATTGGTACAGTGGCGACCACGACCCAGAAGACGCAGCGTAGGCCGGCTCCCCACTAGGTGGACCAACGATCTGGAGAAAACCGCGGGGAGCCGATGGATGCAGCCGCTCAAAGTTACGCTCTCTGGAGGAGGCCTATGTTCAGCAGTGGATGTCTTCAGGCTGTGGATGATGATGGGAACATTAACAAGGTTCTAAGCACTCGTTATAAAATCAACCCCTTATTAAGAGGACCATCCTGGCATTTGAAAATGTTATTGGCGTCGCTCTGCTCTCCACATGTATAATAGAGACACTAGAGCCCAAGGGTGAATTTACCCACATTTTCACCCTTTAAACCTTAACAAATACTTTTTATATTGGTTTTAATCGTTTGAAAAAATTATATTCCATGCTTGTGTTCGAGTTACAACTACTTTTCTTTGTCTTAATTTTGACGCAAAAATATTCGTAACTGTAGGCAAATACGAAGATATTGTAAAAATTTAAAAAAGGAAGACGTACGAGTCTTTTACTGGGTAGATAACATATAAGAAAGTCATAAAAATCGGATAATATGTAGAGGTGGAAAAGCGTTGACACTTTTCGTGTGGAAAAGAGCAGGGGTATATACGGTTCTCTTAATAAACTGCTGACCTAACAGTAGAATAGCTACTCAGTGTTTTTTCTTGTTTTGAGCCTATTTCAAATTTGAAAGAGAGAAATAAAAGACACATATTCTTCCGCTACTCAATGTTTATTACTTATGAAGCAAATGTATAATTTTTAGGCGACATAACGCAAGTTCATGTTTAGCAGGCATGTCTGACACATTTTTGTAATAATATCACTATAAAACTAAGCACTTTATAGTGTTTTTTTTAACAAATAACTGCACTATTAATCATCACAAAACATAATTATTATCCAAAGAGGTATAATTTACTAAAATCTTTGTTATTGTCCAATAAAATTCTGAATGACGGAATGACTAATGGAAAGGAAGTCCAGTTTGGTTTCGTGCTTATAATTAGTTATTTTGTAAACAAACGTTGTATTTTGTGTACACATCCTATAGATAGCTAATAATTTTACAACTCGTTATCCGTACCAAATGAGTAATAAGTTAATTTTAAATTGGTGATAAACTATATATAGCTATTATACCTAGCTGCTATAGTTTGTAGCTCAAAAACCTCATAGCTGTTAGTATGACGATTAAGCTTAAACTACGTCACTGTGGAGTCCAATACAACGACTACTATTAATCAAGCAACTGCTGATGCAGACAACTAATCAAGCAAACGTCACCCAAAAAAAGTAGTCATCAGCACATCATCCATCTCCCTCTCTCACGTCGATGAATGCTTTCTCCACTAAGATAAGACATCATGACATAACACAACCCCTTGCGGTAAACGTTAAATAGTCGAGCAGTAACCGTCGACAAATTTAAATCACTAGAGTTCAGCGGTGCTCAAAGGGAGAGCAATAATATGTCTAGCTAAAAAAATTGAATGGTGCAAAATATATCAAGTTATACCAGTCCGCGGTTTCACCCACCACGTTTCTTCTTTAGTCTTTGACATTGCATTTAAACCCCCCTTAAGGGTTACATTTTTAAAAACCCTTTTTTATATCCTACCTACGCCATAAAAAAACATAAGTGTGGCTGTTTTTCATTTCAAGTTCCTAGATGCAGCAATTTGGGCTGTTAGACAGGGTGTTTGGTAGAGGGTTAGCTAAACGTAACGTGGACGTGTAGAGGAATCTATTTGAAAAATACAAATTCACGTACTCACTCAGGACAAAGCCTTTTACTAATATAGATTGGGGCTTAGAATAAATAATGGGTTATTCTAAATTAACACTTTGTGAATATTTATCAAATAAAAACTTTTTTAAAGCATCTCAAATGTTTCAAGAACACGCTTATAATGATGCCCTGCATGTTGTGGTCTAATACAGGATGGTGATAAAGAAGCCCCTTGGTAAAAATAAAGTATTCCTTGGCGTAAAGTTTGAGAATCACAGCTCTAGCCCTATCCGGAGTACCTAATAGCCGTAATACGAGATGCATAGAAAGTATTAAATATAGGGCTGGCCGACGACGTGCGTGCATACTGCATCCATAATAGATATAGGTACCAGATGTGCACCAGTGTAAGATTAAAATGTCAGTACAAATCGTTAATAGGTAGATATAAATTAAAAGCTAACTTTATTAGAACATCATGTTTTGGTATATTGATATAATATAGGTTTTTATGACTGACTGACTAAATAAGCGTTTAAATCAGAGTCGTCAGAGTCGAGATCGTTTATGAGTCATCTCTATATATTTCTATCCAAATTACCCCATTTCTCAACTGATACATACTTTTAATTTTCCGGATTAAAAGGTATACCCGGGTAGTCATCAATCTGTATGCGAAATCCCAGCCAAATCGGTTCAACCATTTAGACATGAAAGAAGGAAAAAATAGGGAAGAGGACTATGTCAAAAAGACAAACCTATAGATACATATTATACTATTTTTCGCGATTATCATTCAGCCGGACGATTAATATAAAAACCCTCTTTCACTTAGGGTGGTCACGTTTCGGATACAGATTATTATATTGATCTGATCATTATATATTGGTACACATCTACACCACTATTATAAAGAGGAAAGATTTGTATTTTTGTGTGTATGTTTGTAATGAATAAACTCAAAAACTACTGTGCCGATTACAAAAATTCTTTCACCATTGGAAAGCTACATTCACCCTGAGTAATAGTAATAGGCTACACCACTACACGTGCGAAGCCGGGGCGAGCCGCTAGTAATATATATTTTGTATTATTTCCTTTATTATTTTACTTTAGGTACCTACCTGAGTCTGCTAGCCTATTAGATTATTAGAAGATTCTATTATAAACCTTTATGTTGCCGTTCCTGCTCGCATTTAAAATAATATTTTGTATTTTCACTTGCAAGTGAATATAATTCTTTAAGTGAAAATAAATATCTTAAACCTTAGTACCTGAGTGTCGTAATATTTATGTTATTTTCTCATCCTAATTTAGAAGAAACTTTTGCATCCATCGGTGCATTTCCTATTGAGGTCCATAATATAGGTACTTTTCATCCTGAAAAATAAAGAGTTTAAAGGAAATAGATACATTAGTGCATACATATTATGGCATGAACAAAAATATATAATTATCATTTATATAACTATCTCCACGGTAATCTTAGTCGTTGAGAAGTTGTGTCTGTTTGTTTGTATGTCTTTTACGTCAAAATGGTTGAACTGATATGGATTACATTTTTCACGCAGATTACTTACACTACCAGGGTTATTATTATCTTAGAAAACTAACGATTCCCGTGAAAATGGGTAAATTGCGTATAGCCATACAAAGCACATTATTATTGACTGAGGGAGCGTGAAGCTCGGGCGAAGCGTCTCCGTTCAGCTTGGGCAAAATTGATTTATACTCTGCCCGGCGGATGCCCGGTTGTTCTCATCTACAGGTCGCATTTCTCAACCAATTTTCGTAAAATTGTGTGAGCAGATATAATTATTTATTTATTTATTCGGTACACAAAACAGAACAATTTCAATTTTTAAAGTAAACAAAATAAGTATGGGTCAAGTTTCAAACCAGAAAATATCCCTAAACATGTATACACAACATGACAAAACTACAAGCATTCCTATTAATTGAGAGATTCCTACCCTTATAAACTAAAAAGTGGGTAGGTCAATCACCACTGCAATAATTGGTAAACTAATATTAAAACGGTCATCCATATATTTATTAGGTACTTAGGTAAGTTAGGTATAATCTTTCTTTTTTATAATCTTTTGTTTTTTAATTTATTTATCTGTATTTACTTTATCTATTAAATTGTTTTGCACCGCCGTTTATAATCTCTCTACTGATACTGTCCATCCAAAGGTTGTCTGGAAGAGATCGCTGTCAGCGATAAGACCGCCCATTGTTACACTAGCTCGTAAGATTTGTATTCCTGTTTGTTTATTTTATTGGTAAAACAATAAAGAGTTCTCTATCTATCTATCTATCTATCCATCTACCAACAGAACACACAAAAAATCAAATAACTTAAAGTTCTGATTATATGATATTATGTGGATTTTTTTGTCATTTAAGTTTTTGGTTTTCAAAGTGATAATGAAAACGAGTTTTACAATTTTACTCTACTCTTGAGATAGCGCACACAGCTACTAGTATCTTTAGTTACAATTATATTGCATCAGCGTAAATAATTATTCTCTCTGTCACTTATAATATCGTACAACTATGTATTTAGAACCTTGCATTCTAAATCATAGTAACTCTACCACACACACTACACCCAATTTAAATAAATTACCCGTTTACGCCTCGAACGTTTAGTTGAGAGTTGTTAGCAATTTCCTGGCTGCCAAAAATGAGTGTCACTTTGCGAAAAAGGGTACAGACGTGACTAAAATACGTATTTTAAAATGTACACAGCAATAAGTTGTAAAGATTTACATTATTTTAGCATTAAAACTTTTTTGTCAGATTGTTATTAAGATTAGAATAAGTATATTTAAAGCATTTAATTATCATATGAATTTTACCGGCCCGAGTCAAATTCAAAGTCCAAAATTTAATAAAAATAAATAGAGGATGTGTTTTTTTCTATGGAGTGGTGGGTGTGTTGTCAAACGAATGCCCATTGTACTAACACAAACTATACCTAATCATTATTATAATTGGCGAAATGCTCAATTTTATAGAAAAGAACACCTGCCAGGCCTGTATCTTGGGAGCCCACGAAAGCCGAAAGGTAAGTTGTTAAGTTGAAAGCCTTCGAAAGCATTCTAAGGATTCTGACTGGTCAACCACTTGTATAAATGAGAAATATTTTTTATTTATTTAATAAACGAAATATTTATAATCATAGTTTGATAAAAATCATAAAAATACACAAAATAAGAAACGAAATTATCAGACAACAAAAAAAGTAACAGATGTACTAACACATGCCCTAAAACTAAAGTGGAGAGGGGCTGGACATAAATATCACCAAAGACTGTCAATGTCAATGTCAATGTCAATGTCTGTCAATGTATATCACGCATCACCAATAAAAGACGGACCTTACAAACACCATTATGGAAAGGACCAATAGGAAAAAGGAAAGTTGGTAGGCCAAATAGACGGTGGGCTGATGACATAATAGAAACTGGGGGTAAAGATTGGCTTATCCTGGGCAAGGATAGAGAGGCCTGGAAGAAGTTGGAGGAGGCCTTCACCCAAAGAGGGGCCCATATCGATAAAGAAGATATTAACTAACTTTACTAACAATAAATGATAAAATAGATTAAACTACTAACAACATTTCAAATGTGCATTTAGATATAGAAATAAAAGGCTTTATTATTATTATAATCATAGTTTGTCTTCATTGTACCAATCTGCGGTTGGTCGTGCGTATAAGCAACGTAAATGTTGCCCAATTTGCATGTGGGGACGGAACCTTTCACGAGATGAGTGTTTATGATAGCTGAGCGTGTTGCCCTGCCCCAAAATATTTATTGCAACTTAGATATTGGATTGAACTGAATAATATTATTTTTACATGTTTATGCTAATTTGGGACATAAAATAGGAATGTTATATTTTAATAACCGGAACCAAGTTATAAATGGTTGTTGTAGGTGTATTTATAGCTGCGTTTAGTAATATTGGTTGCGATGATTGTAGTAAGTACATACATAATTTTTAAGCAGGCCGCGTTATAAAAGCTTATCCTTTATAAATAAATAAAAATTAAAACAAAGTGGCTAAATTTTTAAAAATATTTGTTTAAATATAAGGAAAAACTGCTCTGCGTGAATATAAAGTCGAAGTTTTTGAGTTCAGTGTCAGATGGATGGGACTAAATCTTGGTGGATTATACACCAAACTAAATATAGAAGCTTCATTGTAAGGTGGTTTAATCTCACCAATTATTCATCTGGCTCACTTGTGAAAAAAATCTCACCTTTGCACATTGTTCTTACTCAGTAAGGTTTCTATTGATACGAATATCGAAAACTGAGAAGTTTTCGAAGCTACCAAAGTTCAATTCAATTGTATAAATATACGTCTTATCTTAGCGTATATAGCAGTTACATAGGTATATATACCCTTTGCATTTTATATCCAGACATTTTTCAGTTTGAACACATTGTCGATGATATGGATTAAGTGGAACTTTACACGAGAAGACAGATTTTTAAAACTGCAGCAAACGTAACCATATTTTTTCTACCACATGTATGAATTTTTACACTCTAGGCCTAATTCATAAAAGGCCATAAAATATGCAATAACTTCCGAAATTCGAATCCCGCGTCTGGTCCGAGTGCGGGGATTACTGGATTGGTCGCCCTTCGTTTCAGACCCCGATTTATTTGTCTGTTTGTTGTCTGTCTATGAATGTGTCTATATTTGACTGAGAGCTAGTCCTCATAGAACTCACCTCACTTAATAGCAAAGATAAAACTGGAGTGTTTGGTATTTTCTACATGAAACTATCCCTTCCCTATGACTGCTAGTATATTTTTGTTTGTTGCACGCTGCAATGGCTTGGCTGATTTGCTTGAGATTTTGATACTGATAGCCTAATTGAAAGAAATGAACTGACATAATTATTATTATTCCGGAAAATTAGAATTTCCGCGGGAAAAAGGGACAATTGCAAGTGAAGCCGCGGAGCGCTTGTAGTAGAAATTGATCATTATTATTAATTGTTTTAACGATAGCTGCAATGCAGTTTTTCGTTATTGTATGGACATTTTTTTTAACTAGTAGGTATATAAATGTTGAAAAACTTGTTTGTTCATACGTTTTTAGGGGAAAGATATTTGTTGGACCACTATTGTATTATTCTACACCAAAATAAGACAGGCGTGATGAGACGTTATCCTAAAAAAATAGCCACTGTGAGAAAGTTATTTAATAATGTTTACAGAAAGTGCGTTAGTAATCTATATTTTAATACCTTACTGAAAATGCCTGTTGACTCCTGGCCTGGGATTAATCCTGCTGCCTAAATACGCCATTTTATGCGTATTTGTAGGATTACCAGAGTACGTGCCAAATAGTTCATTGTGGCGACTGTGGCAGGTGTTGCGGCAACATATTACGCTGTATTTAAACATACGTAAAACGCGTAACTTCAATGGAAAAATACTTACGCAATTTTCTATTTGATAGTTTAATATCGTTGACAGGTAACGGGTTAATTAGGTACTAAATTAGTATAAGTTTATTGACAGAACTCGTGTACCTTCAGTAAGCATGGTTGGAAACTTGGAAAGGCATGATATACGATGTGTGAAAGGCATGGGTTTCCTAATTTACGGGGATATCTTTCAACTATTTCCATTTCTTTTATTGTTTGACCAGGCTTGCGTTTTATTACTATCTCACCTGATGTTAAGTGATGATGTGGTCCAGGATGTAACAGGCATATCTAGAAGATATCACTCCCGTCACCGTTCACTCATAAACCTGTTGTATTGATAAATCTCCCTCTTCAATGACTCGCCTCACCTCTGCGTTGGCAGCCATTTCTAACCAAAGCATATTCGTTCTTGCTTAGAGTATAGACTAACTAATCGTTCTTGTGTACAGAAATCGTAATAGTACCGAATAGGCACATTTGATATGTCAAAGCATGGACCTAATAAAAAAAGAAGGACGGAGTCCCAATTGATCCCGAACCGAGGTACCCGGAAGTCGGAACGCTAATAAGTACGAGCGGACACGCACACACTCACATCATAGGAAGTCTATCGCCTGCCACTGCTCCGGACCTCGCCCAAGTCGCAAAGTAGAAGCCCAAGTAGAAAAAAAATTTATAAAATGCCGTCTTGCGTTGTGAAAAGTTGTCGGAATCATAGTAGCTTGATAAAAAAAACTCAGGGGATCACTTTTCACAAGTAAGCTTGTTATTATTCCACTAATTTTTTGCTTTTTCCATAAAATTATTGAGATGCAATCAATACACAAAACCAGCTAGTGTTGCCAACAATCAAACTTGCAAATTACCCGGAAGTGTGGGAGAATGACGAAATTGTGTTCGAATACAACTTATTCACCTATATTGATCATAATTAGAGAACTGACTATATGCAAATGCATATTTCCATTATGCATATTATGCATGTGTTGGTCTTTTTCAGGTTAATAAATATTTTACCTGTAATGGACCTACTAATCGTGCATATTTGGGCAGGTTTTCTATAACGTAGAAAAAGTAAAGTGTCGTGAAATTTATTAATAGATACTTACTTTTACAAATTAAGACGTGTTTTTGACTTTTTTGGTTGGCAAACTGTCAGAAGGGCCATGATTGGTTGATAGGTTGGTAGTGTTGGTACCATCAGCCAATCATGGATGATTCCGCTCGAAGAAAATTGAGTTTGCTGGGGAATCCAGCCATTACGAAAATGTCGAAAAAGCAGTTCATTCCCGTTGAGCAGCAGTAGCGTCAAGACATATGACACTTACTAGTATTGGAAGTTTGTATAAGAAACAACAAATATTCATAATGGAAGATGCAAGAAGTTTCATTTCAAAAGTAAAGTAGAAAAATACGATTATGTGTTCATAAAACATTTTAAGCAACAGCCTGGCTATAATTCTTTGTGCGAAATAAACAGTTTTATTGACTGACTAGCAGACCCGACCCGGTTAGTTAGTTTTATGCCCTAGCCCTGTCCAAAGGAAGAATGAAATGGGAGGGGGAAAAGCTGAATGGAGGCAGATGCGCCTCTGTTTACCATCATAAATTCCTCCTTTTCCCCTATATTTTTCGCTCTCCCTTCTCTCTCCCCTATAGCATACAGGATAATATGGATTGGCGTCAACTTCGTTGCTGAAGATGTTTTATCGTAGTGTATGGATTACATCACGCAGGTATAACTGTAACTACAAGGGCTGCACTGCCGAAGCTCGCCGCACTATCGTACACCATGACATTACCGCTAGGATTAAAAATTTAGTAATCTTTTGGCGAATAAACGTTTTGATTTGATTTTGATTTGAACATCTGACTTTAAGCCTATACGATAAATAATGCACACCAGCTCTAGGTCATCGTAAAGTAGGTAGGTACCCTATAAGTTGCATCTAGTATGGACAGACAGATACACAACAAAATAATCCTATATGGGTTCCGTTTTCATGCTGAAACGGAGCAAATATAGCATTAATAGCGTGTATATGGATATATATTATATTTATGTCGTAATAGTTTTTACAAATTCAAATAGCACTAACCCTGAGCGATTAAAAATAAAATGACATAAGCCATTAAATTTTGACTACCCTGTTACAAGATCGCGTAGCTTTTTGGTCATATAAAAAGTCACACCAACGTCAGATCTTTTTTTGTCGGTTTCGGGTAATTTTCTTCACATGGCAATTCTTTAATCCGTCACACATGTTTAGGTGTCCGCCATTGCTGTACGTCAGTTTGATCTCAATCAAAACTCATTCCTGTTTTTTTTAATTCTATGTGTCAAAGACGTCTTTGTGTAGAAGTGCAAGAATGTAGGATATAACTATGTAGGAATCATCTTTTATCTGGTTTTATAATCATCTATGACAAATTCTCAGCTATTTGCGCACACAGTTTAAATTCTATCTCTGTTCCTTTCTGATAAATCATCGGCTTCTTAAAATTACCATTCGAATACCAAAAAAAAAAACAAACAAATCGTCCCGCATACGTCCCTCGGATAGGCATTACTCGGTCGGCAGGTGATACAGGGCTTGGCTCATTAGTCGGCTCTAGTCGCCATTTGTCAACGCCCTCACTTCCGAATTACACCGTTTTTATTAACGCCAATTCCTCCACAGTAACGAGTGTAATTTTTTTCTCGAGCTTTCTGGAATTTTCCCGAACTCCCTGGAGGAAAAGTGTTTTTTTACGAGACACTGCGACTGGGATGGTTGGGTTTATCTTTTATTTATGTACCTGTATGCTGCAGGTTAGTTCATACATTCTTGGGAATAAATAAATAAAAATAAATAAATATATTGTTATGCTTATTACATACAAGGGATTTTAATTCTTGCAGTTTCTAATATTATGAATCGTTCCCATAAGAGTAACGAAAAAATTCTAGGTCTGTGATCGTTGCATAATGTAGAAGCATAATAATTGTGTGTAAAAGTTATAATTCAAATAAAACATCAACCACAACAAAACTAAACTAATTTTTGATATTGTAACAAATCAAATAGTATATAAGTATAAAATAAATTTTCTTTCATTACACTAAGCTATGTTTGGTAATAACTCTCATAACGCCCCTACAAACTACTTTCCACCGCAAATATTCTAAAACACTTCTAAGGCACCCTCACTCCTATTTTTAGTCTACGCGGTGGTTTCCACCCTCGCATATTCAGATGGCTTAATGTTCGGGCTCAAGCAGTATTACCACATTTTTCATAAGATGTCACTCTCATACGACGAGATGGGCCGTTCTCATTTCAAGATGCATTCTGAATGTGTATACGTACCAACTTTGCTCATAAAATCACGTGAAGAGGTATGAGACAACATTCGAAAATGGTACCTCCAGTAAGTTCAATATCTAAAAAGCTTTGTAGGTACTGTACTTCATAGTAAAAGGCGTGTATTACCTTGAGGACCGCTCTGCACGCATGCTACATCATCAAGATTAAATGAATGAATATTTTTTGTGAAAACCATTGACTAATCTTTGGTGAAATTGTAGGTGAGTATACAATACGAAAAAGTACCTATGAAGGTTATTAGGGTCAGCCTTTTATTCTCCATTCTTTAATATTATGTTTTTATTTATGAATGACGTGCCGAGCTAGTCGTCCACCTGATGTTAAGCGTCATGGCTGCCGATAACAGATTGCAGTACCACTCGGAACTCAAATATAGTTTTGCGTGACACTACACTGCGCACGTCATTCTGAAACTTCACACCGTATATATTACTAGACTGTGTGATCAGGCCATAAGGTCTCATTTGCCCAGTCACTAGCTACAATGCCCTTCAAACCGGCGGGAGTATTACCTAACTCGCAATAGGTTTGCAAAAGGCGTAAATGATTGCTGTCATACATCATAGTGGTGTCGAGCATGGACAGCTGGGCAAGTATTAAGGACTGCAGGCAGTCAAAAGAGGCGTTTCCGGTTTTGAACTGGAGATACTCCAGAAAACTCCTAAACCTTAAACGGAACAAATTACGACGTCGACGTCGGAATTGTCACCGGTCACTGCTCCCTTAATAAACACCTGTTTACAATAGGTGTCACAGACAGCCCACTGTGCAGAGGAGACCTGGGGGCAGAGGAAACTGCCGCGCATCTGCTGATGGAATGCAGTAGCGTGGCCTTGCAGCGAGCGGCGTTCCTCGGAGCGCCCAGAACTACCCAGGAGGCCTGCGCCGACATCGGAGGACTGTTGGCATTCCTGGAAGACATTGGGTGGCTGGATTGAGTGCGCCACCTCATTACGCAAAAAGGGCCGCTGTGCGGCCTAGTTGCGGAAAACAGCCCGCGCACCAAGTACCAAGTACCAAGGTGTCGAGCATGTATGCTTCGCTACTGCTGTTGCTTTGCTACTGCTGTCGCATTGCGGTTGCGAATTTTACGTAATTACCCCGCGGAACACAGTACTGCTTGGTGGCAGAATAACTGGCAGTGGCAAAGCGGTGGTACCTACCTAGACGAACTTTGCAGATACCAATAACTTAATACTTTAAAACGTACGTACGTAACGTAGTACGTTCCCAATTTTCCGTCTGCTGGGACACAAGTCTTCTTTCACCAGGGAGAGAGTGCAAGCCATAATTGACCACGCTGCAATGGCCAGTGTGGATGACATAATATGTCCTCGAATTTTGTGATTTCATGCTGGTTTCCTCGCGATTTTTACCTTCACTTCAGAATCCAGCATATTACTTGAAAAGTCATTGGTACTTGGCTTTGCGAGATTAGAACCAGGGTGCATCAGTTTGAAATTCCCAATAGGTGCTAGATCCACACACTTGTTTCTTCATTGCAATGTCGATGTTTGCTTATCTTACTTTAAAGTGACTTTTTTCACTTTCCTTTAGGTATGATTCGAACATGCTGGTTTCCTCGCGATGTTTATCTTCACTTCATAATCCAGCATATTACTTGAAAAGTCATTGGTACTTGGCTTTGCGGGATTAGAACCAAAGTGCATCAGTTTGAAATTCCCAATAGGTGCTAGATCCACATTTGCTTCTTCATTGCAATATCGGTGTTAGCTTATCTTACTTAAAAGTGTATTTTTATCACTTTCCTGTATGTAGTGAATTTACTGATCATCAACAGCTTTAGCCAGCCGTGATGCTTACCATGGTGACAAAATATCAACTAATCATTCGTTCACAATCCGACAAAATCTCCCATCATACATAATCACATCATAATTTCCCATCAACACTCGATTACGCCGATCTATCCGCCGTACTCGACACCTCTTCAGTCTCGATATGCTCTTTGAAGCTAGCAGACGTTGATCGATGTTCACAGGTAACGAGAATCCGAACATGGCATTTCAATCAGATTTAGAAAATGGGAGCTGGAACATTTGTGTTCGATAGAAGTTTTAGGTATAAATAAGTACCTATAAACACGAATAATTGTTGTTTTAAGAAAATGGAGCAAAAACTTTAGATACTCAGCTTTAAAGAAAGGTATTTTGGAGCCAGTTGAGTTATTTTACAAGAACATGATCGGATAATTTTAATGACAATGTTCGTTGGTTCTTGTGAGAAAATATACTTAGATTCAATAATCATTGAGGTACTGGAACAAAAGAAGGAGGTACCTTTAGTTACTAAATTGCTGCAAATGGAATTACTTTAGTTTCGGAACAGGGTGTTTGGATTCCCTATTTCATAGTACCTACCTATCCAAAAATTATATTTGATTGGTAGCACATTTGTAGAACATTATCCTATTTTTCTAACTTCTCCATTTATCTTGTTTTAACTGTAGTGTTGCCGAACTATTGAGTTTTACAATCGATTGTTTTCATCTAAGAAAGCCATTACTATCGATAGGTCTATGGATAGTATCGATAGTATATCTATAGCTCAAAACGAGGCAATAGGAGAGACCTAGGAGAGTTGAAACAGAGGTAAGTTGCAGAAGTCTCAATTTTTCGGTGTCTATGTACGTTGGAGAGCTGGCAACACGGCAGTTTTTACTTTCAACTAACGTGCGTCGTGCATCCTCTATTAGTTACTACCTTCTACTGAATGAGTGCAATACTATCAATAGTATCGTTGTTGCTCGCAAAGAACAAACTATCGAGACTATCTGTTCAGGATACTTTTTAAATAAATATGCACAAGATTATAGTTGGAAAATGCCTTTATTTCGGCGTTTATAATAAAGTTTTCAATAAATAATTTTGAGGTTAAGAGTTCCTGGTCACTGTCGGTGGCTAAGTGCCGTGAAGTTGCAGACGCAGATCGATGTAGTCACAAGCACGAGGGAAATTTAAAAATGTTGTCTGAAGTTGGGTATAATAGTATTTGTTTGCATAAACACTATCAATTGTATTAGTTGCTCGTAAATTAAAAAAACTATCGATAGTATCAATTATTTAAATCTATCGGTATTATTGTGTTACGGCTTGTACAAGTAAAACACAAAACTATCGATAGACTTAAATAATCGATACTATCGTTAGTTTTTTATATTTACGAGCAACAATACCATCGAAAGTGGCTATCGATAGGCTATCGATAAAAAATCGCTAGTTAACTATTGATCGGCAACACTAGTGCAAGCTACAACAAAATAATTATAACATACCTATCCAAGAAAAATTGGTACATTCGTCTGACCAACAAATATCCATACCCTTTTCTAAACCGTATTTTTTCCGAAAACCGCTGAACATAATTACGTGAACCATTAATCCTACGCAAGCCATTCACACGGAACCCTCGCGCCATCTTTCGGGGGAAACCCACTGAAAAAGCATCCTACAGTTTTTTTCACCTACGAGTATGGATCTCGTGAAGAATTTAAGATCGTAAAATAAAGGGGGCTCCTACCTGCCAGTGATGGCTGGCGTGAGGAAGAACTCCGATATATGCATGACTGGAAATGTCATGGAAAAGAAAAGTAAGTAGGTAAGGTACGATACTTTTTAGACCCTATAACTTGTAAAAAACATTACTTACGTATTATTATACTCAATCACTCTATAGCAAATTGGTGGCATGCATTGGGAAATCACGTTTCAATTGTTATAATATTCTCCCTAACAATAGTTGCATGTATTTTAAAAAAATCACGTTATCACACAATAAGCGCATTGTATGCAATCGTAATTATTTTTAAATTCTGAAGGCATGATGATATATATAAGTACTATAATGTAGCGTAGGCCAGCCAGCACTAGGTGGACCGACCATCTGGTTAAAACCCCAGGGAGCCGATGGTTGCAAGAGCAAGCAGCCGCTCAAAGTGGCGCTCTGTTCCTATGTTCAGCAGTGGAAGTCTTCGGGCTGTCTATGATGATAATGACGACTATAATGTAGGTTATTATAAAAAAGTTTAAAATCATTTATTGCTCCTCTGGCTTCAGTATTTACTAGAAAAATTTAAATATCAACGCACATTCCTTTATGCTTATTTCATTGTATTGAAAGAAATTTGTCTTTCTACGACGCTGTCTTTTCTATTTTCTCTACATCAACACTCAGTGAATTTTATTGGTGGGCGCCTGATATATCGGTGTGCCAATCGTAAATCTGTTGCGGCAAAATAAATAATTTAAAACTAATAAAACAGCCCGCACTCGCAATGCAAGGTGGGTGCCGTAACTGCAAGTAAGGTAACACGAGAGGGGTTTTCTGAAGATCGAGAAGAGTTTGATGAGTTTTCGTGTAAGAGTTTTAGCCAACTTGAGAGTCTGTCAACTTTGCTTATAAAGGTGAATATTATGTTTGAGGCTTTCTCTACGCAAATAATAATTACAAATAAAAGCAAAAAAAAACAAAGAGGTTTGTACAAAGTACGTACCTACAGAGGTCTTTGGAAAAAAAGAAAAATCGAGACACCCGCATAACATTAGATAAGCAACATTTTCTTATAACACAAAGTTTTGGCAAAAAGACAATTTATTGGGGTGTGTCGTTTTATCCTATCTATTTTTATTAAGCTTTATACAAAGTGGACTGGCGAATAATTGCAGGAACCCGTTAGATGCAAAAAGCAAGTAGAAGCTGAAGATGGCCTATGTTCAGCAGAGGACAGCACATCCTAGCGAGATTTTATTTTTTATATTATATATTATGTAACCTACGCCACTACCACATATAACATTTCAACAGCTAAAGTTACAGCTAAATAAATAACAGGCGTAAAAAACCCCGTTTTCGGAAAACCTTTTTCGAATGATCAGATTGATTAAACACATAAACATACCAAAACTTGAAACGTTTTACCGAACCGTGAAATGCTTTCGGAGAAATGTCCGATAGCTGTACAAGGAATCAGCCTACGCTTATTAATAAATCAAGTCTCCGAGATGAGCTCAAGAATTAATTTAAGCCCGGAAATTAATTAACTTAACCAAATTAGGTGATGTTGTTTCGAAAACTGAAGTTGAGTACTTTAGAAGTAAAGCTTTTAGTGCCAAATTATTGTTACGTAAGTATAAAAGCCTGAAACATTAAGGAGGTAAAAGGCGCGGTTAGGTAATATTCGTAAGTAATGAACTTTGAAGTGACACAATTTGGAAAAATAATATTATACCTAGATAACAAATTAAATGCAGTAAGGCATAATTTATGCAATTTAATTAGGTATCAAGATCAACACAGCTTTTACATACAGCAAGTCAAACGTCGAATGCAGACTAGAAAATCTCATTCATTATTCCATTTTTGGAATGGGGAAGAATGGCTCTTGAGTGGCGACCACGAACCGGAAGACGCAACGTAGGCCGGCCCCAACAGGTGAACCGACGATCTGGTGAAAACTGTGGGGAGCCGATAGATGCAAGAGGTAAGCAGCCGCTCAAGCTGCGCTCTGTGAGGGCGGCCTATGTTCAGCAGTAGACGTCTTCAAGCTGTTGATGATGATGATGATTTAATTAAAATTACAGAAATAAATATTGTTTTATTATTTATTGCGAGTGCGATCCTTCCTTCTTCTGATTTAGAGCTGAAGATAGAACGACTAGACTCCTGTAGTAACTGTATGTGCCTTGTCTAATGAATCCACATTTGTTACAAACACTTAGCTGAGTAAATCATTCCCCGCATCTTGCGTAAGTGCATTACCATTGTCTCTAACGAGACAACTACTAATGCTAACAACAACAGAATTAATTCTACAACAACAGCAACAAGCAAATAGAAACCTTGAGTTGTGAACAGTACAGATGATATTCCTCATAGTTAGGTAATTGTTTATCGTAATGTGTTCAGAAAATGCAATATTAATCACGGAAACGAATTGCTTTCTATACGTTCGTGCTATCGGACACATGTTTTTGTGATAGTTGTTTTCCTGTAAGAAATTTTTTGCGGGTTTAGAGTGATAGTAAATAAAATAAGCACTGATGCGGCTTCAATATACCAGACCTGCAAAGATGGTGGGTAGGTTGAAATCAGAGGTTGTAATAATGGACACGGCGAAAGTTGTGATTATATAAATTCTTCCGTTTCAGAAAAAAAACACATAAGTTACTCTGAATTTCATGTCTATAATTAAATTACTTTTATGTTTATAATGATATTATAGTTATAGGCATAATAGATTGAAAAACTAATAGTGCCCTCCAAACCTTTTCAGGATCCTAATTACTTTATGTACACTACCATTAACATACCTCGTTGTTGTTGCGACAAAGCGGATCGCACCGAAGGAATTCGAAAAGCATCCGTGGCAATGCTCATCCACCATGTAACAATCCTCAGCAAACATGGCCATCATTATATTATATTATATTATGAACAAAGCCAGTGAAACGACTGCGCAACGAAGTCAACAGGCTGTAACGAATCTTGGACTGCACCATTGTTTTGTCTTCTATCAAATTGTCATCTAAACCTCCCCCACTATGTGGCCCTTACTTTTTTATAAAGTATACTGTTTCAAGCCATACAGTTTCAATGGTACTTGTGTCTCCGCAAGTTTACATCCCTATAAGTGTTTTGTGATTGTTAAGCTTTTGTTTACCAAGGATGTGGTTCAGGGGAATCAAGAATACGTTAAAAAGGTTCATTGTGATTCTAGTGGGCGTGAATATTTTCAAAGGATGTGAAACTGTCACGAATGGTGACTTCAATGCGCAAATCAGAGATTACTCCGCTGTTGAAGACCTTGTAAGCGATACCGAGACTATACTTATATGTAAAGTGCTTTTTGCAGTTCGTAAAATTTGCTGAATTCACGTACTTTTATTGCAGAACATAAGTGATGTAAAGACGCTACAAAAAGATGGACTTGGATTAAGTCGGTACGCCAACTTTGCTCCAGTACAAAACCCCGTAAAATTTAAGGTAGGATAGTACTTTTTTTTAATCATCATCATACTCATCAACAACAGCCTAAAGACGTTCACTACTGAACATAAGCCTCTCCCAGAGAGCGCCATTTTGAGCGGCTGCTCGCCTCCTGCATCCATCATCAAAAATTGGAAGTGAACAGGTATCTTCTAAGCAATCGCGTTACACCCTAGACCGCATCGTCACTTATCATCAGATGAGATAGTGGTCAAGCGCAAGCCTATCAATCAATAAAAAAATGTCTCCCGCGGTTTTTACCAGATCATCGGTCTACCTAGTGGGAGGCTGACCTAAGCTGGGACTTTTTCATCATTTAAATTAAATTCAAAACGACCTTAAAAGTTCTACCACCAGCATGAAATCGTACTTCTGGTTAATAGCCGCTATTAAACGCAATCTAGACTTGAACCTACTTTTCTAAGACATCGTCACTTTAAATAGAACTTGGTGCAATTACTTGACTGCATTCTATCTCATTAGGTATAGGGTTTCCACACTGGCCTTTAATATTTTAATTTCAATGCAAATTAGATAACTAGATCGAGTAAAGTAGTAACAGCTCATTGCAACTTATCTTTTATCATCATCAACCAAAAGGTGTCTTCTCTGTTGAATGCCATAAAACTTCTCCGATCTTTAACTCTGACAAAACCTCGCCCCCGACATTTATCAGTTCAGATCTATAGCTGTGCTATCCTGCTCAAATTTACTTCAACTGATTCTCTAATAAAATATGGTGATCACAGCGATTAGTTGTCTAATTACGTAGATATAAAATCGTCAAATCATTCAGAAGCCCTGTAAACGCTGGCTTTACGGATGGTGGGAATATCTCCGCAATGGCCCACATTCTTGATAACTTGCTGCGCCGGATATGTGACTCAACCGACACTCGATACGGTGTAAAATTGTAAATACATTGATGCTTTTTAATTTTAAATCAGTGATTGGTACAATTGAATTAGATTCTTCAGTTTTTACTAAAGTGGCTCTGTAGGTAATCGAACTTCAATTGTCTTTGTTTGTCACTTTGTTTTTGTTTTAGATGGTGTTCAAACTAATTATAAGTTTGAGGTATTCACTAAACACTATAATAGTTAACTTATTAAAAAAAATATTTATTGCACCTAAATTAAACAATTCAAATAGCTTCGAACTTTAATGTACCTATTATTATCATTGAAAAAGTTTCTTGTGAATCCAATTTCAATGAATAAACACGCACAAAAATGTTGTTAATTTCCACTATCATGGCTCGTTGAGTTCTTTGAGGGCCTAAGTAACAACTTAAAAGCTGTAAAGAAAAGTAATATGCCATGCAATCTGATTATCTGAGGTCACATCAGGCATACCAAGAATCTGTTCCCGTGACGGCCTCGACCTCTATACAGTTACATCAAGTACGACGAGTTAAAGAAAGAAATGCCTTATCATGACTAACATAGTATACTCTAACGTAAAGATAATAAAGCTCACAAATCTCGCATTCTTTCTGTGAGATCGATTCTCCGTATAATGAATAATGCTTGACAGTAAAAATAAACATGTGTGACTCATAAATTTCCTATTCATGGTGTATACAATATTCTGATTGTTCGCATCGGAATTTATAATGAAATTGTTAGGAATAAAGATCCGTCAACATACAGCCTTTATTATGCGGGAGCACCTACCTTATATTCTAAAGGCACCTACCGTATACTCTATTTTAACTGCATCTGACTTCGCTAAGTTCTACCAATTGACAACGAAATAAAGATTAAATTGAGAAGAAAACTTTGAACTGGCCCAAAGAATGTCGTCAATTAGAAAGGTGCAATGATCGGAAGAGGCGCATTAGAGGCCGTGTGAATAAGGGGAAGACCAGACGGATGGAGGCAACTGACCGTGCTGTAGAGGACAATGCTCTAATTATAAAGTTTTAAAAAGCTTTGCAAATTGTTCCTAATATTTTTGCGTGTTTTTCTACTATTACTATTTGCAGGCAATTTGAGTTTCAAGTAACATACGAAGTTAGGAACGAACCTAACCTAACCTAACCTAACCTATGAAGTTCATATTGTTTTTTACATTTTAGGAAAATAGGAACAGTCATATCCCAGTCCTAAGTGATATAGTAAAAGCCTTTAAGTAGTAGTGGTTAGTCATTTTCAAGTGCTCGCTGGCTTAGCCAATTAAGAATCTGTCGATAAACACTCATATCTAGTGTCTGTTCCGGCAGCCTCAGTTGAGAGCCCTATTCCTAATCCAAGCGCTTACTTCTGGCATACTGTTCTTAAAATCTGTTGAAATGTGATCAAACGATACGATCTGATATAACGCTACTCTGTCTTTAGTTATAAGTTTAATTTAAACTCATAAAATTACCAACAGTTACATTTAATCAGCATGCTGCTTAATAGTAGACCCTATTTAATAATTTCAGGATGTCCCTGACAGCGTGATATCAGGATCCAGTCATGGCCGAGGATTACTACATAACGATCATATTGGTAATCGAAAATCTACATTTGTATAATTAATAATATGTTCTTATTTATTTACTTCATAATCAATTTATATTTCTCGTAGGGTACGGTTATGACTATGAAGAACCTCATTATGGACAGGGCTACGAGTATCATTTACACAATGATCATCACAACCACGACCCTCATGATTATAACCATAATCATTATGACTTCCATGATTCGGGTCATCATCATTCTCCCGGCCATCATCACGGTTACGGACATCATCATAAATATTATGATCATGTAAGTTTTTCAGTTTAATTTTTTTCTAAAAAAGCTGTTAATACATAACCTAGCACTTTTTTGGAAGTGTACTCAAGTTTATGATGTAATTCGATTTATCTGAATAGCTCAGGCGCGGATACAGGGGGGGCGCAGGGTGCGCATGCCCCCCCCCCCCCCTTGGCGCAGGCAGTCCTACACCAAGCGCGGTAATTAGCCAATTTACCAGGAAGTATAGGTGCATGGAATTCATCATTTAAAGAAAAGAGCACAAATTGGTCTTATATCGTATACTTATGTGTTTTACCACCATATCCCCAAATTTCCCTCTTGGACTCCCCTACTATAATGATTTGTGCACCCTCCCTTGAGAAATTTCTGTATCTGCGCCTGGAATAGCTTCAAAAAGGTTGGTAAAGTCAGTAACTACAACGAGAATCAACGCTCGTAGAACTGACAACCGATGGGGAAGAAAGTCGACCACGAACCGGAAGATGCAGCGTAGGCCAGTCCCCCACTCGGTGGACCGACGATCTGGTGAAAGCCGTGGGGAGCCGATGGATGCAGGAGGCGAGCAACTGCTCAAGGTGGCGCGCTCTGGGGGAGGCCTATGTTTATCAGTGGACGTTTTCAGGCTGTTGATGATGATGATGACAATGAGAATACTTACCCAGAATTGGCCATATTATTTTAATATTAAAATATCTACTTACATTAGGTCTATGGTCCAGTTACTCATAAAATGAGTGTAATAAGTATTCATTTAATAGCTTATCTATTCTACAGGATATAGGTAATTATGATTCAGTGTCTGTTCTACGCTCGCGTATGATCCTACGCAAAATATAGTTTGACGTTGTTTGCGCCCAAGTAATGCCTATTCTGAATTTATTGTCATAGTGCATGCAAATGCGAAAGTTGCGTAAGCTTTGAAATCTAATATAACAGTGGGATTGCTTGTAATTGCAGCTTTGGTTTTGATGAAGAAGATTATCTATAAGGTATTCAAGGTGTTCTACAAAATTATCAAAGTTAGGTACAGGTACCTAACCTACTTTTGCGATATTCCAAGTAAACATTTTTAGTTTTTCGTGTTTCTTTACAAATGGACAAATGAAACAACGCCGGCGTCTCATTTTGACTGACAAATTTACTATTAACCTTCTGATAAAAACGCATAGGTACTAGATACCGAGAGTGGCTTAATAAGTGCAACTCAATGAGACGATTAGAACGGTTGCCTCATTGTTAATCGGTAGGTATACCTACATGATTATTGGTGACACACGCGTGGTTCTTTCCATCTTGGAGAATGATAGAGCTTTTTTATTCCTAGACATCCTAATATCTGTCCCTATTTTATTATTGTCAGTTATGTTACTCTTTGATTATTGTACTTTTTAGCCACTTTGTGACCTAATTTACTTTTCTTTTATTAATTTTGTATTTATAAATTCTTTAACACTACTATTTTGTTTTAGGGTCTCGCTACTAAAGCTCTCCTATGGCCAATAGCTGGAATAGCATTATTAGGGGCAGCAGCAGCTTTGGTTTCCAACCCAGTTCTTTTAAGCCTTGGTGTGGTGTCTGGCAAAAGGAGAAGACGTCACGTTGAAGAAATAGATAACATTGTCAAGAGTTCTATAGAAAAATGGTCTCAAATGACTTCTGCTTATAAAGAAGAACACCGTGATGCTAATACTTCACAAAGACTTATAAAGAAGAGAATACTACGTAAAGACGATGTCAAAGTTGATAAACAAGTTTTGCAAAAGGGAAAAGGTGATGTACGTGAAACGTTTAATATGAATGTACCTAAAAGATACAGCGAAGAAGATCGAAGATTTATTCCTATACCACTTAAAATTAACAATCCATGAACAATCTAAGCATATTGAACATAATTATTGTATGATGTAGATAACATAATTTCACCTTATTACAAAAATAAAACAAACAAAAAAGGGCATGCTGTTGATAACAACTTTACTTAACTTAGCTTTCGCGAATTTCAACTCTAACTTGAGCTGTTTTAATCATTCGATGTTACACAAAAGAAAATAGGAATATAGTAATTTAACTTACCAATAGATCCATCCATAAACTGCACTAAAACAAATTAAAACTAGAACTTAATGACACAGAAACAACACTGATAGCAGAAATCACTCCACAATACACCAGCACAGCAGCACAGATAGAGGTAAGCACACAAACAATTCCGAACTATTGACAAAACATCGATTGTTTGATTTTAACGTCATCAAAGAACCGATCATACGGTGTTTACAAAATGAGTGAAGTCGAACCACGTTTGGCTGTGCTCTGTTAAAAGATATGAATGAAGTTGCTGCCGTATGACCTTTCTTTGTGTGCGTACGCTGCAATGTGCTCCGGCGCACGACCTATACAAAAACTTGCTCCTTCGCTCACGTGTGTGAGTGATCCACACGTCCATACATGACTTGAATCTTGAACTTCGGGGATACGTCAGCCAGTTTGGTCATTTGAACATGAGCCCAATTTATGTTAGATAATTATTATGCAATACCTTGCATTACACCCCTATACTTACTTCATTTACCTCTATTATTTTTCCTACTTTGGAACCCTAAACTACTTTATTTTATTATCTATCTACATTCAGTTTCAGACGATAACGGTAAGTAGGTATTGGGTATAGGGATTACCTATTCATTCTCTATCAGAGGCAGGCGAAGTGCGAATTTACTACTCTACGAATTTCGTTTATCTACTAAGTTCGTAATGGCTTATTAGAGCTGATTATTAGTAAGATTAGTGCTAGTAAATAACTGATGTGCAATAAGCAAATCATTAAAAATCTTGTAAAATAATAACTTAACTCCAACTTAACTTTTTCTCCTATAACTGCCATCTATGAACTACGCGTAGAACTAAAATAAGCATACGTAAGCTGCAACGACAACGACTGCCATTTTTATTCCTCAACAATGACTAAAATTAGAACCTACTACAACATCTTATGGTTTACCTAGTATCAATCCAATCTAATAGATGCTGCTTTACTTAAAAATAATTGTCTTTAGTGGATTTCTTTATATAAAGGGGATAAAAACGAATGAATTCGCCCAAGTTGGACTACTAGCACAACTACCAAGGAGCAACTAGTTGGACAGAGCAGTTGGACTACTGCCCCGAATTATTGTTTACTTTTACTTACTAGTGATTTAAGGTTTTTTTTATTGTTAATGGTGTTGTCAGCGTTTGACCACATCTAATTTGAATTAGATGTGGAATTCATTTATAATATTTATCTTATTTACATTTAATTTATAATATTTCAAATTACGATCCCAAATTGATAATTTGAATGGAGTGGTAGTCGACTATGATCACCTAGGTGAACATTCACGGGTGGTCAAAGGACACTAAAGAGTCGCTTATAATTCCCCAGGTGATTATAGTGGAATAGACTTAATTTAGGTACATACATACATACTTACTATATCCATTTATTTAGATTTATAAACGAAACTACTGAACCAATATTGATAAAAAATGTATGGCGCTAATCCTAAATAGTATATATATCTAAAATTAATAAAAGAATTTTTGAAATTTGTTTATAAATCATAGCACAAACATAAAATAGAAAAACATACAACCGAATTGAGAAACTTCTCATTTTTGAAGTCGGGAAAGAAGCAATAAATAACACTAATATTTCACCTGCTTCTTTATTATAATGTTATGACTTGGCTTAATGACAACAGTCGTTAAGCCACTTGTCGTCACTGTTAGAATGAGACACACTTAGGGGCTACCATAGTCTTGTCACGGTCTCTCACGAGATAAAGTGTCGAGAAAATTTTGTCGCGGTGCGCATGCTAGCCGGGCAGGGCTGACCACTTGCCTACACGAGAAGAAGAAGAAGAAGATTATAATGTACGTATAAATACAAAATTTCTACATGAAAATATTTAGTAATTTAATTCAGATTTCAGTTACCTATTTTTGACGGCTTCTCCACCTACCTAAATGACTCTTGTACATTTGCTAAGATAATATTATATGAATTTTGAGAACAATTCCGGGAAAGAGGAATTTACCACCTCCGGCATTGTGTCCTAAGCAATGTATGGGGACTTTAGCAAATTAGCACGATTTACGCTTACGCTTACGCTTATGGATAACAGTTTATTAGCACATAACGCCACGGAAATATACTTCACATAGCAATAATTGTTCCTTGCGCCCACGTGATCCGTTTCGGCCGCGCCTGTGTAGCTTCCAGGCTAGCAGATCTTCGTACGTAATAACGTAATAACATAGCGAAATGCGACGCAATAAAATGATTAATTTTTACCAATGGCTTGAACAAAACACAAAAATCAAGCGTACTTCCTATATTCTTACCTATCTGTGATGTCTTGTTGATGAAAGTATTATTTCTACTATTCAGTGAATTTATCACTTCTACGTTTTATTAAAGAGATCATTATAATTTAAAAAAAAAAACATTTTATGAAACATAAAAGATGACATGACATGATTTTATGATAAGACGCATAGATAAGAGTTAGGTGGTTAAAAAATTAATAAATCTGGTTTTCGATTTTGTAATAGATTTTCTTAACTTTTTAACGGATTCTATAAAAACGCAATTGTATTTTGGTTTAATAATAGGTATTGTAACTAAATGATATCATAAAACTAAAATAAAGTATGTAAGTAATTATATTTAATTCAAAGTGCTAAACTATTAAAAATAGTGACTTAATGTAGCTACCATGTGGAGCACAGGCTATGAAAAAATTACGTAGGTACAGGCTGGCCTTAAATCTTGAATCCAAACTGAAACAATAATAATTAGAGTTATGTTTTATTTTACTAAAAATCAATCAAATACTTTAGGAGAGCCTGGGTCCATGGGAACCGGGAACTCATCACTTTTTCCAATGTTTGTCGAGCGCCTACCCGGTGCTATACGCGAGTCCGAAGTGTTGGCCAATTAGCAATGCAATTCAACGGGGCTACCATCATTTTGAGCTTTGAGTAAGCTAAGTACATTTGGTCAGGTGAGATTGCAGTCAAATGCGGGCGGGCCTATTCAGTTATAAAAAAAAGTTCCTACTGATTTTTTTTTCTGTAGTTGGTAATACTGTAGTAGTTAGATTATAGAATTACAGCAATGAGCCAGTAAAAAATAATGAATAGGTAATTACTATATTCCATACCTTAGGTGCATTCTCCACAGTGCATTTGAAAATCAGGCCTGCTCTCTCGCAGCCCTTCTCACCGTCACTCACTTCGATGTCATTTACTGGAAAAGTCATTTTTATTATACCTACAAATGTAGACAATAAAACAACATACGCAACAAATACAAAAATAGTAACACAAAAACAACGAAAAGTTAAGAAAAAAGGATAAATTTAGAAAGCAGAACTAGCAGAAGTAGTAATGGTAGTAGTAGTATAGAACTTAGAGAAAGGCTTAGGATTTTTTTAAATTTAGGTAAATACTTAGCTTTTAAAAAAGAAAACACTTTTTTCTCCTTCTATTTATATTGTCCATATTTTTTAAATTTTCGAGTGGCAACCACGAACCGGAAGACGAAGTGTAGGCCGGCCCCTCACTAGATTGACTGACGACCTGGTGAAAACTTCGGGAAGCCGATGGATGCAGGAGGCGAGCAGCCGCTGACAGTGGCGCTCTCTGGGGGACGCCTATGTTCAGCAATGGACATCTTCAGGCTGTTAATGATGATGATGATAATATATAGATAAAGCATTTGACTACTGTACCACCTGATGAAAAGTGACAATACAATATAGGATGGTGCATGCCTAAAGATGCCTATTCACTCTTGACTTCTGGTACAAATACTTCAGCCATTTGCATCCCAGAACACGTATACCCCAAAACTTATTAGTTTTCCGGCTAACAATGTAGTTTGCATTTTGGCAAAGAACTATTTAATAAAATTTCTACCTTTAACACAGACATCAGCCATTTTCCTTGCATTAACCAGTCGTTTCTCGTCACCGTTTTTGGTCTGTTCTGCTATTTTGTATGCGTGGTCTATGTCATACAGCCCTTTTTCAGTCATCTGTTGAAGCAAAACACTGTCTATGTCTGAAAGCTCATGATACTTTCCTTGCCACTGCCAGTGAGTAAACGTGAAAGAACTTTGAACTCACCACTCCTTCTGTTCTATAAGCACAGGCCAGGAGGCACTTGGTCTCTATCTTCTTCGGCGGTATCAGTTGTTGCAGCTGTACCAACTCTGACATGTCCACGGGATGGTCCTTCGTGCACTTCATAACTATCTTCGTGAATTCTATCTTCATCTCTTCTTCTGTTTTTGCCTAAGAATGTTTTAAGAGTTTCAAAATTGAATCATAATTGTTGTTAAAAAATTATCTGATCAATTCACATAGTGAGTATCATTTTACATTCACATTACATTGTTGATGGTAGCAGATTGCGATGATGGGAAGTCGTTGCATTTTTTATCGTGTAGTAATCAACCTTCTTTTCATCAAAACCAGATATAAACTATAAATAGAGAACTATTTCCAAAAAAACATAATACTCACATAACCATAGCCACATAACATAGCCCCGAAAAGTATATTGAATATCCACATTTCTATTGCGAATAGTAGTAGCAGACGAATGGGTTTCCTATGGCTGACAGTTTCATTCGCCATATAAATATATAGATTCGTTAATAAAACACCTAGATCATACGAATAGATAATATACTTTATTGCTCTTATCGTTTCAATACATCTATTCATTATACCAACAATTGAATAATACTCACTTTCAATTATAAATCAAGGCATAATCTAAAATGATGATTTCTGGCATAAAATTAGAAATAATGGTTTCCTGCGTGGAACAAATGAATTCAATAACACTGAGGGTTGGATTTGCTTACATTGCTACCATTGCTGCAATGTACGGTGTAATTTTATATTTTCTCTAGAACCTAACAATACTTCAACATGCTAGTCCATTGCGAAGCAGTAGTCGGAATTCAATATCCAATGCAATCGAATCAGACAAAGTTTAGCTGAAAACAAAAGAATTTCATAACTATAAAAAACATTATACTAAAATACGTTAGAAACATGTGAGTAGGTATACTATAAATGACTTGTAAACTTATAATATTACCGTTAAAACAGTGGCAAAGTTTTTAGTTTATCAATGACAAATTATTTTAAGCTCAAAAAAACAGAATAAAACAGCGTTTTTAGTAACTGTGTTACAGCAGTAGAAATGTACTGGACTAGTGACAATGATGTCACGAAGAGAAATGAGTTCATCTTTTGAATTCTACTAAGTAATAAAACTTCTATAAATTGTGCATCGTACAGTGCGCGGACAGCCGTTGGATGCAAGAGGCAAGGAGCCGCTCTAAGTGGCATTCTTGGAGGAGACCTATGAACGCCTTCTAGCTGATGATAGTGACAATGCAGCATCATGTCTTTCAAAATAAGGAGCAGACATACTCATCAGGCTTACTATATATGCTTGTACTTCATTAGAATAAAACATTATAAACTTACATTGGGTGTGTTTTCAATACTACATTTGTAGATTAAACCAGCTCTTTCACAGCCTTTCCCACCATCCTTTACAGGAACATCATTAACTGAAACATAATATGCATTATTTTATATTTGAGAGTAGCGTTTAACTACAGTCTACTTGAAAGAGATGATATGCCACAAGGTGGCACCATCTAGTTCAGTATTAACAGTCTAAATTTCTAATATTGAAATTGCGATGTACTAAAGTACAGAAGTACGGTGCACCTACGTCAGATGAAGTTCTAAGGAACAGGATGCGTAACGCTGTATCTAAAGTACACGAGTATACGATCAACGCCTGGCCATAGAATCTGACTGTCAAGTGAGACTGCCGAAACAATGCGCCAGATCCTTAAAAGTCAAGGTGTTTGCTAGCCAGGCGAGCATAAGAAAATGTCCTACTGTCATGTTGTGGTTTCATTGGGATGTTTCTTTTTCATTGTTTGTTTTGGCCAAGGGCTAAGGCCCTTAGCGGGGCATAAAACTTATTGCATTGTGTACCATAACGGACTTTAGCAGGCTTGCTAATAATAATGGAAATGACAATTTTCTGCCATGTTTCTGGGAACTGCTCGGGACTTATAATTAGTAGCAAATAGCATATTGCCGGAAACATACCACCCTTGCATGCGGCAATAAATTCTTCACTTATTTTCGTCCCATCTGGGTTTCCTTCAAAGAACTTATCATTGGACGCACGCACACCTTCAATTGAGAGGAAGCCTTTTTCATCCATCTGAAATAATTTGAAACATCTTAAGTATATATGCAATCTATTTAACAAACTCAGCTGTGTGGTCTTGGTATAAGAAATAGGACTACCCCATCCCTTTCTCTTCCCACGGGTGCCGTAAGAGTCGGCTAAAAGAATATCCAAGGGATAGGCCACAGCATTCTCCTCGGTGCATTAAAATCTTTTGTCATCACCAAGTTTTATGATCACCAAGTTGCCTACAAGCGTGGTGATTATGGCACAACCTTCCCTATAATATGTGTCAAAAGTTGGGTTTTATTGAGGAGGCCTGTGTTCTGTTTGTTCTGTGTGTTTGGTGATGATGTGGTTACTTAACTATTCGCCATTTTGAAGAAATCATGACGACGAAATACCAATCCATTTTTTATTTACTGCAATTTTGAGAATACTTGTGGTGCTAATCCAGTGGTGTTATTCAAATAGGTGCCATTTGGGGAATACTTCCGTTGTTATTGCAATACGAATGGTAATCCTTAAAGAAATTAAGTACCTAGGTGTTATTTATTAATATGTTATTTATGTCCTGAAGAATATAATTATATCCAGAGTATCAAAAAAAAAGTACCTAGGTATATCTTACAAATAAAAGATATTGAGATTACTTGAAGTCATTTTCGTTACCTAATAAAATTAAATAATTTTTCCATTATTCATTTAAACTGTATTTTTTTTAAAAACATGACGGGGTCCTGCATCCGTCCATGATCCGTCAATTATAAATGCTTTATATACTTGAGCTCTCTATAGAAAGAGCTACATACCTACTTGTGAGCTATTGTTACAAAAATCTACATTTACGTCCTCAGTTCCTTCACTTTTTAGTTTCTATCTACAAACAACTGGCAATGTTGGCAGACCCATATATTAAACGATTTTAAAGAAAGTAGGCATAAATATGCTTAAAATCAAAAATAAATATTATTTGGATTTGAAAGTATAATATCTGTTATTTGTGAAATAATTATAAGTACAACAGACTAATAATACCTACGTCATAAGGAAAACAAGGTGTTCGATGTCCATGGTCAGATCCCGAGTTGCCTAATCATAAAAACTCGTTTCCTGTACATAGAGAGCATTAGCTGTAATAACCCCAGCATTGTCAAATGGTGTGGACCGTGTAATTGTACACTCGTCATCTACAACCTTGACAATTTCATCATTTCATTGTATTTGTGCAGCGGGGAATAATTTAGGGGAAGTAAATTAAAATACTTAAATCTCTGGTCGACTTGATACATTATGAAAAAATATAGCATATACATTTTTGGACATTTTAATGAGTCGGTTTCTACTTAACAGTATATGGTTTTTTAACAAATCTGTTTATTAATCCTTCTTTTGGTAACTTCTAACGTTCATCATCATCATCATCATCAGTTGGATGACGTTTACTACCGCCACTTTGAATAGTGTCATATTGTCATTTTGCTACTGCCCATTTTAATTTGCTGATTTGGAGAGGCCATCATTATCATCATCAACAGCCTGAAGACGTCCACTGCTGAGCGTAGGCGTCCCCCAGAGAGTGCCACCTTGAGCGGCTGGTCGCCTCTTGCATCCATCGGCTCCCCGCAACATCCGGAGAGGTATCTTCTATTAATAGTTTGCAGTAACTATAAAACGGAGTATAAAATATGGAGGAAGCAACTTACCAATCCTGTCTTTTTAAAAGCACAAGCGAAGAAACAGTTCAATTTTTCAGGAGTTGGCATCGTTTTTTTCTGTAGTGCCTCTATTTCACTTGGCGTAAAAGAAGCTTCTTCAATACAAGCTTCCATTATTTTCATATAATTTTTCTTCAACTCTTCTTTATTTGATGCCTAGAAATAAGTAGTAAGATGGGTACTAGAATAATTGATTTAACAAAAAACTAATAGGTGGCGATTAAGTACTTAGGTGTTGATTACGTAGGATTCTTCGTGTGGAGGACGACGCCACATATCTACCTAAATAAAGTACCAACCGAAGGGTGACCGATTGTCATCTCGAAGCTTGCTATGAATGATATCATGTTAACATTTAGTCATTATTCTCAGTCGTTCAAATACAAAATCAACATAAACACATCACAACAACATAATCGAAGCCAATAACAATAAAATTTCAAGAAACATACCGTCTCCCCAGCAGCAACGGCTACGAAAAATAAATAAATAAGCCCTAAAAATTGCCACATTTTTACAAAACACGACCAAGTTTACAACGCAAATGTGTGAATTCGTTTATTTTATCCATTTTATAGTGTAAATCACTGCAGGATTGCATCCGTTGATGTAAAAATATATTGTATACCCATGCTATGTTGACAATAAGGCCGTCGTTTATGCCTTATTTACGGATGTTTAGGAGCAATCATCATATTATTCTGGCTCGCCTAATCATTTAGAGATTGCTTAATTACATATATTCATAAAATGGTGTTATGTAGTTGTTATATCTATGGTTTAAATGCAGTTCGTAGGTAGCAGGTAGGTAAGTCTTGTATTATAGGTAAAAAGCTATTTTAGTTTCTTATTTCATTTCTTTTTTTATTATTTTTTGTTAAAGTATACTTGTATATTTTTATCATAAAACCGTCGAAATCGGAAGACAATAAACTAAATCCCACGACACATGTCGCCCTAGTTTGGGATTCAGAGGTCCTTTACATAATATATCATTTTTACACTGTAACAACCTTCGACGCACCCATTTTAACTATTGTATTGTTTTCTTTGGTGAAATAAATTTATTATTATTTATTTATTTATTATGTACCTACTTGTAGTCATAAAGCAGTTTCTGTCATGAATCTATTATAGATGTAATAATCATTATTATTCTAGATGATCTGGTTAATTATTAAACGCATGTTGAATCAAATAATCCTGTTTTTTTAATAGATTACATTTTTTTTAACATTCCCATGCGTCCGTACATGATCTCCATTGGCACCATTTGGCGTTGTTGACTGCGTTGACGTTTCACTTGTTAAGACATATCGGGATTTTACCATATACATAATGAAAATCAAAAACGTGTTATTACATTATAATAGAGAAACTGAGTGGGTTCTAACTTGAGAAGACCTCGGTAAAATAAAATTAGAGGTAAGTATTTAAGTATTTAATTGAAATAAGTAACTTTGCTCTTAGAATTAGCAAGTTGAAATGGCAATGGGCAGGCTCCATCGCTCGTGAACTGATAACTGATGGGGAAAAAGGGTTCTCGAGTGGCGACCACAAACCGGAAGACGCAGCGTAGGCCAGCCCACCCTCGGTGGACCGACGACCTGGTGAAAAGCGCGGGAGCCGATGGATGCAGGAGGCAAGTAGCCGCTCAAAGGGGCAATGATGGTGATGATGAAGAAGATAGAAGAAGGTATACTAGAAGTGGACTGTAAAAGTCAACTACTTATAAAACCAAAGTCAACCGATTCTGTACGTTTCCCACGGACTGCATCTTGTTACCAGTGACATTGCCATTGACGACACACCAATTTTAATACCTACTTATTATCACAATGACAACAAATAGGTAACCAGAATTATACATTTGTTAAAAAAAACTTAAATAGCTTGTTAGCGAGTCATCAGGATGCTATATAAAGCCGGTGTGCTGTATAAATTGACAATAAGCTCCAATCTAGTGAAGACGCAACTACTAGCATCTCAAGTACCTACCGAGAAGTAATTAAACAGTGATATCTAACATGTTTCGTCTAATGGTTTTGTTCTGTGTTTGTGCTGCATTAGCTCCCTGTTTAGTTAATGTAAGTATTACTTCGATCTACGATTAATTAATTTGATTTAATGTGGATACATTTAAATGATACTTTAAAAGGACCGTCCTGGTGTTTGAAAATGTTATTGCCGACGCTCCTGCTCTCCACACGTTTGATAGAGACAATAGAGCCCATGATTGAATTTACCTACATTAGAGCGTTTCGGGCGCCAACGGTTTACACCGTCTAAAACCTAACAAAACCTTTTTATTTTGGTGTCAATCGTTTAGATGGATTAAAATCTAAGCTTGTACGTCTTGATTTTCTGAAAATATGTTTCGGGTTCTAGTTACAACTACTTTTCTTCGTCATTTTGACGCCAAAAAATCGGTGGCTATAAATACGAAGATTTTGTAAAAACTTAAGAAAATAAGACGTACGAGCATAGTTTTTTTACTGTGTAATAAATCTTCAAAACCTGATAACATTTAGAGGTGGAAAATCGTATAAGCACTTTTTGTATGGGGTACACGCTTCTCTTAATGCTTGTAATAAATTAGAGATGTGTTTTTGATAGTAGCTAGATTTCGTAGATGAAGTCCATACGACTGTTTACTTTAAAAAAATTGTCAGCGTCGTAGTTTTTTGCAGTAAATAATGTAGACAGTCCATCTATAGTTACTCCGATATCGCACCTTTACAAAACTAATAACATACAGGCCATCTGGCTAGACCGTTTTATATCTGCTATCCTTTTAACTTCTTTCTTAACCCGAATTTTGTTAAGATATTTTTTTCATTCCGTTAACCAAATTTTTTTCGCTAATCTAATCGCCAATCTAACCTGTAGCGGCAAGCTACCAGAATTACACGAGCGACTGCCATCTGACCTCGCAACCCATAAGGAACTAGTAACAGGGATGGTTAGATCAGGCGTCAGATTCTATTAGGCGTCTGACTACCCGTAACGATTGCCATAGATGTTCTTATGACAACTGGGACTGACGGGTTAACGTACTCTCCGAGGCACGGAGCGATGGCATCGAAAACTGCACATAACTTACTAGATAAGTCATTCGTGCAGGGCTGAGGATCGAACCCGGTGCCTTAAGATTGCGAAGCGCACATGTTACCGCTCGGCCACCATCGCTCCCTCTTTTTTCGCTATAGGTATAGCACAAAAATACCCAAGGTATAAACAGTTCGACCACAATCATAATTAAATTTTATCCTTTTTTTCATTTTATATTTAAGCCTGTCGATTAAGGTCAACAAAAAAGCGTATCTCTAATATCGACTAAAACCTACCGTGTTGTACATCACACTCACTTACAAACTTACTTTTCCGATGACTCTCGAAGAATTTCTTCGCTTTTATTTCATTTTATAAAACTATAGATACTATTAGGTACCTACTTTTCTTGATATTTCAGGCAATGACAGATGAACAAAAGGCTAAAATTCACGAGCACTTTGAAAGTATAGGTCTTAAGTGTATTAAAGACAACGCTATAACTGAAGATGACATTACTAATTTGAGAGCCAGAAAGGTGCCTGAGGGTCCTAACGCCCCTTGCTTCTTGGCCTGCATGATGAAGGATATTGGAGTGGTAAGTTTGTAATCTTCTTTCGTACATAATACTGAAAAACTCAGATAAAATGGCGAGCGACCTTGCGACAGTCGAATCAAGGTAAGGTTTTGGAAACAATCGTGGGAAGAATCGTAAGTGCAAGGCCAAAGTGTCATCTAACAACCTGCACTTGATTAGCGTGGTAGATAATTACCGCTCTCTCATTACGAGGAGACCAGTGTCTCATATATATGAGCTGATAATAACATAAATACCATCTACATATAGTAATAGTCCAAACCCATGCGCACCACGACAAAATTTGTCATCGCTGTTAGAGTGAGACACACTTAGGCGCTACCATAGTCATGTCACGGTCCTACACAAGAAAAAGTGTCTGCAAAATTTTGTAACTTCAAAATGTATGGTGCGGATAACTTTTCCGCAGCTAATGTCATCCCCATACATTTTGCAGTTAGCGTGAGGCGATAACGACTCACGCTGACATCTTTGCTAGACCCCCTGGTAAGGGTCCGCCATCTAACTTATATTTCCAGTTTGCATGGTTTTTACTACTCGCACTCATATCTACCACTCTTATACCTACTACTATGCTTCTAAGAGAACACCAAATAATCCCTCAGTCCTATATCGATTAAAACGTAATATGTATATGGGTATATGACCCAAGTCTTCGAATTTTATGATTCATGTACATTTGGCTTCCCACACGATGTTTTATTCGCCGTTGTAAAGGCGAATTCCATAGCTAAAGATTGTGTATGTTTTAGGGTGAGTTTTTTGATTCGTAGTTAAGGTAACTAAAGGTTTTTACTAGGTGGTAGGACTTTTCTGCAAAGTTCGTCTAGGTAGGTACCACCGCTTTGCCAGTTATTCTGCCGCCAAGCAGTAGTGTGCAAGCACTACTGTGTTCCGGTTTGAAGGGCATTGTAGCTAGTGAAATTACTGGGCAAATGAGACTTTATGATCTGATCACTCAGTCTAGTAATCTGATTGCTAGACTGGGTGATGTCTCAGGATGACGTGCGCAGTGCAGTGTCACGCGAAACTTTATTGTTTTAAAGTTCCGGGTGACACTGCAACTGTTATGGGCGGCCGTGACACTTAACATCAGGTGAACGACTTGCTCGTCACGTCATTCAATCACATAAAAAAAAAAAAAAAAAAAAAAAAAAACCAATGGTTAAAAATAGTAACAAATTTTGACCATTAGGTAGAATTTGTTAGACGTTTTAAACCATTGGTTACTTTAACGATGAAAAAAACCTATCCTTAGTTTACATTTTACATTTTTTAGTCCTTAATTTTATTTTTACTACTTTTCTTGATATCACTTTTTATCAGTGAATCTGACTGTCTATAGAAAAGTTAAATTTATTTTTTGTTTATTTCTTAATGACACATTAAAATATTTTTATTTAAATCAATTACAGTTAGATGACCAAGGCCTGTTGCAAAAGGAATCAGCTCTAGAACTAGCAAAGAAAGTTTTCGAAGACCCAGAAGAAATTAAGGTTATTGGAGACTATCTTCATTCTTGCTCACATGGTACGTCCTTTATTTTATAGCTAAGGAGGAGTACAACTCTTTACCAGAGTCTATGTTTCCGAATCTCTCTCTATATAATCTCGAAGTTTTCAAGAGGAGATTAGAGTTTGGCTTTGTTTTTTAAAAGAACGTAATTATAATTATTTTGTCACTATAAAATATGGTTAATAATTTAAAAATGTATTCTTTCGATCCTCGGCCCTGCACCAATGACTTATCTAGTAAGTTTTTCGATGTCATCGCTCCGTGCCTCGGAGAGCACGTTAAGCCGTCGGTCTCGGTTGTCATAAGCGCATCTATGGCAATCGTTACGGGTAGTCAGACGCCTGATAGAATCTGACGCCTTATCTAACCATCCCTGTTACTGATTCCTTATGGGTTACGAGGTCAAATGGCAGTCGCTCATGTAATTCTGGTAGCTCGCCGCCACAGGTTAGATTGGGAGCTGACCCCAATAACAAATGGGAAAAGGCAAAGAGGATGATGATGAATTAAAAAAATGTATTCTACATATTTTTATCTTTATTGCGAAATGCAATAGTAATTGATATTAGTACATCTACTATAATATTGTAGGTACGTATGTCAAAGTGTCTGATAGATAATAAAATCATAATATCATTTTGTAATTCTCTTCCAGTCAACTCTGAGGCTGTGGGAGATGGGGTGAAGGGTTGCGAAAGGTCGCTCTTAGCATACAAGTGCATGCTTGATAATGCGGCTCAGGTAATTTTAATACTTTCGTATCTATATATTTCTTAAAAAAATACATAGTTATTTATTTGCCACATAATCATACTGTAAAGTTAGTGAAATTATTGGACAAAAATGAAAAACTTATCTCACAGTCTAGAAATCTTGTTATAACTCTTTTCGGTGCCTAATGCAGGCACCTTTTTACACCGAAAAGAGGCTCAGCCGTAAGGGACGAAAAAACAGACGTTTTACTTTTATATATTGGTAGGAAAAAATACTGTTTACTAAAATAAGATTTTGGTATTTCTTTGTAAAGTATGCGATTACGTAACTTTTAACGTCAATTTAAAGAAGAAAATTAAAGTAAACATTAATTTTAATATTTCTATTTATAACTTTTTATTACTCACTTATTTTGTTTTCTTAGGCTTAGTGTACATATATATACATTATATATTACATTTAATATGTACTTAAATAAGTTTTTCCGGGCAACGTGCCTCTATTTTTGGAATTAAGTATCAATTTAAATATTTTAATGTAATGGAAAAATACACCGACATATAGGTGGACCGAAGATCTGGTAAAAACCGCGGGGAGCCGATGGAGACAGGAGGCGAGCAGCCGGTTAAAGTGGCGCTCTATGGGAGAGGCCTATGTTCAGCAGTGGATGTCTTCAGGCTGTTGATGATGATGATGATGATGAAAGAAAAAATTAAAATCATGAACGGGATTTAAAGGAAGGGACACGTATCCTATCCATCCGTCCCTAATCCGTTCGGAATGCTTTGCCGTGACAACTGATCTCATTTCCTATCCTTCACCTTCTACACTAACATAGGTTGGTATTGTCATATTAAATTAATTAATTATTTTAATTTCAGTTTAAAATCGACTTGTAAAAGCCTGTACTGTACATATCGTACCTCAGCAGATGACAACCAACGGCGCAAGGCAGCATCTCGTACAAGAACTCTGGATCAGTATTGTTGTTTTTTGTTATATTAGGTATTAATAATGTTCCTGGTATATATAGTTTCAGCTTAGATAACTAAAAAGAGTTTATGTATAAATTAAATGTAAGTCAAAATAAACACTTTCGTATTTTTGAACTCACCTAGATAATCTGCTCGTAGAACAATAGATAAAACGCGGAGCATTTTGATTAAAATTTATTACAAAAGAACAAACCGATGAAATAAATAGTATGAGTTTCATTACGCCATTTAGGTATGCACTTCTAAAATATCTTCAGAATTCTTCAAGCTTACGTAGATGATGAAAATGGTGTAAACTGAAAGAAAAAACCGTATAAAATATGATGGACGCAGGTGCATAGTACATCTCACTCAGGTGTTATGGCAATAGATATGTTTTCTGCCTGGATGTGGGGTAGCATTGACATATATATTACCTGGGGTAGGCATATGCTTTCCCCAAAATCACGCATAAAACATACCTAATTACCTACCCTTACCATAATTTCTGATTTATGTATTTGAAAGATAGAAAGAAAATACGTTTAATCGTTATGGCATTGATTTTTCATTTCAGAATTTATCTGATAACATCTTTTTATGTCACGTCGTGGTGTTCCTGGTAATTCGTCCGGAAATTCCCGCGGAACTCTTGATTTTCATAACACTTTTAATAATTCCTTTGTGAAGGACGATAAGTGATGATAATGTTTGTGTGAAGAAGTATGCATTGTGAAGAAAATATACATTGTGGAACCAGATTAGTGCGTTAGTTTCAAATACGGAACCCTATAAATCATGGTTATGTATTAAGATTATTAGTTATTCGTTAGAATCTTTACAATTAGTGAAGAAAATAGGAAGAGAAAAGCGAGAGAAAGAAGACTGCCAGGATCTTTATTAAAAACTATGGTATCCAAAGGCGACAGTAATTGCTTATCTACCACCACGTGGATTGATGTCTTCCGCATGAAAAATGGAAGATATACTTACTGAAGCTTTGTGTTCCATAAAACAATGTACAAGCAATTTTGACCTCTCGCATCCTTTGGCACCATCGCCCACAGTTTGATCATTCACTGTAACAATAGCTCATACATTCAGATAGGTAATATTTAGGTACACATAGGTAATTAGTTTAAATTTAAAAGTACCTAAGCGTCCATAGTTCCACAAACGACCGACTTCTGCAGACAGATTAATCCGTTTATATCTGTCTATTTTAATCCGTTTATATACAAAATTGTGGACACACATCATATATATCATCGGTCATTATGCGTTCACTGCTGAACATATGCCTCCCCCATTAAAGAGGGGTGTTTACCATCATCACCATCAGCCTGAAGACGTCCACTGCTGAACATAGGCCTTCCCCAGAGCGCGCCACCTTGAGCAGCTGTTCGCCTCCTGCATCCATCGGCTCCCCACGGCTTTCACCAGGTCGTCGGCCCACCGCGTGGGGGGGCCGGCCTACGCTGCGTCTACCGGTTCGTGGTCGCCACTCGAGAACCTTTCTTCCCCATCGGTTGTCAGTTCTACGAGCGATGTGGCCTGCCCATTGCCATTTCAACTTGCTTATTCTAAGAGCTATATCGGTCACTTTAGTTCTCCTGCGGATCTCCTCATTCCGGAGCTTATCTCGCAGGGAAACACCGAGCATATCTCTCCATAGCTCGCTGCGCGACTTTGAGATTGCGTGTTTACCATACGACTATGGTAAACACCCCCCATCCGCATCATCTATTGTGATGACTCACACTCTGGCAGGAATTGGTGATCGCAGTACTTAGATGTAGACGCTTTCCTTAAAATTCTTTATAAACTTTACCTGAGGCACATGTTTTTCCAATTTCAGTAATTTTTTTCAGTTCTTCTTCGTTGTGAATGAATTTCTTGTGTTTCTCGAAAGTGGTAGTAGGTTCAAAAATACCGTTGTCGTTTATCTAAAACGTTCATAATTATTAAACACTATTTTGAAACTATTAGAGCCCTAACTCACCGAGATACCATGGCGACGTCACCGGCTACGTATCTAAACAATTGTATGGCAGTTAACTCTCTTGGCAACGCGCAACGGTTTGACAACATACATTTCAATATGAATTGTGTGGACACGTAGCCGGCGACGTCGCCATGGCATCTCAGTGACTTAGATTTGCGTTTGACCACCAGCTCGCCTGATGGTAAACGACGGTGTGGCCGTAGATGGTGCACGTAAATCTAAAAGGTACCTATTCACTCTGGCCTTGAAGACAGGAAAACACAGATGGCAATGAGTTCTAATCCTTTTTTTTGTAGACATTTCACACAGCGCCATCTAGCCCCAAACTAAGCAAAGCTTGTACTATGAGAACCAGATAACAAATAGAAGTACTTAGATACTTTTTAATTTGTAAATACATACATATAGAATACAATATAACGCCCAGACACAGAACAAACATTACACAAATGTTTGACCTGGGTGGGAATCGAACCCACTACCTATACTTCAGAAGGCAGAGCTACTACCAACTGAGCTAACAAGCCAGTAAGGCAGACGTATGATGATGATTGTCGAAACGAAGGCACTTACAATTCCAAACTTTTTAAAAAAGCAGGCGTAGAAACAAGGCTTTATGGCGTCAGGGTTCTTTGCCTCCTTTGCAGCCATAACCTGTTCCTTGGTCACTCCAAGCTCGGAGCCGCAAGCTATGAGCATTGGCAGCGCTGCGGCGCGCATTGCTGTGCGTTCTTCATCAGTTACTGCCTTGAATAATACACACACACACACACACATCATACTTCAATAATAATATAAATGCTAAAGTTTGTTTGTTTGTTCCCTCTGGACCCCGCAAACCGATTTAAATGAAATTTGGAATGGAGACTTTATACGACGGACACGGTCGTGGCTAAATGGCATTAGGTATGGTATAAAAATACATACCTATACCTAAATAAATGATTTCATGATTTTATAGTAGCTAATGAAATTACTGGACAAATGAGACTTTATGATCTAAACACACAGTCTAGTAATGTTATTACTATAATACTGTGTTAAGTCTTAGAATGACGTGCGCCAGTGACACGTGAAACTATATTTATTTAGAGTTCCGAGTGATACTGCAATCTGTTATGGGCAGTCGTGACGCTTAACATCAGGCGAAAAGCTTGGAGGACTAGGTTGTAAAGTAGAGTCTAGCTCGAAGATCTAAAGACCAAATGAAACCTAACAATATAAGCATGATTGGCAAAGATTCATAGATGCAGACAAATTAATCTAAGCATAAGGTGTATGAACATAGCATATGTCAGACAAACTAACAAATCCTTTGTAGACGCATAGTTCCACTTTACATCTTGCAGTTAGGTTGCCAAAAATGAGCCGGATTTGTGAGAAACTCGATTGCATGAGGCAACATACGATATGGCTGAGATAAAACCACTGTTTTGTAGAAATAAAATAGCAAATAGCGTAATGCTGTGCACAATAGTTTTATAGTTTACTCTTGATATAATAATAAAATGATTATGTTATTATATTTATGAATCCCACGTGAACACTTTTATATAATAACTTACTGAAACTGTACCCAAAGCCAGAGTACAAACTGCAAAGAGAACGTATTTTCTTGCCATGTTTTGCAGAGCTTTTTTCTCCCAATTATAATGCTATGAATATGCAGTTTACCAGTATATATTACTTCTCTTTTATACCTACAACGATGTTACCTACATTCAGTAAATACCAGCAATTCGTTAGATAAATACAGAAGGATAAATTACTAATGATTTACTAAGTACCATACTCATCAATACAAGGCCAATAAAGTATGAAAAATCATTAAAATGTAATTAGAATTACTATTTCAGGTAATAATTTGAAAAGCATTGTCCCTTCTCTGAAAATAATGATGGTATTTGCCCAGTCATGATTTTGTTGCCGGTGGGGGTGGTGGTCAAATATTAGGGTCCCGTATTCCGTACGCAAAGGGTAAAACGGACCCTATTACTAAGACTCCGCTGTCCGTCCGTCTCTGTCTGTTTGTCTGTCTGTCTGTCTATCACCAGGCTGTATCTCATGAACCGTGATAGTTAGTTAAAATCTTCACAGATGATGTATTTCTATTGCCAATATAACAACAAATACTAAAAAAACAATAAAATAAATATTTAAAGGGGTACAACAACCGTGATTCTTTGCTTGTTTTTATAGATAATGGTACAAAACTCTTCGTGCGCGAGCCCGACTCGTACTTGGCCGGTTTTATTTATTGGCAAAATTGTTTCAGTGAACAAATCATTGATGCCTACTTAAATGATTACTATGAAACATATTTTACTTTTTTAAATTAAATATCCACAGCTAAAAGTTCGAACTGAAAATATAATTTCATAAATGTAAATTAGTCTGCAAACCTATCTTTGACCTATCTTATCGAGCAAAATAACACAGAGCCTGAAAACGAAGGTTTTCAATCAATGTGTGTTGCCAGTGATGACATAGGTATGATCTCTTACTGTTGTCCACATTATAGGCTCCAAGTCACGCAACGAGCTATGGAGAGAGCAATGCTCGGTGTTTCCCTGCGAGATAAGCTCCGGAATGAGGAGAACCGCAGGAGAACTAAAGTGACCGATATAGCTCTTAGAACTAGCAAGTTGAAATAGCAATTGGCAGGCCACATCGCTCGTAAAGCTGACAACCGATGGGGAAGAAAAGTTCTCCAGTGGCGACCACGAACCGGAAGACGCAGCGTAGGCTGGCCCTCCACTCGGTGACCGACGATCTGGTGAAAGCCGCGGGGAGCTGATGGATACAGAAGACGAGCAGCCGCTTAAGGTGGCGCTCTCTGGAGTAGGCCTATGTTCAGCAGTGGACGTTGATGAAATTCCTCTGATAATTTTGCTAACGTTAGTACTTAGTTAACTTTCAACGCAATTGGTAAAAAAAAACAAGTCTGTAATAGTCTTCACACGTTACTGGTAATACTAAGTTATAAGTACTTCTTTTTCCTTCTTTCTAAACTGTATAAAATGAAGGCAAACTCGTGAAAATTTATGTAAACAAAATAATTAGCAAATAGTTAATAACTTTATTTCATTAGAAAACGAAAATCCTGAATCAAACAACATCAAATTTCTTGAAAATGGTATCACGATGTACTCCCACGTCGAGCAGCTTTATTTTCTATACGGTGAACGGAGTGAACTGAAATGAAATAAAAGCATTTAAGACCACTGATAATAGATACAAACAAAACGCTTAGAATAGTATTCGGATATTAGTTAACATATTCTGTTCTTGTTATATCAATAAAACATGACGTCATGCTGTGATATTATGATGGTCGATCAACAGCGTAAAATTTCCATCATAAATGAAGCCTTGGTTAAGCCTCCCCAAATAATAATCATAATAGTTTATAATAATCATAACTAAATAACTAAGATGGCACAGTGACCCAAAATAAATCATGGCTTCCGATAATAAGAGCCGCCACTTCGATCTATCCTGAGCTAGCTCCGGCCAGTTTTCGACCTGGAGCCCACGCAGGTCCCGCCCTTGCCTACTCCGCCGCCGCAAGCCTTGTCTACTTCATCACTCCAGCGATACCTAGGACGGCCAATTGGACCGGGATAATAATCATAATCATCTATCTGCGTCCAACGTAACCTGCGCAGTGCCACAGAATACATAACAATACTTATAGCAGTCAGGTAGCAGTGCACAGTTCTATAGACCACCGTAGAGAACCACCAATTTATCTGGTCAGGTCTGTGGTACATACACTTACTTACTTACATACTTGTGTTACTACCTTAGAAGATTTACGTCCTAAGGCTACTAATGTGTCTATGACGCATTACGCCATGATGCTGTCTCGGTTGGTAACGTTGACTTGCCTACCCCGCCCGGTGACACTGTAAGTATCGGTAGAGACCAAAAATAATCGACTTGCAATCCATGCAATTCATGCATCCATGGCATGCATTCGAATGTCGCAACGATATTTTCTAAATTTTCTAGTGGTCACGGCATATTGCATAGCGCACACTAGAATAGTGTTTTTTGCCAGCCTCACTTCAGAACCATCCAGTATCTTAGGCGTAGTGTGGTGCCACCATTCGCCATAATAGAGGCACTGAGGTAACGTAACGCTAACTGTAGTCTACGCCACTATCCTGTCTATAAATATAAATAGAATTACCTCGCTGTCGCTTGATGGGAAAGATTTATGCCTTAGCTTTAAACGTCAATTCAGCTGGTGCTGGTGATGAATGACAAAGAGAATCACGAAATACTTACACCAGCCTTGTTGTTTACAAAGCAGTGAATGAGCAACTTGGATCGTTCGCAGCCTTTAGGACCGTCGCTCGTGGCTTGGTCATTCACTGAAAATAATATGAAAAATGTAGAGGTAGGTATATTAATGTGTTTTTCCTTAATTGATTATTCGGTAATTGGTAAAAGTTACGTTACGGGGCATTGCAGAACGTATCTAACAAAACATGGAACACACCACCCCATTTTTCACTTGATTCTTAGTCTTAATTCACTGTAGAGTTATTGGAATCATTGAAAAAAATTGGGGTCTTTTCACAAGTCTAGAGTGAATGGGCATCTCATGGGCAAATCACCTTAGACAAATTCGTCACTTCCCATTAGGTGAGATGTTGTCAAACGTATGCCCATTTTAGGATATTAACAAAATTACTGACCTGAAGCGCAGGTATCCGAAATTGCATCAAGTTTCTCCAAATCTTCTTGACTGTGAATGTATTTTTTATGTAGCTCTTTACCAACGGCTGGATCGTACAGACCTGCCTCAGTGATCTGCAAATTTAAAACGAAAACTTTCGTGGGATAACAAAACAAAGTTCAGGAGGTTCCTTTTAAATTGAACGAAAGCCCTTAATAGTCCTTTTATCATGACATGTGCTTTCTTTTAAATGTGCAGTCTTATTGTAGGATTTATCATTTACATAGGTAAATTGCTATTTAGGTTTTTTTAATGAGAATATTTAGATATTTTTTTAAATAAGTCTAGCGTTTGACCACAATCTCACTTGATGGGAAGCGACTATGTGGTCGAAGAAGTAGCATGCGTGCCGAGTAAATATTAGTTTTAGTCTTATTTTAGACCGAAATGCATCTAAGGCCGGCTAAGGGAACATCCAGGGAATGGGCAGCAGCATTTTCCTTAGTCTTCATTATAATCTACTGTGATCACCAAGCCGCCAGCCAAACATGGTGATTATGGCAAACCCCTCCTATGATAAGCGTCCAAAGTGATGTTTTATGGGGTAGACTGATATGTTCAGCAGAGCACGTCTTCCAGTCGATGATGTGTATCTAGAAACTTACAGTTCCAGCTTTTTTGAAGAAGCAAGCGTAGAAGCAGGGGTCAAGGGCATCAATGTTTTTCGACTGCTTGGCAGCCACAATATCATCTTTGCTGATTTTGTGCTCTTCACTGCAAGCAGTCAGCATAGGTATTACAGCTGCACGGATATTATATTTCTCTTCGTCAGTGATAGCCTGAAATACGTCATATGTTTGCTAAGAAAATGAACCCTTTTTTAATATAGCATATATTTATTATGGTACCTAAAGCTCTTTTATAACAACATCAGCAGTGGTTACCACGCATTATAGCTAAGATGAGAATAAAAAGTACTTAAGAAAACCTTAATTTAATTACATTTTCATATTAGATAAGTAATAAGGGTAGCATGAAAGCCATACAAATAAACACACAAACAGACAATTTTTCACTTATAATTAGTAGGGACTAAAAAGTTTATTAAAAACTTACCGTTACTACACCAAAAATAACGACCACAACACCTAAAAAAGCAATGAGCTTTGCCATTTTCTTTGACTATCGAAGGTCCTGATCCTCCTGAGACCAAACTAACTCTGCCATCCTCGAACCCATTGACTGCTTATATACAAAGCCCAACGAACAATAGACTTATTCACTTGACGAGTTAATTAACTAACTTACACGGTACAAGGTTCAGTCGTGTATTGTATTCACCAAAATCTAAAAAAATCTGAGCAAAGTTTAACTGAAATATGTTTGAATTGTGACTAATTATCCTGCCTTCAAAGTTTCAAAGGTCAAACCAACACAGGATGCTACTATACTAACAGATTAGATCCAATGATAAAACAAAATTAATAGGCAACCTGAAACCCGCTGAAACATTAGTTTGAATTCTGAATTTGTTCATATATTATGTGTAGGTAGGTATACCTATCTCTCAGTAAATTATCTGGCTAATAATAGTATACGTTTATTTATTCTATGCAAATACTGTGGTAGTAACAAATATTCTAGAATCCGCAGCCACGTGTAGTAACCATTATATAAAAAAAAAATATCTGAGCATTTTGATTCGTGTCGTGAAACTTCGAGCACGACGTTGAGACGGCAGCATGTGTCTTTTACATACGTGATAGAGTTCACTTTTGAAAGCTCCGTCCGCCAACGAAACTTTCCGTATTAGCGATCAGAGGAAAAGCCTTGGGATCGTTATAATCTGGGATGAAGTCTGATTGTTTTCTTTATTTAAAGATGGCTTATCTCGATTATCCAAATATAAGAGAGTTTTCCTAATGGATTCATATTATAACTATTCATAAGATAACTGCACCCTTGTTTCACCTTTGTTTTGTTTTCCCTTTTTTCATGCTTTTGTACACTCTTTGTCCTTGGGCCTGCTCTAATTCAGTAAGATCGGTTTAGTCTTCTAGCCGTGAAAACGTTATAAACGGACTGTAGCTCAGTTACTAATTGAATGACTATGAGAGTTATGGTTAGTAATTAAGTAATTCGTATACGTATGTATAGGTACTTATGAATCTTTTCCTAACCTTTGCTATTATGATTATTTTTATGATTGAAATTAATTATTATTTTATGACATGTAAATTGAAATTTATGAATAAATTGATTGTGATTATGAATATAACATTCAAAATGACAAGACTGATATTATCACGTAGTAAAAAAAATTGTTCTTAATTACTAATTTTGTTTCAACTAGTACCTAATATGCTATCAGCCAATCTATAATTATTATGTACCCCCATAATAATACCCCATAAAAAATATATTTTATATTAACCTATTAGCAAACAACTGATATTACCCTACAATAACGATTACTCCAATATTCTAAAACTCTGTTTATTTGTACACTAGCTGGCCCGCTCCGGTTTCGCACGGGCTAATTAGTGTTATTTACGCCGTAACTCTGTCCATGGGAAGAGGAAAGCGAGAGTGTAAAAGATAGGGGAAGAGGATAAATAGACGGGACAGCGAAGGAACGCAGGTGCCACTTGCCTCATTTCCATTGCCGTCCCATCCATTCATCCTTTTCTCCTATCTTTTCACTCTCTATTCCCTTCGACAGTATGAGTATATAGCTTCATCTTCGTTATAAAACATTTTAACCCCCTTTCCCCGTTAATTTGCTCCTGTAATATAACTATTACGCCAGTAATTTATTATTTTGACCAATGATTGACCTAAATTCCGATTTTGAATTTTTTCATAGAATCATTCACCCCTTTTATTTTGGTCCTATCATAAAATCCATTCATATCAAGCATACGCTAGGCTATCTGCTCATGCCAAATTTTAGCTTCATCGATCATTTTATTTTTGAAGATGTAGTGTAGTACTATGACTTCTGTTTGGATGAACGGATTTTGATGAAATTAACATAAGAACCTGTCCAGGACTCCATAGAATACATTACTGTTAACACCATCAAAATCCGTCCTGAGGTTTATTTTTGATGAATTCTCAAACAGGCAGGAAGACAGACAGTAGCAAATCTAAAAATTATATTTTTGGATATTAATACTTCAATATTTGGCTTTTGCCATGCAGTGGGATGACCAAATAGCTGAATAATAATAATAAGTATAAGTACTACAATACTACGAAAAAAAATTTTTTCCTAGATTTTCTGTCTATGTTCAAACTTTTTCTTAGTTATAGTTTTATTATAAGTAGGTATAGATAGATGTTATTACTCGTACAAGATACATCCCTGTACAAAATAGATATATCACTGCTTGAACAATAGATCTTATTCAGATATGACCTGATGGTGATGATACTATATTTATAGTACCTATATCAGGTGTATCATTTCCATTACAAATTTGATATACCTAGGTACATCTTGTTAACAAATCATTTAACTATGAACTAACCGTATCAGTGTGTCCCGGAGGTCCCCCCAAAGCTTCTTCCCGGTAGCTCAGAAAGGGGAGGACACTCACGGGAACACGTAGGTAACTAATGGAAAATCCGGAACTATTGCAAATAATAACTGTAGGCTTCGGGAGAACAGGTTTATTCGCAAATATAACAACAATTTGGTATGTTTAAAAGCCTGGAATCACTGAATATATTATAAAATAGCCGACTCGTTCAACTCGAACGGTAGTAAAGTAAAACTGCTCAAATGGAGCTAGTACTGTTATTGTATGAACAGAGAAATATTAAAATTTTGGTGTAGAGCACAAGCGAGGACCGTACGCCTCGGTGGTTAAACGAAGAATGACGAAAATGTATGGGAAATGAAAAGAATGCGACTAATGTTCTAATTTTGAATTTAAATCTAGATTATGAGTGTCCAATATTGATGCAAAAGCTAAAAAAGTAGGTGAATAGCTGAAATGATGACGAAGGAGGATGACATCGTCACAAGTGGAGTGCCCAAATAGGCATTCTAGATAAGGAAAAAAAACATTCATCACAATTTATCGTATTATAAGTATACCTGTAGTCTGTCCTACAACAAACAGATATTATTTTGCAACGGGAAATAAAAACATGTAAGAGCAATGGTGGCCGAGCGGTAGCATGTGCGCTTTGCAATCTTGCGGCACCAGGTTCGATCCTCGGCCCTGCACCAATGACTTATCTAGTAAGTTATGTGCAATTTTCGATGCCATAGCTCCGTGCCTCGGAGAGCACGTTAAACCGTTGGTCCCGGTTGTCATAAGAACATCTATGGCAATCGTTACGGGTAGTCAGACGCCTGATAGAATATCTGACGCCTGATCTAACCATCCCTGTTACTGGTTCCTTATGGGTTGTGAGGTCAGATGGCAGTTGCTCGTGTAATTCTGGTAGCTTGCCGCTACAGGTTACATTGGGGGCCGACCCCAATAATAAATGGGAAAAGGCAAAGAGGATGATGATGATGATGGGAAATAATAACATGTAGGTAAGTAGCTTAAAGATACAAATAATTATATTTACTGTCCAGTTCATACATACATACATACATGTAAGGTATTTAATGTATTCTTGCGGCCGTTATAATGCCAATCTGGCTAATACATATTTTACGGAGTTTATCGTCATCCCAGGATACTTTTAGATGTACGTGAACAACGTAAACTGAAAAAAAGAAAAATATATTAAATTCAATCCCCTCAATTCTCTAACTCTTATCAAAAAGAGCCCTAAATTAGTGGGTATATTTTTCTACTAAAATACTTGCTGAGAACGATAGATCTTATATACAAACTCTTAGTAATATGGATTATCATTCCAGTCATAGTAAATGGAGGAGGTGGTATATATATTTAAACTTATTCCTACAAAAGAAGAAACGATGATAAGTCATTTTTATAGAAAGAAAGAAGAAAAAAAACATTTAATCAGGACACAATACATAGAATATTACATTACATAGAATTAAACCCACCAAAACCAAAAATAGATGAAAAATAGATTAGTAACATAAATATATAATTATGGCACGAACTCTACACCTCTAAACATAGGTAACATAGATTTAGATAGACCTTTTATGGATCAGATAGGTCTAAATACAATTAAAAGATATTGTTTGCTATTTTGATAAATCTAAAAAGTCAACGTAAATTTTGAATTTCGTGATAGAGAGTTAAAAGATAACGAGACAGAGAAATAGAAAAAAGTAGTCAACTTACTTCAGCCTTCTCCTTAAGGAAGCAATTAAGCAGAAGTTTAGACCTCTCACAGCCCTTATCACCATCACCGACTTCCTGGTCGTTCACTGAAAGAGAATCATTCATCATAATCATCATCATAATAAACTTTCACGGAAGTAAAATTAGGTAGGTATATATTTTGACTGGCCTTATGGCTTAGTTGGTAGTAGCTCTGCCTTCTGAACTGAAGGTTGTGGGTTCAATTGACAGGACAAACATTTGTGTGATGAACATAGGTGTTAGTTCTGTGTCTGGGTGTTATATTGTATTCTATGTATGTATTTACAAACAAAAAAGTATCTAAGTATTCTGTCAGTTATCTAGTTCCCATAGTACAAGCTATGCTTAGTTTGGGGCTAGGTGGCGCAGTGTGAAATGTCCACAAAAAAAATCCATAACGCGGCAGGCAGGTGTATGCGTAGAGGGTACCATGTTGGTGGGTACCTATACTGTGTGTTTATGTAATCTTGTCTTGTGTGTTTGTTATTGTCAATTAATTAATTATTATAATTAGATTACTAACATTAGGAGTAAGCCAACACTAACCAATGGATTTATTTGTCCGAAAATAAAGAATTTTGATTTTGATTTTGATATGAAAACACAGGACTGTGCCTTCGTTTATTCTCATACGATTATATGCCACTACAGTTTTGTCTCTAACATCATCATCACTCACCAATGTATATTTGTATATTTAAGGCTTTTCCTTAGTGACAGACTGCCTAACGTACAACCTAAACGGCTAGACATAGAAAACTCGGGTTTTTTATAGCGTAAAGCGTAGCGTTGTACCTATTAAACATTTTTTTGAAAATTCAACCCCTGCTGTTAATCTCACTTGACAAATGACTCAAAAGTTATTTGCGGCGTGTCAATACATTAGGAATGTATTCTTCTTCTTCTTCTTAGAAGGAATGTATTGATTTGATATTTTTATGAGACATAATTCTGAAACTTGGGCTTACGGTATGCATGGCCAAAGTATAAGAGAAGGAAAAAATATAGGAAAAGTTATACTGAACATTATTAATATTATTCAGTCTTTCTTACTACATATTTCACTGTAAAATGCTAAAGTTGTTTCGACTTACCGGAAGCACAGGTATTTCTTATCCCAGCAAGTTTTGCTAAATCATCTTCGCCTTTGATGTATTTCTTGTTCTTCTCTTCGGTAGTCTCGACATCATATTTACCATTTTCATCGATCTGGAAATCAAATCAATGTTTCAGGAAGAATAACACAATTTAATTGAATCGTTTACACAAGACGTGTTAGTCTTAACGATACAATTTGGAACACCTTGTAAGTCCAGGGACCATTTTGGTTACCCTATGAAAGGGTTTTCGATAAGGTTTTATAATGTGTTGCAATAAAAACTCAGACACTAAGTGTTACCCTATTAAAAGGTAATTCACTTCGATGGGTAACCCCTTCAAAACCCATACGTATTGATTACCCGTTGAAAGTGTTTTCGATGGGATTTGGTTATTGTGTCAATCAAAAACCCATTCTAAATGGTTTCCACTATTGAACGGTAAGCCGTTCTGAATGGGTAACCCTGTCAACCTATGTAACACGGTTTTAAGTTGTAACCCATGTCTGTGGGTAGTTCAAAATTTATAGGTACTCACCATTCCAGCTTTCTTAAAGAAGCAAGCAAAGTAGCAGGGGTCTATGCCATCAAAGTTCTCAGCCTTCTTTGCAGCTGCGAGGTCATCCTTTGAGATTCCATACTCCTGAATGCAAGAGTCAATGATTGGTTGCGCAGCCGTACGCACTGCTTCTCTTTCTTCGTCCGTTACTGCCTGAAAAAAAAGATTAATTTCTTAATGTACTTCTTTTGAGCTTTTCATATCATTCTATCAAAATGTTATTCACAGTCAGGGCGTTATAAATCTACACTGTCGTCCCGTTTTATGTGTTTGTTGCATATCGCCATGTCAACCTATTTCCACCTTAGCCAAGACCTATTGGATAACACAGCTGCTCCCAGGATGATGAGCAAGATGTAATACTGTAATGATATTTTGCTTTATTGTACTTAAAGCAGCCTTTACGAGTTTCAGTAATAAAAGACTTGAGGTAATATTTCTTTTGCAACTCGAAGGATTTTGAAGTCAGGGGTAACCCATGAGCGTTGAAAGTTCCTTAGCTATGAGTAGCGCAAGTTAGTACACGCGTTCAATATTTTTTTGCTATTCATAAGTATTATAAGTATAAGTATACCTAAGTATTGCTTTTTCTTCCTTTTGTGACAAATGTTAAGTGTAACAGAAGAGCTTGTTCATTACATTAATTACATATTACGTTTTACATTACATTATCAGCTGGAAGCCGTCCACTGCTGAACATAGGCCTCCCCCATAAAACGCCACTTTGGATGCTTATCACAGGGGGCAGAATTTGCCATAATCGCCACGCTTGGCAGTCGCTTGGTGACCGCAAATAATTGTAATGTACCTAGGAGAACGCTGCTGACCTATTACGTCTACTCTTGGGGAACGGCGTGACAGGAGTCAGGACTAAACAAATCACGTCACTTACGTAGTAACGTAACCTAACCTAACTTATAAAACTTAATTTCTTACAAACAATAATTAACAAAAAGATACTCACAGAAACCAATCCCAATGCGACGGCGAAAAAGCCCAAAACGTAAAAGCAAGACGTCATCTTTATACCTTCCTGTAGATGTCTTATTAGCTCCTGAACTGACAAGATTCTAACTCACAGAGGTCCTGGGAGCTATTTATATACCAAACTCACCAAACGATTTGTTTTGTAATTAGATGTTCCTAATCAACTAATCATGAAACGACATTATTTAGGCACGTACTCGCTTCAATGCTCCGCAAAAAACTTAGGTTTGTAGATACTGATGGGTACCTACATTCGGCGTTTTCGTTTTGTAGCTTCTAAGCTTCAAACTAATACGTGCTATTTTTAACTCCCAACCCAACGTCAAGAGGTGATATTATTATATTACACCTATGTCCATTTATCTGATGAACTGATTTTAATGGAGTTTTTTTTATTCAAAAGCTGGTAATTGCGAGAAGGTTTCTAGCTAAGTATACGTTTGAAATAGCATGTTGAAATGGCAATGGACAGGCTACATCGCTCGTAGAACTGACAACCGATGGGGAAGAAAGGTCCTCGAGTGGCGACCACGAACCGGAAGACGAAGTGTAGGCCAGCCCCCTACTAGGTGGACCAACGATCTGGTGAAAACCGCGGGGAGCCGATGGATGCAGGAGGCAAGCAGCCGCTCAAAGTGGCGCTCTGTGGGAGGCATTTAGAACATAGGCTCAGCAGTGGACGTCTTCAGACTTTTGATGATGATGATGATGACATTTGACGAATATGATAACGTTTCCGAAATACTTATATACTCTAGTCCCTTGTCCAAGATTATCCTTGATGATTTTGATGTTAGATAAGTACTTACTTTCTCAAATATCCAATAAGTGAAAGAAAAAATTATAGTTTAGGCTAAGGCAATTCTGGGAGAGAAGAAAAAAGGCCTAGGATATTGAGCATTCTTAGTAGGTATACTTTTATCTACTTAAATACTATGCTGCAGATAAAATCTCTGTAATATAAAAACACTAGAGTTTAAATTATTATAACACAATGAACCCGTTCATGTTGCAAATAAAGTTCAAAGCACTATTTAACATTTTTTGCTCGTGAAATCTTAATCTGTAACAGAGACATGTACCTACGTTTTTATCTTTTTTATACAGACTACGAATTAAGTGCTTGACTTGATGAAGTCTATCTGGTAAAAAAAAACTTAAACAGCAAAGTCAACTTGCGTCTAAAGGTAAGGATAATAACTCCAAATAATGGGATAAATTACTAATCAAATGCTACAGTACTAAATTGAATTAAAATTATTAAGTAGGTACTGTTTTACATTATTATATAAAATGTAAGAAAATAACAGTAAGTATCAAAACCATTCATGGTCTCTTATTGTTGGCCTCATTAGTAAGCTCAAAGTCGCACAGCGAGCTATGGAGAGAGCTATACTCGGTGTTTCCCTGCAAGATAAGTCCGATACGAGGAGATCCGTAGAACTAAAGTGACCGATATAGCTCTTAGAATTAGCAAGTTGAAGTGGCAATGGGCAGGCCACATCGCTCGTAGAACTGACAACCGATGGGGAAGAAAGGTTCTCGAGTGGCGACTACGAACCGGAAGACGCAGCGTAGGCCAGCCCCCCACTCGGTGGAAAGATGATCTGGTGAAAGCCGCGGGGAGCCGATGGTTGCAGGAGGCGAGCAGCCGCTCAAGGTGAGGCGCTCTGGGGAGGCCTATGTTCAGTAGTGGACGTCTTCAGACTGTTGATGATGATGATGATGATGATCAAAATCATTCTTACCAACTACACGTTAGGCGCTGCGGCAACTTTCATAATTTTTAATTAAAAAAAAATTTATTTGCACTCTTTACCCTATAATAATCATCAATAAATTATGTACTATCATACGCTTAATTTATGCTAATGAATTAATTTGCATCCTGTATAAATACAATATACTGTCACATTGATTCCATTTTTTGTAACACTGGAAACTCAAGACAGAACAAAAAAATAGGTATATTATACAATAATAATAAAACTTCGCAATGAGTTTAAGGCGAGGCTTTTCCGGATCTTTAGGTATTTTACGCTGCCTCAAACCGCACTTTTTGAACGCACGACGTATTCATTTACGCGACCCAAAAGTTGTGTGCGATGCGCCGCGCGCACTTGTTTCGCTCGTTAGCCACGTTATGTAACTCAGTAGCGGAGATCAAGTCGCTTTGAGAATAGAGTTAGCTTATGTTCTGGATTGACATAATAATATAATAATTGTGAACCTACCGTTATTTTATTAGATAAAAAGTACGTATGAGATACAACCGTGTTTTTAATGCTATTTTTGGTTATTATTATTATTATTGTAATACCTACCCAGTCCCATAGTAATAACGACTTCAATTACCTTATTTCCAGTAGGTAGGTATAATAATGATGAATGGTACGATTAAAATGTTATAATGTTAAAAAAGTACATGATGCAGGTATAATTTTGAACAATTTTTTTTCCGCCCAGCTGCCCATAGCTTTTTCACACTTGCCCCCACCTGTCCCCACCAGCCGCTCACCTGCCCATAGCTTTTTCACACTTGCCCACACCTGCTTACGCTTGCTCACGCCTGTCCACATTTGCCCACACAACTGCCTATTAGCCCATGCCTGCTAACACATTTTCAAACTTGCCCAAACCTGGATACTTTTGCCCACATCAGCCCAGCTGCCCATAGCTTTTTCACACTTGCCCCCACCTGTCCCCACCAGCCGCTCACCTGTCCATAGCTTTTTCACACTTGCACACACCTGCTTACGCTTGCTCACGCCTGTCCACATTTGCCCACACAAACTGCCTATTAGGCCATGCCTGCTAACACATTTTCAAACTTGCCCACACCTGCCTACTTTTGCCCACATCAGCCCAGCTGCCCATAGCTTTTTCACACTTGCCCCCACCTGTCCCCACCAGCCGCTCACCTGCCCATGGCTTTTTCACACTTGCCCCCACCTGTCCCCACCAGCCGCTCACCTGCCCATAGCTGTTTCACACTTGCCCACACCTGCTTACGCTTGCCCACGCCTGTCCACATTTGCCCACACAAACTGCCTATTAGCCCATGCCTGCTAACACATTTTCAAACTTGCCCAAACCTGGATACTTTTGCCCACATCAGCCCAGCTACCCATAGCTTTTTCAAACTTGCCCAAACCTGGATACTTTTGCCCACATCAGCCCAGCTGCCCATAGCTTTTTCACACTTGCCCCCACCTGTCCCCACCAGCCGCTCACCTGCCCATGGCTTTTTCACACTTACCCACACCTGCTTACGCTTGCTCACGCCTGTCCACATTTGCCCACACAAACTGCCTATTAGCCCATGCCTGCTAACACATTTTCAAACTTGCCCACACCTGCCTACTTTTGCCCACATCAGCCCAGCTGCCCATAGCTTTTTCACAGTTGCCCCCACCTGTCCCCACCAGCCGCTCACCTGCCCATGGCTTTTTCACACTTGCCCCCACCTGTCCCCACCAGCCGCTCACCTGCCCATAGCTGTTTCACACTTGCCCACACCTGCTTACGCTTGCCCACGCCTGTCCACATTTGCCCACACAAACTGCCTATTAGCTCATGCTTGCTAACACATTTTCAAACTTGCCCACACCTGCCTACTTTTGCCCACATCAGCCCAGCTGCCCATAGCTTTTTCACACTTGCCCCCACCTGTCCCCACCAGCCGCTCACCTGCCCATGGCTTTTTCACACTTGCCCCCACCTGTCCCCACCAGCCGCTCACCTGCCCATAGCTTTTTCACACTTGCCCACACCTGCTTACGCTTGCCCACGCCTGTCCACATTTGCCCACACAAACTGCCTATTAGCCCATGCCTGCTAACACATTTTCAAACTTGCCCAAACCTGGATACTTTTGCCCACATCAGCTCAGCTGCCCATAGCTTTTTCACACTTGCCCCCACCTGTCCCCACCAGCCGCTCACCTGCCCATGGCTTTTTCACACTTGCCCCCACCTGTCCCCACCAGCCGCTCACCTGCCCACAGCTTTTTCACACTTGCCCACACCTGCTTACGCTTGCCCACGCCTGTCCACATTTGCCCACACAAACTGCCTATTAGCCCATGCTTGCTAACACATTTTCAAACTTGCCCACACTTGGGTACTTTTGCCCACATCAGCCCAGCTGCCCATAGCTTTCGCACACTTGCCCCCACCTGTCCCCACCAGCCGCTCACCTGCCCATAGCTTTTTCACACTTGTACATAACTGCTTACGCTTGCCCACGCCTGTCCACATTTGCCCACACAAACACAAACCGTCGTTTGCTCCTGGACTCGTACGATTTTCTAAATGCATAACTTTTTTTCCTTTTATTACATTTGTTACCCATTTTATTAATCTTTTTTTATTCACTTCTTAGTTAAGTTACTCGAAATAAACAATTAAATTAAATTATTCTATTTATAAATTAAAATTTACGATTAACGTACCTTCGCGTCGTAGAGCGCAAAAATTTGGCATACGTCCGGCGTCGACGGGCTCTGCGAGCGGACTGGCGGCCCCGAAAACGCGCTCGGATGCCATGACTCCAAGATATAAATTCATATAAAATTACCGTAGTAACTTTTTAACATTTTTATTAATGATTTAAATTTTTTGATCAATACATAATGCATTAAAAATTATTTAAATAATACGATTCGTATAAAACAAGTCGAATAGTCATTTCAAAAAATGTAAGATAGAGGTAACTTTGGATTTTTTTTCGATCGAGTGAAGTTATTCCTTTTATGTATAAGTTTTATGGTTTAACTCAAAGACATCCTTAAGAATAACATATATTTTTTTCATATCTAAAAGTGTGGTTTATCTCAGAGAAAAGTCTGTTCTTACAAGGGCGTTTTTGGGCCAGTCTCGCCTTAAGACAAAAGTCTCAGAGATTCAAGATACATGCACCCCGCAAAAAAGTTATTGAAATGTATATTCTTATGTTATAACTGACTACATATTATTTACCGACATAAGCAACTATAGCATAGCAATCATAGATAAAGTAATCACCTATGTAATACCCTTGTACCCCTATAGATAAAAATAGGTATCGCAAACAATATGTAAAAAATGTTGAATTTCAAACGATCCGCCGACTTTTTACGTAAATATTATAGTTATCTAGTACAGCCTACTTATAGATAACTATTCTATGCCTAGCTGCTTTATTGGGTCTGCAATAGGTAGGTAAAAAACATATAGCTAAAAAAATACCAATGTTTATGGGTTATCTTTAATTACTTTGTTACAACTGACCACTTGAATGAAAAATAAAATTATTTGTGTGTCTGTACAATACCTGGACCAATTAGTTAAAATTCTGAACATCACTTGTCTGGGAGGTAATTTCCAGACGTCAAAAAACGAGAGGTATAATAATTTTTAAGGTTTACGCCTCTCTGTGTGTCTGCTCTGTATTTTGTCTAATAATTATCTCTATCGTTTTCATCAATAACTTGTCAGACGTTTTTCCTATGTTTTTCTTACTTTTATATAATGAATTTACAGAAGATTTTTATTGGCTTGAACACAATTAGAACTACTTTTTAGACTAGGTATATTATAGTCATCATCATCATCATCCATGATGTTCATGTCATCTGATGATTATCAGTTCAGAAATAATTTTCTTTTATTATTTTCTCTTCTTTATCAGACCGTCGCATTGATGCCGTGTATTGAAATTTGTTTGACAGGTATTACTAAATAAATCAAAATAATGAGCAAAGTCAGCACTCGAACTTGTATGAAACAGGGGAAGTATGGTATGCGTATGCGCACGCACTCTCATTTGCCTAATAAAATAGTAAAATCAAGTTTGCATAATGCATCAGTCAAATTACTGTTCACTGCACTAGTCGTCTATAAAATTTGCAAAAAAGTGTCAAAAAATATTACTTGTGAAAAACTTAAAGCTTGCGGTTTAGCAGAATTGTAAAATGTTAAAACAAGATATTTATTTTGCCATACTATTATGTTCTATTATCACCAATGTCACTGTAAGTACCTAGGTCTTACGTACTATTACTAATTTTAATTAAGTATACTTATCTATGTTGTTCATCACACTTCACATCACATCACACTAATATTATAAAGGCGAAAGTTTGTGCGTATGTGTGTATGTTTGTTACTCTTTCACGCTCTAACAGCTGGACGGATTTGGATGAAATTTGGTATGGACCTCCATACCAAATTTCATCCAAATCCGTCCAGCTGTACGCACAAACTTTCGCCTTTATAATATTAGTGTGATGTGATGTGATGTGAAGTGTGATGAACAACATAGATAAGTATACTTAATTAAAATTAGCTTATACCCTGGAATAAAACATAGGCTACTTTTTATCCCAAAAACAGGAACGGTTCCTGTAGGAACGCGGGTGGAACCGCGGGGCGCTACTAGTATATAATATGGAGAGAGCTATGCTCGAGGTTTCCCCCTGAGATAACATCCGAAATTAAGAGATCCGCAGGAGAGCTAAGGTGACTGATATAGCACTTAGAATTAGCCTGTTTCTGGAAAGCTGAACCACTCTTTTATCGAGAACTAGCGTAGACTATTATTGTATTACTAGCTGACCCGCCCCGGCGTCACACGGATTAGTTAGTTTTACGCCTTAAGCCCTGTCCAAAAGAAGAAAAAAGGGAAACAGGAAAAAAGGAAAAGGATGAATGGATGCAACGGCGAATAAAGGTGAGAGAGGCAGCTGCTAGCGCACCTGCCTCTTTTCACCGTCATCCATTCATTCTTTTCCCCTATTTTTCCCCTCTCCTCTCTTCCCTAGTCCAGGATATAAAGAGACGGCATGATCTTCTGAACTACGAATCCAATGACCTTGAAATATTTACGGGACAAACTGTAAAATACCTCCTTTTAAACAAAAGAAAGTATTATGTAAATCGGACTACGCATTAATGAATTATAACTAAGTACACATTTTGCCGCCGCTCTGTTGGAGCCATATGTTCAGCAGTGGACGATATCAGGCTGTTGATGATGATAATGACGATGACACATTTTAGCTTTCATCCCTCTCCCGAGGGGACCGTAATAACTTTTAGTATAGAAAGTATCCTATGTACCTATGTCTTACCTCGTAATTAAAATTCAAATCATGCCAAGTTTCATTTGAATCGCTTCAGTAGTTTTGGCGTGACGCTCTGCGAAGATACAGAGCACAGACAGACAAAAATGTAAAAATTTACAGTTTAGGCTTCAGTATCGAGTATAGAATGCCAAATAAAAATAAAAAAATATTTTAATGTACAGAATTGGACCTATTACAGTTTTATTATAAGTATAGATAGTAGAAATTCGTTTTGTAGAAGAGAAGTGCTGAAGATTGTGCTCATAGCAGCGTACTTTGGGAGACGCATATATTCGGACTAGAATGGGCTGATAATGAGATATTCTTTTGCATTTAGTTTTTATCTTCATATAGGCTGTTTATATACTTATACATTGACGTAAAATCTATTTTTCAGGCATTCCCAGACCAGCACAAGGCCGATATCAAACCAGAATTAGGTCCAACTGCAAGCAGCTGCGCCAGCGCATCGGGAGTGTCAGCTGAACAGATCCAATTGGCAAAAGAAGGAAAAGACATTAATAGAATCAGTGCTTGTTTCTTTACGTGCTTGCTTAATAGCTCTGGACTGGTATATATGCAATTGAACTTCTCGTAGAGCTTTTAATAGTTAATATATACGTGGAACAGTATAAGAAAAGTAATGGCTGACAATTTTATAGGTGCAGAGTCGTTTCTACCTATCGATATAATTATGTTCTGCCGCCAATCAGTATGTGTTGATGGACAGTTTCCACTACCCTGTTGTTCAACACTCACAGCGTAGGCATATATACACGAGCTAATTATTCTACCTATCACTATAAAAATAGATTCAGTACCCAGGTTAACTTGAAGATAATGCTCTCTATCAACTTACTATTAAATTCGCCTGTCTGTTGTTGTTTGTGCAATATAGGATTTTCTATCAATCTTTCTATCAAAATTTAACACATTCTGTCATCCTCTTTTCAGATAATAGAAAACTCTGATAAGAAAACATTGAATGTCCCTGCGATACTGGTTTTTGCAAAGTATTATATTCCTTCGATCACTCTAATTAACATGCTTTCGATTGCTGCGGAAGTAATTGCGTGCACTACAGGTAGGTTCGATATAAGGTGAAATGCAAAAACTAAATATCTAGTACCTTTTAGTGAATAATAACGACATATCTATAGAAATTGATACGTGCAGCAGTAGACGTCTTCAGACTGTTGATGATGATACGTTCAGCAGTAAACGTCTTCAGGTTGTTGATGATGATATGTTCAGCAGTGGACTTCTTCAGGCTGTTGATGATGATATGTTCAGCACTGGACGTCTTCAGGCTGTTGATGATGATATGTTCAGCAGTGGACTTCTTCAGGCTGTTAATGATTATATGTTCAGCAGTGAACTTCTTCAGGCTGTTGATGATGATATGTTCAGCAGTGGACTTCTTCAGGCTGTTGATGATGATATGTTCAGCACTGGACGTCTTCAGGTTTATGATGATGATCCATAGCAATGGGATGTCAAATAGGTACAATCCAATTCCGAAACACTTTTGTAATCATCAATTTGTCATCACAATCAATGAATATCGTTCCCAAACTCAAGGTAGTGAGGTGCCATCTTGATATTTGGCAGTTCATCATCTCACTTAGGACATGTATAAATAATAGTACCTACTATCATTTAGGAGGCAGATGATACTAAAAATGTAAAAAAAAACAAGATGTGATATTATCTATAGGTATCTAAATCACAACATTTTGTGTTCGCTATTATGTCCGGATAAAAGATTTAAAGTTTTAATTCATCATCATCATCATCAACAGCCTGAAGACGTCCACTGCTGAACATAGGCCTCCCCCAGAGCACGCCACCTTGAGCGGCTGCTCGCCTCCTGCATCCATCGGCTCCCCGCGGCTTTCACCAGGTCGTCGGTCCACCGAGTGGGGGGCCGGCCTACGCTGCGTCTTCCGGTTCGTGGTCGCCACTCGAGAACCTTTCTTCCCCATCGGTTGTCAGTTCTACGAGCGATGTGGCCTGCCCATTGCCACTTCAACTTACTAACTCTAAGAGCTATATCGGTCACTTTAGTTCTCCTGCGGATCTCCTCGTTCCGGAGCTTATCTCGCAGGGAAACACCGAGCATAGCTCGCTCCATAGCTCGCTGCGCGACTTTGAGCTTACTAATGAGGCCAACAGTAAGAGACCATGTCTCAGTTCCATAAGTCATCACTGGCAACACACACTGATTGAAAACTTTCGTTTTCAGGCTCTGCGGTATTTTGGACGAAAAGATAGGACGAAGCTTCCCGAACGCTGCCCAGCCGAGTTGGATTCTTCGCGCCACCTCTTTGTCGAAGTTGGACCTACCTAATTGGACAATCTGTCCTAGGTAGACATACTTGTCGACAACTTCGAGAGTATCGTTCCCAACAATTACCGGTATAGGTGGAACATGAGCATTAGACATGATCTTTGTCTTGTCCATATTCATCTTAAGACCAACCTGCTGGGAGACTCTACTGAGGTCGTTGAGCATGGTGCTAAGGTCCTCGAGCGATTCCGCCATTATGACTATATCATCGGCAAAACGAAGGTTAGTGATGTACTCGCCATTTATGTTGATGCCAGATCTTTTCCACTCCAAGAGCTTGAAAACATCCTCCAATGCGTTTGTGAACAGTTTCGGAGAAATAACGTCTCCCTGTCTCACGCCTCTTTGCAATGGAATTTGTTCCGTACTCTGGTCCTGTAGTCGGACTGACATAGTGGCCTTACTGTACAAACACTTCAAAACTTCGATATACCTATAGTCAATTTGGCATCGCTGCAAGGACTGCAGCACCGCCCAAGTCTCGATTGAATCGAAGGCTTTCTCATAGTCCACAAACGCTAGGCATAACGGCCGATTATACTCTTCGGTCTTCTGTATAATCTGGCGCAGCGTATGGATGTGGTCTATGGTGCTAAAGCCTTTTCGGAAACCGGCTTGTTCGGGAGGCTGGAATTCATCAAACCTGCGTGCGAGACGATTCGTAATGACTCTCGAAAACAGCTTATACACATGACTCAAGAGCGAGATGGGCCTATAGTTCTTCAATAAGGTGTTATCGCCTTTTTTGAAGAAGAGCACCACCACGCTCTTGTGCCATGCCTCTGGCGTTATACCTTCAAGGATGACAGAATTAAATAACTTCTGGAGGACTAAAAGTACCGGTCTACCACCCGCTCTCAGAAGTTCGGTCGTAATTCCATCTTCACCTGGTGCCTTGTTGTTTTTAAGCTGTTTGAGGGCCATTCTAATCTCGTACAGGCTGACGTCCGGGATATCTTCGGTATAGTGTCGGACTAACTTGGCTCTGATGTCCTGAGCTGTGTTAGTAGCGGGCTTACGTGTCGAGGTGTATAACTGTCCATAGAAAGTTTTAATTAATACTTATTTATTGACAACTATCACTTGGTTTCAGAATTTGAAAATGAATCTAAAGCTGACGATCTACCTTTCTGTCACAAAACTAGAGTATTTGTAAACTGCCTTGTAGAGCAGAAAACGTTAGTAAGTACATAAACAAAATTCAGGCAATATTGATAAAGGCACAAAATACTATTATAGGTCTTTATTTAGTGGCTTTATGTTCTCATCTTACTTTTGAATCGATTTAAAGTTTATTTCCATTGTTTTTGTTTTCAGGTTGAAGCGTTATGGCTCGCGACTCAAAGCTAATACTAGTATTAAGAAATATAATATCTGTTTAGTTAACATCCCATTTAAATGACAAATTATAAAAAAGAAATCATGTTTGTTTTTTTTTTAGATTTTCACTCTAGTTGGTAGGTACATGTACCTAGTTTAAATGCATAAAATACATATTATTTTTTTCTTTTCTTCCACTATTTAAGTCAGCTTAATGGTCTACATTAAAATAAAACACACGTTTTTGGAACAAAAGGAAACACTTTTCCAATATCAATAAATTTATAATTACCAATACAGATAACAGTAATCAAGACCCACGTTGATTGAACCCTCCACAGTAGGTGTTATACTAAGTTTGGTTGTTTCTTAAATCGAAAACTCCACATCCAAGCCAAGCTGAAACAGAAAACAGTTTCGGGTTAGGGTAGGTCCCACCAACGGATCCCACCAAACCGATGCTGCCTAATATTTTAAAGCTCTTGAAATCTAAAACTGTCTTGACGCGTAGCCATTTATTCAGCCTAAAAACTATTATTACCTAGGTACTACTCAAAATTGCAATTTCATTGGAATATTCTTCACAGTATTGGAGAGAACTTGGTACCTACCAAGTTCTCTTCTCTAGAAAGATTTATCTCTTCTGTAACCCACTATTGTAACTATAGAAGCGAAGGCTTTTTACCTGGATTCATTATTATAAAAATTAAGTTTACTCTGTACATTTAAAGCCGATACCTTTATCAAAGAAATATCATAAAAATATTTTATCATGGAATGGATTTTAAACGTAAACCACACTAAGCTATACATACATATTTACTTACCAAGAATTTGTATAAATCGAATTTTCCTTAAAAATTTTTAGGAACTTCTTTGTTAAAATGTCTTACCTCTGTGACATGCTCGTTAAAGCACTCGAAGGCAAGCTTTGCTCTATTGCATTTCTTATCGTCGTCACTCGTCTCTTCTTCGTTTACTGCATACAAAAGGTTATCAGAATCAACAAAATGTACAAGAGAGACGTATTCTGGGATATTCCGCGAGCTAACAATATTGGAAAATAGAATACGATAATAATAGACTTGTCCATCCGTCGCCGAGTACGGAACATAAATAGGCACTTCTAAACGAGGAAAATCATCCTAAGGAGCACCTATAGGCGAAGTATTAGTAGTAGCCCTTGGTGTGTAATGTGTATTACGACAGTAATTACTTGCTACCATTAGGCAGGCTGTTTTACTTATGTTATAAAAATGTATAACTTACCATGAACACATTTGCTGATGAGTTCGTCTACTTTGCTCAGCATATCGTCATTGTCCTTAAAGATCTTTTTTGTTGCATCATGTGCTTTCTTTGCTGATATTTTAGCATTGTCATCAAACTGAAAACAATGTTGATAGACATTAGACTAAATTTCACACATCTTCCAATGGCACCTGAAATAAATCTACTAGAATTAAGAAATAAATACAATAAAAATACATATTAATATCATCGAGAAATAAAATTCAAATAGAATAGGTTTTAAATTTTAGTTTTCAAATCGGATCTATATAAAACAAACATAATACTTAGATAAACAATTTGAGGAGCAAATGTACCAGGAGTGGGATAAAAAAGATTCAAAATTATTATAATTATAATAACTAACTAAAACTATATAATATAATAAACTAAATATAATCTTTATTCTTATAGAGATTTATAATGCAATCTATTACCACTCCAAGGTGCTTAAACAGGCAGTTGGTGAAGCACTTAGCTCCTTCATCATCAGGCATCTTCTTGTTCCTGAATGATTGTATGTGCTCCAAGCTCAGAGGAAACTCTCTCATGCATTCCATTCCACTGGTCAGCAGTTTGCCGTAGATCTTTGATTTTTGCGCCTCCGTGATCTGCGACTGTTTCAAATGAAGGTAATCATAAACTAACATTTGAAAAGGCGTACAATTATTAAAAAATTGCTGAATCTTATATTTCAATGAATATTGTTAGGATCATTAATATGATTTATGTATGCGTACTCTAAATGGTAAAATCTCGCACTTAGTATGTGCTTAAAAAAATATTAATTACTACAACTATGTTATGTAATGTTTTTGTTTTTCTATGGATGATCGTGATGCTTAACATCAAGTGATTGACTAGTTCGTCACGTCATTTATTAGCATAAAAAACGTGCCATTTAAGGGGAGATAAACTATCTTGACTAAGTTTTAAACCGAATGGTTCAGGAAGAGGTGAATGTAAGTACGGGTTCAAATGAAATTGATATCTAGATAGATCATGAATTAGGTTATGTTTGTTTTACGTTCGAATAAATGGTTAAATATACTTACAGCATCATTCCTCACTACCACACTTGCTGCCAAAACAAGACAGACAATACCAAACCTGTACATGATTTATAGCACGAGATAACCAAGAAGATTACTTTAATTCACAATTTGGTAATACCTATCTATGACCAAGTTACAAAACTATATAACTATACCTTACAGGTCTGTTTGTTTTTATACTGAATGTAAATAGGAATATAATGGGAGACTTTTTTCATGTTAATGCATTAACGACATGCTGTAATTCGGGTAGTCACGGCCTTCGATGCCGAACGGAGGTGCGCTTTAAGCCGTGCAGATCGCTTCCTAAAACCGACATTAGTTTCGCCATTATTTGCTATTGACATCACTAGGTACACCAAAGCCTATGTTTACATTCAAAAGGGAGACACAGGTTGATCTTTATGTGATTTAAAATTAGAGGAAACGATAAGATTCTGTAATCGGGATAATACAGTATCTACTTATATACCAAGTAGTATTCTAGGATAGTACTATAGTATGTTTCAAATCCCTAGAGAAACTCGTGCATTGCTCCCGGTATTATGTTAGCCCCAAAAAAAGCGACAGTATCGCCTTATACAATACAATTATAATTATGCATCGCTTCACTGTCGTTTAAGCGTCTACCGCATTTCGTGGTACAAGGCTAAACCTGTATAAGACGTCTACTGCTGAACATATACATCCCCCATAGATTGCTACTTTGAGCAGCTGCTTGCCACTTCTGGCTTTTCGTGGGAGTGGGTGGAGGGGTGGAGGGGGTTGCCATAATCACCATGTTCGATACCCCTAACCACCATAGGTACATAATCATAATCATACTCATAAACTTCAACAACCTATAAACGCCATAAAAATAAAATATTTCAGATTCGTGTTTCGAACTCGAGTCGTTCGATCGTTTGGTTTTCAATACGATAAGTTTTCGAACTGACGACCCATTAACAAAAAATTTCGCAACAGCGTGCGTCGCACCAGCATTCTTCGCAACTACATAGGACTTCCATTTGAAACATACTTACTATACGTTAAAATTCGAATGTAAATTGAAGTAGGTAGGTACACGTAAAGTTAAATACATAAATTACGAGTTGGCTATGCAAGTTTAGGATTTTTTTCACCCACGAAAATCAAAATTTCTAAAGTGGAATTTCTGATAGGAAAACCGTAAATGCATTCACATTTTAATAATAGTAAGTAACTAAGCGTACATAAACATAATAATGATAGGTATAGCTTGTTTACACATAGCAAAGTAACAAGAATAGACTGTGTATCATTTCGTTTGTGGTTTCATAGCTCGTGCCCTATGAAGTATTAGCGCATATCCTGAAACAATGAAACACTTAATTAAAGAAACGTGTATATACTAGTGACATCATGAGCCGTGATTGCATGTAAGTACAGCCCGAATGAAGGTACACATATTACTATTGACGAATCTCTAGAAATAGAAAAGCAATCTGTTTCGTCGTCAACAAGTTACAGAACTTAAATCAAATATTTTACATCCACTCACTTATAAGAAAATGTCTAGATCAAGCAGATTTCATTTCAAAGAGGATGACTTACTGTTTTTTTGTTTTCTAACAAGCACTGCATTAAAAGTTTTGCCCTTTCGCAGCCTTTATCTCCATCGTTCACTTTTTCTTCATTTACTGAAACCAAATTATATACTCGTACTTAATAAAGCATTTGAGAACGGAGTGGCAAGTTTCAACAATGTGCCAATGATTACGGCCCGATAAATTTAATTTGTCACCTGCGGAACAGATGTCTCCTACTTTTTTACATTTCTTTAAATCATCAGGATTCTTTAAAAACTTTTCAGCAACTGCGTAACCAGCATCTTTATCAAACATTCCTTTGGCATCTATCTGAAATGTTATTATTTATAAGTATTGATTTCATTGTTGACTCATGACATAATTATTATGCTAATGCTCACAGCAGCTCAACGGGATGATTCAGAATCAATAGGAAATATCCTGATTCGGAATATAAATATGTTCGTTTGATAGTCTATCATAGTACACGACATTGGCGAAATTGTGGTGAAATTACCGCAGAAGCTAGGTATAATGTTCTAGGCAAGCATGTACCATCGTAGATCGCATCGTCACTTCCCTTCACTTCAGGTGAGATTGCGGTCAAATGCGGGCCTATTTAGTTGTAAAGAAAAAAAAAAGAAAAAATGAAACCACTAAGATTCAATTCAATTCAATAGATATGTTTTCAATCTCTCTCATTTTGAATGAAGATGAAGAAACCGGAGAGCATTATAGATTTCGCATCAGAATGCGGTGGATTGTGAAGCGGGGTGCAGAACATGTATTTGGCTATTAAATATGTACTGTATATATTAATTTGTTACATACAGGTTCAGATGTCTCAATAATCACACTTATGCGTCATATGCTTTATGCTTAAACTTATTTCTTTACCATAAACTTATATAGGATAGTGCAATGCAACCCAAAGTGAGTCTTTGCCTCCGATAATAAAAGATGCAGCGGTAACATATAGGATGGCCGGCGTTTTCTTTAACGTAAGTATAGGTACCAAATTGAACAAATGTTTGCCTTACTATGTTATTTTCTTTCATTACACAAGCGATGAAGCATTGATCGATAGCATCCAAATTTTTTGTTTTCTTCGCTTCTTGTAGTTCATCCACGGTAACACCGAATTCATCCATACATTTATTGCCGATTTCACGCAGGTATGCGTGTAGGCTTTGCATTTCGTCTTGCGTGACAGCCTGAAAAATTAAAATGTTCACTTGGTTGGTACGAAATTTTTGATTGGTATTGAGAGAAATTGTTTTGCTTAGGCGCGGTTTTTCACGAAGCAGATAAAATATATTCATTAGATAACTAAACACAATGTAAATAAAAAGTGAATGCTGTTAACCAAATCTAAAAATGAAATCGTGTTATTCAAGAGCAGAGTGAAATCTTGTGGGTAAGCGTGTCCCATCTTAGGTTACATCTACACGTACCATCAGGTGAGATGTGGCAAAACGCTGGCCCACAATAAAAAAAAAGTTTTTTGGTTTTAGATAGTTTATAATTTATTTGGTGAATAACCTGTATCTATAACTACAGCGTTTGGATGCCACTAATTTGCATGATAATAGGTAAATAATCAAAAGCGCACAACTGTGGTGCGAATAACAGTCGAGTACTACACATATCACATAGGCTAAAATATTTTCATTCAAGATGAATAAAACACGACAAGGTGAAAAAAATACTCATTTGTAGTTTTACATCCAACCTTATCGACTAAGCAAGACGACCAAGTAGACAAATCGACCAGTGGCAAAATGTCAGCTTCCAGTATCTACTAAGAGAATATATACCCAAATGTTGATATATCTGTACCACACGTAAAGGTATGTACTTTATATAATTATCAAAACACGAACTAAATAAAAAAATTATATAAATAATACTCACAAACACGCCGGCTAAAATTCCAAACGTTACACAAAAGTAGCGTAACATTTTTTGACTTCATATAATTTTATTCAACAAAACAAGTCCTTTTCAGGTCTGCTGCCATTTATGATTGGCTTCATCTAGGAACATGCTCCTGCATTTTTATACTGACGTAAGTCATTTGGCAATAAGAATAATTGTAGTGTGTGGTGTTAAAATTGGCTTCAAACTGCATGTCAAATGCGGCCATTATAACATGTCTAATTTTACATATTTTATTTAAATATAAAAATTGGTTTACCTTGGTCTTTGTATGTTTGATTGTATAATTTGTTTGTTTGTCTAGCCTTCAGGCAGGCCTGTCTCACTCCGCGCGTTAGGTATGAAGCTACAAGTACATGGGACTGGGCGTCTAGACGGGTCGGTCCATTACGCGTAACGCGTCAGAAGAGCAGCGATATACCGATAGAACGAGAGGCAACTGTTTAAGGAAGGCTTGTAGCGCTGTGTGAGCTGAACTACACTTTATAGCGTTGCAGCAAGAGTCGCTGTTTATTTAAGTGACCTTCGCGGAGTGAGCCCTCTGGACGTAGTACTAATCTATTCTGTGCTTCAGGTCAAAATGGCTGGACTGATTTGGATGAAGTTTTGCATAATGGCTTGCTAATACCGGGGCAAACTCTACTGAAGTCCACAGAGCTCTTCTAGCACAAAAAAAATGTGTAAGAGCAATTGGTGGAATTCCACCATGGGTGTCATGCAAACCTGTTTTTCGTGACTTTCAAATATTGCCCTTGCCTTGTATGTACATTCTGGAAGCAGCAAAGTTTGTAAGATCACACCCAAACTTATTTACAACGGCCAAAGACAAATACACTAGAAACACGAGAAATCCAGATAAAATTGTTTTATCCAAGGTTCCAAAAACTACAATGTTTATGAAAAATAGCTATGCAATGTGTGGTCGCATTTATAATGCCATTCCAACCGACTTAAAAAAGATGCATGGTAACAAATTTAATATGAAACTTAAAATGTGGCTACTGGTAAACTGTTTCTATTCTGTAAACGAATTGATTAAATGAATGCATAATGTTAGCTAATTTTATCTAAGCTTGACATTTTAGTACTTTTATTTCACATGACAGATATTTTTAGGGGTAATGTTTATAATATGTATATGGTTTTGACATTTTTATTAATTTTGACATTGCATAATTTTTATTTTTATTCTAATACTTACATTAATAATAATTACTGTTAAATTCATTCAATTATTTATCTAATTGTTATGTTTACAATATTTGCATGCTGCCGCTGGTGGCAAAATGTATCTGGCACTAATTATGTACCGAAAACCTTATATACCGACATTTAAGCAAATAAATACTTCTTATTCTTATTCTTATTCTTATTCTTATTCAAAGTAGGCTAAACTTCAATAGGTATAAGACAACCTAGGATATATTGACCTAAAATACTAGGATACAATAGACTCGACCCTTTGTATCTCTAAACTTTTGGTTTAATTAATTAATTAAGGGGCAAAAATATTTTAATCTTGCTTATTTATTATTGTTGAACTAAAATGATGAACCAGTTAGTTCATCAAGTTAATTGTTGTGGTGAAAAGTGTATTTTTTAGATAAACAAATGACGTGACGAGCTAGTCGCCCCCCAAAATCGGCGTTTTTTTTTGTTTTTTTTTTATACAACATAGCAACTCCCATATTAAATAAGGTGGTAATTCTATAATACCCTGCAAACTTCCATTCATATTAATTTATATTACCTACGATAAAATCGTTTAAAAAAATACATTCTTATACGGAACACAAAACCTAAGAAATCCTAACTTCCACAACAGATCTCAAATCCAAGAAATGATCATACTAGCAAATAGCATGTAATGATTAGTCTCCGAGAACAGTGTAGGTATGTAATTACTAAACCACAATTATAGTACAAATAGGTGTATCTTCAATTCTACTGCGCATTTATACTGGGTGTAATTTAATTCATTAGCATCCTTTGAAACTGGGTATACCTACACTTGACACCGGTCACGTGTGAGCCAAAATTTATGAAATCTAACGCATCGATTTGGTATTGATAATAACTCCATGGGATTGAATAATTTACTTAATCAACTGCTATAGTTCAAAATTAAGTTAAAACGTGTAAGTACTGCTTTTACTTATGACATACAAAATAAAAAACACTTTTAAAAGCATCAAAATCAGTCGTGCCAACTACGTTAGGCGTCGCGGCAAACTTCATAATTTTCAATAAAAATACTTTAATTTACACTACTTACTCCTTAAAAATCATCAATAAATGATGTACTGTCATGTACCTACTCAATTTATGCTGATGAATTAATTGCACCCTAAAGAGATCTAACTCACCAATGTACATAATACACAATGTACTGGGTGGCGCAAAAGTAAAGACCCTATTTGGTTCAGCTATAACATTTTTTCTAAATTAGAAAACTAGATTTAGGTTTTTTTAAATGTATATTTGTGCCATTAAATTTCGTACCATTAGGATTTAAAGATGATGTCTTTTAAATGGTGACCTCCAGAGTTGATACACATTTGAGCCCTATTTATGACATTTTGCATAACTTGCCGTAACACTTCCTGCGATATGTTCGTTATTTCTTGACGAATGTTTTCTTTTAGAGCTGCGAGAGTCTGTGGCTTGTTCACATACACCCGAGATTTCAAAAAACCCCAAAGAAAGAAGTCTGGACTGGTCAGATCGGGTGATCTTGCAGGCCAAGGCAAATCGCCAAAACGAGAGATAACTCGGCTTGGAAAAGCGTCCCTCACTAAGTCCATAGTGTCGCGCGCTGTGTGTGCCGTAGCGCCGTCTTGTTGAAACCAAATGTGCTCCAGCCCCAATTCGTCCAAACTGGGTATCAAAAACTCACGTAACATGGTTCTGTAGCGTTCTCCAGTGACAGTTATCGCATTGCCTCCAGCGTCTTCGAAAAAATAGGGTCCGATCACTCTGTCAACACAGATGCCACACCATACAGTAACTTTTAGTGGGTGTAGAGGTGTTTCTTGAATAATGCGCGGATTATCAGTGCCCCAGAACCGAGTATTCTGCTTATTGACATGCCCTGAGAGATGGAAATGCGCTTCGTCACTCATAACCAATTTTGAAGGAAAATCATCTTGCAAAATGTCATAAATAGGGCTCAAATGTGTATCAACTCTGGAGGTCACCATTTAAAAGACATCATCTTTAAATCCTAATGGTACGAAATTTAATGGCACAAATATACATTTAAAAAAACCTAAATCTAGTTTTCTAATTTAGAAAAAATGTTATAGCTGAACCAAATAGGGTCTTTACTTTTGCGCCACCCAGTATAATTACAGATTTCATCATCATCATCATCAGCAGCCTGAAGACGTCCACTGCTGAACATAGGCCTCAGGCTAGGTAGAGCGACACTTTGAGCGCCTGGGGCCATATTCTCAGCCATTCGATTTGTCTTCCGTCCCTTTCGAATCTATTATAGAATCGACTATAACGATAAGGACTACAGAAAAGTCGAATTGGTGAGAATCGGCCTCCTGCTCGCCACCCGCATCCATCGGCTCCCCGCGGTTTTCACCAGGGCCATAATTCTGTATGAAAACACAGATTCCATACGAGTCGTTATCGTGTCTTGTTCAAATCGTGTCACAGCAAGGAATCGACAATTTTTGTATTCTGTATAATTTAAGACAAATTATCTATGTTTCGAAGCAAGGAATCGTAAATTGGTCATACAGAATTAGGGTCCTGTCATAGATAATTTGTCTAGATTATACAGAATACAAAAATTGACGATTCCTTGCTGTGACATGATTTGAACAAGACACGATAACGACGGGGTTTCTATATCGTGTGGATTCTGTGTTTTCATACAGAATTATGGCCCAGGTCGTCGATCTACCGAGTGGGGGGCCGGCCTACGCAGCATCTTCCAGTTCGTGTTCGTTTTTTATCCTATGCAAGTTTTGTGAACAATCTTTACAGCATTGTTCAACTTTTTATGCAATGACGCCAAGGTTTTTTAGATGCTGCCAGTATAACGATTGTTGTACTACATTGCCTATTTGTAGAAAAAGTAAACCATATAGGTACCTACGTACGATGCTATAGCAAAAACTGTCTGTTCGAATTGGTGGAATCTAGATTACTACTGAAAGTACAAATTATGAATTATTTACATACACTCTGTGCAAGGTAATGTATATTCACAATTTTGTAGTTCAATAATAATTAGCAATCTTTTCTTGGTAATTATTTGATGATATTAAGGTGAATTCAAAGAAATTATAAAACAATTTAGAAAGGAAGAAGGTTTTTAATAAAAAAGATTAACAGTTAAGCGAAAATGAAGTCTTTTGCGTTATTATCGTACATGCACTTCGCAGTCCAGTAGGAGGCTTCACAAATGTCCTTGTACTTCTTTGCTGCAACAAGTAAATTAATAAAATAACAATTAATATTATCTTCTATACATAAATATAATAAAACTGAAACTGGGTTAAAGCTGTACATTGAATATTTTTTGAAAATTTTGATTGCATTACACTTGTTAACAGATATACGCGGGTTTTTTTTCTGTGTCTGTCTGTCTGTCCCTTTGAACACGCATCACGCTGAAACTACTGAACGTATTTCGCTGAAGTTTGGTATTTTTAAGTACAGCGTATTATAAGTAGCTAATTTTTCAGAATAACATTTAGTATACTTTAAGTTTTCAAAAACGGTCAAGTGTGGGTTACACAAAGCAACAAGAAAGTAGTTTTTACGCTAGAAGTGTATATTATTTAAAAGACAATAAAACACAATTAACGATGGTATAATAATTAATTCAATATCTTAAAAAATGACGAAGTTATTCAAATAATGTGACTATGGCCTAATTGGTAGGGCGTCTAATCCAGTGAGTTGGAAGGCGCGGGTTCGAATCCCGCTGGTCGCTAAAAATTTTAAGGACTGTAATATCTTTAGAGATATCCCTGCAGTGTGGTTTATACTTAAAATCATTCCATGAATCCTTGCATCTTTTTCAAAGAATTATCCATACACTGCGATAATACATAGCGGGCAACGAAGATGAAGCCACTATAGTCATCCTTTCGAATGGAAAGAGAAAAAGATGGAGGAAAAGGATGAATGGATGGGACGGCAAAATAAGGGAGGCAGGCGAAGCTTGTCTACAAGAGAAGAAGAAAAATACTCACAAACATCCTTGCAGATCTCGATGGTGGCCTTCACCGAAGCCTTCATATCCGGCGGGTACATCAGATCAATCTGTTTTATCGATGCCTCGTAACTCAGCTTGTTATTTTTAATCTGTCAAATCAGATAGGAGGTTATTGCACTTATAAGCTCTTAGAAGTGCAATAACCTTATGTGTGTTCTTATAATTCAAGCGGAATGATATATTCTGTTGTTAGTTGCAATAAGCCTGTGTGCTTGCGTAATAATTTGTTATTGCATTATTTATATCACTAGGATAAAATGTATACTAGTGCGTATAAGATGTATATATAAAAGTATAATAAAGAAAATTTTGAAAATTGAATTAATTGGGGAAAAACTTTTGAGTGAAAATGTTATCAGAGGGGTTTGCTATTCTGTTTATCAAAAGATATTAGGATGTAGTTTGTATAAAACCATAGTAATAAAATTTAAATAAAGTACGTTTTAAAAACAATGACAGATTTATCAAATTGCCCTGTTTCTTTCAAGGCCGATTTGCAGGGTTCGTTAAAACTCAAACTTAATAAAGGCGTAGCTCGATTTTAAAAGTTTATGATTTTTATATTAAACAATGAAACAAAACGTTGTTTTACACTTTTCTTTTATTTGTCTTTCAAATAAAGGAATTATACAGTTTACACGTTAAGGTGGCCTTCGATGGTGCACCCACCTTAGTCATAAAATAAATAATGCATCAACCCATTAACTACCTACTCGCACTTCAGAAAAGGGAATAAGTACCTACTGAGCGTTGCGCTTTGCAGCTAGCTGTCATGGTGAAAAAAATATACGTTTCATTGATACCTACTTTTTATTCGATTTTAGCCTAAAAAGGTTTCATTGAATTGATGTGCTCCAATTTGAATGATTGGTACATAATATCATACAATATAAAGTAAAAAATGCTCAAGTGCAAAGTGTAAACAAATCTTTATCAATTTTAATAGTGTAAATAGTTGCATTAAATTTTACTAAAACCAAAAACCTTAAGGTTTTGGATATAGTATGTAATATACATATTTACTTGAGCCACCACTGCATCAAACTTGTTTACATTCCTTTCTGTTATGTCATCATCATCATCATCAACAGCCCGAAGACGTCTACTGCTGAACATAGGCCTCCCCCAGAGCGCGCCACCTTGAGCGGCTGCTCACCTCCTGCATCCATCGGCTCCCCGCGGCTTTCACTAGATCGTCAGTCCACCGAGTGGGGGGGGCGGCCTACGCTGCGTCTTCCGGTTCGTGGTCGCCACTCGAGAACCTTTCTTCCCCATCGGTTGTCAGTTCTACAAGCGATGTGGCCTGCCCATTGCCATTTCAAATCATTTTTCATTTCTGTTATGTAACATTACCTATCTTGATGGTATTTTCCTGTCGCCTAACTTATTGTAGATAGGTACATATTAAGCGTATTATAAGCGCAAAATACTCTGACACGTCAACGCAACAAAAACGTTTGGCATAAAAAATAGACGACAGCATTAGACTAAGACACATTTGTCATTTATGTTTAGGAACAATAGACTTTGATGTGAGGCAAAATTACGTACCTACCTACTTTAATATTCTCTGTAAAAAATGTTCAGAACAATCCTCTACAACCAAAATGTAGTGATATTAAAAAAAAAAATGTGTGTGTATGTATGTGTAATGTGTTGTGTGTGTGGTATGTAAATGTAGTGTATGTTTGTGTGTTGTGATATTTATCAAAAATCACTGTCAAAATTAATTAAAAATCGGTATTATGATAACTTAACCTATTTCAGAACTAAAAAAAACGGTTCACTGTCGAAACCTATAAAATCGTTTATCATAATTTTGTTACAAATAAAAATGTTACTTATAATCATCATTTCACATAATGTGATTTAATATACTTTCACTACACCTAATTTTATCTATTATATATCAAAATTAATAACAATCCAAATTTACAAGAATGAAACTCATAAGGCGTATATAATATAACAGTACAAATTTATAATGTTCTTTTACCATAACTAACTTAAATCATAAAACAAAATATCAATAATACTGTAAATTAATGTGACTGGAACTGTTGATTGTTATATTTAACGTAATCAGTTATAAAAACGTAGTACGACAGCCAATTTGCTCTTCAATCTATGCAGGCACTTCATCCAGTCAAAACAAACAAGATTAACATGTGGACCGTGTGCGGGTTATTGTAAAATAACTTATATTTTCTCATGTCATGTTGGTTTTGGTTTTGTTGGTGAACTTTGTGCATTATTTTAATAAATAACTTGAAATGTCTATAAAAACACGTGTAAAATATTTAAATCAAAAACAGGTAATCTGAAACTTAATATAGATGGTTTCTGTAATTTTTTGTGTATTTTTTTATATAAGCATAAGTGACGTCTGGCACTTCGCCGGCCGCTGCCGCGGCACGCTCGCTACGCTTCGCTTCGCTCGCTCGACTCGTGCGATGTATGGTCACAGTTAACCTAACGCTCCTCCTCGCTTCGCTCGTCGTCGCACCTATTTATGACTTTGCCTTAGACTAGAACCTTAGTATCTTTAGGGTATATATGCATATCTATATAATGATTTACTACACTTACACACCTACACTTTTACTTTTTTTTTTTTTCTACTTCAAAATTATTATTAAGTTAACTAAAAAAATATGAAAAAAGAACATTATAAACAATACAATTATGAATGCTGATTATTATGAAATTATAAGTAATAAAATTTATAATAAACAAAAATATGATAAAAAAATTCTTAACATTAACATTATAACATAAAATTTTATAAATATAAACATTATTTGAATAAATTTTATAAGAAAAGATCAATATAAAAAGTAACTATTATGAACAAAGCTATTTATAAATAACCACCATTATAAATTTCATCATTATTAAAAATGAGGTATATGAAATGAAATTATGAATAATGAAATTATGAATAATGAAATTATTAGTACAGACGGTATCCCAAAAAAAACAGATATTACAAGCTTACTCAAAATTAAAAATCCTAAATAATACCTAAAATTAATTATTTATTCAATAATTATTAAGACAAACGGGTGGGTTTTTTCACCAATAGTTAACGGAACCAATGGTTAAAAACTCTAACAAATTTAGACCATTGGTTAGAATTAGTTAGGGTTTTTAACCATTGGTTACCTTAACTACGGATCAAAAAACCCGCCCTAACGAAATAAAAAAAGGGTTGAAAATCAAATCTAAAGCGATAGATGAATAAACTTACTACTTGTGTTAACTGATATACGCAAGCAATGTAGCACATCACATCCTTTTCTTCATTAAACACCCCCTTTTCAATCTGCGCTATTTTATCTGCAAGTATAACCGTAATTATTAAACTTATGCAAACTTTCCGACATATTAAATCCTAACTTATGAATGTTTCATTTGATACTAGCTGCCTCTTATAGCAGCACACGCAGACTTCAGTTTTACGCAATTTGTTATACAAATTAGTTATCATAGTAAATAAATAAATAAATATGTGTGGACATTTCACACAGCGCCATCTAGCCTCAAAGCATAGCTTGTAGGTACTATGGGAATCAGATAACTTATAGAATACTTAATTTTTTTTTATTGTTTATAGGCAAAGCATTTGACTACTGTCGCACCTGATGGAAAGCGATGACGTAGTCTACGATGGCATGCTTGCCTAGAAGATACCTGTTCACTCTCGCCTCAAATACTTTTTTGTTTGTAAATACATACAAAGAAAACACAACATAACACCCAGACACAGAACAAACACCTATGTTCATCACACAAATGTTTGCCCTAGATGGGAATCAAATCCACAACCGATAGCTCAGAAGGCAAGGCGACTACCAACTGAGCTAACAAGCTAGCCATAAGTACCTACTTCCTCAGGATTTGAACTGCCCTTAATACACAGCATCATAGTCAGTTCAAACCAACAAAAAGGCTACTCTATAAACTCTATAGAATAGAGAGTTGCAATTTACAAATAAAGAAACATGCTCCTTTTGAGATATTTATAATTAGGTTCTGCTTAGATTATTATATATACTTTATTAATAAATAAAGGTACATCTCACCTTCTTCGACACCTGTTTTGCCCAAACATTGCTTTCTCAACATCTTTCCAGTGTTTTTTAATTGTTGCCTAGTCATCTACAAAAAATAATATCTTTCTAAAATTATAATAAAGTTTAAGATTGATTTTAATGTAAAAAATTAAAGCATGCGATACTGCTATAAACATAAATAGGTACGTTTTCAGACTGAGATAGAGAGAGAAAGAGAGAGAGGGGGAGAGAAAGAGAGACACGTGAGAATAACGCAGCCACAAGGAAGTTCCATGGTATATTCTATTAGGGAACTACCTTGCGCAGTCACTAAACTCTTATCGAATTATTTTTGCAAATTAAACCTCGCAAAGGCCTGTTTAAGACGAGGTGGTTTCAACACAGCCCAGTTTTCATCAGCAGTAAATAACAGCGTTACTTTTCTTATTTCATAAAATTTGTGTAGACATTTCCGCGCTTTATTCTAAAATATAAGGACACATTCAAATATCTCAAGAGAATAAAGTATTAACACGTAACTACAAAAATCATTAGTTCGCGATGCTAAGAATAAGCGGGTACCTACTTGATATCTTAAAAATAATACTTACAGCAACACAGTCCCCGGCTAAACTCACTAAAATAACGAAAATAAATAAATTTCTTCTATCCATTGATTATAAGTTGCATATACACTTGCACAACACTTCAATACCTTCTGTCCATTAAAACAAACATCAACTAGGAAGCGAGTCAATTTGCAAACATTATATAGGTCCATTTCAAGTTAATGATAGGAAAGGGAAGTGTCCTTTGTTGACTTAAGGGTTAAATACACAGATTAAGTGAGCAGGTCACTAATTAGAACTCTATCTTGTTTAAAGGTTACTGTACCAACTAGAAGCGAAGCTATAGCGTGAGTTTAATGCTAGTTTTCTTTTGTATTCAGCATTGTAATCCTTAGTCGGTGAAGTTAAGCCCAAAACAATGCAATAAGATTTTCATTTACCAGATTTAGCATTCCTTTTGGCAACCCTAGGAGGGGTACCAAGATACAGGCCTAGCCTAGTTTGGACCCCACAGATTAAGTCATTGTACTGTGGTATCTACATTAATTATTAATATTGTATGTGCATGAGTTATAAATTAAGTCAAGTGCTTTTTTTTGTACTTACCACTATACTTATGTATTTACCACAATAAACAATACAGATGAAAAGAATGAAGCCATATCGCATAATGGTGCCACAATTTTTGAGTCATACTTTGTCATATCCAGTAGTTGTATGTATTTATGAGTGGTACGTATGGATCGGAATACAGGACCGTGAAAAAGAGGATCAAAGAAAGTGCATGCAGCACAGATGATTTTTTTAATTGCTAACAATTTTTTATTGTTAATCCCTACGTAGAATAGAATTTAAGAATAGAATAGACTTGACCTAAGAACCCAAGGAATACCTATCAGGATGTGTAATATTATAGCTACGGCTAATAAACGAACTCAATCCACCCACTAAAACTGCCATATATCGCGCCAAACCTATTAATTTAGAAGTAGGTACTTACTGTATGGTAAGACAAATAACTACCTTACGTAGGTAAGTGATTAAAATAGTGAATCAGTAGTGATTATAGAAAAACAGATTAACTTCTTCATTTAAATTTAATTCCTTTGTAGCAAAATAAACAATATAAATGTTCAGGTTCACGCGAAAACGAAATTAGCAGGATCGTACTCGTAGATGCATTTAGCTGTCCAAAACGACGCCTCGCAGATGTCTTTGTACTTTTTTGCTGAAAGTAATAAACATTTTCCTCTTACTAATAAACGTTGCGTAAGCTGTTTTCGAGAGTCATTACGAATCGTCTCGCACGCAGGTTTGATGAATTCCAGCCTCCCGAACAAGCCGGTTTCCGAAAAGGCTTTAGCACCATAGACCACATCCATACGCTGCGCCAGATTATACAGAAGACCGAAGAGTATAATCGGCCGTTATGCCTAGCGTTTGTGGACTATGAGAAAGCCTTCGATTCAATCGAGACTTGGGCGGTGCTGCAGTCCTTGCAGCGATGCCAAATTGACTATAGGTATATCGAAGTTTTGAAGTGTTTGTACAGTAAGGCCACTATGTCAGTCCGACTACAGGACCAGAGTACGGAACTAATTCCATTGCAAAGAGGCGTGAGACAGGGAGACGTTATTTCTCCGAAACTGTTCACAAACGCATTGGAGGATGTTTTCAAGCTCTTGGAGTGGAAAAGATCTGGCATCAACATAAATGGCGAGTACATCACTAACCTTCGTTTTGCCGATGATATAGTCATAATGGCGGAATCGCTCGAGGACCTTAGCACCATGCTCAACGACCTCAGTAGAGTCTCCCAGCAGGTTGGTCTTAAGATGAATATGGACAAGACAAAGATCATGTCTAATGCTCATGTTCCACCTATACCGGTAATTGTTGGCAACGATACTCTCGAAGTTGTCGACAAGTATGTCTACCTAGGACAGATTGTCCAATTAGGTAGGTCCAACTTCGACAAAGAGGTGGCGCGAAGAATCCAACTCGGCTGGGCAGCGTTCGGGAAGCTTCGTCCTATCTTTTCGTCCAAAATACCGCAGAGCCTGAAAACGAAAGTTTTCAATCAGTGTGTGTTGCCAGTGATGACTTATGGAACTGAGACATGGTCTCTTACTGTTGGCCTCATTAGTAAGCTCAAAGTCGCGCAGCGAGCTATGGAGCGAGCTATGCTCGGTGTTTCCCTGCGAGATAAGCTCCGGAACGAGGAGATCCGCAGGAGAACTAAAGTGGCCGATATAGCTCTTAGAGTTAGTAAGTTGAAGTGGCAATGGGCAGGCCACATCGCTCGTAGAACTGACAACCGATGGGGAAGAAAGGTTCTCGAGTGGCGACCACGAACCGGAAGACGCAGCGTGGGCCGGCCCCCCACTCGGTGGACCGACGACCTGGTGAAAGCCGCGGGGAGCCGATGGATGCAGGAGGCGAGCAGCCGCTCAAGGTGGCGTGCTCTGGGGGAGGCCTATGTTCAGCAGTGGACGTCTTCAGGCTGTTAATGATGATGATGATGAATAAACGTTGTATAGCAAGAATCGTTATTTAGTGTTTTGTCTTTCTCTGTTGAATTTGAAATGGGCAAAGATAAAACAAGACAAAACACTGAGCTAATCCACTGTTATGCAGTGTTACTACACTGACTACGTCTAGCAGCTTTGTTCGCTTTCATTTATTTATTCTACTTATAGTGTAATGATGAATGACGTTGGTCATGGGCGTACCCAGGGGGGCAGGGAGGGGGCTACTGCCCCCCTCTGGAATTCGAATGCCTACCTATCATTGTCGATAAAAGTTATATCAAATGTGAAAGACAATAACCAAGCTGAAAAATAAAATTGGTAACCCTTTTTGAGATGCACCGGGCACACTCGCGTTGTTTACGTAGTCAGCCAAGTCAGCAGCGTGCATCTACGGGAATTTTTACCCGAATTCGGATATTATTTTTTTGTGGGTAACTAAAACTGCCAGGTAATTCCACTACAACCAGATATATCACCATCATTGATGTATATTATGATAATATAATAAAACAGTGATTTCAACAAAATTGACGCTCTGGCGTTAGGACATGCACAAATAGGTAGGTACGTTCATAATGCTTTTGTACAATTGTATAAGATGAAAAAATGCTAGTTACTAACTGCGCAGCCACCATGACCAATTTCAGAGCGGCAAAGGTTCCATCTGCACATTACGTAATACATAACTTACATTCATAATAAATAGATCTAGAAAACACATATCTACGTAAAATCTTTATAACCATCAGATTTTAGCATAAGTCTACATATAACAACATATTTATTTATTCCGATGTTTTTCTAAATATGTACTTACAGTAATCTGATCGAGTTGCGATATCTACTAATAATGTGAGGTAAGTCGGCTTTTTTATAGATAACTTGTTAATTTTTATTGTAGGTTATAAAAGTAACATACCAACGCCTTTGCAGCTCTCAATGGCAGCTTTAACGGGGCCTTTCATTTCAGGAGGAAACATCATTTCCACTTGCTTTATCATTGCTTCGTGGACTATTTTGTTGTTTTTAACCTGAAAAATTAATCAAGTTTATCCTATTCTTTTACTTAAGTTTTTAATAGGTCAAAAATTTACATTGTTTATACAAATTTACATTTACCAAATTGTGTTTATTCAGCAGTTATTTTTGTTTCAAGGTTACTTTTACTTACGGCCTGACTCATGCTGTAGATACATGATATGTAACACATTACGTTCCGTTCTTCTAGGAACTTCCCTTTATCAATGTCTCCAACTTGATCTGTATCATAATAAGCAACATCAACATTTCTAGGTTATGGGCCAATCTTAAAAATTACATATTCGCTTAGTAAATCTAACTTTAGAATAGAACATGATCCGACAGCCTGTTACCTAACTTAACTCTGGTCTTCACTTAGTAAAAACTTTTTTTGTTATACACAATTATTAGAAGTCTCTCAAAGTCGCACAGCTAGGAGCTAGGAGAGAGCTATGCTCGGAGTTTCCTTGCGAGAAAAGATCCGAAATGAGAAGACCCGCCAGAGAACTCAAGTCACGATATAGCTCTTAGAATTAGCAAGTTGAAGTGGCAGTGGGCAGGCCATCGCTCGTAGAACTGACAACCGATGGGGAAGAAAGGTAGGACTAGGTGGACCAGCGACCTGGTCAGAACCGCGGGGAGCCAATGGATGCAGGAAGCAAGACGCCTCTCAAAGTGTGGGGGGACTTATGTTCAGCTGTGGACGTGTTCAGGCTGATGCTGATGATTATATGATTCAAGATGAATTACGCGTTAATGCTGGAGTATATTATTTCATCGGTGCCTAATCAATAGATACTTCGAGGATCGAGATAGCTAGGTAGGTATTAATTTATAAGTAATGCGCTATCTAGAATGTTCTGAGGAGAAGAGAAGCTGCAATCCTCGGAAACTAACTGGAATCGGGTTGAGTAGTAGCTAGTTGACTTTACCGTTTACTCTACCCGTGTACACCTGGATTTAGCATCGAACAGTTTTATCATCGAAGTTCGGTACTCCGACTTCGGAACTACGCAGCTGCGCTAACACCGACAATACATTACCTTTGTCATAAGAAAGAGAAACCAATTGACTTACCTTCCGTTACGTCATTTTTCGGCATGCAAGCTTTTTTAAGTAGTTTACCGGAGCTTTTTATTTGCTGCCGGGTCATCTATGGAAAAATATTTCTTATTTGCTATATAGGTTCAAATAATACATACCTACTCCTAACACTATGCGAACATGACGCTTGCAGCCTGCACTAAGTAGCTATTAAAGACAATGAATAATGTCGAAGATCTCTCGCACGATTGTCCAGCAGACCTAGCATGTGCAACGCGACAAAATTACCTCGACACTTTTTCTCGTGAGAGACCGTGACAAGGCTATGGTAGCGCCTCACTCTAACCGCGATGACAAGTTTTCTCGCGGTGCGCTTGCTAGGCCATCAGGAGGTCTAGCAAAGATAGCTTTCCATTAGCGTTAACGCTGTGGAAAGGCATCTTTGCTAGAACCCTGATTTTCAAGGCAATTAATTTTAAAATGCCTTACATATTAGCAAGTTGAAATGGCAATGGGCAGGCCACATCGCTCGTAGAACTGGCAAGCGATGGGGAAGAAAGGTTCTCGAGTGGCGACCACGAACCGGAAGACGCAGCTTAAGCCGGCCCCCACTCGGTGGACCGACGATCTGGTGAAAGCCGCGGGGAGCCGATGGATACAGGACGCGAGCAGCCGCTCAAGGTGTTGCGCTCTGGGGGAGGCCTATGTTCAACAGTGGACGTCTTCAGGCTGTTGATGATGATGACTTATTAAAACACAATTTGGAGGTACAACTCGATTATTTCAAAAAATAGTACTTACCGGATATACGAAAGACATTGTAGCTAAGATTAGCATAAGGTCTAAGATCACATGCATGTTGATAAAAGCAAAAGCTATCTTATGAGATGAACGATAAAGTAAACAAATACCCACAGCTGAAAGTGTTTTATAGGAAAACACCAACTTTAATTACTAAGTGAGGTGACACCTTGAAAGGTGTTCTACGAAAATAATAGGCTAGATTCTAGCTGAAATTATAGCCTTACTGACACTTTTACAATACCACACTTATTTTATGTGTGGCTCTACAAATACGCTTTAGGACTGAGGTAGTTATTTAGTCAGTATCAAGTTTAGAAATTAACTTCAAGTTAGAGCCGATTTACGTAAGACCAAGTATAAGTCTAGTCAATATCTTAGCCTAGCCCTGTCTATAAATATATTATGGCAAACAGAAAGTACCTACTACATATAAGATTTTAAACTATCATGGTCACCAACACTACTAAAACACATGGTAAATATCCCGCTAATAAACAAGACCTACTACATATAAAATAACTTTTTTTTTATGCGATTGAATAACGTGACGAGCTAGTCGTTCACCTGGTGTTAAGCGACACGACTGCCCATAACAGTTGCAGTGTCACTCGGAATTTTAAAACAATAAAGTTTTGCGTGACACTGCACTGCGCACGTCATCCTGAGACATCACACAGTCAAGTAGTCAGATTACTAGACTGAGTGATCAGATCATAAAGTCTCATTTGCCCAGTAATTTCACTAGCTACAATGCCCTTCAAACCAGAACACAGTAGTGCTTGCACACTACTGCTGGGCGGCAGAATAACTGGCAAAGCGGTGGTACCTACCTAGACGAACTTTGCAGAAAAGTCCTACCACCTAGTGAAATAATAACTATGAGTACATACTCATAAAACACAATTTGTGAAACAATCTGAAATTATTATACACTAACTAATGTAATATTTAAGAATCTACGGAATATTACAATTACTTATCAACAGAGCAGGAAAAATGGTGTGTGGGCTCCTTTTCCACAACTAGGTTCCACAGAACATAGTAATAGTGTTTTTAAATCAGAAAGTTATCAGTTTTGTAAGTGTATAATAATGTAAAAAAAAAAGGAAACCTATTTAAAATTCACATACATTAGCTAAATTGAAATGGTAATGCGACATGTGGTCATTTTGAGAACTGGACTTCATGAGACGAAACGGACTAATACTTTTGTGTTGAAAACATTTTGAAACGTCAGGCGAAAATAAAATTTTCAGGATCAAATTCGTATAAACATTTTGTAGAGTAGAATATTCCTTCACACATATCTTTGTAGTTGTTTTCTGAAAACAAAAGTTATATTATAAACACTTATTTCTGATAAAAAAAAATTTATGTAAACGAATGACGTGACAAGCAGTGTCACTCGGAACTCTAAGTTAATACAGTTTAGCGTGACACTGCACTGCGCACGTCATCCTGAGACTTCACACAGTATAGGAATAAGATTACTAGACTGTGATAGATCATAGTCTCATTTGCCCAGTAATTTCACTAGCTACAATGCCCTTCAAACCGGAACACAGTAGTGCTTGCACACTACTGCTAGGCGGCAGAATAACTGGCAAAGCGGTGGTACCTACCTAGACGAACTTTGCAGAAAAGTCCTACCACCTAGTAAAATAGTCAGTGTGATATTTTATAATAGTTTATGTGATATTTTGGGCACTATAATATGGATTTTTTTATCAACCTACATGAGACTTATGGGTTTTGTATACTTACGGACTGGCATGCAATTAGTGACTCCTTTTTTGACATTTTCTCTAATTTCCTGTGGATAGAGCATGTCGATCTGCTTTGAGATTAAATCACCATCTAGTTTGTTGTTTTTCACCTAAAACAGTATGTTAACGGTAGTTACAATAACTTACATTAACTCCATGTAGGTACAACCTGGAGCTCTTTAAATCGTGAGTGAATAGATATACATCTTCTAGGCAAGCATGTACCGTCGTAGACCGCGGCGTCACTTTCCATCAGGTGAGACTGCTGTCAAATGCGAGCCTACTTAGTTATTAAAAAATGTATTTCTATTTTCTTAAGTTAGGATAATCGGTGACATACACCGTTAAAAAATATAGAACTTTCTGTTTCTGTAAAAATGGTCCACTCTGGTCGGTATATATTAATTTTGCAAATAGATATTTTATAAATTAGATCCTTTCATACAAATCATGAGCGCGTTGAAGTCTTTTGTATGAAAAAAATTTGATTAATTTCACTTACTTACCACTTGAATACTTTTATAAATACATGCAATATAGCACATTACTTCTTTCTCTTCTATGAACACTCCTTGATCTATGTTAATTACTTTATCTGTAAAAAATAATGCAGGTATTAAAAGAAGACATCATTTAAATTACTGCTAAACAATAATGTTTACAAACAATTACAATACAGGAAAATCTACGATATCAATATGCAACTGGTAAAAGCTAGAATCAATTATTCAGTGCGTTTTTTTTTTAATTTCTGATATCAGGATTTGTTTTCAGTAAATAAAATTTGGTTCACTTTTATGGGATTCAAAAAATAAATATGTAAATTTTAGTGAAATTTCATTATTTTTTATGTTAATGAATGACGTGACGAGCTAGTCGTTTGCCTGGTATTAAGCGACACGGCCACCCATAACAGATTGCAGTGTCACTCGGAACTCTAAATTAAAGTTTCGCGTGACACTGCACTCTGCGCACATCATCCTGAGACATCACACAGTCTAAAAAAGTTTTCTAGACTGTGAGATCAGTTCGTAAAGTCTCATTTTCCTAGTAATTTCACTAGCTACCAGTGCCCTTCAATCCGGAACACAGTAGTGCTTGCACACTAGGTACTGCTTGGCGTCAGAATAACTGGCAAAGCGGTGGTACCTACCTAGATGAACTTTGCAGAAAAGTCCTGCCACCTGGTACCATCATTCATTTCAGTATTACTTACGTCCTTCCTTCCGGAAGACGCAGCGTAGGCCGGCCCCCCACTAGGTAGACCGACGATCTGGTGAAAGCCACGAGGAGCCGATGGATGCAGAAGGCAAGCAGCCGCTCAAAGTGGCGCTCTTTGGGGACGGCCTATGTTCAGCAGTGGACGTCTTCAGGCTGATGATGAGGATGATAATGATGATGATTACTTACCTTCGCTTACGCCAGTTTTAGATAAACACTGTTTCTTCATGATGCCTAATGTTTTCTTCAGCTGTTGACGCGATACCTGCATAAATAGTAAAATAATTGCTATCATTAACTAAGTATTAAATTAGGCCTTTATAAAATGTAAATATTTATTTAGATTATTATAGCTAATACCTATATACAACACTTTTGAAAGGCGGTCGGCTTCCCCATTAAAACGTTACTAAAGTTATCGTATGGCTGAACATTAAATGGTACATTCATAAATTGATTTCAAAATGCGATCACTATTTTAAAAATAACTAAGTACTTACCCCTAAAGCACATCCGAAAATAACAACCAATAAAAACAATACACTATACAGGCGCATCGCAAAAACCACTCGTTCACAGTTTAGATTCTCGAATAAACCACCAAAAACTAGCGTTATCACATTGCTTCCCGTAAATATAAACCTTTTGACCTTTATTTTTGCTTTAAAAATACGCGAGTTTTGCGTTAACGTAACTAGTGATTTGTTCGAAATAGTAGATTATTACAAAACGTTTACCGATGATTAATGACTTGCAATCCGTAATTTTTTTATTAGCTGCGTTTAGAATCTGCTATCCTACCATTTGTTTTGTTATAGCTCTAACGAAACTCCTTACGTCATGTCATTGTATGAAAAGTTACATGACAATATAATTTGCTGATAAGTTTATATTAGCGGCTGCCCGTAGCTTCACACGCGTGGACCACCAGTTTATCGCAATAAAAAGTAATTAATGTCCATCCCAGCTAGGCTTCAAACTATCTCCATATTATGTGGCGTATATTCATCAACAGCCTGAAGACGTCCACTGCTGAACATAGGCCTCCCCCAGAGCACGCCACCTTGAGCGGCTGCTCGCCTCCTGCATCCATCGGCTCCCCGCGGCTTTCACCAGGTCGTCGGTCCACCGAGTGGGGGGCCGGCCTACGCTGCGTCTTCCGGTTCGTGGTCGCCACTCGAGAACCCTTCTTCCCCATCGGTTGTCAGTTCTACGAGCGATGTGGCCTGCCCATTGCCACTTCAACTTACTAACTCTAAGAGCTATATCGGTCACTTTAGTTCTCCTGCGGATCTCCTCGTTCCGGAGCTTATCTCGCAGGGAAACACCGAGCATAGCTCGCTCCATAGCTCGCTGCGCGACTTTGAGCTTACTAATGAGGCCAACAGTAAGAGACCATGTCTCAGTTCCATAAGTCATCACTGGCAACACACACTGATTGAAAACTTTCGTTTTCAGGCTCTGCGGTATTTTGGACGAAAAGATAGGACGAAGCTTCCCGAACGCTGCCCAGCCGAGTTGGATTCTTCGCGCCACCTCTTTGTCGAAGTTGGACCTACCTAATTGGACAATCTGTCCTAGGTAGACATACTTGTCGACAACTTCGAGAGTATCGTTCCCAACAATTACCGGTATAGGTGGAACATGAGCATTAGACATGATCTTTGTCTTGTCCATATTCATCTTAAGACCAACCTGCTGGGAGACTCTACTGAGGTCGTTGAGCATGGTGCTAAGGTCCTCGAGCGATTCCGCCATTATGACTATATCATCGGCAAAACGAAGGTTAGTGATGTACTCGCCATTTATGTTGATGCCAGATCTTTTCCACTCCAAGAGCTTGAAAACATCCTCCAATGCGTTTGTGAACAGTTTCGGAGAAATAACGTCTCCCTGTCTCACGCCTCTTTGCAATGGAATTTGTTCCGTACTCTGGTCCTGTAGTCGGACTGACATAGTGGCCTTACTGTACAAACACTTCAAAACTTCGATATACCTATAGTCAATTTGGCATCGCTGCAAGGACTGCAGCACCGCCCAAGTCTCGATTGAATCGAAGGCTTTCTCATAGTCCACAAACGCTAGGCATAACGGCCGATTATACTCTTCGGTCTTCTGTATAATCTGGCGCAGCGTATGGATGTGGTCTATGGTGCTAAAGCCTTTTCGGAAACCGGCTTGTTCGGGAGGCTGGAATTCATCAAACCTGCGTGCGAGACGATTCGTAATGACTCTCGAAAACAGCTTATACACATGACTCAAGAGCGAGATGGGCCTATAGTTCTTCAATAAGGTGTTATCGCCTTTTTTGAAGAAGAGCACCACCACGCTCTTGTGCCATGCCTCTGGCGTTATACCTTCAAGGATGACAGAATTAAATAACTTCTGGAGGACTAAAAGTACCGGTCTACCACCCGCTCTCAGAAGTTCGGTCGTAATTCCATCTTCACCTGGTGCCTTGTTGTTTTTAAGCTGTTTGAGGGCCATTCTAATCTCGTACAGATTATATTAATAGATGGCGTATATTAATGGATGGAAATAAAATGACAATTTAAAATCTTTAATTGAACTCACTAAATTAAGGAAACACAAAGTTTTCAGCATCGTAATCGTACATACACTTTGCCATCCTGTACGAAGCCTCGCATATGTCGTCTTTGTATTTCTTACCTGCAATAAAGGAGAAAACGTTAAATAAATCACATGTTCCATTGGTCTACATTTGATATGGAACTGCAAAATATTTAAAGACATTTGCAATATTTATACGAAAATATTAAAAGCATTGTGACCATTTTGAACGTTTTAACGTTTCTTTGTTTTGTCGCTTATACACATTTTGACCTTGATACAATTTTTATTTTTTATTTTTTATTTTTTATACGGGCAAATTGCCTTTATTACTCAAGCTAACTACTACAATAATAAAAACTAAACTAAACTAAGCTAAACTAAACTAAACTAGCTACACTACCTACTACAAAGAACACTTATGGACTGTATAATAGCCGCGATGGCCTATAGACAGTCCAAGTGCTCCAGCCCACTACCGGTAGGTAGCGTACCCAACATGCTGGCCGCATTGCCTTGATACAATCTATAATTTGGATATTTTTTTATTTATTTATATATTTTGACATGTTAACCAGTTAGACCCAAAATCACCTAGTGTGCCACCGGCAGTAGGGTCCAAGCCTTCAGTGGTGGCTGGAGATCGGAGAGAGCAATCATAATCTCTCTGTGTCAAAGCATGTATTGTTAAAAGGTTGCAGCTTGAATAAACCTCTCTATTGCGAGAGCCTGAAAAGGGAGACGTTAGTCAAGGCTCTTCGTAATAAGGCCGTTTGCACAACTCTTACACTTCATATATATCATCAGCTAGAAGCTGGACATAGTACCTAGTCTACTGCTGAAGTTTGGCATCTCCCATAAAAGGCCTCTATGGATGCTTATCAGGTTATCATAGAGTCTGCCATGATCACCATGCTTTTACACTTATTAGTGGCAACTTTGGTAACTGACTGATTAGAGTATAGTGCTCATAGCTTCAAAACGTTCTGAAAACGTCACTAAAATAACTGAGTCTGATATAAAAAAAAACATTAATGTGCACAGTGTACACATTTCTCACCTTATCAATGTACGTATAGCGATATAACTAGGGTCTTTTGCATAGGACTTTACACTTATAAGTGGCAATTTCGGTAAGTAATTGCATAGAACAGGTATAGTGTTTATAGCCTGAAATTTTCTATTTTGAGAACCTCCCATTCTCAATCGTAATCTCATGTAAAAAAGTTGTTAACATTACTATTTTTTAAAGTGTAATTACATACTTCTTACCAATGTCCTTACAATGCTCAGCTGCTGCTTTAACAGCAGTTCTCATTTCAGGCGGGAACATCAAATCGACCTGCTTTATAACCGCCTCGTAGTTTAGTTTATTGTTCTTTACCTGGTCATGGATAAGAAATATTTAGCTATAAGTAGTCAATAGTCAGTAGTAATTCACCCATCATTAATTCAGACAGCCTCTGTGGTGTGGTGGTTGAGCAGGTCGGCTCATAGCCCGGAGGCGGCGGGTTCGATTCCCGCAACAGGACAAGAATTTGTGCACATGAAAAAAGAAGCGCAAATACTGGTTCTGTGTCTGGGTGTTGTGGGACCATGGTCCTCGTAGTTCCTGGGTCCCTAGATACAGGTCCTAGTTAGGGTCCAAGATCTAGGAATGTGAACGTTAAAAAAAAAATTCAGAAAACAATTAACATGTAAGTACCCACTATAATTTTATTATAGGCGTTAGGGCTTACGGTATTGTAACTTACAATTTGAGTCATAGAGTAAACGCAGGCCACATAGCACATTACTCTGCGATCTTCTACGAACTTTCCTTTCTCGATATCCCCAATCTCTTCTGGAAAAGCACGAAAAACACTGCAATGTATAACAGGCCTTATCACTAAGCAATCTTTTAGTTTAATTTTATACCTTCCGTTACGTCGTTTTTCGGCATGCAAGTTTTTTTCATTAACTTCCCGGAGTTTTTTAGCTGTTGACGTGTCATCTGCAATTCAATTATCTCTATATTTGGTTGGACGACATAGTTAATGGTACAAAAATAGGCAATGGGTTATATGGCTGATGTAGGTGAGGCAACTTTTTAACATAATACTAGAATGAACGGCTTAAATTAAGGTGGAACGTTACACTAGCACGGGAAATTCAAATTTTCTTGCGTTCTTTTGCCAATAATAGCTTAATTACTCAACGTGATTATATGAAAACTAATTTTGCGCAAATAAATACAATGTATCAATAAATTACAATTAAAAGTATCATTTACTTATCATTGGTTAAGCGACAAATGGCAATAGACTGAAAAACTAAGATGAAAATTGTTTATTGTTTATGTCATCTAGGAGATACTTTTAATCGTAATTTGTTGATACATTCTATTTATTTCCGCAAAATGAGTTTTCATGTAATCACGTTGAGTAATTAAGCTATTATTGGCAAAAGAACGCAAGAAAATTTGAATTTGCCGCGCTAGTGTAACGGATATTTAGAACTCCTCGTACACGTTATGTTGGGTATCTTCAAGTCAAGAGTAAACAGGTATCTTCTAGGCAAGCATGCGCCACTATAGGCCGCGTCTTTACTTAACATCAGGTGAGAGTGAGACAGTGGTCAAATGGCAGGTATGACTATTAAATATTAGCTACTAGCTGCGCCCCGCGGTTTCACCCGCGGATAAAAAGTAGCCTATGTGTTAATCCAGTACATAAGCTATCTATATTCCAAGTTTCATCCAAATCCGTCCAGCGGTTTAAGCGTGAAGGAGTAACAAACATACACACATACACACAAACACACATACACACATACAAACTTTCAGCTTTATAATATTAGTGTGATGTGATTACTTTTTGGCTAAATTTCCAACGGCTAAAAAGCGGCTAATTTGTGACCAAAATAGAAATGAAGATTTTTTAAGCGCTGAATTAATACAAATGTACTTACAGCATCACTCCCTACTAAAAAAAGAAAAATTATACACATTATTAGAAAAACCAGAAACTCAAGCTTTCTCGACCACATAATTAAGACTAATGTGCGTTAATGTTACAAGAAAAGACATCTTCATAGTATTTATAGGAAGGCGTTTACCTACTTAGCCACATAAATGAATGATTGATAACATACTATAGACTTGCAATCAAGCTGTCAAATGGAGTCTTATTTTTTTTAAAGACAAGAAAATACTTGGTATTTTAGTGTAGACAGGTAGGTATTTATATAGGTATCTTCACATAATAACACGAACGGAGAGCCCTAATATCGAATCAATATTTAATACCTATTATTGGCCGCGTCGTCCCGGTTTGCAAATAGGGTCACCCCATCTCTTCCAGTGGGTGCCATTACATCCAGCTAAAGAAATATCCAGGGAATGCGCAGCAGCATTCTCCTCGGTACATTAACACTTCTGCGATCACCAAGCCCCCTCTGCCATGCAAGCGTGGTGATCATAACAGAGTACCTAGTCAAAATTTTTTGTGTTTTTTTTTGTTCTCTTCGTACCCCAGTTCAGGATCAGTTGGGATTCCGTCCTTCTTTTTTTATTAGGTCCACGGGCAAAAAATATTAAATAAAAAAAACACTAAATTGAACTTTCGGCTCGCCGTTATTAGCCGCCCAACAGCAAAATTATGATCTTCAGCCTAAACCAGTCCACTGAATGGACATGTCATACATAAGGCCTCTCTTAATTAATGGTATACTTGCCCACCACTCTTCGACCTATCTCATCCAAGTTCTGCCTATATGCCTGCGGCATTTCGTAGGGACTGATCATGTTTTAAATTATACCACTTGGATTATAGGAAGCATTCAAAGTGTCACCTACTAATTAAAATAACCTATGGTTAATCTAAACGTGTGAAAACAGTGTCCATCCTTTGAGTTGAGACTGCTCGCTCCAGTCCTAAAAGCGATTTTCAATAATTTGCAATGCATTTGCTTTACTCATTGAGAAGTTTCTAGTTTTGTCTCGTAATCCATCATCAAATCTTCACCAAAATATGTGACTATACTCTGGGGAATAAAAAACATCAAAATCACATTTTCGGGTTCACAATTGGCAGAGATATAACATACACAAAAAAATACAAAGATGAATTGTATTGGCTCCTTTTACAGAAGTCTCTCTAAAAATATTCGCTTGCTTGCAAATATTTGCTTGATCCAAGCCACCAGCATGCACAGAAGTGAAATTACTCGTAGTTGCCAGAAACTGTATCTTTGAGATAGGTACAGTTTTTTGCAAAGAGCTTCTTTTCTCTACTAGATAGTTACCTACTATACGTTATGTACTATGTAGAGCCAACGAGGTTCTCCTCTCTATTAGATCTATACTATCTATAGCTACCTACTTACCTACTATAGGTACGGATCTCCTTAAAATATAGTCTATTGTTTCTTTCTCTTATGTGTTAAAACTTTATTATTTATAGTGTCATTAAATTACACTATACCTACTTACCTTATAACTAAAAGATAGAAGTCCTCTGTGAAGAAGGGAGTGGGTAAGCACAGAATGGATATAAGGCATGTATTTATTTTGCTAAATTATGGTCACAACAGTCACAGTGGTGATAAACTACATGGTCATTGATGATCAATTAAGGATGCTGAAAACAAGATTGACTAGATTATAAAGCTACAACACAAGTCCAAGGCTTTCTCACAAAGCAGGTCATGATAGTGTTGTGAAGATCTTAGAAAGTTTACAATATTTAGCTAAATTATGATGTTAATTTCAATCATTAAATTTTTAGTTCTGCTAACTCTCGGTGAAGCGGTAAGAATCTTTTTTTTGTTAAGTCAATTATTATACCTAAAGGCTATTCTGTTGTGTTCGATGATGGCCACAGAGCGCATTATATATGACGGTGGCGGACCTAATTGTCCGAGTCGTAATCACGCCAAATTACTTAGCCATATGCTTATTTTGTCTATTTTCCAAAATCGTGAAGCGTGACATAATGATGTCTATTACATTCTGTTTATTACAACCTATTTCATTTCAGATGACCATGAAACAAATTAAGAACACGGGGAAAATGTTGAGGAAAACGTGTCAGCCAAAAAATAATGCGGAGGACGGTAAGAACCATAATGAAATAAGTACCTACTTAATCCCTAATATAATAGGGATTAAGTAGGTACTTATTTATACTCCCTACTAATACGCAGGCATATGTATGGTAGGTACTCCATAGGTACTAATATATAAAAATAGGAATCACTAGCGAGTAATAGGGATTGGTTCAGTAGTTAGCATAGCATTACTGAGTCACTACGGGAAATATATATTAGAAGTGAAATTGCCGGGCACCTATCATCATATAGGTACCTATTACATTTACACAAGTGACTTTACTTGGTTAATAGTAATTAGCCATGAATGTTAGAAAGTCAGACCATGTGGTCTGGGCGGTGTGAGAATAGATCCATCTCGTCTCGTCTCTTCTCGTGGGTGCCGTAGGATATACAGAGACTGGGCAGCAGCATTCTTCTCGGTAGGTACATTAAAATCTTCTTCGATCACCAAGCCGCCTGCCAAGCGTGATAATTATGGTGGACGATTCTTCCAAGTGATTATGGCGTCAAAAAGGGCGTTTTATGGGTGAGACCTGTGTTCAGCAGTCAAAGATTATAAAGCCCGTTGATAGCTCGTGAACACAATTTCTCGTACAGACAGAGCAGGATGAAACAAAAGACATCAACGGGTTCCCGTGATTTATTAGAAATTCATAGTATTTATTAGAAAGTAGTGGTTGAAATACACCACTAATTTTCGTATGAGGGGAAGTTGTATCATTGGTCAACTGGAATTATAGTCAATGTCAGCAGTGGACGCTTCATTTATGCTATTAGTCTAAATTATGTTATATAAACTGTTATGGGCGGCCATGTCACTTAACATCAGGTGAACGACTTGCTCGTCACGTCATTCAATCACATAAAAAAAAACTAGGATTGATGAAGTATTTGACAGATAATATTTTTTTTATTTGCAGAAAAAATTGATCCTATAGCCAACGGAGTATTCATTGATGAGAAAGAAGTGAAATGCTACATAGCCTGCATTATGAAAATGGCAAACACCACGGTATGAATTTTTTCATGTTACTGTAAAAAATATTTCTTTTTTTTTTTTTTTTTTTTTTTTCAATATTCTTACTTTTTTTTTTTACATCGGACTTAACTAGCATTTGACCACGGTCTCACCTGATGGAAATTGACGATGCGATCGAAGGTGTAACATGCTAGCTAAATCCTGGCAAAGAACGCTTGGTACTTAGTATAGTACTTACTAAGGTTCTAAATAGGAATTTTAGCTAGGGTCTATCTATAGTACCTCTAGCATAATAGTTATTATAGGTATTACTTATACCCATAAGTATTTCCAGGTCGTCGGTCCACCGATTGGGGGCGCGGCCTACGCTGCGTCTTCGGTTCGTGATCGCCACTCGAGAACTTTTCTTCCCTTGGTGAAAACCGCGGGGAGCCGATGGATGCAAGAGGCAAGCAGCCGCTCAAAGTGGCGCTTTGTGGGGGAGGCCTATGTTCAGCAGTGGACGTCATCAGGCTTGTTATGATGATGATGATGATGATACCTATTTTAGGCAAACGTTACAGCTTTAACGATGCCCTTAGTGAGAAAAATTTACCTACTCATAGTATCTACAGTATTTATAATATCTACGGTATTTATAATTAGTTAGTTATAGTATTGGTATAGTATTATATTATTATCTGTGGTTATAGTATATTTTATGTTTGATAGTTCAAAAATGGGAAACTGAACTATGAAGGCGCCATGAAACAGATTGATATGCTGCTTCCTGAGGACATTAAAGAAGCCGCTAAGGAAGCTCTAACAGCTTGTAAAAAAGCCGGTAAGTGAGGCATCCCTTAGAAAATACTTTTATATCCTGATACATATATTTATATTCTTGAAGTTTTCAAATAACGAGTAATACAAAATATACACAGTAACATCTAGTAGTAGTAGTAGTTTAGATGCACACAGAATCACACAGAATTTGTATTTTTTTAACGAGTCAGTAAAGTCTATGAAGAGTCTATGGTGAGTCTATGCTATAATGAGGCTTTTTATTTAAAAAAAACGTTAGTTCCGCTTCTTTTCTAGATGGCGCTGTAAGTACATAGTTTAAACTCGTTTAAACCTATCAAACCACAGAGTAGTCTAAACATAAGAAAATGCTTAGACTACCTACAAAGAAATGTCAAATTCAGTTGAGTGAACCACGAGTACATTGTCTGTAGTATCTCCTAAGTAGTCTGTGGTGCATTCTTCTTAAGTAAATTGAAGAACAACAGAACTGCAAGACAGATAAACGTTAATATTATGATCCAAAATAAAGCCGAGCTATTGCGCAACGAAAATAAAACAAACGAAAGAGTTTAGAGTTGTCAGTCAGTATCGTGACACATTTCCTATAACCTGTGGTCTATGCTTGAAACAATGAAAGTGACAGATTTTGGTAAAACCACAACTGGCGCCATCTATTGGATCATACATAAAACACCATTTCTTTTTTTTTTTTAAATACATCTCATTATTGAGACGTTTCATCATCTAGTCTAGCATTATATAGTAGGTAGGTACCTATACCTACCTACAGCACAAATTATGTAACGTGGCTATGCTACATAATCTGTGGTGTACATAGGTACCTACCACGTACCTACACATTACACATACGCGTGTATAGTTAAAGTGACAGTCATGCCTTGAAGGACATGCAACATCACATACATAGGTCCGTATTGTTAAGGTTGGATAGCTCTGTACCAAGGAGATTCTAGACACTAGATAAAAATGTCTATGAGAGTTGCTAGGCTACCAACTGTTTCCTTCATCATGTCAATCATGTCACTCGTGAAAAAAACTATGAACTAAAAGTGTCGTGAATATAAATAACTATAAAGTAAAACTCAATAAACTGTGTATATAGCTGTGTTTGTGATATAAAAAAGACAATCTAAATTTACGGTATCGATTAATCCTAGTCGCGCTACTCCACTTCCATCATTTCACTGCATACCATCAGTTGGTCGGTAAGTCAAACGATTTACCTTTATCAGGTTAAGGGCCACCACTGGAAGAAAAAGGATAGTGTTTGCAATGGATTTTTCGACGAAATTAGAGATTGGCAAACTCGAGGGCAAGGAAAACTGGACTACCTGGAAATATAAAATTTCCATAATGCTAGAAGGTACAGAAGGAGCCTTAGAAGCAGTTGAAGGTAGACTCCAAAAACCAACCCTCCCTATAGGAGCAGGTGATACTGTGATAAGCGCCTATAATACAGCAATGGCTAAATATAGGAGGACTGAAAGCGGTGCTTTGCTCATGCTTACTACAAACATGACCGAAGATACACTTAAGAAAGTTATGAGGTATAGAACGGCACATGAAGTTTGGCAAGAGCTACATAGACTATTTGACGGACAAACAGAGGACAGGGCTTACAGTCTATGCTTAGAGTTCTTTGGGCTAAAACATAGCAAAGAGGAGGACATACCTACTCATATGTCAAAGCTGAAGAATCTGTGGAATGACTTAAAAGTTGAAATTTCCAAATTAGACGCATCCGCCAAGCTACCTGAATTGTTCCTGATATGCAAAGTCTTAGACACGCTCGACGATAGGTATTTCAACTTTAAGTCAAGCTGGCTAATGCTAAAACAGTCTGAAAAGACTATAGATAGTTTAACGAGTCACCTTTGCACGTTTGAAAGAGATTTGGGCAGTCAAGAGAATTCTCGTAAGGAGGCACTAGTGACTACGCCCGCTGCAGGACAAGCGAAGCAAAAGAAGGACGAGCAGTTGATTTGCAACTACTGTTCTGGAAAAGGACACAGAGTACGCAAGTGTAAGAAGTGGATTAAGGATGGGAGGCCACCCAAACCAACTTCAGGCACTTCGTCATCTGGCTCAAAGTCTAACCAAGTGCAACAGATTTCGCTGATGGTAAGCGCATGCTCAATGAATCAAACTCAAGACCGGGAGAACTGGTATGTTGATAACGGAGCGACGACGCACATTGCAGTCAGGAGAAATATCTTCAATGATTTTCGCGAGTTTGATTCGGATCACACCGTAACGACGGCAGACGGAACTACAATACCTGCGTTAGGAATGGGTACCGTTGTGGTAGAATCAAATGTCAGTGGGAATAAGGAGCGAATTACTCTGAACAATGTGTGGTTAGTACCATCACTTACGAAAAATCTTTTTTCAACGTTAGCAGCACAAGATAGGATGCAAAATAGCATTTTTACGTCAACGACTAGAGAGTGCAAGCTAGACATCGGAGGCACAACTAGAGTTGTTGGCAGGAGAGCCCCATATGGTGGACTCTATAAGCTGGACATGAAGACAGTTGTTCCAGCAAAGAATACAGCTATTGAGATAAATGCTGTAACTGGCTCCAATATGCTACAGCTATACCATGAGCGCTTTGCTCACCAGGACAAAAGGCATGTCATTCGCGTGGTAAAGCGTGAGTTAGGCATTAGTCTCAGTTCGGACAAAGTAAAGTGTGAGGGCTGCATATATGGGAAGTCGCACAGAAAGCCGTTTGGAACAAGGGAAAGAGCAACAGCTGTTGGAGAGCTGATTCACACCGACGTCTGCGGTCCCTTCGCAAATAGCATATCGAAATACCAGTATTATGTTCTATTTAAGGATGACTATTCAAGCTACCGCATGGTCTACTTCATAAGAGAGAAGTCAGAAGTAAAGGATAAACTTCTACAAATGCTAAAAGAAGTAAGAAACGCTGGGCATACAGTTAAAACTTTACTGAGCGACAATGGTGGTGAATTTGATAACCAAGCCGTCCGAAAAATATTACAGAACCACGGTATACAGCATCGGTTGACAATGCCGTACACGCCGGAACAGAACGGCTGTAGCGAGCGCGAAAATCGAACTTTAGTAGAAGCTGCTAGATCGATAATGCATGCGAGAGGAGAGATGCCGCAAATACTCTGGGCAGAGTTGATTAATACTGCCGCTTACGTACTCAACAGGACAGGGCCCACTAGAGTGGTCGACAAGGTGCCTTATGAGCTGTGGCATGGGAAGAAACCCAAGATAACTCACCTAAAGATCATCGGGAGTGAATGCTATGCGCATGTTCCAAAACAGAATCGCAAGAAGATGAATAAAAAGGCGATTAAGGGCATTCTGATAGGCTACGAGAATGATGATGGTTATCGAGTCTGGGATGGAAAGAAGACGTTGAGGTCTCGGGACATAACGTTCCACACTGATGTCGAATTTAAGATTTCCACCAGTATCCCTATTTGTTCAGAGGGAGAAACAGAAACCAGCGATAATGGAAATAACATTCTCGAGCAAGAGCCTGAAAACGTAGAGGACAACCTTGAACATGTTCTAGAGGGAGATAGAACAGAGGTCCGAGAAGATCAAGTTCAAGAAGAAGTTCACGAAGAGAGAGCCGCTATTGAGAGTTACGTTGACGAACCTACGGAGAACGTTGACGACGATGGTGATGACGATTTTGTCGACGCAGATGAACAGTCTCTGGAAATAGTTGAACCACTGAGAGATGTTGAGCCTCGATACAACCTAAGAGACAGATCAACCATCGCACGTCCCAAAAAGTTCGAGGACTTCGTATGCTACATAGGCACAGAGAACTTTCCTGAAACTTACAAAGAAGCTTTCGAGAGGGAAGATAGTGCAGAGTGGCAAAAGGCTATGGAAAGTGAACTGAAGTCACTAAAAGACAACAAGGTTTGGACATTGTGCGAGTTACCGTCCAACAGAAAGGCGCTTCCGTGCAAGTGGGTTTTTAGAATTAAGCACAACCCAGACGGAACCATTGACAAATACAAAGCTAGACTTGTGGTAAAGGGATTCAAGCAACGGAAAGGGGTTGACTATAATCAGACCTATAGCCCAGTCTCCCGAATGGCTACAATAAGAGCATTGTTAAGTGTCAGCGCCAAAGAAAAGCTGCATCTGACGCAATTTGACGTGTCTACCGCATTTCTGAATGGCAAGCTCAAGGAAGAGATTTACATGAAGCAGCCAGACGGTTTCAGTGACGGCACATCAAAAGTCTGTCTTTTAAAACGAAGCCTGTATGGATTGAAGCAAGCACCGCGGTGCTGGAATTCATGCTTTGAAGAGATCCTGCTGGAGAAAGGTTTCGAACAGAATGCAGCTGACTGCTGTCTATTTACAAAGAATGTGGAAGGCAAGAAGATTTTAATTGCTTTGTACGTGGATGATGGTCTCGTGGCCACGACAGATGAAGCTCTGGCGAACCAATTCCTAAAGGAGTTAGGGGATACGCTAAAAATCACGACCAAAACAGCATCCTACTACCTAGGACTGGAAATTGCGCGATCCAAGGATGGCTCCATAACCATCAATCAGGAATCTTATATAAAGAAGATTTTGGAACGCTTTCGGATGTCAGAATGCAATCCAGTCTCGACGCCTATCGAAAGAAATCAGACTTCTGAAACAGGGAAAGTCAAAGATGGGAACCCTGAAGAGAAGAAATTTCCGTATCGAGAGGCTGTAGGAGCACTTGCATACCTAATGACAGGTACGCGCCCTGATATAGCGTATGCTGTTGGGGTAGTGTCAAGAAAGTTGGAGAATCCAACAGAAGCTGATTGGCAAAGAGTCAAAAGGATATTCCGATATCTGAAAGGAACAGTATCCTACGGCATTAAATACAATGCGAACTGCACTAGAAATGTGCTAGAAGGCTACAGCGATGCAGATCACGCTGGTGATGAGCTAACTGGACGTTCCACTACTGGTGTTACTTGTATGTTTGCTGGAGGAGCAGTTTCATGGCTAAGTCAACGTCAAGCATCAGTTGCGATATCAACGACGGAGGCAGAGATTGTTGCAGCGAGCGAGGGCGCGCGAGAGCTAGTGTGGCTTCAAAGAGTTTTTAGCCAACTCACGTGCTTGGAAGGCATACCTACATTGAAAGTAGATAACGAAGCGGCCATACGCCTTGCACACAATCCGGAATTTCATAAGCGGACCAAGCATATCCGTGTGAGACACTTCTTCGTTCGCGAGACAGTACAAGAAGGTCTAGTGGATGTGCTGAAAACAAGTTCCGACGATCAATTAGCTGACCTATTGACAAAGGCAGTTCCGAGACCCAGGCTCGTGAGGATTAGAGCTGACTTGGGGCTGCAAGACATTTCCAACTAGTGAGGGAAAGTGTTAAGGTTGGATAGCTCTGTACCAAGGAGATTCTAGACACTAGATAAAAATGTCTATGAGAGTTGCTAGGCTACCAACTGTTTCCTTCATCATGTCAATCATGTCACTCGTGAAAAAAACTATGAACTAAAAGTGTCGTGAATATAAATAACTATAAAGTAAAACTCAATAAACTGTGTATATAGCTGTGTTTGTGATATAAAAAAGACAATCTAAATTTACGGTATCGATTAATCCTAGTCGCGCTACTCCACTTCCATCATTTCACTGCATACCATCAGTTGGTCGGTAAGTCAAACGATTTACCTTTATCACGTATTACCCACAGAACAACGCTCAATCGTTGGACAGTGCATTCACTTTGATCAATTGAATGCAAAGATTATAAAGCCGGCTCGCTAATTACGTAACTCGCAACAAGTTTGCAACAGCCGTAAATTTCGCGATCATTGCTGTCAAACGTCACTTTGACAGAGCAGAAAGCGATCGAGCCCTAGTTCACGGTCTGTTGGACAATCGTTTAACTAAAAAGTGCATTATTTTGTTTCCATCTATTGCTGTTCTGTTGCTAGTGGCGCTAGGTAATAACTTTATTTACCTGACGAATTTACACATATTTTTTAATGCATGTGACGAATTTCCTTTTTGGCAAACGTACAATAACCCATCTCAAAGGCCAAATTGCATTTTTGCGACAGGCGAGTAACAGGCGGGCGAATTAAGATTTCCAGTGACATCTCGCGGCCGATTGTTCCATGTCAATATTCACGTGATCCCGTTCTCACACAAAGCAGTTTTAAACTCTTTTACTATATACCCATTACCCATACGACTTCTGTATGCCTATACCTACAGTTATAACTAACTCTGTTCAATTTTGTGAAATAGCTAATTAATTTTTTATAAATTTTCAGGGGACGCTTACAAGGACCCGTGCGACGCGGGGTTTCACATCACTCAGTGCATCTACAATCATAATCCTAGTATATTTTACTTTCCTTGATAAATAATTTTGTTAGTAATATTATTTTATTTGATATCATTCATGCTTATAATATTTCTATGCAGTGGTGGATTTACCAGTAGGCTGAGTAGGCTGGAGCCTAGGGCGGCAAATTTAAAGGGGCGGCAAAATTGGCTCAATTTATTTTTATTCTTAGATAATTATTGTATTTATGAACTACTGATGATTTTTTGTGTTTTCATGTTATTCATTTCATTATGATTTGGAGCTCTAATTTTCGAAATAGCTGAAATTTTACGAGTTTTTATCTAGATTATGTTAAAATACATGAAAAAATTTGAATGAATGAATGAGAAAAAGCGGATGTAATGACACGATAGAACACACATCATTGACAAAAATGTAATTAATATGATTGTGAACTAGGGTATCGAATTGCAGATGTTAGTAGGGGCGTCAAAAATTGAATAGCCTACTGGCGGCAAATGTGTAAATCCGCCACTGTTTCTATGAACTGTTAGGCTAGGAACATATCTACAATCTACTACTTTATTTGGCAAAAACATGATAACCGCTATTACCATCATTCACATAAATGATGTGAACACGTCCACTGCTGAACATACTTCACCATTAAACACCACTTCGGACGCTTATCATACTGGTGGTATTTGCTATAATCACCACGCTTGGCAGGCAGCTTAGTGATCCATTACAGATACCGATACCGTTACAGATACCAATACCATTACAGATACAGATACCGTTGTTAGGAACATAAAACATATATACTCTCTGCATGAAAACTTAGTGAATGTATTTTTTATAGTCTATGGTTTTTGGCCGCCCTTTCTCTCTTCTATCTGTGACCGAGTGGCATGTACAATAAACGATCTTAAAAATTATTTTAATTGTTTTTATGGGCTACGCGCTCATAAAACTGGTGCCGAAACTAGGGATATTTCCTCGATTGCTGTAGTGTGGTTGATCAGTGATCAAAAGTCAAAAGTGCGTGCCGACATAGCAGTTTTTGGTGCCGCGTGGGCCGCGTGGGGTACTACGCAGTTACGGCGGCCATTTCGCACGCCACACGAGCATAACGCAATACATTTTGCGAGTTATCGCGAACAAGTTTATTGTAACTACGGTTAGAAAAGCATTTATTATCTTATCAAGAAATGCCACGAAGGCTTTATTGACAGCCAGCATGACGGAAGAAGATACTTCATTGCAAATGCGCCGGCTGAAGGCGCAAATTGGCCAATTCAAGGGACAGATAACGCGCGCTGTAAAGTTCACGAGTGAGCAGCAACGGCAAGTTCTAATTGACACAGCGGCTATAGCCCTGCGCGTGAAAACTCTTCAAGATTCACTCATATTATACCGAGAGAACCAGCTTAACCTCCAAATTTTGCAAAATAAATGTGAAGATGTCGATTTAGTTGACGATGAAGTCGAAGAATTATGCCTTAAAACGATCAGCGAACTTCAACGCGTGATAAGCAGTACTACAGCGCCCTTGGGGAGCTCGCCAGACGCGAAAGTCGTTCGAGAAAATGTCATGACAACGAAGTTACCACAGCTAGATGTGCCGACGTTCGATGGTCAAAGTGTCGTGGAGTTCAAGGCGTTCAGTGATATGTTCTCAGCGGTGATAGGAAGTGATACAAATTTAGCTCCAGTGCAAAAGTTATTCTATCTAAGAAAATATCTCAAAGGTGATGCGCTCATATTAATTGAAGGTCTACCGTTAGTAAATGAATCTTATGTTCAAGCTTTAAGTTTACTTAAGAATAGATATGATAATAAGTGTATATTGATAACACATCACATGAATTTGCTACTTGATATACAGCCAATATCGAGGGGTACAGCTCAAAACTTGAGGCGGTTAGTTTCCCAAGCGCGACAGCAACTAGGTGCTCTTCAGGGGCTCGGGCAAAGGGTGGAATATTGGGACATGGTGATTGTGACAGTACTCATAAGAAAGCTTGACTCCTACTCTTGCAGAGCTTACTTTACTGATAGAAATCAAGATGAGCTGCCAACCCTCAAGGAATTTTTTGAGTTTGTGGAAAGGCGTGCGCTGAGCTTCGAAGAAAGTCACCAAGCTGAAGGTAAGTCCTCTAAATCTCTTCAGGTAGCTAATCATGCCAGTATATCCCCTGTAGTCTCCTCATGCAGATTTTGTGAAGCAAGTGATCACAAGCTGTATGCATGCAAAAAGTTTCAATCATTGAGTGTTAAGGAAAAGCTTGACTTTGTAAACAAAAATAAATTATGCAAAATTTGCCTTAATTTTCACAATAACAAATGCAAGTACTTTTTCAAATGCAGTATATGCAAAGGCAAAGATCATAACTCTGTGCTTCATGAAGAACAAGCAGTAAATAAAACTTTAAGCTGTCAAAGCAGTGCAAACTCCACTGAAGTGTTATTACCTACTGTTAAGGTTAAGATTTTAAGTCAAGATGGTTCATACATTGTAGCTAAAGGTCTGTTAGATAGTGGGAGCCAAACTAATTTCATCACCTCCGATCTAATGTGCAAACTTGCTTTTCCCACATTCAAACATGAGGTCAAAATATCCGCCCTTGGTCAAAAAGAGAAATTACTCACCAAGGGTGCAAATATAAGTCTTAATTCATTGCATGATAACTACAATTGCAATGCACTTTTTTCTGTTGTAGACAACATTACTTCCTTTCTGCCTCAGAACAAATTTGATATAAAAAATATTAATTTACCAGACAATATTGAACTGGCCGACGATGAATTTAATATACCAAGCCAAATATCATTTCTGCTCTCTTCTGAAGTATTCTTTAAAATAATGCTTGCAGACAAAATTGATTTATGTGAGGGCAGTTTGTGCTTGTTATCAACTAAATTCGGTTATGTGCTCTCTGGAAAAATCAATAGAGACAATATTTGTCTCTCGAATATTGAAAATAAAAATATTGTTTTGCATGCTGTCACAAATTTAAATGAAGATGTAGACCTCCTCCTTCAAAAATTTTGGGACGAACAACATACACCCGAAATACATAAGGAGGAAACATTAAAGCAAGATGTCTGCGAAGCCGAATTTAAAAAATCGGTACAGTTTATTAATAATCGATTTCAGGTACAGCTGCCACTAAAGGTACCCATTGAAGAGTTAAGGTTAGGCGAATCATTTGACATAGCATTGCAACGACTTAACAATTTAAATAAAAGATTCAGTAAAGATTCTAAACTAAAGGAATCTTACTCAAATTTCATCCAAGAATACATTGATTTGGGCCATGCCAAGGTTATTGACATATCATCAGTAGATATTGACCGATATTATTTCATGCCGCATCATCCAGTTCTGAGGGAAGATAGCACAACAACTAAACTAAGGGTGGTATTTGATGCCAGCGCTAAAACAAAATCAAACTTGAGTCTTAATGATGTCTTATGGAACGGCCCAATAGTCCAAAACAGTTTATTTGACATACTTGTTTTGTTCCGATCGTTTGAAGTTATAGCGTTGTGCGACATTCGTCAAATGTATAGACAAATCAAAACTGATCCCTCCCAAAATCATTTACAAAATATACTGTGGAGAAACAATATCAATGATCCTTTAATGTGCTTACAGCTGCAGACCGTCACATACGGAGTGAGAAGCTCTAGTTTCCTTGCGACACGGTGCCTGGTGGAACTGGCTGGGAGGTATGAATCACAGTATCCTATGGCGGCAAGTGTGTTATTTAATAACACGTATGTGGATGACTGCATCTTCGGAGCTAGCAGCGTGGAGCTATTAAAGGAGGTATGTAACCAATTGATTAATTTGTTGAGGCAAGGCAGCTTTGAACTTCATAAATGGAGCTCAAACAATCAACATGTTCTGAATAATATTCCACCTGAAAAACAAGTGTTTAATAAAACTCATGAATTCAATCATGGCGCGGTATTGAAGGCATTAGGTTTATATTTGGATATGGCAACTGATAATTTTAAAATATGTAAACCGTCAGGGAACATTCCTTCACAATGGACTAAACGAACCGTCTTGAGTTGTATAGGGTCTTTCTTTGACCCATTGGGACTCGCTGGGCCTATTGTATCTCGTGCAAAAGAGTATATGCAACGTTTGTGGAAGGCACATTTAGATTGGAATTCCCCGCTCAGTGGTGAACTGTTGGTGTCATGGAACAACTTCTTTGTGGATTTAATTAACATGGAGCCAATAATAGTAAGCAGAAATTTAAAAATTTGTAATGCAGATCATGTTGACTTGGTGGGCTACTGTGATGCATCTGAAACGGCATATGGTTGCTGTGTTTATATAAGAGCTATTCATGGAAAGGAAGTGCATGTGTCCTTAGTCTGCAGCAAATCCAGAATTGCTCCTTGTAGCACCAAGTTGACTATCCCTAGGCTTGAATTAAATGGTGCGGTTCTCCTTGCCAAATTATTCCATAAAATAGATTCTATATTTAAAGATGCAAATTTCAGGCATAAATATCTGTTTACAGATTCCCAAATTGTACTTTATTGGCTAAAGAGTATGAAAAGTCCACAATATATCCAAAATAGAGTCAACACAATCAATGATCTTACTAGCAAATATGAGTGGTTCCATGTCACCAGCCAAAATAATGCAGCTGATGTGTTGTCAAGAGGGTTAAACCCTACTCAGTTGTCTTCTTGTAACATTTGGTGGCAAGGCCCCAGAGAAATTCATGATGTAAACTTTGTACCCAAGGTATTAGCAATAAATAAAGTGATAGACCCCGAAAAGAATGATGTTGAGATTGTCAATTGCAGTGTGCAACAAGATTTATTGTTAATTTCAAATATATCATCTGTTGTAAAATTACAAAGAGTATATGCATATGTGCTCAGATTTATAAAAAATTGTAAGGTCAATAAAGATAAACGTAATGTAGAAGCATTAACTGTTGGTGAAATTAGAGATTCTATGACATGTTTAATTAAATATGTTCAGCGAATGCACTTTGCTGATGAAATAAAATGTATACAGAAACGATTACCAATAAAGACAAATCTCAAGTCACTCAATCCATTTTTGGACAATTTTGGAGTTATGAGAGTAGCAGGACGACTACAAAATGCCAATGTTCCATATAATCAGAGGTATCCAACAATTTTGCCCTGCAGATGTCATCTTACTACTCTCATCATTCGTAATGAGCACTTGTCTTTATTGCATTCTGGTTTAAAATTAACACTTGCTGGACTCATTCAAAAATTTTATATTGTGGGTGCAGTGAGAGAAATAAAGAAAGTTATACACAATTGTACTACCTGCTTTAAGTTTAGGGCAGAAAGAGCCTCTCAGTTAATGGGGTCATTACCTCATGCCCGTGTAAACCAAGATAGAATTTTTAACAAGGTCGGGATTGATTATTGTGGCTTTTTTAAGGTGAGGCAGTCTTCTATCCGTAGATCAATTGTAACTAAGGCATATGTTCTGGTGCTTGTGTGCTTTTCAAGCAAATTTTTGCATTTTGAGTTGGTTTCTGACTTAACTACGGAATGCTTCCTAGCAGCATTTAAAAGATTTTGCGCTAGGAGAGGGATGCCTAGTACAGTATACTGTGACAATGCTTCAACGTATAAAGGCGCTAATAATCAGTTGCGGCAGCTGTACTTATTGAATAAGTCTCAAATGCACAAAGATGGTGTATTAAATTTTTGTACAACAAAGGGTATTGACTTTAAATTCATCCTTAGCTACAGTCCGACTTTTGGAGGCCTGTGGGAGGCTTCTGTGAAAAGTTTTAAATATCATTTCAAACGAGTTGTGGGAGACCTCTCTCTCACATATGAGCAATTTAACACAATAATGGTACAGATAGAAGGAATTCTAAATTCAAGACCCTTAACACCATTAACAAATGATGTCAATGATTTTTCTTATTTAACACCAGCTCATTTTGTATGTGGTGGTCCTCTAAACCAGCCTCCTGAGCCAGATCTTACTTCTGCAAACATAAATTCATTAAAATTTTGGAAGAAATGTACCAAAGTCCAACAAGACTTCTGGAAGTCCTGGCAAAAGTCATATTTGTCTCAGCTACTAAAGCGTCCTAAGTGGCACCAAAGTAACAATAACATCAGTATTGGTGATTTGGTGTTATTAGCTGATGAGAAAACATCACCATTACATTGGCCTTTAGCCCGAGTTGTACAGTTGTTCCCTGGAGCAGATGGTCGGGTTAGAGTTGTGGAGATAAGGACTTCCTCAGGGGGCACTCACCGAAGAGCCATTAATAAGGTAGCTGTACTGCCAATCTATGATGATAATGATTCATAGAATGCACATTCAGACATAAGTACACAACATAATTATATTTAAATTTGGCAGTGGGCTGCTTTGTTGATGACCTTAATGCTTAATAAAATGTTGTAAAATGATAAAACCAAAAAATTGTTAAAAATTAAATATTTATTTGCTTAATTTGGCCCCGCCAATTTATGTTAGGAACATAAAACATATATACTCTCTGCATGAAAACTTAGTGAATGTATTTTTTATAGTCTATGGTTTTTGGCCGCCCTTTCTCTCTTCTATCTGTGACCGAGTGGCATGTACAATAAACGATCTTAAAAATTATTTTAATTGTTTTTATGGGCTACGCGCTCAACCGTTACACATACCGATACCGTTACAGATACCGATACCGTTAGAGACCATTACCGATACCGTTACCGATACCGATACCATTACAGATACCGTTACCGAAACTTATACCGTTACAGATACCGATACCGTTACAGATACGATACCGTTACAGATACCGATACCGTTACCGATACCGATACTGTTACAGATACCGATACCGATAACGTTACAGATACAGATACAGATACCGATACTGTTACAGATACCGATACCGATACCGTTACAGATACCGAAAAACCACCGTTAGCCTTAGACACAGATGCCATCTTTAGTTTGCAGTCCAGTGCTTATTCAAATATAGTTGCCGGCATAGAAAATGATAGAGTTGGGACGGTAGAAGGACGAATACTCGACGCCCGGAAGGTAACCACTGATTTCCGTCCATCGCTCTAATGACTGGTTATTTTTTCTTAATAATCCATTAGGTTGCAATTTTCAGGACACGCGGAAGCACGTGATTTTTTTTTATCAGATAAGTGGCACGTTTGCTTTGTTTACTATGAATGGAGCTGCTAGAACTGGATACGCAATTTCATTTACCTAATTCCGCTTGCTGGACAGTACTATCACGGAACAAGTAGGAGAGGAATGCCAATACACCAAGAAAACAGCGTAGATCAGAAATATGCCAAAAACAGTTTTAAACCTAGACAGCTCTGCAAAATGAGGGGGCTATAAGTTGAGCGTAGATCAGAAATATGCCAAAAACCGTTATAAACCTAGATGGCGCTGCAAAATGAGAGGGCTATAAGTTGAGCGCAGATAAGAAATATGCCAAAAAACCATTTTAAACCTACACGGCGCTGCAAAATGAGCGGGCTATACGGCTAGCTACGGCGGGCTAGGTTTAAAACGGTTTTTGGCATATTTCTGATCTACGCTCAACTTATAGCCCCCTCATTTTGCAGAGCTGTCTAGGTTTAAAACTGTTTTTGGCATATTTCTGATCTACGCTGTTTTCTTGGTGTATTGGCATTCCTCTCCTCTTTGCTCCATGGTACTATTTATTAGTTACTAGTGTCGGAGCCTCGACTGCCACGCGCCCACATTCCACGCATACCACGACAAAACTCAAGTATTCTGATCAATGGGCGCGCGGTGAATGACGTCAATGGTGCAAGGCTGCAAGGACCAATCCCGGGCGCTGTACATCACGCGACGGCCAGCTCACCCATCGGAGACAGCGTGGCGCCGCTGCCTCACTCACCCCCGCATTCGGAAGCACTTACCATCTCGCGCTACTCGCGACTACATCTATTAATTATTTCTATTTGTATAGCAACAACGTGCTTTAAGCTTTCCAAATGTCCTAAGGCTATTAAACATGGTACCTACCTAAAACAAAATATTTCTTTTGTTCACTAATTTCCCGAACAACTAAGCTGACCAGCCCCGGCTTCGCATGGGTCAATTCACCTGCCTCCCTCTATTGCCGATTTAATTAGGTATGCCGTCTCATTCATTCATCCTTTTCCCCTATCCATACATTATAGGTATTCTTGTGTTTAGCTTTAAACAAACATTCTGAAGCATGGGCTGAGTACTTACATTTCAGGAAAATATGGAATTAAATTCCACGGTGTATATAGGTGTACCTAAAACATAATAATGAGATATCAATTTTGTATCTTAACCATCATCAAGTCTAGACAAATTATTATTTTTATCCGGATAAGCACAATTTGATTGTGATCATTAGGCATTAACAAAAACAAAATTGTTTTAGGTAAATTTCTATAGACAACAGATATAAAATGATGGTGTATTGTTGGGAAATGTTTAGTTACCATGATTGCTCAAGTGGTTATAGGTTTGGTTTTAGTGGCTGCATGTTATGTAAGTACATACCTTTAATAATCTTTGATATAAGTAAGTATAATAGGTACTTACATCTATTATCCATTTGACCACCTATACCTACCTATATTACCTACATACATTTAGGTAGGTATATCAACATAATGCTGGGTGTAATTGGATTCATTAGCACCCTTTGAAACTACGTACCTACTCCTGACACCGGCGGTCACGTGTGAACCAAAATTTATGAAATCTAACTCATCGATTTGGTATTGATAATAACTCCAATAGGGGGCGTGACGTTGGGGACAACGGGAACAACCCCAGTAATCAACTGCTACAGTACAAAATAATTAAGTACTGTTTTTAATTATTACACACAAGGTAACAAAACTTTTAAAAGTACCATCAAAATCGCGCGATCTACCGACCATGGATTGATTTTTAAAGTGTAAACCACACTTCAGGTATATCTATAAAGATATTATAGTTCTTAAAATTTCAGCAACCAGCAGGATTTCAACCCGTGCCTTCCAACTCACCGGATTAGACGCTCTACCAATTGAGCTATGGTCGCATGACCGTTACTGCGAAAATCTTAGGCTGCCCCCACATTGGGCGGTAGCGATATCGCCGCGACATTTTGCCATCGTGCGGCGTGTGTCGCCGCGATATCGCGGTATCGCGCGTAGTCGCTCAAGGATCGCTACTGCCAATGTGAGGTCAGCCTTAAGGACTGTGTGTTCACCGATTAAGCAGTCGTGGCGTCACTTTGAACATTATCATGGTTGATACCTAACTGTCACATTTCCCAGGGAAGAAGCGACGCGGAAGTCAAAGGCTGGTTTTTCAGCCTAGCTGTAACGTGCAACAAGGACTACTCTATTTCATCAGAAGAACTGGCCATGATGCAACAACATAAGTTACCAGACAGTGCCAGTGCGAAGTGCCTGATGGCTTGCATTTATAGAAAAGCTGATATGGTGAGATGTGTTTTGGATAGGCAAATGCAGGTTTTACAAAAAGTCCAATGATAACCCATTTTTTTTTAACGATGTAGTCTTTCTCCCTCTCTCCTCTTCTCTCTCTCTCTCTCTCTCTCTCTCTCTCTCTCTCTCGACGCTCACGATGCGGCAAAATTGCATTTTTATTCAATAAAATTTAGAGTATGCATCGGTAGAAGTCAGCTTCTTTAATATACTAGACACATTAACACTGAGCCTGAAAACGAAGGTTTTCAATCAATGTGTATTGCCAGTGATGACTTATGGAACTGAGACCTGGGGCCGTACCGTGAGCTCTTAGCGCGGTTCAAAACTGAGCCTATATTGGATCGCTTTGTTATTATTGTATGGAGATTTTGACAAGCGATCCAGTACAGGCTCTGTTTTGAATCGCGCTAAGAGCTCACGGTACGCCCCATGGTCTCTTACTGTTGGCCACAAAGTCACGCAACGAGCTAGAGAGAGAGCTATGCTGTGCTTCTCTGCGCGATAAGCTCTGAAATGGCAATGGGCAGGCCACATCGCTCGTAGAACTGACAACCGATGGGGAAGAAAGGTTCTCGAGTGGCACCACGAACAGGAAGACGCAGTGGAGGCCGGCCTCCACTCGGTGGACCGACGATCTAGTGAAAGCCGCGGGGAGCCGATGGATGCAGGAGGCGAGCAGCCACTCAAGGTGGCGCGCTCTGAGAGAGGCCTATGTTCAGCAGTGGACGACATCAGGCTGTTGATGATGATGATGATGACCCACTTCTGAATTCAAGCATAAAAAATGTTTTCATTTAATAAACATAATATGAACATTTGACAGATGGACGACAAAGGCATATACGATTTGGAAAAAACTAACAAGTGGGTTGCGACGGAATTCGGCGATGATGCTGAAAGATTGGAAAACGCCAAACACCTTTTTGACTTGTGTAAAACAGGTAAGAATAGCATCAGGACGACTATACATCCCTAAAAAATTTTAGCACGAGATTTCGCTAGAGGTCTTACAGATTGGTCGACCATCTTTCGCGAACATAATTGATACGCTACGTTGCATGTGACATTAACATTCACAGTCATTATGTACCTATAGTAATTAGAATTAGTTACACCATGAATGAATTAATGATTTATTTTGTTTAATATTTTATCTTGTGAACATATATGCAATACATACACAGTTTTACAAATCTACCCATAATAATAGCAAATAATTATATTATGTTTATTTATATACGTATTATATTAATTAGGTAATATAATATTCACGTAACACGTTATATATGTTGTGTTTATTATATGTATTTATTTATTATTTATTTATAATGTACTAGCTGACCCGGCAGACTTCGTACTGTACTTACGTTTATATGGGAAAAAGAAAAGGGCTGTTTTTAGGGTTTTCCCGGCAATTATTCGAATATTTCTCACCTTTTAAACCTTCCCTGGACCTCCACGAACATTTCAAGACCAAGATAAGATAAATCCGTTCAGCCGTTCTCGAGTTTTAGCGAGACTAACGAACAGCAAAAGATTTTTATATATATATATTTATTCATATTTCTATAGTTGCCTTCACAATATTTTCGAGTGTTTAAACAGATTCGTCTTATGTTTACCTTTGTAATACCTGCTTTAAAGTTTTCTATGTAACATAATATACCTACCTACAAGGAACCCACACTTGGTAACTGGTTCCTGTAACACAGGGCCTACCCTAGTATAGGAGCTGGTTGTTAATTTTAATCTTGTTGTTAACCTTTATACCTACTGCATGATAATACATATTTAACTATAACTATACTATCATCATCATCATCATTAACAGCCTGAAGACGTCCACTGCTGAACATAGGCCTCCCCCAGAGCACGCCACCTTGAGCGGCTGCTCGCCTCCTGCATCCATCGGCTCCCCGCGGCTTTCACCAGGTCGTCGGTCCACCGAGTGGGGGGCCGGCCTACGCTGCATCTTCCGGTTCGTGGTCTCCACTCGAGAACCTTTCTTCCCCATCGGTTGTCAGTTCTACGAGCGATGTGGCCTGCCCATTGCCACTATACTATATAGCTACTTATCTCTGTTTTGTGCAACTTTAGGTTAAGTTTTTAATAATATAATAGAAACTAACGTGAGTAGTATTCATAACTAAACAACTAGTAACCGGCTAGCACTCACGTAATTTTAGTCGAACAAACCGCCAGCGCAGAGCCGCCGCCGTGGCCGCGCATACTCCATGAAGATGGGCATCTTTATTGCCTGAACACCGGTCGAGTTCGTTCGACTAAAATTACGTGAGCGCTAGCCGGTTACTAGTTGTTTAAGTTAAGTTTTTAATGGCAAATAAATATTATTATTATATGCAATGTCTCGCGCGCCATCTGCACTCAGGCGCTCAGCAAGCTCAAAATTATATTTAATATTTTACCAAAGCAGCTTCCTTAAAAACTAATTTTCTATGTATGTTTACAGTAAACGAAGAATCAGTAAGCGATGGGGATAAAGGATGTGATCGAGCGTACCTTCTAAGCAAATGCCTGACTGAACACGCGCCAAAGGTTTAAAATTGTACACGCTTAATCTTATTGCTTTATGGTTTTTTGATTAAACTTAATAAAACAGTCAGCGTATATTATGAGAAGTCTTCCAACACAGATTCAATAAATTTAGCAAACTAAGGGTCAATTCACATAGAGCGGCAAAATGCTCGAGCAGTTTTTAAGTGCTATTGGAATATAAACCTTATTCCATTTAGACAAAGCTGAAAACAGTATGCAACATTAATATCTTAACTATTTTAACGTTCCATACTATTTTCAGCTTTGTCTAAATAGAGTTGATATTCATATAGCACTTAAAAACTGCTCGAGCATTTTGCTGCTCTGTCTGAATTGAGCCTAACTCCACACCTCGGCGATTCAAACTACGTCGCCTTGGCCTCCAAATCAAGAGGGCGCCGCTTGTCACTATCTGAGTGATTTCAGAGCAATATCAGTTCCTAAGTTATATACCTAGTGCATTAAAGTCAAAGACTTCTATGTATACACTAGACAGGACATCTCTAACTTGCACTGTCAACCACTGCAAATATGCCAACCAGCATTTCGCTCATACGATGCTCAGCTTTCAAAGCGACTGCACGTGCAGCAGTTAATAGCAGTAAAAATTATGATCCGAATGTGTCATTGCACTAGCGCTGCGTGTTGGGATCGTTGGTTAGACGATTTAATCTCGTAAAGCGATGTAGCGGATTTTAGTTTTATACAAAAAAATGGCAACTATCTGTGCTTCTATTCTAATAGCTTCTCTAGTACGTAGTACATATACCTCTTTGATTAAAGTTCATAAATTTTACTTTACAGGTTGGATTTACATTGCAGTAGCCTCAATCACAACTGTCATGCTCTACGTAGTTCTTCGAAAATTACTAACCTAATATGTTAATTATTAAAAAGGTATATATAAAATTAAATAAACAGTTATGAGCAATTACTGTTTAATTAATCATAGAAAACACTAAACAACACTCTACTAGTAAATGTTGAATACAAAATAGTTATACATAATGTTTAATATCTACATGATGTGTATGATACAATAAGTGTGGACATTTCACACAGCGCCATCTAGCCCCAAACTAAGCATAGCTTGTACTATGGGCACCAGATAACTGATACAATACACAGATACTTTTTGTTTGTAAATAAATACATAGAATACAATATAACACCCAGACACAGAACTAACACCTATGTTCATCACACAAATGTTTGTCCTGAGTGGGAATCGAACCCACAGCCTACAGTTCAGAAGGCAAAGCTACTACCAACTGAGCTATCAGGCCAGTCATAAAAATTCAGTCAGGCCAAAAATACGATGAATGCGATCATCTTTAAATATAGTACAAAATATAATCATATATTTTATCACACTCTGCTGGGTTAGCATGGATGGTAGACAAAATTGTCTTTCCCCGTTTTACGTCACGTTCTTCATACTTGCTTGGAGTAAAACAGGGGAAAGACAGTTTTGTCTACCGGCCGTGCTAACCCTACTGGTCTCCACAAAACCCAAAATCATGAAACAAATGTTATTATTAACCGTGATATACTCCTATGATAACATTATAGGCCTTTAATTTTACGTTTTCCATCAAATCTTGATCCGCTCTATGGGTATATTTTAAGCTGCATATCGATGGCGTAGTGGGGAAATTAGATAACTAACACTTTTTGCGAAATCGACTTTTTGGCATGACGATAACGCCCAAATCACGACGCATCTTTTGGTTTTACCCTAGCTCGAATATATTATTCCGTGTCAAAATTATTCCAAAAAAGGTATTTTTGTAACTGAAATGAACCTTCAATAATAGCTGTAAAACTTGAGAGGAAGAAGTGAATAACTGACCAAATAATGTATGATTTCATAGTATCACCATTTTGTCGTCACATAAAATGTATAAAGCTCGTAATTCAGTTTTACCTCATAACCTAATCCATTTTTGCCTGAGGCTTTTGATTAGGCTTTCCAGATTTAAAAAAAAATATTTAAAGAGCTGCGGCATCCATGATGAACTCAAAAGTTGTATACTGAGCCATTACATAACATATAAAAACGCCCACAGTAATTTTGCTCTTACAAAAATTTTTATTGCTAAATTTGTCGAAAAAAAAACACTAAATCGTTGTTTTCTCGCGATGATGGTTTTGTTAGTTATCTAATTTCCCCACTACACCCTCGATAATACAAGATGTACCATAAAATAATAATCTATAGACCCACGCCCGTATTATGTAAAAGTTACAACTGCAAAGTTACAGCTGTAGCAAAACGACAGCAAACACTTAGCAATCGGTCGCAGAATGTCACTGGAAATCGTAAGTCGCCCGCCTGTTGTTTGCCTGTCGCTGAATGCACTTTGGCCTTTGATACTAGCGCCACTAGCAACAGAACAGCAGTAGATGGAAACAAAATACTTTCACACACTCAATAACAGCTGATTTTCACATGACTATTTTCACATACCTCATTTTTTCTCAAAATTGACAAAATTCCAAGTCAGAACAACTGCTATTCGTCATGACTTGCAGAATAAGCCACCCTCGGGTCTATATAAATACATATTATGATACACCTTGTAGATTACCGTCATACATCACACACCATCAGATTAAGTGAAAGGCTCTGCCGTACGGTCTCATAGGCCCGTATTAGAGAAGTACGCTCAGTCGTGAATCTGTGCTCAAGGTGAGATTTCATTCACAAATTGATCGCTTTATGGATGAAAGCACTTGAGCACCGATCGATGACTGAGCATCGTTCTGTAATACGAGCCATAGAATGATTCAAGCTTAATGGCGGCTGTGAAGTCAGCGCGAAACGCTGCGCAGTAGCAAAAATTTGATATAAGATGTGCAGGAGTATCGGAGCGCGCGGTGAACGCAGCGAGCAGGGAGCTTGCAAAGCACTTCACAGCCGCCATTACGTTTGAATCACACTCTACTACAAAGAGCTTACAAGCTTTACACAAGAGAAGAGACTACGGGTGGCTGCACTTTGGATTGTGAATAATAAAAATAAATCCTACACACGGAATACGAACAAAAACATTTTTGTGATGTCAAAATAAGAACGAAACGCAAAGATAAACAACACAGTTATTACATCGGAATCTCTGTGATTCTAGTGAATAGCATCACACAATAGATAAAAACTAAAAGTGACCTTAAATTAAGGTACCTACAGTTACGAGTTATTTTTCCTAAAACCGCTGTCTACCGTAACTCGCGCTGTCAACTTTGACTTTCAATGAAACCTTAATCCAGTCGTATTAAAGTCGTTTTTTGCAAAACTACCAAACAACACAACTAATGCAGGTTTATTCGACCACTGAGCTTGATCTGCGCGAGTTTCTAAATTTCTTTAGCATGCGTTCTTATGTTAACATACGACCTTTTGGTCATTTTCACTTCGATTCATTATTGTTCCCAATACAAAAGTACCACACAACAATACTTTCCTGATCTTATCTTTCTTCAGTCTCCCTCTATTTACTAGGCTTTATGATACACAAAATATAATAATAACAAAAATATTCATACTTAATTATAGTACAATTAAGTAGCAATTACTGAATGAAAAATCTAACTTTGCAGACATTTTATGAATTTTTATGAGCCTTGATATCTAGCTCAGAAAATGTTCGTAGAATTAGAATATAAAGTAGCATTTTAACTTGTCTTATAAAACCTATTTTTTACTATGATAACATTGTATGATTTGATTTCAATACTCACATATTTTTAGATTTTTATGCGTAAATTAAATATAATGAAACTTTAATATGTAACTATATTAAACTGCATTTCGTAAGACATACTTAAAAATACATGCGTAAAATGGTGCTATAATTATATGTGAGATAAGTGTCACTAAGCAACCACAAATGTTCAATACTCATAATAATAATCGTATTTTATCAACCCATCGGCGCCCGTATTATCTAAGTTACAACAGCAATAGCAAAGCGACAGCAAACATTTAGCAATCGGTCGCAGTCGCCCGCCTATTGCTCTCCTATCGCTAAATGAACTTTGGCCTTTGATACTAACGCCACTAGCAACAAAACAGCAATAGATGGAAACAAAATAATGCACTTTTTAGTTCATGGACTGTCCGACAGACGGTGATCTAGCGCTCGATCGCTGTCTGCTCTGCCAGTGATATTTGAAAGCAATGATTGCCAAATTTACGGCTGTTGCAAACTTGTTGCGAGTTACGTAATTAGCAGCGATTAATTTCATATCCCATTCGGAAGATCACGTTGACACTTTCTTATCTCTGTCTTACACCTTTTTCTCTTAAGTGAAGAACAGATTTCGAAGTTGAAACGGGCTGCATGTGTATTTCATACATTTTATGTTGCAAAGTGACACTTTCCCATTGTGTTAGTAATGAACATGTGACTAGTGACTTAAAATAGTATCATCTAACACAATCACACTTTTTTATTCCGAGATTCAAACTAAACTGTCAATTTATTTATGTTTAATATTTATTCAATTTTTTATCGCAATTTTTTGCGTATTGACGTTATAATGATGAAATTTGTAAGTAAGCTTTTAATTGGTCCAAGGATAGGTAGGTAATACATATAAATTGGCCTAATAGTCATATATTCAATAGTATAAGATGTTAATAGATTTTTGTTTAATGTAAAAAATACTACAGATAAAAATATTAAGTATTATATTTATAAATATTGATATTACAGTAATAAAATGATATGGAAGTTTAAATATATTATTAAAATGGTATAGAAATAGAGGAAGATAATTATAATAATACAAAATTGGCACTGTACCATTTTACAATCAAATGTACATCATACATTCATATATAAAATGTTAATTCTACGATATTATTTGGTTTCAAAATACACATAGATTATGGAAACTCTTTGCAAATATTGAAGATGGAATAACACGATTTCAGCGGCAAAACAAACGACATAGCTACGTTTATCTAAAATAGTTTTTTTTTTTACGAACGATTTGCATCCCAAGCCATTATACAGAGTAATATACAAGTAAACAAAATATATATTCTACATCATTCAGTCAGACTCATACCAATACTAACTTTAATATTGAATACGCTAAGTTTAATATTTAATGCATTATTGGTTGCAATTACGTTATATTTAAACTGTGTTTTACAAAAATTTATTGTTACCTACTTAATTATAAAATTTTGCGCATGCCTAATAAAGATATAATATAACAGTTATACTTTATAATTATAATGATATATATATATATAATATTAATGAGCTATAAAATTAACGTTTTGTTAGCGTAACCTAACCTTTTTATTAGTATTATTTAGAAGAGCGCGAAGTTGTTTTAGAGTCAATTCAGATCAGGCGGACTCGAGCACTTTTTCAGAGGTAATTAAATATCAACCTTATTCGATTCGAAAATGGCATGCAACGTTAAAATCTTATCCAATCAAAATGTTGCATACTATTTTCAGCTTTGTCCGAATCGAATAAGGTTGATATTTAATTACCACTTAAAACTTGCTCGAGCGTTTTTCCGCCTGATCTGAATTTGATCCTTACAGTGAAAAAACCGTAAACCGCCTTACTAATAAACATTGTGTAGGGGAGGAATAGTTATCTTGTGTTTTGTTTCTCTCTATTGTGTTTGAAATGGGCAAAGATAATACGAGAGAAAACACTGAATAGCTATTCTATTATTATGCAGTGTTTATTAGTAAGGGGTAGAGATTAAAATAGTGTCATATAATTTTTACAACAGATATCCTAATCATAGCAAAATCTATCTATAAACTGAACTCTTTGCTCAGCCTTAGCAGGAGAGCGAAATAAATTCAGCTCTTTCTAATAAAAACACATTATATACACACACAGCACAGCATTGAGTGAATTTGAGTAGCTTTGTGCGTGAAAGCCCCTAGGTGGACCGACGATCTGGTGAAAACCGCGGGGAGCCGATTGATGCAGGTGCCAAGCAGCCGCTCAAAGTGACGCTCTCTGTGGGAGGCCTATGTTCAGCAGTGGACGTCTTCAGGTTGTTGATGATGATTACATGCGTGAAAGGGTAAGCCATTTAATTTTATTAGTACATGCACCGATCTTGTTCTGAGAGCGATCTTGGAGATTCGTAATAAATAAACACCTCTAAAGTAGTGGTTTGACACAGAATAAATAATAGTACTACCTTACAGTAGGATCACTCCACAGAGCCATTTTTATTAATAACGACATTAGCTACCACGCAATAAAGTGCAATTTAGATCGTTTGACGCTGCTACCCAAACATTTAAACTCGCTGCTCTTTCTGTCGCATATCCCTCACCTCTTATAACACGTTACGTCTGAACAGATGGCCTAGCATGCGCACCGCGAGAAAGCTTGTGGTCGCTGTTAGAGTAAAACACACTTAGGCGCTACCATAGCCTTGTCACGGTCTCTCACGAGAAAGTGTCAAGAAAAATTTGTCGCAGTGCGCATGCTAGCCGGGCAGGTCTGGCGCACTCCACGGTTTAGGTACAAAGCTACAAGTACATGGGGCCAGCCCGTCTTATCGGGTCGGTCCATTACGCGTAATGCGTCAGAGAGCAGCGCTAGCGATAGAAAGAGAGGCAGCACCAGGCCTGACATTTTGAATAACTATTAAAAGTTGTATTGGCGTCGATCGTCCGACATTCCTTTAGTGGATAACTAAATGGGAATTCATATCAACAGCTAATTTGGGAGCGAGAACTGTTTTTGATACTTACCTAAAGATATTTTATTTATTAGTTTACGAATCTCAAGATGGCGGTGAGAACTAAAATCATCCTTCTTTCCTAAGGATTTAGTTGATGTAGGTTCAGGGAATACATAATTATAATTCCGCTAACTTACTCAACTCCTGGGATAATATTGAGGATAATTTAAAATCTCTCTATAGCTTTCACCTTTTAATCTTACTCCTTATATTTATAACCTATATTCCGAGTTTTGGGTCGATTCACGACATGACAGATAATGGGATGCTAACTTTTGAAGAAAAATAAATAGTGCTGTGATAAAATGAGACACTGATACAGTTCATTCAAATGAGTGAACTGGTGTATCACTCATTCAGAATGTATGTTATAAAACTTTAACCACCGTCCGCATCATTCTTATATTGGAAACCCTTTCGGGATCGTAAACCACGGCCTAATACTATCATGATAAATTGATACATTTTGAGTGATTGATACACATTTCACATGTTAATCTGAACTGTAGCTACCACTATCGGTCCTAGGTGTGGCAACATTATTTCGTGTTTTGACATTTGTTAGCTGTCAAGTCTTGAATCGAATTAAAAGCCTTGGTAGAGTTCGTCTCACGAAAGAAGTCCCGCAGCCGCGTCGCCACAGTCGCGCGATGGAGTGTTGCTAACCTCTACTATTTTAGACTCCCCAAAATTTCAATATAAAATAATTGGTGAATATTATTGATTTTATTTAGTAAATAAAGTAAAGTATATATGTCCAGAAAAGCGGCTGCTTGCCTCCTGCATCCATCGGCTTCTGTGTGATTGCGAGTGGCGACCAGGAACCGGAAGACGCAGCGTAAGCCAGCCCCCTCTAGGTGGACCGACGATCTGGTTAAAACCACCGGTAGCCGATTATGGTCATCAATTGGGATTATTCCGTACATACTTCAGTCACTATTTATTTATTTATTTATTAAACTAGAACAACTATCCCAATATCTAGTAGATATTATAAACCGGTCCATTTCTTGATCTATCAGCCCGTCATTTCTTAAACATTCATCTTCTTTTATGGGAGATGGGAAAAAATAAAAAATATTTTTCGTTAAAACGTTTACACCATCTCCCAAAAAATTGCAGAAATATGTTACAAATGGTCACACTGCCGATCTGTAAAAATGAGTTCCTCTTTATGTCGCGAGACTTCTTTCGTGAGACGAACTCTATAGCTGATATTATGTCATCGTTGCTTACACCTATACAAAACACAAAACATTTTTTACTACATAACTGTTGATTAGCGTTGTAACTAGACATATAAATGGAAAGTGAGTTACAAATTGATGGGAGTTTTAAAACAATCAGATACCAAAAAAACTGCCCTTTCTAGGAAAAACTCAATTACCAGACTATTATATTCAGACCTGCCTACCTTAATAATTCATTTATCTAAAATGACCGCTAATTGCCAAATAGATGAATTATTAACGATATAAACTATTATAGTTATCGACAATAATATTATGTAATTCCAAGTTTTATTCCACTGGATACCATAAATGAGTAACTCAATTCTCAACAATACATATTGTTACCAAAATAGTTACATAACTATTTTGGTTGTTCTGAGGTTTGAATAACAGTCGCTAGGCGCTAAAAACTTCAAGTCGTTAAAAACTTCACCAAGTTTAGCCACTTTGATAGGTATAGTTATTTTGTTTCCATCGCTCATGAAAGTGTCCATCACTATTTATACCATTACTGCCTTTGAGGGTTTAAAGCTAAATCGATAAGTATCTACTCTCTGGTTTTAGTATTTTTGGCTGTGTATAGATAAATTACCTAAATACTGGACAGGTTATAAATTAATTATTAAGTTTACATAATTATGCATAACCCAAATGACGAAAGCCGTTTCCACGAGATCCTACACAACCATACCATGACATAATAAAAAACAAATGAAAAATCAAAAGAACAGCCACAAAAAAACAAATGAACTACTACAAAAACGAATGAACTACTACAAAAACAAATTAACTACTACAAAAAACGAATGGACGGCTACAAAAACAAATGAAAAGGTAACAACAAACAAATGAACCAATGAGGCATTTTATTTTTAAAAAAACACTAGTTCCGCTTCATTTCTAGATGGCGCTGTAAGTACATAGTTTAAACCTTTCAAACCACAGAGCATTTTAAACATAAGAAAATGGTTAGACTACCTACAAAAAAATGTCAAATTCAGTTGAGTGGACCACGAGTGCATTGTCTGTAGAGGTCTGTGGTATCTCCTAAGTAGTCTGTGGTGCATTCTTAATAAGTAAATTGAAGTACAGTATATCTGCGAGATAGAAAAACGTTAATATTATGATCCAAAATAAAGCCGATGTATCCCGCAACGAAACTAAAAAAACGAAAGAGTTTAGAGTTGTCAGTCAGTATCGTGACACATTTTCTCTAACCTGTGGTCTATGCTCCAAACGGTGACAGTGACAGATTTTAACAAAAACCACAACTGGCGCCATCTATTGGGTCATGCATAAAATACAATTTCTTTTTTTTTAATAAAACGTCTCATTGCACATCCAAAAGACCAAACAGCTTACTTTAGTTTAGATTTTAGAACATTGTAAAAACAAACGAACAGCTACATAAAACAAAAGAGACGGCTTAGTTCACGGGCTGCGATTAGATAATCAAAGGCTTCGACAGTAATAGAGTAAACAGTATCATCATCACCAAAGTCCGGGGGTTACTCGATCAGCACAAGCTGTCCCTCGGTCAGGGTGGCCGGCTCCGTATGTTATATGCTGTCGTAGCTGTTAGGGTCGGGGGACATGGCGGGCCCTGATCCACGCACCGGTAGCTTGAAACCGGCTAGCGCGAATGCCCAGCCGTCCTGAAATTGAAGAATAATCTTTTAAAATAATATCCTTCTTGACAACATACTAGGACGAAGATTAACTTTTAATGTACCTATAGGATAAATTTCAAACACTAACGGTTAGTGATTGAAATCCGTTAGTGACTTATTAACGGATCTTCGAAATCGGTTTATACATGACGGAAATAATGAGGCCACAAACATAAAAAAACATACAACGGAATTAAGAACCACCTCCGTTTTTGAAATCGGTTGAAAATAATGATATAAGATGTTCCTGCTAATAAAATTACATGTTTAAAAAAAGTTTGTATAAAATGAATAGTAGAACGGTACATTATCATTACAGGTTTTGTTGTTTAAATCTGTAAACAACATTGTGGAATGCAAATAAACAATTGCAATTGAAATTATATATCTCGGCAGTAGCCCAAAAAATCATATACACAAACTTTCACACATATTTTTTAACCAGACAATATATATCAAAAATGAATAGGAGAATCACGGAGGATGATTAATAAGAAATAAACTTTAGGTATTTCTGTTTGTTACCCAAATTAAACAGTTGGACCGATCTTAATGAAAGAGCATAGAAAACATTTTGTCGTGATAACTTTTTGACTGGCCTTACAGCGCAGTTGGTAGTAGCTCTGCCTTCTGGACTGTAGGATTGAGGGTTCGATTCCCACCCAGGGCAAAAATAAGTAAGAAATAAAAAAGATTTGCTTAGTCTGGGGCAAGATGGCACTGTATGAAATGTTCACAAATATTTATTTATAACAATTTCCCACACGTATGAAGTCACATGCAATAGCTAGTATGCAATAGATTACCTTTATAAGATTCGGCAAGTCAGACCAGAACGCCAAATTTGGTATAACTTCAACACCCGTTGCTCCCATCAAGAATTTCTTCGTGCAAACACCGAGCACCAGGTAGAATATGACAAATGAGAAAAATATGATGAGGAGTGTGGACCCCAATGATCTTCCGCTGGTAACTGGTAGTACGTCCAGCTGCCTCAAGCATGCATATTTTGAGTATAATGATAGGACCTGAAATTACCAGATAGAATAATAGTTTAAGCATCCCTATTAAATATTAAAATTGGAATATTTATTGTCTGTTGGTTTGTGTGGGTATTGATGTTTTGCAAGCATATTCCTTACACTACCCGAAACGTTAACGGTACGGGTAGCGATGGGTACTGATTAGTACCCATCGCTACCCGCGGGGATCGCGGCGCGGCCGTCTACGAACATAGGCAGCGATGGGTGACAAATGAACGATTTTGACGCTTGACTGACGCCACTTGACGCGCCGGTGTGGCCGCTGCTTTAGTTATAATTATTATTAAAACATTATACTTAAGAGAGATACTGAAGAAATCTGCGCCCGATACCACCAATATTTTGCAAGACACTTGTTTATCAAAACTGTGGGCATAATATTGGTTTAATAATGTTATGTCTACTCACAATTGCGTTTGGTTCTGCTATAGAAGTGATATGTAGCTTATCATCAGACTCAGCACAAACAAGGCGGACTGTAGTACTCCTGAAAAATAAAGTCGATGTAATATCCAACTTTAATTTATTTGAATAGCATTATTTGTGTATCATTATCAACAGCATGTACTAAATAAATAAATAATCATAAAAATCGATTTCTCGCAAACGTTTGTTTTTGTATTTGTGCTGCGTGTACTTTCCATAAACATTCATAATTTCGGTATGGATAAAAAGTTTTGTCATCGCCCCATCAAGCCATTGTGACTACACAAAACAAACCAAGTAGCATGCTCACATAGAATATGTTCAGACTTGCTTTCACCCCCACATTACACTGTGTGCTAGGTTAGCACGAAAAATAGATCAGCTTGGTGAATATCAACTAAATATATTTTCAAAATGTATACTTACGATGGTCCATTACCGTAAATTATTGCATCCCCATTATTATTGAAGGTTGAATTATCTGTCATACCCAAATAGTTAGACATGCCTGGGTCCATTTTGTATGTGCCATCAGATGTGTTAAAAGCGTTTAAAGTGTAGACTTGGCAACATATCTGTAAACATTGTAAGTCTCATGAAAATGTGCTTTTCATTTTAAGAACATACCTAAAGACAGAGTGTATGTAACTTATGCCCATCTGCACTAAAGTGTGACAGGTCCTACATTCACACTTATCTTTCTACTATATATTACCAGCTCTAGATCTATATCACCCAAATTCAAGATACAATATTTACTAACATTGCACTGATAGTTGAATAGTTAGAATAGTTGAATCAGCTGATAGCAGTGATTTCAAACATTTTTAGGGCTATGGCATACTCACCCATGAAAAAGTTTTCATACCAGCTTCATAGAGCTTGATTCTATAGGATGTCAATCTACATAGTTTTTAAAGCTATTCTTAATTCTGAGTCATAATAAAAAAGTAACGAATTGTTTCCTACCTAGGATGTCATAACTGTGATTCATTATGGTTGTCACTGATAAATAAATCACTGGTGATTTTAATCTTCGTTTTTGATCACGGTGATTTCTAAATTCAAGTAGCTAGACTTTCAATAGCATTGATGTAGCTATTGAAAATTGTGACAAATCTAATAGAATTTATAAGTAAAATCATCGTAATTGTGATATTGCTCAACCATTTTGTAGCAACAACCCTAAAAAACAGCTGATTGAACTGTCATTGCAATGTTAGTAAATATTGCATGTTGAATATGGCTCTGGTATATGAGATACCCAAATGTGCTGCAGTAGGTACATCATAGAGATAAATGTGAACTTAAGAACTGACAAACTTTAGTGCAGATGGGCATTACACTTTTCTAATGTACTTAGCAATAAGTCTGTAAAAAAACTACTAATTTCTATAATGTATATTATTAGACATGGTTGTTTTTCAGTTGCCTAATTTTTGGAAATGGACAGTTTAAGAAGTAGACCAAACCGACCGGGGCTATTTATTTGACAGAGTGGAACCACTCAGAAATAAAATGGATGCACTGAGGCTAAAAATTACAATGGTGTTTAAGAGCTTGTGCAAGGCCAGCGCGAATTCAAGTCAAAGCCACAGAATAGATGTATGTACTAGGCCAAAGCGGGGATGAGCCAGGGGCCAAGCGGCAGGGGCGGTCTAAGTTAAACTGGTCCCAACGTGCAATAGTTTGGGTAATTTATTATTACACTGAATATAAAGGGTATTTTAAAAATCCGCTATACATAAGCCCTCCATTATATTTAGTTCAACTACTACACAAAGTTTCATGATCTTATTTAAAGTATTCATTGAATAATCGCTGTTTATTTGTACGGTTTGGAGGTAACTTTGTAATTTTTTTCTATCGAGAAAATTTTGTTAATTCGTGTTTTCACTATACATTTGCAGTAGCATTAGTCCTGAACTTTACCATATATTAATATCAAAGTCATTGTTGCAATATTGTTGACAGGACATTGCCTCAAGCTAAGCCGTTTTAAGCAATTTGGCGTTGTATTGGCTCTTAATAAAAATTATGTACTTTACACTTGAAGACCTAGATTAACTCAAAGTAATTGTAATTGTTTCAACTCAGGTCCTGTAATTCTGTAGATTTCCAAGACTTTCAGTGTTATTATCAATATTGGCCTTGCAACACTCAAATATATCAAAATTTGAAATTACATACATGTATATAAATCGAAAATCTTGTTTTAATAGGTTATGTATGATTATTTGTTTGATTATTTGATAAAAAAAATTGAGATTTGAATCACAGCTAGATGCAAACCCATAATGAGATATGAATTCCTCATGAATACTTATTCAAAATGGTTCTCCGTCTATTTATGTTATTGAGGTACCTACCACCGATTATACATTTTAAAAAATGTAAGTTACATAATATACAGGTATACTGCCTAAACCATGTTAATACATATATGGTTCAAAAAACAAGTCAAACTGGTTTTGAACACATGGATCATTGGAAGAGATAAAGCTGTAAAGAATATAAACGAACTCTCTCATGGATCTTATAAAAAATTATCAGACTGCGTCATGCGTGCTAAATCCCTAACATGCCAGATATATAAATAAATACAATGTTGCGATCATTGCGATCAAGTGAAATGTTCAGACTTACCGACAAGGTTCTGTTGCAAGTGTTGTTAGGACTGGTAGCATTAATTGGAGGCACTGCATCGTAGCAAGGGTGGTAAAAATATGTCGATAGTTCTATCTGCTGCTTGTCCTTCTTTTCATCGAAGATTTGAGAGGAGAAAAATACACCTGTGGCAACAGCCGACAAGTCGATCCCGGTGCCATTGGAAAACTCGCACCTACAAGGGCCCTTCTTAACACAAACATCTTGGCCGTCGATTGTTGATAAGATACACGTAAATATAAGTATATTTAGGCCCAACTTTGCCAAGTAATTCATCTTTTATTGGTATTATATATTTTGCTCTATCTTCACAAACAGTTCTTCTTCTTCTTTTTCACTTCAATCGTTAATAGGGATGTTCCGATACTAGTAAATCCGATACTTCTGTTTCGATACCAACTACTTTTTAGCATATTATTTAATTTTTTCCATACTAACTTGGTATCGGAGAGAAGGTACTAGTATCGAAACGAATCAATGCTGCTAAGTCAAAATGGGATAGAATCGCCAAAAATTCAATGCCAAGCAGCTTTATTTCGCCATAATACAATATATTTTTCTTTAAAGAAGCAGAGTATCGCCTAACTTTAAGTCATGTAGCCTAAGAAGATGATTTTTAATGTACCTATATACAGCGATCTAATTACTAAGAATTTACCAACCGCAAGTGGCGCGGTATGGTTTTGCATATTTACGGTTTATAAAAAAAAATAAGCAGTGTATTAAAATTTCAAACCTCCTTTTGAAAAGTAGGATTGTTTGGCTCTCTATAAAAATGCATTGTTACCTAAATATCATGTGTAAAACATATGTAAACCACTAAGAAAAAGTTTTGAATATTTCGTTTTTTAGTTGTTGGAAATAATAATATTTCAGAATAGACAAATTAAAATTAATAGGTTTCTTAGGGTTTTAGACCATAATTAATCTACGACACCAAATAATGATTCAAAAATACTATCTATTCATATAGAAAACAAAAGAAATGTTTTCATAAATATATGCTATCAAATTTCGTTTTCCGATCGGCCAAGGCCGCGCGAAGCGTAAACATAAACAAAGATAGCTTTTAAACTACGTATTCGTTTTGGTAGATACTTAAAATGAACATGGCTAAAAATAATATCAATGTTTATTAATCTTGTGATTTTTATTGTGTAAAAGTTAATAAAAATCAGTTATTACCTGAAAATTGTTGAATCTTCCAACCACCTTCCTATAGTAGGTATGCAGGTTAGGTTATGTCATACGCATTTTTCATGGTGTGTCACTTGGAAGCTGTAACTATTACTATCACACATAAATTATTAGTACACAAAACACTTCACAATATTTTCGACGCATAAAACTTGGTACAGTGCATTAACATTATCCAAAAGAAACCTCGTCAAATTCGAATCTAAAAGCCCGTACTTTGGGACCAACCGCGACTGACTGGGCTGAAATTTCAATGAATGACCAAGTCAAATAATGAAGGCGACCGGGACCCTTAAACCCTGGCAGGCTCCTTTCCGCGATACGCGGCGATAAATTTCAATAAATTAACAAGTAATTCTAAATACCTCGGCTCCGGGTTCACCTGTCAGTTGTTCCAATCCCGGCGCACGCGCCAGGTCTAATTTGCAGAGGAAGTCGTCCTTGACTTCTCGTCAAGGGTGAACCGAGCAGAGTCAAACTCAATGTCAATAGGTCAATTTGCACCACACTCACGGCCTTTGCCGGCAAACAAACGCGAGCGACACTTCACGGCACGCCCACCTAATGTGAGACCGTAACGTGCCCAATCCACACCGAAGTAACACCAAAAACACGGGCGGGCCGATCCCACGCACCAATCTCCGTGATTTTCAACAAAACGTGTCTCGCCAAGTGCGAACTTCGTTGCCAACTTGCGGCCTGACCACAATCGCCACTCCACGCAGTCGAGCCGTTAGTCTCGCATTTGCCCGCGTCCATCGTAGACGGAATCAAAAACAAACGAGACGGTTCGGGAACGAACAAATAGTTTCTCTGGAACCATAGACATTTTTCTATTATTCGATAGAGATGTCCAGCAAGTGTCTATGTCAGTCGAGCCAACAACATCTCTACAAATCGATCAGTCGACTATTTACCATCCCTAGTAGCGCAATCAGCTGTGAGCCACAACTGTAACAGAGGGCGGTTTGCGATGCGCGATGCGAGCTACAACTGTGCCAGAAGCGTTTAAAATAAAAATAAAAATAAATTATTCTCACTATAACTTCTACTCGGTATTGGAAAAAAGTACTTGTATCGGAAAGTACTATAATAAAAATAAATCATTCTCACTACAACTACTACTTGGTATCAGAAAGAAAGTACTTTAACCGAATATTGTCACATAAAATATCCTAAACGCTCGAATGTCTGACTTTTCGCGCCAAAACACTTGGAAATATAGTTCAATCAAAGAAACAACAAACTTTGCTGCAATAAGGGAAAATTTGTTTATTTTTTCGGTTATGATAAATAATAAAAAAAAAATTATCGATATGAGTACGTATCCGTACTTTTAGGGTATTCATATGAGTAGTATCGAATCATGATTTGAGTACTACTCATATGAGTAGGGATCGATACTTTGGTGGTATCGGAACATCCCTAATCGTAACGGCATCCTTTTTTTCTTATATTTATTAATATCAAAGAGTATATAATTTATGATTTATTATTGTGGCTTCTGCGGTCTATTATACCGTGATTATACCCACTATACCCCACAGATCTCCCACATACACAACAGAGTGTTTGGCTTCCGACACAGGCTTCCGAGGTGCATACGCAGATTAGAGAAAAAACGTGCATAGAATTATATCACATGAGGAGTTTTATTAAAAAAACCTAGTTCCGCTTCTTAGAAAAGAAACTATGGTGGAAAAACCACCATATACCATAGTGGTGGGTGGTGTGGTGGTGGTGGTGGTTAAACTATGTACTCACTGCGCCATCGCCATCTAGATAGATGGCGCAGTGAGTACATAGTTTAAACCACAGAATTCCCACTAGTAGAAATCTATTTCGCCTGGCCGCCTAGTTGTTTCTTGCTCCCACACGAGGTGCTGCCTGAATAAAAACGTCTCCCAAAATTTTGGGTAGATAATGGGCGATTTCGTTAGCTCTATCTATAGAGTAATTTACCTCGATACCTAGAATTTATGTTTTACCAGTGTTCACTGCTTCTTTATTGTAAAAACTAAAATGTAAGGTCAGGTGGGGTAAGTGAAACGAAGGAGTACCTAAGTAAAACCCTATCGTAATCAATAAATCACGCAGTTTAGCTCTATGCTATGTGGCGAAATGGTTTCAATGCTCTAGCACACGCGTCACACAATCGTTCTGCTAGGTCATAAAATAAAAAGAAAACAGCTATCTTTAAGTTTACAAAACACAAGTCGGCTGATGCCATGAAGCAATTTAATAGTGTTTATGTACATTTTTACACGAAAAGAATGCATGAAACGGCGCGTATTGTAGGGTTTGTATTTGCAGTCACAGACGACACAGGTAATAAAATCAATCAAATACCTACTACATTACAAATGTCATTGTAAATGTCCTATGGGCGAAAATCACGTATTTCATATCAACAGCTGGAAAACGTCTAGTACTGAACACAGGCATGCCCATAAAAGACCATTTTAGACGCTGATTATAGGGAGGTTTGCCATAATCACCTCGCTTAGCAAGTAGATTGTCATCGCAGAAGATTATAATGTACCAAGAAGAATGCTACTGCCCATTCTCTGGATAGTCCCTTAGTCTGCTCTTATACGGCACCCAAAGAGATGGAGATTCTGCGCTAGTAAAGTGATACCTGGCAGCTATTATTACATAAGTAGGTACCTAATATAATGACTGCGGGTAACAGATAATAAAAACAAAACTGTCAATATAGTCAACTGCAAAATAGTCAAACGCCAATGTCAACCTAACGTCAGAATATTGAATCGGAACGTTTCTGTCAAAACCGTGAACCATTTTTGAAGTGATGTTTCGTTCACGCAAATTTGAATTTTCAAAAATTATTTTCTTGAAAAGTATTTATTGCCGTTATTTGCCATTTCAGATTTAGGCTTTCTATGTGTAAAAAAAATTAGCGTCCTAGCAGAATTCACAAAGTGGATAGATGCGCAAGTATGTTTCACTTACCCCACCTGACCTTTAATATAAAATGATATATTTTACTAAGTTAAATCAAGCAAATAATTAGGTAACATACCTACAAAAGGATTTTTTCTGACTTATAAACATTTGCAAATCAACATCCAACCTAGCTGGTACCTAGCTGGTTTTATGGGAAATTAAAAATCAAAAACTAGCAGTACCTTGACAATGTTATAGAACAAACGAAACAGTTTAGAGTTGTCAGTCAGTATCGTGACACATTTCCTATAACCTGTGGTCTATGCTAGAAACAGTGACAGTGACAGATTTTGGTAAAACCACAACTGGCGCCATCTATTGGGTCATACATAAAACACCATTTCTTTTTTTATAAATAAAACTCCTCATACAATGTACCTACAGTAGAAAAAAAAGTTTGATAATAATGGCTGACAAAAAAAAGAAAGTTTTTCCATCTAGTAAGGTAAGTGCCAGTTATTTAGTACATGTACCTACTTATAACCAAAGATTACTCTGATTTACCTGTACCTTTCAGGTTAAACAGGACGTGCTGTTTTCCAGGATTCTGTCCCGTCCATAATACCTTTGCTTTGGCGGACACCCCACCCCTTACACCCTATATCCCTGTCATAATATTTAGTCCTCTCATAGGTTTTTGACTTGCTTACTCAATTTTTACACGGCTCTGTTAATTCCATACCCACATAATCTATCTATACTGACTCACTGATCTACAACATACAGCCCAATTCGCTGGACCTTAGGACTTCAGAGGGTATTTTCCTATTATGGCACAGAGATGTACTAGGAAAGGGTTTCGTAAATTTCAAGCCTTATAACATGTTAAAATTTGACCTCATAAGGCTTGTACGAGATGCCTATCATATAATTATGTGTTAAATGTGTGTGAAATAATGCTAGTGAAATTGCAGGCTATATTACATACAGTTTACAGATCTAGAATAGTTTTGCAGTGTGCATAGATACAGTGAGGATCAATCAGCTGATTCACCCTAAAATCTAGCAAGATATGCAATCATTGATAACAAGGAGCACTTGTGTGGAATCAAAAGTCTACCGGCCATTAACCCACAGAAACAAAATAAATTAGACTTTATTTTTAAACATTTCAGGATTCTACTGTAAGGAGACCAGTTATTTTAAAATCAGAGAGAGACACTTCAAAAGATGTCAGTAAAGAGAAGCAAGAGAAAGAAAAACAACCTACTATAATATTAAAAACTCGTGAACAGAGCACACCAAAAGAAGAACGCCCTACAAGCCCTAAGACATTGAAAACATCAAATGATGATGGTCCTGTTCCTAGTAAAATAGCTCAGAATGAAAATAAAGATAAAAAAGTAATAGAAAAGCCTTCACCACCTCTGAAATATATGACAGAACCTATAAAACTGTTGGATGAGAACTTAGAGTTCAACAGTGCTGCTTTAGAGTTCTTACATGATTCAAGTTTAAACTACTTAGTTGTTGGAATCATAGGTAAACAAACTGCACCATAACATATAGCTAAATATTACTATTATGGCTCCACCTACAAAAATTTTGTAGTATTTCCATTTCAGGATCTAGAGTAGCTAGACTTTCATTCAAATACCTCAAACCGCTATTGTGGTTCAGTGGTTGAGCATATTGGCTTATATCTTAGAGGGAACGGGCTTCAATCTCGGAAGGGACAAGTGCCTACTTGTTGTGGGACCGTGATCCTCATTCAAATCTAAACAACTACATTGTACTGTTACTATCGGTTTATAAGGCACACAAATTATGTTAAATCAGTAGTAGGTGTACACTATATGTAAATAAATTCCTAATGTGATCAAGGTCAAAAAAGTTTTTAAGTTAAAGAATAGACTAGCTCCCAATTCAATTTTATGCCATAGGCCTATTTTGGATCTAAACTTGTGAAGATCTGGAGGCCCTCCCATTAAGTTTAAGGCTTAAAATGAAATCTTATAAGAATTGTTTGGGCATTGCCTGTGGTCCACCTGCTCGGTTCACTTGGGTGGGCCACGGGCACTTTTTTATTTAATATTTCAGGCACCCAAGGAGTAGGAAAATCAATGATAATGAACTTAATTGCAAATAATGTGCATGACCAAAACCTATGCAACCAAATATTGAACTCGCATGAGGTACCCCATGAAGGAGCGTTTGATGCAAATGATGTCTCTTCTCTTGACAATCAGCTTGAATCACTTGATTTTGTAGAAGGTCCAGAAAAAAACACTGAGAAAAACAACTATTTCAAATTTAAAATGCAAGATGCTGAACAGATTGAAAGGGGTGTTCATTGTACAAAAGGTAAGATTTACTATCTTATCTTGAGCTCTAATTTCAATAGATTGCCTGAAAAAGAGGGCTTAGTTATTAATTGTCAGTTAGTAATATGTCTAGAGGGCGTGTCCATAAATTACACGATGCGTTTAGGGTAATTAGGGTCGAGCCGAATCTCTCTAAATCTCACGTGGGGAGATGTGGCGAGTGGATCTCAACAAATCTCACGTAGATTCTTTCAAACAACAAACTACAGAATTGGTAGAAAACTGGGTTATATCATACTTAAGTAATAGGATTTGGGCATATATTAGTGGAGAAAAATGTTTCTCCACTAATATATGCCCAAATCTTATTTATCACGGTCATACAAACGCCATGATGTACCTACCTAGTACTTCAATATGCTTCTAGAATGTCGTAATTCGTGAACTTATTTTTTGTTCCTATTTTTCAAAATTATGTGTATCAGCGCAAAAAATACGCATTATGAAAAACCTCACGTGAGATTAGATGGGAATTGAGCTTAACCTCACGACATCTCAGCAAGGAGTGAGGAGGTGGAGGGGCTCCGCAAAATCGCCAAAATCACCTTACGTGGTCACCCCCTAAAGTAGTCATTCATCATCAACAGCCTGAAGACGTCCACTGCTGAACATAGGCCTCACACAGAGCGCGCCACTTTGAGCGGCTGCTCGCCCCCTGCATCCATCGGGTCCCCGCGGCTTTCACCAGATCGTCGGTCCACCGAGGGGGGGGGGCCGACCTACGCTGCGTCTTCCGGTTCGTGGTCACCACTCGAAAATCTTCCCCATCCATTGTCAGTTCTACAAGCGATGTGGCCTGCCCATTGCCATTTCATCAAGTAGTCATTAATCCAATTGTTTTCCAGGAATTGACATGTATATAACAAATGACCGTGTGATACTCCTGGACTGTCAAGCACTATGGTCTGCATCTTTAATAGAAGAGACAAGCATTAACCCAGTAACAGCTCGGAGTGGTAACATATTGACTGTGGACTGTCTTCAGATAGCTTCTTACTTGATGGCGGTATGTCACATACTAATCGCTGTGCAGGATTGGTTTACAGACTACAACTTTTTGAGGTAGATTTTCATGGTTATCACTTATCATGTAACATAATGGTTAACATGGTTAAGTAGCATGCTACTAGCGCGCCACGTACTTTATGTATGAAGCCATAAGTATAAAAGTGGTCCCAGCAGCCCTACCACGTTCTCGTCGTCAGAAGAAATAAAGAGATATGCGTTAGAAAGAGAGGTGACCAGTAGTTGAATATTATAATTATAGGATTGCAGTGCTGTGCGAGCTAAGTTGCACTCTATTGCGTTGTGTCGTGAATACCCTGCTCTGGTATCACGTAAATACACTGATATTAACTGACATAGGTACAATTATAAATACTTACGTGGTCCTGAAAGTAACACATGAAACAATACACAATATAGAAATAGCGTAAATACCGCTGAATACATCTGAGCTAGTAATCATACACTGATATGATCTGATAACCGAGCCTCTCTCAACCCTTCCGGGTCTCTCTCTACCCTTCACGGGCCTCTGGTCTGACCTGATAACTGAACCTCTCTCACCCTTCACGGGTCTCTGATGGCATTGCATTGCACTGATGATGTTTTTAGGGGTTTCCCCCAGTGGCCTCCAACCTCCCCTATAGCCACCCCACTGCCTCGCAACTGAACACTGAACTCTCTCTGAATCTGAACACTACCCGCAGGTAGGCTAAACACGAACTGACAACCGATAGGGAAGGCAGGTTCTCGAGTGGTGATCACGACCCAGAAGACGCAGCGTAGGCCGGCCTCACACTAAGTGGACCGACGATCTGGTGAAAACCGTGGGGAGCCGATGGATGCGGGAGGCAAGCAGCCGCTCAAAGTGGCGCTCTGTGGGGGAGGCCTATAGATAGATAGAAAATGCTTTATTGCACAAAAGTAATCCAAGTACATAGGCGAACTTAATGCTAAGTAGCGTTTTCTTCTTATGATTGGTTGATTGTCTATGTTCAGCAGTGGACGTCTTCATTGCAGGCTGTTGATGATGATGATGATTTATTTTTAACCTCTAATTTCGTGCTCTTCACTGGTACATGTTCTCACCATTATTTTACGTCAGAGGTGGCTCGCGTTTTTACTCGCAATGACTATATTGATTTTGGCATTATAAGCAGTCCGCGTGCAAAATTTCGTTCAAACTGGTTCCGCCGATTTGGCGATAAAACTACACAAACAGACAACGGCACATTTCATTAGTAGGGATTGACATTCGAAAATACACAGGTTGTGGTATTATGTGAAAATATATCCGTTATGCAACTGGGCATTTTTTTATTAACGATAAGCTGACATTTCGCCTATCGCCTGTGTTGTACCGGCGGCCGTGTGGTCCTGGTGTGATGTGAGATTAGGACCACCCCATCTCTTCCCGTGGGTGCCGTAAGAGCCGGCTAAGGAAACATAAAGGGAACGGGCGGCAGCATTTTCTTCGGTACATTAAAATCTTCTGCGATCACCAAGCTGCCTGCCAAGCGTGGTGATTATGGCAAACCCCCCCATAATAAGCGGTGGACGTCTTCAGGCTGTTGCTGTGATGTGTGTGCTGTGTGAGGCTGACATTTTACCACGGTCTCACCTGATGGTAACTGACGACGCGGTCGATGGAGCATGCTTGCCTAGAAGATGTCTGTTCACTGTAGCCTTAAAAACACCCAGATTATATTTGTCAGGAAACAATGATGCTGGTAAGGTGTTCCATTAATTTTCGTGTTCCCTTCAAAACTACCTACCTTAGTTTAGTTATTGTACATTAACTTACAGATACATTCAAGCTGCAGAAATTCTGAAGCCAACCCTTACAACCCCCAATACAGTCTCAAGTCAAGATAACTTGGAGTCCACAAATGGGGGTGAATGCCACCCACACCTACTGTTGTTGCACAACCGCTGCCAGCTTGAAGACTTTACAACCGATGGAGTGAGGAACATGCAAGATCTATACAGGTTTGTATAAACCGCCATTAGCCCAATCGTTCCCATTGTTGGGACACAGGCCATCCATAATCCACAATCATGGCTAAGTGCTGATTGATGTGACACAATATTTTGTCGAATTTTAATATTCTTGAACTTACTAGGTTTCCTCAGTACAAAAAGTACTTAAGGCCAGTATATTCGTGCATCCTCTATCTGGCTGCACGAATATACTGGCCTTAAATACTAATACCATGGAAGGGTTTTTTCTATTCCTAGTTACTATACTATTCATTTCAAATTAATATCCGTTTTGAGTACCAAGTGGTTTTTGTTGACAAGTACATTTCAGTACTTTTTTGATACCTTTCCGTAGTTGTTATTTTACGAAACTCTGAATCAAAAATATCTGTTCTTCCAGAAAAGCCTTCCAAAAGTCCGACTTACAGCTACACTCAGGCATGTATATGTACAGCGATTCAAACAAGAACGGCTTGCATGTGGACAATGTACGCAAAGGTTACAGCGTGGAGGCTTGCGGAACACCTATCAATTTATTCCTATTGCCAGAAATTTATAGTGATTTCGGTAAGTTTTTTTTTTTATAACTTATCGGCCCCTTTACACCTAAAAATAAAATTGAATGCTTAGTCAGTCTTAATTTCAGGGTTTCTTATTTAAATTAGTTGTTTCTCTAGTTATCAACAACACATAATTAATACACCTACAACAACATATCTCTTTCTTGAAAACCAACCCCTTGATTGGTGAAAATTGATTTAAAATCCATCTATAACTTTTCTAGATTACCCTTAACAAACCGGAAAAGCCGTAAATAGATAGGGATAGCAAAGCACAACAACACATACTTTCGGAAAATTCAAATTATTGTTATTTTTTATATATATAATTGTGCAGAAAGATCGAGATAATTAAAGGCTATTAATTCTCAATCATCGCAGGAGAACTAAAGTGACCGATATAGCTCTTAGAATTAGCAAGTTGAAATGGCAATGGGCAGGCCACATCGCTCGCAGAACTGACAGCCGATGGGGAAGAAAGGATCTCGAGTGGTGACCACGAACCGGAAGACGCAGCGTAGGGCCCCCACTCGGTAGACCGACGATCTGGTGAAAGCCGCGGGGAGCCGATGGATGCAGGAGGCGAGTAGTCGCTCAAAGTGGCGCTCTCTGGGGGAGGCCTATGTTCAGCAGTGGACGTCTTCAGGCTGTTGATGATGATGATGATGATGAATTCTCAATCGCCATCTGCTCAATAGTTTGCTTAAGCAGGAAGTTGCACTTTGACGTCCACATAATTAATAATTACCAGTATGGATTAGTATAAGAATTTGTTTATCAGGCTTAGCAACTGGAACACTTGCAAATCGGTAATGTTTATTTTAGATAACCGAGAGATATACCGCGGCCATCCACCTTTCGAGCAACTCGCCAAACGCCTCCGATGGATGATCCTTGGAGTCAACAGACACCAAATCACGAGCACGCCCAATCTCTCTGAAAAAGGCTGGTTCCATTTCTGCAATAAAGCCTGGGAAACCATCAGGAAGTGCACATTTTTCATGGAGTACGAACGATTCCTACCATGATTCGTAGACCATAGATACCATTAAAACGCTATCTAAAGTGATAAAGATACAGGTGTCAGGTGATGGAAACGAAAACACGTTATTAATCGTGAAATAATTTAATCGAAACATCGGATTATTGTACATATTGTGTTGCCTATTGGACCCAATAAACGCAGTAAACGATGACAAAGCATTTTTATTGGTAGACGCTCTCGATTAGCGGTCGGCGGCGCTGCTCCGGCGGCTTGTAAGCGTGTTGGTAAACGCTGGCCAAGCGCCAGTGTTCAGGATAGCCTGTTGCGTTTGCATCGCGCCAAATAGTAAAAGGTGGCGCCAGTGTAGGAATAGTATAAGACTTCTTTGTGTAAGGATGACGCATCTTTGGCATTTTGACGCCTTTTGAATCGCTGGAGCTTACGCTCTGAACAGAGTTGGGATTACCTGCCTTGAACGCGAATTTATAGTCTTCCTTGTTCTTCGCCTCAGGAGAAGATTTCGGCACGTGACACGGCAGACAGTTCTTATGTTTCACGTGGCTGTTTGAGGAGTCAGTGTCTTTAGTACGACGCGAAAAAGATTCATTGGGCGAACTCTGCTGCAGTTTTCCTTGAGCCAACGGAGTTTTATCGTAGGACTCTAAACTGTGCCTGTTGCGGTTAAAATCGTAGGCGCTCTTGGACTTTGGTATATCCCATGCATCTTTCACTGGGTGTAATTTGTCCGGTCTCGGGTCATGACTGGATTTACGACTAGTGTCACTGAGTGTGCCGCATCCGTGGACACCGTCGCATGGCGGCTTCTTAACCGACGGTGCGGAGCTTCGACGGCTTGACGATGAAGACCTGTTCTTCTCGTTAGCGCTGGCATGCTTCGGGCAGTACTGAACTTCGCACGAATCCTTCCGCTTCTCCTTTGTCATATCCTTTTCAAAGTACGGCACTGGGTGATGCCCGACGTCTTCAACGATACGATTCTGAGTGAAGATCGGATTAGAGTGGCTGATAGGCATATCTTCCGCTTCTTCTTTTGGCGTGTGTACCATTGTGAACACAGCTGGTGCCTTGGAACCGTTCGAGCCGTCTATATGCTTTGGAGGCCTCGGCTCTCCCTTGGGATGGTCTGGTCTGAAATCCCAGCAAATCGCTAAATCCATTAGCGACATTGGTTTCTTATACTGGCCTCCTAAATCGGGAGCAGACGTCGCAGGCCTTAGCTTATCGTCCTTTTCACCCTCCGCCTTTTTTGGATCGCATGTTTTCGGTCTGTGAACGCGCATTTTAGTACAACAGGTGGGTCCGGATGCCCCGTAGCCTTTCCATCCTATCGCATAGGGTTTGACAACGATGTCCGAATCTCTGTGTTCCGCGATTTTAGTAAGATTGCGGTATCCTAAAGTATCAGGTAACGGCTGATGCTCCAGATTTCCGACGTGCATTTTCTTGGCGAAGTGAAAGTTTTGCGAGACGTTCACGTATGGCAACTTAGGCGTTGAGCTCTTCTTATCGTATTTCATATCTTGTCGTGCTTGTTCATCTTCATCCGCATTTTCGGCGACTTTTCTCCAGAACCTCTCGTTCTCGTCTTCTTGTGGCCCGTGGATTTCTTCAACCGCCTCTTTGACTAGCTCGTCGTGTGTTTCGTGTCTCTTGTCTGGGTCAGTGAGAGAACCTGGAACGTAGGGCCCGTGCCCGTCAGCGTCCCTGGGCTCTTTCTTTAAGTTGATTTCCAAGGGGTCTGACGTTTCATTTGCAATCGCGTCTTCCTCATTCACATTTACTTTAGTTCCTCTGATACTAATATCATCATTTCTTTCAGATTCCTTTTATTGTACAGACATGAAAAAATTTACAATTATGTTTAGAGAGCATTAGCTTTACTAGTAGTTATTATGAATTATGAATTAATTAAATTATCGTGCGGTTCATTGTGAGCATAGGTAGGTACTTTTCATACAAACTTCTACTTTTTCCTATTTGTGTTTGTGCTTGTGATACGGGCATTCGAATGGCTGAAAAAGCAAAAGAAACCTATGTTATTTAGCGTAAACAAAACTAAATACATGGGCATGCCAAGTATCTACATACACCGTGGAATTTAGTTCGATATTTCCTTGAAATGTGTGTGTGTACTCAGTCCATGCTTTAGAATGTTTATTTAAAGCTAAACATAAAAATACCTTTAACGTAAAACTAGGTGAGGTACTATAAAATTAGTCCAAATTAAAATTCTTAGTAAAAGGCCTACGACGACGTGTAATCATTTGGCACTCCGGCACAGCGGGGAGGGCGGTGCAGGTGTTTTAGCTACATACGAAACATTTGCCCGCAACATATAGTGTGAAATAGACATTTCGGCTAACAGCGAATTATTTCTTAAAGCATTTATTTTAATTTTTAATTTAACACTGTAATATTGTTCTATTGCATGGACTGAGTACATACATTTCAGGAAATATCAAATTCAATTCCACGGTGTGTAAATCAACTTAAAAATGATGGGTGTGAAAATGTGAACTGAACTTAGGCCGCCGAACGCCACCAAATACCGAATATGAAATCATTATCTTTATCAAAATATTCTTTTTTTATGTTTGAAAATTGCAACTACGGTAATTTCAGTTGGTGGATGCACCGTGCAAGACTGCACGTATATAGCGTAGTGGTTATAATTTAATTACTCTCTGTAAGTATGTATTAAATGGATGGAAAAATGCTGTTGTGGATGTAGCCGTTATAATGTCAGGATTACTTCAGCGTGCAATATGTGCATTTCTACATCGTAGATATACAATACATATTATACAAAATGGGGTTTTGAGGCGGGAGAATAAGGACAGGTACATTAACCGTTATAGATACAGGAAAACTTTCCTAGGAAACCATCCGTAACTTTTGGGTTATCACTGCATTCACAGATTTTGGAAAGAATGAGCAGTAAGCGAACTAAAATACCAAGAAAAAAATTACCCAATCGACCCTATAAAAATTTCATGTAGGGATCAATCCTTTGATCCCTACATGAAATTTTTGTAGATGAAAAAAAATGATGACAAAATGATGTAGGGATCAAAGGACTTGGGAGCATTTAAGGTACCCATGAGTAGGTACTAGAAATAACAGAACTTTCCAAAAACTTTCCTGAGATTAAAAATCCAAAGTATGTGAATGCAGTTGATACAGTTCAGAATATCTCAAAAGTTATGGGTGCATAGTCTCCTAGGAACATTTTTCTGAAACTGTATATAACGGTTAAGGTACGTGCTCTTACTGTCCCGTCTTAAAAATCCACCTGTACCTATAGTAATTTTATTCTGAAAGAAAGCGCTAACAAACAAAACTCTATGGCTCGTTATTCGAGGTTAAGTCTCTCTTTCTATACCTATATTATACTAGCGTGTCGTTATTTCCCATACAAAATTCCATAGGAAAAATAATTAATGTTCAAGTTTTCCCGAATCTGCAAATTTTTCCGCGAATCATTTATATTTTTTTATCCTTTAAACCTAATTTATAATATTACGAACATATCAAAACAAAAATAGCCATATCAATCCTGCCTTACTCAAGTGATGCGCTTACTAGTCAATAATAGTTAATTTTGTAGATATAATTTATTTGTCCTGGGTGGACTGGCTGACAGACAACGGTATGTAGCTGTAGAGCCCAAACCGCTGCACCTGGAGATTTGATATTTGGAGGGCATGTTCTCTTTAGATTGTATGAAGAAACTGGGATGAAACGGCGGCCTGCTTCTAAGTAGTTTAAAAAGAGAAATAGATAAATAACAAGTAAGTAAGTAGGCATTTAACTTTAGCCATCAGATTTGTTTGTAAGCAACCTCCAAATTAATCTAGCTCACGTAAATGTCATCCTCATACCTTAGATACTGATAAGTTTCAAGGCGGTGGTGCCTTGGAAACTTTCACATGCACAACGTTCTAAATATAGAACGGTATTACAAACAAACGGCCACAGTTACGCGCGCAAAAGTCTATTGAAAAATGGTGGTCGCGTGCACCCCCGTTCACTCACTTGGAACGTTTGCTCGTCCTGCGGCGTGGAAGGCTTGGCTTCCTTCTTTCCCTTGGCGCGTTTTCCGCCGCGCATGCGCGTCACCGCCGCAGCAGCCTTCGGCCTCTGCACACGCAGGTTCAGCCAATCTGGAAACCTCCCATCTGGTGGCTCTTTCGCTAACTCCGCAGCTGAAACCAATTCATTCTGATCAATGAATACACAAAACGCACGAAAATCCCATGTGAGCGGCTTGCGTGCGTAAGCATTTATAGGTCATCGATTTCAAGCCCCAAATCTTTATTTACAAATCCAGTATAAGCCAGCGAAATGCGAAAACGAGTCGAACTACTTCGTAACACGATACTATGTTGATCAGGAAGTGTTTCGCGTGTATGTTGACAAATAAAGGACTGGTTTTATGGCTGTGCTCAAGGACGAACGCCTGAACGGTAATGTAATGTTACAATTTGGCATTACTTACCATAGGGTGGCAATTTCAGGTTACCCCTATGCTATGGGTTATAAAAACTATTTGCCTCGAAGTTTATCGTCTATGAGTTATGATATTATAACTAGGAAATGTAGGAAAAGCTTCCCACGTATTGCTATAGGTACTACGGAATGACATGATTTGATCGCGATTTCTAGTGCGTAGGTAGGTGCTTGCTGCGTAATCTGATAGTACCTACCTATAGGATTCATTCAGACTGGTGGATATCAACTAAGTATAGACTAGGTACCTACGGATATACGGATACAACAGGTACCTACAGTGTTATACTTGCTTAAATATAGACAAGTTACAACAGGCGCTTTCGTATCTCGTATATATATTTCTACCTGTATGACAATCTTAATATTAATATTATGTAGGTACCTAAGTAGGATGTCATCATCATACTAACAATTAGTAATCCATACCAACTTTCCTGGTAATTTTCCTAGGCAGATCCCAAGTGCCGGTATAATGTCCGAAGCACCTAGAGCTGCCCCGTGGAGCCCCAGGCAGGAAATGTCCGTTTAAATCGCAGATCGGCTTGGGGTTTGGCCGCATCTCCATCGGCCGCGCTCGGGTTGGCGCCCAACGTGGTACCTCCCAGTTACCAAGCCTTTTTGGTGTTGACTCCCGGTTGAACTGCAAAAGAAAATTAAACTTCACTAACGAAATAACAAATCTAAAAACACACATGATTATGAGTATTTTTCGCCTGTTATTTTATTTTAAACTTTGAAATGGCAAAGCCACGTGTCTCTTCCATAGACACGTGCCATCTTTCACGGCTTTCATCGCGTAATCAAGCAATATTACATTATGGGGTTGGCGTGGTCTGTGTGCTTTAAATAAATAAAAGATGATAATAGTTATGACTTTAATAACATATTGGTATGCTGGGTTAAAAAATTCATCTTACCATACGATATGCACGGCGTGTATAAATAATAAATAATTAGCTAAAGGCAAACGACAGAATAGTCATGATAGAAAATTAATTTAATTCGGAAGACAAAATAGTAATTGTAAATTGGCGAACTTAATAGGCCTATACCTATTAGTAAGTAAGCAATATATTTTCTATGCAAGATGAGTCTAATAATCTGGCTGCCAAACTGATGGTAAGCCATCATCATCGCTGATGCCTCGTCTTTTTAAAAGTCTACATTTTATTTAACAAAGTAGAGTAGAGTTACTAAAAAATTAATAACAATAAGTTGAAGCATGCTTCACCCATTGATCAGGTGTCAACCCACCCCCCGTCGCTCTGGGCGTTATAATAATCATCCCCCTCAACAACAAAGGGTTGCAAATTGTTATTTACCCCATAAATCATGCGCCCATTTGCCTAAAATTATAAATGTCCGCAATAATTTAGAATTATCTTGTCAAAGAAATTTAGTGTCAAACACGAAAACATTATATTGTGGCTACACTATGAATAAAAGTTTTACTCGCACGTTTATAGCTTTGAAACGACCTAGTCTATTTAAAGGTGTTTGAAATAGTTCATTTAACGTCATAATAGTTTGAAGAGCCTCACCTAAATTATACTACTACTGTTTTATGTAATAGCTTTTTGGGCACTACCACAGAATAGATAGTTAACACGTTGGTATCACTTCCAAAATAAAGCCGTATGGCTCGTTTTAAGTAGGTCTTAATTTTACCCGCTTCTGGTGCTTTTTATATATTTAGTAAAACACCGAGATGCGCACAATCAATACTCTTTATTCCTTAATTTGGAAGTTTACATTTTCTAAAAACAAGCTCTGCGGTTCTCCACTCAAAATCACCGATTCCTCATCTCGCCACAGACTACTAATAATCATTATGAAATGAGCCATAGACAATACACAACATTCGTCCCTTTTTTAAAAAGATTAATTATTACCTACCGCTTCTAATTTAAAATTTAACATTTATAATAATAAAATAGTCTGATTAAAAGTATGAAATGCTTATTATTAATATACTCCAAATTTAATCTAGTAATAAAATAATAATTTTCATGAAATATTTTTACAGTATGTTGTCTTATAAATTTAGTCGGTCAGGTGCCCGTCTGACTCTTTCTGATCTTCTTATACTAATCTCTCTACTATTATTCATTGATTCCACTTCTCCTTCATACTCAACTGGTCCTGCTTCTATCCTCTGATTTACAACTTCTTCCCCAGGCAGGCACTCTGATATATTATTTGACAACCTATCATTATTATTATTCTTATTTCTAGTCTCTGTAGTAGAAATTAGTCTTTCCTCTAAACTACAACTGTTACTATTTTCAGATTGGTTTACAATAGAGGGTGCCAAAGGCACTCTACAAGAGGACTTGTTAGAAGTATTAACCTCATTATTACCCTTTTGGATTTGACTATCATAAAAGTTTTTACACAATCTCAATGCTGATGCATGATAGTATTTATTTATACCATTTACTTTTACTATATATCTTATTTTACTAATACACTGCATTACAATTCCTTTGTTCCAGTTTTTATTTGAATTTAGATTTTTACACCAAACAATATCCCCTGGTTGAAAAACCATCATACTCTTTTCCTTAATTTTTGGCACAACTTTTTTAGAAACAACATTATGAGGTTTTATTAAGTCAAAACGCATTCGAGGTTTATGTTTGAATAACATTTCATTTGGTGAAAATCCTGTAACATTCGGAGTATTACGGTATATGAACAAAAAATTTTGTAATATCATTTCCTTGGAAAAATGAGGGTGTTGCATTTCAAGTCTACTCAAGGATTTTTTTATCGTTTGTACATTTCGTTCTGCCAAACCATTGGCTTGAGGATGATATGGTGGACTTTTAAGACATTTACATCCATTTACCTTTAAAAAGTTTACAAAATGGTCTGATGTGAAGGGGGGACCATTATCACTTACCAATTCAGCAGGGACCCCCATTATAGCAAATGTTTTACACAACTTTTCAATAACTTGAGTCGCAGAAGTACCAATCATCAGATGAATGTCCAGCCATTTAGTTTTTGAATCTATAATTAACAAATATGTATCCCCTTCTTTAAAAAAGAAATCAATATGTACCCTTTCAAAATTATTACCACTAGGCTTCCATGACACCAATGGGCATGAATTAGTGAAATTTCTGCTAGATTGACATATATCACAACTTGCTATGTACCTCTCAATATCATCATTTATTTTTGGCCACCAGCAATATTCTCTTAACAACATTTTAGACTGCACCATGCCTGTATGGCCCTCATGGAATGAAGTCAAAATTTTATGCCTTAATATACTAGGTATTATCACCCTATTTCCCCATAGAATACACCTTTGTTCTGTTACCAACTCTGACCTTTTAGTAAAATAAGGCTGCATATTTTCATTTTTTACATAATTAGGCCAACCTGACCTTACAAAATCATGTACCTGTTTTAGCACACTGTCTTTTTGTGTACAATTTGCTATTTCTGTAAAATCTAATGGCAACTGTTCTGAAAAATTGAAATAATTTATATTACAATCATAAACATTTGTTTCACTTGGTAAAGGCAACCTAGACAGTGCATCAGCATTTCCCAGTAAAGTACCTTTTCTATACCTAATTTCATATTGATACCCAGATAACAATAAAGCCCACCGCTGTAACCTTGTATTAGCTGTTACAGGAATTTTTTTTAGAGGGTCAAATATAAACTTAAGGGGTTGATGATCTGTCACCAATATAAACTTACGACCATAAAGAAACTTGTGAAACTTTTGTACTGCAAATATTATAGCCAATGCCTCTTTTTCCACCTGTGAGTAGTTTTTTTGTGCTTTGTTTAATGAACCTGAGGCAAAACAAATGGGTTCCTTATCAATTTCATGACTTAATACTGCACCTACTCCATAATCACTGGCATCAGTAGTTAAATACAAATCTCTTTTGCTCTCATAGTGGACCAATACATTATTTTCAATTATTAATTTTTTACTATTCTCAAATGCTAAATTCTTTTCCTCGGTCCACAAAAATGGGGTATCTTTTTTTAATAGAAGATGAAGCGGAGACAACTTCTCCGAGAGCCTAGGTATGAATTTCCCATAGTAATTTAATAATCCTAAATAAGCTTGCAGCTGCTGTAATGACCTTGGAGGAGGTGCTCTCAAGATGGCATCAACTTTATCAGGCAGTGGTTTAATACCCTGCTCAGAAACCATATGTCCCAAGAATTTAATTTCTTTACAGAAAAACTGACACTTGTCCAAGTTTACCTTTACATTATACTGCTGTAATCGTTGCAGTACTTTTATCAAATTTTCAAAACAATTTCTCATAGTAGAGCCCTTTATCACCAAATCGTCGATGAATGCTTTAACTTCTAACCCTGACAATATCTGATCGATTACACATTGAAATACTGATGGTCCACTTGAAATACCAAATTGTAAACGCGTTGGTTGGAATAATCCTAGATGTGTATTGATAGTCATGTATTCTTGTGCTTTCTCATCCAGCAACAACTGTTGGTACGCTCCAGTTAAATCAAGTACACAGAAGGTTGTGGCCCCTGCTAAGTCAGTAATTATATCCTCAGGTATAGGTAATGGATAATGCTCAGCATCGAGTACCTTGTTAAGGGTCACTTTATAATCTACACAAATTCTTAAACGTTTGTCATTTTTGTCTACCAATACAATGGGACTAGCCCAGTCACTATGTAGGACTCTTTTCAAAATTCCAGACTTTTCCATGCTTAAAAGTTCTTTTTCTACATCCTCCTTCTTTGCATAGGGGATGGTGTATGCCTTGTGAAATATGGGTGTTGCTCCATCTTTAAGTTTAAGATGAGCTTTCATATTTTTAATATGAGATGACCTATTTTTTGAAAATACATCCTTAAACTTAGTTTTGACATAATCAATCAGTACCTGTTCTTCATTACATGTATCCGGCTGTATTTGTTTTATCACTTCCTCTGTTTCTTGAAACTTTTTCTGCCAATTTGGATATAACTCTTTTAACCAATTTCGACCTAATAATGGTACAAAATACTTACATTTTCCCAATATTATCAATTCCAGGGCCTTACTTATGTTTTTTAAATACACTTTGACCAATCCCACTACCTCTAGTCCATGTCCGGAAACCGAATTTAGTTTTACTTGGCACTCTTGCACTTTTATGTCACTGAATATCTTTTTATAGTCCTTATAATGTATTACACTACTACAAGCGCCTGTATCAACTTCCATCTTCAGTTTCCTTCCTCTGCCTAGTCACAATGTCACCTCTGCAGGCTCTTCTCTTTCCCTATATATCCCTCTAATTGCACCAATGACCATGTCTTCTTGAACTTCTTCTTGCTCCAGTGTCTTGATTTCCTTCTTGTTTCTGCACTTTGTGGCTATATGTCCGGTTTTCTTGCAATGGTAGCAAGTCCAGTTTTTCTTAAAGCAACGGTCTGCTGTATGTTGGCCTCCGCACCTATAACATTCCATCATTCTGTTGTTGTTGACTATCTTATTTTCCTTTTTTATTGCATAAACCGTGGACTCTGGTTGGATATTTTTAGTATTCATTTCTGCACTTTCAAAGGCAGTAGCAATCTCGAAAGCTTTGTCAAAAGATAAGTTGTCCCCTTCGGTAAGCATCTTCTTTAAGAGGGCCTCATTTTTTACACCACTCACCAACTTATCCCTAAGTGCTTCATGAAGGAATTGGCCAAATTTACAACCTGCTGCCTTCTTCTTAATTTGTACGATAAATTCTTTTATTGTTTGGCCCTCGTTTTGCGACATTTTATAAAAATCGTACCGTTCTGCAATCGCCGATTTTTTTGGCATAAAATGTGACATTAAGCATTCGACCAGCTCTTCATAAGATTTTTGTTTTGGTTGATGCGGCGCCATGAGATTTTTTAAAATACTATATGGTTCGGGCCCAATTAACGTGATAAACATTGCCACCTTTCTGTTTTCCTCAATATTGTTTATAATAAAAAACTGCTCCATCCTTTCTATATACTCTGAAAATTCACTTTCGGTTTTGTATGGCTCAATATTTCCAATCATTTTTGAGTTCACTTCCCGCTACGTCGCCACTTTTATATATTTAGTAAAACACCGAGATGCGCACAATCAATACTCTTTATTCCTTAATTTGGAAGTTTACATTTTCTAAAAACAAGCTCTGCGGTTCTCCACTCAAAATCACCGATTCCTCATCTCGCCACAGACTACTAATAATCATTATGAAATGAGCCATAGACAATACACAACAGTGCTAAGTGTGGGGTGTACCTAAGCTGTTCTGTTGACCGTGGCTCCTCAATTTTGTAGAGACGCGTGCATGGTCCATAATTTGTAGCTCTTTATCATGGCGGTTACCTCACGGAGCGTTTTCTTTTATTCGCCGCTAAAATAAACCATCACCTACTAAAATTATTACTTGCAGAATAGAGATGAGATCCGACCGTCATTTTAATTAAGTAACAAAGAGAACTAATATAATCGTACCCTCTAACCGATCTCGCTTATTTAGGAATGTTTCAATAGAAACAGACTGATATCTATTCTTATAAAGCAGACAAAAGTTTCTATTTCCAAAGTCCCTGAACTTTGTCGCTTGTTACAAACACCGAGTCATCTGTATTTGTTTGAGACTATTGTACTTGTCTTACGTCAGACCCCAGACTTCCTTTTGTCACTGCCACCTAAATATAGAAAGCTATAACCTCAGATTAAAAGAAAGGGCTTATAAAAGTACTGGTACCGCGTAGTAACTAAGAATCTAATTGCCGTTTACTAAAGTTTAAAAGCAGTGGTCTTCGCACTAATTTTTCTTCACGTACCCAATACGTTGCAGAGTACGTCATATAGAGGAGAGTGTTAACTTATAGGGAGCTGAACTTCGAACTAAATTTTTAAGTTAAATGCATACGGGCATTCGTGAAGCCATCCCGTTATTAGTTAAGATTTACAGCTTTCCTAACGAATGCAGCAGGAATATGGCATCCGACATTGGTACATGCTTACCAATTTTCGAATGTAACAATACCCAAATTTGTACCCACTTACTCCTTGTGGTACCTACCTATTATATACAGGTTAGGTTATAGCACAATAATACCTCTACATTCTACAACTTCCTTATGATTACGAACTGCTGCGTTAGTGAAATTCAACGATTATGATTTATTGGTACCTAATGATTACTTACCGATCAGGGTCTTTATTTCATAAAGAGAACTGCTGAAAAAACGGTCAAGGCTTTCCAAGCAGTCTGATTTTTGCATTTGTTGAGCGACGATCGTTATCCGATGTTACATTTAATTTAGTACCTCGAATTTATGCTTCAATAAAAGCGGCTTGTTATTTAAAGTTGTAAAATGTAAGGTCGTTTATTAAATAGCAGTTCGGTAGGTCGCATTTGAACCGTTTCAGTTTGTCACGGAATGCCGCCCTTCGGCTTCCGTCGGGCAGCACGCACTCGCGAAGTTATGGCTGTCTTAGCGACTAGTTGTCTCGTGTTTCCTTAGATCAATGCCAATGAACAAAATGAAAATATACAACTATTTGCGTTACTTATTGAGCTATAGTCATCATTATCAGCCTGGAGATGTCCACTGCTGAACATAGGCCTCCCCCAAATAGCGCCACTTTGAGCAGCTGCTTGCCTCCTGCATTGATCGGCTCCCTGCGATTCTGACCAGGGGGCGTACCATGAGCTCTTAGCGCGATTCAAAACTGAGCCTATATTGGATCGTTTTGTTTTTTTTGTATGGGGATTTTGACAAGCGAGCCAGTATAGGCTCTGTTTTGAATCGCGCTAAGAGCTCACGGTACGGCCCCAGGTCATCGGTCCACCTTGTGGGGGGGGGGGGGGGGCTGGCCTACGCTGCGTCTTGCAGCTTAATGCTTCATTTGTAACTGACTGTAGGTAGGTTACCTACTTATTACTTACGGGATGTTTGTGGTTTGAAACTTGACTTTGCTTTAGCTCTATGCTTTTTCAAAATAAAACCTATAGGATCATTTTAGGTGTTTCACAAAAGTTATGAGTCCCGGTTGTTTGTCCTATAACAACTGTAACCGATTATCCATACCGGAGGCTTCTGATGGCGGCCTGAAACTCCGATATCAAGGCTCGCCAGCGCTACTCAGTTGCTTGGTATGTTTCATGAATAAATCACTATATTTCGCAACAAACAGATCAAAATATGGATTGCCAAAACGTTTCATCGTCCATCAATCACTAATCCCTTGCTTTCATATTCTGTATCCAAACAACAATATGAGAAACAATTCAACAGATACACAAGAGCTATTAACTAAAGACCACCAGCTAGATGTGTCAAACATGGATTAACAATGCAATACAATGGCATAAAAAATTGACAATCCCTAACAAATAAAAATATCACCCCTCTGCACTTGCCCACATTTATATTGGTTCAAACAATAGACCAATTTAAACCTTGTTGACGATAGATTTAAAGTCTCAATTGCGTTGGATTTCGGGACGGTTAAGATATTTAGGATGCAATTGGATGTATCTAAGTTGGATTAAAGGAATTACAATTTGTAAGCGAGTAAAAAAGTGTCCAAGTCCATGGCACCATGGGGATGGTAATGGGTGTTGCAGGTGCAGGAGTGTTAAAAATAGATGGGATTACAAATGTATGACCAAGTGGACGGAGTAATTTGTAGACTGATATGCTAAGAGATAATAGATTGTACTAGAAAGCACTGAATGGTTCAGGGGACCTATTGAAAATCAGGATCAAGAAGGATCTCGGTAACTAGTAAGTAATATGGTAGATCCATGTATTGATTCGATGTTTTGTTTACTAGAGGCTCTTCTGCATTCACAGGTTTTCCCGCGGGAACTCTCGATTTTCCGAGATAAAAATATCCTATTTTGATATCGGTAGTATTAGCGATCTGTGTGCAATACATCCCAAGCGGGACGTTAGCGTAAGTCCTGCAAATTATGATGGGGATGAGTCACAAATCAAAAATCTGGGTGCAAAATTTCATCCCAATCGACTCAGCTGTTTCGGCGTGAAAGCCAGACCAACAGACAACGTGTCACTTTTCTAAATTAGTTGAGATTAGATATATCTACTAAAAAGTTTGGCGAAAGACTATAATTATAATGGTTCTTTAAGGAGCTTTACTTTTAGTTGGAACGTGCTGGGTATATATATATACTTGTCCTCTTCCTCATGCATTAACCCTTGATGATTGTTCAATTTAAAAAACCCTGCTAAAATGCCATCTAAAATCCACTCGCTGGTTAAGAATAAAGTTAATTAGATACCTAGGTAATTTGGTAACTTAACTAAGAACTACGAAGTTGGTGCAGTTTTTTAACATAGAAGAAAGTATGTAGGGCCGTGGGTCTTACTGCACAAAGTACCACAAAGAAAGAACATTAGGATCCGTATACAATACTAGCCTATGCTTACCTGACCACTATCGAAGTTGAAAGCCATGTCCCCTTCCCTGCCGCACCAAAAAACACCGAAAACTTATAAACTCGAATCGAAAACTATCACAGGTTTGTTGAGCACTGTCAAAATTTGTGCAGGCTTGTCAAAATCCTACATTTTGTCAAAATTTCGTATCAAAAAGGTTCCGTGTAACAAGGTTACTCGGTGTAGAAAACATGGGTAAAATAGGCAGGTGGAAGGCACGTGGAAGGCTATTGGCACAACTGCGTGGTAGCCGTGGCAACCGCTTCATTTCCTGAAGGAAAGCAAAGGAAACCGGCTTCAAAGCGCAGGGGAAATGCTTCCTGTCTCGCCTCCCGTGAAAGTTCAACGCCTTGCCTGTAATAAAGTTAAAGACCGCTTTATTTTGCGTGCGGCTCGAGTATAGTTAATATCTTAAGTAAACGGAGTATCATGTCTCATACAAATTGTTTATTACTTAATGCTAATGGTGTAAGTTTGTAACAGAGGTTAGTTATTGGATTCCTGCATAAAATAAGTAGCGAACAAAGAATTCGTCAGCGCAGTGGCAAATACTTTCAGCTAAACCACCCCAGCCCCACCAAGTGTTTCCATCAGAAATGTTCAACATTGTGTATAATAGTACAATATTCTGTGGTATTATACCTAAAGCGTGTACATTCTAGTGTCATATCAAAACGTTTTTAGGTATTCCTCGGATAGTTTTGTAGGTACTCGATGCTTTAATGCAAGTCACAAAACACATCTTTTAGATAAAAATAACTCCTGTTCTTTGTGAGCGCATCACTTAAATCAATATTAGGTTTAACAAAAAAAAAAGAAAAGTTTCCTGATTCAACGTTCTTTTATTTGGGGTTTTGTTTGGGACATTGTTTGTTTAAAGTTTGTTTAGTCAATTTGGGAAGTATAAATTATAGCGTTAGTAGCACAGATTAGAAAAAAAACAATTGGTTACTCTGTGATTAGCTATGATGGCATAGGTAGACAGTAAAGTAGACTGTAGTGCTGAAAATTAAGAACCCTTATTTTCAAAGTCACCTATAAATTAAACATAAAAAAATAAGACTTCATGACAAATATTAACAACTTCCTGCTAGATTGATGTTTACGAGTAAAACACCGATTACTGGATAATAATCATGAAAAAATATAGCTTCATTTTGCATCGCGTGATCCATTACGATTACGCTTTACAGAAGATTAAGGTTCGCCGTGACCTTCGTAAATGTTGTCCTGTAATGTCTGGTCTGGTACATTGTACTGGCATTATGCTAACATTAGTTACTCATATGTCATTCATTGACTTTGCTTCCTAAAAGTAGGCTCCCCATAATTATATCCGTGAGTAGAGATGGGTCGGTTCTATTCTTCAGATAGCAGGCAGAAAAGTCAATGGATAGCAGCCACTCAGCTAAGTAACACGAACTAACCAGTGACACTATCAGAGTCTCCTCGGACCGAGTGGACTCGGATAGCTACTCGGACGCAACTCGTATCGTTGACACCGATAATCCGAGCGCACTCGGACCGAGCAGAGTAGATTCAGACCGCGCTCTACTTGTCCGAGCTAGCTCGTATACGAGTAGTGAAAGTTAAATACAAAACCCAAAAAAAATCGACGTTGACTGTGAGCAACATTGAAAAGTATCAAGAAAACGATCTGAGTGAACTATGATAATGTCAACCGATATCCGAGTACACTCGTACGAAGCTTACTCCTACTACTCCACTCGGTCCGAGGAGACTGTGATCGTATAACACCTGCTTAAGACAGGTAATATTATTATTTATCTCAAAGTCTACAGGACAGCCACACGCCCGATTACATATCTATTAGAGACTCCATCAATGCACGCAATAAAGCATTAGTCGTTAGGTCTACAGAACTGACATTAACCGAAGACGTCGCCAAGCGGTACAAGTTTCTTTGCATAAATTATCGTACTCAGTAAATCAATTTCAGTTCAGACTGACAGTGGCATGGCAATGGACAATTCTGAACCTTATTAAAGATATTTTCGTAATCATAACGGTTGATAATTCCTAGAAAGAAAAAGCCTGATTTTCATTTCTTGTTTGTAAGAGGACCGTCCTGGTATAATCGAAAATGTTATTGCCGTCGCTTACCACACGTATGGTAGAGACAATAGAGTGAATTTACCTACATTTTAGCGTTTCGGGTGGAAACGGTTTTCACTCTCGAAATATTCTAATATAAATCTTTTGATTTTGGTGTCAACCGTTTTGATAGATTATAAAACTATGATTGAACGTCTTGATTTTTTTGAAAATTCTAGTTGCAACTACGTTTCTTCATAATTTTGACGCCAAAAATTCGTAACTTTAGCTGGCTATAAATACGAAGATATTGTAAAAAATCAAAAAAGAAAGACGTACGAGTATAGTTTTTACTGTGTGGACACCATATTAAAAAAAACATCAAATTCAGATAACATTATAAAGGTGGAAACGCGTTGGCGCTTTTTGTATGTCCAAGAGGGGGGGTGGGGGGTATGCGCTACTCATAAAGACTTTCTTTATTAATCTTTGCCACTAAGCGCCACTTTGAGCGGCTGCTCGCATCCTGCGTCCATCGGCTCCACCGAGTGGGGAGCCGGCCCACGCTGCGTCTTCCGGTTCGTGGTCGCCACTCGAGAACCTTTCTTCCCAATCGGTTGTCAGTTCCGGTTTCCGGTTTGAAGGGTAACTAGTGAAATTACTGGGCAAATGACTGAAATAAATGAATTACGACCTGATTTCAGAGTCTAGTAATCTGATTACTAGTCTTAGGATGACGTGCGCAGTGCAGTGTCACGCGAAACTTTATTATTTTAAAGTTCCTAGTGACACCGCAACTGTTATGGGCGGAGGTGAACGCCTAGCTCGTCACGACATTCATTCTCATTAAAAAACCTACATTATAGATTTTTGACTTCTGACTATGTCTCAGGATGACGTGCCCAGTGTACAGACCTACTGTGCAGAGTGTGCAGCATATAAAAGTAGGTGGTGGTGTGCAGTGCCACGCAACACTTTGAGTTCTGAGTGGCACTGCAACTGTCGTGACGCTTGACATCTCGAAAGAGATTCGCTCGTCATATCATTCGTTATTCGTTTGTTAACATTTAAAAATACAGAAACGCAAACGTACACAAGTAACTATAAATTATTTCATTATTACGTACCTTATGTAAAAAACTAATTCTTATACTTAAGTAATTTTATTAATGCAAGTGGAAAATCACTTTAAATCAATAATGTTTATCTAGCTAGTGCATAAACAATAAACGACAATCCATCATCTTGTACCTACTCATTCAGGTTTAATCACAACATCGAATGCGCTATTCTTATCGTAAGTCAACACAATAACAATGACTTTGATGCCGAAATTGCATAATTATGTACCTAATTTGTTTTGTACCTAGTTCACTCCAGATTAATTTAAGGCTGCTACGCGGATCCACTATCACGCACGCGCATTGCGACATTTTTGAAGATGTTAAATAACTGAATTTACTCACGAGAAATATGGCTAAACTATGTTTTCGTGAATAACATTACAAATGTTTAAAAAATATCATATTGATCCAAACAAGCTTTCATACATAAAAACAGTGTAGAAAGAAAATAAACTTTGATACTTACCGTTGTATTTATGAAATCTTGTTGGGATTATTATGATATTTTTGTTGAACGTTTGTAATGTTACTCATGGTAAATGTAGTTTAGCCAGATTTTTCTTAAGTCATCATGATCATCACCAGCCTTAAGACGTCCAGTGCTGAACATAGGCCTCCCAGAGAGAGCGCCACTTTGAGCGGCTACTCGCCTCCTGCATCCATCGGCTCCCAGCGGCTTTCACCAGGTCGTCGGTCCATCGAGTGGGGCTGGCCTACGCTGTGTCTTCCGGTTCGTAGTCACTCGAGAACCTTTCTTCCGGGTTGTCAGTTCCACGAGCAACACAGCCTGCCCATTGCCGTTTCAACTTGCTAATTCTAAGAGCTAAATAGGTAACTTTTAGTTCTCCTGCGGATCTCCTCGTTTTGAAGCTTATCTCGCAAGGAAACACCGAGCATAGCTCTTATAGCTCTTAGTATTTTTTTTACGTACCTATTTGTCTTTCATGCGTTATTTGGTTGTCACCAGTGCAACATTTTATTGCTGCACCACACCACGGTTAGCAGTATTATAGAGCTGGTGAGCAGGTGGGCTGTAGAAATTGACGTACCTATACCTAAGGAATAGTAAAGGGTATTACGATTCCGTCTCGGGAAATGTATGCGGCACGGAGTTTGGTAATACGATTGTACAGAGAGATATCTTGTATAATTTAATATCTATTAGGATTAGTTTAGGGTATTTTTTCTTTTTATCGCTGACACCTCTATTCTCTCGAGTAAGCATTTGGCCAATCAACGATCACGTGGATCACGTCATAAACCTTTTGTTGCGTTTTGATTGGGAACGCTTTTTCGAGAGAAGAGATAGGTACGTCTATTTCTACAACTTATGTACCAGTGCTTCAGGGAACATGAGCTACAAAAATTGACACATCTCCTAACAAGCGGAAGTGTCGATCTAACTTATGATGTCATCTAAAATAGAGGTTACAAGGCCTGTGATGTTTTGTGTTGTGATGTAGTTAAGACATAATTTTCTCTGGACATTCTATATACTCGATCGTTTGATACAGGTATATTTTTATATTATCCTAGATATGGAATTCTTTCTATACGATAAGCGTTACATTTCGAAATAATAATTACCTTGCACGTGCGTTAACCCTTGATTAGATTATAAAAGGTACTTAGGTTAGCATAATGTAACTGATTAGATGGTTTTAGCTCAATGGGTTAGATATTTTATTTAAATAACTGTCATCAATGAAGTTGTGAAAACTAGCAAAAAAATACTTAGGTCGAACGTCGGGGAAAAGTTTCTTCAAATTTCATTCGATTCGAGAGTGCAACTTTCTTGTTATATGGAACGAGGTGCTTTTTAATTTTTTTTACGTTAAAATCATAGAATTTACCCTATTTATACCTAAAGGTCGTTAAAATTTTCCTCTCTGGAAACGCTTGAAACAACTTGTTTGCTTATTTTGCCGGGTTTAACATTTTTTTTTAATCTGAATAGGTATAAAGTGCTCCCGCAGGAAAACGGGTTAGTTGCGTGAGGAATCTCGTGCATGTATATATAGATAAAAACCGGCTAAGTGCGAGTCAAACTCTAGCACCGAGGATTTCCTACACATGACCAATTTTAACCGCAAGTCCAACGCGCACTTGGCAGGTTTTTAAATGTAATACTGTTTTAGATACTTACCTATTTAAAAATAAAACAATAAAAACCGTTAAAACATGCGTTTTTCTAGAAGAAAAAGTAAGGGAGATTCCAAAATAAGTATTAACGCTATGGTGCGAGAGCCCACTGTACAAATACCTACGTCATAGGGTACCCCAATAGGCTATCTTTAGGTCGTTAACCGACATCTAAATATAGCCTATTAGGGTACTTGATGACGTAGGTATTTTTGCAGTGGGCTCTCGCACCACTAATACTTGTTACTCCCTTAATTTTATAAGTATTTCTCAGTATGATTTTAGGTGATTGAAGTCGGCTCAACCCCTTTTTTTAAAAGGAAATCGTTGTCGTGTTAGCGAACATTCGGTTTCTCTCTTGGCACCGATTCTAAACAAATTCGTCTATATTTATAGATATCCAACCTAAACCAGGTACCCAGATGGTGTAATCTGAAAAGCTATCTTACAGTCTGGTTACTGCCGTAGTGCACCTGGGTCCCGGGCCGGGCCCGGATCGATAGGCGGGGACTAGCCGGATTGGCGAGAGAGATGTGGGCGGGGCGGAAGCTGCGAGCTTGTTCAATAATCGATTTGGTTTCTCAAAAGCTGCTTGTGCCTAGCATAATGAAAAAAATGCTATAGGCACTTACTTATTACTTCTTTACAATTTTAATTTTCTTTTCTACTATTTTGTGCTGTCCCAAATGATGAAGTAGTCGAGTATAAATCGAGCTACCTACCACATGTGACTTTGACGTAATGAAAACTACATTGTAAAATAAATAGTCATACATTTTTTTGGACATCGGATATTTCAATAGTTTATTGTAGAGTTATTATAAGTGTATAAAATTATCTAAAATAATATTGCAGTTAATGTGATTCCTTCCGATTGGGCGGCGCGGCGGTGTGGCCCGCTCAGCAACAAAGTAAATAAATAAAAAAAATTTTATGAGGGACTCTAATTTTTTTAAATTATTATTTATAGCCATAGCATTTGTCCACTGTCTCACCCGATGCTAGGTGATAACAGTTTTCCCGGTAGTGTAAGCAATCTATGCGCACATTAATTCATCAAAATTGGTTCAGCCGTTTGAAAACTACACAAACAAACAATCAACGTTTTGCTTTTATAGAGGTTTGAGATAAGTAGATAGTAAGTAGGTAATAGGGATACGGATATGGATTTTGTTCTATAGAAACGCACCCTGAGTACCTAATAAACATTAAATTAAATTGTGTAGTCGTAGAAGAATAGTTATTTTGTGTTTTGTTTCTCTCTATCTCGTTTGAAATAGCCAAAGATAAAGCAAGAGAAAACACTGCATAGCTATTCCGCTTTTATGCAGTGCTTGATATTTTACTACTTTTACACTTTTTAACAAAACAAATAAAGTTATTTTCATATTGTAGGTAATTTTTATAAATAAAAGAATTCCTGTCAGTGTATACAAATATTTGTTTGGCGCCGCCCTCTAGCAAGAGGGATGGTCCATCCCCTTTGAGATTCGATATAAAGGGAGGGATGCTGGACCTCCATAGTAGTGTGCGTTTGTACGGCAAACTGATCAGTGTTTAGTGATATGGTTGACAAAAGTGATACATATCATGTTGAACAGAAATATTTCGGATTATTATAAAAAACTAAGCAAGGTAAGTCATGTTTGAGTTTTATAACAACTTAACGCCACTGCAGTTTCCCCCGAAGGTAGAACGTTACACTACCGCGGGAAATTCAAATTTTCTTGAATTCTTTTGCCAATAATAGCTTAATTACTCAACGTGATTACATAAAAACTAATTTTGCGCAAATATATATAATGTATGAATAAATTACAATTAAAAGTATCACCTACTTATCATTGGTTTAGCGACAAATGGCAATAGACTGAAAAACTAAGACGAAATTTGTTTATTGCCATTTGTCGCTAAACCAATGATATCTAGGAGATACTTTTAATCGTAATTTGTTGATACATTCTATTTATTTGCGCAAAATTAGTATTCATGTAATCACTTTGAGTAATTAAGCTATTATTGGCAAAAGAACACAAGAAAATTTGAATTTCCCGCGCTAGTGTAACGTTCCAGCTTAACCGAGAAACAAAATCCTAGATTGGCCCCGGTAATGTAAGCAACCACCCAATGTGCAAAATTTGTAAGACCTATATTCAGCTGTAAATAATAATGGAAGAAGCCACTGTGACTCCTAAATACAGTTCATCATTCATCATTAACAGCTTGAAGACATCCACTGCTGAACATAGGCCTCCCCCAGAGCACGCCACCTTGAGCGGCTGCTCGCCTCCTGCATCCATCGGCTCCCCGCGGCTTTCACCAGGTCGTCGGTCCACCGAGTGGGGGGCCGGCCTACGCTGCGTCTTCCGGTTCGTGGTCGCCACTCGAGAACCTTTCTTCCCCATCGGTTGTCAGTTATACAGTTATAGTTCGGGAATCTATTATTAAATTCATATCCTTATGCCAATTAATTTATATTTGTGACAATGATGATCATAATTTGATAATGTAGATAAGTGTAGTGCTCCCGAAGCTCATCATCATCAGCCTCAAGACGTCCACTGCTGAACATAGGTCTCCCCCATAGAGCGCCACTTTGAGCGGCTGTTTGCCTCCTGCTTCTATTGGCTCCCCGTGGTCTCCCGAAGCTCAAGCTGTTCTAAAGTTACGCAACGTTCGCTGCGGTCACTACTTGGATGAGTGACCGTACAATAAGTGTAAGGTATTTTACTAAGTGCTACTATACATATATCTAGTCTGTGGCGCTACCATGCTTCGGAAGACAAGCCAAGATAGCCGCCTTTGGATTGCTTAATAATCCTGACGCCATAGGACGTAGCACTTGGTAGGTACTGGTGACAGAAGAAAAAAAGGAAAAATTTGATAGAGTCGGTAAAGATTAGTCAAATTTTAATTCAGCAGTTATAAATTAAATTCAGCTGGTTTAGTAAAGAACAATGAGTATTTTTTTAATTTTTGGTGGTTGCAGACTTTATATTATTAGCTTCCATGAAGGGTTTGTCGCATTCGCCAGCACTGAACTTTGATTGAGAGCTGTCGATCCAGTTATAACCATGTTGCGGGTAGATCTGTAATATGGAGGCCCTTAGCACCGATGACAACACATTAGAAGAGAGATCAGTATTTGGGTAAGTATTTCATTTTACAATTTAAGTACCTACCTAGTCAAATATATATTTGACTAGGTGGTAGGACTTTTCTGCAAAGTTCGTCTAGGTAGGTACCACCGCATTGCCAGTTATTCTGCCGCCAAGCAATAGTGTGCAAGCACTACTGTGTTCCAATTTGAAGGGCATTGTAGCTAGTGAAGTTACTGGACAAATGAAACTTATGAACTGATCTCACAGTCTAGAAATCTTTTTTAGACTGTGTGATGTCTCAGGATGATTTGAGTGCGCAGTGTCACACAAACTTTAATTTAGAGTTCTGTGTGACACTGCAATCTGATGGGCGGCCGTGACGCTTAACACCAGGCGAACGATTATCTCGTCACGACATTCATTTACATAAAAAAAGTACTTACTTAAAAATATTTTTGTTACATATATGTAATTTATGTACCTAAAGGAAAGAAGGAAGATAAGTGGTTCGCGTAAATTAATAGGCAGCGCACACAATTTGTCGTGCGTAAGTATAAGAAAAAGAAAAATAAAGTGTGTAAGCTCAAAATCACGCAACTGCTATGTGGAGACTGGAGAGGACTATGCTGGGCATTGTCTATAATTCCTTTATAATCTTTGATGCTCGGTGTTTCCTTGCGTGATAATAACCGAAATGAGGAGATCTGCGGGAGAACAAAAGTCACCGGCATAGCCTTCAAAATTAGCAAGCCAAAATAGCAGTGGGCATTAAGCCACATCGCTCGCAAAACTGACAACCGATGGAGAAGAAAGGTTCTCGTGTGGCGATTACGGACTGAAAGACGCAGCGTAGGCCGGCCACCCACTAGGTTGACCGATGACTGAGAACTGCGCGAAGTCGTTGGATGCAAGAGGAGTAGGAGTAGGTCAAAATGCTGCTCGCTGGGGGATGCATATGTTCAGCAGTGGTACTCTTACGGCTGATGATGAGGTTGGTGATGAAGAAAAAGACATTAATGCACGTTTTGTAACAAGTAGCGTAATACAATCCATACCATATACAAATACATTCCTATGTGGACCTCCCTATTTTTGGGAAACTATAGCTACTACAATTAACACGTAAAATGGACAGACTATCGAATCGATTCGATACGCTAACCGAACACAATTCGATTGCAAAAAGGGTTCGTAGAGGGCGCAATACAAAAAGAATAAATACGGATTTATTATCCCCTGAAGGGCCCGCTTAGTGCGAGGTGTGAACGGGTGTTGTATTATTTATTAAGGGCTCTTCGCCCTTGTGGCTAGTAAATTCGATTTCATCGGGAATCAAAACAAACGTGTCTTAAGGCAAGATGTTGAAAGGGTTGATCTCTGGGGAATATAAAATCGTGATGTTTGGGAATCCACATCTCAGTACCGTGCTAGTCATTTACATTGAAAAAAGGCAACCAAAAAGAACACGCTCATTACGATTTCTTCCAAAAATAACTAGAACTAAAATGGACAAAATTAGTAGGTAGGTAGAGGTTCGTCGGCGTCATGCGATTTAGGTGCAACCACAAACAAAACACTACCAAGCCAACAGCTTAACTTGTGTCTCAGTTAGCTACAATAGATAGCCGATCGTAATGGGGCAAGCCACGGTATGGGGTATCTACTTAAACAGAATCTTAAAGGGTAGGCAACGCATCGGCTGCGCCCCTGCAGATGTTGCTGGTCGCTATATAGGCGAAGTAAACTGCTTACCATCAGACGGGCTGTTAACTTGTTTACCTGTCGAAGTTATAAAAAAATAAAGTTTTCTTATTATTCATAAAATTTTCCTTGTTTTCCTCGAACTTTCCTTCGTCCGGATTTTCAGTCTCTCATTTGTTTTAGCGCGATGAAGAGTTGGTTAGAGTCTACAGCCGGCATGGATGAGAACTCGCTGCCCTGCATGCTGGGCGAGCACAGAGAAGCTCTCCTGCCCATCACTGGCCGGGAGAACTTGGCTCCGAGGAAAAGGTAACCAAATCTTTCTCAGAACCGCGAGCGACGCACCGTTATTGCTTTCTCCACACCAGTCTCTACACCAGACAAACCTGCTGCTCTAGCACGGGACGTTAGACAAAATTTTCTTTCCCCTGTTTTACTCCACTTGAAAAGTAAGCAAGTATGAAGACAGTGACATAAAGCAGGGAAAGACAATTTTCTCTACCGCCCGTACTAAGGCAGGGATGGGGCAGGCAAGTATGAAGAAAGTGACATAAAAAGAGGACAGACGATTTTCTCTACCGCCTGATGTAACTAGGCAGGCTGGTGGGGAGAAAAGGAATAACCCTCGCTAACTTACCTATGTCTCAATTAGATGTCATTACTAGCCTTTGCCCTAAGCTTTGGCCGCATACTCTTTTACTTGACAGAAAATTGCTTTGCTGGCAAATGCAACCGTCCGTTATATCAATTATGATAATTATAATTTAGTTTAGTCTCGATATAATCACATCCCAATATCATTTTAATCTCATGTCCGTCATCTCTACTCTCTAAATTTAACGTTTTTCTGAACAGAAAACACAAATACGTGGCTTTAATGAGATTAAGACTATATTTAAACATGTATTTAAACGTTTTACGTACGTGAATGGTCTTTCTAGATTTATAAACACAGATTGTTTTTTTCTCTAATCTGTGGTTATAACGTTATTCTTTTGTTTAATCTACGTTTATTAGCAAAGATTAACTGCCAAGATTTGAGAAAAATACAATTGAGTATTTTTTATATATTCTGGCTCCACACAGTATATGGTGTAGTGTAGTGTAGTGTGCAGTGTATTTAGCCAGTGTCAAGTAATGTAGTTTTTTATCGTTTTATAGAATAAAATCAAGTCTAAGTCACAGTCTGTTTAGTCATCGTCCAGTCTATGTCAGGTAGTCATTTGTATTTATTGTATTTGTATTTATTTATTATAATAAGAACGGCAATACGCCAATTACACTTATTATTAAATTCATTTTAGTCACGCATACATGATGATAACGTTAGTATCATACGTATCATAGTCCAGTCTAAGTCATGCCCTAGTAAAGTGGTGGCAGTTTTACTATAAGCTTCTATAGAATTTTGGAAGCAACACGAAAAATCACGTTTCTCCACATTATATCACTTGCCCACACCCATGCTCGTAATTCAGCACTTAATGCGTAAAACACCACCAATTTTAAACATTAACACTGGGAAAAGCACAAGTTTTGAAAAATAATACAATGCAGCGACGTGAACTTTTCCGCGTTCGCGCCAAAAAAACAATTGACTAATTATGTTATCGTTTAGGCAGGTGGTAGTCAATTGTTTTATTTTCTCTAATCTGTGGCACAAACTAAACGTAAACTGCCCGAAACCCAATACCCAGTAGAGAAACAATAATAAGAAAGAAGAGCACATATTTGTGAGTAACATTCATCGTCGACAAATTATCAACATCGTGATTTCAATTAACTGTGAAAGCGGGTCAATACGCCTAACGTGAGCATCATTTTATCTGATGACTGTACCTACCTACCGCAGCAGCAACTCAATTTTTAGTAATAAAATTGAAATATAGAAACAAATAAATATAAAACAAAATAAATAAAATATTTAGGTGCTAAAACAGAGGTACTTATTTGATAATCCCATATTATTTATAATAATAGGTGTGAAAATCGAAATTATGATAGATTATCTCTTTCCTACCAGAATTAGCGACATGCATTTATACCTAAATAGAGATAAAGATAAAGACTAATAGATAAAGACGCAGCGTAGGCCGGCCCCCCACTCGGTGGACCGATGATCTGGTGAAAGCCGCGGGGAACTGATGGATGCAGGGGTCGAGCAGCCGCTCAAAGTGGTGCTCTCTGGGGGAGACTTATGTTCAGCAGTGGACGTCTTCAGGCTATTGATGATAAACCTAAATAAAAGAAATCGTCTCTACAACCGGCCTACGACGTAGCAAAGAGAGTACGAGTACGAGTATGCTACGCTTCGACTACTAGACAAGTAAGGCCCCCCATACATATAAGTTCAATTTTATTGATCAATCTTTGTGATTGATCAATTTTATTGATCATGTAGGGTTAGTATTGGTCAATCTTTTACGGTTTACAGTATGGAGAAAACATTGACGGAAGTGATTTCGTCAATTTTATTATTCAATATAATTGAGCGTGTATGGGAGGCCTAAATCTCATGGACGTAGTACAGCGAATACTGTATATTACGCGTAAGGCTGTTTTCTACTTCACTTTTTTATTATTAGTAGGGAGTAGGGACGTATCCCTACTCATCTCTACTCCCTACTGATAATATAAAAAGACAAGAGACAGAGAGCGGATTAGCAACAGTTTTTTTCTATAGGCTTAAATTTATAGATAACCAGTGATTCGCGTGTGACTCACTGCGATTACACTGATTACGTCAAGTGAATTGAATAAAATAAAGTAACAGTTTGAATAGTAGGTTCTATGGATCAACTTTTAACAGGAAAACGTAATTTGTATTTATTGGTATTTTACTGAAATCTATATAATTTATGTACCTACTTATCTGAATGAAAAGGTTTGAAAAGCATTCATAATAAACGTGTACTTATATTTATATGAAACCTAATAGCATCAACATATATTCAGCCATTTTAGCTTCTAAACTCGCATAGCTACATACACAATTACACACACACTTGCACATTTACATGTATAAGTACCAGACTTGGATCTAGTTGAAAGCTTTCGTGCGTAACTATAGCTATAGTTATAGTTATACTACTATAAACTGTTGATCCATTACGTAAACACAATGAAGATATTTTTGAAAAATTCGCTTGGTTCGTCTTAGGTCACTGAACTAAAATCCTATTGTTTTTTGATTTTTTACAAGACTAAACACAGGACAATTCAACAACACAACAATTAACAACAACGACAAACAACAACAACAACACACAATAAACAATCACAACAACACAACAACAACAACAACAACAACAAACACAACAACACAACGACAATTACAATACAACACAACAACGACACAACACAACAACACACGACAACAATACAACAACAACAACAACAACACACACAACAACAACACAAACAGGACAATAGGACAATTTAAACGAGATTGGTGATGTTTGGTAGCTAAAGTCTGAAATTAAAATTATTTTGTCATCGTAGCAATCTGCTAACCGCTCATAGCGCAGTGAGACAAACACTAAACAGCTAGGCGATCATGTAACTTGACTGCAACCAATAGAAACACAAAAATGTATGAATTCAACAGTTTTACGCAGTTTATGTGCATAGTTACAATGGAAATTTTCAAATTCTACTTACTTTTATTTATTTTTTTTAATTTTTTTTTGTTGCGTTGCAATCAAAGTTACATGAGGTCCCGCTGCAAACGCTACTGCCAAGTTCTGACATATTTTATTCAAAATCCACGCGGGTGAAACCGCAAGCAAACTCTGTTTACCTAATAAATTAACTAAGCCTTGAAATGACATATTGTAATGTTAATGTCATGGCCATCGAACTTGAACAATAATTTTCCTATTTAAGCGATACCGAGGGCTGAATAAGGAGTTTATTTTTCGCAAAAATCGCGTAAAATGCATGTCGCACGCAATACGACAATACCGGTTCATTAACTTAAACAGCTTTGCTAAATTCGATATATTATGCTGCATTTTAAAGTTCAAATACTGGATTGTTGTTTTTACTTAGATTGTATCGTAATCGTTTCAGTTTTAGGTACTTTAACTAAAGATATTGGCGGTCTTTATGCGCGCTCCTATTACACGGACATAGTAATGATAACAAAAAAATGTGACACACACATTTCTTTATTATCAACCTACTTTTAAAGTTTTCGTATTCTATGAATTTTCATGACATATAAGTACTTCCGTACCTATTTATGTAGTAAATATACCTACTTGTGATTAATCGTACTAAGGTAGGTACTACGTAACGTATCTACATCCTGACAATGAAACTGCATACGTATATATGCGTATAAAAGCCAAAAACCCCTCTTCACTGGCTCTTCTTTTGGCTGGCCTGTTAGCTCAGTTGATTTGTAGCTCTTGCCTTCTGAACTATAGGTTGTGGGTTCGATTCCCACTCAGGACAAAAATTTGTGTGATGAACATCGATGTTTGTAGATTTTGTTTAAAAACACACATAATACTAACTACCAACTTGTCCTTCGCGTAGTACGTGTAACGAAAGAACCCTAAAAAGACATGGCGGTAAAATTTAACTATAGGTATACTTCCAAAAGTAATGTAAAATTATTTCAGGGACAGAAACGTAGAGCCTTGTGCTCTCTCAGAAGAAGCTTACCTGTCAAGCGGGCCTGGATCACCATGCGCAGGCTTGTCCAGGGAAGAACGCAGGAGGAGGCGAAGAGCAACCCTCAAGTACAGAACTGCGCACGCCACCAGGGAAAGGATCCGAGTTGAAGCTTTCAATGCGGCATTTGCAGCCCTAAGGAGGCTCCTGCCAACCCTGCCTCCAGATAAAAAGTTGTCCAAAATTGAAATACTACGTCTGGCGATCTGCTACATCGCGTATTTGAACCACGTTTTAGACGCGTAAGTATTTGTTTGTTTATGTAAAATAAGTTTCATTAAAACATTGATACTTAGTTATAATTTTAATTAAGTAAGTATAAGTGAAATTTTAACCACCTATCTCCTGAAAATTGTATTCTTGGCGCAGAATTAGATACTCGTAGTTGCAGTAGATTACTGTTAGGTACGTTATACACAATTCTCTGCTCTTTCTACTCTCACTGGACAAGAGTGGTAAAAAACAAATTAAAATTTTGAACCTATGTGTTCAAATCGCAAAAAGTTTACAAACCAAATTTAATTTTGTTTTGTAAATTTGTTAAGTAGATAAGATACACTTGAGATTTAAGTCTCCGTTTTGATCATAAACAAAATGAATAACAAGTCGTAAAAAGCTAACCTACCTAAACTATTTTTCTTAATAATGATTACTTTAACCATCATAAATAGAAAAATATGCATATCACGTTAGCTGCGTAGCAGCTTTTAATAACTTTATATTTATAGCCTAAATAATTTAGTTATCAAGAGATATGCAAATATCTGTAAAGTTATTATTATTCAATGTCTTTGTTATCTGTTTACTCACATAATATATATTTTACAATGTAAAAGTATAAAGTATTTGCCTTCAGTGATGATAGTTTACTTCTAGTCAGCTTCCTAAGTTTTTGTAAATAAATCTTAGTACATTTTAATTTGTAATGTGTTCAAATGAAACGTTATGTAGTCGTTTAGATCTCTTATATTTAGGTATTTACAACTTAAATCTAGTCTTAAACCTGAGATACAATACAATAAACAATGTTAGCATTATCATTTATTAACTCAATATGCACAATCTTTAAATAAATTGTTAAGTATATCTACACTGAGTGATTTTTATATAGTTAGGTTCCCAAAATTACATAAAATGAATACGAATACAATATCACTTTGATTTTATGTTGCTTGCGTAGCTCAATAATACTGGGAAAAACACCATTCCATGCAAAAAACCTAGGATAACGATACTGAAAAACATCCTAAAGAAGAATACTTCAATTATTTCTGTATAGGAGAAAGCTAAAACAATAATGGGAATGTTGGTAAAAGTGATTCCTGTTATTATAGTCGCACCTACAGTCTGGACTGCGTCTTCAACGCGCTCCCTTGGCGGACGCTTACTGATGTTGAAAGCATAAGCGATGTGGCTACAGAACTCTACGGCTATACCTATAGAAACGATCAAGTTGATGTTCGAAACAGCGTTTAGAGGAATGCTCCAAATGTACATAACACCCATCATGTTTACTACGACCAAGAGAGTGGTAAACATGACCGTGATTGTTGTAATCATACTGAACCCAGATGCGAGGAGATTGAAGACTAGAGCACCCGCCAAACAGTAACTGATTGACGCGAACGTATCAGCCCACATTGTGAGATATTGCTCGTAGTATACATAGAAGACTGAGTATGGGAACACTTCCACGTCGGTACCTGTAAACTCTTGGATATGTCGTGTTATGTTATCGCTAATTTCGTACGCGTACTTCACGGCAGTTATGTAGTCCTTTGAAGTACCCAAAGTTGAGTGGTACGCCATAAAGTTAGTGTCATGGACAGTAGCGCGTCCTGCGGAATCTAAAACATAATTCACCGCTGCTGAGTAACTAGCCAAACCACCTTTGTTACATATTTCGGTCGGCTCGTCTTGCAGGAAGAAAGGTATGTATTGTTCGAAAGCTGAAGGGTTAGGACGAAGACCATTATACCATTCGTTTCTTTCTATAGAACAGTAACTACAGTCGGGAGAAACGTCGACACTTTGACAGAATCCTCCGTCAGTAGTATTGTATTTGCAACAGGAACCGTACAGGGCACTCCATTCAATGAAATCGTCAAGCCAAGAGTTTGAACTTCTAGCAATGTATGTAATTTCGCTATGACGCGAAGCCAAAAAGATTTGCGTTGCCAGAGAGTCTTCGTTACAAAGTTGACTGCCACAAATCACATTTTGGTGTCCGATATCCGTAAAGTTTAAGCCGGTCTTGAGGACAAAATATACTGGTGGCCCTATGTGCATTAAATTATTTACGGCTTGCAAATATTTGTAAACGTAGGAGTCTGGAGGTAACGCCAGCTCTTGATCTAACCCTATTTCTATTTGAGGAATCAAAACTACACTAAAGGAAGCCATAGTCATAAATATAATAGCGACACAAATTTTAACTCTCCAGTCGAGAATGAACTTCGAATACGGTTCCATCAATCTTTGGGTAACACTCTTGTAAGGAGCATCGGCGTTCAAGGGGTCGTCGTCGTTGAGTATTTTTTTGCGAATGCAGCAAAGGACATCAAAGCGGTTTTGATAGGCGCGCTTGTAATCAATTGAAAGAAGAGCTACAATTGTAGTTACTTGAAATACAAATAGAAACCCTAAAGAAATACTGGCGAACACGGCAAATGTGACCACGGCTGGGAAATTTGTCAAGCTGCCAATAGCAAAACAAGTAATCTGTGTGACCGACGACACAAACATAGATGGACCAACCCTTCCTAACATTTTCTCAAATATGAAATTTCTTTTTTTACTGTAACTAAAGTTTTCATTGTAGTCATCGAATTGTTTAAGATTACTCTGAATGTCTTGTAAAGTATTTACCATAAGAAAAACGTTGTCGATACCAACAGAGAGTATGAAAAATGGTATGACATTAATAGCCAACAATGTGATAGTAGCGTTAAAGTAACCCATTACGCCTATAGCACAAAAAATAGCAACAATGACAATAAGGAAACTGCCTACTGCGACCATTATCTTACTATCGACAAACCACTTTTTACAGCTTCTAATATTTCCTAAAGCTATCACAACGTAAACAAACATAATCGCGTAACTTATAGCAATGGGTACCGCTTCCGCTAATGAAACACGTTCGATTTCATCCTCGATAGATCTTTCAGTTCCAAAGGCCACATCTACGAAATCGGCTTTCCAATTAGCTTCATAATCGTGCAACAAATCAATAAACTTTTGCTCCCATTCTAACACTGGTCGCAGATCTTCTTCAAGAAGAAAATTTGATATAGGAAAATTAATTAACAGAGTATTAGCCGTAATAATATCGTCTTCATAGCCGCCGAATGTTATCTCTGGTTCAGAGCCACCACCCCACGAAGCTAAACAACCGAAACTATAGTGATTGTTTAAGCAGTTTTGAATATTCTGAAGGTACGTTTCATTGTTTATATCGTTTCTTTGATTACCGAGGTACACGGATGCGGACATCATTACACAAAGATCTATGTTTGCAGGTGCGTTAACCGGTTTGTTAGGAGCATAACATATCTGTTCTAGAGTGATGCCACCGTCTTCCCGTCCAATATTGATAATAGCGTCTTCGAGTTTTACTAGCTCCTCTAAGGCTTTAACTCTGAAAGCTGGCCCGTATGTAATATTGTTAACTTCAAAAGGCTCTAAGTCTATTGTCATGAAAACCTGTGCAGCGCGATAAAAAGGTCCGAATCTAGAGTTGAAGTAGTTTAGCTCTGCCCGACTGCGAGAATCGGGGGCTGACCATAACTCTAGAGGGTCTGATGTTATATTAATATTGAACACTCCAAAGAACATAGCAAACACTAACCAAGATGTTAACATAATAATAAGTGCTGGATGACATGCTGAGAACACACCTAATTTTGCAAAAGATAGTTGGAAAAATCTTGTAAAGACGTTTGTTTGAGGTGTCGATTCTGACGGTTTTGAGTTCATGTTTCTCATTTTTCTATAATCAAACAATGTTAAACATATGAATATTGTAACAGAAATTACAAAAAACACAATAGCTACGGAAAATCCAGCGCAGTGGACCCCAATAACGGTGCAAATATCTGGAACGATGGGCTCATTGCCAACTGGACAGTTAGCGATGCAGTCCACACAACTGCATGGCAGGTCTCCTTCTAAGGTCTCGTTGCAGGACAGCGCGCGAACGCTCATGGAATCTTCAGTCGTGTTCCATCTGTGGAAGTTTACTTGTAAGGGAGCGATAGGGTTTTGAGTAGTATCTCCAGTAAATCCGAACCAGGCGTCTGCGTCACATACAACGGCGTTGCCGCACATCATATTGATAGCAGGCAAGCCGGTCTGAGGCACGATCACACCCGCGCAAGATGAATGTGCATCCAACATAAAGTCCTCGTATACCCTGTAGTTTACCACGTTGACATAGGCTATATTGTCGTCCGTATTTTCTATTTCTACATCCACAAATTTTGATTGGTCGGGAGAACAATTCATTTCGCAGATTTGTCTGGCGAAGTTTCTTAAGCAAGCTGGGCATCTTCCGAGGACACCTTCAGCCATCGATAAACTTTCTGACATTTTCTGTACTTGAATTACATCGCAGCATGTGAACGTTTCGTTGTGGGGCTTTAAGTACCCATTTTCGTCTAACGCAAGTGATGGACATCTGTTTGCGAAGATGGCTCTGATTTCATCGGCCTCTTCATCGAGCAAGCCGTCGGTTAGAACTTTAGCTTCAATATCTACTGGACAAGGTTTCGCGTGTCCGGCAATTTCTGCGCACTCTCCTCGCATTACGCATTTAGCCTGGGCATTGTGCCATAAGCACAGGAACAGAAAAGCTACGATAAACTTCATCATGAATAATGCACTTTCACTGTTTAAGGATCATTATTAATTAGGTACACCATTGATCCCGCTGGCTTACGACAAACAAATGGCAGGTATTGGGCGAGAGACCAAATTAATCAACATAGTCAATTCGATAAGATATCAGAAATTAACGCAGGTGTCTGATAAAGCCGCATTTTTGATAACATATTGTATTATACCTGCACAGTTGGTGTTGGTACGTCACGAGATAGGTCCAAAAAGGAGTGAAGCTATGCCAAATACTATACAAACCCATAAACCTATGAAAAATTCATAAATAGCCCAATATTTATATGGCAAGCAAGATGTATCGAACCGCAGCACAGGTGCGCAAGTATTCCCTTGCGAATACTCCACCCTCATAAAGTTGTTCTACGTTCCTATTTCCCATAAAGCCCCTCACTCGCAGCTGCTTCCCAGATCCCATCCGCCTGCACTCAGAGTCGATTCATGCATTTATTATGAACCGATAATCTGTGTGTGGAGACATAAGCAGTCCAATTTAACACGATGAAAGACAACGTCTTTCTTGTCCTACTTCTCGTTTGGTTTGGTTCGTAGTTATTTCGAAGCTTGGTGGCACCTATAGTAATTACTCTGAGCGTGGCAGTGGCACCCACAGATCTCAGAAACTTAAGGTGGTAGATCTCTACGGTGGCACCACACGGTATATTCCCAATTGCCACCGGGTGGGGACTGGGAAGCGATACACCTAGGTACATCCTTATTAATAAACGCGTTGTAGCTTTTGATTAGCACCATCTTTTGTCTTTTTCGATCGCTCTCAATATTCAAATGTCAAAAAAGGACAAAAGCTGAAGTAACTAATCTAAAACTACTTCATCATCATCATCATCATCATTAACAGCCTGAAGACGTCCACTGCTGAACATAGGCCTCCCCCAGAGCACGCCACCTTGAGCGGCTGCTCGCCTCCTGCATCCATCGGCTCCCCGCGGCTTTCACCAGGTCGTCGGTCCACCGAGTGGGGGGCCGGCCCACGCTGCGTCTTCCGGTTCGTGGTCGCCACTCGAGAACCTTTCTTCCCCATCGGTTGTCAGTTCTACGAGCGATGTGGCCTGCCCATTGCCACTTCAACTTACTAACTCTAAGAGCTATATCGGTCACTTTAGTTCTCCTGCGGATCTCCTCGTTCCGGAGCTTATCTCGCAGGGAAACACCGAGCATAGCTCGCTCCATAGCTCGCTGCGCGACTTTGAGCTTACTAATGAGGCCAACAGTAAGAGACCATGTCTCAGTTCCATAAGTCATCACTGGCAACACACACTGATTGAAAACTTTCGTTTTCAGGCTCTGCGGTATTTTGGACGAAAAGATAGGACGAAGCTTCCCGAACGCTGCCCAGCCGAGTTGGATTCTTCGCGCCACCTCTTTGTCGAAGTTGGACCTACCTAATTGGACAATCTGTCCTAGGTAGACATACTTGTCGACAACTTCGAGAGTATCGTTCCCAACAATTACCGGTATAGGTGGAACATGAGCATTAGACATGATCTTTGTCTTGTCCATATTCATCTTAAGACCAACTTGCTGGGAGACTCTACTGAGGTCGTTGAGCATGGTGCTAAGGTCCTCGAGCGATTCCGCCATTATGACTATATCATCGGCAAAACGAAGGTTAGTGATGTACTCGCCATTTATGTTGATGCCAGATCTTTTCCACTCCAAGAGCTTGAAAACATCCTCCAATGCGTTTGTGAACAGTTTCGGAGAAATAACGTCTCCCTGTCTCACGCCTCTTTGCAATGGAATTTGTTCCGTACTCTGGTCCTGTAGTCGGACTGACATAGTGGCCTTACTGTACAAACACTTCAAAACTTCGATATACCTATAGTCAATTTGGCATCGCTGCAAGGACTGCAGCACCGCCCAAGTCTCGATTGAATCAAAGGCTTTCTCATAGTCCACAAACGCTAGGCATAACGGCCGATTATACTCTTCGGTCTTCTGTATAATCTGGCGCAGCGTATGGATGTGGTCTATGGTGCTAAAGCCTTTTCGGAAACCGGCTTGTTCGGGAGGCTGGAATTCATCAAACCTGCGTGCGAGACGATTCGTAATGACTCTCGAAAACAGCTTATACACATGACTCAAGAGCGAGATGGGCCTATAGTTCTTCAATAAGGTGTTATCGCCTTTTTTGAAGAAGAGCACCACCACGCTCTTGTGCCATGCCTCTGGCGTTGTACCTTCAAGGATGACAGAATTAAATAACTTCTGGAGGACTAAAAGTACCGGTCTACCACCCGCTCTCAGAAGTTCAGTCGTAATTCCATCTTCACCTGGTGCCTTGTTGTTTTTAAGCTGTTTGAGGGCCATTCTAATCTCGTACAGGCTGACGTCCGGGATATCTTCGGTATAGTGTCGGACTAACTTGGCTCTGATGTCCTGAGCTGTGTTAGTAGCGGGCTTACGTGTCGAGGTGTATAACTGTCCATAGAAGTTCTCGATCTCTCTCAGAATCTCAGGCTTGGATGAAATGTGCTACCATTTTCGGTCTTCAGTTTTGTCATTTGGTGTTGCCCAATAGACGAATCCTTTGCGAACACTTTAGAGCCTTGGTTCCGCTCAATTGCGGCCTCAATACGTGAAGTACTAAGAGCACGCAAGTCGTGTCGCAAGGAACTCCAGATTCGTCTATTGAGTTCACCGTAGGCTGACATATCAACTGAAGACTGCAGCTTCATTTCGCTCCGGTCGGCCATTAGCTCAAGAGTTTTTTCTGAGAGCTTTTGAGTCTTCTTTCGGCGTTGGGTCTTAAAGAATTTCGATCCAACAGCTTGGACAGTTTCCACCAACCCGTCGTTTAGCTCGTCCACTGTGTTACAGTCGGCTAGGCACTGGAAGCGATTTTGGAGTTCCAGCTGAAAGCCTTCGGGGTTTTGGATTTGGACAGGATTTGGACGGAGCGTAGACTTCACCAGACGTGACCTTTCGAGCTTAACATTGATATTCAATGTGCCTCTAACAATACGGTGATCGCTACCGGTTTTCACCTTGCTGATCACAGAGACATCATCGAATATGTGCTTCTTGGTCGTCATGATGAAGTCTATCTCATTTTTAGTGGAACCGTCGGGACTTATCCACGTCCACTTCCTGGATGGCCGCTTCTCGTAGAAGGAGTTCATCATAAAGAGTTCCTCCTTCTCCATGAAGTCAGCCAGCCTCTGTCCTCGAGGGTTCCGCTGCCCGTATCCAAATGGCCCCACTCTCAGCTCATCGCTATTCCTTGTGCCCAACTTCGCATTGAAGTCTCCCATCACAACGGTGAAGTATGTTTCGGAAGTATGCATGGCTTCGGATATGTCCTCATACATAGCTTCTACTTCATCGTCTGAGTGTGCCGACGTCGGCGCGTATACCTGTATAACCTTCAACGAATACCGTTTGGTTATTCGGAGTACCAGGTACGCTACCCTGGCCGACACACTGTCGACTTTGACCACGTTGTTGACGAGAGTTGCGGACGAGAAACCCGACACCTCCTTGGGAGAGTTGGTCTCCCTCCCGGTAGAAGAATAAGTTACCGGAATTTAGGATTATCGTGTCCTGTCCCTGTCTTCGGACTTCAGACAATCCCATTACATCCCAGCGTAACTTACCCATCTCCGCCTCTAGCTCGACCATCCTTTCGTCAGCCTTCAGTGTGCGCACGTTATGTACTAAACCTACTTACTACGCATTTATTAATAAGGCCGATAGAATATTTTTGCTACTCTCAAGGTGCCACAGATTATGTAGAATTAGGTAAGGTTGGTACACCATGCATGGAAGTGGATTTTATGTACCTGCCTACAGGAGCCGTAGCAGCTGATTTACGAGTATGTTTCGAGACATCATCTCTTGAAAATCTGTATAAAGTAAATTGAAAAAACTCCTTTTAGCTTGCATCTTCATTAAATATTATTTAGTGGGAGCCCGATTGCTAAATTTATAGTTATTGTTTTGAATAAGTGCCTACATACTGAAATGCGAGATAAGCTCCGGAACGAGGAGATCCGCAGGAGAACTAAAGTGACCGATATAGCTCTTAGAATTAGCAAGCTGAAATTGCAATGGGCAGGCCACATCGGTCGTAGAACTGACAACCAATGGGGAAGAAAGGTTCTCGAGTGGCGACCACGAACCGGAAGACGCAGCGTAGGCCGGCCCCCTACTCGGTGGACTTACGATCTGGTGAAAGCCGCGGGGAGCCGATGGATGCAAGAGGCGAGCAGCCGCTCAAAGTGGCGCTCTCTGCGGTAGGACGTCTTCAGGCTGTTGATGATGATGAATGCCTGACATGCCTTTCATATATAGGTAAGTACTACCTACTTATCTATACGGTGTTTTTCTGTCTGATACTTTTATACTGCGAGAGATGTCAGGGGGGAGTAGCAGCCGCAGTAACTAACTAATCAAATCGTTACTCAGGGGTGTAATAGCATTGTAAGTGAATTTTCCGTCAATGTTACGAACTGGTAACTCCGTGCACGTGTCAAATTGAATTGATGGTAAGTAAGGTAAATTACTTATGGTAAAATTGTACCTTTTACACATTGAATTTATACAAAAAAATAAAAATTTGTGGACATTTCACGCAGCGCCATCTAACTCCAAACTAGGCATGGCTTGTACTATGGGAACCAGATAACTGATAGAACACTCAGATACTTTTTGTTTGTAAATACATACATAGAATACAAATATAACACACCCAGACACAGAACAAACATCGATGTTCATCACACAAATGTTTGTCCTGAGTGGGAATCGAACCCATAACCTACAGTTCAGAAGGCAGGGACCAGGGTTACTACCAACTGAGCTACCAGGCAGGCCAGTCAAGTTGAATTGTCGATGTCAAAAACGCTTCAGATACCATCACGAGTGAACAGGTATCTTCTAGGCAAGCATGCACCATCGTAAGCGTCATCACTTACCATCAGGTGAGACAGTGGTCAAATGCTATGCCTATAATTTTTTTCTTTTTTTATAAATGATTTGAACTAATTAACGTAGAGGATGACACGCCCATGTTTGAACTAAATTCAAACATTTTTTTTTATAGATCGCCTATCTGAAGAAGGAAACGATCCCGCAAAATAAAAAAAAAACACTTCAATTTTATGACAACGGTCGAAATGGTTAATCGTAAGGACATTTTTTCCTAAATAACATATTAACGTCTCAAATAAAAGGAAGACTATGAAATTAATACCCACTAAATCAACAACATTTTATTTAGGTACAGTAATTATTTCATTAACATTTACTTATTACAAAAATTTACACAAAAGTTGCAAATAAAGGAAACTCGCAAATAAAACAAGAAACAGGTGTTTTAAGTAATTCGTTTTTTAGTAATTAGTTTTACTAATATCAGCCAGCCGCACAAAGTCAGAGTTTACCTGAACATTTTTTTATAAAATATTAAATTTAATTCTTTCTTTTATGCTATATTATTTAGGCCAAGCGTGGTGGGTGATCAATTGATCATGGTAACCCCCTCCACCTTATTAAGGAGCTGGGTCAGCCGGGAGGCCTATGTTCAGCGGTGGACGCAAAAAGGCTGTGCGGCCTGATGTATGAGCTGGTCGCAGATACATTTATAATAAGTACAGGCTAGATTTTTTTAAAAATGTAAATGAATGACGTGACTAGCTAGTCATTCGCCTGATGTTAAACGTCACGGCTGCCCATAAGGGTATGGTCTACTGTAAACGCCGTCGACCGCGTACAGCGTCACGCCGTACGCCGCGTCACGATGCTTACTATATAGAAATGTACTACTGTGGTCTCTTTCACACGCTGACGTTGGCGTGTGGATGCCGTAGGCGGCATTCAAACGCTTTGCGCCGCGTCTCGAGTTATTTCGAAACATTGCAGCGTAAATGTCGTATTTGGTGTCAGTACAAAATGTCGAAATTTGATAAATAAAAAGATGAATTATTGATTGAATCAGCCAAATGCTAAAGTGCATTATACAAAGTAATACAAGCACCGCCAAAAGTGTCGAATTTATATCCTTTTTATATCACACGACTACACACGAGCACTGTTTGTTGACTACTGTTGTGAACGAGACGTCGTCGTTCGCTATGACATGTATTGGCCGCTGACGCTGTGCCTGTCGTTCAGACGTCGATCGGAACGAAAACGCCGAAGTGGGACGCCGCATATAGCATTTAATAAGAGACTGAGGCCTCAACCTGCATTATCACTCAGAACTCTAAATTAATATAGTTTTGCGTGACACTGCACTGCGCACGTTGTTCTGAGCCTCCACACAGTCTAGTAATAAGATTACTAGGCTGTGTGATCAGATCATAAAGTCTCATCTGCCCAGTAATTTCACTAGCTACAATGCCCGTCGAACCGGAACACAGTAGTGCTTGCACACTACTGCTTTGCGGCAGGATGACTGGCAAAGCGGTGGTACCTACCTAGGCGAACTTTGCAGAAAAGTCCTACCACCTAGTAAACTAGACAGAGAAGGACAGACAGACGGATAGGCAAGTTCCTTATCGGTTCGGATACTTCAAGCTCTCACGCCCACGAGCCATGCCGGTGACAAACGGCCTGCAAATGAATCACACGTTGGTTTATTCGTGTAATCAACACAATGATTAGTTTTAAGATAAGCAGAATTAGAACCTGGCCACAGAATGATATTTAACGATGATTTTACATAAATGCAGGTGTACATCGAAAGTAGGTACCTACCTAAGTACCTATGTATTAAAACAATAATTTTGTGTATTTGTGATGGTAAAAGACACACAGCCTTCATCATATCATTCATGTCGATGTCGGCACTTACACAATTAATCTACATTTTCTTCGATGTTCTCTTCCATCCAATAACATCGGTACAAAAACAGTCCTTAAGATCTTCGCAGTCAACGGGCATGATAACTATAGCTCAGTTGGGAGAACGTTTTACCCGGTGAATTGGAAAGCGCGGGTTTAAATCCCGCTGGTTGCTATAATGAATAATTTAAAAAAGAAAATTAGTAGGTATAGTTAAATGTAGGTATGTCAAAATTATTACAAAGTTACAATAATAATGTTTTTTGGTTCACGAGCGTACCTACATTTTTAATTCCTACTGGGTGGCTTCTAACTTTTTCCGTGGCGGTTATAAAAATCAAAATGTACATAAATAAAGAATTGGTTGTCAAGACATAAATACCTACCCTTAAATCAACATCCCACATCCTAATTCAAAATTAGCACAATAAGATTATGGCGGGTGGCGACAGCACGTGCCTCTACGATTGATGACTGACTGCTGTCGTCGCGTCGCCGGGGAAATCACCTAACTACTTTTAATTGAAACTTGGTGGACGAGGATTGGTATGTAGTTTCCACATGCTGGAGAATTGAGTCGTAGTGAGAAAGTCACTTTTTAATCCACTTTGTCTTGGTTCATTGAACTTTGAACTAATTTAAGTCATCCATCACCTAATTTTATATCCACTGATTTTATGACCCAAATATTTTTATATAATTTATAAGTATTAAAAGATTTTTCTATCAGACTAAGTTTAGTTTAGGATTTTACACAACAAAATCATATGTTTGTATGTTTGTTTGGCTTCCACGGTAAAACGGCTTACGGCATCCAATTTTGATGAAATTTGGCACCAGGCGCGGATACAGAAATTTCTCAAGGGGGGGGGGGGGGGGGGGGGCGCAGTGCCGTAAATAAATATAACCTTTTCTGCGGGGGGGTGAGGGGGTTCATCTTGAGTACTATTGCCAAAATACTCTTAATGAAATCTACTAAAAGTACATTAAATACGCAAGCGAAGCGAGCGCGAAAATTGTTATATTTGGCGAATTGTATTTCAAAAAACGCATATGGCGATTCAAACATGAATTACATGTCAGTCAGTACAAACGCACTTGCTATAAAACAAAATATGTAACCACATTAAATACGCAAGCAAAGCGAGCGCAAAATTGTATTATATTTGCTTTATTGTATTTCAGAAAACGCGTATAGCAATTAAAACATAAATTACATGTTAGTCAGTACAATGAGGACACGGCCTCATGCTTAGCCATTTTAAGCATTTTGACGTTGTATAGACTCTTAAGATTTCATTTTTGGGCCACTGCGGTCAGTCGGAGACTAAGCGGTCTCCGGGCGGCCGCTTGACTCCGATAAACACTAAACACAAATACGATCTACGCTGGCAAAAAAGTGAGCGCGATGTTTTGTCTAATTTTTTGATACTGGCATGTAGGTTCGTATGTGTTGGAATCGGGCGCTAGGGGCGCAGCGGGAACTTATCAGGAGCAAACCCAAAAAAATAATAGTCCTGCCTGGTCTGGCCATTATTGCACCCCCCAGAGTCTACGCCCTGTGCCTGGGCATCGGTGGCACCGCCCTATTTACGGCACTAGGGGGTCGCACAAATCATTATAGTACGGGAGTCCAAGAGGGGAATTCGGGGATGTGGTGGTGAAACGCATAGGTAAGATACGATACAAGACCAATTTGTGCTCTTTTCTTTAAATGATGAATTTCGTGCACCTATATCTTCCTGGTAAATTGGATAATTACCGTGCTTGGTGCTGGACTGCCTGCACCATAGGGGAGGCGCGCGCCCCCTGCCCCACACCCCCTGCCTGGCACACATGCACCTGCAGTATCCACTTACTTATTCGATGAAAATGGCCTTATTTATTTTTGTTTTTTTAATCTACGGGTACCTACCTACTATAGGCAACACAGCGCCGCCCGCCCTCTATGCCACACAGTTCAGCCACGGAAACCTTCAAAGCAAACTACTTTGTGATTACTTTCTCCGGCTTCGGATGCTAGATGCAAATTACGAAGCATGCCCTCTACCGAGGGTTCTTATAGTTAGATTGAGTTTTGCTACAAGTGTACATAGATGGCAGCACTACGATCTTCTTAAATTTACTGCCATCTAGCGTCGAATAGCAAAACGTGTACGTCACTTAATTCACTACCAATTTATGACGTTTCGCTAGCCGGCGGAAGATGGCGGTGCCGGTAATTTTACTAAAATAATGTTCTGTGCTAAAAATAAACAGAACACATTCATGGTGTGATATTATTGTAACTCAGTTTGTCAAACGCAGTGAAATGAAAACGTCTTGGCAATGCTGTTGTAAATTATTACGACGCCGTAAAATTATTTTTAATGCCTACAACGTGAGTTAGACAGGCGCTCTTAGGTAGAGCCATGTACACAGTAGGTAGAATTTCACGCTTGGCTAACCACTTCAGTTGTAAAGCAATGCTAAGCATTTTACACGGAATATCTTAAATTTTGTTACCTACCTAAGTAAGAATATATTTTAAATTCGCAGTCCTATGACTCGTACAGTTTGCTCATATAAAAATTAATGATTTACCCAGATTATTTAAAACTCTTTGAAAATGTAAAACAATAAAATTGAAATCACCTCCTTTGCATACTTCTATAGGCGATAAAAATCTAGAACACAATTAATTTCAAAATAAACTAAATTCTTTACAAAATCACGTCTACCTACATCTATACAGCCGAGCTTCACAAATTCACGCCTTTGAAATAGGAACAAAAATACATTTTGGGTTCCGTTATATTTATATTAGTGCAAGTAATTTTGATACTTTGAGTACATACAATTTGTATTGATTGAATACTATTAATAAACCGAAATAAATACATTCACAAGAAAAAATTGGTTATAGGTTGGTGAGGTAAAGATAGCGTATAATCCAATATCGTAGAAAATGCACCAGTCAGTAGAATACTCTACCTTTAAAAAAATATCTCTCAACCCTACAGTGAAAAAATGCGTCCCCGTAACCCACAGCCAGATTCAGATTCTAGTTAAGTTTTTTTATTGCTTCAGTATGTGTGTACAGTTGTATTAGGGTGTTTGGCCTTTTGTTGTTTGTTTACATTCCTTATTAGGTTATTGCCGAAGAAGAGGCGGATATGGAATATCTAGCATTGAACTCTGAAGATTCACGGGCGGGAGAGCGTCAATTCTCTATGGGCGGGAGTGTAAACAGAACCTGTGCCAACTGCCGTGACGTTTCGACAGAAGGTGTCCTTTCGACGAGACGACACGAGAAAACTCAGAAGAAATTGAGGCCGTAAAAAATCTTTGTGTTCGATTTCAATGGACAAAATTTCAAGTTTTTGACTCTCTATTTCTCAAAGTCTTCTATGTATGCACGTATGTACGTAATACATATACCTCTTTGCTATTTCTAGTAGTTTTATTAAAAAATTACAGATACGTATTTATTTTTATTATGTTTTTCATGCGATTATTTAAATTTTTAGCTCTGAAAATTTCAGCAGAAAAGGAAAAAATCAACGGTTTTGTTTCGGATTATTTTTTTTAGGACAGCCGTTGCCGTAGGCTTCACACGTCGATTATCATTTAGCCTCACTTTGTTTTTTACCAAGAATTTGAGTAATATAGAGTAGATATTTTATTGATCTTTTTTTTTAGATCTTTAAACTCAAAATGTTTTTCAAATTTCGGTTGGTACCTTCCAAAAAATGAAATGTTGTCCATTGACTCAAGCGTGATGTCGCGAAAGTTAACCAGAAGAAAGAATCTTGAATAAATAACGAAATGTAGGGAAGATTTCTGTTGTCAGAATACTTTTTACGCTGTGTTGTGGTGACTTTAGCGTGTTCAATGGAAACACACATCAATCTCATGTCAAATTCCGGGCAAATAATTTTAAAACAGCTCGTCTCGGCGACGCCTGTGACGTCAGCCAATGTCACGAGGATCTTGCCAATATTCGCAACGTGCGACGATAAAAAATAAATTACCCAGGCACAACACACTAGCACAGATAATATAATACCTACAGACACTACTCTTAACCAATTACATTGGCTAAAAATAAGTATCTGCTGCTTTTAATAGATGGAATAAAAATATTTTGGTACTTAGATATCATCTAGATGTAGGTAGGTACTTAGGTACCTATAGGATAGGTAAATACCTATATACAGATAGAATTTAAATAGGCACTTATTTAGGTACGTAGGTAACATAATTATAAATAACCGGCCAAGTGCGAGTCGGACTCGCGCACGAAGGGTTCCGTACCATTATCTATAAAAACGAGCAAAAAAAATCACGTTTGTTGTATGGGAGCCCCTTAAATATTAACTTTATTCTGTTTTTTTTTAGTATTTGCTGTTATAGCGGTAACAGAAATACATCACTTGTGAAAATATCAACTGTCTAACTGTCACGGTTCATGAGATACAGCCTGGTGACAGACGGACAGACAGACAGACAGCAGACCCTCAGTAATAGAATCCGTTTTACCCTTTGGGTACGGAACCCTAAAAAGTATGTAAGTGTGCTTTCTTTCGATAAAAATGATGACTGAATTATCTACAATATATGTGTGTTTATTGCAACAAAAATAGAAGGGCATTATTTTCGTAACGGTTAATAATTTAAAATAAAACATTTTATTTTTAAGTGGAAACTGCTCGAGGCCATGCCAGTGCTCAATTAAATCGAATGTTTATAAACATTACTGAAAATGTGTGTGTACTACTTATAGCTAAATATTTCTTGAATGCCTCAAAGATTATAAAACCCTAGATTTATAGTCAATGGCGCATGGCGTGGCTGGATGAAACAGAAACATTTTTGAAGTAGGTTTTTTTATTTTAAATATAGACCTATGTATGTATATAGGGCGAATTATGTGATACCTACTATCCAAGCATCAATGATGCATTTGAATACTTGCCATTTTTATGTTAATGAGGGTATTTAAAGGGATTAGGAATTAAGTAGGTACAAGTACCACTTGCTTCCTATGTACCTATAATCTACCTACCTACATACCTACTAATGATACAGCCTCTACAGGTTGTATCATTGAACCTTGGACCAGGGAGGACCTACCTAAAAGTTGACATTGGAGTCATATTGGAGTCTAGAATGTCAACTAGTAATGTCAACATCAAAAAGTGCCACTTTTGTTTTAGGCACTTACACTAAGATATAGTTCTACCTAGCGGCATAATCTACTTTATAAGCTGGCATCGAATAGGTACCTTATACCTACCTAAGTACTTAGGAAAGAGTAACTCTACCAGCTTGTTCTTTTATTTGACGCTCGCCAACCAACAGCTAATAACACTAGAATAAATACCTTAATGAAATAGTGCCAGTTCTACGGATTTCCATGCTCTTACATGACTTAATAATTGTTTATTTATTTTCAATGCTATCTGCGGTATCAGTCGTTAACCTCCACAGCACGTGGCCGTAGTAGAGTATTTTGTTGGATTTGAAGCTGTAGCTCTGTCAAGAAAACAAAATTTGCTTCATTCAAGCTCTAGAGAAAGACAGGTAACAAAAATCGTTTGGCCCGCGACTGAGAAGTATACATAGCACGGAGCTATCCGTAAAATAGAACAATAACTTGTTCGAAGCGAAAGAGAGAGATTTATGGGCAAACGCGTTGGTTAGAGCAGCCCGAACCGGTTAGGTCAGAGCGCTGCGTCGATTTCGAAAGAGTGAGAGGGCGATAAGCTATTGTGGGCTGTGTTAGAGCAGTATGTCCGAAGGTTGCATGTTTTATCGTGGAAATTTCCACTGTAGACAATTGAAACTTGAACGTATGAGTGTGCTAGTGATGTCAAATTTATTTCTGTCTACTTATCGATGACTAAGTTCTACTTATCGGAATATAGTTCCGATTACATATACGAATCAGTAAGATGAAAACTATATACCTAACTGTTAAGATGAAAAGTCCCAACAAACCAACTAGTTGCCAACAAAGAAGTAAAACTCTTCCATCGCAACCAGCTGCGAAACTCAGTTGCCCAAATGGCCGGAACGAACTTTTTATACAAGAGTAGTCAAGATACACAAACACAGATAATATCTGAGCATTTTTATTCATTCTATTTCTTGGACCTTGGCACTGCACTTGTACCTAATTTATTATTTGAAAAGTACTTCTTTCTGTTTGTCTCGTTCTCTTTCTCTTTAACCACTTCCTTTCCCTTTACAAACATAATAATTACCTATATTATCCATCCCAAATACTAAAGAATGTCTTTTCACAACTTCACTTTTTTCATAGAAAAAGTTTCCACCGTTATCTACACTATTAATAATGTGTATACTTAGATTACTTAGATAAGAACTAGTTCAGTGTAATGGCACCAGTCTATAATAGAGTATGTAGTGGCAGTGCGAAAGAATTTTTTGCAACCATCCATCCATTTCGATGCACTGCTCTACACCGTGGCGTGGTAGATAGGTAGTTAGAGCACGGTACGGAACGGCCACTCTTGTATAAATAATGAACTATAATTAAAATTTCTATAAACTCACTTCTATTTGAACATAATTAAACAAACATATTTTATAAACCTGCTCAGGAACAGGACTCTAAAGAAGTCGTAACAGCCAATGGCGTCAAAATCCATTCAGAATTTTTGGGTCAAGAATTTTCATACAGACAATAATAAGTATAGGCGTACAGAGAGACAGATAAGAATGGGGTAAAAAACTGACTTTTGCTCACTTCAGATGGCAGCACTGTTGAGCGTTCCCTAAATCTGACAAATATCTGTCATCCTCCATAATAATTTTGTAAACAAATAAAAATAACTCAATTTATTTCATTAATATGACGTTGTGTTCAGCTTTGGATTGCAAAAAGACGGGAGTCCATGTATTCCCTAAAAATATCAAATGGAGAAAACAATGGATAAAAGCTTTACGATGGAAAAATTGGGAGCCCACTAAATATTCAAGGTTATGTGCTTTTTTCCAGTAGTAGATGCTTTTCTATTCCGCAACTGTTTTTTTAACTGCGTAACACTCCATGTTGAATACATTTTTGTAGTATTAGAATCGAATTCGCTGGTAAGCACAAAGAATCAAAAACGCAATATAGCCGCGATTGGGATCACTCAACAGTGGCGCCACCTACGATTAGCTTTCAGTTTTTAACCCCATTCTAAAAACAATTATATAGACTGAAGTGAGCTTCGTCTATACTCTGTTTTTATTTGATTCAAAGTAAATAGGAATAATTAGTCTGTGCTATGAGAACTAATATATTTGAATGTCGCAGCAACCTTGCATCGCAACGCAAGGCTAGTTTTCTACCCTCTTTTTTACAGTCATCTATCCCCTCCCCGCCTTCTCTTTTTAGGAATAAATAGTAGGTATAATTTAGAAGTCTGATCTTTTTTAATATAGTGGCCGAAAGTTTTTTTTTTTAACTGGGATGTTGGCTAGTACTACAAAAATCAATCAAACAAGCATGGTGTGAAAAGACCTGAGAACGTAATGCACAGAATCTCACAAATATAAAGACCAAAAAGTCCTATTCTATTAAATATATGTGACGTAGGTACCTAGTCTGTCTGTATCTCACACGCTGAACCAATTTTCAACAATTTTAAATGGTACCTACTTTCATCCCAGAAAACAAAAGATACTCGCAAAAAATCGGTCAATTCAGGGTGAAACTCTAAAACCTATTAATAAATTAATACAAAACGTCGATATCAATAAACCGTGACCTCGAAATGTCCCAACACTACTGGCGTAGCCCTCGAACGGTGTGGTCGGCCGTCTATCGCCTTTGCAGCAAGCTTGCATAATTATCGAACAGCGAATGCCGTCTGCGGCGAGCATGTTAGATGGCGGCAACTGGCCGCTGAAATGTATGAAATCTAAAAAATATCACGTACTATGTTATGGATAGCAATACGATTACACAGAAGATTTAATTATTATAGCCGGTACAGATAGAGATGTCGATAGAAATGGAATAGGTGCAACTGTAGGCAATTTTGATGCACCTACCAAGTAACATACCTACATTTTAGAGCATTTTAAAAATTAATTCATAAAATAAGTACCTATGTAAGTAGCTGAAACAAATAATAGAATATTTCATCCTACGTATTCTGAATTCAGCTCTCTAGAAACTTCCGTTCGAGACTCTACTGCCATAATCTCTGGGTCTTGCCGGGTTTGTTTGTACTTCTACTTTTTTTATGTAAATGAATGACGTGACGAGCTAGACGTTCGCCTGATGTTAAGCGTCACGGCTGCCCATAACAGATTGCAGTATCACCCGTAACTCTAAATTAATATAGTTTTGCGTGACACTGCACTGCATACGTCATCCTGAGACTTCATAAAGTTTGTTTGCCCAGTAATTTCACTAGCTACAATGCCCTTCAAACCGGAACACAGTAGTGCTTGTACACTACTGCTTTGCGGCAGAATAACTGGCACAGCGGTGGTACCTACCTAGTTAGACGAACTTTGCAGAAAAGTCCTACCACCTAGGAAACTACCTACTTAATTAGTTAGGTGGTAAATTTTTATTTTCTGGTGTAGTTGATATTTGTTTAAACATACGCACGAAAATAAATTTTTAATTATATGCATTGAAATATATTTTCCAAGCCCATTTTGTGTAGGCACCAACTGTGATTAATTTCGTGAGTAGGAATTTTCCCAAGCGATAGACATTTTTATGCACAATTTCAAACTGTTATCGATAAAAACAACTAAGCACTATGAGTAAGCACTAGAAAAAGCAACGTTATTACCAACGCCATAAAGTCGTGTTTCGACCAATATCAAACTACCACGTGTACTTGGGCCTCGTGGTCGTGGCACTTTTGGCTGATGTAAGAATCTTCTAGACATAACTCATGGAAACTTATAGATTCATGTCCTACCTACCTTGAACTGTGATTTTAATTTAAACTGCAGTCTGCACTTTATGTTAATATTGCTACACAAAAAGGTGTTTTGAGGCATCTACTTAGGTATTACGAAATAAAATGTTATAAAAATAACGGTTTTAATAGTAAACAAAAATTATGTTCTTTGCTAACAGCGTGACTGTTGGAAATGTTGGAATTTATCCTGTTAGTACAACTTTATAGCAGAAAATTTTTAGGTTCGCAGGTATATTCCTGGATCCGCTATCTCGCTTGCGCATTGCGACATTTTTATAGCTACGAAAAATCTGTCCTTAGGACATCACAAATGTTAAACTAACAAATCACATGGGAGCTCATCGCGTTTTCCAAAGTCTATCAGAGCGCCTGGTCGATGCGACGCGTGACCAAAATGCTGGCACTTATTTGGCCCAACGCATCAGCATTGCAATTCAACGTGGCAATGCGGCCAGCATGTTAGGTACGCTACCTACCGGTAGTGGGCTGGAGCACTTGGACTGTCTATAGGCTATCGCGGCTATTATACAGTCCATAAGTGTTCTTTGTAGTAGGTAGTGTAGCTAGTTTAGTTTAGTTTAGCTTAGTTTAGCTTAGTTTAGTTTAGTTAGTTAGTTAGTTTTTTTAGTTTACATCCTAATTGCCTTTAACGATAGATATTTTAATAACTTTAATTTTGGGGTTAAAAGTAAGTAGGTAGGTATAACTACTGTAAACCGGAACAACATCTAAGGATAATAATATTTTAATAAGAGCTTAAGAAAAATATAAACAAAGACTTAAGTTAATTACTTACAATAAATGCAGATTGCATATAATATGTAAATAATTACGTGTGGTAAATATGCAAATTGTTACTATTTTTAGAATCAGAATGAGGAAAATATATCATTGCTATAAAGCACCATATTTTTATGCAAAGATAGGTCAGTTCTTCCGTCATGTAATTTTTTAAATGTTAATGAATGACGTGACGAGCCTGTCGTTCACCTGATGTTAAGCGTCACGGCCGGTCATATACTGTGTTCCGGTTTGAAGGCCACTTTAGCTAGTGAAATTATTGGGCATATGAGACTTTATAACCTGATTCATAGTCAATAATCTTTTTGCTAGACTTTGCTGTTGTCTCAGGATGACGTGCAGTGTCACGCGAAATTTTATTTTAGAGTTCCGAGTGGATCTGCAACTGTTATGGGCGGCCGTGACGCTTACGGCACCCACGGAACAAGATGGGGTGGTCCTATTTTTTTAAATCATGCTCATATTTTTTGTGTCATATCGACTGCTCACAAATATCTTGGTCAAACTATACAAGACAAAAATCTTTGCAGATGACCGCTGGATGCTGAATCGACTAGCGGCACAGTCACAGTCGCAAAGGTCATTGACCCAGCTCGCTAGTGTAGTGTTGCTTTCTATTTCGTGCGTTTGCGCACATCGAGTCCGTTATTACAAATTCGTATACCTTTATGTCCAGTCACATAAAGTTAAACTTCAGTATAGTGAAGGAAAATTACGACTTTCCATCTTACCTTTACGTAAAGATAATGGCAACTTTTATTTTTCTTTTGGTATAATTGTGTGTTAGTTTTGTGTGTTGTTTTTCTTTTAGATTGTTATACACCACCGTCTACTCTTTTGCGTGTGATACTGTCCATCCAAAGGTTGTCTGGAAGAGATCGCTGTCAGCGATAAGATCGCCCATTGTAACACTAGTTCATAAGGTTTGCTTTGTACTTTTTATAGTTAATTGGTGGGACAATAAAGTGTTATCTATCAATCTACCTATCTATCTATACCTACCTAATGTGACATTCCACCTTTCCACAGGTGATGAAAAAGCACAGATTTAATTAACCAGCTAGTTCAGCAGGGGAAATGTTTTACCTGGCTCTGCTGATTTTATCTATATTAGTCAGCAAGCCCAAGACAAGCTTTCATTGATTCCCCTGGCATCTGATTGGTACTTATTACGTACCTTATAAATAATTGAGTGCAAGCTGATATATATAGGACTAGTTGACTCGCCCCGGCTTCGCGCGGGTTAATTAGTTTTACGCGTTCACCCTGTTTATGGGTAAGAGGGAAGGGAAAGGGAAAAAGATAGGGGAAAAGAAAAGGATGAATGGATAGGACTGCAATAGAAGGGAGGCGGGCAATGCCTTCCTTCGCCGGCCCATCCATTTTTTTCCTTTCCCTTCCATCTACCCTTCGACAGGATGAGTATAAATAAAAAAAAATTATACAAACAAAAAACCTTGCATAAAAATTACATCCATATTAGTTTGTGCAACCCGCACTTGGGCGTTTTGGAAAATACAAAGTATCCTTATTCTGAAAAATTAGCTGTAACCATACCAAACAGCGAAATCCGTTCAGTAGTTTCAGCGTGATGCGTGTTCAAAGGGACAGACAGACAGACAAAAAAGTAAAAAGAAAATGTTTCAACTTCTATATCGATAAAGAAGTGTAATGCAATCAAAATTTTCAAAAAATATTTAATGTACAGATTTAGCCCAGTTACAGTTTTGTTTATATGTATAGATGTCCCCTTTATATTTCAGCTTGCATGCAATTATTAATATGAAAGGGACAAAACGGCCAGAACAGAGGGGTTAGGTAGAGTTTTATTTTTAAATAAAAGAAACCATTCTGTAACATTCGCAATACAAACTATAAAAACGATGACCTTAACCTATAAAACAACAAGGTTGTCTAGAAGAGATTGCTTTGAGGCTATGAGCGATAAGACCACCCAATAAAAAGTACTTAGCTTTAGTCAATGTGTGATTAAATGTCATCACAAAAATAAACACGTTTGAATTTATGTGTATTAGGTACCTACGTATATCGAAAACAACTGGCCAAGTGCGAGTCAGGCTCGCGCACGAAGGGTTCCGTAACATTATCTATAAAAACGAGAAAAATCACGTTTTTTGTATGGGAGCCCCCTTATATATTTATTTAATTCTGTATTTTAGTATATATATGTTGTTATATAGCGGCAACAGTAATAAGTACATCATCTGGGAAAATTTCAACTATCTAACTATCCCGGTTCATGAGATACAGCCTGGTGACAGACGGACATACAGACAGCGGAGCCTTAGTAATAGGGTCCGTTTTAGGGTCCTTTGGGTACGGAACCCTAAGAACACATTAAAATCATAGAATATAATTATATGTCTATGCTTAAAACAGAAAAGATTGTGACTTGAGAGTCCTTAGACGAGTGCCCTAAAGGTTTAAAGAAATATAAAATACTAGTTGCGCCCCGCGGTTTCACCCGCGTATAAAAAGTACTTATCCTATGTGTTAATCCAGTGTATAAGCTATCTCCATTCTGAATTTCATCAAAATCGGTTCAGTAGTTACGGAGATTAAAAGTAACAAACATTCACACACACACACACACACACACACACACACACACACACGCACACACCCACACACACACACACACACACACTCACACACCCACACACAAACTTTCGCATTTATAATACTAGTAGGATTCTTCCTAAGTTGAAACTCAACAAAAAAGTAAGCAAGCTGGTCGCTGACACGAGCTAAGCACGTGGTAAGCAAGGTCGTCTTGCTACGGCATGCTACGGCCCACTTAACGATTACCTGTTCTACAACATAAACGTGAAAACCCCTCTTTAAGTCAGCAGACTTAACGTTGAAATTCCTCTGGGAGCCAGCTAAGGCTTACACCGTTTCAGCCACGTTGGCCGTAAATTAAGTTTGTTATGTAAATTGTCTGTATTCTGTCTGACAAGAAATACTTTTGTGATCATTTATACTACAGTTTTGGTTGTGGTAAAAAGATGTAGCTCTTGTTAATCCTCGATAAAAGGCTTTTCAATTCACTGTAATTGAAATTATCTTAGTGGTATAGAGTTTTTATGTTTTGTGCGGGATTAAATGAAAACCAATTTCCTCAATATCTTGTTCGATTCTGTTTGAACTGTTTTTTTTTGTCAACGATAGGTTAACATTTGATCACGGTCTCACCTAATGGTAAGTGACAACGCGGTCGACGATGGAGCATACTAATTGCCTAGAAGATACCGGTTCACTCTGGCCTTAAAAACTCCCAGATTATATTTGTATGGAAACAGTGACGCTGGTATTCCATTCCTTCGCTTTACAACAAAAAGAAAAATATTACTCACTTATAACTTATAACAAAGAAAAAAGGAAATAAGTATTATTATATTATATATATATATATGTATTATATTATGTATTATTTTTAAAAATATGCGCATGACATTGCGGTATTTAGTGGCCTGCGTATACCTACGCTATGTGCGTCTACATAATAAAATTCAATGTAATGCCCGCTTGATTGAACTGGCTGACGCATTTACTGACATTAATAATGTTAATCATATATCTTACCAATTGAGCCACAGCCAAAAGATATTTTGTTACGCATACGCAAGGTGCAGCATCCATCTCCCATACTTTTAATGCGCATACTTTGCCGTTTTACGCAGGTACCTACTATAATAATACCTATATCCTTATGAAACCTTTACTTACCTCATCAGATAAATACTTAATTTAATAATAATAAAAAATTATAAGACGCATATAAAGATTTTTGAATGCTTACTTACTTCTCGTGTAAGGTGAACTTCGGGCGAAAAATTCAGAATTCAGCCGCAGCGTCAGAATTTTTCGCCCGCCGCTCGAAGGCCGACAGCCGGGACCGACCGTGCCCTCCAAAACATTGTAGCGCTACGCCTGCTCTAGTCGGTAACTACTTACTTACTCAGTTGAAAGTAGGTAAGTACTTACTTGGTACTTACCACTTTGTGCAGCCTCAAGTGATGACCGCAGCGAACGGTGCTGTTAAGAACTACATACTAGGGTGGGTTTTTGACCATTGGTTAGAATTTGTTAGTTTTTAACCATTGGTTGGTGCTATGCTCTGTGTTTCCCTGCGAGATAAGATCCGGGACGAGGAGATCCGCAGGAGTACTAAAGTGACCGATATAGCTCTTAGAATTAGCAAGTGGAAATGGCAGGCAACATCGCTCGTAGAACTGATAACCGATGGGGAAGAAAGGTTCTCGAGTGGCGACTACGAACCGGAAGACGCAGCGTGGGCCAGCCACCCACTAGGTGGACCGACGATCTGGTGAAAGCCACGGGGAGCCGATGGATGCAGGAGGCAAGAAGCTGCTCAAAGTGGCGCTCTAGGGGGATGCCTACATTCAGCAGTGGACGTTTTCAGGCTGATGATGATGATGATGATTATTCAACTTTTCATCATCATCAGCCTGAAGACGCATAGGCATCCCCCATAGAGCGCCACTTTGATCCATCGGCTCCCTCTAAATTTCAATTGCAAAAATAAAAATAGCAACGTTTGACAGCTCAAGTACTACATTAACGACCGGCCATATTGATAGAGCTCTATGTTTCCTTTTCATGGTTCGTTATTTTAGAGCATTCTGCACAGGTCTGATAAACTGGTCATTTAAGTATGACGCAGGGCGTTGTTTAAATGAAATAGCTGTAAGATCCGATTTTACAGGAGCGAGGCAGTTTCAGCTAGTCTGTCCTCGAGCTAATTGTGTTGTTTACTTCCTTATACAGTGAGATATTTGAGACAAAGCGTAAACAAATGAAAGTTTATTCAAAAATAATCTGATAATACGCATTCAGTAGAGCTATTCTATAGTTGGAGGGACTAATCAAGTCTTTAACCCGAGGTAAACATTGTGCTTTTCATTACGAATATAAGTAAAGTAAAAATAAACACATGAATTAGCCAAAGAAAAATTGAGAGAATATAAATCTCTGCTATACGGAAGTATAAACAAAACTCTACAAGGCGAAAAACAAATGAAGGTCGGATTGCCGCTTTCCCGCCTTATTTTGTTTTTTCAACCAGTGTTTTTCATTTTCATCATTGAAAAAATGGTAAATATTTTGCCCAAATCTGTTATTTTAAAGAAATAGTTGAAACGAAATTATAATAAAGTCATTTAAAAACGACGTTTAAAACGTCGTTTTACATATTCTTTAATTAATACTTAACCTTTTTTTTTTTTCTTATAGTTTGGCTCCACACATAGTGTATTTAGCCAGTGTCAAGTATTGTAGTTTTTCTCTGTAGTTAAATATTTCATGTAAAGTCAAGTCTTAGTCACAGTCAGTCAGGGTAGTCATAGTCCAGTCTAAGTCAGGTAGTCATAATCCAGTCTAAGTCATGCCCTAGTAAAGTAGTGGCAACTTTACTAGAGGCTTCTATGGAATTTTGGAAGCAACACGAAAAACCACGTTTCACTACATTATATCACTTGCCCACACTTATACTCATAATTCAGCACTTAATGCGTAAAATGCCACTAATTTTATACATTAACACTAGAAAAAGCATAAGTTTTGTGAAATAATACAATGCAACGACGTGAACTTTTTCACGTTCCCGCCAAAAACTCATACTTAACCTTATGTTAATTCAATTTTACATCGCGCTGTAATTGAGTGGCTGTAGAGCACGCTGGAACATGGTTAAATAGAAATGTGCAAATAGAATTAAGTAAGTAGTTTCATTTTTTTATAATTTGACAGCTGTCAGTTGAAAACGATTGTCCCTAGGGCTGAAAAGTATTAATTTCACCCCGCTCCTCAGGCAACTACAGATCTACTTTACGAGTATGAGTAATGAAAAAACATAGTCTGGCTGTCGGAATGGAAAAGTTACTATACCCATTTTTCAAAAAATGTAAGTTCAAATACGAATATAGATGGGATTCTTTCAAAAACAATTAAGCCAAACACATAGCCATACACATTAGATAAGTATCTATGTTCAAACAAGAGTTATTAATTAGTCAAATTTAGTTTTTAGACACTTGTACCTCGGTGACTATAAATATATGCTCTACCACTATGATATTAACTATGGTAAGTACTAATTTAGTGGAATAAGTAAGTATATTTAGTGACAATAACCAAGAACAGATAAAACTCTGCATTATTTGGTTTTTGTATTATTTTAATATCTTAAATAATCAAGCAATTAAGTTATATAGCTTATCTAGCCGATAAATACGAACAATCGTAGAGGTAACGTAAAACAAGTGAAAATCAATACTTAGCTTATTACCTCGATTAATATTTCAGTAACCACATGCGGGTAAATAGGACAAGGACTTCATATCTTTAATGCATTTTGATCGATCGTTTTCAATATTTCATACAAAAGGCTTTACGAGGATTAACGGAAGCGAGGCAAACATGAAATGGATACTGAAACTAAAGCTGATGAAAATCGATTAATCGAGTAAGGAATTTAGATTATTTGATTGTAGGTACCTACCGAATGTTTTCTGTATAGATGTAACTGACAATTACATAATTAAATGTATGTATGACTATTTTATCATGTGACAGTTCACATGATAAAATAATCATACTTAAATTTACTCTAGGAACTCACTCCGCCTCCCGCCCCCTAATTACCTAACTCGCAACCGGTTTGCGACTGGCGTAAATCTCGCTGTGATTGCTGTCATACATCAATAGTGGTGTCGAGCATGTATGCTACGCTACACCACTAATAATGTATGACAGCAATCACCGCGAGATTTACGCCTGTCGCAAACCTGTTGCGAGTTAGGTAATAAGGGCCGGCTTCTTTGTTTCCTGACAAATATAGTTTGACTAGAGTGAATAGGCTCCTCATAGGCCAACGTGCAACACGTTCTACTGCATCGTCGCAGGTGAGTATTTGTCGTCAAACATTGGCATACATTATCTTAAGTCGTAATAAGAGGAATGCCACCGTTCATCCATTAGGTAATTCAAAGTAAGTAAAAAGAAGATATTATATTTTCTACCAAAAATTGCACCTACCTACTTTCCGTTGGTCCAATAATTGGAAGACAAAGTAATATCTGTACTGTATAGGTACCTACATAAGTTATAGATAAGAAGACATTTGACAGTTCAACTTCCTTGCAACATTATTATTCACTCATTTATTTACAATTCTTAAGCCTAAGTTTTTTACAATATCTCTATAAAAAGGAATTTACAAAAATATTATAAAAAACCTAAACCTAGAGTGCCGCCGGCAGCGGGGCAGGACCCAAGCTACCGGTGGTTAGGGCTGCAGAGTGAGGAACCTCCTGACAATACGTGCCGTGTCAAGGAGTACTGCCTTCTGAATCTGACCCTTGATCCAACCGTCTAGCGAGAGCCTCTCGAGGTGTTGGTCGAGGCTCTTCGCTATAAGGCCGTTCGCCGAAACGACTATCGGGACAATGCTCGTTGAGTCAACATTCCACATGGCGGTTACCTCGTGAGCCAAGTCAAGGTACTTGCTGAGTTTGTCCTTCTCAGCCTTCACGAGGTTCTCGTCATGTGGGATGGTGATGTCAACGAGCACTGCCCGGCGTTGGGATCGGTCTACCAGCACGATATCAGGCTTATTGGCTACAATGGTCCTGTCCGTGATGATAGAGCGATCCCAATAGAGCAATGCACGGCCATTTTCGAGAACCGGCCCCGGTGTGTACTTGTAGTACGGCACCTCAGACTCCACAAGGCCGTATTGAAGGGCAAGTTGCTGATGGATGATCCTGGCCACTAGGTTGTGTCTGTGCAAGTACTCTCCGTTAGCAAGATGAGAACAACCGGAAATGATATGTCGGAGAGATTCTCCGGGACGGCGGCATGCCCGACAGATGTCGACCGTACCGTCCTTCATGATATATTTCCGGTAGTTGTTCGTCTTGATAACTTCGTCCGCAATTGCACAGACAAAACCCTCGGTTTCCCCAAATAGGTCGCCGAATCGTAGCCAGTTCACCGACGCATGCAGGTCCACATCAGGCCCTGTTAAGGCCCGATAGAACCGCCCGTGCAGCTCCTTGCCTTTCCATACGTCCCTGCGGTCCTCGGTGCTAAGTACCACCGGTTTACGCCAGTTCTCATTTGCCAAGGAGAGCGGCGTGAGGCCCTTGTCAACTGCCACCACATCGCGATGCATCCCGCACTCGTTGTTGAGGAAATAATCCCGGAGACTGCACACTTCACGGTTATGGAGGGTTTTGGCATTTAGAAGGCCTCGACCCCCCCATTTCCGCGGAATGTACAGTCTCATAACAGACGAGCGCGGGTGCAGCATGCGATGCGAGGTAAGCAGTTGACGGACCTTTCTATCCAGGGCGTCCAGCTCGGTCTGAGTCCATCTTAGTATGCCAAAGGAGTACATCAGTAGGGGCATCACCCAGCCGTTGAAGGCGCGCGTCTTGTTGCCACCTGACAAAAGACTGTTGAGTACTTTTGTCAGACGGCAGAAGAAGCGCTCCTTCACCGTCCGCTTAACATCCCCTACTGAAATACCCAATGACTCTGACATACCAAGATACCTGTAGGTTTCGGACTCGGAGAGGGACCTGAGAGTCATAGTCTCGGAAAGTTGCAAATTCGTGGAATTTACAACTTTCCCTCTATGTACATGCATAACCGCACACTTATCCACACCGAACTCCATGTTGATAGAGTTGCTAAAATTCTCAGTGATTTTTAACAACTCTATCAATTGTGGGCGTTGCGGCGCGAACAGTTTGAGGTCATCCATGTACAGTAGATGAGATATGATCTCACCCCCCCTCCGAAGCCGATAGCCCAGCCCTGAATCCCCTAGCAAAGTGCTGAGAGGATTCAACGCTAGACAAAACCACAAGGGGCTCAGACTGTCACCCTGGAATATGCCTCGCTCTATCCTTATGAAGTCCTGCGGGTCAGAGACGCTCTCTCCCCCACCTGGTTGACGAAGGACTGTGGTCCACTGCCTCATGCATGCGCTTAAAAAGGATCTTAGAGTTGCATCTATTTTATACAGCTCCAAGATCCTCTCCAGCCATGAATGAGGCACCGAATCATAGGCCTTCTTATAGTCAATCCAGGCAGTAGAGAGAGCCCCTCTGTTCCGCCGGACCTGTTGGCAGATGGCCGTGTCGATGAGGAGGAGCTCCTTAGTACCACGGGACCCAACCCTACATCCATTCTGAGCGGGGGCCAAAATATTGTTCGCAACAATGTGCGAATTAATTTTTGTTCTCAGAATGGATGTAAGGAGCTTGTATAGCGTAGGCAAGCACGTGATGGGTCTGTAATTTTTCGCTTCCGTGGTACTACCGGACTTATGGAGCAGGAAGGTGACACCAGTTGTCATGAAACTTGGGAGCGAACCAGCCTCGAGGGCTTCTTGGAATTGTATTGCCAAACATGGGTATGAGCATCGAATCCATTTAATCCAGAAGTTGTGCAATCCATCCGGTCCAGGACTTTTCCAGTTCTGGGCCGTACGGATCGCACAACTTATGTCTTCTGGGTCTATCGTAATAGACCCCATGGACTCGATCGGCTCACACACACGTTCGACAACACGCATCCAATCACCCTCCGTGTGCTCGACGGGCACCGACCAGATGCTACGCCAAAATTCGTTCGTGGCGTTTGCATCCGGTAGCTGGCCGTCGACCACACGTTGGCCGGTTCCCTCCCAGTTCCGGTACACCTTCCTTTGGTCGCTTTGGAAAAGGCGATTTTGCTGGTACCTATCCACACGCTCTCTGTAGCGGCGAATACGACTTGCCCACGCATAGACTTTCTGCTTCAGGAAGTCAATGCGCTCCGTGACACAGGCCATGTAGTCCTGAGGCCTAATACCGGTCCCAGCGAAGGCCTGAGTCACGAAACGCATGACTCGGGGGCGATGATTGCCCCGGCTGAAGCAGACCAGCTTCGCTATGAGAGTCCTGAATGTAGTGATACGCTTCTCGATCCGTACCTGCCACGCGGGAGCACCATCGGCGGGTCGCGGTGCTCGGTCAGTGTCCGGGAACTTGACACGAGCCACGCGACACGCCGCGATGGCCCCACAGTACAGGATCGAGTGCGTATCAACTAAGTCTTCGCTAGTCCGTAAGTACGGAGCTAGCAAAGTGTTCAGGGCTCCCATTAGCACTAGGTTTCGTCTATTCGTAGGCAAACGTGGTAATCGCGGCCTAGATGTAGGTGTGGATCTATACCGCAAAATCGCGTCTTCCAAAGCGCTCCTCAATTGCTCATTCGCCTGGGTACTTACGCTGTCACTCGCACTTTCCTCTCCATCAATCGCGGGATCACCCCGCGGCGTCACCGGTAGTGGGCCCATAATTGGTCCCGGATCCGGCAGCGCGGCAGGCAGGACCCGCGGAGACGGAGAAGTAGCGCGAATAGGCAGCGCCTCCAGGCGCAACCGATCAAGTGTAGGCTCGTCCAACATCTTACAACGCTGGATAGCCCGCACCTGATCCGACAGTCGTTGTGCGGATACGGCGACGGCTGGCTCAAGGTCCTGAAACAGTGACAGCATCCGATCTCGGTACGCAGTCAGGCTGCTTCCCCCCTCTGTAGCCCCATAATAGGCCCGCATGCAGTTCTCGTTCATGGCCTGAGTCCATCGCATGCGGCGCACTATACCACCGGTAGCGGGGGCCGCGCGCGGAGCAGGTTGCCCCGCAGGCCCCAAGCGTGCCGGCAGCGGTGGTCGCCCACGTCGCGCAGGTGGTGGCGGCGGCGGAGGTGACGGCGGTCCGTCCTCGTCACTCGACGCGGTGGTGTCAGGGGGAGTACCATACTCGTCCCCCGACGACGAACTCGGAGACGACGGGGCGGGCGGTGGTGGCAGGCGTGCGCTTTGTGTTTCCGCTTTTCGAGTCCTTGATCTCGTTATCATTATAAATGTAGGATACCAGTAGCTATTGTTGTAGAACTTTTACAGGAAAATTTTTCATTATTGACAACGTCAAATTGTGGTATGGAATGTATAAAAAGGTGATTCGCTCCAGGATTTGCTTCTCGCATTGTAAATAACTATTGCAATGCATCGTAGGAATAATTCTTATTATTATTATTATTATTATTATTGGAAATTCTAATCTGTCACCATTCTTCATTGGACAATCCATTCATTCCTTAGCAGCGTTCATTTGTTTTATTTCAGAAGTATCATCCCATTTTGTGCCGGTGCCAAGAGAGTTTATAAATAGAATTTTAAAACAAAACAACTGAAGGCGTTTAAATAATTCGGCTTCAATGTTTTAATACCGGAAATGAATTCTCGAATGAAAGTGGTTAGGTACTATTTGATTCGATTTTATTTTTACACAGCTCTTTATTGCATACTTTTTTAATTTTTTTTAAATGAATGATAATAATACTAGACTGAAGTTCGGCTAAAATGAAATGGTTGATTCAATTTCAATGGAATCAGACTAAATGGAAATAAAGCTCGTTCTATACCCCATAAAATTAAAATAACAGTTGAAAGGAAAAAAGAAAAATCATTAGGGAGGCACTAGGTATGTAGTTTTACTTACAAATTCACTAAATTTTTCAAAATTGTGTGTAGTTACCTACATATCTAAAATTTTTTGTAAATTTTGTGAACAACCTAGTACCTAACTAAAATAAAAAATCTTAAAAGGTCATCAAACATTTCTTTTTGTATACGTAATTCAGAAAGGGTCTCAACCCAAATAGTTTGAGCTCCTGCCTACGTGCTTTCCCTGGCGTAGAGTCTCGGAGCCTTGACACGAACTGTGACCTACATTTGACTCGAACCAGAGCCTGACCTTTTGGTATCTCTATCGTAAACAATACAATGAAACTGTTGGAAAACTTCAGTAAGAGATACCCTGGAAAGATTTCTCTTTAATGTATGAAGATATAATATTATGCTATTTAGATATATTACCTATGTTATATCGTCGCTCGTATGACTAAAGGTCCTATCTCATTTTTGTCCATTGTTCAGAAAACGCGTTTTAAGGTTTTGACATTTCTAACTTTCAGATAGTTTCGTTCCTCGCAGGTCCAGCATATTTATTTTTATATGTTTTTGTAGATAATTTCAAGTACTTTAATTACACGTTGAAACTTTTAACATGTTTGCATTCTAAATACCTACCTGTTTTGATTAATCAAAACAGGTATATATAGGTCACTTAGTGAAAACTTTGTTTTATTTAAAATAAATAAATAAATAAATACGCGTGGACTATTCACACAGCGCCATCTAGCCCCAAACTAAGCATAGCTTGTACTATGGGAACCAGATAACTGATACAATACTTAGATACTTTTTTGTTTGTAAATGCATACATAGAATACAATATAACACCCAGACACAGAACAAACATCGTTCATCACACAAATGTTTGTCCTGGGTAGGAATCGAACCCACAACCTATAGTTCAGAAGGCAGAGCTACTACCAACTGAGCTAACAGGCCAGTCTAAAAATAAGCTGTCTGTTTTTAGTTACGACTTTTTTTAGACTAATTATGGAAATAAATATACAAAATTTATGTTGTTAGTGCTTTATTAGTGTGTTTGTTTTTTTTTAGTAAGTTTTAGTAAGTTTAATGCTACAATACTGTATTTAATTCAACACAACACCATAACTTTACCAAGTACCTAACAATAAAAAACTACTTAATCAGCCTCATTTTGAGGTTGCAATAGGTAATTGAATATTATGAAGTTTAATTGTAATAATAATTAATTAATTAATAATTAATTATCTTGTGATCCCAAATGTTAAGAGGTACAACGATTAGTCAGATGGATAGAGAATTTTGCGTTGACTAACATAGCGGTCCTAACTCAAAACAGCCAAAAAGTGAGATAGGACCTTTAGTCATACGAGCGACGATATATGTAATAAATTTAAGTTTTTTATTTAGTTCTATTTACTAAAGTAACTATGCTTTTTTTGAAAATTTGAGTTTTATTTTCTTTTACCTTGCTCAAAATAAGCTCGTGCGTATTTTTATTTAACCATAAAAAAGTAGTTATACCTACAGACCTATATTATTATTCTCTTTTTCTGATATTTGTATGTCTAATTGTCCATACTTAAGTACTACAGTTTGACTTATATTTATTATATTTATAAGTATTTTTCAGTAATAATAGAAATGTATATTATTCAGTTTATCTCCTTTGACTTTGTTTGACACGTCTTTGGTTGACCTAGAGAGAAGTCGAATGAAACTGTGTTTTACTATCTGCATACGCACTTTTATCTTTTTTATTATTCTCATACAAACATAGCGAACTATACTACCCCCAAATTCAAGATGCAATTATTTACTAACATTTCACTGACAGTTGAATCAGCTGACTGATTTATCAGTGCCAGCCATAACAAATCTCAGTTTTGACGTCCTGGATGGAAAACAATTGGTTATTTTTTGACTATGATCCGTCGCCCCTAACAACCAAGAGGTTCCCTATGAAGCTGGTATGAAAACTTTTCATGGGCGAGTACGCCACAGCCAGAAATGTTTGTAATCCCCGCTATAATGCTATTAGCTGATTCTACTGTCAGTGAAATATTAGTAAATATTTCATCTTGAATTTGGGTGATATATCACATCACACTAATATTATAAAGGCGAAAGTTTGTGCGTATGTGTGTATGTTTGTTACTCTTTCATGCTGTAACAGCTGGACGGATTTGGATGAAATTTGGTGTAGAGGTAGCTTATACCCTGGATTAAATTATAGGCTACTTTTTATCCCGAAAACGGAACGGTTCCTGTAGGAACGCGGGTGGAACCGCGGGGCGCTGCTAGTACAATATACATCTAATCATTTTATTTTAGTCATTTACCACTGTCTTTTATTTTCTTTGTCTTTTAGTGTATGTTGTACTCTTCCTACCCTACCTATCTAAGCTAGGAATAAACGATAGACATCGTAATTTACGACTTCTATGGAATAAACTAACCAAAATGGTAACAGTAGATCGTGGGCGTTTGCTTCCCAGTATAAAGTCTACACTACCCGTACACAAAGAGATTTAGAGAAGGAACTTATTTGAAGCGAGGTTACATCAAGGACTGAACTGTAAACAGGAACTGAACAATCCAGCCCTGACCTACATTCGACGCGTCCTTGAAGCCGACTTACAGAGAAAGTGCGTTGTAAACTCACAGTTAATGTGATTAGCTGATACTGAAGAAAGGAAACCGATAAGTAATAAATAAGGCATACGATAGGAGAAAACTTTCGAATGGGACCGGCCTTGAAATGTGTATTTATTGAAAAAATATAATTATCATTCCATAGCGATACTGTGATTATCGATTTCTTGTATTGTAAGTATAATTATAATTACGCAGAAAAAAAAGTTTTTCTACGATTATGAAACTACTTATCGCTGTATTACTTATTGGAAATTATCAATACCATAGAAACTAAGGCCTGTAATACAGAACAATGCTCAGTCATTGACCTATACGCTCAAGTCGAGATTTCATCCACCAAATGATCAGGGCCCTAATTCTGTATGACCACTTTACGATTTCGTTACTTCGAAAAGTTCGAAACATGCGAATTCCTTGCTTACATAAGAAATATGCAAGTGGAATCTGTGTTTTTATACAGAGTTAGGGCTCTGTTTGTGAATGAAATCTCGACTTGAACAGCGATTGACTACTAAGCATTGTTCTATAATACGGAATTAATTACGAAATCCATAAATGCCCTCTAAATATGGTCTACCCTACGCTATAGCAGTTTAACAAGAAGGTTTCGTTAACAAATAGCAGCCAAGCCGTCAATAATTAGGTACGTCGAATATTCCCAAATACGTCGAATATTCCCAAATCTATAAATATGTGCCCTCCAATTCCTCTAAATACAGTCTACACTACACTAATAGACTTTTAACAAGAAGGTTTCGTTAACAAAGAGCAGCCAAGCCGTCAATAATTAATTACGTCGAATATTCCCAAATATTATTCCACATGTATATGTGTGCTGTTCTTTGAACATCTAAATGGAGTATCTGATTCATTATAAACCGTAATACATCACTTTCAATCAGGCGTACTGAAGAGCAAAACATATTTTTAGGTCATGATAGTGCATGCTGCTCAAAACAGTTTGCAATTTTGTATGCTTACCTTTTTTTTAATTTTAATGGATGGCGTGACATGACTCGCGTGTCGTCGTAAGTGTTATTTACTAGCCCGGGTTGTCCCACAGCTGGGAAAAGTCTCCTCCCTTCACTCTTTATTATTTTTGCGTTATTCCTTTCCGTGCAAGGTCGTCTGGAAGAGATCGCTTTGAGCGATAAAACCGCCCATTGTTACACTTTTGTTAAGTTTTGTTCACTTCATCATCATCATCATCATCAATAGCCTGATGTCGTCCACTGATGAACATAGGCCTCCCCCAGAGCGCGCCACCTTTGAGCGCGGCTGCTCGCCTCCTGCATCCATCGGCTCCCCGCGGCTTTGACCAGATAGTCGGACCAGATTGTTCACTTAGTTTTTAAAGATTTGTGTTTTAATCTATCTATCTCTTTCCGAGTTTTCCTGTTGTATATAAAAGTGAAAAGTTGTCTGTGTGTTTGACTTACACGCCAAAACGTTGGATCGATTAGGCTGAAACTTTGTATACAGATTGCGGATATTTGGTACCAAGATCAACATAGAGTAATTTTCATCCCGAAAAATGTAGCATTTCTCCGGAAAACCCGGGTAAAACCGTGAGGCACCTCTAGCGGATTATATGCATAATACTGCAAAATGAAATAAATACATAATCAGAATGCTTTCATCTATTATATAAAAGGCTTTGTCCTGACTGACTGACAGACAACGCACAGCCCAAACCGCTGGACGTATAGACTTGAAATTTGGAGGGTAGCTTCCTTTTATAACGCAAGCGCGTGCTAAGAAATGATTTTTGAAAATTCAACCCCTAAGTGGGCGAAAGGGGTAAAAAACATTTGTATGAAAAACCTTCATTTGGTGACGTATCGTTTTGAAACTTAGCACATACAAACAAGTATAAAAATAAAAGAAATTTTATTTTTTAGTTTTTCGAAGTTGAACATTTAAAGGGGTTAAAAAAATTATTAAAGTTTGTATGAAAATTTCAAAAAAAATAACCGTATCATACTGAAATTTGGAATGTGTAAAGAACATACAAAATAAATAGATACGGGTCTCGGAATTTTTTGAGAGGGTTAAATTACAGAAAAAGGTCCCGTCGTAAGACGTTCGCACAGGCAAAACCGCTAATGCTACTACTCTAACAAATACTCTTCAAATTCGAAGATACATTGATTCTATGACGTAGGGTGGTATTACGAAAGATTTTTTGGAAATACGACCCCAAATGGGATGAACGGGTAAAAAGTATTTGTATGATAAACATACATTTCGTACGCTTTGAAACTTGGCACATACAAACAAGTATAAAATAAATGAAATGCTACTTTATAGTTTTTTTTTAAATTAAAGCTTTAAGGGGTTAAGTACTTAAAGTTTGTGTGTCAAATAAATAAAAATATGATAGTAAGTATTCCATCGGAAAGTTTATTCAAAGTAAAAAATGACATTAACAATATTTTTTGCCAGGAATGACATCACACATCAGCCGGAAGACGTCCACTACTGAACACATGAATCCATAAAACGTCACTTTGGACGCTTATCATAGGGGGAGATTTGCCCTATTCACCACGCTTAGCAGGCGGCTTGGTGAGAATCACAGAAGGTTTTAATGTACCGAGGAGAATGCTGCTGCCCATTCCCTGGATATTCCATTTGCAGGCTTTTACGGCACCCACGGGAAGAGATAGTGGTGGTCCTATTAGCAAAGCGGGACCACACGGCCAAGGATGACATAGGAAGGGTTGACACTTTCTGCATAGACGCAGCAGTAGTAGTATACATATACTTAGTTCTTTGTTTTTGAATTTGTAATTATAAAATTGGTATTTGTATATCAGTCAATCACATCCAAAAATGGCAAAATAATATTTTCGCCAAGGTTGATTTGAAGGAGTGAAAATGGCGAGGTAGGTTTTAGTTCAAAGTTCTTTATTTTCATAGTCACGTTTGTTAAACCAGTTATTATTAGGCACCTGCATGATTTAAAATAAAAATAACATTTTGAAATTATTAAGGGGTTGAACACGTTTTTTTTTTTTGAAACTGTTATTGACCGTTCACCGTAAGATGTCCACTGATGTACTTATATTATTTAAAAATATGCAAGTAAAACATATTAATCTGTGGAGGGTACATACAAGTTTAGATAATGCTTACATATTATTTTACATTTACGATAATACTTGCATATTTTTAAATAATATAAATACATCAGGGTACATAATACGGTGAATGGTCTGTAGATTATCACGGGCATTTGAACATTTTTCCGTGTTAATGTCAAAGTATACATAAAACACTAAATAAAGTTATTACCAGAGATCTAAAAAAACTTATTTCCTTCCTACCTCTTGCTACAATGTCACCATGAGAGGTCACTGCATGAGGCCACTTTAAAAACATTAAAAAGATGAATAAGTAACTCTTTATTTATGACGCTTTTTAAACGGCTCCCAAAATAGGAAGCTTAAGTTAATTTTATCCTATAAAAATAAACGGTTTCTGAGGGATAGTCCACGCGGGCGAAGCCGCGGGCACAAGCTAGTTAAACTATAATAAGGTTATAAATCCGCAGGAGAACTAAAGTGACCGATATAGCTCTTAGAATTAGCAAGTTGAATTGGTAATGGGCAGGCCACATCGCTCGTAGAACTGGCAACCGATAGGGAAGAACGATTCTCGAGTAGCGACCATGAACCGGCAGATGCAGCACTCGGTGGACCGACGATCTGGTGAAAGTTCCGGGGAGTCGATAGATCGCAGGAGGCGAGCAGCCGCTCAAGGTGGCGCGCTCTGCTGCCCTAGCACGGACGGTAGACAAAATTGTCTTTCCCCGTTTTACGTCACTTTCTTCATACTTGCTTAGAGTAAAACAGGGGAAAGCTCAGCAGTGGACGTCTTCAGGCTGTTGATGATGATGATGAAGATTATAAGTTATAACTGCTTGCCTAATTACAGGTTTAATCAGTGGCTTAATTTCAATGATTTGGTAATCTACATAAAATGCAGAGAGTATGGACAATACAAAACGTATTCAGGTTTGTTTTTCAGTTGGTGGTTTAAATATACATGCACCTACATTTAATAACTGATAAGTTTTCAATCAGTGTGTGTTGCCAGTGATGACTTATGGAACTGAGACATGGTCTCTTACTGTTGGCCTCATTAGTAAGCTCAAAGTCGCGCAGCGAGCTATGGAGCGAGCTATGCTCGGTGTTTCCCTGCGAGATAAGCTCCGGAACGAGGAGATCCGCAGGAGAACTAAAGTGACCGATATAGCTCTTAGAGTTAGTAAGTTGAAGTGGCAATGGGCAGGCCACATCGCTCGTAGAACTGACAACCGATGGGGAAGAAAGGTTCTCGAGTGGCGACCACGAACCGGAAGACGCAGCGTGGGCCGGCCCCCCACTCGGTGGACCGACGACCTGGTGAAAGCCGCGGGGAGCCGATGGATGCAGGAGGCGAGCAGCCGCTCAAGGTGGCGTGCTCTGGGGGAGGCCTATGTTCAGCATTGGACGTCTTCAGGCTGTTAATGATGACTAAGATAAGTAGCTAGTACCTATCAATTAATATCGTTAAGTCAGCCTATTTGTGGTCATTTAGGTACTTATACAATTTTTACGTGGACTTGTGAATAGGTAGGTACCTAGACACTTTTCCGATAATATAATTATCATTGAATTTATGTATGTAAGTAGGAAGTATGTAGGTACTTAATTTATAAATATTTTTTGCTTAGGCAGGCCTTGATCTATTGTTTAATACTATTAAGTTAATTTATGCATTTGTAAATCTACATCACTAAACATTAACATGAACCAAAATAGACCTACCAACCCTTTTCGCAAAGACGCACTCGGGAATCATTGCCGCTAGTACTTTTCCGCTTGTTACTGGTATTGCGCAAGTCTGCCCGGGCAGGGGTCACTGACATAAAATCAGGTTAAGGCAACACTTTTGTTGTTGTTGTCCTAGGACAGGATGATGGGCCCGATTTGATAAGTTGCCCTCAATACTTTCTAATATCGATGGATGATAAGGATAAGGAAAAGATTTGATAACAAATGCTTTTCTAACAAACGATTACATACTGTATCTACCTATTAATTTTTTGTCTGGATTAAAGTCTTCATAAACGCTCGATATTCTGATTATGTCCCATTAGTTCTATGGAACATGACGTCATTGGACAAATGGGATATTTTCACATTTAATCCTGTGGTATTTTTTTGCATTTTGACAATAATTGTCGGCGAGGTTTTATTGATTAGGTCATGAGATTAGATTGGTCATTTACTTAAATTAAAAATCGCGAAGCGGTGCGTCTTTGTTTCCTGTAAATATAATCAAGGAGTTTTCAAGGCAAGAGTGTACTGGTATCTTCTAAGCAAGCATGTTCCATCGTGGACCGCGTCTTCATTTACCATCAAGTAAAAGTTAAGGCAGTGGTCAAATGGAAGCCTATATTACCGCATCATATTTTTTTATATGTCTGTTCTTTTGATATGGTCTACGCAGAACCTATGTTGTGTTTATTTCATTAATTGTAATGCAGCCTGCTAGTATTAGTGACAGGGGAAAAGATTTTCAGATAAAATCAAGTAGGTACGAAAGACAAAAAAAAAAATTAATTAATAATTACGATAAAAAAATTGGGAGTAAAATTTTATTATAGTCAAAATAATATGTTCATTATTTTCTTTGTAAGTACATATTGACTCTTTCGTGAGGTCGTCCTCCTCTCTCCAAATTTGCTGCGCCCGACGGAGTCCATAATGAGCCTACTTAATTAATTTTATACTTATTCCACCTATGTACACTATGGAAGCAATAAAATATCTGAATCTGAATCTGACATTTATTCTCGAGTGAATTAATTTGTAAACTATAGGTAGGTAGGTACTTACCTAATTTTTGGGTGAGTGTCGACTATATACGAGCTCTAAAGAGACATATTACGTTAATGTTTATAAGACCATAATCAGAACAGGAGGTGTACTGTGAGCTCTTAGTGCGATTCAAAACAGAGCCTATATTGGATCGCTTTGTTTTTTTTGTATGGGGATTTTGACAAGCGATCCAGTATAGGCTCTGTTTTGAATCGCGCTAAGAGCTCACGGTACGCCCCCTGATGTCTGGACATACCTACCTAACACTAACTCTGCAAAAACCACACCAACACGCATTGTACATCACTCGCCACATACCACATTGTTATTGTACTGCTTACGTCAATGGATAGGCTAAATGCAATAAAGCCCTTATAAAATAAACGTTACTAAAGCCTGATGTATGGCCGGTGACTAAACTCCACTTCAACTTTAATACAAAGGATAACAGAGCTCAGACTAGAAGCAATAGATGGCATATAAAAAAGGAGTACCAATCCACATATCATACTACTACGTCACCCGCATTATTCTTAACAGACCCTTTACGGCAAAGTGTGGGTACCAATACCAACTAGTCCTAAAGCTCCTAACCACTATACCTACATAAAACCTTCCTGTAATGTAACTCTGATGTATTATTTAGTCTATGAAACGTTGCTATAGAGAAGATGTATCGAAGTCGAAAATCAGCATAGATCTCCGGATTCATTCAGATCGAAACTAAACAGGTAGGTATGTAGCATAAGTAGGTATATATATTTTTAGTACCTAATTATCGAATAGTTCTAATCTACCTAATCTTCTGATTATTTACACATTCTGCATATTGGTATAAAAATTACAGAAAATCGAACTTCAATTAATCGGAAAACATTGAATTCAATAAACATATTTCCTGTTGGTGTAAGATTTTCCTTATATTGCAAAATGTTTCAACTATGAAATAGATAAGTAGGTAATACCCATAGCCCATACCCATACCCATACTAGTTGTTCAGTTATGAATACTACTCACGTTAGTTTCTATGATATTAATACCCATAGACTTAGTAATAGGGCGAATTCTGTGGTAATACGTTTAGTGGGTATTTAAATCTAATTCACAGATCACTTTAGGAAAATCAAATTAATCATCTACTTATTCAGTAAGTTTTCCACGAAAAAGGGCCATTGACCTCGACATCGTGAATTTCACACCTTGGCATTATCATTCCGTGCCGTACAATGGAAACTTTGCACGCACGGTTACCTTTTACGATTGTTTTTATGGAAAATCTGCCTCATAGTAGAAAAAGTCACGTAGAGGAACCTTCTATTTTTCCTAACTCGGTACGCTAGCCCTATTATTTTTATTCTTTGCTCAAAGTTTAGTTCATTTTATATTCATAACATTCATCTATTTTTTTTATTAAGTTTGGTAAATACCATAGTTAGGTTCTTATTACCAAATTATGAAGTCTAAACAAAGTAAGACTTGACGTGGGTGACTCTAGCAATCCTTGTGCGAAATCTCATACAAATCCTTGCATTTTACAATAGTGGTAATTATACATTTTATTTATGTCATATATTTCATATTTAGAGGAAAATTATAAGCTAGATTTTTGGATTAAATTTTCCATTACCAGCTGGTGAAATGTGTAAAAGAATATTCTAGAAAAGGACACCCAATACAGCACGTGTAAAAGTTTGTAAATAAAAATTTTATCTATTCATATAAATTACGAACTAATGAAACGAAATCTAAAAACTCTGTCGAAATAAAAGTTACCATAATAATGATTATATTCCGTCCATTGACAATATGTTTCATTATTACAACAAAGTACTACTGTTTTTCAGTAACAATATTAGACCTTGATAGGTCTTAATCATTGGTTCCTGATATTGATTAGATAGCGTTAATCAAATAGGCTGTCTGCGTCAAAGAATTTATAGTCCAATACTTACTACAAATATGTGTGCCTGAACTTTCTACTGATCCACTCAAAAAGTTTTTCTAATATAGATAGATTTTTAGAAACGTACTCATCTCTTTCTTATACTAAGTCGTGATCATCATCATCATCATCATCAGCCTGAAGAGAAGACGTCCATTGCTGAACATAGGCCTCCCCATAGAGCGCCACTTTGAGCGATGTTTGCTTCTTGCATCCAACGGCTCCCCGGTTTTGACCAGTCGTCGGTCTACCCAGTAAAAAGCCGGCCTGTATACACTGCGTATATAACAATATACAATATATTACTGCAGTGTCCTGGAAGCTGGAAATGAAACAAAATTATAGAAATGAGTGTTAGATTATATAGTCTAAGATCTATAAGGAATTACTTACATCAAGAACTGCACTGTTTGTTCATAAGTTATATACTTACGTTGTTTGAGTGCAAGATTCATAACTCAGGCATTTTATTTATATATTATTATATATTTATTTATATATATTTCATCGTAGACTGCGTCATCGCTTTCCACCAGGTGAGACAGTGGTCAAATGCCTTGCCTATAAACAATAAAAAAAAATTGTGATAAAATATACGTAACGTATAATTAAGTATACGTTTATGACGTAGTAATTGTCTTAGGTAAATTCATGGGTTTACCAGGCGGAATGATGGGACGGAAAATATCGGAAATTCAATCTGATCATCTGATTTTTATAAAGTGAGGACATAAATGTTACAATATAAATAATTATTTATTATCAAAGACAATTAATAGGTATTAATTGTTTTTTGTATTATCGACTTTATTAGCATTCATTGGGTTCTTCACATTCTAATTGGGTTTGTGATAAACCACCAATCCATCTTTCCATTTAATGAAGAAGAACAATGAATTATTGGATCTTAGATCATATTATTATTATACCTACAATTTATTATTTAAGTATAACTTTAAATAAAGTTGCCGTAGGTACCTAAGATAATGTATAAATTTAAATTCCCAAAAAGCACTTGTGTAAGGAAAACTGGCGGTATTTGGTAATTGAAAGCAACAGCTTCACTTAAACTACTTAACATAACCTCACTAACTATTACTAACTACGATAATTCAATTAACATGTCTAAAACAATTTGTCACAAGATATCTCTAAATTTTCCGTTAGTCGGGACACTTGAATCAATGAATAAATTAGCGAATGTCTAGGAAAACGTAGGTCTGTTATAACAGGAGGCTATACCTATGACATATTTTTCATCACAGTTGCTCGTAAAATGGTTTTTATCCCACCGCTTTTAGGATCATAATCCAAGAAATTTCCGACGCGTGCTTTTTGTTTTTACCGCACTAGTGTTTTATGATGATAGTTCGATTCAGTTAAGTTTGTAACTTCGCACAATTATATCATAATGTACTGTTAGTAATTCATACCTACGTTACAGTGGATTATCTAAAAAAAACTGTATAATACTAGTTACCAAAAACGTTAAAAAACTAATTTTCAGGAGGATTTACTGTGAAAGTTTAGCGATGAGAGGTCGTTTAATAACAGCGTGTTGACGTATTACGATTTATCACACAGCATTTTGGATTTTTTCCCTTAGTAATAAATGACAGAATCATAGACTCATCATCATCATTTTGTATTTTTAATGCTAAAATAAAAAAAAAAACCTAATCAGTTTGTAAACTACGGAGATATGGGGTAACAACTTGGACGAATCATCAACTAATATTGAAAAAAAAAAACTGAATGGAGAACCTCCTCTTTGAAGTCAGTTATACTGTTTCATCATCATCATCAACCGCCTGAAGACGTCCACTGCTGAACATAGGCCTCCCCCACTGAGCGCCACTTTGAGTGGCTGCTCCCCTTCTGCATCCATCGGCTTACCGCAGGTTTCACCAGATCGTCGGTCCACCGAGTGGGGGGGCCGGCCTACACTGCGTCATCCGGTTCGTGGTCTCCAGAACCTTCCTTCCCCATCGGTTATCAGTTCTACGAGCGATGTGGCCACCAATCCACACAATCCAATAATTTACATTACACGTCAGTAATTAGTATGTGGTAATAAGTAGGCTCAAGGTGGCGCTATCTGGGGTAGGCCTAAGTTCAGCAGTGGACGTCTTCAGGCTGTTGATGATGATGATGAATAAGGAGGTACTTATAATATGACATCTTTCCATGCTCCACACATAAATCACGATACAATATTAGAATGTTTAACACTTGCAACTCAATGATACCCTAGTTACGAAATAGGTACCTACCTAGGTACGTAGCTGGTACCTAATCAATTAATTCATCCATTATAAGGAAAAATCATCTATGGAAAAATCCGAATAACGAGTTATGTACCTACGGTACCTTAACACCATAGACCTAAATGTGTGTAGGTACCTGACCTGAAGCGGAAATTTTCCGCAGTAAATATTACTAACAAGTAGAGTGACGCCACGCAACGGAACTGAAGACAATGCAATGTTCTGAGTTCACGTTAATTCACTTGTTCGTGAATCAATTTTTGTTTTAGCTACCTATACCTACTTATACCGATTTATTGTCCAAGCGATAATAAAGGTAATTAGATAAAGATCAGATGAGAAGAGAAATCAGATAAAACTACTCTTGACTCTCCTTCTTTCGAAAGTTTTTAAAACGGTTTTTTAATTTTGTTTTTATCGTGTAAAACTTTTGTGCTTCCAGTGCTTGGACAATATAGTCAGCCAGCCTAAAGACATTTTCTCCCTTACTTATAAATACGTTTTACTAATGCCAATAAGTCCTGCAGTGAAGAAAAAAAACAAATAAGTAATTGATTGACTCAGGCGTGACCTCGCGGAAGTTCATCTTAATAACAAAATGAAAAAAGTATATCTAGTAGGTAAAGATTGTCTATATTGGGTTAGTGTAGGTGATTGTTGTTAGGTATATGTAGTATATTTTAGGTATATGTAATTTTGGGTTATATTCATTTAAATTTATTATTATATATTCGTTTAGATTATTTCTCGGAATTATTTATATTCATTTAATTTAATTAATATATTTAAGTATTCTAAGTTAATAGTTAAATACCAGTATTATAATTTATTTGTTTACAATTAATTTTGATCGTTTATGTTAGTTTGTAATTGGTCTGATTAGGTTTTTACTGGGTTTTTCCTAATCCTGCGCAACGAATGTTGGACCAATTTAGTCGTCCCAGTTTTGGTTTCAATAAATAATAAATAAATAAATAAATAACGCCCAACGATCACATACATAGGTCCCGGACCCTAACTAGGATTCCCTGTATCTAGGGACCCAGGAACTATTAGGACCATGGTCCCACAACACCCAGACACAGTACAAGTATTTGTGCTTTTTTTCATGTGCACAAATACTTGTCCTGTCGCGGGAATCGAACCCGCAGCCTCCACGTTATGAGCCGACCCGCTCAACCATCACACCACAGAGGCTGTCTTATAAATATTATACATTATAAACTTTTCTAATCATTTTTGTAATACATTTGCCTACAACAGTCATTTGCAGCTTCCCCAATATAGATAATCTTATATGATCTTTTAGCGGAATTACACTAGATATACTTTTTTCATTTTGTTACAAATAAGTAAAACACTTCGATCAAATTTACCCGCTCTGAAACTACTCTATATTAGTATAAGTTAGGTACTTATTCTAAGCAATTAAACATTTTATCACTTTAATACAAATTAAATTATATACACAAATTGTGCCGTGTGGTCCCGGTTACGAATAGGACCACCCCATCTCTTCCCGTGGGTGCCGTAGAAGGCGGCTAAGGGAATATCCAGGGAATGGGTCGCAGCGTTCCCCTCGGTCTTGGTGGCAATCAATCTTCACCTACTGCGATCACCAAGCCGCCTGCCAAGCGTGGTGATTATGGCAAACCCCCCCCCCCCCCCCCCCCTAATGACAAGCACAAATAAAAACGGCCCCCAGTCCCCGGCAGCTCTGCTATCCCGTGGCTACGGTAGCGGCCACGGTAACGGCAGGGCAAGGGGTGCGAAGAATCCCCGGCAGACGCCCGGCTACCAACCCCAACGACGACCCCTGGCCCTGGCAACACATAACGTGCGCACACTGAAGGCTGACGAAAGGATGGTCGAGCTAGAGGCGGAGATGGGTAAGTTACGCTGGGATGTAATGGGATTGTCTGAAGTCCGAAGACAGGGACAGGACACGATAATCCTAAATTCCGGTAACTTATTCTTCTACCGGGAGGGAGACCAACTCTCCCAAGGAGGTGTCGGGTTTCTCGTCCGCAAGTCTCTCGTCAACAACGTGGTCAAAGTCGACAGTGTGTCGGCCAGGGTAGCGTACCTGGTACTCCGAATAACCAAACGGTATTCGTTGAAGGTTATACAGGTATACGCGCCGACGTCAGCACACTCAGACGATGAAGTAGAAGCTATGTATGAGGACATATCCGAAGCCATGCATACTTCCGAAACATACTTCACCGTTGTGATGGGAGACTTCAATGCGAAGTTGGGCACAAGGAATAGCGATGAGCTGAGAGTGGGGCCATTTGGATACGGGCAGCGGAACCCTCGAGGACAGAGGCTGGCTGACTTCATGGAGAAGGAGGAACTCTTTATGATGAACTCCTTCTACGAGAAGCGGCCATCCAGGAAGTGGACGTGGATAAGTCCCGACGGTTCCACTAAAAATGAGATAGACTTCATCATGACGACCAAGAAGCACATATTCGATGATGTCTCTGTGATCAGCAAGGTGAAAACCGGTAGCGATCACCGTATTGTTAGAGGCACATTGAATATCAATGTTAAGCTCGAAAGGTCACGTCTGGTGAAGTCTACGCTCCGTCCAAATCCTGTCCAAATCCAAAACCCCGAAGGCTTTCAGCTGGAACTCCAAAATCGCTTCCAGTGCCTAGCCGACTGTAACACAGTGGACGAGCTAAACGACGGGTTGGTGGAAACTGTCCAAGCTGTTGGATCGAAATTCTTTAAGACCCAACGCCGAAAGAAGACTCAAAAGCTCTCAGAAAAAACTCTTGAGCTAATGGCCGACCGGAGCGAAATGAAGCTGCAGTCTTCAGTTGATATGTCAGCCTACGGTGAACTCAATAGACGAATCTGGAGTTCCTTGCGACACGACTTGCGTGCTCTTAGTACTTCACGTATTGAGGCCGCAATTGAGCGGAACCAAGGCTCTAAAGTGTTCGCAAAGGATTCGTCTATTGGGCAACACCAAATGACAAAACTGAAGACCGAAAATGGTAGCATCATTTCATCCAAGCCTGAGATTCTGAGAGAGATCGAGAACTTCTATGGACAGTTATACACCTCGACACGTAAGCCCGCTACTAACACAGCTCAGGACATCAGAGCCAAGTTAGTCCGACACTATACCGAAGATATCCCGGACGTCAGCCTGTACGAGATTAGAATGGCCCTCAAACAGCTTAAAAACAACAAGGCACCAGGTGAAGATGGAATTACGACTGAACTTCTGAGAGCGGGTGGTAGACCGGTACTTTTAGTCCTCCAGAAGTTATTTAATTCTGTCATCCTTGAAGGTACAACGCCAGAGGCATGGCACAAGAGCGTGGTGGTGCTCTTCTTCAAAAAAGGCGATAACACCTTATTGAAGAACTATAGGCCCATCTCGCTCTTGAGTCATGTGTATAAGCTGTTTTCGAGAGTCATTACGAATCGTCTCGCACGCAGGTTTGATGAATTCCAGCCTCCCGAACAAGCCGGTTTCCGAAAAGGCTTTAGCACCATAGACCACATCCATACGCTGCGCCAGATTATACAGAAGACCGAAGAGTATAATCGGCCGTTATGCCTAGCGTTTGTGGACTATGAGAAAGCCTTCGATTCAATCGAGACTTGGGCGGTGCTGCAGTCCTTGCAGCGATGCCAAATTGACTATAGGTATATCGAAGTTTTGAAGTGTTTGTACAGTAAGGCCACTATGTCAGTCCGACTACAGGACCAGAGTACGGAACAAATTCCATTGCAAAGAGGCGTGAGACAGGGAGACGTTATTTCTCCGAAACTGTTCACAAACGCATTGGAGGATGTTTTCAAGCTCTTGGAGTGGAAAAGATCTGGCATCAACATAAATGGCGAGTACATCACTAACCTTCGTTTTGCCGATGATATAGTCATAATGGCGGAATCGCTCGAGGACCTTAGCACCATGCTCAACGACCTCAGTAGAGTCTCCCAGCAGGTTGGTCTTAAGATGAATATGGACAAGACAAAGATCATGTCTAATGCTCATGTTCCACCTATACCGGTAATTGTTGGGAACGATACTCTCGAAGTTGTCGACAAGTATGTCTACCTAGGACAGATTGTCCAATTAGGTAGGTCCAACTTCGACAAAGAGGTGGCGCGAAGAATCCAACTCGGCTGGGCAGCGTTCGGGAAGCTTCGTCCTATCTTTTCGTCCAAAATACCGCAGAGCCTGAAAACGAAAGTTTTCAATCAGTGTGTGTTGCCAGTGATGACTTATGGAACTGAGACATGGTCTCTTACTGTTGGCCTCATTAGTAAGCTCAAAGTCGCGCAGCGAGCTATGGAGCGAGCTATGCTCGGTGTTTCCCTGCGAGATAAGCTCCGGAACGAGGAGATCCGCAGGAGAACTAAAGTGACCGATATAGCTCTTAGAGTTAGTAAGTTGAAGTGGCAATGGGCAGGCCACATCGCTCGTAGAACTGACAACCGATGGGGAAGAAAGGTTCTCGAGTGGCGACCACGAACCGGAAGACGCAGCGTGGGCCGGCCCCCCACTCGGTGGACCGACGACCTGGTGAAAGCCGCGGGGAGCCGATGGATGCAGGAGGCGAGCAGCCGCTCAAGGTGGCGTGCTCTGGGGGAGGCCTATGTTCAGCAGTGGACGTCTTCAGGCTGTTAATGATGATGATGACACAAATTGTTATTTATTAATGCGAAACCTTATCATAAGTAATTATTTGATTCATTCATTTCTATAGTCCATACCTAATTATATTTCCGAAATGACGTGAGTGCATATCTTCAAATTTATGTGAGTCATGCTTGTATGATAAAATCCACTACAAAGTGCCGCATTGGTATTACACTTTATATAATAGTAATAAAAGTAAGTGCGCCAACTGATCTATATCATAATAATATATGAATGATTATCACCCTGTCAACGATAAACGCCACGCCTCGTGTACACAAGCTTTAATGCCTGTGTGCAATGTACATTGCTTAAGGCGAAGGGTAGGGCAAACAAGGTGTTTTTTGGCACGTTTCCTGGCGTAGTTAGAGCATGTGGAGCTTTGAATTTAATATATCATAATTCATTTCATTAAGTCTTTTTTTGATGTCCGCAAATACAAGATTAATAAATATAGCCCAATAGAAAAAAATCGCAACCCTCTCTCAAAAAAATATGAATGTTGCAATTTTACTGAGTTTCTACGAATATATTTTTACAAAAAAAAAATTGTGTATTCCCAACAAACATACACATTTTGTGATGACTTGATAATTTTGAAAAATAATATATAACACACAGATATTAATTAAAAACCGTCAAAATCAGCCATTTCGTGCGTTGGCTTTGTCGTAAGCGGCGCGCTGAAGTACAGGCCGAACTGATATTTAAGACTACGATATTAAGGACGATGTTTCTTTGAACGAATTTGGACCTGCTTATCTGGCCCTGCCCTTCACCTTAAGAAACATATACACAATTTGTTAACATTATATGTACTTACAGTGGCAGCTGCTATCTTTCTTAGGCCCGATTTCACCAAACTAGAATAAATTTTATTCCAGGTATAACTTTCCGAGAACAACCGAGTTACGCGAATATAGCCCTTATATCACCAATTTTGTGAAGGAATAAGACTTATTCCTTGGATACAATCAAAATGGCGTCTTCTTTGTGTAATTTCATAGGTCAATTAGCTGTATCCAAGAGTAAGGAATAGCCGTATACTTGGATTAAACGTTGGTGAAATCGGGCCTTAACAAAACAGGGCTAAGCGCGGTTTATGTACCACTGTAAAATTTAGGAGGCTTCCCGCGTTCACGTGGAATTCCTTAAGTTTTCCAGGGATTTTCTGAAGTTGAGATGAAGTTAAACGTCAAGAAGCTACTATACGACGATGGCTTCCTTCTTCCCATCGCCAGGAGAGCCGTACCTATATACTTATGCTTGATCGCTACATATAGCATAGAAAAACTATTTAGCTGGTTACACTGTCAACGAACACAACGAAGGCCAAAACTATCATCACAATCAGAAGTCAGAACGGAAATCATTTCATAGTAGCCGCTTGTAGCCGTCAATACGTATTATGCACTTTGCCAAACATTCCTGGGCCCTATTTCTGTATGACCACTTTACGATTCCTTCCTTCGAAACCACGCGAATTCCTTGTCTTAGGTACCTACATAAGAAATCTCCAAAAATCTATTCTCCATGAAATAAAAACGAAATCGCGCCAAGTCAAAAATTATAATGTTCCACTGAGATGCGTTCCAAAACATCAACAAGTCAAAAGTTACCACCACCTATGTCAATATTTATTCAAAATAAATGTAATTTGAAGGTATTTCTAACGCTGTGACACGATTTGAATTGAACAAGACACGATAATAGCAGCGTTTTACCTGAAATAAAACGCATATTAAAATACTTACCTTACTGGAACCTTATATTGAGAATAGCATTTCCGTTTCCGTCGATTTCCTGCCAGTTTTTCCGTATTTTTATACCTCGTTTCCTGTAAAGTGGCGCCACCTGGCGGAGGCGCAGCATTTTAGTTTACTTGGAAAAGTGCAGCGCCATATTGGATCATTGGCTCAATTTTCACCAGGCAGAAGTTAAGTGAAAGGTTCCAGTAAGGTAAGTATTTTAATATGCGTTTTATTTCAGGTAAAACGCTGCTATTAAATAACTGTACCGTTACTGGAACCTTATATTGAGACGTGTTTGTTATCGCCTGGTGACGCCACTTTAAAAATAATTAAGTATTTAGATCCTTATTAAAATAACGCCAATGTGATGTGATGTGGCTTTTATGTGAAACACAGTAGATAGGTGTGGTTTTCTATTATGAACATTCAAATATAATTATATATTACATTACAAGAAGTGCAGTGAATAATATTCACACTAAGGCAATTTAGATTGTCAATTCAGCATTATGAATTGTGTTACAGATTGTAAATCATTGTATATGTTATCACCACTTCATGTCGGTAGACCTGATGAAATGTATTTAGCTGCTTGCTAATTGCCCTGTGCCAAAACTTGATTGAGAGAGACATTGTCTAAACATTTTAATACTACTGCTGATACTTTTAAGATGTGGTTTGATGCCAGCCTCTTCAAACAGAGTATTATCTCAGCCAGATACTGCTGTGTGCGAGGTGGTTTTGCAATACCTTCCTCTGTTGAAATAAAACCTGACGTTTTATATTTGGTGCTTTCTATCCAGAATCAAGCATTAAGATTTTTACTGTTTACATGCCTATCTAAAGTAAAAATATAAACATTATATATTCGACAGACTTCAACCTTACACAATGATTAAAATCTTCTCTCAACATGCTTTGTCTGATATTTTCAGAACAAAGTAGTAATTGCAGTATGATGCGATGCCTGAAATCAATTGCTTTTGTCTAATAGGTACAACCATATAAATCAGCTGGCATTCCATCATCATAGTACCTCAAGGCTTTTGGATAAGCCTAAAAAAGAGCGTGAGAGCTTACTGACTGGATCTTTCGAGATACAATGCAAGGTGAAAACGATATGCCTACGACAGATTAAAAAATGGTTCTAGCGTAATTACGGTTAATACTCTTCCAAAGCTGGCCTTCCCTGTCAAGGAGAGGGTGCAGGTCAAGATCCACCACGCTGGCGAAGAGTGAGTTGCTATGTAAATTTCCGAGCTATGACATGCGGTTTTACGTCACAAACTTAAGGAAACCATAATTTTTTAGTTTAAGTTAGGAATCTACGGTTCCGTCACTTTGGGCCACCCCGTATTTTCAAATTTCGTGAGCTGAATGCTCCAACTGTTTATGATTCATAAGTCGTTCAAGATCAACCATGCTTCAAATGCTCGGGCATTGAGATTTCCAAGTTTTCACATCTCTGTGGGCTTAAACATCACAAACACGTCATTTGGCCGATGTTGGTGAGTCAGGTCAGGACTCGAAAAATGGTCATGGAAGCGCCCATGTGAGTAGATAGTTCTATTTAACACTGATAAAGACAGAAACTAGATAGCGATACTAACGTATTATATACTCACAAACCAGGTAGTGGATACTACGTATACTGATATGGGACGCAAAAATAGGGATTATCGGTTCTCACATTTCGTGTCAGAAAGTTTAACACAAGACGGGCTGCTCTGAACTCCCAACCATAGATATAACTATATAACCATACAATACTAGGGCGCACTATACTTACCAGTACCTAGTCCGAATTAAACAAACCCGTTGTTTTTAATTTCATTATTTCTACACTGGCCAGTATTATTAGCAGGTGCCACTCTGGAGGATGGCGATGCAGCGATAGATGATCGGCATGACTTGCATTCAGCATGAATGGACGTATGACATGAGTGTATTTGATGCTGATCTAATACTTGCAAAAGTTTATTTAGCATCTCTATAGTTCCATTATTGGGCGACCTAGCAGTTTTGTTGTCGCTTGTCGCATTTATTGGAGACTGAACTGGCTCGAATTTACTGGGCCGGGGCAAGGCAATAATATCTTACCTGTAGGTATGTTGTACGCCCGCCAAAACTAACAAGAAGAGTTCAGGCTATTTTGCCCTGCCTGGCCGTCATCACTACCAGTCTTGCACTCCGAGTGTCCGGCAACATCGCCACCAATTTGATAAAACTATGCTGATAAACGTCGTAACGAAAATTGCATTCTTGTTTCTTTCTAACAACAGTGGCGTATATACTCTCCATACTCCACAAACTTCATAATAAACATACGTAGGTATGTATAGGTGGCTTCTAGTTAGTTTTTAAAGCAGTGTGGTTCGACTGTAACGTCTCTATATTTCCAACTCACTGGGGCAAGGGCGTTGCTCACTTGCAGTTCATAGACCACTCAAATTGTTAAGAATATCTTTCGGTAGTTAAAGGTTCCTCAACGTTTATTTACGGTTAAACAAAACACGAGGTACCTACCACAACAGGCAATATTTATTTTTCTAAGTACCCGACTATTTATTACTATTTATTTATAGTAATATTTCTTTGCTGACAAGGATCAGCGCAAAATGTTTACTATTCTGACGAACCGCAGTGTTCATGTATTCATTTCAGAAAAAAATATAGATAGTCGAGATAAATAGCAAAACTACTATGTCCCATTTTTCTTGCAATAATTGAGCTACCCAATTGTAAGAATCAAAGTTCTTTTGGTGCTGTGCTCAGACACAATGGCAAGAAGGTCACCTCTAACAGTTCACAAGGTGCAAAAGGCCTGTCTGTATAAAACTGTATATTTTCAAAGGGATGCTCAACATAAACTTACTTTCACACCCAGTCCTGATTTGGTTGCAAGAAGTATGGAATACAATTCATGTATATCAGGTGAAATGGTGCGGCCATTATATTAACGCTTTAAGGTTGTAGGTAATTATAGCGGACGGACTGATCTATCCAACTTTGTTATTTGAAAATGAGAAGAGAGGCAACTAAAGAAGGTTATCTGCTACTTTTGGAATGCCCTTTATTTTTATAGATTTTATGAACAATTACAGACAGTTGTTCTGAGAAAATAAATTTATGTATGGATTAAATGCATATGCACGTGTATCAAAGAATTGTATTTGATGCTCTTTAATTTTAACTTCAAAATCATTCCTGCTAGGTGATCACGAAACTTTGATTACAATCTATAGAAACCCCAATTTGTTTGGATTTGACAGTTTCAATAAATGGTTTACGGGTATAATTACTAAGGAAATTTTCCAAATTAGGAATTAAAATACTCTTGTTGCATTGCAATCAAAGTTCCATGATCACCTCATAGGTATGCTCATTTCTGCACAATTCTGCACAATTCTGCTCATTTCATACCTTGGCTGAATTGGAAATGTTTGAGCTATTACTTCTCTCTGAAAGAGCGTCTGAGCATTTGTACGCTCTTTGCTACTTTTACGAGCGGGCTGCGAGCCCCGGTTGTGAGCCTAGCCCAGTGCCAGTTACAATGGCTATTTGAGGATTGACCTCAGGGAGGGCAGTTCCTGTGATACAATATCCTGCGAGGATAGATTATTGTAAGTTTGTTATGACAAATTTTGTTCATTGCATGTGATAACATCCCGTGAGGATGGCTATTCAATTTAAGACAAACTTTACTTTAATTCACAGTATGTGATAGCATCCTGCGAGGATGGCTCATTGTAAGTTTTAAAAGACAAACTTTAATTCATAGTATGTGATAGCATCCTGCGAGGATGGCTCATTGTAAGTTTTAAAAGACAAACTTTAATTCATAGTATGTGATAGCATCCTGCGAGGATGGCTCAGTGGAAGTTTTGAAAGATAAACTTTAATTCATAGTATGTGATAGCATCCTGCGAGGATGACTCATTGTAAGTTTTAAAAGACAAACTTCAATTCACAGTATGTGATAGCATCCTGCGAGGATGGCTCAGTGGAAGTTTTGAAAGATAAACTTTAATTCATAGTATGTGATAGCATCCTGCGAGGAAGACTCATTGTAAGTTTTAAAAGACAAACTTTAATTCACAGTATGTGATAGCATCCTGCGAGGATGGCTCATTGTAAGTTTTAAAAGACAAACTTTGTTCATAGCATGTATGTATAACATCCTGCGAGGATGGCCCCTTGTAGGATTTTAAAAGATAAACTTTGATCATAGCATGTAATAACATCCCGCGAGGATGGATCATTGCATGATTGAAAACGGCATACTTTGCTCATATCATGTGATTGCATCCCGCGAGGATGGCTCATCGTAATTGGTAAATTTGTAAATGACAAATTTTGTTTATAGCAGTAACAAATATCCAGTTCCATGCGATGGAACGACAGGCTTTTGATTGCAAGTCGCTAAAGGTGGAATTCTGTCTACCGTAGTGTAACACGCAATCTGCCAAAACATCTATACAATCCATTATTATGGTGATCAGTGTCAGAGAGACTTAATGGTATCTTGGTTTTGATATAACTCTTAATATTTTATTACTATTATAGGTTAGGTGACGAAAGGTGTCATATTTATATACTTCCTCGACTGATGTTTGAACAAGAACACTACCCAGTCACTGAGATCGGTTAATATTTTTACGTAGTCAAATGCTGACGTTTTGCATAGGGACAATTCAACATTATAAATAATTCATAATGACTATGACTGTCACTCTTAGGATTACGAAATTATCTTCAAAATCGATATCCTCTAGTATAACTTGAGATGACATGACATGCATTATCTATAAAACCTACCGAGGTACTTGTAGTAAGAAAATAAGAAAATTGTTATAAAGCTCACCCCTGCTTCGTATGGCTGGAACGCTTGTAATTCTGTGGCTGGAACCTTCGCCTCTGTTTGTTGCCTGAGGACGACAAACCTGAAGAGCTGCTGTCGCTGCTGCTGCAGCTAGATCTGTTTCGGTGCCGCTCTTTAGCAGGGCTTGAATGGCAGCCTGCTTTCGTGATCCGTGTGCTCTGTAACTTCAAGTCCATAATAAAACTACTGTAAGCACTACGAAAGATATATACACTGGCTATTTAAAATTTAAACTGTAAGTGTCGAACGGCAAAAGCCGTTTATAATTGGTTTACTTACCAAGTGTGGGTACCACTTACTTTTACAATTTACTCACATATTCACTTTCACTATAATATAATTAAATAATAATGTGAAGTAAAGCATATAGAAAATACACTTAATAACTTTGCAACTCACGCAGAGCCAGAGCTGCTGCGCACAAGTTGCTACGACGGGAACTCAAACGCCAATGATCCAATATGGCGCTGCACTTTTCCAAGTAAACTAAAATGCTGCGCCTCCGCCAGGTGGCGCCACTTTACAGGAAACGAGGTATAAAAATACGGAAAAACTGGCAGGAAATCGACGGAAACGGAAATGCTATTCTCAATATAAGGTTCCAGTAACGGTACAGTTATTTAATGACGTGTTTCGTATCGTGTGGAATCTGTGTTTTCATACAGAATTAGGGCCCAGCAGAGATTTTTTTGGCTTGGCTGGGACACATAATATAATACCTAAGCTGGGAATACCCAACTTCATGTCGGCTGAACAAAATACTCGTTATATCACCCCTTAGAGTATAGACTAAAAGCATAGAGAGAACATGTTTTGATGATCTCTCTATGCTTTTAGTCTATACTCTACTAAGTATCACCCGCAGGTGCTCCCAAAACGTGATTGTCAAGGAAAACAATTTTACCAACATAAAGTCGGAAATGGGCGATCGTTACCAACCGGCACCCGACCACAAAAGGGTTATTTACCCAGATTGTCAAAATTATAGGGCTTAGTCACGACCTTGCAAAGCAAAGAAAGATCGATAGATAGATGTACGGAAGCAATAAGTATTTCCGAGTTATGTTTTCGTGATATCCGAGCGATATTTTCTTTTTCTTGATTTTATCAAAGGCATGGACGGTAGGCCTATCCCCTGTAATGTTTCTTTTTGATGATTGTTTTGTTTTGTAAGGCGTCTACGGTTTTTTTTTTTTTTTTTTTTTTTTTTTTTGAACGGGCTAATGCTGTTGGTCTCTACCGACCTTTACAGCGTCACCGGGCAGGAGGGCAGGCGCTTAAGGCGCCCAACCGTTAAGAGTGGGAGACAACTAGCACAAGGGCACCCCTGGGGTGCGAGCCTCGGCTTGGGCCGTTGCCGGGATAAGAGGATCGAGAAGGCTACGTCCACTGGAAGAGTGGACCCTATGGAAAGTCGCGACCGTTCTAGCTAACCTACGGGGGGTACGTCGACCTCGCCGGCGGGGTCGGTGTCTGATTGTGTTACGCTGGTAACCTATACCGGTGCCGAAAGCGGTACCTGAGCCAGGAGGGCTAGACTGATCCGGTGATCCTAGCGCAGCCGACACAACGGCTGCTATAGGATCATCCGGATCGCTCAAGACGTGTCTTGGGCGGCGACGACGGGGTGGCGGGTCTGTCATGTCTGTAGAGTAACTTGATGCTTGGACTACGAGAGGGTTGGGGTGATGGGGTGCCGCGTCAAAATAGCGGCGGGATGCATCCTTCATAAACTGACGGATGGATGGGAGTTCGAGATCGCAATGGAGGTCGGAGTTACGCTGGTACCAGCGAGCTCCGACCACCTTGCGGATAAAGCGGTTCTGGATAACCTGAAGTCGATCCAGGTGGACTGAGGATGAGCGTCTACGGTCTGTACCTACCTAGGTATTACCTATATTAGGTAGAGTAGGTATTCGATGCTCGATTATGAGGTTTGTTCAAATGTTTTTCTTGTTGAGGGTTTTGTTAATATATATGTACGAAATCGACGAAATGTACCGACATAATTTATGACATCGGTGCTGTATATTAATGATAACGGTATCAAAGGGCTAGGTACTCACACTGCACTCAGCATGGCTTATTTTCGGTTATGATGCTAACCTGTAACTAATGTAGGTGTATGTGTAACTGCAAGGCCCCCCATACACGTTCAATTTTATTGATCAATAAAATTGACGAGACCATTTCCGTCAATGTTTTCTTCATACTGTAAACCGAAAAACATTGACCAATATTAAACCTACACGATCAACAAAATTGATCAATCACAAAGATTGATCAATAAAATTTAACGTGTATGGGGGGCCGAAGGTAACATTGGCTAAAATCAGACTTCTAACTAAGCCTCAAATTAAGCACATTTCAATACAAAGTGTAGGTTTAAACTAACGCGTCAAACACATCCCCAAGCAATTCTTCAATCATTTCAAAGGACAGGACAGCTACCGCTTTTTGTTCCACAAATAGGATTTGCATTTAGTCTTCACAATAGGTATTCAGTAAACGTATCCGGTGTATCACGTTCCCAATCGGTGGTATAAGGGCTATAAATAGAACAGGCCATTCGAGCAGTCCTTCAAGGATCAATGCGGTCGGCAGACTAACGTGATTGGAAAGCGTGCGTTTAATCTGAAGTCACCTGTTTGGCCACAAGGAAATAAGGGATCCGGTGCTGGTGCTGACTTTATTGGCTTCAGTTTCAAGAGCAATGAAGCAGAAAATATGGCGCCGGCTTACGTCTCGGCCTTGATCTTCAAAGTATTCCAGATATGGTACATTTGGTACTCTATGTTTTGGAAAACCCTTGTGAAAAACTAATCACCATGGCTTTTTCTGAAAGATCTTGCACGTGCGCCACTTTAGCGCAGCGGCAAAAGCTTGCCGCTTATTCATCTGAGCTTTTTCCATAACGAGCTTTTTTCTTGTATGTAAGAGTTGAATTATAGTATGAGGTTTTGGAACGCGAACGACCTATAGTAAAATTCAAATAGTCCTATTATGTCTCGAATTCCTTATACCTAGTTCCTCCTACGCTAAAATAAAGTGACTTTGCTTTGACTACTGCAGGGTTTTACCAAAAGCCTGGTGCATTAGGTAAGTAAGTACCTATTTTTTACAGCCTAAAATAAAACAAACAAGACGCCTTGCGGTTGCCACCAAGCCGCGCCAATGCGGATGGAATCACAAATGATTAACCGCATCATGTCAGATTATAAACATGAGCATTCTGGAATAAAACGAAACGACAAGCTTCTAAGGCTTTAGTAAAAATTCTGAAGGAATCAACTATTTTATACGATAAAACTCTTTATATTGTCTAGATATACTTTAAGAGAGAGCAGCACGTGGGCGTGTCCAAACATATTGCAAGTATTATTGTGTCGATTCTATGCTATTATTTAGAAGTGTAGTATGTACGTAGTTACTCTCACTTCACTATAGCTTTCGCTAGTGTATATACGTACCTACTAATACGTATACTCTCTCTCACGCAAAACATTTCAGTTTTTAAATCTTCTTTTGTATCTACTTGAATAAGAATGATGGTGCGCTGTCTAAGCTTCATTTTCTAATCGTCAAAGAGCCGTAGGCTTGGTGATGAGGCCCATTCTTATTGAAATGACGCCAAATATATCAATTATAACATTGGATGGGGGCCGCCTTCAACATTAAAATGACATTAAACGACTACTCACTTCTAGGTACTTTTTCAGAGAATGAAGAGGGTAGTTTGTTTTTAGCCGACTTCAAAAAGGACGAGGTCGTCACTGTCTTCATTCATTCAAAGTAGCGCTTTATCACCATCATCATCAACAGCCTGAAGACGTCCACTGCTGAACATAGGCCTCCCCCAGAGTGCGCCACCTTGAGCGGCTGTTCGCCTCCTGCATCCATCGGCTCCCCGCGGCTTTCACCAGAACTAGCACTCTATGGGAGAGGTTTATTAAACGGTGGATGTCCCCGGGTAATGATGATGGTGATGATGTGTGACTTAAAAATATAGGTACCTACTACATAAGTAGGTACTACTATAATATCCGTGGTAGTGATCTAAAATGCTTCAGCATCAAAAGTTCAAACTTGGCACATTGTACCATTCACACAGTTCTCTCAAACATTCGCTAATGACCGCCAAAACAGCATATAACCAGCTGTCGAAACAAAACAATAGAAGGTGGTAACTGGCTGATGGCAAAACTGATTGCCGGTGGCATCCTCGTAACTGGTTATAACTGGTGTATTGTTATCAAAGCGAATAAATTGCTATGCCGTGCCCGAACGCGTCGACGCCGCCGTCGCGCATCGAGTGAGGCGAATAAATTACCTAATGGCCGCGCCGACGACGTTCTCTTGACGCAGTTCACATCACACGTGTGATATAGATACTTTACACTAACTGAAAGATTACTGTTTTTGCGCATCTGTACTATCATATATCCCACTGCAGGGCAAAGGTCTCCTCCATTTGTTAACACGTGTCCCTATCTTCAGTGATGTGAACCCAGTTCTTTGGCTTGAAAGATGTAGAGCATCGTGCCACCTCTTTCGAGGCACATACATAAATAGTTTAGCCTTTTTTTATAGTAAGGAAAAAGTAAAGTAATTTTACACGGAAGCTTTCAGGCGACCAATGATGGTTTCACAGCAAAACGTGTGTTCGACTCAGTATCACATCCCCTACCCATTATGTAGTATACAAAAATAGAACATTGTAGATACTGTACGTTTCAAGTGTGGCTTTCACGCTAAAATAGATGAACCAATTTGGAAGATATTTTGATGTTTTCCTGGAAAATTAGGACATACCGCTGGAAAAAGGGCAAGTGGCGGAGGAAACAGCGGTGCGCCCCTTTATTATATCTAGGTTAAGGTAGGTAGGAGGTACCTACCTATTTATTTATTGAAGAGAAGACCAACAGCTTATACAATTGTTATTACACGTACCTAAGTTAAATTACAAAAATGGGCAAATAAAAGAACTTCCTTATATTATCATCATCATCATCATCATTAACAGCCTGAAGACGTCCACTGCTAAACATAGGCCTCCCCCAGAGCACGCCACCTTGAGCGGCTGCTCGCCTCCTGCATCCATCGGCTCCCCACGGCTTTCACCAGGTCGTCGGTCCACCGAGTGGGGGGCCGGCCTACGCTGCGTCTTCCGGTTCGTGGTCGCCACTCGAGAACCTTTCTTCCCCATCGGTTGTCAGTTCTACGAGCGATGTGGCCTGCCCATTGTCACTTCAACCTTATATTATACATGTTATAAATTATTATGTTCGTCTATACCTACCTATAATAAAGAGGAGAGAAATATGTAGGGGTGGGTATGATGCTTCATAAGTATGCTTCACATAATATTCTCATGACATCCTATTTGCTCGTCTAGCACCCGCCTCCAGAAACTACTATGGGGTGGGCACTGTACATTATTATTGTATTGACCCGTCACAGTTCGCTAATGATTGAGGATCACAGTGAATCGTGACAACAACAAATAAATTAACACAGAGTCGACGTCAGCGCTGTAAGTATACGTTATAAGTCTAATTTATAATTTAAAGCGCTTAAAATATAGATTGTTATCTAAGTACAGGTTCTGGACGTCAACTGAAAATACTAAGGATAGCTCGCGAATGAATGTTTCTTTCTCATATGCTAAAGAGTTTTTAGCTCGAGCCCTTTAAGACAGAATAAAAATTAGTACCTACCCATAAGTACTAAACTAGGTATAAGTACTTAAGATTAAAAAAATTAGTACTTTTCCATTCCTTTTCACGAAATTGTTTTGTTTTTTTTTTGCCAGATGTGGAATTTTCCGGCAGAGGTCTTTTCGCCCTTGCATGGTGGCTATAGACGCTACATCAGCTTTTCTAATCTAGCAAAGCGCAATTTTGATAAGACTATCCTAAAAATGAAGTGTTGTTTTATACGTTAGGTATGTATCTTGATGCGTTGATCTACACGTATCTTACTCTATGTAGAATTTTCAGGATTTCATTTACAAATGATTAATAGGTAAATTAAAACTCACAACTACACGCACCTAATCATAGTATCTAAGTGCAGTTTAATTCGCTTAAATCTAGATCATTTTAATAATATTGAATCACAGACCACTATAAAAACAGACGTTACCGGATTTGATGTTCCAGGATTTCCAGGAGAGCGGCGGGCGCGGCCGGAATAAAGCTGATTAGGTAAAGCAAAACAGAGATAAGCATAATAAGTAGCATTTACATTGAGCTGGATTTTCTATTATTAGAATCAGCCAGTGTTTTTTAAATCATGACATGCAGCATGCTCAATGATTTTTAACGACTAAATTGAACTGTTCATAAATAAGTCTGCCAGACTTTGACGAGCTATATTCAAACTCTGACGCTATAAAATATGGACAATAAAACGGTGGTAGAGATAATTCTCGCATACACGTGATAAACATGGGATTCTTGGCAGCTATCACTGTTTTATTCAGCTACAAGATGTTTACGCGGTCAAATGTGGTCATTGAATGGTAGCGAGTAGCCACTAATATGAGGATTCGCTCGATGTGAGCCTGCGATGAAGGTGATAAATAGGACAAATTCTAAAAACGATTCACATTTGTCACCACTGGGGACACAGAAGGTGGTGACAACTGGGAATGACCGAAATATATTTAAGGTGTGAGCATGATAAAAGTCAAATATTCGGCATGTCAGAGCAGCGAAGATCCAGCTGATGACTGGAACAAATGTTCACAGCGAACATAGAACATAGGTACCTACCTATGCGAATATTCACACCGAGCGTGTCTTGTCAGTCGCCGCCTTCATATTTCCGTTGAGAGCTTTTCAAAGGATATCGTCTACAATTTCATTATTTCCTGTTCTATTCCATTCGACTTCCGAATTCAATAAAAACTCTACGCTCCTATTCGATTTACTTCTACAACCTCCACAAGAATTTTATTTCCTTTGATACGTTGAAATAAAAAGGTTAGGTATAAGTACATTTACACTACCTAGGTACCTACCTACTATATACCTTTAAAGTAACCGGTCGGTTAGGTACTTCTCTATATTTTCACAGAACCGCATAGTTACATACATGGAAGATGTTGCTTCTACTAATAAGGCCGTCTATTAAACCTACTTAGACATGGTGTTTTGTTATAAAAAGTCCTTCTTAGGTACCTACCTATTGCATTGCTCTCCTATACTTGCCTAAATACGCTTTCTCGTAAATATAAACAGTACTTATAACCTATAAATACGTAAAACAATGTATTGACCAGCATCATTCCAATAACTTTAAAAGAAATACCTCGAAGTATATTAAAGTTATAGATCTTTCTTAATTTAATTAAAACGTAGAGGCCGTGGGATTCATACGGCTTCGATATGACTACTCCGCTGACTCTGGCTCTAACGGCGTTTACGGAGCATATATTTATAAACGTAAGTATTGTAAGTTTTTTAATCATAGATAGGCTTACATTTGACCACGATCTCACCTGATGGTAAGTGACGACGCGGTCGACGATGGAGCACGCTTGTAGTAGAAGGTACCGGTTTACTTATATTCTTTATATAAGTAGAGATAATATATCAGAGATATTATTATGGGTATAGTGCACCAATAGCAAAATAAAAAATTAATTAAATTAGAAAATTGTCTAAAATAAATGTATTTTATTGTATTTACCATTTTTTTATTATAGTCAACTATTAAGTCTTAGAATTGTAATTAGTATTAAGTAGTAGTACCTATATACTAATTATAGATACTTTCGGAATTATGTACCTAAGTGGTAAGTGGGAAGTGGGACAATTGCGCTCAAGATAGTTTTGACATGCTAGTCTCTCTATAGGTAGGTAAAATTGTGTCCTTGCCTTAGACAAGTCGTTATGGATTTCCATTTTCCATTTTTTTTATAGAGGTCTATGATTGGTCTAATGCTGGTACCTAACTGATGGTGTGAGATCTTCCATGATGCTTTCCTACAGTTTTTGAGGTTTTTCAAGTATCCAATCAGGTGTATTAGGACGCGTACATTTCCCGCTTTCTAATAAATATTATGTGTAGCGATCTAGCGAAGTGTTTATTAGTCATAAGTTAATAGCTTAATAATGCCCATGATAAAGTAAGTAATAGTGGGCTGTGGGCTCTAATACGAAAGCTATGATGACCTTAACGACGTGCATTATGACTATGACACACCTTTAGGTATTACTCACCTATATTATAATCAAGAACCTTTTATTAAAGGAAATTTCCATTACCTAAATACCTCCTCCATTATCAATGCGCCAGTATTCGTTTAGGTTTACGTGTGAAACTCTCGGAAGAGATTGATTAGCATAGCTGATAACCGATAAGCCGCGTTTAACTTAATTACGACGTTTTTACCTAATTTAATGAGGTTCGGAAATTTCTTCATAAGTAGTAAGTACCTACTTATAAGTATGCCTAATATTTTTTTATATTTCATAACGTAACGTAACGTTTACCTACTAAATATTAAGATATATGTATAGGTACCGGTGCATTTGTTTATTTATGACAATTATTTTTGATTCCTCTTCACTTTTGTATTTTCTTGCAATCTAGCCTAGCATTTCTACGCTTCACGCGGGTTCGCTAATTTAATTTTTTTCTATTAATTTATGATCATAGATAAGAAAAAATATTGCTTATGTGAACCTACTTTTATGATTATTGACGTTTAAAATTTTATTGTGTTGTAAAATTACAATGTACCTAACAAATTATGTAAGTATATAATGAAATGGTAAAAGATAAATTTTGGACAGACCTACCTACCTATGTTTTGTTTTTGAGTACCTAATATTGACGTCAATACTTATTGTTTATCATATTTGCCTATATTGGTATGCAGCAGCATGCGAACATCACACTGCACCAGGGGTTTATTTTAGCAATAATTCTGCCTTCAAAATAGCATTACCATCCATTCCTTCATCCTAATTTCCTTTCCTCTTTCATTTTAATTTCATCATTAAACTTGCCTTTCTTCTACGGAAAATATTAAAACAGACTAATTTTCACGCCCTAACTCTATTCGCTCTACGTACGGTAAGGTCGATTTAGATTTTAGCAAGTGGCATTTATTTTGTTTTGTACCCGATCGCCTTTTATTATTCCAGTCAACGATAAAGAACTTTCTGGATGAAAGAGCGTGGAGGACGAAACGATCGAAGGGCGCTCCCGCACGTGACGCACACTTTTCTTGTCCGATGCTAAAAAGAGCTCAAACAAGAGTTCTTCATTTCAGTCACTCTTATTATAACGTAGTAAGACTCAAAGTTTACAACTCAGTTTTTCAATTTAAGGTCCTATTATAGCATGATATAATTTTGTAAGTTGTTTACTGTCAACATCAACACGTGAACGATTATTTATGCATTTTGGCTGCATTGAGAGGAATTTCGCGTAATGTGCCAAGTTTTCTGAATCATGCTTATTAGCGTGCTGTCAGAGAATTTAGTTCGTCTTAGGGCATGATTCTTAGGGCGACATTTTTCTATTTCTAAAAATAGGTTAATGCCAAGTAATGCATACCTACCCACTTTATTACGTTCATTGTTTATTGTCCCTATGTATTCTAATCACTCCCCTCACATAACATTTTGTGCGATTTGAAGATGTAGGTACCTATAATACTTACTTACCTCTATAATATAGGCACTGCCCGGTTAGCATGGAGTGTGGACAGAATTGTCTTTCCCTGCTTTATGTCACTTTCTTCATACTATTTACTTGTCAAGTGGAGTAAAACTGGGGAAAGGCAATTTTGTCCACAGTCCGTGCTAACCGGGCTGTACGGTACATTCTGTACCTAATTATGTAAATAAATAACGCTCAAAGATCACACACGTAGATCCTGGATCCTGGTGTCTAGACCAGGAACTACGAGTACCATGATGCCACAACAGGTATTTGAGCTTTTTTTCCTGTGCACAAGTACTTGTCCAGTCGCGGGAATCAAACCCAACGCCTCCGGGTTGTGAGCCGACCTGCTCAACCACCACACCACAGAGACTGTCACTGTAATAGGTAGTAGGGAATGATCGCCGTTTTGCCAAAGACCACGTCAATGCAAGTATATTGACTCCTATTTTGTGAAGGTTGTTCAAATGTTCATCGTTTTAAGAAAACAATGAAACTGATTGGGAGATTATAATTACCAGATACAAATCAGTTAGTTCGTTAGGAGAACTCTTTTCACAACACTAATTTTCCGTGAATATGTTGTGTCATTTTCACGTGTCAAATAGATACTTAGTGTAACATTTGCATTATGCATGCTTGATGCAACAGATTTTAGCGTTATTCGTATATGATCATGATCTGCATAGGTGAAAGAACTGATGTAGGTTAAGGAGTGAGATGAAATAAAAGATATGATACTTAGAATAAGCTTTATATATTTGTATGTGTAATACTTAAAAACATCAGATCACTTACGGCATTATTACATAGTTACATGCAATTACAAAAACTGAAATTAATCTGCAATAAATCTAGGATATTTTACAAAAGTTTGACATACAAAACTAGACGTAGGTAATCTATTTAAACTATGTACTGCCTAGCATGGCAGTCCAACAGGCGTTGAGGAACTATACCTAGGCAAATAAAATCTAAAACAAATTGTTTACAATCGTTCTTTGATTTTTCATCGGATCTCATACAGATACCACCTAATTTAGAATATTCTTCATTATTACATACCTACAAAGGCATAATGTCATACATTAGCTAGTTATTAATATTTTTCAGTTAAACTGATATATTAAATACTGTTTTTTTGCAAAGCTGGTCCGATCACACAGTCCTCTAAATTTAATTAACATTACATAAAATCAAGCAAAATTCGTAACAAAAAAGATTGTATAGCTTTAGAGGCATCCTCCTGTAGTGTATAATACTGACTAAACTTTAGTCACTAAAGTTCATCGACGACTAATTTACTGCAACACTGCCTTTTAATTGAATATATCGGCAGTATTTACTACGTGCTTACATTTAGTATGTAAAATGTCACTAATATAATAAGGTACGTTTCCCATTATGTTAAAAATGTTATTAAAGTATTGTTTCGTTAAATTTTTCTTCTTACTATCAAAATATTTTGGTGTCACATTTGCAGTTGGCACTTGTTGGTAACGCACTACTCTGCTCAACTTTTACGTTCTCAAAACGATTTCCCACCTCCCAGGGCATTCAAACCAATTTAAAACAACTTCCTGTCAGCTAAAATAAATTACAGCACTTTGCTTACAAATAACAAATCACAGATACCCATCCCGAACTGCAATAAACTAACCACGGGGGTCCCTTTCAAAACAGATTCGCGAACCCCTTACACCTTAAACTAAACGCAGTCTTGAAATACATACAACATAACGGCCCTGCTTAAACCTAATACTGACTCATCACACGGATACATGCAACAGTTACGTGAAGCGAGTGGTCCAAGAGTTGCACCGCCGCATCGGACGGCGATCAGTAAGGTTAGTTAGCACATTCACAAGGTCTACTTCTCTGAAGAGTTCACCATCGGAATATCACAGATAGCGGTGCGGCGGCGATGCGCGTCACAGGTAGGGCACGCAGGCGGCGCATCGCGAGCGCCGCTCGGGCGAGGCGGCTCGCGCCCTGCACAAAGGCACCGGTTAGCTCATGAGGAGCGCTCCGCGGCGCGCGGCTCTCGGCCGAGCGCCCGCTTCAACTTCTCCACCAACCTGCTGTGGAACTTGTCCTCGCGCGGCTTGCCTCCGGAGCCGCTGCTAGCCGAGCCCGCGCTGGGGCAGTCGGCGGCGCGCAGGGACGCGCGGGAAGGTGGAGCCCGGCAGTAGGACAGCGAGCGCATCGCCGGCGCGCTCCGGTGCGGGCTCAGGGCCCCGCGAGGGACCGCCACCGGGCCCTCCGACCGCGACTCCGACACCTTCCGCACCCGCCCGCCGACCGACACCTTCTCCGCGGACTCCGAGGTGCGCCTCGACCGCTGGGAGTTGTAGATATCCCAATCGTTCTTCACCACGGGCATCATGAACGCCATCTCGGCGGCGGTGACGGGGACTCTTTAACTTTAACGTTTTTAAACCGATGACCGTCAGTTGGCTGACGAAAGTCGGACCTCCGATCGCGGTTGATTGATCGCTCGTAAACGCTGCTAGATCTTGTTGGTGTTTAATTTCGCGTTATTTTATGTCTCTTGTTTACGGTTGGTAGGTAAATATTGACTTTTCCGGGTGTGAGCGGATGATATGGGAAAATGTTGGCTTTCACTTCAATGTCACGTTCACTACACCGATTAAGATGGGATGTTCACCCTAGGACGAATTGCGGTAGAATGAAGTTATCGTGAAAACACACCCTGATTATAAGGAAAATAGTGGCGCTACTGGCGCTGCGGCTGAAATGTGAACCTCGAGTGTCCACTGAATGACTATAAATGGGCCAAATGTGTTGTTTTAGATAACGTCACAATACTTAACTAATATTATCACGACGTGTAACGTAATTCTGATGACTAAAAGATAACACAATGATTAGTAATGAGCTAATGAGTCATTTAACAAAGTTGATCCAGCTACTTTTCCATTGCAGTTGTGGTCCGACATTTTATGGTTGTAGTTTTTGATATAGTAGTACTGCTACTCGATGACAGATGGAGCTAAAATTCGCTAATGAAAGCGACACCTAGCGTTAGCACCTATCACTATTATATGAACTTTTTGGGTTCCGATAGGAACCAAGGTAAGACCTCCTGTGCTTCACAGAGCTTATTTTCATACAGTTGTTGTATCCAAAATAAATTAATCAAAACAAAAGAAAATCATTTTAGTATTTTATTAATCAACTTAGATTGCAAGCAGGTGATATTAACGAGTACGTAACATAGTTAACGGAAACTGCCTTCTAATAATTAATTAAGGCATTAGGTACACAAAAAAACATTAACTAACGTTTTAAACTAAATTAGCAGTTTAAATGCTAAATTACATCGCGAATTAATAACAATAAATATCACATGATCGTTGGTGGGAGGAATAAGTATACGACATAAGATCTAGCTGTTACACGATAAACAATATACAACCTCGAATTAAATACGACAAACAAGTTATTTCCATACAATAATATCAGTATTATTAAATAAGCATTATTATAATTATTGAGTATTATCATGATTAACATAACAAATAGTAAAAAACACATATTTAGAATGTAATAACATAGATTCAGTTCAGTTTTGTAGATTAAGTCATATTCAAAGAAATGTCTTTCATAAATATTTTGTTAACAATGAAAGCAACATAAGTATGGCCTTATTAGAATAGAATAGAATAAACAATTATTCATGACAAAGGCACAAAACAATCGGTAAAGGCATAATATAAGAGTAATACAAAAACATTTTGTTTGCCTGTTGCCACGAATCGGTCCCAACTTATTTTTATTCATTTATCTAATTCCTTTCGATATGTGTGTAGCAATTCTACAGTATGTTACAGGATTTAATATTTGGCACCTACTTATAATGACTATGTATTATACATTATACATAATTTAATTAGTTTGGTTACTATAAGGCTTCGGTGAACGAATACTTTATATTCCTGAGATATAATATAATTTCTCCGTTTGGTAACTTGAGATTTTGTGACTGAAAACCTCAAAATTTTTAAGACTGTTATCTTTCCATGCTTTCTTTTACGTATCGCTGGCTTCTACAAAAATGTATGCAAAAAATATCACTGACTTTAATTTACTATGTACTGACAACGGCAGCGTCGGAGGCGTTATTTGTGGTTAGTTTTGATGTGCCTCTCTATTGCATGATCTATTGTAACATAGACCCTTATTGCAAATGTCTAATTTACATTTTTACCAACAAATATTTAAAGTGGCAACATAAACTCTGATACCAACGACGATGCCAACACCTAGCAACTATTTGCAACTGATACTTTCGAAGTAGCACCCTGTTCAATATAATAAACCGACACATTTTATAAGTGCAATAAGTTTGACACTCCACTACAATTATTTCAACCTGACAAGTTTTGTTATACCATTAAATTTAGCCCGTGTTATTTGGTTCATATTAAAAACCGATCTTAGTTTTCAGTTACTTAAATAATAAATACATCATAAGCTGTAGCTTAGGATTTTGGGATGCTGATACATTAATGAAATTCTCGGAACTAAATTCCAACTCTAAAAGCTAAAAAAAACTATTAGAGCCAATTTTCCAAATTGCTAATTTGCCGTCGTACTAGGACGTCAAATGTTTTTTAACACTGGCTCGCGTGCATGTTTTATACAATTTGGCTTGATCATATCGGAAATTACCATTTTTTCTTGTATCTCGCGCGACCTATTTGTCTCAATTATGTATCTTAGGCGGGCATTACAGGACAAGTTTTAGGCTGCTATTCACTACTTGATATGCAAGCTAGCCATTGCACTAATTTACTTCTTTTAGCTATTACATAGCTCATTAAAAACAATCACAACTTACGTAGACTGAGCGCTAACATGTTCCATCCTATCTGAGTTGTAGTAACCATTCAAGTTGATCATCGTGAGTAGTTCCACTAGATGTCTCTGGTATCCACACTCCATGAGTTTGGTGATCACCTTGTGTAGATATTTGGCTAATTTCTCGAACAAATGGTATAACTCGTCGAGTTGCGAGAAACTCGTGTGCGTGAAGCTGCCTCCGGGCTCCTTTTGCTGCCACTCACTGTGGGTTAGAATGGATGGTGTTAAAGCAGGCGTCATACTCTTTCTTTTATTTAAGATGCTGACATTTATTTCAAAATGGGCTTCGCGTTTTTCGCATTACTTATAGTTTCGAATTTGGCCCTCAACGCCTGTTTAAAATATTTACTCTACATTTATCATATCTGCATATTTATCCATAGCATTCTGTGTCCTTCGATACTATCTCCCGGCAACAACCAAAGCTAAGAGACTTCAACCCAAGGGTTGGGGTGTCTGCCACACAGTTTAATACGCTGGCGATCTAAGGTGACACGGGGGCCAATTTTAAAGGTTTTAGTTGACAGATCTAAAACTCCAAAAACTGTTTCTGTTCTTGTCAGATAGACGGCAATGTAAAAGACGGATATATTTTAGTAATTTAAATACTGTCAAAAAAAGAAAGACAGTAAGTGACAAAGTAGAAGGAAAGCGATCACGTGGGCGCAGCCCGATGCGCTGGTCCGACCAAATTCGCACCAGTTTGTACCATGCTATACACGTCGCTGGAAATAGGATAAGATGGCGTGACATCATAAAGAAGGTCTTGGAAGGTGGAGGTCAAGACCCTCAGGCATGAAGATTACGCATCAAGGAGCGGGGCGGAAAGACAACTAAAGCCGTCAAAATTAGGCCTACTGTAAAAGCCAATCAAAAGTATTAGATATCCCATGCTATGCTTACCCAGCTTTCAAAACGCGGCTAAACTTCAATATCACCGTGAACATATCATTTAACAGCTTCATAACCGGAGTCGATCGGTTATTCAAGAGGCACCTAAACAGCACCTTCTTTATATAAACCACGTGGCATTCGTAAAGGTCGTCCAAAGTTCTGGCTTTCTTCAAATCGTTCTCAAACTCCGTCCACGAGACTAGAATGCACGTAGTGACTATGTAGTTGTCTAGGGCTCGGATCATGGATGCCATGACGTGACGGTGTATTTGGACCGAGGTGTATTGTGGCGAACGGAGCAACTTGCTGGAGTGCTGCCTTGATAGCTTTGCTGTTAGTTTTAAATTCTGAAATATGGAAATAATGACGCTTTAGAATGGAAAAAAATGCCATAAAAATCTAAATAAGGCATAGATTTCCGTTTAAAATACTGACTGTATGGTTCTAATAATGTTGTGAAATAAATTAAAAAATTGCTCATATTCTGTGTGGCCACCAATTGCTCAAACAGGTGAGGTATTAGACAAAAATCACTTACAACACACATAATTAATGTATAATTATACAGGGTTGTCTGGAAGAAATCGTTTTAAGCGATAAGACCCGACAATTGTATTACTTAGTTACAAGATTCTGATTATCGATTGTTACTGTAACAAGTATGGTGTTTTCAATAAAGAGTTTATCTATCTGTGTATTATTGAGGTTCTATCGTTAAAATGGTAAGATGAAGATTAGCAATATCTCTGTCACTCTTACGAGGGTTTGTGTATGTAAATAGTGATGAAAGCCAATTTATTCTTTAAATTATAATCCATCACTGTGGCCTTTACTTTACAGAAAACTTATGCATACACAATTAAATTTACCTCAAAATCTTCGCCCAGCACCCAAAATATCCTTCTCATTTTCACCAAAAACTGGAACACCTTAGCATAACGCAGCAGAGCTTCCTGCGACAGTATGATATTAAGCGGCCAGCCCACTGAGTATGTGAGGGACAGACACTGCAGTACATCAGGAGAACTGTGCTGGAAACTTAGCGGAGTATCCGCTATCGTGAAAGAGAGATTCTCCGAAAATTTGTGCACGTCTGGAGAGAGAGATATACATATATAGAGTGAGTGAATGAGTCAGATGTTTGTTCACGGAATAATAATAGAGTGAGTGTGTGGGGAGGTGTTGTGTGTGTGAGTCTGGGCGAGTGTGTATTAATGTAGATGAGTGAGTGTGGATGGGTGTGTGTATGTGTTGTGGTACAGAGAAAACTCATGTTCCAGTAGGGTTAGCACGGCCGGTAGACAAAACTGTCTTTCCCCTGTTTTACTCCAAGCAAGTATGAAGAAAGTGACGTAAAACGGGGAAAGACAATTTTGTCTACCGTCCATGCTAACCACAGATAACCCCCAATAGATACCGCATGAAAGACGACGACCGCGCACCACGCATTAGCGTAAATGGGTCTATATAAATCGCCGCTTCGCAGCACGGCCTTAGTTTCGACCGATTATTAGAGTTCATTACTAGGGCGTCACTCGAAACAGCCAATAATAGCGCATTGGCTCCAGTCCCCGCAACCCGCGCCTTCCGCCAGTTTTGGTGAGCTAGGATCCGAACAAAAATCCCGTAATGCGGTATCTATTGGGGGTTATCTGTGATGCTAACCCAGCAGCAGTCGAAACGTATTAGGCTGACGATAATAATGATAGGATGATGCACCAGCCTATCAACTTTAATAGACAAAATTTTGGAGTGCGATGGAATTACGATATAATTCCCGATTAAAATCGATGAACCATCGAGAACCAATCCAGACTTAGCATGGCTTAGTACTACATTCCATGGCACCACCGACGGACGTAATTTATCACTTAACACCAGCAAGGCCCCGCTGTCTCTTCCCTCGAAACAGCGTTTGACCAAATAATAAATAAATAATAAGAACGCAAGAAAGGTTTATGACGTCATCGTTCACTGGTCAAACCAACAACCACTCAGCCGGTGGGTCAAACGCTGAGTGTCCGTTGGGTCAAACGCTTTTTCGAGAGATATGTGGATTTCTATACCTCATACACTAGATCTGCAGCTCAATCGTGGTAAAACGCTATCGTGTCTGATTTAAAAAATAATGTACTTGCATATTTATCAACATCCTGCTATTACAAATCGCGAATCAATAATTATATATGCAAAGCAATTTACTAAAAATTAAAGAATTTATATGAGTGATAGATTGTGTTATACGGTTAATCAATAAATCCATATCAAGATAATTAAATTGTTTCCTGTAAACATGATTAAAAATTGCATGCTACTTTATTGAAGCTTATCATAAAGTGTAAATTTAGCAGAATTTTTTCAAACGAAAACCTGTTGAATTTATTTTCTGTGATATGCTTTCTTACTATATAACATTGCATAGAAAATAAAGTAAACAATAATTAACACAGGTCGATCGACAATAACTCTTGGAAATTGCCTATTAGGCACTTATAATCCACAAACAATACTTCGCCATACGTATTCATTACAGTACTGTAAAAAATTTAAAGAATACTTACGTGATATCGACGATCCAAGTGCTTTATCCAATATATTATGCAATGTTGCGAAATTCAACAGCTCCTGGGGATTCAACGTTTTTGTCAACTTCGTAAACAAATTATGACAGATACTCTTTGAAAACTCTCCATCCATCAGGAAAAAATAGTCTTTCAAACTCCTTAGATGCTCATACATATCCAGATTTACTAGAAAATAGATCAACATAGAGTTGTTTACCACTTCTAGTTGATATGTCAGAGGTAGCATCACAGATCTTTGTAAACAGGCGGTCAGAGTTGCGATATTGTCGCAAGTCATTTTCTGTTCTTTCTCTTCTTCCGAGCCAAAATGCGCTGCAAATATATTAGAATATGGTCGCTTTTTCACCTCCTCCATTATTATTGCAGGATGGGTGTAACACGAATTGCTCATTTCCAAATCCATTTTACTACTAAAGTATTCCTTTGAATATTTCTTCAGATCTTTTACTCCGAACGGGTCAAATTCCTCCAAGTTATAAGACCCATCTAGTAGGTTGAAGAATGAGTATTTATTTTTAATCGTTTTGACTTCGATCGAGTCCAGACTTTTCGAAGGAGAATTCTCTGGACTGGCTTCGGTTTGGACGTCGCTTATAGTTTCATTTTCCACGGTGACGTCATCTAACATCGGGAAGTTAAATCCGTCGGATGATAGGAATTCTTTGTCTTGTTTAGGTTTTTCTGATCCTATGTCTTTGCCGAATTCACTGCGCGGTGTGAATATATCGCTTGTTATTGCACCTTCAAGAGGTACATCTGCAGTTGTTGGTGTTTCTAAGTCAAGCTGAAATAGAGACGATTTTTTTTTAATTTGATCTAAAACGTTAAATTACATTGAAACTTTTAACCCAGTTCATGCTTTAAGATTTATTAAAAGAAAACACAGTCTTCAAACCGCCAAAAATGTTATCATCACAATTCCAGGCCTCATTAAGGTAGATAGAAAAAGTTTACGCATTAATACTCACTCTAGGAAAAAGTTCACCAGGTGTAACTGGTGCGTTTGGTGTGGACCCAGTACTGAACGCAGTCTCTCCATAAGGTTTCAAGTTCAGCGTCAATCCTGACCTCTTAGCCGACTCACGTTTAGGACTTCGCTGTAAATTACGAGTCTCGTATTCAGAAGTCATAATTTTCTTTTTATTGCGCACAGCTTCTTCTTGAGCGATATTTGCAGGATCGTTTCTAACCGTAGCTTCAGCGGGTAAGTTATATTCAACGCCTAGAATCTTTTGCTTGTTTATTAACGCTTCTTTTTGCGCGTCCGTTCTCGGTTCAGCTACAGTTTTGAGTTGGGGTTTCAAGTTAAAGTCATCGCCTAATACTTTCAACTTGTTGCGTTTAGCTTCGAGGAAAGGTGACCATTCTTCGTTTAAGTTTTCATCAAACGGGTTTATATTTAAAGTCGTAGGGCGCTTGGGATTGTTGTCGTTGTCTCTCTGTCCGAATTCATGAGCCATGACTTTTAGTTTGTTATGCACAGCCTCGTTTCTCGCTATCTGAAACTGTTCATTATCGACAGTTTCATCTATGTTTGCGCCGATAACGCCACTGGAAGTCGTATGATCAGTTTTAGTGTTATACTCGTTAACTATGTTGCCCTGAGAATCCAAGTTTTTTTTATTATCACAGGTTTTTTGGTCTGTGCTTCTAGAAACTCCAAATAAGCTTTTGGCAACGCTGCAGATGGCACTGAAAACATCGCTGGAAGACTGCGTATTCTTCGTGTTTTGTTCCAATTCTGTATTTGCCTTTTCTTCAACGTCTACCATGACAACTGAGTTTACTGAATCCGTCATTTTATCTATGTCTGCGGTTGGAATTGCATTTTTGTCTTCCTCGTTATTATCAAGCTCGTCTTCAGCTTTATTTTCTTCACTTTGTACTGACTTAGCCATTTCTTCGCTCTTCTGATGCTCTAATTCAAGTTTCTCTCGCTTTAAGTTGCGCTCCTCCGTGGATAACAGTTGCATTCGACTCTGATCTAGTTGCAATCGTTTTATTTTCCATTCTGTATGCAATTGCTTTTTCTCAACTTCCATGTTTAGCTTCGAGTAATATTCCATTATTTTGCTCCTAGAAACATTTAAGTTGATACGATATATAAAACCCATATTGTTAATGAATCAAGGAATTCTTATTTTACAAAAATGACAAATAAAATCAGAAAAGTAAAAAAAATAAGTTTAAAATAGTTAGTTTTTTTTAAATTTCATCTAACGTTCTTAATGTTATTTCAGCGTCATAATTACAATCTATTTTTTTATACACTTCGGGAAGCTTTTTTTATCATTTAGGTAGACCAACAGCGAAACAAGTTCGCGATTATTTAAATTAACTGCTGAACTGCTGATATTAAATAATTAATCTTTACAAAATATCTACGAAGAGATGATTAATTTCCTAATAGTTTTTACCTTACCTTTCATCATCTCTCAGCTTAGAATCTACTTCTTCCGTGGCTTTATCACCTGCCGCTTCCAATTCGTGTCGCTTTCGCTCACGGAGCTTCGCCTTTTGTTTAGCTGCTTTCGCTTCGGCCATCGCCGCTTCTAAGACTCGAAGCGAATGCTGCTTCTCGGCTATGATTAGCTGGGCAAGGCGTTTGCGTTCAGCTGAAGTGGTGGAAATATGACATTGAGGTCCGTATTAAGAACGAGGCGCGATGCTCAGTTTTAAATCGCTGCTTTTACATTTTATAAGTATGTAAATATCATATTATAGTCAAAAAACAGGTAAAATCTGAGCCAACAAGTTAATAACGTTTACAAGCTTCTACTGAATTCGTTTCCCAAAACGAACTATTTAAATATTGTGCACCAGATTATATGCGTAATAAAGGAAACGTTAAAAGAACCACATAGTTATATGTGTGCTTGTATGGAAAAATTATCTTCATACAAAAAAAGATTATTATTATTTGATAAATGCAACGCGATGGTGGCCGAGAGGTAGCATCTGCACTTCGCGATCTCACGGCGCCGGGTTCGATCCTCGGCCCTGCACACATGACTTATCTAGTAAGTTATGTGCAGTTTTCGATGCCATCGCTCCGTGCCTCGGAGAGCACGTTATCCCGTCGATCCCGGTTGTCATAAGAACATATATGGCAATAGTTACGGGTAGTCAGACGCCTGAAAGAATCTGATGCCTGATCTAACCATCCCTGTTTCTGGTCCCGTATAGAGTTCCGAGGTCAGATGGCAGTCGCTCGTGTAATTATGGTAGCTCACCGCTACAGGTTAGATTGGGAGTCGACCCCAATAAAAAATGGAAAAAGGCAAAGAAGATGATGATTTGATGAATGAAATCTCAGCCTCAGCACAGACTCACGACTGAGTGTCGTTTTGTAAAGATTATTCCCAACCGCTCCCACCTAAACGACCCCCAACTGGGGCTGGATATCACAATAGTAAAAATAAATAGTCCTAAATAGTAAAAGGCGACATATTTAAAGACAGACGTACAAAACGAGATCAAGAAGTTGTGAATATAAAAAATTCTATATTATTATGAGCACTTTTATTAACTTACCCACAATTTTCTCCAAAGTATCGGTCTGTTTCAACGTTGCCATTTCAGCGAAAGCCTTCCTCTCTGCTTCTCTTTTCAACAGTATCTGGTCGAAGGTGACCAGTTCACCGGTGACGAAGAGACAGCGGGTTCTGTACACGTCTAGCAACTGTTGCTGCCGCTCAAGCTCATCGAAACTGGCGCAGCATTTCACGGATGGGTGATCGGACGATATCAGCAGGATTAGGGGGTCCTAAAATATTATGTTTGGAACCCAGTATTCTCTTGCAAAATATTTATTTGGAAAGTAGCTGTGATTGGCGAAATGAAAATTACACAATTCAATTTTTTTTAACCTATTTATTACATTTGTACCTCATAATCACTTTTTATTACCATTCGCAGTTGATGTTGTTTTCCAGTTTGTTAGTGCTTTGCCTTTAACGAACGAGGTAACAAGCTAATGCTGCTGCCCATTCCCTGGATATTCCCTTAGCTGCCTCTTGCGGCATCCACGGGAAGAGATGGGGTGGTCCTAATCTTGCGCCGGGACCACACGGCACAAGATAGATAAATAATTATGAATATACTTACACTAGGGTTACACAGTTTTAATAACCTCAGCGACTTGCCACACAGTAGTATAAACTTCGCCAAAGCCCTGAGGAACTGTGGCACCGCCATACTCTGGGTTATATGGAACCCCTTGTCCCAATATCGCTTGGAGCGGCAGTTCACATATTGAATATCTTTACGGATGAAAAATTCGTTGTATCTGTCTTCTAGCTCACCTTCGAATATGAACCTTTCGATGAACCTGTAATGTACAAGGGTTGAACCACATCTGTCAGCAACAAATCAAATTTATCCACGCTCTTTCTTTTTCTATCGCTCAGAATCGCCACTTCCCAGAGCGATAAAGAAAACGTGAGTGCTATCGCGCGCGGCAACGACGTCAGCGATCATCCCCCTCGCTTCAGGAAACAAAGATCCAGGGCGATAGAAAAGGATAGAGCATGTCAAGTTCAACTGCATGCAGTTATGTACGGTCCTATCTGACGGTAGTGACCACGCGTCTTGATCAAGTAATCAATCTAAAATGGTGCTTTTTTCTACAAACTAATCTAAATTAGGTACTAATTCTTGGCACACAGTAAGTTAGAAACAGTGGGGCACGCCTAGTAAAAGTATTCAACCTACTGGTTAAATGCTTTTACTGTGTACCACTATAACAATAAATCTCAATTTATTTGGGATTTATTGCTATAGTAGTACCCAGTAGTAAAGATACATACTTGAAGTAAACCTTGCAAATAGAATACAGTGAGTTGAACATAGTGAATGCGGTCCTCTGATGCGTCACCAGTGTTATCTCGTTGAATAGATATGACATAAGCTCTGCCCCGTATGGTAACGTCGTTCTGTTATCTGTGTCAAACAAAATCATACTCTGTATAGTTGTATACAGGGTCGACTTTTGAACTGGGCGTGGATAGCCAAATCCAAAGTATGGGGAATAGCAAAATATACTGAAAGGAGTCTCGAACTCGATTATGCAAAGAACTAATAACCGGCCAAATGCGAGTTGGACTCGCGCACGAAGTGTTCCGTACCATTATCTATCCCTGCCATCTAGTGTTGAGTAGCAGTACCATTTAAAGCAGCGCCATCTATGTGACTCATCTGGTAAACGAGCGAAAAAAATACGTTTGTTGTATGGGAGCCCCCTTAAATATTTATTTTATTGTGTTTCTTAGTATTTGTTGTTATACAGATGTATTTCTGTTGCCCCAACAGAAATACATCATCTGTGAAAACTTCAACTGTCTAACTATAACGGTTCGTGAGATACAGCCTGGAGACTGACGGACAGACAGACAGTGGAGCCTTAGTAATAGGGTCCGTTTACGGAACCCTAAAAATGAATATGTGTTTGGTACTTAGAATGCCTTCTCGTTTTCCCTCGTGCCATTTCACGTCAGCCAGAAGTTGAGACGACATTTAAAGCCCTAATATGCCCAGCTGCACTAGTATGACAGCTCCTACATTCGCACTTATCCATGACGTACCTACTACAACGTATTTGGGTACGCCCTAGAGACATAAGTGCGAACTTAAAAGCTGTCAAACTTTAGTATAGACGGGCATTAGTACCTTAACATTGATTAAATTTAAGCGAGGTTAAAAAGCTGACAGATATAAAATGTAAGTGACTGAAGGAAGGGGCATCGTTCTTATTAATGTTTTGGGTAACCCAATAAGTCACACTGAAAGGATTCAGGCTTCATAACTCACCAATATCAATCATTTTATAAATGGAGGCGACAGTTTCTATCTCATACTTCAGCGGTTCTATGTGAAACAGTATCTCTAATAGCGTCGGCATACAGTTCAAATCAGTACTGTTTTTGCAACACTCGGCGTATATTTCCGTGGCTTTCAGGCGGAAATCCAGCAAGTACCGCCTCACTACTTCTCTGGCTGCCTGCAAGTTATGATATAGGATTTTGAACTTTGTTACATAACAAGTTACACCAGTTAATATTATATACAAGGAGTTAAGATGACAAGTAGAGCCAGATAAGCAGGTCCAAATTCGTTCAAAGAAACATCAACCTTAACGTCGTAGTCGTAAATATCAATTCAGTCTGCACTTCAGCGTGGCGCTTACGACAAAGACAACGCACGAAATGACTGATTTTGACGGTTTTTAATTAATATCTATTTTTATATAGTATTTTTCCAAAGTTATTAAGTCATCACGACATCTGAATGTTTGTTGGGAATACACTAATTTATTTATTGTAAAAATATATTAGATAGAAAGAAGCTCATAAAATGGGAACATTCAAATTTTTGGAGGGAGGTTTGCGATCTTTTGTCTATAGAGCTATATTTATTAATCGTGTATTTGCGGTCATCACAAACGACTTAATGAAATGAATTACATGACATATTAAATTCAAAGCTCCACATGTTCTAATTACGCCAGGAAACATCCCAAAAAAACACCTTGTTTGCTCTACTCGTCGCCTTAAGACGTGTCTCTCCTGTCCAGGAGAAAATTTAGCATTTATTTTAGTAACTAGCGTGTACCTTTATTTTTATGTCCCTGCGATCTACAATCTACAAATAATAATAAACCATAGGCGTTTTGTCTCCTAGTGCTACCGGTATGCTTTAACTCAAATCGAGAATTCACAAGTGATAGAAAAAGCAACTTTCGGTTCGTGGTCGCCACTCGAGAACCTTTCTTCCCCATCGGTTGTCAGTTCTACGAGCGTTGTGGCCTGCCCATTGCTATTTTAACTTGCTAATTCTAAGAGCTATAATGGTCACTTTAGTTCTCCTGCGGATCTTATCTCGCAGGGAATCACCGAGCATAGCTCTCTCCATAGCTCGTTGTGCGACTTCGAGCTTACTAATGAGGCCAACAGTAAGAGACTACGTTTCAGTTCCATAAGTCATCACTAGCAACACACACTGATTGAAAATCTTTGTTTTCAGGCTTTGCGAAATTGTGGAAGAAAAAAAAAGGAAGCTTATAGACAAAGCTAACTCACTTTTTTAGATTAATTAATAGGAGTGAAGTTTATTTCAATATCCCGCAGTTTAATTAACTTTTTTTTAATGTAAATGTATGACGTGACGAGCTAGTCGTTCGCCTGATGCTGCTCATAACAGATTGCATTATCACTTGTAACTCTAAATTAATATAGTTCTGCGTGACACTGCACTGCGCACGTCATCCTGAGACTTCACAGAGTTTTACTAGACTGTGTGATCAGATTATAAAGTCTCATTTACCCAGTAATTTCACTAGCTACAGTGCCCTTCAAACCGGACACTACTGCTTGGCGGCAGAATAACTGGCAAAGCAGTGGTATCTACCTACCTACACGAACTTTGCAGAAGAATCCATTTACTTATTTCATTAGATAGATTCCCGAAATATTTACCTCATAAACAAGTCCATTGCTATAAAAATGGTCATCCAAAGACTGATTGAAGGCAAACTTCTGCAACCTCCTGTAGTACGTCCCAACAAGCAATAAATTCGAAATGTATCCCCTAATGTGCTCCTTTGATATCCCTTCAAGAATAAGATTGTCCTTCATGTAGAAACAATTCGATTCTTCGCTGTATGGAAACGAGTTTGTCTCTATGCCAACTGAAAATAGCATTTATTTAGTTGTGATAGGTTGCCAAATAATATGCGTTTAATGACAAAATAATTTTCTAATGATTCTTGGAGTAAGCTACTGTATTGTAACCTTAAATTGGACCCTTCATATTTTGGTTTCACTGGACAATCTTTTATGCCGTGGCTACATTAGCGGCCTTTGGCGAATATTCGCCGTAGGCCGCTACTGTAGCCGCATACATCGCGTATAGCCGACGACGGTTTTGGCGCGCCAACGCACCACGAATATGCGCGCGATAGTGTAGCCACGCCGTTACAAACAAATGGTTTATGGTGCAAATATATACTATTCTCTATTACGTTTTTTGTTTCACTCACTCACATTGAAAGAGAAGACCAGAACATGAGAGAAAACTAATATTGGCTTTTGGAAGTATTTGTTTCGGCAAAATATTAACGTATAACTAGCAGCTGCCCGTGGCTTTGCACGCGTTGCGTGGACTATGATTTATCGGTATAATGCCCGTCAGCACTAAAGCTTTAGTTCTTTAGTTCGTACTTATACCTCTATGACGTACCTACAGCCACGCAGCGCAGGTAAAATATCATTGCTGCCACGCATTTGGGTACATCCTAGAGATAAGTGCGAACTTAAGAGCTGTCTAACTTTAGTGCAAACGGTCATTGATGTCCCAAGCCCTTTTCTAGTGTTCAAACTATCTACATTACATACCAAATAACATCAAGATCTGTTCTGCCGTTTAGTTTAGTTGTAAAAAGTTACCAAACGGACAAAGTTACTTTTGCGTTTTAATGTTAGTGTGGATGGCTATATATGGAAGTAGGTATGGGTAATATTATTATTTATTCAGATATATTAATTAAAAATATCTAAATAAAAGATTCACTTACTAGTCAAATACATGATATGCCGTATAAACTGCCTTTCAGACACAATGGACAAGTGTGAAAGCGTATCTTCGTGCATCCGTCGCCACAGCATCATTTCTCGCGGTGATGTTGATATCAGTTGTCTTTCGTTTATCGCTGGAAGTTTAGCTGTGGAAAATGTTTTAATTAAATGTAAAATAATGAAGCTAAAGGCCTAGCTCAGTGTGTGTACTAGGTTAACCTGACTACAGGCACAGAATAAATATTATATAGTAATAGGTTAGGTGAATATCATAAAAAAAGCCTTCAAACAAAGACGTTGATCTTTTTCCGACTGGCTTTTAGCTAGTCTCCATTTAGTCTCACAATAGCCAAAACATTTTAATAAATCTACAATTTTAAACATAGCATTAAAACCGAAATTAAAAATATTCGTCTGTTATTTTTCAAACAACTTTACATATAAGCAATACAAATCAGGGGCCAAGAATCCTAAATGTAGTCCATTACACACGTGCAGCCAGCCAACAGAACTGCACGCCGACTGCGCAGTCGGTCGATTGGCAGTTTCAAGGAAGCTATATCAAGTGAACAAAAACTGCAATTTTGCACCTGGCGAGCAGTTCAAATGCAGCCCGTCTGTCTCGGCCCTTCACCGCTAGTATGAGTAAATAGGTATTTTCTACAAGCATGTACTATGGTAGATCACGTCATCTCTTTCCATCAGGTGAAACTGCAGTCAAATTCTGGTCTGTAGTAGATAATATAATAAAAAGAGCCTCCCGTTTATTCTCGTCTGGACGGCAAACGGCCGGATGGACTGACGCTCGCCAAGGGATCACTTGGCGGAGGTCGCTGCCTTATCTGGGATGCCACGTGCGTCTGCACTTACGCAGCATGCCACCTCACTGGCACGCAGCGGGAAGCTGGCGCAGGAGCGGAGACGGCAGCCGGAGGTAAACACCTCAAATATGCCGTCTTGGAGTCAGCCTACGAGTTTGTCCCGTTTGCCGTTGAGACGTCGGGGCCGTGGTGCTCGGAGGCAAAAAAATTTGTCGCGGACCTCGGGCGTCGTCTGGGGGACAGGAAGCGTGACCCTTAGGTGGGCAGTGGCCCACCTAAGGGTCACGCTTCCTGTCCCCCAGAAATATGTTGGACCAGGTAGTGACCTGGTCCAACATATTTCGCTGGCCATACAGCGAGGGAACGCCGCCAGCCTGATGGGCACCTTTGGACGAGGGGGACCGACGGTGGCGTCTAGTTTGATGCAACAAACTGTTAGGTTAGGTTAAGTATGTAGGTATTTGAATTTTATTATTATTGTTTAATTATTGTAATTTGACATGAGAAATATTACTCTACAATTTGTAAAAATATTATGACTGTATGATAATTATTTGACAATAAAATTTTAAAGAATTTTATCATTATTAAAAATGAAAATTTTATAAAAAGAACAATTATTATTGTGCTTAGTGCAGCAAGGAAGGTGTAGAGGGTCTTGAACCCTGCACTATAAAAAGTTTGCAATAATACCAGTCTAAAGGAGCAACAAAAGATCTAGAAATTCATGTATTTCAGCCATGCAATGATAATAAGTTAATACACACAAAAACAAATAAAACTTACACACAACCTGCCATATATCATCAGGGATATCTTTGTCAATCTGTGTTGCCAGCTCCCAAATATCAACTTGCTCTTCACCCAATTGTGCTTCATATACTTGTTGTACATCTTCAGGCTCTAGATTTGTACTCGCTAGTGATATCTACATTTAAAACATTAAATATTTATTTCCTTATATATATATATATATATATATATATATACATTTACATCACAATACCTATGTTAAGTCCTTTCATTACGCATTATAGTAACGTCCACTACTTGCAGTTAGTTTTGATGGACTATGTTAGCGAATATTGGTGCACTAAGCGATGTCGAAATTAGTGTTCAGCTTATTCTTAGGAACGGTTGATGTTGATATTTTAGATTATTGGCAGCATGCGTTGTGTGATACTTGTATTGCTTCTAATTATTTATTTAATTGTATTTAGTGAATAAAATATTGCAGATAGAGCTGAATGAGAGACTGTTACAAATCTGGGTAAGAGCAGAAGCAAAGCTATACATGGACAAAGCAAAAGAGTATAAATAAGTTGAAAAGATAATTTATACTTATAATAAAACTGTAACAGGTCCAATTCTGTACGGTGAATATATTTTGAAATTTTTTTTTTGGTGGGCTCTGTTTGTTCTGATTTTCAATGCTAAAGCCAAAACTATAATTTTTTTCATTTTTGTCTGTCTGTCTGTATCTGAGCTGAGCATCACGCAGAAACAACTAAATGGATTGAAATGAAACATGATTACGAGGTAGGCTATAGGATACTTTTAATCCCGAAATTCAGCACGGTTCCCTCGGGAGAGGGGGTGAAAGTAAAAATATGTACTTAGTTGTAATTCATTAACACGTGGCAGACCACGTGTAAGTCAGAACTTAAATCATTCTTTTCTTGTTAGTAAGGGGGTACTTTAACTATTGTCCCGTAAATATTTCAAGGTCGTCGGTTTTGCGGTTCAGAAATTACAGAGCTACAATGTTGTGTATTAAGCCCAAAGCCACTCCTATCCTGTACAATGGGAAAGAGAGAAGGGAGTCACCAACAGCGAATCCTGCCTCCTTTCATCCTTTTCCCTTATTTTTTCCCCCCTCCCTTCTCTTTTCCTTTAGACTGAGATAAGCCGTAAATTAATTAACCCGTGCGAAGCCGGGACGGGTAAGCTAATGAGAAATATTAGAAATACTTAGGTGAAATAAACAGGGTACATCACAGCTACCACAAATAAAGTCTAACCTTTACATAGCTAGGCTGTGATCCTGGTATCTGCAGGTCCCTTGGAGCTAGTAGCCTCGGGTAATTAAACATACCATTCTCAGAGTATGGAGACACATGTGTGGAGGTCATTGAGGCAAAAGACACTGGACTCATAAAAGATCTGAGCTCAGCTTGCCCTGGCACTTGGGAATGAGTTGTGTCTGGTAGACCTGTAATAGGAAGATTTCATATCTTTGTCATTTGTTAAATTATATAATAATCTACAGAACATGTTTTGTGGGGTAATAATTCCCCCATAGTGAATGTTTTGTACACTCACAAATATGATGCAACATCATATTCATTCTTATTCTACTTCTACATGGGGGTGATAAGTCCTGCACTGACATCTCGCTTGGGGTGTATTGTGCATTATCCCCTGCCAGCATCTACCCAAGCCATCCCAGCTCCTTAAAATAACAGAGTGTGGCTGCTGGCACAGCTGCTTCGGTGGCATTATGTTGGGTGTTTGAGTGATGATGATGAGGCATTTGAAATTTCGAAATTCATTATATTCATATGCTTCATGTTAAGCATCACAGCCCAAACGGTTGTAGTGCCACTCAGAACTCTAAATTATATAAAGTTCTGCATAATGCTGCATTGTGATTCATCCTGAGACATCAGCACAGTCTAGTAATATGTTTTTTGACTGTGAGGTCAGGTTTAACAGTCTCACATTATGCCCAGTAATTTCACTTTCTGAAGTGCCCTTGAAACAGGAACACAGTAGTGCCTGAACCAAAACTACTTGGCGGTAGAAATTCTACCCCAGAATACCTATCTGGCAAATTTATAGTACCCACCCACATAGCCTACCACCTAGTAAGAAAATCAAATCCTCTGGTTTATAAATTCTGTGAACAAGTATTGGGCACCACCATAAGACTGTGTAATAATCTGATAGTGAATTAGCTATGCAGCACAGAACAGCAACAATGAGTAGCGGTGTGAAGGAGAGGCGCGAGTGGCAACCACTTGGCTACGATGCCTGTAATAGTACCAATCAATATATCTGTATGGCCTAATTATTTATATTTAAGTTTTTATCGTCATAGAATATTTGCCTAAGAGACTTACAAGATCTGGAATCAAAACTCTCAATAGTGAACTCAGTATATGTTTCAGACTTCTGAGGATCAAGTGGGGCTCCTTGTTTTAGTGAGAATGGTAATTCGAAAACATGTGATGGGAAATATGGGTATGGTTGTGGTGACCCAAAGGCTTCCCGAGGGGGTTTAGGTAGCATTTCATCCAAGAGGCCAAAGCTGAATGGTTTCTGAAAATAGTAACAGGTACTTATTATTAATGTTCTTCAAATAATAATGAAAGGCTTTTGACTAGGTAATTAAGAGAAAATCATCATCATCATCATTAACAGCCTGAAGACGTCCACTGCTGAACATAGGCCTCCCCCAGAGCACGGCACCTTGAGCGGCTGCTCGCCTCCTGCATCCATCGGCTCCCCGCGGCTTTCACCAGGTCGTCGGTCCACCGAGTGGGGGGCCGGCCTACGCTGCGTCTTCCGGTTCGTGGTCGCCACTCGAGAACCTTTCTTCCCCATCGGTTGTCAGTTCTACGAGCGATGTGGCCTGCCCATTGCCACTTCAACTTACTAACATTAAGAGCTATATCGGTCACTTTAGTTCTCCTGCGGATCTCCTCGTTCCGGAGCTTATCTCGCAGGGAAACACCGAGCATAGCTCGCTCCATAGCTCGCTGCGCGACTTTGAGCTTACTAATGAGGCCAACAGTAAGAGACCATGTCTCAGTTCCATAAGTCATCACTGGCAACACACACTGGTTGAAAACTTTCGTTTTCAGGCTCTGCGGTATTTTGGACAAAAAGATAGGACGAAGCTTCCCGAACGCTGCCCAGCCGAGTTGGATTCTTCGTGCCACCTCTTTGTCGAAGTTGGACCTACCTAATTGGACAGTCTGTCCTAGGTAGACATACTTGTCGACAACTTCGAGAGTATCGTTCCCAACAATTACCGGTATAGGTGGAACATGAGCATTAGACATGATCTTTGTCTTGTCCATATTCATCTTAAGACCAAACTGCTGGGAGACTCTACTGAGGTCGTTGAGCATGGTGCTAAGGTCCTCGAGCGATTCCGCCATTATGACTATATCATCAGCAAAACGAAGGTTAGTGATGTACTCGCCATTTATGTTGATGCCAAATCTTTTCCACTCCAAGAGCTTGTAAACATTCTCCAATGCGTTTGTGAACAGTTTCGGAGAAATAACGTCTCCCTGTCTAACGCCTCTTTGCAATGGAATTTGTTCCGTACTCTGGTCCTGTAGTCGGACTGACATAGTGGCCTTACTGTACAAACACTTCAAAACTTCGATATACCTATAGTCAATTTGGCATCGCTGCAAGGACTGCAGCACCGCCCAAGTCTCGATTGAATCGAAGGCTTTCTCATAGTCCACAAACGCTAGGCATAACGGCCGATTATACTCTTCGGTCTTCTGTATAATCTGGCGCAGCGTATGGATGTGGTCTATGGTGCTAAAGCCTTTTCGGAAACCGGCTTGTTCGGGAGGCTGGAATTCATCAAACCTGCGTGCGAGACGATTCGTAATGACTCTCGAAAACAGCTTATACACATGACTCAAGAGCGAGATGGGCCTATACTTCTTCAATAAGGTGTTGTCGCCTTTTTTGAAGAAGAGCACCACCACGCTCTTGGGCCATGCCTCTGGCGTTGTACCTTCCAGGATGACAGAATTAAATAACTTCTGGAGGACTAAAAGTACGGGTCTACCACCCGCTCTCAGAAGTTCGGTCGTAATTCCATCTTCACCTGGTGCCTTGTTGTTTTTAAGCTGTTTGAGGGCCATTCTAATCTCGTACAGGCTGACGTCCGGGATATCTTCGGTATAGTGTCGGACTAACTTGGCTCTGATGTCCCGAGCTGTGTTAGTAGCGGGCTTACGTGTCGAGGTGTATAACTGTTCGTAGAAGTTCTCGGTCTCTCTCAGAATCTCAGGCTTGGATGAAATGACGCTAACATTTTCGGTCTTCAGGTTTGTCATTTGGTGTTGCCCAATAGACGAATCCTTTGCAAACACTTTAGAGCCTTGGTTCCGTTCAATTGCGGCCTCAACACGTGAAGTACTAAGAGCAGGCAAGTCGTGTTGCAAGAACTCCAGATTCGTCTATTGAGTTCACCATAGGCTGACATATCAACTGAAGACTGCAGCTTCATTTTGCTTCGGTCTGCCACTAGTTCAAGAGTTTAAGAGAAAATATACAACCCAAATCACTGGATATTGAGGGTTGATATTTGGGGGTATCATCTTGAATCATGAATTGTATAATATGTGCCACAAAAGATGAGACTTGACACCTCACATAATTCGCTTTGTGTTGCACAGTAGATGATTTATAGGTATCTTTAGTAGTATGAGGTCTGAGGCGGGAAGAAAAATTCTGAATATATAAGATATCAACTATGCATAACTATTTCATACACAACTTTACAGGCTCTTGATGCTTGCAAAGTCTGATCTTTCGTAGCATGTATGAAGACAGTCACGCAAGTGAAACAGCAGGCTGCCTCTAGTTTCTTGTAAGTACATAATAATAGTGACATCTAGAGAGTTTAAGTGTAACTTACTAATTTTAGAAAGATTACCTGAAACATTTCTGAAGATAGATCAGCTTTTACAGTGTTGCTAAGACCAAACAGAAATCTTAATATATTGTATACATTTTCTTTATCATCACCAAAGTCAGTTTGACGTATTGTACTTATAGCTTTCTTCAGTTCCATGGCTCTCTTGTACTCAGCAGTGTTTTTAACTCCTTGTTGCATCACAAAATAATATGATAGCAAATCAGCGATAGGCTCTTTGGAACTCGTCAGAAAATCATTGGAAGCTTTTCGTAAAATTATTTCATATGATAAAGTTCTCATTTTGATGGATAAACGTTTCTGAGACAGCCTATTGTGTGCACAGTATTTAGACGCCGTTTTGGTGCAGAGTTCAGATAGTAGCTCGAAAACCCCAGACCCAGCTTCTTCCAAGTTTGATGCCATGGTTGTTTTCTCACTGATGGCAACAAAAATACAAAACTGAAAACTTTATTATTTGTATGAAGTATGTACTTATTTATAGGTAATTTATTTACAAAATACCCTCACCGTTACTCACCGTTTATTTATTGTATCACAACTAGAGCAGACAGACCACGACCGCCCATAACGTAACAAAATAAAACATACAACTAGGGACGATAAAAAAAACGATTATTAAAAAAATCGATTTTTATTTATCGATTATTATTTATCAAAAAAAAACGATTATTTATAAATCGATTTTTTATTTTGTGTTCGATTTGTTTCCTACTTGCATTAAAAATAATAATGCAACACCGCTACCAAATTCCTGGGGGTCTTGCAAAGATACCAGCGTGAGATGTTAACGCCTCACACTAACTTCAAAATGTATAGGAAATGACATTGCCTGCGGATAATTTTTCCGCAGCTATGTCATTCCCATTCTACTACGGCAAAAATCGATTATTTAAAAAAAAAACGATTATTTTTTATTAAAAAAATCGGTTTTTATATTATCAATTCTTTCATTAAACAAATAATCGATTATTAAAAAAAACGATTTTTCGCCCCTTAGGTCACATCCCTACATACAACCAAGGAACATCATACAACTATCAAAGAGTATATAATCACTACAACTATTAGGGATGTTCCGATACCACCAAAGCCAATGAAGGAAGATCGGCCCCCTAATTACCTAACTCGCAACAGGTTTGCGTAAATCTCGCGGTGATTGCTGTCATACATCATTAGTGGTGTCGAGCATGTATGCTAAGCTACACCACTAATGATATATGACAGCAATCACCGCGAGATTTACGCCTGGCGCAATCCTGTTGCGAGTTAGGTAATTAGGGGGCCTGTTCTCAGAATTCGAGAACAAAGAGATAAACAAAGAAATGTCAAAATATGTCAGTGTCAAGTGACATTTCACAGGCGCTGCACCTTTTTTTTAACCCAAATAATTCTAAATATGAGGTCTTTGAAGAAAATCCGACAATGACGGTTGTGAATTTTAAATTTTTTTACCAAAACCTGTGTATTTTTGAATTTTAATGTGCAATGTATTATACTCGTTTTTACCAAGCTGTAGTTAGTTACATATAGGGATGTTCCGATACCACTAAAGTATCGATACCTACTCATATGAGTAGTACTCAAATCATGATTCGATACTACTCATATGAGTACTCTAAAAGTATCGATACCTACTCATATCGATACATTTTTTTATTATTTATCAAACCGAAATAAATAAACAATTTTTACCTTATTGCAGCAAAGTTTTGTTGTTTCTTTGACTGTACTACATCCCCAAGTGTTGAGGCGCGAAGAATCACACATTCGTACAACAAGGATGCGTTTAGGATATTTTATTTATTTGACAATATTCTATACAAGTACTTTCTTTCAAATATAAGTACTTTCTGTCTGATACAAGAACTTTCATTCTGATAATGTAGGTACTGTAGATACTTTCATTCTGGTTCTGTTCTGTGTAGGCATCGCGAGAATGATTTGTTATGTTTATTCAATTTAGTTGTTTTAATGTATTATAACTGCTACCTTAGCTGTACTGTGTGTGTGGAGGTGTGTTTGTGTGTATTAACTGTATTCAACGCTTTGAATTAAATTAACATTCAATTTAATCCTGCTTATATTAAAAATGGGGTAGTTTTAGTCCTAACAATACATTCAAAAATCACCTTTATAGGCTACTTGACTTAAAGTTAAGCCATAATTTACTTACTATTCTTTAAAGAAAAAGAATATAACGGTGAAATAAAGCTGCTTGGTATTGAATTTTTGGCGCTGCTATCGTGTTTTGACTTAGCAGCATTGATCCGATTCGATACTAGTACTTTCATTCCGATACCAAGTAGGTATCGAAAGAATGATTCGATACCAAAAAGTACTTGGTATCGGAAGAAAAGTATCGAGTACTTACTCGTATTTACTAGTATCGGAATATCCCTATTATATACTCTTTGGCACAGCCTCACTCAAACTCAAAGTAAAGTAATATTTATTTTTTATTTTTTACCTCAAACAAGACCGAGAGAGCACGCACAGATTTCTGTATTTAAAAAATACGCCTTGAAAATGAACCAAGCAGAAGTTTCAAAGTTAGTATCAAAGCTTCGCATAAATGTGAAGCCGCTACCTCGGCGACTTAGAAGTCCTAAAGGTCCTGAAGGAAGGTTGGATAAATTACGTAAAACTGTAACAGGATTAATCAAATTTGAAAGAATTGAACTCAACTATAACAGAGCTGATGAAGCTCGACAATATGCTGAACGTGTAAGTTTTCAATCACCTGAATTTATAACCTGAAATAATATTATAACTGTATGTAGGTACAGTACTCAAAATCAGTAATACTTACTAATTTCAGTTAATTTCCGAAGCTATTCGTCACGGAGATTGTCACAAGCCTACAATGGAAATAGCAGATTATTGGCTGCTGGAGAAAGATCTTGTCCATAAATTGTTCAAAGTTCTCGTACCAAGATACGAGAATTCTCGATCATCTTTCACACAAATGCATTTAGCACCGAAACCAAAGTATGCACGTGTTCTGGATAAAGCAGTACTAGAACTTAAAGAAAATCCATACCCTGACCTACTTCACAAGAAACCAACCAACAAATATGCTATTCAAAATATACTTTTGGAAGCTGCTAAGCATGAATACAAGCAATCGAAGATTAATGAAATGGCCAAAGCCATTAGTGAAACTGAGAAAAACGCAAATAATGAAATCAATCAAAAAGACATTTTTATTGAAACAAAAACTAAAAAAAATGTCAGCAAAGAAAGCAATGATGAGTAATATTATTAAAAATATAGTCATAAAATAACTTGTATAGAATAAATGAATCTATACTGTTATGTAAAAGTGAAATGTTCTCTACATGTTGGTTTGTAGTCTGGCTTTTACATCAAAATGACTGAGCCAATTTGGATTAAATTTTAAACTTTGCTTACACTGGCCCATCATATACAATACTTTATACGCCGAAAAACATGAATTAATGCATGAAAATTGGTAAATTGCTGTTGAAACTGGGGTCTAGTAAATTATCATATTGTTAAAGATAAATTAGAGAATAATGTATAACTTATTTGTTTTATTACAACCTATGATTTTTTATTTCCTGCCTATTGAGGGAAATGCCTTATTTTGTAGGGTTGTTCCTGATATCCCCCACATTTTCGGCCCCATGGGGGATAACAGGAATTCCTGTTGTCCTCCACTAATATAAGTCATATTCAAAATTATAATATGGTAAAAAAACAATAGATATATAGTTACATTACTATTATGTTATAGTAAAATCACACTTCACACTCTTATATAAAGTTTATTTAAACACCTAGATAGATAGATAGATAGAGATGTATGGTTGGCACAATTATTGATATCGGCCGTCAGGCGTGGTGGGTAAAAACCAAGTATGTGTGACGTGACCACCAGAAAAATCTAACATCATCAGGAAGTCGTCTCCGAGATGGAACTGCTCAATGGCTCTCTGAAACTACAAGTCGGATAGGTATCCTGTTTGAACTAAAGTTGTAGAAAACCCTAGGACGCTTCCAGAGAAATAAAAAAGCGTTTCAATTTTGTATGGCAACCCTATTTTTTTTATTTCTCTGGAAGCGTCCTAGGGTTTTCTACAACTTTAGTTCAAACAGGATACCTATCCGACTTGTAGTTTCAGAGAGCCATTGAGCAGTTCCATCTCGGAGACGACTTCCTGATGATGTTAGATTTTTCTGGTGGTCACGTCACACATACTTGGTTTTTACCCACCACGCCTGACGGCCGATATCAATAATTGTGCCAACCATACATCTCTATCTATCTATCTAGGTGTTTAAATAAACTTTATATAAGAGTTTGAAGTGTGATTTGACTATAACATAATAGTAATGTAACTATTTATCTATTGTTTTTTTACCATATTATAATTTTGAATATGACTTATATTAGTGGGGGACAACAGGAATTCCTGCTATCCCCCCCGTGCCCATGGGGCCGAAAATGTGGGGGATATCAGGAACAACCCATTTTGTAAAGCAACAATTTTAGTTTGCATTGCAGGTCCATAATAAGGACCTAGCAAAAAAATAGCTCACATTCACGACCTACATATAACACATGGTTGAGTGGTATATTCCCAGCTGCCCCCACATGGTTCACCCCCGGGTAGCAACTGGGAATAAAAATTCCCAGTTACCACCCAGTGGAGACTGGGAAGCTATTGCCCCCACTTCATTCGCCGTACATTGCTGCGTAGATCGCCAACCCCTTTATTAGTGTCCAAATGTAATCTATACATTGTTCTTGGGTGGGGGGGGGGCCAAGTGCGGGCGTGGCGGGGAAAGTGCAGGGGGGGCGGACTAAGTGAGGGGGAGGTGGGGGAGAGGGGCAAATGCGGGGAGAGGCGGATTAAATGAGTGAGCATGTGGGGGCAACTGGGAATATACCTGTTATATCAATGGAACTATATTTAAAAAACCCTTAAGTCACACATGGCACTAGCTTAGGGGCCCCACCCGCCTAGCTACCCCAACCAGCTCACTTTGCTCATGCATTATTGTCAACTGTACCGTTCGATGAAATCGCATACCTTCATCATTATTAATAAACTACTGAAGTTTTGGCGCTGGCTTCGCATATGTTTTATTATCAGTCATTTTATTAAAGTTGGGTGCTCTAATTTTGAATGTAGCTGAAATATAGTTTAAACGTGCAAGTTGGCGCTCGCTTCGCTCGCTGATTATTTTTGACTGTACCATTCGATGTAATCGGATTCCTTATTTATAAACTACCTACATATAATTAAAAAAACTTGCCTTTTTTATTAGGTCCATGACTACCTACTGATGTTTTTTGCGCTGGCTTCGCACTGCACTCGGATGACAAGACGCGGTAACCTAAAAGTAGCGAAATTAAAAATTGCGTACCTATACTCTCTAAAATATAAAAGATTTTTACTTTTTTATACGCTTAAGTAATAACTATTGTAGATTTGCTGATTTATTATAATAATAAAAATAAAGTACAGATATTGTAGAAAAAAAATAAACATGACCTCATTCATTGATACGAAGATTCTATACGATTGCGTTGTTTTGTCGTGATCGTTAAACTATCGGCGAGCTACCCACGCACGAGCCCGCCGCACATCTATGACAAAACCTATGGACAAAATACTGCAACAAGAGTTACCGCCCGGTGCCGTTTGTCAAAATATTTTTTGATTTTAATATTACTGTTTTTTGTATTTTCTTATGAAAAAGACGAATTTATTTTTTGAGCACACTATATCATAGACATGGACCAAGTCTCTTTGTTCCATGATCATAGGTTAGAAGTAGTAGATCAACTATTTAGCTGTGTTACGACAAAACGCGGTAACCCGCAGGCGTATTACCTAACTCGCAACAAGTTTGCAACAGGCGTAAATTGCGCGATGATTGCTGTCATACATCATTAGTGGTGTCGAGCATGTATGCTTCGCTACTGCTGTTGCTATGCTACTGCTGTCACATTGCTGTTGCAAATTTTACGTAATTACCCCGCGCGCGTTCTGTTATCCAAGGGCAACGCATCAGCAGTGTTGCCAATGGTTTAACTAGCTCTCCACCAGATTCGATTTCTAAAACCACCAGAAAACCACTAACAAAAACGGCCCTATTTTCGATATCGCTAAATTTTCCACCAAACTAATTTTTATTAGTTTTTACCAGTTTTACGAAAGAAAATAATATTGTAATCAGTAAATAAGCATAAAATTATTAGAATCAACAAGTCAAAGTAAGTTTCGAGTGATCACTGACCACGTATCTTGTAGTTCCAGGCATGTATAGGTACCCCATCGTAGGACATGTCATGCTTAACAACATCAGGCAAGACAGTGGTCAAATGATTGAACCAACTGATTGCAACTAGTGGTTCTGCGAACAGTAGACCTCACGACAGGGGCGGATTTAGAAATAGATAACCTAAACCAAATCCTGGTCTTCTTCTTCTTCTTCTTCTCGTGTAGGCAAGTGGTCAGCCCTGGTGTCAGAATTTTCAGGCCGCCCAAAGGCTTCTGACTTGACTTAACGACTATTGTCTTGCAACAGCTGGGACCGACGGCTTAACGTGCCCTCCGAAGCACGGTAGCGCTCAGCTGTAAATACCACATTTTGCTGTAGCGGTCACCCATCAAAGTAGTGACCGCAGGGAACGTTGCTTAACTTTACCGATCGGTTAAAAACGGCTAGTCGTGCTTGTATGAGCGCTACTAAAATATCATATAAAAAATCCTGGTTATCCAAATAAAATAAAAATCCTGGTTGGTCCAAGTTTCTGAAATGACAGTGCGAGCGCAGCGAGCGCGACAATTCACCTAGGAAATCAACGCCATAGAAATAGTATATGTAGAAATGAACACTACTGTAACACAAGGCACATAAGAATCAACTAAATTGTAAAGAGCGAGCAGAGCGAGCACTACTGTAACACAAGGCACATAAGAATCAACTAAATTGTAAAGAGCGAGCAGAGCGAGCGCGAAAATTTTTCAATCACACCCAGACAGAATTTGGCAAAATAAATTTAGGAAGAACTCAAATGCTTGTGTGTTGAGCTTGACCACAAACCCCCTGAATCTGTCACTGCTCAGAAATATTAGTGTTTGAAACAACTTATTCCTTTCTTGTTATTTTTATCAAAATCGAAACTTACGCTTACCTACATTAGAGCCTTTGAGCTTAGATTATCAACCGTATTCACAAAAACAACTTTGCCATTTTCCAATCCATCTTTCCATTTTTTAACTAAGCCATTTTCACACTATGTTGCGCTAAATGCGGCTCTATGATTAGGTAATTTGAGCTACTCTGTTCAAACTAATACTACATTATTTGACAACAACAAATGCCATGGAATTCCACCGCCATATTACTAACTAGCTGACCCGCACCGGCTTCGCGCGGGTTAATTAGTCTTACGCCTTATCTCAGTTTAAAGAAAGAGAGAAGGAAAAAGATAAGGAAAAAGGATGAATGGATGAAACGGCGCCTTCACCTTCATCCCTTTTCTCTTTCCCATAGTACAGAAGGTGGATAGGAGTGGCTTTGGACCTAATACTGAAGGTTGCATATCTGTAATTTTAGAACCACACAATCGACAACCTCGAAATATTTACGGAACAATATTTAATGTTCCGTGTGTTCTATCTAACAAAAAAAATCGGTCCTCGCGTTAAAGTATTACAACTAAGTACATAATTAATAATTATCATCATCATTTTCTCTCCTGAGGGAACCGTGATGGATTTCAGGGTTAAAAGTATTCTATAGCCTACCTCATAATATGAACTTGGGAACCCACCAAAAAATTTGCAAAATATCTTCAATGTACAGAATTGGACCTGTTACAGTTTTATTGTAAGTATATAGATAGTAGCCGTGTGCCGTGTGGTCCCGCATGCCGTGTGGTCCCGGTTAATGCCGTGTGGTCCCGGTTACGAATAGGACCACCCCATCTCTTCCCGTGGGTGCCGTAGAAGGCGGCTAAGGGAATATCCAGGGAATGGGTCGCAGCGTTCCCCTCGGTCTTGGTGGCAATCAATCTTCACCTACTGCGATCACCAAGCCGCCTGCCAAGCGTGGTGATTATGGCAAACCCCCCCCCCCCCCCCTAATGACAAGCACAAATAAAAACGGCCCCCAGTCCCCGGCAGCTCTGCTATCCCGTGGCTACGGTAGCGGCCACGGTAACGGCAGGGCAAGGGGTGCGAAGAATCCCCGGCAGACGCCCGGCTACCAACCCCAACGACGACCCCTGGCCCTGGCAACACATAACGTGCGCACACTGAAGGCTGACGAAAGGATGGTCGAGCTAGAGGCGGAGATGGGTAAGTTACGCTGGGATGTAATGGGATTGTCTGAAGTCCGAAGACAGGGACAGGACACGATAATCCTAAATTCCGGTAACTTATTCTTCTACCGGGAGGGAGACCAACTCTCCCAAGGAGGTGTCGGGTTTCTCGTCCGCAACTCTCGTCAACAACGTGGTCAAAGTCGACAGTGTGTCGGCCAGGGTAGCGTACCTGGTACTCCGAATAACCAAACGGTATTCGTTGAAGGTTATACAGGTATACGCGCCGACGTCGGCACACTCAGACGATGAAGTAGAAGCTATGTATGAGGACATATCCGAAGCCATGCATACTTCCGAAACATACTTCACCGTTGTGATGGGAGACTTCAATGCGAAGTTGGGCACAAGGAATAGCGATGAGCTGAGAGTGGGGCCATTTGGATACGGGCAGCGGAACCCTGGAGGACAGAGGCTGGCTGACTTCATGGAGAAGGAGGAACTCTTTATGATGAACTCCTTCTACGAGAAGCGGCCATCCAGGAAGTGGACGTGGATAAGTCCCGACGGTTCCACTAAAAATGAGATAGACTTCATCATGACGACCAAGAAGCACATATTCGATGATGTCTCTGTGATCAGCAAGGTGAAAACCGGTTGCGATCACCGTATTGTTAGAGGCACATTGAATATCAATGTTAAGCTCGAAAGGTCACGTTTGGTGAAGTCTACGCTCCGTCCAAATCCTGTCCAAATCCAAAACCCCGAAGGCTTTCAGCTGGAACTCCAAAATCGCTTCCAGTGCCTAGCCGACTGTAACACAGTGGACGAGCTAAACGACGGGTTGGTGGAAACTGTCCAAGCTGTTGGATCGAAATTCTTTAAGACCCAACGCCGAAAGAAGACTCAAAAGCTCTCAGAAAAAACTCTTGAGCTAATGGCCGACCGGAGCGAAATGAAGCTGCAGTCTTCAGTTGATATGTCAGCCTACGGTGAACTCAATAGACGAATCTGGAGTTCCTTGCGACACGACTTGCGTGCTCTTAGTACTTCACGTATTGAGGCCGCAATTGAGCGGAACCAAGGCTCTAAAGTGTTCGCAAAGGATTCGTCTATTGGGCAACACCAAATGACAAAACTGAAGACCGAAAATGGTAGCATCATTTCATCCAAGCCTGAGATTCTGAGAGAGATCGAGAACTTCTATGGACAGTTATACACCTCGACACGTAAGCCCGCTACTAACACAGCTCAGGACATCAGAGCCAAGTTAGTCCGACACTATACCGAAGATATCCCGGACGTCAGCCTGTACGAGATTAGAATGGCCCTCAAACAGCTTAAAAACAACAAGGCACCAGGTGAAGATGGAATTACGACTGAACTTCTGAGAGCGGGTGGTAGACCGGTACTTTTAGTCCTCCAGAAGTTATTTAATTCTGTCATCCTTGAAGGTACAACGCCAGAGGCATGGCACAAGAGCGTGGTGGTGCTCTTCTTCAAAAAAGGCGATAACACCTTATTGAAGAACTATAGGCCCATCTCGCTCTTGAGTCATGTGTATAAGCTGTTTTCGAGAGTCATTACGAATCGTCTCGCACGCAGGTTTGATGAATTCCAGCCTCCCGAACAAGCCGGTTTCCGAAAAGGCTTTAGCACCATAGACCACATCCATACGCTGCGCCAGATTATACAGAAGACCGAAGAGTATAATCGGCCGTTATGCCTAGCGTTTGTGGACTATGAGAAAGCCTTCGATTCAATCGAGACTTGGGCGGTGCTGCAGTCCTTGCAGCGATGCCAAATTGACTATAGGTATATCGAAGTTTTGAAGTGTTTGTACAGTAAGGCCACTATGTCAGTCCGACTACAGGACCAGAGTACGGAACAAATTCCATTGCAAAGAGGCGTGAGACAGGGAGACGTTATTTCTCCGAAACTGTTCACAAACGCATTGGAGGATGTTTTCAAGCTCTTGGAGTGGAAAAGATCTGGCATCAACATAAATGGCGAGTACATCACTAACCTTCGTTTTGCCGATGATATAGTCATAATGGCGGAATCGCTCGAGGACCTTAGCACCATGCTCAACGACCTCAGTAGAGTCTCCCAGCAGGTTGGTCTTAAGATGAATATGGACAAGACAAAGATCATGTCTAATGCTCATGTTCCACCTATACCGGTAATTGTTGGGAACGATACTCTCGAAGTTGTCGACAAGTATGTCTACCTAGGACAGATTGTCCAATTAGGTAGGTCCAACTTCGACAAAGAGGTGGCGCGAAGAATCCAACTCGGCTGGGCAGCGTTCGGGAAGCTTCGTCCTATCTTTTCGTCCAAAATACCGCAGAGCCTGAAAACGAAAGTTTTCAATCAGTGTGTGTTGCCAGTGATGACTTATGGAACTGAGACATGGTCTCTTACTGTTGGCCTCATTAGTAAGCTCAAAGTCGCGCAGCGAGCTATGGAGCGAGCTATGCTCGGTGTTTCCCTGCGAGATAAGCTCCGGAACGAGGAGATCCGCAGGAGAACTAAAGTGACCGATATAGCTCTTAGAGTTAGTAAGTTGAAGTGGCAATGGGCAGGCCACATCGCTCGTAGAACTGACAACCGATGGGGAAGAAAGGTTCTCGAGTGGCGACCACGAACCGGAAGACGCAGCGTGGGCCGGCCCCCCACTCGGTGGACCGACGACCTGGTGAAAGCCGCGGGGAGCCGATGGATGCAGGAGGCGAGCAGCCGCTCAAGGTGGCGTGCTCTGGGGGAGGCCTATGTTCAGCAGTGGACGTCTTCAGGCTGTTGATGATGAAAAATGATGATGATAGATAGTAGTAGTAGTAAGTAGGTACATTTTTGTTGAGAAATCCTTGGGTCTGACTTCACGCGATTTCAATAATTTGAATCGCGAAAGTTAATACCTAATTTAAAAAAAAAACAACGGCTAATGAATAATTTTTGTCTGTAATTTCGTCATCGTTGGTTTCAGATTGATACGATTCTTAGTACCGATTTCTTCGTTTGATTAGAACTACTATATAAACACACACAAAACACCACACCACCACCACTAGAAAAAACCAACAGCCACTAAACGCAATTTTTCGCCACTAAACGAAGGGTCGAAACCACCAGTTCTAGTGGTAAAACCACTAAGGTGGCAACACAGCGCATGCGTTTTCATGTCAGTCATGTCTTTAATATCAAGAGCATGGACCTAATAAAAAAGAAGGACGGAGTCCCAATTGACCCCGAACCAAGGTACCCGTAGGAAGTCAGAACGCTAATAAGTACAAGCGGACACGCACACACTCACCCCAGGTAGTAAAATGTCGTCATTGACGAAAAAAAGACGTCATTTTAAGGTCATTTTTGGGTCGGTACGGAATTCGGCGTATGTGTACGTCATAATGTCGTTATTTTAAGGACTTCTAACTTTGAATATGTACGAGTAGAACCGTAGTATATGACGTCATTCATGGACAACAAGGAGAGCGCTATACATTCGGTACTAAGCAAAAAAAAAACGAACGTAATATCTTTGGTCCTTGTCACCATTACCGGGTTTTTTTATTTGGCTTCGTTTGATCTAAGCCAAACAGGTTAACAATTTTTTGAAATTGTTGTTTTTTGTGAAATAATCCTATTTAAATGGTGATCTACGCAATAAATATTTGAGAAATAATGTGTGTGGTTGGTGGTTGCAGCATTTTAAGCAACAGAAGTCGCACTGAGGCGTAAATATGAAGGATAACATTTCATAAGTAAGTAGCCATTATTTTGTCTATTTTCCCTTTTTAGAAGTGTTTATTATGAAAAATATAAATACAGCGTTACATTTCATGTAATAACAAGTCCTCAGCTAAACAGAAAAATAGCTAAATGATTAATTAATGGATAAAATAACCATACCTAACCAAAAAATTTCATTGTCAAGGTACTGCCAGTTTATGATTTTTAATTTCCCATAAAACCAGCTAGGTACCATGTTGATTTGCAAATGTTTATAAGTCGGAAAAAATCCTTTTGTAGGTATATTAGCTAATTATTTGCTTGATTTAACTTAGTAAAATATATCATTTTATATTTAAGGTCAGGTGGGGTAAGTGAAACATACTTGCACATCTATCCACTTTTTTTTTTTTTTTTATAGTTTGGCTTCACACATAGTGTATTTAGCCAGTGTCAAGTATTGTAGTTTTTCGTCGTATTATGAAATATTTCATGTATATGTCACAGTCAGTCAGGGTAGTCATAGTCCAGTCTAAGTCAGGTAGTCATAATCCAGTCTAAGTCATGCCCTAGTAAAGTAGTGGCAACTTTACTAGAGGCTTCTATGGAATTTTGGAAGCAACACGAAAAACCACGTTTCACTACATTATATCACTTGCCCACACTTATACTCATAATTCAGCACTTAATGCGTAAAATGCCACTAATTTTAAACATTAACACTAGAAAAAGCATAAGTTTTGTGAAATAATACAATGCAACGACGTGAACTTTTTCACGTTCCCGCCAAAACTCCATCTATCCACTTTGTGAATTCTGTTAGGACGCTAATTTTTTTTACACATAGAAAGCCTAAATCTGACATGGCAAATGACGGCAATAAATACTTTTCAAGAAAATAATTTTTGAAAACTCAATTTGCGTTAATGAAACAAAACACACACACACACACACCCCCACACACACACACACACCCCCACACACACACACACATCACTTCAAAAATGGTTCACGGTTTTGACAGAAACGTTCCGATTCAATATTCTGACGGTAGGTTGACATTGGCGTTTGACTATTTTGCAGTTGACTATATTGACAGTTTTGTTTTTATTATCTGTTACCCGCAGTCATTATATTAGGTACCTACTTATATAATAATAGCTGCCAGGTATCACTTTATTAGCGCAGAATCTCCATCTGTTTCTTTGGGTGCCGTATAAGAGCAGACTAAGGGACTATCCAGAGAATGGGCAGTAGCATTCTCCTTGGTACATTATAATCTTCTGCGATGACAAGCTACTTGCTAAGCGAGGTGTTTATGGCAAAGCTCCCTATAATCAGCGTCTAAAATGGCGTTTTATGGGCATGCCTGTGTTCAGCACTAGACGTTTTCCAGCTGTTGATGTGAAATGCGTGATTTTCGCCCATGGGACATTTACAATGACATTTGTAATGTAGTAGGTATTTGATTGATTTTATTACCTGTGTCGTCTGTGACTGCAAATACTAACCCCACATTACGCGCCATTTCATGCATTATTTTCGTGTAAAAATGTACATAAACACTATTAAATTGCTTCATGGCATCAGCCGACATGTGTTTTGTAAACTTAAAGATAGCTGATTTCTTTTTATTTTATGACCTAGCAGAAAGATTGTGTGACGCGTGTGCTAGAGCATTGAAACCATTTCGCCACATAGCATAGAGCTAAACTGCGTGATATATTGATTACGATAGGGTTTCACTTAGGTACTCCTTTGTTTTACTTACCCCACCTGACCTTACATTTTAGTTTTTACAATAAACAAGCAGTAAACACTGGAAAACATAAATTCTAGGTATCGAGGTAAATTACTCTATAGATAGAGCTAACGAAATCGCCCATTTTCTACCCAAAATTTTGGGAGACGTTCTTATTCAGGCAGCACCTCGTGTGGGAGCAAGAAACAACTAGGCGGCCACGCGAAATAGATTTCTGCTAGTGGGAATTCTGTGGCCATAACCTACCTAGTACACCACAGGCTAGGTTAGAATCACAGACATTAGGCGCGTTTGGATAGCCTACGGGTGGCAAAATTAACAGTTTAAAACGTCAAAAACTATCACATCGTTCGATAGCGTTCGTTTTGGGAGTTTGTGAGCAAAATTTGTGTTTTTAACTGTTTATCATAGATCTCTATCTTGTTTATGCTGTTCGTACACCGTTCGGATAGCTCAAAAACAGCTAAAAATACCATTGTGAACTGCCACTATTGACCCACCTGTGGACAAGTGTGGAGGTGGGTTTTAAGGAAAAGTGATCGTTTTCTAACATTTAGAATTTGACGCTTTATTTCATGTATTTGCTGCCAAATTGTTTATTTTCTAATTTCTTTTGACATAACACCGCATTTGGTTTTTGTTTCTAGGCATTTGGTTATTTTGCGTTCGCTTTGGGTCGTGAGCAAATGTGCAGGGTTGGCTATAGATATCCGGTACCTGATTTTAATGATTGTGTGAGTTTAAAGGTGTTCTAGGGGTTTGTCCTAATCTGTTTAAATTCTGTTTAAATATTTTTGGACCGAGGAAATGCGTTTTGAATTAATTACGTTAGTTACGATAAAAATAAGATCCTAAGAAAATGCGTGAAATGAAACGCAATCCTGACAATTCTGACAGATATTGCGTAAATCAAACGTCAAAGTTGTTAAATCATACATAAAAATGTGAAAAACGAAACGTAATACCAGAAAAAAATGTTCTAATGAGTGATTAAAAGTGTCATTACTGTCATTCCGTTTACATAAGTTACATTGTTTTATTATTAATTTCCATTATGAAAACCTCTTCTGCTCTAAAGGTAGGTAGGTAGCGAAGCGAAGTGGAGCTAAAAACTCTGTTACACAGATCACAAGGTTAGGTTAGGTTGAACCTGCGACAACACAACGCGCGAGCCGAGCGAGCTAGCGAGCGGGCCACGGTAGTGGCCGGCGAAGCGCTACAAACTATGAAACGCAGATCACTAGGTTCACCAGCACCTCCCCTACACGATTCATCAGAGTAGTTCGTGACAGCAAAAGTGAGGTTAAACAGAAAAAATATTATAACTAAAAAACTATGTTTGCTGTAAAAATGGAGGGTGGGGGGAGGTTACTCACCCCTCCCCCGCGAGTACCGGATATCTATAGTTTACAGTGTTGCCAACTCTGATTCGTCAAAGAGAGCTAATGCGTCCCAAAAAACGAGCTAAAATTTTCAAAAGAAAGAAGCTAAACCAAGAAAATACCAATTTCTGTCACTATGAAAATGGTTCTGCAGCTTTGGCATGCTTTTTGCACTTAATGATTCAATGAATCAGCCCTCTCGGGCTTTAACTCACAGCGATAATAACTACAGTAGGTATGCTTTGTGCTTTTCATTAGTTACTACTTTCAACCAATCTTACAAAGGCGCCTCTGAAGGTCATGCATTACAGATTTTTTACTAAACTACTGTATTTTGATTAATATACAACACCACATCTCACATAATATTCAGAAGTTGATAAAAATTTAATTATAAGCATACGAACAAAAGAGATCGGAGTATCGGAGTACGGCTAGAAATGTACAATTTTAGGAAAATTTCCTTTAATATGAGTTGTCAATATCAAAATTAAGACAATGTCAAAGAAAGTGACACTTTTTTGCCACAACACTTTCGTTTGTATTGTATATTCTAAAAGATCACCGAGTAGTGGATGATTATGGCGGTGTCAGCGATAAATTTCACATTCAGGATTTTCCTCACTCTATATTTTCCGATTTCTTTGTAATACACAATCTTATTAGTCCATATTCTTAATTTTCTGCATTTTTTATTTTCCTAATTAGAAATTGTACAAATTCTTCATTTTCCGAACAAGTACAGATTCATACAGAAAGCAAAAAACAAAAATTCAGATATGTTAATTCCCGAGAAAAATATATTTGTATACCTAATGAAAGAAGCCAAATATCCCAAAAAAAAGGAGCTGAGGAGCTAAATACAATTTTTTAGAGCTGCCGATGTGAAAAAAGAGCTAAATTTAGCTCTAAAAGAGCTGATTTGGCAACACTGAATTAGTTTACCCAATGTGCAACGTGGTTTTTCATGTTGCTTCCAAAACTCCATAGAAGCCTCTAGTAAAGTTGCCACTACTTTACTGGGGCATGACTTTGACTGGACTATGACTACCTGACTTGGACTGCACTTGACTGTGACTATGACTAAGTAAAATATAATATATTATAATGCAGACTTTGTAGACTTTTTAATATTGCGACTGAAGGACTTTGTATCCAGGTCAAGAACTAATTCTAAAAAAAAAAAAAATTACCCAATGTGAATTATTGGAATGAAATGGAATTATAAGACGTATATATGTACTACGTACATCTATAGAAGTCTTTGATTATTGGCCAAATTCTGAAACGCTAATTTTGTAAATGCCAAAAACGCTACCGATCCCAAACCGAACGCCCGGAATATAATAATAAGAAGTTAACATATACTATACTAAACTTATTCTTTATCAACCGTGCTAGTGACTAGGGTGACGCAAAAATATGATAAAGATAACGACTATAATAACATCCAACTCAACCTCAGAAATTATTGTAATTACTTGACTAGTACCTATAGTGTGGTGTGTGCTAGGAGTAGGAGTTAGAGTTGGTTTTCTGCATCTATTTAAAAATCATTTAAAAATGCAACCTGAATCGAAAAATGCAGCCAAAATTGTTGTTATTGGATCCTGCAGTGTTGACTTTACAACGTAATGTATAAAGAGCAATGTTCATAACCTTAATTATCATGCCTAGGTAGAGTTCGTCTCATGAAAGCGGAAATATGACCCGCAGACGCGTGTCGCCACCCACTGACGCACGACGGAATGTTGCTAACCTCTACTATTTTAGATTCCCCAAAGGAGAGGGTTTTATGTGGGTGTTAAATAAGTTGAAATTTAATCAAAATGATAATAGTGGCTTATGATACAGGGTTATACGTTATACATAAAGTTACTCCGTAAAGATTTTAAATTTTTTAAAACCTGCGATTAAGATTTGCAGAGCATTATCAGCCTAACTGTCTATGAACGTGTTATTGTTCGAGTTAGTATGTTTTGTAACATCACATTCACTTACGGAATAAGATTTAAAAGCAGCAAAAATAGTATTTTGCACTTTGATAACGGAATTATAGTACATGATCAATTATGCTTTTCGTCGTAAAACAGATTGAGCCGATATTGAGCTCTTTTGTGCTAGTACTCTGACACATCCGCCACTATTCAATGTTTCTTTTCCTCTCGGGCCACAGTCTCGGGCAGTGTGTACTTGATAAACATGATTTGTACCTCTCGCTCTCACGCTTCGTGAGTTTTTGAGAGCACAGATACGAAAAATTCTAGATTTGTGGTTTATAGGCTGTGTGGTATTTTAGACGAAAATAAAGGTTGAAGCTTCCTGAACGCTGTCCAGAGTGCCCAGCCGAGTTGGATTCTTCGTGTGACCTCTTTGTCGAACTTGGACATATCTTATTGGACAGTCTGTTCTAAGTAGACATATTGGTCGATAACTTCGAGAGTATCGTTCCCAACAATAATCGCTATAGGTGGAACATGCGCATTAGACCATGATTTTCGTCTTCTCCATTTTCATCTTAAGGCCAGCTTGTTGGGGAAACTATACTGAGGTCGTAGTAGGTAGCTAATTGTAAGTAAATTTGTACAATGTTAATTACTTAAATAAATGATTGACAGCGAGCTTAAAAGATATAAAACTACACGAAAACTTGTTTCTGGGATCGCTTATTTCATCATATTAATTTATTTGGGCGTGAAACATTGTTTTTTTTTTCTTACAGTTTGGCTCCACACATAGTGTATTTAGCCAGTGTCAAGTATTGTAGTTTTTCGTCGTATTATGAAATATTTCATGTAAAGTCAAGTCTTAGTCACAGTCAGTCAGGGTAGTCATAGTCCAGTCTAAGTCAGGTAGTCACAACCCAGTCTAAGTCATGCCCTAGTAAAGTAGTGGCAACTTTACTAGAGGCTTCTATGGAATTTTGGAAGCAACACGAAAAACCACGTTTCACTACATTATATCACTTGCCCACACTTATACTCATAATTCAGCACTTAATGCGTAAAATGCCACTAATTTTAAACATTAACACTAGAAAAAGCATATGTTTTGTGAAATAATACAATGCAACGACGTGAACTTTTTCACCTTCCCGCCAAAACTCCTGAAACATTGTTGTAGGTAGGTGGCATGTTCACAGACCTAGAATTTTTTCGTTTCAAAAGACTCACGAAGCGTCGCGTCGGAGCAGGAAGTATATATCAAGTACACACTGCCCGAGAGGAAAAGAGACAGTGAAATAATGGCGGATGTGTCAGAGTACCATCACAAGAAGAGCTCAATATCGGCTCAATCTGTTTTACGACGAATAGCATACCTGGGCGTTTCTCCGTAAACTGGGCAACTCGTTGTCCCAGGCCAATTTTACATAAAAATCTCTTAATTATTATATATTTTATAATTAACTTTAATAGATAATTGCCTGGTCTACCCATGCTCAGCATAAAGTTATCCATTATAATTAATTTTGTTGACTAAAAACGTTCTTGAAGTGCTCAAAAAACAGTCCCCTGGTTGTTCTTCACCCCAATATAGTTACTTTAGATTAAATTATATAATATGTACAATTTTAGGAATAAAAACATTCTTAGATTATTTGGATACTATTGAATAATTGATATGAATACTATGTTTTTTAAAACCTACAATATTAAATTGAAGTTTGTCCCAGCGTTTTGAGAACAGTCCCCCTGTCCATATTTTATTACGTGGCGCAAAGTCTACAGCTTATTCTATTGCGTTTATGGGTGTAGCAAAACGCAAACGACCCGAAGTTTGCACGGCTGCCGAAAAAACAACCAAACATCATTATATTTACAAGCTATGCTTAGTTTGGGGCTAGATGGCGCTGTGTGAAATGTCCACACATATTTATTTATTATTATTTATTCACTCCGCAGAACCCACGCCGAAACCGAATAGCGGATAGTCCTCTGGTGAGAATTTATTTGCTGAATTTCTTTTTGTGTATTAATTGTACATCTTAGAAAAAACATGTTTATATACACATATTTACCGTGTACAGCAAAAATTCATTACTCGATAATATTTTGAGCTACCTTGCAAACTAGTTTTTCATTTCAATACACAGTCCCCTGGTACAGGCAACAGTCCTCTGTATCGGGTTTTTCAGAAAATGCTCAATGTTTCCTAAAGTAATGGAAATATTTTTGGTTCATCTGCCGTTTACTATTAACCATGAAGATATCTATCCCTATAATACCATTTGTTCGATAAACAATAAAAAAAAGTGGCCAGGACAACGTTCTTAGGAGGAGTTGCCCACTTTACGGAGAAACGCCCACCTAATTGATCATGTAGGTAATTTCGTTATCAAAGTGCAAAATACTATTTTTGCGAATTTTAAATTTTATTCCGTAAGTGAATGTGGTGTTACAAAACATATTAACTTGAACAACAACACGTAGGTACTTTATCACAAATTTTATATCATTATTAATAGTCATATTTTGTTAATTTTGGTGTGGTATCTCGATGTAAAACCTGTTTATTTTGTAGACTATGAGTGCTCCTTCGGATATATCGCAATATTTAAGTGTTTTAGTTTTTCATTGTTTAGCAATTTTACTGCAAAAGTTTGAAGGATCTCAGTAAATAAAATGCCTGCTATTTTATTTAAAAACTAGGGGGGCTTATAGGTAGGTTCAATATCTAGTAAATACTACAGTTAACTTGTCGCAAGTATTCAAGATCATAATCATAACACAGATTTTTTGTCCCATTTTCAAACTGTCATTGTTGGTCTTGTACATCCTTTGTCTATGGGCATGTTAAATAACTGAAAATTACGTACAGAACGTGAGGGTACTTTAACATTCAGTAAAAGTTCACTACCAAAAAACGTTCCATAAACAATTTTGTACAAAATGCATAAATCCATAATACTTCTACGACTTTCAAGGGGTTTGATCTGGAATTTATCCAGTCTATCCGAACATTCTTTAGCTTACGCCTCAAACCCAGTCTACTGCACAGTGACCTCAATTTACGCTGAATAGCCTCGACTCTGTTTGCATGCATATCGTATATGGGGTATCACACTGAAGAGCAATATTCAAGAATTGACTTTACTAAGCTATTGTATAAAATAATTCACGAGGTGCTATTTCTAAATGGTTTAGCTGCAAAACAAACCCCAACATTCTATTTGCCCTATTTATAATAAAATCATAGTGAGGGCTAAAGGAAAGTGCACAATCAAACTTAACTACCAAATCACGAACAGCACCAACACGACCTAGAACTATTCTATCAAGGTGGTAACTGAATCAGATGGGTGATTTGTTCTTGGTAAAACTTATTATTTGGCATTTATTCGGATTGAGTAACATAAATATGGTTTTCTCAAACATGCTTGGAAATGTGAGTAGAATTGATGAGAACTGATGAGAATCGATGGGAACTGATGAGAACTGATGCATATTGATGAGAACTGATAAGCACGGGTGAAAACCGATGATAATTGATGAAAATCGGTGAAAATTGATGGGAATTGATGAGGATTGATGGGAACCGATGATAATTCTTAGTACTAATAGTACCCTAGTAGTCCTTATTTAAAGGCTTATTACATTAAACTAAATTCAGGTCCTTAATCGCATTCTGGCAGTTAGGTACCTGAGGGAAAAGTATGGTGCATTACTTGCTATGCTACCCAGTTAGTTGCCTAAGGGACCGATGTACAGGGCGGATACAGAAATTTCTTAAGGGGGGCGCACAAATCATTATAGTAGGAGAGTCCAAGAGGGGAATTTAGGAATATGGTGGTTAAACACATAAATAAGTATACGATACAAGACCAATTTAAGCTCTTTTCTTTAAATGATGAATCCCATGCACCTATATCTTCCTGGTAAATTGGCTAGTTACCGCGCTTGGTGCGGGACTGCCTGCGCCAATGGGGGGGGGGGGGCGCCTCCTGCGCCCCCCCCCTGTATCCGCGCCTGCCGATGGACGCCGGCGAATGTTACATACATCGCCGACAATGTGGGCGCGGCATTAGTGTTAGAAATAAATAAATAGGTAGGTGGGTGAATATCTAGTAGGTATTATAGGTTGTAGTTAACAATAGGTTACTTAGGGCTCCAAATACTGGTTATCAATAATGGTACTAATACCTACCTACCGGATGCAAGTTGATCAATACATACCTACCGATCCGGTGCCTATATTGGTAGATAGGTTTTTTATGCTTTAATAGTATATAGGTAGGTACAGGTAGCTACGTAATATTGAAAATGTTGGTTTTAGCTATGCCTCGAGACTACCGAAACCAGGAGAGACTCTAATTGGAAACAAATTTACAACCAGCTATGGCGGAAAAGGAGCTAATCAATGTGTTGCAGTGGCTAAACTGGGCTTAAACCCTTACATGATATGTAGAGTAAGCATATTAAACTACATAGGTAGTTATTAGGTATAGTTGACTAGCTCGACTGCTTACTTCATTATAATGTAGTTATGAACACAGAATTCGCCCTATTTACATATAGGTACCTACTAAGTCTAAGGTTATGAATTACAGTATTTTTGTACTGGTTTCGCATGTGTTTTCATGTCAGTCAATTCATTAAGATTGGAACCTCTTGTTTTGAATGTAGCTGGAATTTGACGTGATTTATTTAGATTTTCTTAAAAAATTTTGTGACGTCAATATTTTTGAATTTTTTAAAGTATTTGATAAAACACTTCAATTTTTCCAACTATATTCTTACAATTACAGCTCCCAATCTTCACGACTGACATGAAAAATGAAAACGTATGCGAAGCCAACTCAAAAACTTCAGTAGTTTATAATAAAATGTAGGAATCCGACTAGGACAAAATGTACCTATAGCAGACAAAAATGCGTGAGCGAAGCGAGCGTTAAAAATTCTACGTTTCTAAATATTTTGCCATGTATAAAAAAAAGATAAAACACGCGAAATTTCTAATATTTTCTAAATAAGAGGTCCCAACTATAAAATGAACACAAAGCCAGCGCAAAAACTTCAGCAATTCATAAATCAATGTAGGTAAAGCGCGAGCGAAGCGAGCCCCCCGTTTTTTTACGTTTTTATAATATTGCCATTTATAAAGAAATCTAGAGTAAACACGTGAACTTTCCAATATTTTCTGAATTAGTGTTTACACATTATATATTAGTGTACAAACATGAAAACGAACACGAAACCAGTAAATTTTTTTACGTGTTTTTAATAAACTTAGATAAAATACTCAAAATTAGCACAATATAAAAAGACTGGATGAAACTGAATTGGCACGAAGACAATTGACAAAGGCGCGAGCGAAGCGAGCGCGAAAAATCAGCAGTTTAAAAAACCGGAATAATGCCTAAATTACCCAGAATCGTATTAAAAAAAGAAGACAATGCAGCTGTCTGCTCACCAAACAACAAAAAGCGTTTTAGACCAGCGCCCCTTTAACTAGGCTACTTTTGCTATAAGTATTTCCTACGATCGCTCTTTCAGCTACAAATTCCAAACAAATGAATTTGGCGTCTTCTAAAGCTGCCGCCCGAGGCGCATCTGTGGGGGCAAGCAATGGCACGTGCCCCTGTTTGCTGTATTAGCTTCTTATAATATTATCTATTAGGTAGGTACCTACCTAACAACCTATAAATGATTTCAGCTGGGAAATGATCAGTGGGGTGAAAAATACAAGGAGAATTTAGAACAAGTTGGTGTGAATATTGATCATGTTTACTTTACTCCCAATGTTGCTACTGGAATAGCTCAGATATCAGTCGCTGATAGTGGAGAGAATCAAATAGTAATAGTGCCTGGTGCAAATGGCCGCATCAGTGTACAAGATGTGGAGCAATCAGCAGAGCTAATCATATGTGGAGATATACTCATTGGACAACTCGAAACACCATTTGATGCAACATTTGAAGCCTTTAAATTGAACAAGGGCGTAAGTTTTACACTATAAAGAAGTAAATACACTCGACTTTATACCTTCTCCATAACAGGCACCTAAACCTACCTACTATCCGTCCTAAGGACCTAAGTTAAAAAGATGAATAAGAAGTGGTACCTACATTTATTTTCAGATAAAAATATTAAATGCCGCTCCAGCTAGAAAAGACATTGACCGAATACTCCCATACTGTACTATACTCTGCGTAAATGAATCTGAAGCATCTATTCTTACAGATGACGACGTCACTCTTGAGTAAGTTTTATTTTAATGCTAGCTGACCCGCCCCGGCTTCGCACGGGCTAATTCGTTTTACGCCCTAACCCTATTCATGGGAAGAGGAAATCGAAGGGGAAAAATGGATAGGCCGGCGAACAAAGCTTGGCTTCACATGCTTCCGTCTATTGCCATCCCATCCATTCAGCCTTTTCCCCTATCTTTTTCCCTTTCCCTTCGACAGGATGAGTAGGTACCTATAGTGGCTTCATCTTCGTTGCTGGCTATGTTTTATCGCAGCGTATGGACGTCACATTCATCTACACAGCTCTGCATTGTAGAGGCCGGCCGTATAAAAAAATCGCCACGTAGTTTGAATATACAACACACAATCCACAGACAACCACACTCCACTCCACCACCACTCCACTCTTTTTGGTGTCTTAACACCAAAAATATTGTCTGATGGAGTGCCCACATTATACGGCCTATACGGCGAACACTCACCGGCGCCCACATAATATGCGGGCTACGGCGAATGTTCGCCGAATACAAGTTGGTTCTCTGCAAGCTCGAATTAAACACAATAATAATCCTATGCAAAATGGTTTATCTATCATCATCAACAGCCTGAAGACGTCCACTGCTGGACATAACATTGATTTACGTAGAATTCACTTAACGAAATTTAAAAAAAATTTAAATCGTGCACGCATCATCGTTTCGTGGTCCATACCGCAAACTGTCCGTTTTTGCGGTAGGTGACCCGCGGCGCCCGCTTTGCCGCTGGTTTCCCTCCGTTGCTCCGAGCAAGTAGGTACAATAAACTACCTGTATTGATTTTAAAAGGCATATTAAAATATTTCAGGAATGCGGTAACTGCTTTACAAAAGCTTTTAGGTACTGGATGTGAAACAGTGATAATAACATTGGGACAAGATGGAGCTGTTTATTTATCTAAGAAAGATAACGAACCTATACATGTTTTATGTGACCCGGTTACCGCTGTGGATACTACCGTAAATATATCTACCTACTAGTTATACTTACTAATAATAACTGATTGACACCCAGTCACTTTATTTAAAATTTTGACTGAGTATCAAGCAATCCTAGTCATGGGCGTAGGCATGGGGGGGGCTTGGGGTCTCCATGTAAATTTACGCGCTCCCATCGCTCGCGCTTTAATATCGAGCGCAAATACGGTATTTGCCGTATTGTATTTCAGAAAACACGTAGGTACTTACTTGTGACAACTCAAACGTAAATTACATGTCAGTCAGTTCAAACGCGCTTGCTATACAACATAACACAGTAGAAATATTAAAAACGCGAGCGAAGCGAGCGCGAAAACTGCTATATTTACCGTATTGTATTTTAGAAAATTTTTATGGCAATTCAAACATTCTTGCTCTACCCTTGGACTGGCGCTGGTTTCGGGGGGGTTTGAAAGACCAAAACCCTCCCTGCCTATGGCCATGAGTTAAACATTAAATAAAGCTGAACTATCGCGCAACGGAAATAAAAATATCCAGCCAAGTGCGAGTCGGACTCGCGCACGAACGGTTCCGTACCATTATCTATAAAAACGAGCAATAAATCGCGTTTGTTGTATGGGAGCCCCCTTAAATATTTATTTTATTCTATTTTTTAGTATATGTTGTTATAGCGGCATCAGAAATACATCATCTGTGAAAATTCCAACCGTCTAACTATTACGGTTCATGAGATACAGCCTGATGACAGACGGACAGACAGACAGACAGCGGAGCCTTAGTAATAGGGTCCGTTTTACCTTTTGGGTACGGAACCCTAAAAACGAAAGAGTTTGAGTTGTCAGTCAGTGTCATATTGACACATTTTCTCTAGCCTGTGGTCTATGCTTGAAACAGTGACAGATTTCGGTAAAACTATTTAGCGCCATCTATTGGGCATAGGTACATAAATTACTCATAATACTTTCTACGTTCAGATTCAGATGAAATATGTAATAATTATGTATCGGTTCTTGCAAATTCTTATTTTCAGGGAGCTGGTGACGCCTTTGTTGGTGCCTTGGCGGCATTTTTGGTGTCGTACAAAGATTATCCTCTACATCAAATTGTTGGCGCTGCTTGTTACTTCGCAACATTGTCTGTTACTAGAGAAGGCACTCAAACTAGTTACTCTACAGATTGCAAAGTTTTCGATAAGACATACAAATATTTGAAGCTAAATAATTAGTAGGAAACATAAATGCAATATTTTTACTTTGTTATAAATAAAACAACTCTCGTTGAAGTAATCCTAACGTTTATTTCCCACATTTCATCACATTACAATGCATTACATGTGAATTGTGAACAGTTACATGTAACAGGTAGGTAGTATAGGTACATTACATATAGGTAACTGCATGGTTTGCACCATGGACCTAATAAAATATTTATCGAATAGGTCTTAATAGCTAACAAAGGGAAAATAATTATGTATCTAATGTCTTACAAGCTATGGAAAGATCAAGAATAATTAGGTAGGTATCATACCTACCTATGTAAGTATTGTGTTTTACATACCTAATATTTATGCCTAATATATTATTATTCATTTAGTTTTAAGCCATGAACATGATTGATGTGTAACTATGCAACTAAACATTTTATTTTATACCAATCCTCTATTTTAACAATCTTTTACAGTTAGATACCAGTTAAGTTGCTGAAGGCATCGTAGCATTCCAGCATTTCCAGCCTAATACTGACACGCTATAAAAACAAAACTCTGGTAAATAGACTTATTTACCAAAATCAATAAGTGTTGATTATGGTTTTATTTTGTGGCGCTAAAAAATAAGTACGTAGGTACCCCATTTTCGGGTATTTGAACTTTGAAGGCGGGTATGATAATTCATTCATGTCTGGCAGCCAGCCCTGCTCGATGGTATAGTATGTATGCCCCATTGTAGACTACCTCATTGCAAGACAGTGGTCAAAATGCTTTGCTTATAACCAATAATAAACCGAATTGAAAATATAGATACACCACGCCCATACAAATTTATTTTACTAGTTGCTACAGGCCTCTCTCACTCGATGTACAAACTTGCGCGCGCTAATTATCTACCGGCAGGTGGATTGTCGACAAACCATAGCCGGCTACAACAATAATAATAATTGAGGGTTGTCGCCAGCGGGTTCACAACGCCATCGCCATCGTCAGCGCCATTCCGAAACATGTTTCAACTTGTCACATTTTACTCGCGTGGCGCGGTCGTCCGTTCGTCTCTACAAGCATACTAGGGATGTTAAAATAAATCGATATTTATTTATTAAAAAATCGATTTAATTCTTTTTTTTTGGATTTTTTTTCTACTTGTATTAAAAATAATAAGGCAACACCGATACCAAATTCCTGAGTGCTTAGGTCACAGATTAGAGAAAAAAACAAATGACTATTTTAGGTCAATGCGCAGATTTTAAGAGTTTGTAATTTTTTTTTTCTCTTATATTTTGGCTCCACACATAGTGTATTTAGCCAGTGTCAGGTATTGTAATTTTTCACAATGATAGAATATTTCACGTAAAGTCAAGTCTTAGTCACAGTCTGCGTAGTCATAGTCCAGTCTAAGTCAGGTAGTCTAAGTCCAGTCTAAGTCATGCCCTAGTAAAGTGGTGGCAACTTTACTAGAAGCTTCTATAGAATTTTGGAAGCAACACGAAAAACCACGTTTCACCACATTATATCACTTGCCCACACTCATGCTCGTAATTCAGCACTTAATGCGTAAAACGCCACCGACTTTAAACATTAACACTGGAAAAAGCACGAGTTTTGAAAAATAATACAATGCAACGACGTGAACTTTTCCGCGTTCCCGCCAAAACGTTTGTAATTATTATTCTTTTTGATTCTTTTTGGGTCCGCGCCGCGCCGTCGAGGAGCCCGCTAGTGAGCGGGAGAGCGGCAAGAGCGCTCACTATAACAACAGTAGTCTGCGCCGTGCTAGTAGTACTATATACCTATTCTGTGCAAGTGCTATAAACGTATATACTGTACGTGTTACTGTAGGTGTTTTTTTGTCTATTCCAAAAAGATTATAAAACTAAATAAATATTTTTCAACTATTACGTAAGTACGTATAGGTAAAAAAATAACGAATTTTCCTAAAATACCATGCAATGCCACTAAATTAATAATTAAAGTATGTGAACAGTTAGTAGAGTTATTACAACACAGAAGCTATTACAATATGATAAACAAAAAGAGCATAGTAGAAGTACAGGTCTTCAGCTCTTTGACTGTTGCGAACTAAGTAGCTCGCTCTTGCGAGACCGGGCAAGATATCGCTAAGAGTGATTGTCTTCCCCGCGAACTAGTGATCTAAAAGAACGACCTGCGAACTAAAATGAGTGCACCTTGTCGCCAACTATGATATGCGCAAGACTATTTTTTTCTACCGGAAAAAATCGATTTTTCACCCCTTTGGTCCCATCCCTAAAGCGAATACAGTACGACCGCGCCGCGCGGGTAAAGCGGCGCGGTATTTCACCCGGGTATTTTGTATGAAGTTTCGCTCAAGTTTCGCGCTAGCCGCGGAACTTCAGTAAAAATACCGCGCGGGATCCCACGCGGTATTTACCGCTACCCACCGCGGTACGAATACCGCATCGGTTTGAATAGGGCTTAAAATGCGACAAGTTGAAACGTGTTTCGGAATGGTGGCGTAGCCGCGTAGTGTGCCCGCTGGCGACTAAAGACTTCTACTGGGGACAACCCTCAATGTCAAAATCTAATGTGGTAAAAAAATGATCTAGGTGTTTTGATAAATCACTAAGGGCCGCTTGCGTAAGCGTTCTTAAACGCAATTAGTGACCCACCTAAATGCATTTAGAGGTTTAAACGCAATTACTCTCTTGCACAATATAAAATTTGAGACTAAACGTAATTAAAGATCTGTCAAATTTAAATACGCAAAAACGGGCGTTTAGCGCTATCTAAATATATTTAGCGCCATTTAGGAATTCCAGCTGAGCAGATCTGACACTGACACTGACACTGGCACTGACACCCAAATTCCTATTCACGCAAAATTTTATCTATACGTTCAAGAGAATTGTACGGGCTTGACGGCGGCTTGATGAACAAGTTTCGCAATGTGCGTAAAACGGAAAGTAGGACTTTTTTAAATGTATTTAGTTAAACAGTCGGTGAGCATGTAAAGCAAGTCAATCTTAAACGCGTTTTTGTCTTAAACGTATTTTGGCAGTTAAATGCATTTAGCTAAACAAGATTAAAGAAAGATTCTTACGCAAGCGGCCCTAAGTTTTGTACGGCGGTCGGTGGTGGCCCAAAAATAAATAATCCCTCGCACGGAGAGTTGCCATAATTGTTTGTCTTTTGTCTTTGAAATTCGTTTTTTTAATGTGTTTCGTGTTTACAGTTAATAATCGTGAATAAACAAGGAAAGAAAATCGTAACATCTATGAATAGCATGCTTATAAATTGTTTTTTATTTATATTCATTAAATAAGTAATGGTCTACCAGAACCTGATGACAAATAGGGAAAATAAAATTTGTAGTAGGCAGCACCGGAGAAAAATGGATTAATATGTCTTGATACTTCTTTCACTTCCAGCCGTCTTGGCAACTAGGTTTCGCAACTTTATCGACTTTTATCTTTTTCTGTTACCTATTTATTGGATCAAAACAAAACGCAGTGAAAATAAAAGTAAATTTTATAAACATTATTATTATTATGAGTATAGTAGTGTTTACTTTCTTTTATATAAATGAATGACGTGACGAGCTAGTCGTTCACCTGATATTAAGCGTCACGGCTGCCCATAACAAACTGCAGTATCACTTGATACTCTACATTCATATAGTTTTGCGCACAGACCTAGAATTTTTTCGTTACTCTCAAAAGACTCACGAAGCGTGGGAGCGAGATTAAACAAATTAAGTACCTACACACTACCCGAGAGGAAAAAAGACAGTGAAATAATGGCGAATGTGTCAGAGTACACTAGCACAAGAAAAGCTCATATCGGCTTGATGCAAACCATATTGATCATGTACTACCATAATTCCGTTATCAAAGTGCAAAATGCTCTTTATGCGGCTTTTATATCTTATTCCGTAAGTGAATGTGATGTTACAAAACATAGGTACTAACCCGAACAAATACACCTATCACAGCAATTATTACAAATTTTATTGCATTTAAATGGTCATAATTTTGTTCATTTTGGTGTGGTATCTGCATGTAAAACCTGTTTCTTTTGTCAATTAAGAACGCAATATTTCAGTTTCAGTTTTTTTTATTTTTCAGCAATTTTACTCCAAAGTTTGAAGGATCTTGGTAAGTAAAATGCCTCCTACTTTATTTTAAAAACTATGGGGGCCTATAGGTAGGTCAATATGTACTGAATACTACAGTTAACTTGTCGTAAATATTCAAGACCTTAATCATAACAAGTTTTGTACACACACAATTTCTTAAATTTCTTTTCCCATTTTCTAACTGTCATTGTTGGTCTTGTACATACTAAATCTATGGTTTTGCGTGACACTGCACTGCGGACGTCACGTTACTGAAACAATATACAGTTTTTATTTTGACCTACAAATAAAAATAAAACCATCATGAATGTAGGTCAGCTACTTTAAACTTTATATCATTCTGAACATAAAAATTATTTGGTTTCATCAGATGAAGATTTAAAGAGGTATTTATACTACAAAACTCTTCTATAACATTTATGAATCCGTGTAAGTTGATTTTCTTCTTCCCCCATTCCTCTTTCACAGGGGTAGAAAACACACCATAACTTTAACGTGTCTTCACCTTTAATTCAGCCATAAAGTTGTAGGTACTAAAACCCCTCTAAAGAAAAAGAAGTCACAATTTAAGTGCGAGAATTCAAAAGATCAATACCTAGTATCCTCTACTTGGTCTACGGAACAAAAGACCGAAAGTATCAAACAACGTGGTCAGTTGTCAGTATGATTTGAATGGTGACAATTTGGTATTGCCGTATGAAAATCATTTTTTTTTGTGCCATGAGATTCTGGTAGACCTATGATGCCTATACTTACTGTAACGAATATGTGAATTCAGTAACATTGACCAGAAAAAAAAGCGAAAAGCGGTCTAGGCTGCGATGAAATAAAGGCATCCGCGATAGCCGCGCCGGGCGCCGCCTCGAAAACAGCATATGCGGCATATGCCTTGTTTTCATTATGTCGCGTGTGACAGCGTCTAATTAATGATGTGGTGTGTGCCGTGCGTGCGACGCGAACTGAAGTGAGCCGAGTAGTGCTGTGACGCTCCGGACGCTCTGCGTACAACTTCAGGGCCCCGTTTTATAAAGCTACAAGTACAAGCTAACAATTGTAGCAGCTACAAAAACAAGTAACTACAAGTTACTAGTTACGGCGTTTTATAAACAACAATTATCGATTACAAGTGTAAAGTACAAGTATAATGCACATCACTATGAACGTCACTGAGGCCTCACGGCGGGGACCACATACCAAGTAGAGGATAAAGTGTAGATTATGATATTACACGTAGCACATCACTATGGATGAACGTCACGGTCAATAGCTTTTTTTTAGTTTGGCTCCCATTCATTAGTGAATTTAGCCGGTGTGAAGTTTACATTAAATCTCTACATAATATATAAATGAAAAACATTATCTATTTGTTTGTTATGGCTTTCAAGCCAAATTGGATGACCTTTTTTAGATGAACTTATATTACCGAGATAGATGTGGTTTATTTCGCAAATTTAGGGTTTGTCACGAAAAAATCATGTAAGTTGTGAGTGAAACCGCGGGGCGTCTCTATTTTTAAGTAAATAAAGTTGGGTCAAAGTCACTATTCTCATAATAGGTTTTGTGATATACAGCTACGCTCATTTTTTTATCTGGCACTTTGAGTCCTTTGACTCGGGCAAAAACCGACAACTATCGGAGGTCTGGCGAGGCAATGTATTCGCGTGACTTCGTCCTACTTCACGAATAGTGTGGAGGGCATCGGAACTATCGGAAGTCAGCCAAGGCGAGGCGACAAAGATTATGCGAGTGTAGGGTGCACGAAGTGCCCTTCCACACTTTGACTTTGCAAGCAGTGTAGTGGGGCTTTATTTATTTTTCAGTTTGGCTGCACTCGATTAGTATATTTAGCCAGCGACAAGTTTATACACGTCATTACTCTTATGTAGAGCGTGATTCAAACGTAATAGCGCCTGTGAAGTGTTAATTTCTGCCTTTCCCTTCGACAGGATGAGGACTTCCAAACTCCGTGCGACTTAGCTATCTTTTTGCCCTTTATCTTTAACGTGAGTGGCGACACGCAAATAATAATATCTAATAGATTACATATGGTTGAAAAGTTTTGCCTATCCATATTAAAATCGATATCTGGACGGAAGGAAGCTGATTAATTAAATATTAGGTATAAAATCAAATTCTGCCTTCCACCATTTTTCAATATGGCCGCCATGTACTTATGAAGGTCTATACAAAGAGTTCTATGTACTACGTACATAGAAGTCTTTGGGTCTATATCGAAATATTATAAACATTTCCATATCCCTCCATGTATTTTATTTAGAAAACTCGTTCCAGGGAATCGAGTATGGATCGTTAAAAATAAATTGCTTTTTTTTAAGATGGCGGAAAGTTACTTAATCTGTAAATAATTTTAAAATTTTCGTTTAAAAGGTTGCAGGGTATGCACTGACATTCTTGAGAATAGATAAATCTAACTTATTATAGTTTAGCCATGCCTACCATAGCTATTACGAGTCACTGAAGGTTTTTTAAATTGTGTGTAGGTACCTAATCCATCTAATAGTAGTATTAGATGGATTAGGTACCTACACTACAACACACTGACGAATCTGAAGCAAAAATTTTTTTCCACATTTTCATTTTGATTGATTAGAGTTCAATCTTCCGAATACCTAAGAACAATAAATGTGTATTCAAAAATATTATATTCTGATTCAATTTGAAATATGACCACAATAATTATGGGGCCCAAAGGAAAAAAGTTCCTGTTGGGCCTTATGGGAGTGAAGACGTGGGGGCCAATGGGAACAATCCAGAATTCATCCTATTTACATAATGTTTGTATTGTAAATAAATGAATTTCTCATTATTTAACCATACTATTATTATGTTCATATTTATTTATCTAATAATTAAACATTGATAAATATGTGACGCAACCAATAAACTCACTTTCAATGCATTTCATTTACCTACCCCTCTAGGTGGTTCTCATTTAAAAAAGTGAAACCATACTAATTGGTTATGATCAAGTGCATGTAATGTAGTTTGTGGTTTGTACACTTATCTTGTTACTTTATAAAACGGGCCCAGGATAAATGTAAACAAATGAGCTATCCATTATTTTAACCAGATGAAAAGAAAACAAAATCATCCCGTGTAATATTAACAACAGTGGAGAAAAATTTATGTAATAAACCCAGTACTATTAAACTTATTTTTTAGTGGCCCATTGGGAATAAATGTAGCTACTCCATAACATCTATCCATGAGCTACTAAACCTAAAATAGACCATATATAAATTATGAAATTAAAATTTAAATCAATAATTCAAATGAATATAAAAGTTGTGCAACCAAAAAAAGGTGTTATCTCCTAGCTCCTAGCATGTCCATATGAGAATCAAAACTAATTTTGTGGAGCATAGAGTTCTAAACTTATGATAACTTTATTTCTGTAACATACATTTAATATGTACAATAGATAAATAACTAGTTTAGATATACCATTGAATTAGTCATTCACAAAGTTGATTCCTTTTTTTTACTATGTTTATGATTTGTTGGCCTTGTAGACCTCCTTATCCTGAAGTGAACTTGCCTAAGTGAATAGGCACTTTAGTGGCAGCAGGAGCTCACTCATATTAAAGGAAGCTGTAAATGGATATTGATTATTCTAATGATAATTATATTTATTGCTTTTTGCAAAGATTATTTGTTTGCCCTGTCAGTTTAGTTCCTGCTGCAACTATTACTAAGCACTACCTAATAAGTTTAACATAAAATATCAGAATTTCTTAACAACTTCATACATAATGAATTATTGATGCATGCAATATTAATTATTACAATAAGCATGTGTCCAAGAATTAATGTAATACATATAAACTGCTCAGTTCACTTTCCTCCACAATCTGCAAAAGTACCTGCAAATCCTCTAAACTAGTAATTATTTTGGGTGCTCCTAGTAGTTCAATTGATTTTCCTTGTATTGAGATGCTGTACTTCAAGTTCTTCGGACAAATCACTGTTTTCAAACTTGTGCCGTTGCTGGATTTCTTGAAAATAACTTGTGTCACTCCTGTTTTGAGGTTGTTCTTGTTTTTAGCATTGGTATTATCATTTTCATCAATCTGCATTGATTGTGGATTTTCATTAGGTGTAGGGTTATTTGGTGGTGTACTAATTAATGGTTTATCAGCTACGGATAACACTGGCACTTCACTAAGTTCAGGTTCATCTAAAATAGATGGACTATTTGGATTGTCATCACAGCTTGAAGTCATATCCTTGCTACTTTCTACTTTTTCCGTATGTATACTCAAGATTGGGTTATCAATGTCCATAGGCGCTACCTCTGGTGATTTTGACTTGCCAAGGAGCATTGCTTCAACATCACTTGACCTTAAGCTTCCAGAACTACTTTGGTCATTTCTTTTATCGGTACTCCCTTTAGAGGTGTCATTAAGTATATCCAATATTGAAGGGAACTCATCATTTTTTCCATCTATACTGTCACCATTATTTTTGGTTTTTTCATTGTACATTAGGTCTTCTAACTCTGCTGCTATACGATCATAAATTTTATCATCTTTAGGTTCACCTTTTTTAGGAAAATAGTCAATACACCAGTCTTCCGATGGAAGAATGTTTCTGTCAATGCTAGGCAGTAGGTTATCCAGGCTTACTTTACTTTTAAAATCTTTGTTTTTACATGTAGGGTTTACAAAAACAACCCCATAATGTTTCACTTTTGAGTGATCAAAATCAGTTTTTATGTCAATTTCAAGGCCTTTTGTTGGAGTAATAGTTTTCTTCAACATGTTGTTTTCTTTAAGTACATTTTTTGCTTGTCGAGGTGATACATTTTCACGAATTTTAGTCTTTTTAGCAATCCCAAGCAGCTTTTTAGCAGGATGTTGATTGTAGGCACTTCGGTGTACTTGAACCATACCATTCTCATTGCTTTTTAATCTTGATGTTGGTGATGATTGGATAGTTCGTTTAGTTTTGGGCGTATTGGTTTCAAATTGAATTTTGACTTTAGTGAATTTACCCAATATCTTGGCAAAGTCCATACGGGCTACCACAACTGTGCAATCTTGGCATTTTGTTTGCTTGTACAGGCGTTCCAAGTTCTTCGGAAGTTTAAGTGCTTTTTGTCTACGAGGTTTGGTCGGAATCATATTGATCAAAATGTTTTTCCTTTTACACAGTATAAATGTAAATGTTCCAATAGTGTCGATAAACGTAGTCACATTTCCCGCGCAGACAGAATAAGCGTTACTAATTCAAGTAATTTTGTCACAACAACATTTAACACAAAGCATTACTATCGCAGATGAAAATTCTTATACAATATCTTTTAATTCTTCTTATATTTGACATAAAAAACGAAATTTATACTCCGCTATACGCAACCAAACGAAACAACGTGAAAATGGCGTCTGAAATAGTGATGTGCTGACATTTAAAACTAATATCGACCTAATGATAATTTAAGTCATTGTCAGTGTCACTTATATGAAAAATATGTCTTTTTTGCCGGTCTAAAGTTTTATAGCGTGAGACGTGAATATATTTAAATAAAATTTTATTTTATCTTGTAAGATACATTATAAAAGACAACATTTTAGTTCAATTAGCTGCACTAAGTATACTGTTTCGCCAAAATTGACATAATTTTTGGGATAAATAGTCCCCTCGCACTTTCAACGAACTGGCTCCAAGCTCCATCCATTCCTAAAATTATTTCTTGGGGAGCACCTATACGGAATCAAAGATAATATTCTCCAACTACACTCGACTTTTATACGACGTTACAGAAAACGTATTATTATCTATAAAATACACACACCCATCTTGACCTCATACACACCAAACACACATACATGCTACACTAACGCACACCCCGTACACCAACACACACACACCTCTTACACTAACACACCCCATACAATAACACACTCCATCTACCATCGCCATTCATCATCATTTCACAGTAGCCAACTTTCTAGTATGGCCAAAACACTGTTTTTTTAAAATATTTTCTTTAATATTTTTACCAAAAGAAGACACTATATCTATTTTTGAGTACTCTTTCCAACCATTCAGTTACAATTAACATCAGTTCCTTCATCATCTTGAAATTCTACCAACCCGTACTAAACGTTTAGCTATGCACTTTGTAGTGCGAACAGTCAATGAGTGGAACACCTTGTCGATGCGGGCGTCCTTGTTTCCAGCTAACTATGATCTAGGAGTCTTCAAGTCGAGAATGAACAGGTATCTTCTAGGCAAATATGCATGATCGTAGACTGTGTCATCACTTTCCATCAGGTGTGCCATGTGACAGTGGTCAAATGCTTTTACAAAGAGTAAAAAGTAAAAATACAAAAAAGTTGCTTATTGGCTGATTTAGGATTCCCTTACGACCTGCCAAAATCTTTACCATTAAACCCGTGCATTTTTCAATTTTAATATAATGAAGCTGTAGGGGCTACATCTGTACATTCAATATTTTTTGAAAATTTTAATTGCATTACACTTCTTTATCAATACAGAAGTGGAAACAATTTTTTTTTAGTTTTTTGTTTGTCTGTCTGTCTGTCCCTTTGAACACGTATCACGCTGGAACTACTGAACGCATTTCACTGAAATTTGGTATGGTTATAGATAATTTTTCAGATTAACGTTTAGAATACTTACAGTTTTCTAAAACGGCCAAGCGCGGGATGCACGAAGAAACATGTATGTAATTTTTATACATTATTTTTTTGTTTGTATTATTTATTTTTTATTTATTCTCATCCTGTCGAAGGGAAGATGGAAGGGAAAGGGAAAAGATAGGGTAGGGCCGGCGAAGGAAAGCAGGCTTCGCCTGCCTCCCTCCTATTGCCGTCCCATTTATTCATCCTTTCCCCCTATCATTTTCCCTTTCGCTTCTGTCTTACCCATAAACAGGATTAAGGCGTAAAACTAATTAACCCGTGTGAAGCCGGGGCGGGTCAACTAGTGTCTAATAAGGGTAAATTATTATCCGGTGGAACGTTACACTAGCGCGGGAAATTAAAAAATTTCTTGCGTTCTTTTGCCAATAATAGCTTAATTACGCAACGTAATTACATGAAAACTAATTTTGCGCAAATAAATATAATGTATCAGTAATGACAATTAAAAGTATCACTTACTTATCATTGGTTTAGCGACAAATGGCAATAGACTGAAAAACTAAGAAGAAAATTGTTTATTGCCATTTGTCGCTGAACCAATGATATCATTCTACATAAAAAAAAATCTAGGAAGATACTTTTAATCGTAATTTGTTGATACATTCTGTGATTTCCGCAAAATAAGTTTTCATGTAATCACGTTGAGTAATTTAGCTATTATTGGCAAAAGAACGCAGAAAATTTGAATTTCCCGCACCAGTGTAACGTTCCACCTTAAGTGTTCGAAAACGTGCTCAAGCGTTGACAAATGGTTTCAAGCCTTTAGTAAAATATTTATGTAGCATTTGACTTTGACACTATAAGACTAACATAAAACCACCACCAACCGTCATCGCTAAAAAGCAAAATAAAAGTCATTAAGTGACGAAGAAGAAGAACTTGTAAACCACAGATTAGAGAAAAAAACAATCGACTATACTATTTTGTAAACACGAACATATACCCAGTAGTTGTAAACAAAACTAAGTTAGAAAAAAAGAACAGAATGCTTGACATAGGCAGAACGCAATGATCTTCACCCATGAAAAGTACAATATTTCATATCTTCGTCATCGTCAATAAGGAGTTTTATTTAAAAACTAATTCCGATTCTTTTACTAGATGGCGCAGTAAGTAAAAGTATAAACCTTTCAAACCACAGAGTAGTTGATACATTAGAAAATGCTTAGACAACCTACAAAGAAATGTCAAATTCAGTTGAGTAGACCACGAGTACATTGTCTGTAGTATCTCCTAACTAGTCTGTGGTGCATTCTTCTTAAGTAAATTGAAGTACAGCAGAACTGCGAGACAGATAAACGTCAATATTATGATCCAAAATAAAGCCAAGCTATCGCGCAACGAAAGTAAGACAAGTGAAACTGTTTAGAGTTGGCAGTTAGTATCGTGACACATTTCCTATAACCTGTGGTCTATGCTTGAAACAGTGACAGTGACAGATTTTGGTAAAACCACAACTGGCGCCATCTATTGGGCCATACATAAAACACCATTTCTTTTTTTTAATAAAACTCCTCAATGGAAAGAAAATAGCTAATTGTTTTTTCTCTAATCTGTGAAAGAAAATCATGACACAGGTAAGATTTTTGAATTTTTTTCTATTGATTGGTCCATTGGATGTGATTGGAGTTGATCACGAACAAAGGACAAGGTGTCATGGACTAACGACTGGCAAACTTCGAGGACCCTAAAAGGAAAATAATATAGTGATATTCAACCGGAGATTCCCCATAAACCTTGCTGTCCAATTTGTATGTGGTTTAGATCTAGGAAACGTAGACCACATTTTTTTCAATTGTCCTAAAATGCAGTTTTGTCTCTATGATGTTATTCCTTCTGAAATCCCTCGTCCTGTCTCTTTTAAGTACCTTCTCTCCTTGGGTTTTCTCTTTTTGTAAGTATGCTGTGTAGATGTATTAGAGTAAACAAAACTTAGTTGTAAATATGTGTTGATTCTTATTGTTGTTTAGCTAACTCATGTTGGTAGTTGTAATTTAGTTTAGTGTGTTTTTCTATTTGTTTCAGTGTAAAAGTCATCATAGTACCTATATACTTATTTCCACCGGCCAATTTTTTAAATTACCGTACAATCTCCTTCGTTTCATGGTTTATCCTAGTACATGACATTGGCGAAATTGGGGTAAAACTGCCGCAGAAGCCACTTGAGGCTTTTTATTTTAAAAAAAACGCTAGTTCCGTTTCTTTTCTAGATGGCGCTGTAAGTACAAATTTTAAACCTTTCAAACCACAGAGTAGTCTAAACAAGAAAATGCTTAGACTACCTACAAAGAAATTTCAAATTCAGTTGAGTGAACCACGAGTACATTGTCTGTAGTATCTCTTAAGAAGTCTGTGGTGCATTCTTCTTAAGTAAATTGAAGTACAGCAGAACTGCGAGACAGATAAACGTTAATATTATGATCCATAATAAAGCCGAGCTATTGCGCAACGAAAATAAAACAAACGAAACAGTTTAGAGTTGTTAGTCAGTATCGTGACACATTTCCTATAACCTGTGGTCTATGCTTGAAACAGTAACAGTGACAGATTTTGGTAAAACCACAACTGGCGCCATCTATTTGGTCATACATAAAACACCATTTTTTTTTAAAATAAAACTCCTCATTCAACTTCAACTCTTGGTTAATGGCCTCTATGGTGTTGCCGTCCCACCACAATTCTGCCAAATTCAATTCAATTAAAAAGACAAGGTGTACAATCATAATGTAGGTACACCGGTATTTACATTACAACCTACCTTCTTATCTAGAATCTATAATATTGTATGTTATAATAATAACAATATTTATAAAGATGTTTTTTATAGTATCTTTGTACCTAATGTCTTTTATAACAATATTGTAAAAAAAAACATAAAGTTAAGAAAAATTAATAAATGAGTATATAATATTTTTGTAATATCATTTTTATAGAAATATTGTAAAAAACGTGGGCTTCAGTATGTAAATAAATGAGTGATTATAATATTTTTATTTCTGTAAATGGCCTTATAGCGAAGAGCCTCGACTAACACATCGCGAGGCTCTCACTAGGTGGTTGGATTAAGGTGGAACGTTTCACTAGCGTGGCAAATTTATATTTTCTTGCGTTCTTTTGCCTATAATAGCTTAATTACTAAACGTGATTACATTAAAACTGATTTAACGTAAAGAAACAGAATGTATCAACAAATTACGATTAAAAGTATCTCCTAGATATTATCATTATCTCCTATTTATTAATTTTATTGTTTCGGATGTTTTTAATCGAAAATTTTTTGCTAATACAATAATCATTTTCAGGTAGTATACATTATGATGCATGTGTACCGTAAAGATACTACAACAACAACACCAGTCTAGGGCAAATGTTGCGTTTGTAGGAATATTTTGTTGTACGTTTTTATCGATATACCTATTATGTTTCGTTCTTGAGCCCATCACTGCCTTATGATAGAATGAGCAACCCACCATAGAGAAGATAACCGAGCATGTCGAAATACGTAATATCCTCTTCTTAGTCTCTGGTCGAAAGAAATCATGAAACCATAGAGTAAAAGAATGCTATAATGGTGGTGGGTTTTTTGATCCATAGTTAAGGTAACCAATGGATAAAAACTCTAACAAATGACCATTGGTTGGAATTTGTTAGTTTCTAACGATTGCTTACAACTACGGAAGGAACTAGTTAAAATTAATTTTCATGTAATCACGTTGAGTAATTAAGCTATTATTGGCAAAAGAACGCAAAAAAAATTAAATTGGCCGCGCTAGTGTAACGTCCCACCATAAGGTAAAAATGCTAATAAATTCTAAGCAATGATCAAAAGTTAGAATTTTTAACCATTGGTTAACTAAGGATATAAAAAACACACCGTTATTCGTAGTACAGGCAGTAATCTGTGATATATAGTAATAGTTCGTAGTACGCATACGGAAACTAAAAAAAAACGAAAACATCGAAACAAAATGGCCGTCAGACATTTTGGCCGTCTGGATTACGAATTCTATGTGAATTATAAATAAATAAAATATTATAAGATTAGATTATGTAGGTACTAATGTACAAGGTCCGTTCGGGTGTATTAAATTTCACATATCTTGATATCTAATAACAAATAGTATATTCTGAAGACAATCAAGAAGACTACCTACTGGTACTGGAAGGAATTTTTGTATTTGTATCATTGTGAAATTATTTTTGGATCTAATCCATGATTATTGGACACCTGTGTTTGTGTTTATAAGAACTGTACACTATGGCGTGGCAAATGCCCGCTGTAAATCAATGGAACCCTACAATGGGAATGCCGCAGGACATGAACAACATGGGCAGTTACACTCCCGAGCAGTGGGCTGTCATGCAGCAACAAAATTGGCAGCAGTGGACCCAGTGGCAACAACAATACTCGCAGTGGCAGACTCAGTATGGCGATAAGGTAATGAAAATGAATATGTTTTGCAGCTATTTTTTGTTAACAACTAATATTAGCTGTTAAAATTATCCATGTAAGACCGCTTTCACAGCGTTAGCAGCGCGACAGTCGTGCGGCAGAAGCCGCGCCGCTGTCGCCTTCACTTAGGTGTGCGACTGCAGCGCAACAGCGCGTGGTAGCCTATTTGCTTATTATAGACTAGCTGACTAGCCGCCTCGGCTTTGTACGGGTTTAGTTTTATGCCTTGTCCCAGTCTAAAGGAAGAGGGTAAAAGATAAGCGAAAAGGATGAATGGATGAAAAGACAAATGGATGCAGGTGCACCAGCACATGCCATTTGCCTACCCTATCGCCTTTTTTAAAGCCTTTGTCTTTTTAGCCATCTATTCATGTTTACTCTGTGTAGGCCAGCCATATTCTTACACCATGGAATCACCAAACTTATTAAATTTTTCCCCAATATCTAACTTTTGGAGTGATGTGACTTTGACAATAGGCATATCCGATAAGCTTTTACAATAAAGTGCATATGCCAGTTTCAGATGAGCCTTATGTTGGTTTCAAAGGTTCCTGTACCTACATTACAGGTTTTAGTAATTTGGATCTAATACTGAATGTTGGATGTATCTAATTTTTGATGTACAAAACCACCAACCTAGAAACATTAACGGGACAATGTTTAAAGTACTTCCTATCTAACAAAAAAAGAGTGAATGAAATCGGCCTACTTGTTAATTACAATTAAGTACTCATTTTAACTTTCATGAGGAACCATGCTGAATTTTAGGATAAAAAGTATCCTATATCCTACCTTGTAATATGAAGTCAAATCATGCCAAGTTTCATTTGAATCCATTCAGTAGTTTCGGTGTGATGATACATACAGATGTCTGTCTAGACAGACAGAAAAAATTAAAAAATTACAGTTTTGGCTTCAGCGTCAAACATAGGGAGCCCTCAAAAAAAAGCAACTTCAAAATATCTTTGACATGCAGAAATGTATCTGTTACAATAAATATAAAGATGATAATTAGGGATTTTAGGTACCTACCAATATATAACCACTATCCTTGTAACTAACTAACAAAGAGAAACCTAGTAAGAACTAGGATAGGATAGGAAACAGGATAGTATTAGTAGGAATATGAACAAGAAATGATTACATATTCAGCTGTATACAAGTGGTGTTTCAATAATTTTCCTGTTAATTTTATTTTACAGTATACACAACATTTACAAACTGGACAGCCAGTGCCTGGCATGCCACCTTTGCCAGTAGGTGTTGTGGCAGTACCAGCCCCACCTCCTCCTGACCAACCTCCACCACCTCCACCCCCTCATGAGAACAACCAGCCTCTCTTTGCAAGCAACAAAAATCAACCCCCTGCAGCACCTGCTCAAAGAAACACTTCGAATTATTCTAATACAAAATCTACAACAGGTAACAATCAATGGTCTTATGGTGCGGAAGCACAAAATGAGGCGCAATCTGCAGTTAATACAGATGCACTTAACAAACTGGCTGAAGAGGAGAAGAGTTTTGATATTCAGTTCCAGAAATGGGAGGAAGAAATTGATAGATGGCGTAAGGAGAATATCAATCACCCAGATAAGCAGTCATACAAGGAGTATGAGGAAAGGTTTGAGTTGTGCAGAGCCCAGCTACTTGAACGGCGTCAGCAGATGCAGATGAAAAGAGCCCGTCTTCTGAACAACACCCCACAGGTAGCTGCCCTTATTTCAGGTAATACACCAGCACCGGTTCCTCCTCCACCTTCTAAAACTGCTCAAAATAATTACAACCAAGGTGTACAGTCTCAAAATAACAAAAATAACACACACCAACCAGACTACAATAAACAAGCTTCATACAATACAAGCAACAATAAAAACATTGATCCCCAAGATAGATTTGAGTCTTATCATGATATGGATGGTGGAAATAATTCTTTGCAAGACTCTTACCCTGCTGCTAAGTCTGATGCTACAACTTTTCTAGCAACTAGCTCATCTAGTAAGAGCATACCGGGATTGGATTTAGTGCCTGATACTTCTCAAAGTCAAAATACAACTCAAGATGTTATTGACATCACTGATGATACAGAACAGGCTCCGGACTATTCTAAAATTTCAAAAGGCATCAATAATATATTGGGTGATGCAAAAATTATGAATATCCTTTCCATGGTTCAAACACAAGGTGTTCCTCAAGTGAATACTGGTCCAAATTTACCTCCTCATGCTCCTTACTCTGCCAGCAACCAAAATTACCCTCCAAATCAAGGAAACAGAAACCAAAATCAATTTGACCAAGAACAACAATATGAGAACAGGCAGAACATGCCCTTTAACAGGCAAGGGCCTAATTTTCCAATGCAACAAAATCAGGGCATGAATGCTCCATACTCAAAACAGGGCATGTATGACGAAGAAGATATGCATCAAGATCAGTATAATAGTGATAGAAATGCATCATATGCAGGCCCATATAGAGATGGTCCAGATTTGAGACATGGTGGGCCTGGCATGAGGCAAGGTGGGTTTGACATGAGACAAGGGGGAAACATGAGGCCAGGGGGCCCAGATATAAGGCAAGGGGGAAATATGAGGCCAGGGGGGCCAGACATGAGACATGGAGGCCCTGATATGAGACAAGGTGGTCCAGATATGAGACAAGGCGGTCCAGATATGAGACAAGGTGGTTCAGATATGAGACAAGGTGGTCCAGATATGAGACAAGGTGGTCCAGATATGAGACAAGGTGGTCCAGATATGAGACAAGGTGGTCCAGATATGAGACAAGGTGGTCCAGATATGAGGCAAGGTGGTCCAGATATGAGACAAGGTGGTCCTGATATGAGACAGGGTGGTCCTGATATGAGACAAGGTGGACTCGACCTGGGACCAGGTGGTCCTGGTATGAGACAAGGTGGTCCTGTTATGAGACAAGGAGGCCTAGATATCATGCAAGGTGGTCCTGATTCGAGAAAAGGTGGTCCCGACATGGGACCAGGTGGTCCTGGTATGAGACAGGGAGGTCCTGGTATGAGACCAGGAGGCCCAGATATGAGACAAGGTGGTCCTGGTATGAGACAAGGTGGTCCCGACGTGAGACAAGGTGGTCCCGACATGAGACAAGGTGGTCCCGATATGGGACCAGGTGGTCCTGATATGGGACACGGTGGTCCAATGATGAGGCATGGTGGACCAAATATGCGAACCGGTGGACCTGACATGAGACAAGGTGGTCCAAGTATTCGACAAGGAGGGCCCGATATGCATCAAAGTGGCCCAACCATGCAGCAACAACCACTCCAGGATATGAGCAGGCCTGGACATGGTGGTCAAGCAATGCAACCTTCTTTTGATGATAGTTCAATACCACCACTGATGGGTTTCAATAGCAGGCCCCCACTGCAAGAGATGAGTGCTCAGCAGAATGTTAATGATTTTTATGTACAGGAAAGACCAATGCATGATAGTAATCCCGTTATAAACCAACCTCCTCGCCCTAAGTGGGTGGAAGAGCCACTTTTCACACCATCTCTTGTTGTTGATTATGAACACAAACCTCTTAGATTGAAAGGTAATTGATTAATTGATACAGTTGACTCCACATTCTTAGGCTGATTATAGGTGTAACATATGGTAGATAATAATCATGTACTATTAGTATTTGTATTATTTCTCATACATAAATAATAATCATTGTTTGTGCAAATAGTATGTGTTGCCAAATACAACATCATAAATGTACACTACACTTGATAATAGAGCTTCCAGTAAGTTGTTATGTAGCTATTTTTGTAAATTAAAAATATACCTAGCTATAATTTGGTCCTAGATTGTGGAGTCTGTTCATTATAGTAGGTATCATTGAGTAGAGTATAATTAGTTTTAGTCAGATTACCTTTATTTATTTATTTATTTTTTTATTATTTCCAGCGCGAGGTTTCATAGAACCAGTACACACATTTGACTACAATCACAGGTCAAAAGACGAGGAGTTGAACAAGAAGAAAGACTTCGAAAAAGAAGTTGAAGAGTTGTTTGTTAGAAAGCCTAGAAGGGAAGATGAAGGCGACAGATACGTGAAAGATCTTTACCATCGAGATTACGAAAGAAGAGTGCCGAGAGAAGAGGTTAGAGATATTCGAGATCTAAGAGAGGACTACAGAGATGGAAGGGACGAGTTCAGAGATCGCATGAGGGCACTCCCTCCTAGGGATGTTCCTCGAGAAGACTTTGAGAGACGGAGAATTGACGACAGGTTCGATGAAAGAAGACGTGATGATATCCGTGACTTTAGACGTGATGAAAGGCGTGACGACAGACGTGATGACAGACGTGACGACAGACGTGACGACCGGCGTGACGACCGGCGTGATGATCGTGACAGATTTTCCAGACGTGACGACTTCAGAGAACACGAGCGTGAAAGGGACTCCCACCGTGTTCCCGGTAGAGATGACAGAAATAGAGACATTATGAAACGAGACAACAGTAACAACCGCAGCAGGAGCAAAGAAGCTGATTCGCGTAAACGTGGCATTAGTAAGGAAAGTGAGCACAGTGTTATGGCTAAGAAGCCAAAAGATAACAAGGAAAATGCGACCGATAATAAACATGTAGTTATGATTGATGATTTATTGGAACCTCCGGGAAGAGATATGAGACCTGAAAAGATTGTCATTATACTAAGAGGTGAGTTAAATACCATAAAATGTATTTTGAGATGTTCTGTAAATGAAAATGTAAAAACAAATTCATTTCCATAATCTTATTATAACTCAGTATATCTTTTACAGGTTTGCCAGGTAGTGGAAAATCTTATTTAGCTAAACTCATCAGAGACAGAGAAGCAGAACGTGGCGGCACCGCGAGAATAATGTCTATTGACGACTATTTCATGCAGGAAGGTGAAACTGAAGAAAAAGACCCACAAACTGGCAAAATGGTACGTCATCAAAGTCTATACAGAGTGTATAATATGTACTTGTCTCTAGGTGGTAGGACTTTTCTGCAAAGTTCGTCTAGGTAGGTACCACTGCTATGCCAGTTGTTCTGCCGCCAAGCAATAGTGTGCAAGCACTACTGTGTTCCGGTTTGAAAGGCATTGTAGCTTGTGAAATTACTGGGTAAATGAGAATTCATGAACTGATCTCAGAGTCTAGAAAAGATTTTTAAACTGTGTGATGTCTCAGGATGACGTGCGCAGTGTGCGGTGTCACGCAAATTTTTAATTTAGAGTTCCGAGTGACACAGCAATCTGTTATGGGCGGCCGTGACGTTTAACATCAGGCGGACGATTAGCTCGTCACGCATTCATTTACCAAAAAAAAAGAAAGTAGATTGCTAAATGGATCAATGGAAGTCTGGTGCTGGGGTACCTATCGATTTAACCGCCATATAAGTTTCCAGTTACATACATTCGTGTGTCTATTACTTTTTCTATTCTATATGGAATAAGCTACAAAACATATGTCTTGAAAACTTTGAATACAATTTTCTCCTTCACCTCCTGACATCAGCTGGGTTAGCATGGATGGTAGACAAAATTGCCCTTCCCCGTTTAACGTCGATTTCTTCATACTTGCTTGGAGTAAAACAGGGGAAAGACAGTTTTGTCTACCGGCCGTGCTAACCCTACAGTATGATTCACTTATCAATTTACAATCGGACAGTTAGTAAGTAGTTTTGAAATGCCTACTTAATATGTAATGTAATTTTCAAGGTAAAAAAACCATACCTACGATATGAGTATGATGAAGGATCAGAGGAAACTTATCTGAACTCACTCAAAAGAGCCTTCAAGAGAAGTTTGACCGATGGATACTTCTCTTTTCTGATTTATGACGCAGTCAACGATCAATTAAAGAATTATGCTGATATCTGGAACTTCGCGCGACAGAATGGTTTCCAGGTATGTATAATTTCAATGCTAACGTTGACAGTTTGATTGAATGCTTTTCTTTCTTCATATATGTATGATAAAGAAAAATTAACATTTCTTATAGATAATTAAATTCCAGATATCAAATTCGTTGAATTATAAAGTTTATTGTGACACTGCAAACATTTTTCGACTGAGACTTGATTGAGAGATTATTGCTTGTTATAATCCAACATTGTCCTTACTAATAGAACATGTTTTTAGTACCTATACAAACTTTTACTAGAGTGGGATTCAAACCAAACCTAATAGCGGCTGTGAAATGCGCTGCAGGCCCCCCGCATGCTGCTCTCACCGCTTACCTCTGCCCGCGCATATTTAGTTTGTCAGATCTTACACAAAAATAGATTTAAATTTTACGTTGTGCAAGCCATACAACCCCATTTTTAGGGTTCCATACACAAAGGGCAATACGGATCCTATTACTGAGGTTCCACTGTCGTGTTTGTCTGTCCGTCTATCACCAGGCTGTATCTCATGAACCGCGATAGTTAGACGTGTGAAACTTTCACAGTTGATGTATTTCTGTTGCCGCTATAACAACAAATATTAAAAAACAGAATAAAATAAATATTTAAGGGGGCTGCTCTGCAACAGACTCGCACTTGGCCGGTTTTTTATTACTATGATAGAAAAATCGTCTTATATGGATTGTCAGCAATTGAGCATACAATGTTCATGTTATAGGTGTATATTTGTACAATGGAGCAAGATACACAGACCTGTTTTAAGAGGAACATTCACAATCGGAAACTGGAAGACTTGGAGGTGATAAAGGCTCGGTTCTTCGACACGCCGGCTCACCACATTCAGTTAGACGCCACAACGCTACTGCAGAGTGCTTCCATTACCGAAGTGCACATGGAAGATGTTGAGGACGATGTCATTATGGAGGATGTTCAGGAAGCAGAGGTGAGGTCTCAGGAAGCAGAGGTTATGTCTCAGGAAGCAGTATATATCAGGAAATAGAGGTTATGTCAGAGGAAGCAGAAGTTATGTCTCAAGAAGCAGAGGTTACATCTCAGGGCCCTATTCTTGCTAATTAGCTTTTTTTCAAGTCTTTATCTTTCAAATTGAATTAGGAATATGAACGAAAAAGAGGGAAGTTGGAGGTTATGTGTCAGGAAGCAGAGGTTTTGTCTCCGAACGCAGAGGTCTTTTTTGGGAACCCCGGAATTTACACGCTTGTAATCCATTCAACTTAGGATTGTCATCGGCCAAAAGATTTGGCACAAATGTTGAAAGGGACTGGTATAAATTAATTTCAACAGACCGAAGCTATAAGACATCCAAGTTTTTAGAAACTGATACAACCTATTTTTTTTACTGTCAAGACATATTATTGTCATACCTTTGATTTTTACAGATATATAAGTATGTGTATTATCCCCGTTTCTTCCGCTAGGATAGGGCTAATGTATTTTCTTCCAGCATTGTAACTAAACTCGTAAGATGCTGCTCCATACAGGTCGAAAGCATTTTTACATCGAAGTGGGAGAAAATGGACGACGCAACTCAACTAGGTAGGTTTACTGATGTGTAGATTTGTTTTTAGATTTAAGGCGTTGTTACTGGTAAGGTAACTTTGGTCTTTGGGCGTCGTCTTTGATTATAAATTATAGTAGAGCTCGCAATACCTTCACTTGAAGGCTATTTTTGCGTAGTCGGTAGTGTGGTATGTTTACATGGATTTCCGGCAACTGCATTACCTTATTGTAGTATTAAAGAAGCAGACTGTAGTACACATTATTTTATGTTATATTACAGTCAGACGCGAGCGTATAATGAACCATTTTGTTAGATTGATCGGTTGTGTTAATATCAGTAGTTGTTTCAAGACTGTAACTTGTCCGGTGCATTGTTACAGCTCGACTCGATGGTACAAGCAAGCCTCTTCGGCCGTCGCAGCTCTCAATGGAGGACTACCTACAACTAGACGAATGGACACCTAACGTGGCGAAGCCGGGGAAGAAAACTGTAAGTATATAGTTTATACATTTGCTTATTTATTTTGCCCCCAATATTTAAATGTGATCGTGTAAACCCACTCGGCGGTTACTGAAGTTTCCATTTGGAAACTCGATATGATTTTTATACATGACTTTTTTGGTTTAAACACGTATTTTGGCGTATTTAAAAATATCACAAAAGTGCAACTTTATTAGTTTAGGTTTTTACTTCGACTTGAATTTTTTATTTTATTCGCAAGGATCGGAACCTTTCTGCCTGGATGGATTGGTCCGCTCGACAGACATGTTTAGATATCGCTAAATAGACATGTTTAGCGATATCTATCCCTAAAAGGGAGGGCGGAGTTGACTGATATTATATTTTAAACTGTCAAAAAAAAAACTCCATATAAAATTCTACCTACATAATTTTTTCTTATAAAATTGTATTGAACCTTTAAATTGGTTGCCAAATTGGTACATTGGTTCAGGGTATTTATAAAAGTTAACCTATAATAACTAAAAATTATAAAAAAAACATCAGTGGGATTACTATTTGTAAGCCCTATTAACATAGAAAATTCAGTAATTTTATAGTATTACTATAAAACTCTATATTAATTAATAATTATTTTGTTACGTTGCAGTTAAGTAACAAAATAATTATTAATAAAGGCAGAATACATGAGCGTTTAAAAAAAATAGAAAAGATTTCTTGTTCTATTATTCTTATGGCAAGATTTTAAGACGTTTTTGGAAAATTTTACTTTTTTCATCGAAGATCGAAAAAAAATTAGTAGCATCGTGTATATATGAAAGGGCTCGGTTCACGTTACTTTTACTATTATTTCGACCACTTTTTTATTCGAATGACTAATTACCACAGAGGAAAAAATTCAGTTACTATTTTAACTTAAAAACCTTAGAGCAGAAAATTCTGAAATTACTCACGACGATATTGCATAATTTTTCATGGAAAATAAAAAGAGCCTGCTTTTAGTTGAGACTATAGGTGGCGCCCTGAGATTTCACCCGAATCACTTTTCCGGGGAATAAAGCATTTGTACTGATCTCGTGATCTCAAGTGTCACCAAACTGTGTGCAAAATTTTAGTCAAATCAGTTCAGCTGTCTTGGCGTGAATGCCACACAAACAAACATACATACAAGCAAACATACAACGTTTCACTTTTATCTCGAGTTTTATTTCGAGTTGAAAACAGCTAACAAATAATCAAGGTGTTGTATGTGAACTGACCAAGCATCTGTATATTTGAAATTGAAACGTTTGAATAGCCTTCCGAACAGTAAACAATAAAACATCAATGATGGAAAACTACAACTTCACCTAAGCATAAAAGACGGGCAAGAGACTGAAAAATCTGTCATTTTCCCATCATTTTCTTTAATAACTTATGGATTTTATTAAACATTGTGGCCTTTGCTTTCATTTAATCAGTCGAACGCCAACGCGATGCATAACAAAATTGCCTAACAATTCAAAGATGCACACATGTTGGCCGTCCGACATTCCATGAATTAAAACATATTGGTTCCATTTTAACTTTCAAAGATTGTCCGTGGTCACAGTTTTTTATGAACGTTCTTTAAACTAGAATAAAGAGGTGAGTCGGTGTTTTCGTCAACACGCGTCAGTCGGTTTTCATCATGTTGTAATTAAAACAGGTACGCTGGGCTGACATTGAAGAGCGAAGGCAGCAGGAGAAGATGCGTGCCATCGGCTTCGTCGTCGGCCAGACCGATTGGAACCGCATGACCGACCCTACTATGGGATCTAGTGCTCTCACTCAAACTAAATACATCGAGCGAGTCAGACGTAACTTCTAGCTTCCCAGTCTATGAACAATCGCATTTCAATACGATTGTTCGAAGACGTTACAGAGTAATAAAATATAAAAGCACGTAATTTTTTTGTATAGTTGGATAAGTCTTCGTAGTTTATAATTCAATCGTGTTGTCAACGTAAGATATTGAGTGTGTTTTGTCTCTTATGGTGTACGGTGTCCGGTTTTTCTTATGTTTACTTTTACGATATATTTTACAGTTGTTTAACAGACTTGCGGAGGTCAACATTGTTTTTATTATTGGATTTAGAATTAGGTACTCTCATCTCACACGTTGTATGGGAAAACGCTTTTTATTTCTTAAACGTTCTGCTGCTCATTACTGGTACATTAAAAAAATATTCCTATTTCTTGTTCTCAAGTAGGTGATGATAAGACCATAATATTCTTATACTCTTTTTTTTAAATTACTCATTTGATGTTCTAATAATGCATTGCCTGCTCGGTTCTTGAGCTACAATTAGATTAGATTGAAGTAAGTGTGAAGGTATATTATGTACCTATCTAATTAGTATTAGGAGCTAAATAAATAAAACTGCAAGAATTGTGTGCTATGTTTTATTTTGATTTATTTTATAACAGAAATAATGTTGTAGAACGTGTCAGTCGCCATTCATCGCGCTTACAAAACTGGGGAAGGAGCTTTTGGTTCCGTCATTTTTATACACATAACCGTATATTTTACCGTCGACCTTCGGTTTGTGCTCAGCTGCATTGATTTTCATCATTTTGTCATCTGGCTTCACATTTCTTTTGAATGGATTTGTTTCGTAATTTTCCGTAGAATCACTTATTACATCGTAGTCCGGTAACTGCGGTACTCCGGTTTTATCGATTTTTGGTGCGGCTTTTGAGAGCGCGTCGTTTCCCTCTCTGCTTGAACTCATGACGACGACAGGATTTGTGCTACTCATTTCCGTCATGTGCTCTTTGATGCACTGTTGCAATATGTGCAGGAAAAATAAGAACGCTAGTAACGTAAGAGCTGACATTGACGCGTTGGTCTTTAAGCCGCTGCTACTGTAATGGCTGGAATATCGATATTATTAACAAAACGTTTAGTAAAAGGAACATTTGGAAGCTTTTTCTGATTTCTGGATTATAAATGACTTACTGCTTGGAAGAAGACACCGAGTGACCATGCGAAGGTGGAGATGGTTCATATGCATAGTATATGTGTTGATCTTGAACTGGTGCTCCATATTCACCCGAATACCTATCAAAATGGTCACAAACAAAAAGTTCAAGTACCTATGCCTTTCTGATATAGCGGAATTTAAAATAACAAAAGTGTGCATATACCTACATTCTAAAACTACTTTATGGTGTAACGAATTGTTATGTATCGTTAATTCCAATTAGATGTTATTTTTAAGTACTAAGGTTTAAGTTTTATTTAATTGTAAAGCACTTTAAACTCGATGACAAATTGCCGTTTATTTTTCTTAACAACATTGTACGGTTACGGCACAATTGCACATGTTTATGTGCTGAATTGTCGTTAACTTGACATTGAATTACAAATAATACACAAAAATTAAAAAGCCCCCGACATTTCGTTCATCAATTAGAAAACAGCTGATGATCTTCAAACAGCTGAACAGATTTTCTTGATGCATGCTATGAACACTCGACCAAGTCACCTTTCAAACAGAAAAAAAAAACAATGCGATATCGGTTCATCTGTTTGATAGCTACAGACTCGTTACACCTTTAACACCCCTCTTGTCAACCAGAGGTTAAAAAACTTAATTTATAACGATCAAAATAGCCATTGAAATTGCACGAACCTGTCAGTGAGCTGTTTCGTTCCTATTCCCATTTGGGACAGCAGGTTGTTCAACGTCATTCTGGATGGAGCTGTCACTCGCGAATGCGCGAAAGTCAAGGTTTGACTGACAAGGCTGACATGGGATGCGCCGGCGCACATGGCTGCGTTATTCATACGCTCTACTTGCCATCACCCTTGTCTAAAGCGTTGACATTACAATAACGGTATTCTCTCACAGTAATTTTATACTGCACTCGTTTAGTTGAAAAAGAAAGCAAGGAAATTGAAACAACAAGATTACTATTATTTTTTATTATTTTACAATCACAAACACACAAGGACGTCCTCAATCACACAGTCACACACAATATACATAAGTACTAACTATAAGGTGATATAAATAATACATTTATATCACACAGAATTAACTTTTTACATCAGTCGTTAATTATTTATCGAGAAATTGGCGGAACCTTAAATTGTTTAAAGTTGCAATCAACAATACCTATGCAAACTTAAAAATTTTAGAGGGGTTTTCACTGGATGTGGTGTTATTAATTTTTATTCGGGTAGGTATTTTTTAATTCGATATTTTACAACTCCTACTTATTAACTTCTAAAATAAGTTAATAGATTAAATAAATAAATAATTTAAATAAATTATTAAAAATCTACTTTGACGCTGTACGTAAGATTAACATCGAATTTGAGCTCAACATGCCAAAAAAGTAAGACATGAATTTAGAAAGCCTTTGAGCTAATTTTCAATAGGAAATGCGTTAAAATTTGACTAATGCAGCGTTTGCCTTTCAATGCTGTTTCATTATCACTTTGAAATTGATTTAGTTATTAATTTTGATTTTATTATAATTTGCCCACGATAGCATGAGATGTTATTTGGCGAATTGTTTTTTGATTCCGTGAGAGGCTTATACTTCATTGCACTCGAGGTAGAGTTCGCGGCAGTCAACGTTGGAGCGTCCCCGGCGACCGGCCTCGAAGAACTCCTCGAAGGTTCCTCCGGACTGCCGCTCCAGGACGAAGCTCGCGGCGTAACTGTTTGAAGAACAAATCAAAATGAGAACCTTGTGAAGTTATGACAAAGATGTTACTGCAGGTTGTTCAATCTATCTAAAGGAAAATCGAAACCAGACATTAGCAGAACGCCCCATTTATGGTGGAATTTTTAATACCCAAAGCATACTTATGTGATTGTTTTATTTCAGCGGTTTTTAAAAGTCTGAACTTCCGAAAAGGGAAAGCAATGTGTGAAAGAAAATTCTAACGACCGAGGGCAGTAAAGAACATAATTTGTGTTACTCACGTTCCGAGTTGGCAGAAGATGCTCTTGGGTCCAATGTCAGTGGAGCATTCCCTGTTAGCTTCGCACATGTACTTTTGCAAACATTTGTCGTTGCTGGTGCCGAAAGACCTCGGGTAGACCTTGAGCATAGCGATGCCAGCAAGCGCGGCGTCGCTCACAGAGTCTTTACGGCCTATGGACCGCGCGGCCAGCGATCTATGAGAGAACGATGTCTTCAAAGCGTCGAGGAGATTCACGACGATGTTGATGAACTGAGGAGTAAATATTTTCATTAGCTTTATTTCAAGAGGCTCACTTCAAAGGTTAATTCAGAAATAAAGTCGGAAATGTGTGTGTTATGATGATAGGATTGAAATAATGTGCATATAAGTATATTAGGTATACAAAGGGGAAAAGGAAGGGTGAGCAGCATACCTCTCCAGCCTGCTTTGCCATGGAGGCGACTTGGTCGGGGTCTTTTGCACCGAGCACCGTCGACAGTACCGCAGCCAATATACCCTGAAGCAAGCGAGAAGCAACACCGTCTCCGTAACCAAACTTTACTATTTACACTCTTGTTCGGGAAAACCTCAAGGAAAAGTTGTTTTAGAAATATTTGTACAAAATACTTAATTTTCTTTGAGGCGATCCGCGGACGTGAAGGTTCTAGTTATTGGTTGTGAATGAAGGTATATCTATCTGCTACGAATGGATGAACTCTGCTAAAGGTGAGGGTCAAAATAGCACGGTGCTTTTTACACTTGTTGTGAATGTAAACTTTCTAAATACTTATCGCTATCTACAGTAACTATGTTAGTGGATCAGTATGGGTATAAAATATAGTGAGATTTGCTGTAAATGTTTTGCTTATTATACAATGTTGTAAAGTTTAGTATGATTAACGCAGTTATGCGTCCGTTTCGCTCATCATTTACAATTAAACCTGGCGGTGTATAGTTCAGTACCTGCATGGGAGAAGATCCGTTGTCTACTTTGTCGATGCCATCGTTAGAGGCTCCACCTCCGAGGATTGCGGTGAGGATCTTGAGTCCCATGGAGATGAGGTTGGCCCAAGGGGAGGGCGAAACTGAGTCGGTGTCGAGGTTGTCGCTTTTGTTGGGACCAACGGCGTTAGCCCCGGTGTTGAAGATCATTTGCATAATCATGCCTGAAATGTCATTGGCATTTATTCCTTAAAAGTAAAAAAAGAAATTAAAGAATGAAAGTTTGTTTAAAAAGCGTGTGAAAGCGTGAAGCATCTGAAGCGTATGACTAAATCTTTTAGCTAACATTGATCATTGAGTCATGCGCTTGAAACACTGGGCCGTGGCTTAAGTATCGTTAACTTACCGAGCATGTTGGACCATGAGAATCCACCATCGGAGATTGAGTTGGTCTGTATTTCATCGATGTCGTCCAAAGCCACCTTTTTCAATGCGTTTGGTTTCTCGGCGAACTTCCGTTCCTCCGCTATCTGTTGTTGCTGTCCCATTGGTAATGAGTTGCTGTAGTACTGTGGGTGGTGTGTTCTGACATTGCTAGTTACCTGAAAATATAAATTCGATTGTGTTACAAATTGTGGGCTGAACATTTTCTAGTTTAGACACAATAAAAAAAAGAAGTCACTGTTTTCCATGCGATAACAGAAGAAAAACTACTAAACACGATTTCCTTTGATCTATAGAGTCGCGTAGCAGTAGTACATTACCTACTGATCATTTGAACTTTATAATATAAGGCAACTATTTTATCGTACAAGGTAATTGACAAAAACAACAAAACTAAACATATCAAAAACACAACTGCATTGATTTGATTTTCTAGCTAGAGCTAATAAATTGTAGAGTACGAGAAAGTAAGTCAATATTGCGACTTACCTGTGACACCAATGGAAGTTGCTGAGGGTATGCGAGCGTGTGGAGTATCGCCGAGGAGCTGATGAGGGCCAGCAGGGCCCAGCCGGTCACCGCGTGATGCATCCTGTGGACAACGAGGAAGCTTCGTAAGTATTAAACCGAAGGTAAGAGACCTAACGACTGTTACAGAATGCAAACTAGATGATAACTTTCAATCGAGATGTTCACGTTTTCATGTTGGTTTAGATTTGGAACTGCATCTTATACAATACATCAAAATTAATGACGCGATTATTCTTTAAAAATATAAAATGAAATTAACTTTCTTTTAATTTAATTGTGGTGTAGCGCAATGAACGTGTCGTCGATTAGAAAGTGCTCTGATGAGTGATTCGCGCGAATTGATCGCTCGCCTCGGAGCCGCTTAGAAAGTGGCCCCTTGAATCACCTCCGTTTTATTTTTGCGGGGATGCTGGGGTAATTAGAGGATGGAATATTATGAGACCTATTGCAAAAACTAGCGTTAGCACACGTAGGTAGGTATTTAAAAAAAAAAAAACCTTTCTACTTAATGGCGCGCTGCATAATGATAATGAATGAAAACTGCACGTGACACGTCTCTAATTAATGGTTGGTCAAAATTCAATGCCTTACAATTTGTATAGGTAAACTATAATTTAAAAACGTTATTAAAAGAATTATGAGTTCTGTCCCTTGTTTCTTTTTTGACACAAGGCGTGACATTGTAAGTTACCTTCTAGATTAATTTATCTCTAAAGTATATTTTTTAGTACATACTCTAAGATTTATCTAACAAAAAAAACATTTTATTGACTTTCTTAATAATTTTGCGGTTTTTTAAACTAGGTATTAATGAGTAAGTAACCTATAGATATCTATTTATCGGAGGGCTTTTTTATTATTACACGTTTGCCCTTTGCGGTACCTACAGTAACGCACAGCCACACATTACAGCTCTCTGCGTACCTATCCGGCATCGAAGTGTTACGCTTTGCTGGTTACCTACCACCTACCATATATGCAGGTAACCCGGTCTTTTCACTAACTGTAGTTCGAGTGTCGCCTCTCGCAGCACTCTTAATAAGGTGCTAGTTATATAAATTGACGTAAATTCTAAACGGTAATTAAGCTTAAGCGGCCGTCAACTTTCTTTGACCGTTATGCGAGCCATTTTACACCTGTTTGAAACGCTTCCGGCCGTGACAAATTATTACGTCACGTTTTTGTCACGTTCGTACGCTCTATTATGATCACAAACATCAAAACGGTGCTTTTGGTGAGAAAATCCTTACGGTCCACTTAGTTAGCTTTTACGATAAGTGAGAAGGTTATAAATGATTAATTAATGGTGTCAATTTGCTATATTTCTTCTACAGTATGTAAGAAGAATGTGGTATATTAAATCTGAATAGCTGTGCAGATAAAGCTTCAAATCTCTGCATGTACAAAGTTGCATCTGCGCATTCGCCCGACTAGCAGGTCGCATTGTCGGTGACAGCCAATCCGTCGAGATTCTCGCCGGAGAAATTTGTCGTCTAGACTCATTCGCACCGTCATCGTCCATGTTTTATGTATGCTTTGCCGCCATTAGCTACTGGCAAACCGCTACTTACATACACATTGCTATTTTATGTAATGCTTTTCCGAAATCTCAAACGCAACGTTCGTCAGCGGAACGGCTATATACATTCGTATGCGTGCTATTTGTGAGATGCTCGCGAATAGTTGTAGAGAAAGCGGGAAGTTGTGACTACTTATGCGTAATAGCTGAAGTAAATGTGTTTGCATTTCTAATGATAGATAGGGTCGGAATCTGTGACAAAAAGAAACAAAACATTTTTACGTGAAAACGTAACAACTGCACGTTTACCTGAGGGGAAATTCAGGAAATTATAACTTGATTTAATCTCGGTCTAATCCTAATATTTCCATTCCATCCATTTCAATCTCATGTCATCTATATACTCGCAAGTACGATAGGTATCTTTTTAACAAAATACACAGATGTTTGAGATTAAAACTATATCGAAATACGTATATTTGAACATTTTAAATGTACGAGAACTGGCATATTTTCTCGTGTATAAATTTAATTTTGGTTTGATTTTGTCGTATCTACATTCACCAGGTTATTCTAATTCATAACTTCCAAGTAACAATTTTCTTCGATCGGAAAGCTGGATGTAATAGCACGCGATTAATGAATGGGCGAGCCGGTGCGTCGACCCCTTGACACAGTAACCCGGCCGTGCTCGTGCCAGGCTGAACTTGGCGGTGCATCGCGGGAACCTCACTTTCGATCGTTGCGGATCTTTGCGTCCGCTGTGGCCTAGTATTTCTATGAATAAGCTGTCTCATTCTTATTTGTTTGATTGATTACGCGAAATTTGGTTAAGTAAGTTGTTTATTTTTACAGTTATGTTAGAAAAACAAATAGGCAATTACTTGCCTACTATATGTTACGTATTACTTAGCTAATTATTTTTATTGTTCTGGAGTGGGACGTTCATTATCTGCTTACCATGCGAGAGATGCATCTGGACGTCATCCAGAAGACGACCGGTTTTTATGATTTCGTTGCGTTGCAGTTTATAAACATTGAAAAATCTTAATGCTAACATATTTGTCACACTCATTTTCCCACAACAATTATAAATCCCAACTCGTTTATATACTGCAGAACATTGAAATATGTAATTCACTATTTTTATTTGAAATCAAGTATAATTATATTGTCTAGTAACGCATAACGTCGTCGCGAGGCGCGGCAAACATGGCGCTAGGTGAAAGCCACCGGGGCGGTCGCGTGTAGCCACTGCTGTGCAAGGTTAACTTCGTGCCAGGTTTTTCTAATTTCGGAGCTAGGAGTCACCCTGCGATTACGATGTGACCAGCTCCGCAGTCTGCACTTTCATCGGAAATTCACCGTGGAAAAACAAGAGAAATTCACTCGGTGATTTTCCCGCGGCGAGTTGTTTCATTGTTATCTGCGTCGATTTAATTTTTTTAACAAGCTGACCCTTCGATCAGGTAGCTGACCCGAAAGTTGTCCTCTCCATACGATTTATGATCTTCAGTAGTTACATAGTACCTACTATTATCTATTCTGTGTTTCAGTTCACTAATCCCATACATAAAAGAACATACGGTTGGTTTCCTTTGTAGTTATTCCAACATTTCCCTTAAAACTATTGAACATTTCAAAACAAAAACTAGTCTAATCGGTGCAGTCCATGTGCAGTCTCAACTCAAGTGATGTGCTTATAAACGAACGTTTCATTTTATTTAAAGTAGGTACGTATAAAATTGCGCGTTTTCATCTGTGCTTTACCTACACAATGTTTTACATCCCGTTTGACCCCTTTTACAGCGTAGATTAAAATTTGGAAAGATCAGGTCTCTACGTTCAATGCTTTGCGCTGTGCCTACTTAGTCTGTTGCAGTCGGTCACTTCAGTACAAAGCTTTTTTTAGGTAAGTATTATCAAGTAGAAATATTCCAGAAAAAAATGTAAGTATTGGCGAGGATTTCTGCTCTGTAGATATTTATCTACTCATACCAAAAGATTTCTCAGATATATTTTTGGCAGAAATACGCCATCCGTAGAGGACTTAACCCGTGGATAGTACCTACAGGTGCATACAACTACAACACTAATAATGGCTGGTTTAATAAAGGAAGAGAGTTGTCTAAGATTTATTTTGTTTTATTTTTGTTTTCAGCATCTTACAAAAACCTTAACTTTCCTACCTCAGCTTTCTTGTCACTAACACTTGGGTGAGTGAGCTACTCATGTTTCCGAGCTTTCCGAATTTTCTAAACGATATCTACCTACTACTAATAGACCTATATATACGTCTTGCTCGATTTGAAAGGTTATGATTGAAAAGATTGAAGTCGACCTCTGTTCGTGTTTAAATCATCAAAGTAAGTAAGTATTTTAGTACCTAATCGTCAATTCATTCTCGTATTGCGTCATTTTGGCTGTTCACTCAGCGACCGGTCTGCCTACACTGTCCAAAAAGATTATACCTCAGCTATTAGGAAGCTATAAGGAGGAGCTGAAGTAAAATGCTTGTTGTGATCACTAGCAAGCTAATCCAGTTTGGACTTGACAATACCTATTACATGATCTGGATATTTCAGTTTTAATAGAGTTAAACATAATATCTAGATGTACTTCAAAGAGAGAAGATAAAGCACCAGCTTTTAAAATTGTACGCTTAAATTAGGTACAACGTAGGTATAGAATTTGCCTAGCTATAGAAAATTATGTTTTGTATGATTTATCGCCTGCTTATAGTAATAAAAAAATTGCAATCAAAAAAGGAAAAAATGGGTTAAATCTCGTTAGTGATTGAAACTTCTTTACATTACAAATGTGGTGTAAATATGTGGTGTTTTGATCGACACGAAGCACTCATTTCCCATCATTTCTTCTTTCATTACATCTGAACGTTAATCTACGATCTACTATTTAGTCTGAATCTTCGAAATTAATATCCGGCAGTTTCTCGCGTTCCGCCTTTTTTGGCTGTTTTTCACTCTGTGACCGGTCCAGCGTGCAATCCGCTTTCTAAACCCGCCAAGAGCCGCGCCGTGCGTGATTCGAATACGGATATGAGTGCGGATCGTATTTATTATTTCGTATTATACTCATGTGCTCAAATGAAACTATGAATCATCATCAGCTTAGCATCTGAAGTTCTGTTGTAATTAACTCTGTGCTGGAATTTTCCTGAATCATGGCATATCTATAATAGAAAGAAATCAAAATAATTTAGATGCGAAACGTAGGTAGGTACTAAAACGGAAAGTCGCTCTTTCAGCTGTAACTAATATAGCTATTTTAACGAAGCACTCAGTACTTAGGTTGGGTTTTTTGATCCGTAGTTAAGGTAGCCAATAGTTAAAATCCCTAACAAATTTTAACCATTGGTTATACTTTAACTGCCCCCGGGGCCGGCTGACGGCCCCGTGGACGAAGTCCATTGCGTTGGTCTGACCAAATCCGCACCACACTCGACATCAAAGTCCATGAGGCCATACACACCGCTGAAGACAGACCGCGCTGGCGTACAATTGTCAGAAGCAAAGTGACCTGTGGAGGGGGTCACGACCCTCAGCATTGAGGAAAACGAAGCAAGGAGGAGGAGAGATACTTGAACTACATCAAAAAACCCGCCCTTAGTGACGTTGACGTGCAATATCTATTCAATCGTCATACCTGACTACGAATAGAGCGAGGTGTACCATGCTATGTGAACAGGCATTCAAAGGGACTCAGGCATTCAGGGACTGGCCTGATAGCTCAGTTGGTAGAAACCCTGCCTTTTGACCTGTAGGTTGTGTTTTCGATTCCCACTCAGGACAAACATTTGTGTGATAAACATCGATGTTTGTTCTGTGTCTGGGTGTGTTATATTCTAAGTATTTATTTACAAACTAAAAGTAAATACCTATATAAGTATTTTATCAGTTATCTGGTTCCCATAGTACTAGCTTTGCTTAGTTTGGGGCTAGATGGCGCTGTGTGAAATGTCCACACATATTTATTTATTTATTATTCAGCGTTTTAGTTTCAACAAAGATTAGAAGTGACCATCAATAAGCACAAATGAACAGTAGCCACATGCGATGTTCCACAAACGCATGCTCACCGTTACGCCTCTTGATGCGGATCAATCGAACGGTACACTTGCTCAAGATCACTTGTCCAATATTCATGTCGACACCTTCGCCTACTTCGTGGTATACAGGTAACCTAAAATACCACAAGTTTATGTATTCCGTGCTATCATTGAGTAGCCCAGAACAATCGTCTAATCTGCCCAATGCCAAGTGAAGACCGCCTACGTTTTTAGAACTTGTTAAAGTATTTTCGAGAATGTTAAGATTATAATTTTTCAATTACGGGAGTAGACTTTAAAATACTTAAAGGGTATGTAGGGACACACGTGGTTTATGTTATTGCCGACGCCAGCGCTATACAAAGGGGCGCGAGATTAAAATAATTCGTTGAATTGAGTTAGTCGCGAGTCAGTCACGAGGTTAGTCGCAAATTACTCGGATTTCTAAGGGAGTCGAAAAACATACCCCGAGTTATTAATTTTATTGTTTTTTTTTGTGAATCATAATTGTGTTCAGTTGTGGACAATATATTTGGTAAAAAACTACATTTTTATTTTTCGGTAGTGAAATTAGTAATAGACATTTAACTCTAAAGGTATAATGTGTCGTCATCAACCCAATACGTTCCCACTGCTGGGACACTGGCCTTCCTTCACATGAAGAGAGTGTAGGACATAATCCAACACGCTGACCAAGTGCGGGTTGGTTGTAGACGCATGTCCTCGAATTTTGTGATTCTTGAACATGCCAGCTTCCTCACGACGTTTTCTTTCATCGTTTTAAGAGCAGTGAAAATTCCGCACATACCTAACTTGAACAGTCATTGGTGCTGGGCCGAGCGAGATTTGAACCAGGGTGCGTCGGTTTGAAAGTCAGTGAGTGGCTCAGCGGCAGACCGTGCCTGCCGCTGAGCCACTCACTCCATAGTATACTAAACCGCGCGCGTATCATATATGTTTATTATTTTGTAATTAACAACCACGTAAGCATGGCCCGACATGCTCTTGTCAAGTTAATTATCTCTTCAAGTTTTATTGAGCTTTTTGACATGTTACAGAATGAATAACCGGTCAAGTGCGAGTCGGACTCGCGCACGAAGGGTTCCGTACCATTATCTATCCCTGACATCTAGTGTTGAGTAGCAGTACTATTTAACGCAGCGCCATCTGTGACTCATCTGGTAAACGAGCCAAAAATCACGTTTGTTGTATGGGAGCCCTCTTTGTATTTGTTTTGTTTTGTTTTTTAGTATTTCTTGTCATAGCGGCAACAGCGGGGTGATCATGTAACTTTGATAGCAATGCAACAAAAGAAATTTCAATCCAAATTTGAAAATTTCCATAGTAACTCTGTACATAAGCTGCGTACTGCAACTGTCAAATCCATACATTTTTGTGTTTCTATCGGTTGCCAACAAGTTACATGATCGCCTAGCAGAAATACATCTGTGAAAATTTCAATTGTCTAAATATCACGGTTCATGAGATACCAGCCTGGTGACAGACGGACAGCGGAGCCTTAGTAAATAGGGTTTTACTCTTTGGGTACGGAACCCTAAAAATCATCACCACTACTAATAGACTATTACTATTAGTACCTAATAGTTTCTCACGCTTCCATTAATGATAAAATCATAATAGACACCTACACATTTAGAGTTTTTGTAAAAAGGTTACAACAGCCTCTATTTATTATTATTTAATATAATAATTATTATTAATTATCATATTATTGTGTCGTCCAACTAAAGATAAAATCTTATTGCAAATGTGGTAGTAACTGAAACCATGCGACCTACGTTTACGCTCGTAGCAGTCGTAGCTGTGCTACGAAATTCGCGTAAAACTACGAGACAAAAGTTTGGTCTCTCTAGAATATTTCGCATTCTATTTTCATGTTGATATAGTATTAAAAAAACGTAGGTATCTTTTCGATTATTTCAGGTATTGAGACGTCGTAGGACATGGTGTAGGTAGGCTTGTATAGGTACGCTGACTAACGCTCTAGGCAAGCATGCATCACCGTAGGCCGCGTCATCACTTAACATCAGGTGAGACAGTGATCAAGTGCTACCTATGCCTATAAATTATAAAAAATAAAAAACTTATCGACCCTTATATTATGTTTTACACTTCCAGAGTCAATTATTAACTGTATAGCAAGGGAGGTGTAGTGTTTGTGAGCTATCGATTTATCTATATACATACATGATGATGTGATTTGTATCCTGCTTCCCTTAATTTAGGCACCAAGTCAACTTTTCAAGTAAGTATTTAATGAAACTACAATATTATTTCTGCCGAGCTATATACTTGGTCAGTTCCGGGGACAATCCATGTGGATTGTCCCCGGAAACGGCAACTGGGCTGTACCTATACCTACATTTGACATCATACAGCGAGTACGTACTCTTTGTTTAAAGGAGTCTCGGGTACTCGTTGGTAGCACAATCCTGTTGATCTTCTGATTTCATAGTCAACCTTGACTAGAAACGTTATAAGGTCTCAATTCAAAAAGATATGATAGGTACATTTACTATTTGTCAAGATTTCATATAAAGACACAGTCGCGCGTGCTAGAGATCAGGCGAAAGAAAAGCTTTGGCGACGTTGTCGACCAGACTGACGCCAAACTTGTGAAAATAATGCGACAATTTGGTACAAAAGCTGTATAATAATTTACCTACTAAACGATGAAGTCAAGGTCGAGTGTGTACATAACCATTCATTTTCAACTACTCATTAACTAATTACCTACGTATCTCAGACAATTATACAGCTACCACGAGTTAAAAAAGAAAAAAGTTCCAACAATACACTTAATTTTAATTTTAAACGCTCCGGCGGCGTTGGTAACGATGCGGGCGGAGACGGCCCGACACCAAACGGCGTAATAAGCACCGATTCGTTTAAAAGTAATTTCGGTTACCCAACGCCGCCAGGTGAATGACGAGATTTCCTCTCGACGACTTTCACTTTAAAGTTTTTTGGACATGAGTGGATGAGGCACGACTAGAAGTGTTACGGCTTAGCGCGCATGATGACATTCCAAGTTTGGGAACAGCTTTGTGATGGTTTCGTTTTCTTTATCATTTCTATCGTATTGCTAAGTAGGTTTGTGATGATGGTGTTATGAAAATGGGTGATTGTTTTACTAACGATCGTTAGGAAATTTTAATGGTTTTTGTTGAAAGTTTTATAGTGGTTTTAATAAAAAGATGATCCCAAACGTATCCTTCAGGAAAATAATTGTTTTGTTGTAGCTTGTACTTATTCGTATCTCCCACCTACACAAGTTTGTGCTTATCATTGAGCAATAACCAAATACTGGTAGGCAATTCAAATTAAGTCATGGGCTACCTACACAGTAGGTATACAATACAATTTAAATGAAAGAAAAATGCTTAGCTAGCTTATTTCCGTTTATACAGATCTCCATTTCTTCCTAATATTATTTATCTACATAATGAGGTCTAGCTTCAGGAAGTTTATCCTTCAGTCTAAAACAAGTCAGGATATATTTTATCTGATACTCGTAGTACTTTCGAGAACTGTTTACTTAGGTAAGTGTGCGAGAAACCGAGAGAGGTCCGGAACGCAAGCTGTTTACTGACCAATCCTATTTGTACAGCTTTCTTGCCACTTTCAACGGCTTAACTACGTATGAAGACTTAATTACGTTCGTAATCGTAACATATTATCATGATTATACGTTAAAATAAAACGTTCATGACAATAAATTAAACACGTATAGTCGTATACGTATTACAGACTGAGCTTAGGTACCTAATATTTCAAAACAGTAGAGTATGGAGATTTTCAACAAAGTAGATTTAATTCGAACAATTATCTTCAAATTCATAGATATCCGAGTCAACATTGAACTTGAATATTGAACCAATTAATTGCTTCGCTCCAATTCCATTTAAGAAGAATTAACGAAGCCAACCGTTGAGAATTCATGATTGATTATATTTATTTACTTCGAAGATTTCATAAAACAAATGTCAAAAGAAAAACGTGCGATAATGTATCTATAAACGATGAAAAATATGCAGAGGCCTTTGTGTCTTTGTAATATTTTCAATGTGAGATTACTATTGTTATGTCAAATGCGTTACTCAATGTTTTTGTTTCGTTAATACGTCATGTCTAATCCAGGGTTAAAGTATTTGTAATTTCACATTTTAGAAAGCGAAGGTCCGTATTTACATGACCAAAGAGACGCGGTGAAAAGAATGTTATGTGTCCAACCAGTTCGTAATATGTGTGAAATCTTCGTGACTAGGCTGTCCATTGTTTTTGGACATAACGTGTCCACGTTATGTGTTAAATTGCGTTGCAATCAGCTTTTGTGTCTGTTGGAGATTGAATAGACACTGGTTTTTGTTGTATGCACTTTTGTTGGGTTTATTGAAAATGGGTTTTCACGTAGTGTTGGGAGAAAGTCTCTGTTTTGATGCTCTACTTTTTTGTATAAGTAAATATTGACTATTTACGTACTGTTTTCGCATGCCAAGTGAAATATGTGTCTATTATTTTGAAAATTAATTTATCTTTACACTAATGCATTTGCAAGACCTAAGTACCTATATCACGTTATTTATATTTTTCTACGGCTATTTTACACTAAAAAGTATTGTATTTAAATTTGACAATAAATGGAACAATGTTCGCAATGATTAGGCGAGTTCGTAATTTTTGATACAGTTTTGGGTAATAATTATTCACTTTGACTTCAAAATAGGTAAACTAAAAAAAATATTTCTTCAGTCACTGAAATTCATATGCTCATAAATGAATCCACAAAACTCGTATCACAAAATCACTGGAGACACCTTGAAAGATCACGTGGTCACACAGTCCATCCGGCGTCCCGCAACTTTCACATTACACCCGGAAGTGATCGCGCTTCACTCCCCGACACCTCCAGCGTTCGTTCCTTCATGAATCTTACCTTTTTATCGTTCTGGAACAAATATCACTGAATCACTGAACACCTTATCTTCCACAGGATAGCTAACGTCACCGGTGAAAGTGCGTGTTACTTGTGCGAGAGTTTGACTTGCAATGAGCGTCGCGCCTTGAACTTCACTATATATATATGATGACCCAGTTATAGTAGCTACGGCTAACTGTGCTAGTTGGTCCGACTGTCCGTGTGTCCAACCTGTTCCCTACCCTATCCAGTTGTCTGACAGGTCCCGGCTCGGGACCTTGTCAAGGACAGTTTCCGATACTTACGCTAGCATCCTTGTCGATCCCGTTCGCTGGAGCATCGCTTGAGTATTGCATACTCACACGAGCCACTGTCAACTCCTTCACTACAATCTTGACACCAATTTTTCGTGTATCAAATTTTTAAGCAGGTATTTGATTGTTACAGGTAATTTATGCATGCAGTCGACACCGACAGCAGGTTGTATTGAGTATTGACGCAGGTAATGGTAAGGCAGGCCGTGGTGGTGAGTACCTACAAAGAAGTCGTCACTTATGTTCCTAGGTAGTTTTCGGCTCACTTTGGATACTTATCATAAGGGGGCATTTGCCATAATCAGCATGTTTGGCAGTCGGCATGGTGATCGCAGAACGTTTTAATGTACCGAGGAAAATGCCCCTGTCCATTCCCTGAATATGACCTTAGCCGGCTCTTCTCTTACGGCACCCACCGGCAGAGAATGGGGTGGCCCTATTCGCACAGCGGGGCCACAGGATAATAAGTAAACGAGCTCCTATTTATTACTAAAAAATACAACAAAGCTGTTACAGAGAACTTGTATAAGTGATAATTTCTATAAAATGACCTCAGGTTACAGTAAAGTACCAGCTTTTCAAAATCGAACGTGATTGTTTTGCAAAGCTATATTACGTACTTCCATGTGTTTAAAAGATTGTCGTTTCTCACGTATGTAGCTTCTAATAGTCAATTTATCGTCGTCAACTAGCTAGCTGCTAACTAGGTAGCTGTGAGCTACCGTTCTCGGAAAGGTAGATGTGGCTCGTGGAAACTAAAGCGTATACGCCTTCAGCCTAGGTCACCAACATAACATACTCATACAGTAAAAAAGCACTAATAACAAACTCGTTTTACACGAATTGTGCCTTTTTACCCGACTGACCAAAAAGGAGGGTTTGTTGTAAAATGTTTTTAGAGTGCACGTAAGTATCTAAGTATGTAGGTATGTTTGTGACTATTTTAAAAGATTGTAGAGCAGTACAACAGGTTATGGTTACTACGGTAATCATCATCAACAGCCTGAAGACGTCCACTGCTGAACATAGGCCTCCCCCAGAGAGTGCCACTTTGAGCGGCTGCTTGCCTCCTGCATCCATCGGCTCTCCGCGGTTTTCACCAGATCGTTGATCCACCTAGTGGGGGGCTGCCTACGCTGCGTCTTCCGGTTCGTGGTCGCCACTCGAGAACCTTTCTTCCCCATCGGTTGCCTGCCCATTGCCTCTTTAACTTGCTAATTCTAAGAGCTATGTCGGTCACTTTTCTCCTGCGGATCTCCTCATTGCGGAGCTTATCTCTACGGGAAACACCGAGCATAGCTCTCTCTATAGCTCGCTGCGCGGTCATATAGGTAATAGGTACTAATACGAATTTTTGATTTACAGGTACTATGCATTCTGCATTGGAAAATCTCAGATAACGATAAGCCAGTTTTATTCTCCTTTTAGTAAACCATTAGTGTTGTTTCCGGCCTATGCTTAAAAACCGTGAGTATTCTTTTAAAAATAACCGCGAAATTACTAATCAAAAAGTACAAGACCGGTAAGAAGTAGTTTGATACAGCGTTTGATAGCAACGTATTGACTCGTGATCTCGATTTTTGAGCTCAACATCCAGTGAGTTATATAACTCGTGTTTTGAGAAAGATGCCTGTGAGTCAAGTATCGATCTATTGTAAGTGACTCATGTCTATCGAATTTTGTAACTTGTAGTTTGGATCGTTTAGACATAATTTTAATCCACTTATTCATAGAAAATTACCTGCTTAGTTTCATATGGACATTATATATACACGTTCATTCTTGTACATTTGAATTTTCTTGGAAGAAAGTGAAACTAGACTAGGGATTTTTAAATATTAAGTCATTGATATTTTCCCAATAAATTATTTTTATTTACCAACTGATCTTTTTCTTAGCTTCCACAAAACCATAATAAAATTATAGGTATCTAAATCTAATAATCATGATTCTGATAACCAACTCTGATAGTTTCAAATTTAGCTACTCAGTTGAACCCGTCAGCTATTTCCAGTTTTCTTTCGTCTTCTTAATCAAAATGAAAATTGACATCACCAATACCTATATTATTTATAAAATTTGTACTTGCTATTATTTTGATTTTGTAACAATACTTAGCTCCTAGCACAACCCTTTACTTCAGCGTTAGTTATAAAAGGCCTAAAGAAAGTCAAGCCTTTATGGTACAAGAATTCACTTTCGCTAGGTTCCTTGGAGATTTGCTCAACGCTGAGGCTGCATTGCAGAGGACTCGCGGATCAGTGACCCCTCCACGCTCTGTGACTCACATTCAGAATTTCACTTTCATACGGGGATTTCCGATTCCTTTTGGCAAGCTTTGATAAAGTAAACGTTTAATTCTTCACTTTCAAATATAAAAGGACTAGCAAACTTGCGGCGTCTATTTGGAACTTATGCTTCAATAGACCTTCTATATTTGCTACGTCGTGTCGCATCGCTGAACTTAGGTAAGCTGATTGAGCTGTACCATTCATACAAACTGTTCAGTATTATTTTGTTTTGTAAAAATCATTTAGAACTTTATAGCGAGTGAAGAGAAGTTTAACTGGTGCACCACTCTTATTCATTTAATTCTCGTCCAATATTAGTAATTAATATAGTCGTAATCAGACAGATTATGAGCAGTTACAAATCTCGATATACCTATCCCATTCCCATAGAATTAGCAAACTTAGTGGCAGTAGGCTAGTCACATTAGCCGCAGAACCGACAATCGCTGTGGTAGATGTGTTGAGCAGAGACCGCGATTGGGCGATCGTTAGTGTGGAACTTAGAGGTATTAATGGTGTGCATAAGGACACCCTCCCATAAGGTGGCGCGACGATATAGGTACGTAGAGAGGTTAGTAGCGGTTGGATGAGAAGAGCCGAAGATAGCGCTTAGTGCAGGTGCGCATAAGGCTGTGTCCAGTAGTGGACTAATACTGGCCTGACTGGCCTGATAGCTCAGTTGGTAGTATCTCTGCCTTCTGAAGGTCTTCTTCTATAGGTTGTGGGTTCGATTCCCGCCCAGGAAAAACATTCGTGTGATGAACATAGGTGTTTGTTTTGTGTCTAGGTGTTATATTGTATTCTATGTACTTAAATATTAACAATGTAAAAGTATCTAAGTATTCTATCAGTTATCTGGTTCCCATAGTACAAGCTATGCTTAGTTTGGGGATAGGTGGCGCTGTGTGAAACGTTCACACATGAAAAAAATACAGGCTGATGATGATGCTTATGATGATGATGACGATGATGATGATGACAGATCTAAATGCTGGTTTAGGTATACTTTGGATATACTTTTGCGTACCCTGTCTATACTTTCCTTGGCCTCTAATGCTAAAGTTTGACAGCTCTTAAGTTCGTACTCGTCCCTCTATGACGTACCTAGTACTTACTGCAACTCATTTGGGTACTTCCTTTCCTAGAGAGATAAGGGCTAACTTAAGAGCTATCAAAATTTGGTGTAGATGGGCATAATTATTCGCGCTAACAAAGTGCCTGTTCTAAATGAGCAATCGGTCCAGTGGTTGAAACCGTTGTTGTCAGTATATCTTTGCGGCGGTCTCACTTCAAAGCAATTCCAGCACAGAAGACTAATGCTCTTTGACTTAGGCACCAACTGCAACGCATTTGGGTACGTTCTAGAGAGGTAAATACGAACTTAAAAGCTGTAAAACTAGTGCAGACGAGTACAAATATAGTTCCAGTACCAGCGAACAGCACGTCCGGTAATATTTATCAATTTGCATGTCGCCGCTTGTGGGTAACTGTAAAACTGGTATGCGATGCGACTCACATACCTACTTCTCTTCTCTACTGATCCAAATATGCGAGTTTCGATAACCGCCGCTGTCGGACGTCGGAACAGGTTGTAAAATTACTGGTAATAATAAGCTAGTATCCAGTAAGTTGTCGTAGACTACCTAGTTCGAAGTATTTTAATTATAATCTTTGAGAAACTCATTCATTCATACACAGATATGATTCATATGTACAGATTTTTATCTTATGCTAAAATGGGCATAGGTACGTTTGACAACATCTCACCTGATGGTAAGTGACGAGGTTTGTCTAAGGTAAAGCAGGTTTGCCCATGAGATGCCCATTCACTCTTGACTTAAAAAGACCCAGGTTATACCCAGGAGGAAACACTGCTGCTGGAAGAGCATTCCATTCCTTCGCCGTTCGGACTATGAATGACTCAGCAAAACGCTTAGTGTGGACTTGTGGTACACTAACAATGTAAGGATGTAAAGAATCACGAAGCCTTGTAGTCCTATGATGGAAAGGGGATGACGGAATGAGCTGATAAAGGGCATGCGCACACTTCAAAATGTAACCGATAGAAGATTTCCTTAGATTATAGTATTCATTTAGCTACCTATTATTTTGATTGTAAAGGTAAAAAACTACGCAGATATTACAATCCTATACTTACAGAAAAAAAATATCCCGGAAAATTGTGTCCACGCTGGTGAAACCGCCAGAATGTTGGTGCTTATCCTTCTTGACCTATTAAGCTATCACGTCTTATTATGATCAAATCACTTCGCTTTGCCCTTTGTGATAGCTAAGTGCATAGCCAACTTTGTGTACTCTGTGACTGCATTCGCAATGACCGATACCCACTAAGTCCACTAACCCAGTTGATCACTAAACATGCTTCAAGCGACTAATTATCATGTTATCTTGAATATTTATGATAAGATCGGAATAGGTTTATCTTTAGATGGCAACCAAAAGCGGAACTTGTCAGAATAGGGACAAGCGACAATTTGACCTCGTAGCGGTTTCTGTGGACCGCAAAGGGCGTCTCGTCGACACTTGATTCTACTCATTATAGTGTTATTATGGGGTCAGGTACAGTCGTAAAAGTAATATCTTGGTGAATTGGGACATTTCAAACAACATGTATATGTAAATGTTTAAAAATAGACGAAAAATAAGATTTCAAAATATTAGGTGGATTCGTTTGATATAAATATAACTATTTTGGTAGAAATGGATGAGATGAGTAAAAAGCTAAAACTAGCTTTCTAGTTTGAGCTTTTACCTAGTTAGAAAGTAGGTAGGTATTTGATATGAACTTCCGGCTATCATTATTCTAAGAGCAATTTAGGGTAGTTTCCGTGTGTTTTCTTTAATAGAAACATCCCGCATGTGCCAACAAAGCGATTTGCTTCCACTTTTATCATGCGAACAGCCAGGGAGGCCTAGCCGGCGTCTGTATTTCCCAAGAACTACGATCTTGGAGTCTTCACTTACCGTCGTCACTTACATGCGAGATAGTGGTCAAGCGCAAGCAAGTCTATCAATCAATAAAAAATAATTAAGAAAAATCTTTCCCAATTGTTCTTATTAATGCATCTCAATTAATAATGTGCTGGAACAATAACAAGGGCATAGATCATAAGAGAAGCTTGTTCTGAACTATTATTCGGACTTGTTAATGTTTATGTTATTATCTGTAGTTAATCCGGTAATGAGAATCGGACAAGTGCTATCACATTTTTATAAAGCTATTTACTATAATAGTAACGACTACCTAAATAATTTAATCAAAATCAACTCCAAAATACAAAAACCAACCACGCAAGTGAAACTACCAAAACATGTAAACAAACTATGAAACGTTAATTTCGTTCGTAAACATAAGTTCTGGGCCAGTGGGTCGAGTGCGCGAAATGTTGGCTTTCTTGTGCGAATGACAGGCTGTTATCAAGGCGCGTGGCGACCTAGAAGGACAATGGACACGCATTCCGATGTCAGCCGTAAACATAGCTGGACTTTCGATCATCTATGGTTTACACCACTTTTCATTCACTTTTCTCATGCGTAGGTACTTAGGTAATTTTATCTGTCATCGCCAGTGCGAACAAAGCTTAGCAAACCCTTTCGGTATAGGTACACGTAAGTTAAGATGTTCTTCTAAATTATTGGTCGGATTTTTTTTTAATACTTTGTAGTACGTATAATAACGTACGTGGCCTAAAATGGTATAGACCATACACACCTGGGTCTGGGTCATTATCATTGCAGTCGGCAGGCATTTTCTAAGGTCCGCTCAGTCTGCGGCCGGTCTATATCTGGGTATAACGGTTGCAAATTCACAAGATCATATATTTGAAAAGTATTAAGTACCTACCTACCTATAAAACCCTACAAAACTGCATTGATGGGTGATATTTTTTATTAGGTCCGTGAGGTGATCATACACCTGAGCAGTTCTTTTCATAAATAGATGTAACTGCAGCATTTTCTCCACTTATGAGAGTCGAACAATGGTCTTAATAGATGGCAAGTGAGCTGCAATGTCACAGTCATAGAAAGTGAAGACTGGTCTCGATGTGAAGCAGAACGGATCATTTCGACAATAAGCTGGCATTACGCATGGACCGTCCCTAATGACCACGTGGCCGTAGGACAGACACTGGCCGGTGCCGGAGACAGTGTGGTAAAAAAATATAAACGACGTCTGTATAATACCTCCTTTCATTTGCAATTACCGTTTTCACTTTCGTTTACCGAAAAAGACTCGGCGCCGTTTTGAAAGAAAAAGAAAGGTTCCATAGAACCTTTCTTTCGTACGATTTCGTACCTACATTATGATACAAAACTTCAAAATATCATTATCTTTCGTCACAGATCTTTCTTATAAGCAAGCATAATATGAATGAATATATACAAACCTGGCTGATAAACGGTGACATAAATAAAAGCTTAGCGTTAGCACCTACTTACAGTAGGTATGTCATAGAGGGATAAGTACCAACTTAGGAGTTGTCACACTTAAGCATTAGTGCAGATGGCCGAAAGCCATCTGTTTCTGCACTAAAGTTTGACAGCTCCTAAGTTTGTACTTGTCCCTTTATGACGTACCAAAACTTACAATAGTATACTATTGTAAGTTTTGGTACGTCATAAAAAAACTTAGCCTTAGCACCTACTTATAAGTAGGTGCTAAGGCTAAGTTTTTTTTGTCACCTTTTATCTGTGTGGTTTGTATGATAATTTATTTATACCTATATGACTTTACCTATTATTAGACTGTTATTTAGTTAGTTCGAAGTAGGTAATATCTTAAGAAGTAGGTATAAATAGGAATAATTTAGCCGAAGTTTCACCGTCTTGAAATGAAAAGAAATGATATGAAATAATTTAATTGTCAAAACATGGGTACAGATAAAGGTGGTAGGTATATATAGAATGTAATTAGATTCCTCATGTTCTACCTTGAGAAGGTATACAATTATATTAGCTTATATTTACAATTGCAAATTAAAGTAGTAATTTAAAATTGACATTTAATAAATTCGTCAAGAGAGTAGAAGTGGAGATTCATAAGCAAGCTGTGCAATTTTGGTGTGAATTTATGTGGAGGCAATTCTCTAATTACCAGTGTCTTGTATTTATCATGTAGTTTAAACCTACATAACTAAGTTCTCGCGTAAGCTTATGTGATAATTAATTCGTGCTTCTTAATATCGATAAGGAAAGAAAGTTTGAGGAAACAAAATTATTTAGGTAAATGAGACGTTCCGGTTTCGATTCGATGTTTTACGAAGAATTTTCATAATTTATGATGATTGGCAACCATGAGCTTATGAGTCAACGATTATGGCTATCAATGTGGGACAAGGATTTATTGTTTCTGGCTTTGTAGAGATATTATTTTCGTCAAGTAAATTTCGTGATACTATCATTTAGGTCAAAGCCAAGGCACAGCAAATCCGATAATAGCACTTATCTGTCAACCTACAAAGGCGTGAATCGTGATCATAAACTGAAAGGGTGCGCTTTCTTCTGAATGTATGTACCTACCTACCTGAGGAGCTTACATTTTTAGTCTTATATATCCATCATAGCCTCTCATTTATGCACTCGCACCGGATGTTTTATAGAAAATGCTACTGTAATGCGCAAACAGCGGACCTACGCTATAAATGACCATATCGTATTTCTGAAAATTTGTGTGATGTGGGCGGCACTGGAGACATACCTCATCATCATCAACAGCCTGAAGACGTCCACTGCTGAACATAGGCCTCCTCCAGAGAGCGCCACTTTGAGCGGCTGCTTGACTCCTGCATCCATCGGATACCCGCGGCTTTTACCAGATCATCGGTCTATCGAGTGGGAGGCCGGCCTGCGCTGCGTCTTCCGGTTCGTGGTCGCCACTCGAAAACCTTTCTTCCCCATCGGTTGTCAGTTCTACGAGCGATGTAACCTGCCCATTGCCATTTCAACTTGCTAATTCTAAGAGCTATATTGGGTATACCTAACTATTAATTATTTATTACTATTGTATGTTAAAACAGAGTAGACCTACACGATTTACGATATACTAGAGTCAATACTGCATACTCGTCAAACACTAGCACATCAGCATTAAATATAGGTACCTACCTACACGTGATTTAGCTTAGCACAAATGATAAAGTAACCAAATTACTCACATTCGGCACTTGAAGCTTCGAAATTCTTACTGTCATCGTGGGGAGAAAGGCCACAGACAATCCAATACAGAAGGTAAAAGTGTAACATATTTATTACTCTGTTTGGAGTTTCACAAACATCAATCAAAATTGAATGAATGCATAGCGTGTCTCCCATGGCACGTAAATGAAACCACTTGATAGATAAAATTGCTTACTCATAATGGATATTACTATATAAGATAGGCTTAGTGTGAGAAAGCAACTATAACTCATTCGCGATGATGACCTAATAAGGGAAATCTAACAATAGAGATGGCCGTGTGGTCCCGGTGGTGTACGAATAGGACCACTTTATCTCTTCTCGTGGGTGCCGTAAGAGCCGCCTAGGGTTGTTCCCGTTGTCCCCTACGTCCCCCATTATAGGAATATCCAGGGAATAGGCAGCAGGATTCTGTCTCTCGGTACATCTAAATCTTCGATCACCAAGCTGGCCTGCCAAGCGGGTGATTATGGCAAACCTTCTCTATGATAAGCATCCAACGTGGCGTTTTATGGGGGAGGTGTATCTACATCGTTGGACGTCTTCAGGATTGTCCCAGCGGTTTGAAGTAGCCAATAACAGAGCCTTCTCCGAAATTAGACGATTAAGCCGTCCGAATCTAATAGTGTCTCACCCCCGGTTTCTCGTACGTAAACTCATGTCAACTTAAAAATACGGAATGCTCATTGGTTGCCTATTGTTCATCGGCTGTCTTCAACCAATGAGCGTTTAGTATTTTTAAGTTGACATGAGTTAAACTTTAACAAACGTACGAGAAACCGGGGGTTAGTGTTTGTTTACTTTTCTCATTGTATATTTCTCTCTATTTGTTTGAGTCATAACATTATTGGGGACATAATAAGCGACGCTTCCCCACCAACAAACTTTCACTGAACTTGGATCGACCGCGACGAACCGAACTTTAAGCAACGCCTCATTCTTATATTTCCGATTTGTTATATTGTTTATTGTATTTATTATCTAAGTAAGTACGACAACGTAGTCTTTTGGTTATGTTTTTTTTAATAAGTATTATTAATAACTATCTGCATTCGACGGCTGCGTTTTTAATTTACCTATAATACTTACAATTTCTAATTCAAACGTAGGTATAAACTAATAAAATATTTATATAGGTAGGTACCTATGTACTTATAATAAAATTCTATACACCAGGAACTGACATAGTAAAATGTCGAAGTGCCGGCCAAACCTCTAAAACTCTACAATTTTCTGTTTTTCTAGCACGAATCTGCATTGCCAGAGCAAATGAACCGTCTAATAGTCACATTGCACGGCCGAGATACAGTCCAAATGCTTTTATAGTAGGTTAGGTAGGTATATATACATAATGTAGTTATATTAATTACATTTAACTGTAGTTAGGATTGAGGTAACACCTAATTCCCTACTTTTAATTACAGAATAAAGGTAGGTAAGTACTTCAAACGTTTTTTACCTGTTTTGGTTTTTTAACTAAGTATACTTACCTATTATTAATCTAAATTAGAAGTAAAATTAATAACAATTGATCATATTTTTTTAATTAGGTATGTTAGGCACTTGTAATCATTTAATTAATTCTTAGCTATCTAGATTACGTTACATAGAAATGTTATAGTGAGGTAATATACTGTAGGCACATTTAAGTAGGTACTTACCTATTACATTCAGCGGTGGTTTGTAAAACGGCCACCGATGTGTGCCGTATAAATTATGGCCACTTTACAGTTTTCCTTGTTGGCTTTCTCTCTTCTCAAGAAAATTCATTCGCATGGCCAATCTGTTTAAAACTTTCTATAATAGCGTACCTATATAGTTACTTTATTCTCATGATTATTTTTGAGTTCATTGAACCACACAGTTATTACTAGATGGTAGGACTTTTCTGCAAAGTTCGTCTAATAGGTATACAAGGTACCACCGCTTTGCCAGTCATTCTGCTGTCAGGCATTAGTGTGCAAGCACTACTGTGTTCCCATGTGACGGGTATTGTAGCTAGTGAAATTACTGGGCAAATGAGACTTTATGAACTGATCTCACAGTCTAGAAAACTTTTGTAGGCTGTGTGATGTCTCAGGATGATGTGGTGTCACGCGAAACTAACGAGTTCCGAGTGACACTGCAATATGTTATGGGCAGCCGTGTCGCTTAACACCAGGTGAACGACTAGGTCGTCACGTCATTCGTATACATAACATTAAAAAAAAAACAATTTAACAAATACCTACGCTACCTCCAAATTGGGGTTTTATATCATAATCTACGTTCAGCCTACGCTACGCTAGAACTACGCTAGATCAATTTGTGATTGAATTTTAGCTTGAGTGCACCGATTCTTGGGTAGCAGTCATTTACGTATTGCTTACGAAGTAACATATTCAGTAATCTAAGCTATTGCTACGCCCATATGGCTGCTACGCCCATATGGCTGCTACCCCATGAATTACGACTGAGCTGAGCGTCATTCTGTAAATTTGCCCACGGCCCACGCTCAAGATTAGTGTTTCTACCAAGAAGACTACGTATTAAAACGGGATAAGAATTTACCGTGAATGTTGCAGTAACGAAAATGTTCTAAGCATGTGGTTGCATTCGAGCCCCGATGTTTTGATACCGTTTCAGATGCCGTGATCCACGGGAGTCTGATTGAAATGCCATAAGATTGTTATAATTTTAGAATAAGTCTAGCTTAGTAACTAGTCTTCAATATCTAAGTCATTACTTTGTATATTCAAAGAAATGCCAACGTTCTGTCTCGTCAGCTTTTCAACCTGATTTCAACATTGTCCAGTCGACTTTCTTCATGTAAGTGGGTACCAAAATACCTATTACGTAAAGCCGTTCACTGTGCGCCTGCGCCGGTCATCGATCTCATAGATATTATCTAATTGTTGCATAATAACATTATTATGAAATGCGAATTTAAATATTGACGTTTGTGAATTTGCCGATTACACGGCGTTTAGACGCTGAGCATGATCCAAAGTGTATGCAACAAACTGAGTGTGAATTTCTATTGATGTGTAATGTAACCAATTTCTAATAACCCATTACTTATTGGATTAGTAAGTAGGTAGTATAGTATACATAAATTAATCATGATTTCGGAATTGCAAATATTTTAAGTGATACTTTAATAATAAATCCACAATAACAATAATGATACTCAAAGAATAGTTACTTAATTCATAGATCCAGGGGGCGTATTGTGAGCTCTTAGCGCGATTCAAAACTGAGCCTATTTTGGATCGCTTTGTTTTTTTTTGTATGGGGATTTTGACAAGCGAGCCAGTGTAGGCTCTGTTTTGAATCGCACTAAGAGCTCACGGTACGCCCCCTGGACCCTAACTAGGATTCCCTATATACATACCTATGCAGGATGTACCAAGAATCTTCTGAATTTAGAGCCATCATCATCATCATCATAAAAAGCCTGAAGACGTCCACTGCTGAACATAGGCCTCTCTCAGAGAGCGCCACTTTGAGCGGCTGCTCGCCTCCTGCATCCATCTTCTCCCCGCGGTTTTTACCAGATCGTCGGTCCACCTTGTGGGGGGGCCGGCCTACGTTGTGTCTTCAGCAGTTTAGAGCAAATCATGGATTTGCCAAACTGACTAAATATGCCTGCAGCTCCTAATAGCGCTAAAACAGCTCAACAGGTATTGATGATTTTTTTTGTGTAGATATTATGTTGGACCCAATTTTATATGCGATGCTTAATATCTCGTTTTATTGAAATATGCGTCCATGCGAGTAGAACCGCTGAGCGCAGCTAGTGAATGATAAAATAATTTTAATAATATTATTATGAGTGTGGTACAAATAAATCTATAAATAAATAAGTGGTTTAACCTACACTGAATAAAGAAAATAAGCACCCGTGTTGATGTCTTTTGGCCGAGACACTTTTCCATATAAAAGATTTCAACGCGCCCACTTCAGTTTTGCTAAATACCAGTGATTCTTATTGACGAATGTAATAAAATTAGCTGTTTACTTAATTAACTAATACAATAATATATAATTAGTTTTAATAAAGCAAAAAGAACGAAAAAAAAAGAGATCGAAAAAAAACGACGATCGAAAAAAAAGACGATCGATCGATGGTTCGATTTAAAAGAGACGTTTCAGTTATTATTGCGGAACTTTGAATGAATATTTTGCATTTAAGATTGAAATCGATAGGTACCATAAGAAATGTAACTATTTTTACTAAATATTCTAATAACTGTTTTGTTAATTATGATGTGTACCTACATATGTTTTGGGATATAATCTAGCTCAAAATGTATGTAAATTTCTTTTTCTTGTTCTTGCATTTGGGTATATTCTGTTTTGTGTGCCGAATATAATAAATAAATAAAAACAAATAAAAGCAAACAATATTTAAAAAAATTGGGCTTGAGAATTGGATAATGAAGAAGGTACCTACGCCGACGCCGAGTAAGATAACAATGCGATATTGTGAATGAAACCTGCAATTACCAATTCGTTACAAAATATTTACATTTCGGAGGATTTAGAGGTTGCGAGGTCAATGACCGCCATCACTTTCTCTCTCGTGCTCGCTCTTGAACACGATGCATTGGTCAGGTACCTATTCGTTAAATGTGCCGTCAGTAATCAAGTGTTGCTAGGCAATACAGCATCGAAACAACAGCCGAGTGCATATAAACACGATAATACGATAGTTGAAGTGCTAGTGTTAGGCAATAGCAGTAGGTATTTGGTATGTTTAATTAGATGAATAGCAGAGTAGGCCGGCCCCCTACTAGGTGGACTGACGATCTGGTCAGAACAGCGGGGAGCCGAGGGATGCAGGAGGTAAGCAGCCGCTCAAAGTGGCGCTCTTTGGGGGAGGCCCATGTTCAGCAGTGGACGTCTTCAGGCTGATGATGATGATGAATTAGATGAATTGTATGTACGTGTTTCCTAATAAATATAACCTCACCTGGGTCTTTTTAAGACAGGAGTGAATAGGTAAATAGGTACCTCATGAATCTGCGACTCTGCGTGCTGCACCTTCGGCTGCATCGTCGCTTACCATCAGGTGAGATGTAGTCAAACGCAGGCTCATTGTACCTAAAAAAATTAAGTATGTAGGTATGACTCATTTTGGAACGCTGTTAATTCTTTCATATAAATATCTACGAGAGTGGAAGTGTGGCCCAACGGTAGCCCGTGCGGCTTTCATACTGACTCCGATGGGAATCGGAGCCAAAAAAAAGCTTGCAAAAGCTTGCTTGCTTTGCTTGCTTGCTTGCTTGGCTTGGGAAAGCCATCGAAAACGATTCGACTCGATATCTACACTCTCCGTCATCCTGAATATAGATGAAGGAGGCGGAGAGCGTAAATTTCGAATCGAAACTTTATCTATGGGTTGGGAATCGGGTTGCAGGTTTAAATTCCACTCGGCCCTGCACCAATGACTTTTCAAGTTGTGTGTGGGCTTATTCGCTCTTACTATGGTAAAGGAAAACATCATGACGAAACCGGCATGTTCAAGAACCACAAAGTTCGAGAACATGTGTCATCCACCAACCCGCACTTGCCAGCTTGGTGGATCATGGCCTATACACTCTTTCCCTGTGAGAGAAGGCCCGTGTCCCAGCAGTGGGAACGCATTGTGTTGTGGTGGTGACGATGAAGACGAATATCTACTTATAACATAGAAAGAACTTTTCTACTGTTTGTTCTGCTTATCCCAAATGTTGCCACTGAAGCAATAGGCTGGCTGGCTTAAGTAATAGGTATGATCGAAGGTGGCTCCACGGTACACATTGGGAACTGGCTCTCAAGTAAAACTGTTGGGACACACTACTCCTGTTAAAGTTCTTGGCGACAGTTTTTAATCCTCCCTCCGCTGGTGATACGTGTATTTATTGGCACAAAGTTATATTTTTAATTTCATAATATTATCTTTAAATTCAGATATAATATAATATATTTCTGCAAAATTATGGTCGGCATATCGTTGCCTGGCTACGGCAAGTCAAATCACGCTCCGTGTTTGGTTTGAAAGTCGCGCGTTCAACGAAAAAATTAATACCTTCACGTGATATCTCACTTACCCATGGTGATGTTTCGTGATTTTTTCCAAACGAAATTGCCCCGCTAGTGGAAAGGCCCTTTCGACCTTGGTTAATGAACAATCTTTTAGGTGCAGTAAACGTAGAAGGAAACCTAATAACCTAACAAAAAAGCTATCGATTCCGTGCAAGTCAAGTGCAATACTGCTATTAAAAAAAATTAGAGCATGCCTGTGATTTTTTTTATGCCTGGCAAACTAAAACTATGGCACTGATTTCGGCTCGGTTGTTGATACATGACCTAAAGTTGGCTTATTAACCAAGATAGATACGCCGAGAGATTCTCAACGGTGGCAAGCTTCACAAACACGTTGATAAAAGGGGTTCTCATGTTCTGAACGACACGCAGTCTGCCACAGCAGACATACTTACATATTACATTGTGATTAGCTGTATGATTTAAAAAAAGTTATTGCAAAGATGTTCGACTGGTATATTAAGTATTGTATAATAACAGTTCGTCGCTTTTTATGACTTATTAATTTCCTGTGTTTAATATAACACTTCCTATTGAAAGTTAGAACGGATGTAATTATGTGATAATTTATATCTATTTTAAAATATAATTGTGGGTCATATAAACTACTTCTGTAATCTACAGCAAGTATCTCTTAGGTACTTGTAATATGTCTGTAGTATTTATTTTAATATTTGTTGGTCAAAAGGTAATCCAAAAAGTAGAGCTCCCAGTAGTATTCTTTTTCTTCTTCTCTGCCATCCAAAATAGTCTTTAATTACTAAAGTGAAAAATAGTCTTTGATATACTACCTATCTATTGTACATTCCTTAAGATTAAATATCTCTGCTTTTGGTCTTCCAAATATAGGTACAAATTAATTATTGTAACATAAGTCCTATTCAAAGTAGGTACCTACCTACAGATAATGCTTCTATAAATCTAAAACGAAAAGCAAAAATATACAGCAATCACAATAAATTATTGTGAAGTTAAATACAAAAATGTAATTTTTTATTCATTCAAATCACAGTCTCTATGCCGCCTCTCACAGATGTCACTTCGATCTCTTATTTCGTTCTCTGTCGGTAGATGGCGGTACATGATCGCGGCACCACGAAGTTTTTTCTCTGCACTCTGATTTTCTTTCCCAAACACAGCTTTTTGCATCCTATTCACAAACGGAGTTATTTTACAAACTAATAAACGAATGCAGCTAGTCTCCTCTTCAGAACCTTGTTCTTTGATTAACTCTTCTATTGTGTCTGGTAAAGATTCGTTTCTTGCGGCGGTTATGAGTTCTTGAAGCTTTTGAGAGTTTTTGTTTAGGATCCAAGTGGTGGGGTCTTCAGAGCGAAATGGTCGATTTGGGCGTTGTGGTCCAGCCAGGAATGTTGATATCTGGAATGGAAGGAACAAAATTTTCAAAATGAGTAAAAATCCAACGTATGTATGGCAAAAGGTAGCCAGTTTTTGGTAAGTTTAATCTTACTAAATAATTAGGTATATTGTATTTAAGTGGGTACTTAGATTTTAATGTATAATCTTTCTTTATTTTCTCACATATGACATACAAGCTCACCATTTGTGCCACAAAAACCAAAGCGTTAACTGCTACAGCGCTAATCTGATTCGGTTGCAATCCAAAAAGTCGCACTAAATGCTTCAACGGTGTCATAGGATTTGGAGCTTCATGAATATCAGAATTGGGTCTATTTTCTTGGAACTTTTCATTCGAGTCGTCAACATAGGCATCGTTGGTTGGCGGATGATGTGTGTTAGACGATGAGTGGGGGTTGTTAGCAGTTTGGAACGCTTTCACTACGAACTCTCCTACTTTTAGTGCTACCGATTCGGATCCTGAAAGCAATTGACACGGCATTGTAACTTTAACATAGGTACTAGTAGGTATAGTAGAAGGTAAAATTGTTTTAATGGCCTAATTTGACAGCCTCTGTGGTGTGGTGGTTGAGCAGGTCGGCTCACATTATACGTGCAATATACACGCAAGTGGCGGGTTTGATTCCCGCGACAAGACAAGTATTTGTGCACCTGGAAAAAAGCGAAAATACTTTTTCTGTGTCTGGGTGTTGTGGGACCATGGTTCACGTAGTCCCTGGGTCCCTAGATACAAGGAATTCTAGTTAAGGTGCAGGATCTACGTATGTGATCGTTTAAGCTAAGAAAAAAAAACAAAAATTGTATCTACAGTTCTACACTAGTAAAATTTACCAATGATCAACTTTGGTGGAAAGGTAAATTACTCACTCTCTTTGACAATCCAAAGACAAAGCTGACTATAAATAATTAAAGTTGGTATTTCGTCAATTTATTAATAATCATTGTAAGAAGTACCTACCTATCTAACACTGGAATTCATAGTCAAGTCGGGGGCTCCTCTAGGGGATGATTCTATTCGATAATTTGACATTATCAGGATAATGTGCTACTTTTTATTATTTTGTAAGTGTTGTGTTGTGATTTTCATAAATATGGAAGTAGATGGTGACTTGGATCTCATAAATGATGAATGACCGATGAAGCCTTGAATGAAATGCGAATTATATCAGTGCCGAAGCTATATATTCGTAATGTAAATACACAATAACTTGAACTTAATACAAACCAATTTTTTTTTACTACACTTAACACTACAAGTTGATGTCCCTTACAACCTGTGTGAACTAATAAAGTTTTTTTTTTATCTTATTAACTTTTCTATAAATAATAATTATAGTGTAAGATAATGAAAGTGAATTAAATTATGGATATAACGCGGGAACGGGCCTCTCGTAACCATGACAACCGATCGTCCCACCTCGGGCCATGGTTACGAGAGGCCCGTTCCCGCGTTATATTATCTATCAAAATTCAAAAGCCGAGTCAAAATCATGTCAAAATGACACCCGCGAAAATTTTCATAGATTGAAATGCACAGATTAGAGAAAAAATATGTATTGAACTGCCATTTAGTTAGGGGTCTCTCCAGCGATTGTTTATGAAAGTGTAAGAAGAACGATTCAACATTTAACCTCTACGTGAAAGTTGAATGATGGATTTTGGGGGTTTGTTCACCCGTTGACTATGAATACCACTGTTAAAGAATATACGCTTGGGTAAAAAAGTCATAGTGTAAAATATGTAAAGGGCTATTTATAAATTAATGTGTACTCCTCTCTACTAAAGTAGGTGGACCGACGACCTAGTCTAAACCGCGGCGGGGAAACGATGGATGCAAGCAAGAGGCAATGCCCTCAAAGTGGGGGAGGCATGTTACCTATGTTCAACAGCGGACAATGGACCTCTGCTATCTTCGATAATATCCACAAAAAGGTCTATTATACTCTGTACCTGTTCAGCCAAAGTATGCCTAATTAGGTAGGTACTGTAAGTAATTAAGGTACTTCTGCATAAAGAATCTACGTATAGTTCTTACCTATCTGCAAATATTGAGAGAACTTACCAAGAAAATTTTGAGCAAATTTCATCCCACTACTAAATTTGTCCATCAAACCTTCTTTCCCATACTGTTCACCCGCACAAGCCGCTTGAATTACCAAGAAAACACACAACACAGAAACAGGTGTCGCCATCTTGAGAACTGAGTGCAGACTACATGGAGATATGGTGACGGCAAACTAAGACATGCTTCGTTTCTTGACGTAATGGGCGGCCGCAAGCGCAACCGCGGCATCGGACCAAGAAATCTGCACCTAATTGTGTTTTTTGAAATCTACAGTATGTTAGCTTATTTCAAACTGCGGAATAATTTTAGACTCTTGTTATACGTGGATTTTAAAGTACACTTACCAGCTTAGATAAAGCTAATAACGGCTCACTAATGAAAAATTGTAGAGCCGTGAAAGCAGGATAGATGTCGCTACTAGTAAAATAAACGATGGCATCAACCACAGGATGGACAAAGGCACACTAACGTTATTTTCTCTGCAAAGGGCAGAATAACTTATTTTAAACTTCTGCAGAAATAATAACTGCACTATATGAGCACACACTGTATGGTTTTAAGTTTTATATACGACAACTGTAAACAATAGACACGGAAGTGGGTAAGTACCTACTTAACTTTGAATAGGCACCAAGTCTACTCTACTCACTTGCCTAATATAGGTAGGTAGGTACTTTCTTTCATCCATACGATATAAGTCTGGAAAAGCTTTACGATAGCAGTCTGAAAAAGCAACTACCTACTTATGCAGGGTGTGATTTTGTATCTTTTTAATACACCTTTTTCATATCAGAAGAGTTTAGGTACCTATAACGTCATAATTCCATTATTCAACCGTCTTCAAAACTTCTACGCTGAGTTGGGGCCGATTTGTGGCAACGGCTTTTTCTTCTTTTTATATTTATAGGTAGTATACCTATATACCAATGTGTATCTTCTGTGCTTAACTGTTGTTGCAAGTAAATTAATTTCATTTCATTTCATTTCAAAAAAGAGGAAGTTCTTATTTCAGTTGTATTTTTTTTTTACTTTTTTAATGTTTATTATCTCAGATATCCGCCATTTATCAACTGATTTGAAGCATGCTTTTTTTATTTGAAAGGATTTAGGTACATACTTTCAAATTAGTTCCATATACAAATTTCACGAAATTCGGTTTTGTAGTTTAGTTTTTAAATCAAAATAACTGGATATAATAGGTATATAAGTAATACTTATTTTTGACTAGTAACGCCACGCGGTTTCACTCGCTTTCCTACAACAACTGTTCCTGTTTTCGGAATAAACGTAGCCATGCTATAAGCATATGAGTAATAAATACTAATAGTGAGTCAACTCGGCGTCTAGATGGAGCAACGATGGGGTGCGGTATGAAGGAGAGCGGAGGTCCCCCCCTGCCTGCGACGTCTGCGGTAGTACCGACCGGCTTCGCTTGCGGTCGGTACGCCCGTTCAGGCATGTCGCTTACACAGAACAAGTTGCATGCATTGTGTTCAAGCTACTCTTGCGATCCGTTAGTATAGAATATACTATGGAACTTCATTGTTTGCATATAATTTGATAAAATTGAATGTTTACGAAGAAGTACCTACCTCTTACCTACCTAGATCCTACTTCAAGATAATGTGTATGTACTTATGTATCGATTTTAGCCGCATAAAAGTTCTTTGTTAGTATAATACTGAATCAGTGAATTAAGAATTCTTCTATTATATGTATATTGAACGTACTACTTGAATAGAAGAAGAATACTTCGACCTATCTTTTCGTCCAAAATACGAATAACTATATAACGAAGGTTTTAATCAGTGTGTGTTGCCTGCCAGTGATGACTTATGGAACTGAGACATGGTCTCTTACTATTGGCCTCATTAATACCTAAGCTCAAAGATGCGCAGCGAGCTCGGTGTTTCCCTGCGAGATGAGATCGTGACGTAAGGAGGAGACATACAGGAGAACTAAAGTGACCGCTATATCTCTTAAAATTAGCAAGTTGAAATGGAAATGGCAACCCACATCGCTCGTAGAATCTGGTGAAAACTGCGGGGAGCCGATAGATACAGGCGAGTAGCCGCTCAAAGTGGTGCTCTGTGGGGGAGTCCCATGTTTAGCAGTGGGCGTCTTCAGGCTGATCATGATGATACTACGTAGTCTACGTATAACTTGCAATAAAATACTGAGAACTTAACTGAATCGTGATATCATCATAAAACAGTAGTGCGGTAATGTAAAGTAAAAAGCACGCGTCCGTATTATCTTGGATTATGAATCTAAAAGCGGTGTGATAAGAGCCACTGTACGAACAACTGTGACAAAAATAAATTATTACGAAACACAAATTTATTATCTAAGAAAATGTTTTTTCTGACAACCCTTGCTTATTTTTAGGGACTGGACGTCGAGACGGTCTTGTAGGTATTTTGCGGTATAACAAAGGAGCTACCTCCAGTCCATACCAAAATTCATCCAAATCCGCACACACAAACTTTCGCATAACAGTTCAACTGTACTATTATCGTATTATAATTTGTAATCATTACTAGTATGGTATTAGGTAGGTATTTAGATCATCTCCCTAGAGATAAACCTCTGCACTCTAGTTACCATGACCGCTAGACGTTTGTCGCGCTTAACAGACCAAAATAATCGACTCTGAACGTTAGGTTCATGCGCATTTCTTTCTACACAACGCGACCGTCCTTCAACATGTTCAAACACTTCGCTATATTCTGCGTAGTCTATAAAGCCTCTTCAACCCAAGTAAACACTGAAGATGCGCAGTTTCTCAACGAGCTGCCACTGGAAAAGCTTCTCAGTCTGAAGACATCATTGCAAGATTTGATTACAATGCCTTACGAAAATGTGACATCGACGACGCCGACCTACTTGCATAGCTTCGGTGCGCAGGCCATGGCCATCCAAGGGCCACCTATCAAAAGAGGCGACTACGAGGAAAGTGTGCATGTGCACAAGAAGGATGGCCACAGTAAGATTAGTAACATTTTCTCCATGTCCGTGACTACATTGGCCTTCCTCGCTTTCGGTGGTTATTTGCTGTGTTTAATCGTGCAAGCAGTGAAAGCAAAACAGAACTACAATACGAATTTTCAACCGCAGCAGCCGGCGACCTTTTTCGTAAGTGCAGGGATCAAGAAGAAGCCGCAGCCTCAGTTTACGTCGTCTTACGGGAGGAAAAGAAGAGATAATAGAGTGATGAGGACTTTCAGGCCGATTGACTTGCCTCCAGAGCAGTTATTCGAAGTTCTGCTGCAATTGTGTGAAGGTTACGCGAAATGGAGTGAACGGAAAGATTGGATGTAAGTTCTTTATTCTACAAAATGTTTAGGTTTTAGTTAAAGGTACATGTACGTTTTGTTCTTAAAACGAATTTTCAAAGTTGTTTAAACGTTCTTTGTCCGGAAGTTTCTTGAAATATATGACTCAATTTACAGCAGGTGTATGCCAGCACCAGCCAATCTCAATAAGAAACAGCGAATAATGCGTATGAAGATATGAATATTTTTCAGTAAAAGCCCGGCTCCACAAAACACTGTTTACATTAAAAGCAGGAAGCCAGATTGCCGGCCAATATCTGTAAACGTATTCAAACTGTCAAATAATCACGGTAACACCTAATAATAGCTACATCTTAGCTTTAAAGATTCTATTGTACATTCCACTCAAGCAAAGATGTGGGCTCCATAAAAATATTGCAATCTAACCCATATTGTCTACGTATAGGGTCTTTATTCGTGTGTTTAGTTTACTTTTACGACTTTCCGGAGTGCGGTAGAGTTGTTTGTAGTAGGCGGGTAATGAGGATGCTGCGTTGGATCTGTCATCGCGCCTGCTCTACTGTTTACAGACCGGTGCCTACAGAATTAGCGTAATGCGAAAAGCGTTGTAACGTTTATTATAAAAATAAATTATAAATTTATTTACGGACTATTAAACGGTAATTTACCTAAATATGTAAACGTTGAGATGGTATTCTTTAAATATATTTCATAATTAACTTGTTAAGTACTCATATTAAAAGGTTATTTCATTTATATTATAAAGTACTTAGCCCTTCTTAACCCTTATGTTATTCATTTGTATATTATTATAAATATTATAATCTTGAGTTATAAAGACCACTGCACAATATGTAAGTATTAGGTAGACACAGAAACTGTCATGGAATTGGTTTTAAAGTGTAAACCACACTTGAGGTATATCTATAAAGATATTATAGTTCTTAAAATTTTAGCAACCAGCGGGATTTAACCCCTGCTTTCCAACCCACCGGATTAGACGCTCTGCCAACTGAGCTATGGTCACATGACCCCTGACTGCGAAAATCTTTCGGACTATGTGTTTTTACCGGCTAACACATAGGCCCAAAAATGTTTGCAGTCAGCGGTCATGTGACCATAGCTGAGTTGGCAGAGCGTCTAATCCGGTGAGTTGGAAGGCGCGGGTTCAAATCAAATTTTAAGAACCATAATATCTTTATAGAGACACTGAAACATTGAGTAACTGCATCTGCAATGTTGTTGCACCTAGGTCTTCTTCTACTCGTGTAGGTACGTACCCTAGCTACCAATTATCAAGGCAAGTGGTCAGACTTTCATGTCGGTCAAAGGCTGACTCTGTTTATGTATATCTAAACCTATGTAATATGTATCTATTAACTATAATAACTTAACCTAGTATCTACCTATAACTAAATAAAACAACATTTAAAAAAGTATATCCATAAGATTACAATTCGGTTAACGTGGCTTGGTTACGTTCTTTTAGTTTTTCGTTTAACCCACGTTTACTTTTGATCCCCAACTAATCGTCAGTTAACAGAATGATGCAACTGGGCCAGACCGCTGGTAATAATTAGATAAGGACTAGTACACAGTGGTTACCACATGTCTCCCGGAGACGATGACGTGTAAACACAGGCTTGCTTCTGCACATCATCTGTAAACAATCGCTTATAATATGACTAAACTATTTATCAACTGTTTATTGCTTTCTTTCACACGGGATAAGAATATTACGTTAAAGCCTTATTCAAACTGGTAAGGTGGTTCAACTGGCGGTATTTTACCGCGGTGGGTAGCGATAAATACCGCGCGGGATTATGTAGGTACTGAAGTTCCGCGGCTAGCGCGAAACTTCATACAAAATACGGAATACCCGGGCGGAATCCCGCGCGGCATACTAATGGCTTTATATTTACAGCGTTTTGGGAAGAGATGACAAAAAAGAGTTAACTATAGCTAATGATGAGTTATATAGTTATAAAACGTTAGTCCGCCATGGGGTAAACATCACCATCAGACCACTCTAGTTCACTGCTTATTAACATAGGACTCTCCCAAGGCGTAATCCTAAAGCATTGCTCAGTAACCATAACATGGTTACTGAGCAATGGTCTTTAGCTTTTATTTTCCAGTCACTATCCGCTACCCTACATCGTCGCTCTATCGCGCTTCAGACGCAGCAACATCAGTAATCTATAAGCTGTGTTTCAGGTCGCAAAGCGCCCCGTATGATATACGCTGCTTATAGGATACCATGAGTTGTTATCAACTCGTGGTATCTACTTTCTATCTGCAAAAGGCAGACGTCGATTGTTTATTTTGCGACAGTTTTATACATTTATAATAGTAGTATATAGATTATGACCAGCCCTCTGCGCCAGCTTATCCGCTTATCCGCTTAACATCGATGAGTTAAGAAAAATATATGCATGATGTTTAAAAGTTTCTCACTATCAATAAAAATATCGTCAATAAACTTTGTAGGTAGGGCTATAACTATGTGGATATCAAGAGATTAAAATCTTTTTCCATAAGAATACAATTCTAATTATTATACACAAATATTTCCTAAGCATTTTTTTCTAGCGGAACTAAATTTATAAACCTCGACGAATACGAGCTGAATTTACTGATGACGTTATCAATTGTAGAGATGACAATTAAATGATTCTCCTCAAAAAGACTCGATTTATCGCGTCAATATATTATAAATGTTAGGACATAATGAAGTGTGCTTAGGTCAAAGGTTTACGAGTAAAGACCCTCTTAACTAAATTGAATTCGACTCGGAATCGAATCGTAAAAGAACTCGTCAATCGATTTTACAATCGAACCATTCGATGTTATGGGAGACACTTGACTTGAAAGATGTTAAACGAAATAGGGTCATTTAAATAGTTAGGTAAGCAGGTGCCATCAAACTATACAATTATTCTCATGTTAACAGTTTGGACTTAGACAAAATATTGCATTAGAATTTATCGCATATCGACTCGATTTGATTTGTGGTGCTAAACTTACTGTGTAATGTAATTATTGTCTAAAATAATTACCACAGTATATGTAAGTACTCAATGATTCAACGGTTCACAATGTTTTAACTCTACAAAAAGAAAGGTTTTGAAAATCAAAATCTAATGATCTATACATTTATAATAAAACTGTAACTGGGCTAAATCTGTACTTACATTGAATATTTTTTGGAAATTTTGATTGCATTACACTCCTTAACTGATATAGAAACAGAAACATTTTTGAAAAAAAAAAAAAAATTTTGTGTTTCTGTCCATTTGAACATGCATAGCTCTGGAATTACTGAACGGATTTCGCTGAAATTTGGTATAGTTATAGCTAATTTTACAGAATAACATTTTGCCCACTTTTTGTTTTCGAAACGGCCAAGTGCGGGTTGCACAAAGAAACGAGGATGTAATTTTTATGCAAGAATTTTAACCCGTGCGAAGCTGGGGCGGGTCAACTAGTTTTAAAATAAAAGAAATCATTGTAGTTAATGCTGACCAGTAAGAAAATGGTAAATTAAACTACATAGTAAATTACCGCTTCGGCCGTCTACGAAACCGGAGCTTCGTAACCAGTTACGAACGAAGGCTTTTTCGGCCTTGTACGTAACCAGTTACGAAAGAAGACTTTTTCGTCCTTATACGAAACCAGTTCAACAATATTAAATCTTCAGAGCTTTCTCATCAAAATTCTTTAGTAATAGGACAAATAACTGACCACATGTAAGTTCTTCTTGCATCCATCATCAAATGTGTACATTGTCATTCATATAATAATATTATTGCAACCTCATGCATTATATAAATTTAATTAACTACCTATATAACGATGGGAACCAGCAACATGCTAAGCCGACGCCCATTCAATACTTAGTGCATAATATTATGTAATGTGTTTAGTACGTAATTATTTTAAGCAAGTATTGAATAAATGTTATTCTATTCTAACTAAGCAATATGCATTATAAAATTAATTAATAACGCCCAACGATCACATACATAGATCCTGGCCTCTAACTAGGATTCCCTGTGTCCCTAACCCAGGAACTACGAGGACCATTGTCCCACAACTCCCAGACACAGAACAATTTTTTTCCTGTGCACAAAAACTAAACTTGTCATGTCGCGGGAATCGAACCCGCTGCCTCCGGGGTATGAGCCGACCTGCTCAACTACCACACCACAACCACCCACGTATACAGGCTATAGTCGGGGCCCAGGGCGCATTTCACAGTACCTACACTGAGAAAAAAAATAGGTTACGGTTACGTTTTGTCGGACAACGTAACATATTAGGTAAACACAACCGAGTGCACTTGTTAATACAGATTTTGTGATTTTACTAACTCATTAGGTTATTTTAACCTTTTACCCAGTTAGGTTAACCAGTTAGTTAATCACCTAACTGGGTAAAAGGTTAAATAACCTAATGAGTTAGTAAAATCACAAAATCTGTATTAACAAGTGCACTCGGTTGTGTTTACCTAATATGTTACGTTGTCCGACAAAACGTAACCGTAACCTATTTTTTTTCTCAGTGTATGTGTCTAACCGAGGCCTAAGCAGTACTTAAATAGTTAGTTTTATTCAAAAAAGATTTCCTCCTCCTTAGGTCTTGGTGCTTTATACCACAAACAAAAAGTGCTCTACCAAAGAATACTTTCTTAGTTTCTCTATCACAAATTCAGGAAAAACGAAAAAGCATCATACCTATGGGAAAAGCAGAGCCGCGGTGCGCGCGGATAGTGAACAAGTAGTGTCAATAAACATAACCAATAACATGGCTCGTCGGTCATCGTAGCTCAAGAACTTATCCATAAAGTCTTGCTAACCAGGCGGTATTGGCGTGCCATCATATTATAGCCACTATAGTACCTATGCCTATCTGGCGGTATGCTATAGGCATGCCTCTACAAGATGCATAATGCGATTTTCACAGTAGGTTTAGGCAGGTAACTATACCTTAAGGAAGCGAAGTTGAATTATGACGTAGATAAGTAATATAAGAAACATAGAATAGTAATCTTTGGTATTATTTGTAAACTGGCGATGTTCTAGTAGATATTATTCGGCTTTGTTTTACCTCAGCATGTCCTAATCCTAATATCCTATATCGTAATACTAAGATCCTAACCATAATATGGGCCGGCCCCCCACTCGGTGGACCGACGACCTGGTGAAAGCCGCGGGGAGCCGATGGATGCAGGAGGCGAGCAGCCGCTCAAGGTGGCGTGCTCTGGGGGAGGCCTATGTTCAGCAGTGGACGTCTTCAGGCAAAACAACCACCAAACGAAAATGTTTGGGAATGATGAACCATAATATCCTAATCCTTATCGATTATTCGAATATCTATTCGGATATCTAATATTCGAATCCTAATAGCCTAATTCATATATCCTAATCCTAATATTGTAATCCTAATAGCCTAATTCTTAATCCTAATCCTAATATTGTGATCCTAATATCCTAATCCTAAAATCCCGATATTATAAAGGCGAAAGTTTGTATGGGTGTGTGTGTGTGTGTGTGTGTGTGTGTGTGTGTGTGTGTGTGTGTGTGTGTGTGTGTGTGTGTGTGTGTGTGTGTGTGTGTGTGTGTGTGTGTGTGTGTGTGTGTGTGTGTGTGTGTGTGTGTGTGTGTGCATATGATGTGAGCATGTCTTTATTTGTATCTTGGCGTGTGCGTATATTTCTGCTTGTGAAGGTAAATGTGCGCTTCGACAGGCGCAATTGTAGCTATCAATTTTTCGGTTTCTACGTAGTCAATTGTAATCAGGTGATCTTTTAAACTTTTAGCACGACTGTATCGATTTTTTGTAGCAATTGTAATGAATCGACTTAGGTATTTCATTGTAAATCGTTGGCCCTAAACACGCAAAACTTTTAGCACCACTTGGAGTTTTAAACACAATGTCTTTTCTACGTTTCTTACTTCTTTCATTCATGATATTGCTGTCAAGTAGCGCATGCTGTCTTAATGCTATAGCTTTAACAAAAAGTTGCCTAACTGTAAGAACAGAGCAGTGCTTGTAAAGTTCGTTTGTCGACGAGGCTTGAAACTCATCACTTTCAGTGCTCTTTGTGATCTTTCTAAGGCAATTAATTGAGTCTTCGCTGCAGATCCCCAAACTGATACACAGTAGCATATAAATGACTGCGCTAATGCAATATACACTATGTTCAACGTCGTGTCTTTGCTTAAATATACCTATAAATTAGTTTTCGTGTACGTCCAGAGAGGTTTTTAGTGGGAGAGATTTCTATCCAATATAACACTCACATATTTTATCGTTATGATGCTTGCAGATTAGCGTAAACACAGCTATAAAACAAATTATCAAGGTGAAATTGCAATGGGCAGTAGACACGCCACATCGCTAGCAAAACCAACCGGAAGTTATCTACCAAGAGCACATTCAAAAACAATACGTAGGTCCCTACGGTTATTAAATTCCTAAAAAGGACCTTCGCCCTCGTCACTAGGTACTTACTATCATATAATTATTATTTTACTGACGGTAAAGTTTTGGTTTTGAAAGTATTGAACATGAGACTAAACCTATAAAAGTAGGTACCTAAGTATTTCACGCCAAATTTGAACAGCTAAGCCAACGCAAGAATTCAACCTTTCGCTGTTTAGATCTTTGCATTACAAGCAAGATAGCTATGTCAAAATATAGGCTTGCCAAACCCTGTTCAACACAACTGACTTACGATAAGAATACTTAACATTACAAATGACTGCAATTCAAAATGGCATGGAGTTCACATACGACTTAAATTCAACATTGCCCATTAGCTTTGAATAGGTACCTACTTATAGGTAGGTACTATTACTAAGTACTATGATAATTAGATGTTATTAAAAAACCGAAAATAAGATACCTTACACCTAGCTTCTTTTTAATGATTTTCTTGAAAGTTGTCTGCTTAACATAGGTGCATTACACACAATTAGCCGTACGAAAGAACAAACACGTAAGTATAGATAAAGCTACTTGCGTCATGAATGATTTTAAAGCGTGGAAATCAGTTTTTGACAAAGTGATGTGAAGCCGTAACCTACTACCTGTCTGTTCCAAGGAGGGGACAAACAGGAATGCATCTTGGAGTACACATTACTCTATCACTATCCAGTCATATAATAACTTTAAGTAACTCTTCTAATATTTAATTTGCTTGTTATTTTTATTTTTTTAGTACTTACCTACATAAGTATTCAGGTACTAAACTTGACTTGCAAACATGCAAAACTTCTATTTATATAAGGAGCTAAGTAGGTACGTATAGTTCTACGCGTCCCTAGTATGAGAAGGTGAACCTATTTAAGCATACATATTTAATAACTCCCAATAAATATCTCAGGCAACAAAATACATCTCGTACACTGTTGACAAATCCCGCAATAAAATATAAGCATTTACAATAAAATTAATTATTATTTACACGGTGAGGTGGGCGCGTGAACTTACGACGGATTTGTGGGGATAAGACTTTTTCCAGCAGGTAAGTCTTGTATTATTATTTGTTAAACAAATAAGTATTAGGTATCCCGGCGCTACTCTACCTTTAACCCAGTTAGTAAGAAGACGAAGAATCTATCTAATCTGGCATGGCTGTTAAAATATTGGAATCTATAAAAAAATAACTTATCCGGTACGCCATTATACTGGGTTTGGAAAATCTATAAGTAAGTTTATGTATAAAACTGCAAAGTTTTAAGCACTCGCTTCGCTTGCACATTGATATTGTCGTGCTGGGGAGTTCGGATATCAACAACTTAGAACGAATTTTTTGAGCTTCAATAACTCCAAAGAGATTAGGATGCTAGCTGAATTGAAAATTTGAAATTGAATAACCAACGCCCCTGTAAGATGATTCTCAAAACGCTCGAATGAAGCAAGCTTGAAATTTCGCAACCAGAAGCTGGAAATAGCGGCATTTGAAAACTTTTTTATAAATTTAATTTTTCTTTTTGTAGGTACTTATAAACATTAAAAATAAGCTGTTGTCGTCGCATCCACTCTACTCCTAGCCTGGTTCCGCCATGCTGGGGGTCCGGGGGCCCCGCGGCGCCTGCTTTATCGCACGCTGCGCGCGCCGGACACCTCACGTCCCAACAACTAGGGTCCCCATGAGGCCGCGCTACAATCGCCTGCTTAGGACACCGTTAACGACTCGAGCCTCGAGTGCTCATTTAAAAGCACGGGGGTATCGTGATCATCATTGAACATGTCACATATAGGTATAATCTGTTATGTATACGTATCAAGATATCTGTACCGACATAGGTATGTAAGTACTAATTTTTAAATATGAATGTTAGTTATTTTACTGCATCAACCTCAATGTCTTACTGTCTTAATACAATCTTTTATATTAAAGACTTTGTCCTACATACCTACAGCCCAACCCGCTGAAAGTAGAGACTTGAAATTTGGAAAGTGGCTTCCTTTTATGACGCAAGCGCGTGCTAAGAAAGGATTTTTGAAAATTCACATTTCGTAACGTATTGGTTTGAAACTTAGCATATCAGGACAAACAAGTAAACGGTTCCTGAGGGATAGTCCCCGCGGGCAAAGCCGCGGGGTAGAAGCTAATACTTACATATATGTTTGTTCTCGTTGCAGTAGTCCCCGTGGCAGTTCTTTTGAAGGAACTATTACTTAATGAGCTTTTTCAAATCTGTTTGTCGACTCCTTCAAAAATCTGAAGGAACTGGTTATCACCAGTTCCTTCAGATTTTTTAAAGGAGTACAGGACTACGATATTACTGAATAACGAAACTAATATAACATTAATAGCTAGCTACCCATGTCCTCTGCAATTAACATAATTTAGTAGGGTCGCCATGATCACTTGCGTGAGACAGATATTTAAACCCCTTTAAACGGAATATAGTGTGATCATAATTAGGTAGAATGAAGTTTTAATGAGCGAAGATAAGAATCATCTTATGAATTGAAATTATGCCATTTATCAAATAAATCTCCGTGACAGCCTCCGTGGTGTGGTGGTTGAGCAGGTCGGCTCATAACCCGGAGGCGGCGGGTGCGATTCCCGCGACAGGACAAGTATTTGTGCACAGGAAAAACAAAGCGCAAATACTTGTTCTGTGTCTGGGTGTTGTGGGACCGTGGTCCTCGTAGGTCCTGGGTTCCTAGGTACAGGGTACCCTAGTTAGGGTCCATGATCTATGTATATGTGATCGGTTTAAAAAAAAATGTTTTTCAGAAAAAAATTGTTGTCATAACGTTATAAAAATCATGATGATAAGCAGTGATGTGACACGGATAACGTATAGGTCATTCAAAGTTCGGCAGCCTGATTCACCAGTTCACCGGAAAGATTCCGATGCGGAATCTACTTACACGACTCTTTATCTCCTTCATCCTGAATGTAGATAAAAGACAGAGAGGAACAGACCGAAACCCGAACCCCGAATCAAAACCTTTCCAATCGGGTTTGGAATACGGCGCTGAAAGATATTACCTACGTTTCCGTTTTCAGTGTATCACAGAAAGATAATAATCTTACTGACCCGCCCCGGCTTCGCACGGGTTAATTAGTGTTACGCTCTAACTCTGTTTATGGGAATAGAGAAGCAAAAGGGAAAAAGATAGGGAAAAAGGATGAATGGATAGGAGGCAGGCCCAGCCTGCCTCCCTATTGCCAGTCTAAATTTCAGCGAAATCCGTTCATTAAAGAAGCAAGAATGCAATCAAAATACTAAAAAAACATTCAATGTCTAGATTTATCCCAGTTACAGTTTTATTATATTTATTATATTTTATGTATAGAATTTATTATAAAAAAAACTATCCTACTAGTTATACGGTGGTTCTAGAACCTTCCTAGCCATCCTACTCAGAATAAGTGTTTCCGGCGTTAGTCAATTTGTACAACATAAAATATTTTACATTAGTCATTAAATTTAATTATTGTTCGTATTATGTACACAATTTACTAGCTTAATATTTTCTAATAGTCTTATATTTATAAATCTTTACTGAGATAATAATCCGTGATGACTTAGTCTTAAAAGTTGCAAAAGTTTTGGCCAATACCTACTTAATCGTTTTACTATTAATTTAGTTAGAGCTATTATAATGAATCCAGATATAAACTGTAGATACAATCAAAATGTAATAAAACTCATTTTCATTACATCGAAAATAACAATACGTAGGTAGGGTACCTACTTAGACTCAAAAATACACTTGAATTATAAGACTAACCTACGGCACGCCGGGATAGTAAGTACTTAGTACCTACTGAAGTTTTTCATTTTTCACTAAGTACTTATGGTATAAGTACAAAAGTTGAGTCAATCGTATGCAAATTAGTAGTGTAAGTATTATTTATTTGGGTGTCTTATGATCATAAATTGAGTTTTGTAGTGTATAATTAAACAGGCACTGTATACTGTCGAAAAAATACTGTCGATACACACATTATTTCTGCTTCTGTATCTGTATTAAACTCTTTTTTATTATAAATAATGAAGTTAGACTCAACCAAGTAACTAAAAACGACTTGCTGAGGTGACCATACCACTGCCAAACAAGTATTCAGAGTATGATACCTATATCTACATGCCTACCTCTCGCTCGAGGCCCCAGGCCATCGTAATTCGTCTCAGAGCCGCTGTTCGAAGGCACGCCGCAGACTTTTATTGTGATTTACTCGCACATAACCTTTGTTGTACATCATTCCTTTTGGAGCCGCAAGCTGCGATTTACGCCTCGATGGGATTATGATCTTTAATTGACGGCTTATTGGGGAAGAGATTTGTGATGTGAACGATCGATAATTTTGCTTACATCTTTCTGTTATTTGTAGGAACCTAAGATAGAAACATACTGTTTAAATTTTTTAAATTTCGCCTGCATCTATTTTTATTGGTTGCAAACAAATATGTAAGTATACGAAACTCTTTTACCGCAACCAGTGGCGTAAGACCGTAAGTTAAGGTTCCGATGGTGGCAGAAGCATTTTAACAATGTGTTTGCGTCGTCAAAGTCTTGTGAGTATATATCTAACGAAACTGATGGAATTATTATGAAAATGACGTTACTGCTGAAATTAAAAATGCAGTACCTAATTAATGAATAAATATATGTGGAAATTTCACACAGCGCCATCTAGCCCCAAAGTAAGCATAGCTTGTACTATGGGAACCAGATAACTGAGAGAATACTTATAAATACTTTTTGTTTGTAAATACATACATAGAATACAATATAACACCCAGACACAGAACAAATACCTATGTTCATTACACAAATGTTTTTCCAGGGTGGGAATCGAACCCACAGCCTACAGTTCAGAAGGCAGAGGATACTACCAACTGAGCTATCAGGCCAGTGATCTGTTCTAAAACTGCAGGAGCATCACATAATTATAGCGATTAGCATGTTGTAGCAGAATAGTGCCTAAACTTAATTTGGCTTCTGAACCTGTTGCCAACGTTACTTACCGTCCCTTTCCTATTAGATGGAAAAAGCAAGGACCGCGTTTAATATTTTGTACCACAGAATCGACAACATTATCGTATTTCTCTTCATCTGCATTCTGCATTGAAATAAGGTACCTACCTACATCTTTTGTAAACATGTGCTTTACGACTGTCATCAAAGATTAAGTAAACATGTCATAACCATTGATGAGAGCAATAAAATAATAAATTTACCAACCTATAAAAACATTTTTCATAATTCAATCTTAAAGCTATACTCTAAAATGAAATCTTTATTCGACGACCCACCTAACAAGTAATAAAAAAACCTATTTCCTTTCCTATATTTAATTCGATATCGATTCTAAATGTCTATTAATATTTTATTGATTTGAGTTAATGATTTCGTGCATTTATTAATGTTAAAACCGAGTATAGTATCGAGCTAATTCTTAATATTAACGATCGATTAATATTGAGTTTCATATTGGATAATATTTTTAGAATACGATTATGCAAATATGATTAGTTACTAATAAACAGTTTATACATTTGATGGGTGCGCCACACGCTCGCAGAGCGGCCGCCGGGATCCGGCTAATTACAATAAATACAACAACACATTAGAATCGATCACATCGGAAAGTTATTTGTGTTATTTATCGGAACTAATAAAAGTGATGTACGGTTATCGACAAGAATTCCTTTTTAGGGATACGTACCGTAATGAAATTTTATGGGAGATCGATCGAGAGGCTGTATAGTGCACGACTCTACAACACAATGTGGGTAGGATATCCCAGCTACTCTTCTTCTTCTTCTCATCAGCCTGTATTGTAGTCTACACTATTTACTTATTGTGCCGACCATTATCATTTTTTAGTCATCTATATGAAGATATAGATATAGTTTTATTATAAGTATAGATAGAAGTACTTATAATAAAACTGTAACAGGTTGTTTTTTTTTTTCAATTCTTATTTGTTCCAATTCTGTACATTGAAGATATTTTGAATTTCTTTTGAGGTTTTTTCCTCTGTTATCTATGTTGAAGCCAAAACTATATTTTTTGTCATTTTTGTCTGTCTGTACAACTTTTCACCACACTACAGCGAGGAAAATGTAAGAAAAACAGCTAAAAGGCTAAGAAAAGATTAGTTTTTAGCTTCTTAATTTAGTTATGGGTGGCGGTAACGCTTGACATCAGGTAAACGACTAGCTCGTCACGTGCATGATTCATGCAAAATTAAAGAAAAAGTGTTTTTCATCCATTTTCCATGCAGTCGCTGTGCTGGATAGCGTATTGGTTTTATACTCTTTGGTGCTGCACAGTGCGATTATTCTAAAAATAAGATTGGTGAACGAGAAAAAGATGGTATCTTTTAGGAGGTAGTCTGTGATATTAATGAGTTTTCAGTGAACTGGCGATATCAAGAAGGTTAAATTCGGGCAAATTTGTGATTAAATCCTCAATTCTTGACGAGAAAATTATTGAATAGAAACGTTCGAATTTTAAAAACACTTTCAACGCTAGCGAGCAAAATGCGTTTTTGCGCCCAGATTTTGAATGACAAAGAGAACCTTTCTGAGCTAGTAAAGTGAAATATTTTTTTTTTAAATCGATTGCAGAATACAGCTGAGTCAGTTTAAATCGAAATATTTATTAGTCGGTATTACCATTGATTAAATCACTCCTAATTAGATTAAATTGATTACTACCCATTCATATTATAGGTAGGTATAGTTATCTCAATGTATAAGTACAGCTTAGAACAAAGCAACTCCTGTAGCTATAACCTACTGGACCCGTACCTACCTACACAAAATGTCTTACATTTAAGCACTGGATATTTATGAAGCTCACCTACAGATAATATAAGCGGCTGGTACAGTATCCGTGGCGGGTCTCACACGAGATATTATTTATTGCGCGTATTGGGCGCGCCTGCGCCTGGCTGATATAAACCATTTCCTGAGGCGACATACTACGCGCGACCGCGATGGGGTGCTATTCTGGAGGTGGGGTAAAAGTTACCACTAGGTATATTATTTATAAGCGAATTTTTAAAGAAAAAAGAACGAATATATTATTTTAACTTTATTCATGACTTTGACGAAAAAAATATAAATTCTTGCATTATAAAATCACATCTAATGATGCCAATGAAAGATAGTCGCTAGTGTAGTGGTAGTAGGTGATGATGGTTTCAGAAAATGAAATAATAATCAACATTGCCATATTATTATTATAAAAAAGTAATTCAATTGACTCAAGCGTGACTACGCGGAAGTGCATCGCGGGTTTTAGTGGAGTTGATTCCTGTACGTCATTCTGGGTAAAATTGGACCAGCGGTATAACATTGGACCACACCCGGAGCAAACAATTTTTATTATTTTTAACCTGTATCCGAACTCGCTTTAGTACAATGCATGTATCGGGACAGGAACTATAGAATCTATAGACAATAAAAACGGAATTTGACAGGCAAATAATGTCACGTGCCAAAACAAACAGCTGATCCTTTTCCGGCCTCCCAGACACTGTACAGATATTCGCTGTGTTTAATTATCATTATTTTTGAGTTTTTGAGCTAGAAGTCTGTAAGTTTTTGCATGTTTATGTCATATAATTATTGTTTTTTAATTTGAATAGTTTTTTTTACCTGACCCAGGCTTAATGACTCCATAATTACTAAAATTAACCTTGAAGCCAAAACATAAAGAAAATTGGGACAACATTGGACCGGTCTAATGTTACCCACATTTTGTTTATAAGAACATAAATAAATTCGGGGTAACTTTGGACAATGACCTACATACATATAAATTGTTTTCAGACAGTTTTCAGATACAATATTATGCCTCGAAAAAAAAGTATAAAAGAGCCCGGTGTGCGAAAATATGGCACCATATCAAATTACACGCAGGAGATGTTAGAAGAAGCCATAAATAAAATAAGATCAGGTGCACTAAGTCAACGAAAAGCTTGCAAAACATATAAAATACCTAAAAGCACTATTAATCTTAAACTTAAAAATAAACATAATAAACCTGTGGGACGTCCTACATGCTTAACAATGGATGAAGAGATAACTTTCAGAGACCACTTGCTTGCGCTAAGTGATATGGGTATTCCAATTGGTCTACAAGATTTCAGAGACGTAATTAAAAGATACTTAGATAACATTGGCAAAACAGTTCCTGTGTTCAAAGACAATAGTCCTGGATATGAGTGGGCCAAACTTTATATGGAACGACATCCAGCTATAAAAGAAAAAATTGCTCACAAGATCTCCAGGAAACGAGCCCAAGTAAATGAAGACATGGTGAACGAATTCTTTGACAGGCTAGAAAAAGAGGTTGAAGATGTAAGCCCCGACAATATATATAATATGGACGAAAGCGGATTCCATGATGACCCTGGGAAAAAGAAACTTTTATTCAGACGTTCTACTCGCCACCCTGAACAGGTGAAAAATTCCAGTAAGTCTTGTTTTACAATAGTATTTGCTGGGAATGCTATTGGAGACATGATCCCTCCATTCTTTATATTTAAAGGGAAACATTGCTGGTCCGACTGGCTTGTTAATGCTCCAAAATCTTCAAAAATGGCTGTATCGAAGTCTGGTTGGATCGATGCTGATATTTTTGAAGAATGGCTTGAAAAACATTTTGTGCCAATTGTCAACCTAAAAGAAGGAAAGAAGATTCTTATATGTGACAACTTAAGTGCACATATAAGCGTCAAAGCTCTAAAAATCTGTGAAGAGCACAATATCAAGTTTATTTGTTTAATCCCGAACTCAACACATCTTCTACAACCTTTAGATGTGGGATATTTTTCGTCATTAAAGGCAGCTTGGCGAACAGTGCTCAACAAATGGCGTCAAACACAACGAGGCAGGAAAGCTGGTGCACTGCCTAAAAACGTATTTTCCCAGCTTGTAAATTCAGCACTTCAACTGAATGAATCCACAGCAGGGATTAATATGATAGCAGGATTCAGAAAATGTGGAATTTTCCCATGCTCACGTATTGAAGTCCTTCAAGTTTTACCTTCATATGCAACTGGCCAGATCCAAGCTACTGTTGGGGAAACATTTAAGGAGTACTTGCAAGAAATAAGAGCGTTGGACTTAAACATAAAAACAACCAAGAAATTCCAGCTGCCTGTTAAAGCAGGAAAGTCGATTTCCGCTGAAGAAGTGGAGAATTTTTAAAAAAATAGACAGAAAGAGCAGGAGAAGAAAAAGGAAAAACCTGTAAAAAAAGGAAGGCCCAAAGGTTCTAAGAACAAAAAGACGAAGAAATCAGAGGTAGAAAAGGAAGTAACGATCGAAATAGGTGGACAGACAGTGGCTAAGACGAAAACCGATAATCAGGAGCCAGAAGATGAAGAGTCACAAACTGTATCTTTTGAATTGATAGTAACAACAGCTCAAGTTAACCATGAGCCGAAAAACTTAGAGGTACCAACAACCTTAGTTTCTGGATTCGAAAATATTGAGGAATGTCTTGAGAACAACGTACCAATCCCCGAAAATGAAGTAGAGGTGACAGATAGCAGTACTGATTTTGCACAAGAAGAACAGCAGAATAGACAGAAAAATTCCAGAGAACAAAGAAGTAAAGAAAAATCCAAGAGTGACAAGAACAAAAGAGCCAAGAATAACATAGAAAACCATGAAACTGAAAGTGTAAAGGACAAAAAAGAGAAACAAACTTATAAAATACAACAGAATAAAAGAAAAACAACATCTGGAACCAGCATAAAATATTTAACAAAAAAGTCCAAACTTGATGAAAATTACACCAAAGAAAACGATATTGACCTAGACATTATAGAGCAATGGAATGACGATCATGTGTCCGTCCAGGAAATTGAGGTAGAGGTGATTGACGAATGTATCCCTAATGCAGCCAATGAGACAGAGTTCCCGATAGGAAATTTTAGTGAGACAATCAGTGGAGAGTACATTATTCAACAAGACAATGGACGACTCGTCAAAGTTCAAGAAGAAAAATATGAAGTGAACAAATATTGCGTATTTCAAGACGAAGGAAGTCTATTTCCAGGGCGCATCACGAAAATCTGCCAATCACCATATGAAATATGGGTGAGCTGCCTAAATAAAAGGTTTGAAGGAGGCTGGATATGGCCATCAAATCCGGATGTAACTAAAATTTCCGATCCAAAGATAATAAAAAAAGTGATAACGAATGAAAACATCACTCGACGCGGGAACGTCATGTATATTCAAGATGACTTTTTGTGCCTAGAATGGGGAGAGTAATTACTGATTTTAAACTAAGATGATCTTGATCTCCTAGTGTATAAGATTGTTGATCTTGACTGTTGAATAAGCATGTATCTTTTCTGATTGATCTCAATGTGTCCATTCCTATATACATGTTTAAGCTATGAAACTGATGTCGTTATAATGCCCAAAGATTATAGAATTTTCTAAATAATACATTGGTATGTTTATTTTATGATAAGTTATAAAAATCACCTCATCAACTTCCTTAACTGCTACCAAAAACATGGGACCTTTCGCTTAATCGAGTTTGTTAGTATGAATTTTTACATCTGTGGCAGTAAAATTACATTTGAAATGTTAATTTGATGATCTTAGGAGCATTTAACATGGTCAAATGTTACCCAGAATGTAAAAAAATGCGATAAAAATGGGTTTTAAGGTGCGAAAAAATGGTGGTCTGATGTTACCCCAAAATCAATATAACTTTGGACCACAACTATTTCTGTCTCTATCTCAGGATTCACATAGAGTTCATAACTTTTTTAATGAAATTGGTATTACCAACATGACAAGATCACATAAATCACTATTATTGTATAGTCACCCTTTACATTTTGTAGACTAACAATCGGAAATTGTCCCATAAGTGGTCCAAAGTTACCCGGAATGATTTATCATTAATTTATATTAGCACTTGGACTGTCTATAGGCCATCGCGGCTATTATACAGTCCATAAGTGTTCTTTGTAGTAGGTAGTATAGCTAGTTTAGTTTAGTTTAGCTTAGTTTAGCTTAGTTTAGTTTAGTTTAGTTTAGTTTAGTTTTTATTATTGTAGTAGTTAGCTTGAGTAATAATTATATTTACTAGGTGGTAGGACTTTTCTGCAAACTTCGTCTAGGTAGGTACCACCGCTTTGCCAGTTATTCTGCCGCCAAGCAGTAGTGTGCAAGCACTACTGTGTTCCGGTTTGAAGGGCATTGTAGCTAGTGAAATTACTGGGCAAATGAGACTTTATGATCTGATCACTCAGTCTAGTAATCTGATTATTAGACTGGGTGATGTCTCAGGATGACGTGCGCAGTGCAGTGTCGCGCGAAACTATTGTTTTAAAGTTCCGGGTGACACTGCAACTGTTATGGGCGGCCGTGTCACTTAACATCAGGTGAACGACTAGCTCGTCACGTCATTCAATCACATAAAAAAAAAATTATATTATCATCAAGAATTTTTCATTTCATTGTATTACGCAGTACGCCAACACTCAACGAAAGTTCTTAAATTATCCTGACAAAATAAAATATTTTCTAATTTTTAATGTTTGACAGGGCTTATGGAGAAAGAACTAACTATAAAACGTAGGTACCTACTATTGAATTGTGGAATGCACATACCGGTTTACTTTTTGTTTTGAACACTTAGTTTATATTCTACTGCAGAAAATCATATATTTATCTGATGAAAAAAAGCATGAAATATTTAGTTAAGTACTTAAATAATTTGAATCCATTCACATCGGTACCTAAATTTAAACTTATGTCACTTAAAAAAATCCGTTTACTATGAGAATAGCACCCCATCAGCCAACCTCGTTGAGCAGGCTCTGGGGGATAATTCACGTCAACAATACATTTTATTAACAGTTACTTACGTCGTGATTATATCGAGCCTACAATTAAATATTAATACTCGTTTAAGAGTTAAAGAGCACGGTTATAAGTGGAGTGAAATTATCACCTGTTTATGGATGCTTAGGGTTATGGCTTAGGGGTAAATATTTTGAGTAGATATACCTACGTGTCAAAGGTAAAACGATGATGCATACTGTTGTGTACGTAATATCTTCGATCCTAATTATAAGATGTTATGACTTCACTTAAGGGTCACAAGGGTCACGCAATAAAAAATAATTTATCGAAAGAAATTGCGAGAACTATCAAATCAATGCTGCAAATAACATTCATCTTCTATAGAACGCTATTGACGAACGAAAAATTGCATCCATTTACTTGCGAATTTCACTGGCATAAGAGATTTTTTTATGGGAGTAGTGGGTACCTAACAAAGATTCTCAAGTGGCGACCACGAACTGGAAGACGCAGCGTAGGCCGGCCCCCCACTAGGGGATCGACGATCTGGTGAAAACCGCTGGGAGCCGATGGATGCAGGAGGCGAGCAGCCGCTCCAAGTGGCGCTCTGTGGGGGAGGCCTATGTTCAGCAGTGAAGGTCTTCAGGCTGTTGATGATGATGATGATGATGACGAGGGTTTTTCGACGTTTCTAATAGTGTTACAAGTAGGTAACTAAGCAAATGCTTTCTTGACTTTGCAACCCACAAGACAAAGATTCTTACACCAATATGGATAGGGTAGGATGCTTTACATATTCGGGGATATAAAGTATCCCCTTGGTAGTGTAAGCAATATCTGTGTAAAGTTTAATTCAAATTGGTTCAACAGTTTTGGCGAGAAAGTCGTCCACACAAACAAATAAACAATTATACAAACAAACAGGTGCTTCACTTTTATTATACGAAATGTATTACCCAGGGATTACAAATACAAAAGTAACTCTTGTACCTAAATCTATCTCGTTGAAATTTGACTTTGAATGAAGACAGTTGCCATTACCTCTTGGGAAAAAACTACATCTTATTAGGTACGATATAAAATATTTACATTTTACCACGCGTGCAAAGTTACAGGCAATAATATTATAATAAGAAAACTAGCGCGAAAATATATTACTGTACAAAAATACCTCATCAATTCTATAAACGTGTATATATCTGTCTGTATACATTATATCTTACAACAGCTAATTAGAGCTACAGACTGTAATAATTATTTATATGCTGTTCCAAATATTATTCTTATTTATATTGATTTGTTATACAAGTTCGTTAGTATAAATAAATAAAATTAAATCTGTTTAATATAAACAGATTCAACTAATTAGTTGCCTACCCACGAATGCATATAATTTTTGTCTAATTATTTTTATTACCTATCCAATCCACGAACAAAAAGTTTTATATCCTGTCCACAGATAAAAAATTCACAGGTAGAGAAAAAACAATAGACTATAATCCTGTCACTTGTCTGACAATAAGTAAAGTAAGTTTAGGTATCAAAGGTATCAAGGTAATTTACAGGATACCTACCTACATAAGTACCTAAAACTAAAAAGTTAAGATTGGCTTCTGAACTTCTGAAGGTCAAATGGAGAAATAGTGCGTTAGTAGATTTTTACGCCTCCGGCCTACGAAGTACTACGGGAGAAGCGCGTAGCACCACACGACGACGCGACATGTAGATTGGTGAGTAAAACTTCATCATCATCATCAACAGCCTGAAGTCGTCCACTGCTGAACATAGGCCTCCCCCAGAGAGTGCCACTTTGAGCGGCTGCTCGCCTCCTGCATCCATCGGCTCTCCGCGGCTTTCACCAGATCGTCGGTCCATCGAGTGGGAGGCCGGCCTACGCTGCGTCTTCCGGTTCGTGGTCGCCTCTCGAGAATCTTTCTTCCCCATCGGTTGTCAGTTCTACGAGCGATGTGGCCTGCCCATTGCCATTTCAACTTGCTAATTGTAAGAGCTAGAGTAAAACTTACTTTCTCTCAACTGTCATTGAGTACTTCTTTTAGTTGGTCGCGTTTTTCAAAGGCATTGTTTGTTAACGGGATATTTACTATGTAATTTATTTGTTTACAGTTGCCGATATTTCGGCGCCGCAAGCACCATGATCACGGTCGAACTCAAGAACTTGCGAGTGGATGATAATAAGTTAGAGGCTGATGTAATTACAAACGGAAACAAATAAATTAAACGGTAATAAATAATACTTTAGAAATGTTAGTGACCATAACTGCTGATAATCTTTTATTACAAAGTCAATTTAAATAATAATAAATAACGATGCCCACTGAGAACTGTGCGTCAACTTACATACCATATTATACAGCTAGGTTGTCGTATACTCGACTTTTGCTAGGATCATTGGTTTCTAACTGAAAATGATTGATATATGGCAACATTGATCCATCCACCAAGGATACTAACAATAAAAAGCTACCAAAGTATCCCACAGAAGCCGTTCCCAATTTACATAAAGCTATAATTACCCTATTTGTAAACAAAAAAGTAATCGATTGAACCCGATACCCAGCAATACCATTACCGAGCATCGAGAGAAAGCTCGCGTGTACAAAGAAAGGTGCGCACGCGCACCTCCCTAAGATTCAAGAAAAGGTTTAAGAAAAAACCGAATTGATTGCCCTCACCGAGCGTAAACATGTCCGCGGCCGCTCTCGTAAAGTGTAAGAGGATATTTTTAATGGCGTCGATATTTAATATTTATTGCGACACAGACACCCAATATGAACAGCGATTTGTATAAATAATCGTGTTGGATCGATAGCTTTGCTTCAAGTTGAGATACTGCAAGACAAAACTCTAGTATAATTCTTCGACCTTAACTCTATTACCACAAGCTTTAAAATTGATTGTGCTAATATCGTGATCGGTTTAGCTGTAGGTTCTAGATAAAGAGCCTAAACACCGTGATATAGAGTGTCTTCTCGAAACGTTTCTTGAGTAGGTACGAAGGAATTGTAGTAAACTAGCTAGCTGAGACGGCATAATTGATTTATTATAATTTTAGCTGCTTATGCTTCCATGTTAGGTAAATTTGTTTTTCCTATTTAGTTAATTTGAAACGTTCGTGATTTCTTTTATCATTTTTGTAGTTTATGGAAGATCATTAAATTCATATAAACATTATTAACGATTTTCTGTTCAATATTAGGTACTGCAAATATCAAAAAAGAAAATTAAAAAGCTGTTGAAAATCTCTGTATTAGTGTTAATGGGAGAAACAGCTAATTAAGCGCTTTGACTTAAATAATAATATTTAGGTACCTACGAGTATGTAGGCAGAGTTCCGTAGATTTGCACGTATTGAATAAAATATTTATTAAATATAATATAAGCCAGATGTATTTTTGTGACTTTGCTGATTCGCCGACGCTAGACGATTGAGCTAACAACTTTGAATTTAAATTCATCCAAAAATATATTAGGATGCTGTGTCTGTACCAAACTGGATTACACGACATTTCAAGGGTTTTTACACAAAATAAAATGGCTCTACCTATAAAACGTAGGTATATGTAGTGATTATACATATATCTTAGGCTCTTTCTTACGTATATAGGTATTATATCTCTCAAGGTTTATTTAATCTACCAGTTTCAGATAGCTTTCCAATAGAATATACTTAGGTAAATCTATCCGGAAGCTATCTGAATCTTTGACAACGACTTACTTTATTGTAAGTAGTACATATATCCTTATTTTAACGGGCAAAGTGCCTTTATGCTCTAAAACAGCTACTAAAATAACACCAACTACTACTTAATGCTACTAGTTCGGTAGGTTCACTAATACTAGCTTACTACAAAAAACATTTGGACCCTATATATATGCTAGGCGCAATGACCTATACATATTCCAAATGCTCCAGCCCACTACCAGTATGTAGCGTGCCCAACATGCTGGCAGCATTGCCCCGTTGAATTGCAATGCTGAGCATTTATCACGCGTCGCATCGACCAGGCGCTCTAATAAACATTGAAAAACGTGGTGAGCTCCCGGTCCCCACGGACCCAGGGTCTCAACACCAAACGGCTTAACTAAACTATATAGGTACTAAGTAGTAGTTACCTACTGATATTGATGAAAAGTGATGACGAGGTCTGTGATGACAACGTGTAGGTTTAGGTAAGGTAGGTAGTATTCACTATTGGGTGTCTTGAAAAAGCCACTTTTTGTCCGGGAATAGCATATATAGACTGGTAGAATCTAGTCTATGCGTTCCCTGATAAAAATTGGTCCATCTAGTAATCTCTAGTCTACTGGATAGACCGAGTCTTTATTGCTAGTTCCTTATTGGAGTATGGAACCCTGTTTTAACATTATTAAAAATTATGTAAGCAAAATCTAACATATTCACGAATAGAGATATCAAATTACAGAAACATAATAATCGTTTAAAATAATATGATTCGTATTAATGCGGCCGTGATTAGAAATGACAACATTTTAATGTAAAACATTAAAATTAATGATTATTGGAAGAATGTGGTTAAAATACGTCTTAGAATGTAATGTAAAAAAATGCTATTTTAGGTTTAAACTGGTAATTACTACGGTAGTTTAATATAGCTCACGAAAGAATGTTATAGCTTAAATCTTGGTGAAAGTCGGCATGAAGTACCTACCAAAATATAAAAATGAAAAGTTGAATAAGTTTTGTTTGTATGGGGTGAGATTTTGTACACAGAATACTATTACTACCCAGATAAAAACAGAATACTTTTTATCCCGTGAATTGAGGAATTCTCGCAGGAAAACTATACTAAATTCTGAAGCCGCATGGTGCTTATAACTTTTTTATAGGCGGCACAACGTCGTTCGACATGCGATAATGTAGGAAGAGTTCCGACATTTTTGCGTTACTGGCCTTAGTCCTCGTAGGTACCTACGCTATTTTTCCTGAACTATTTTGTTTACATTGAGTTTTGACAGAGAAGCAACTGTGACACAGCGGTAAATCATGTGACTTTCAGACGCACGAAGGTTCAAATACCTCTCTACCCTACACAAGTAATATGTGCGGAATTTGCATTCGCTCTAACACCGGTGAAAGAAAACATCTCAAGGAAACTGGCATGTGCAAGAAGAATACAGAAATCAGAATATTATCTACCAATGACCAACTCGGACTTGGCCAGCGCCAACCGACAACCGACTGTGGTCTTTTTGAGAGAAGCCCATGTCCCGCAGTGGGATAACGTATGGACTAATGGATTTGAGCTAATAGGATGGGAAAGAAAACCTACCTAATATACGATGACCAGACTCGATGTTCAGTTTTCTGAAACACCCATTGTGAACAAAATAGTATAGGAACACAAGAAAACAGTCGTATTTTTACTCAATTTTATTTTATTATAGTATTCATAATTACAAGTAAGTAGTACTTAGACGGTCGAGTTGAGACTTAATCTCGCGAGTGCTAGCCGTTTACTGTAAGTAGTTCTAAATGTAAAAATTAGGTATCAGTTTTATTTTTCTTTAGGTAGGTAGCTATATCCTAATATTTCCACATAAAACTTAATGATCAAACAGCGTGTGAAATGCTGTAGAAATAAACAGGAGCGGATTTGGGATATCCAAAGAGCATCGCACTCTGATTCTAAGGATGTTCTGTTTGTTTACTCACTTATTTCGATACGGGCGGCCTAATTGTACCGCAGACGGGCACGGAGTTAGGAGTTGCCGGGTTCCGAGGGTGAACTTATTTGGGTTTAAATTAGATAAGGCCTATACCTAATAGATTCTAAGTCTACATTTGTGTTCAAAGAAAACCGTGGGTAAACGAACACTCAAACAAGATACGGTAATTAGTTAGGCAATAAAGGCACCTACGGCGCGGCGTTACGAAGCTTGAAATGCGTATCTTAAGCTTATTAGTATTCAGTAAGTCATCATCATCAACAGCCTGAAGACGTCCACTGCTGAACATGGCCTCCCCCAAATAGCGCCACCTTGAGCGTCTGCTCGCCTCCTGAATCCATCGGCTCCCTGCGGTTTTCACCAGATCGTCGGTCCACCTAGTGGGGGGCGGCCTACGCTGCGTCTTCCGGTTCGTGGTCGCCACTCGAAAACCTTTCTTCCCCATCGATGTGGCTTGCCCATTGCCATTTCAACTTGCTAATTCTAAGAGCTATATCGGTCACTTTTGTCCTCCTGCGGACCTCCTCATTCCGGATCTCATCTCGCAGGGAAACGCCGAGCATAGCTCTCTCCATAGCTATATTCAGTAAGTACGAGTTTTCAAATGTAAGTAAATACCTACATAACTGTTTACTAGCTGGACCGACGATCTGGTTAAAACCGCGGAGAGCCGATGGATGCAGGAGGCAAGCAGCCGCTCAAAGTGGTGCTCTGTGGGGGAAGCCTATGTACAGCATTGCACCAGTGCACATCTTCAGGCTGTTGATGATGACATTAGGTACTGTACTCGCTATCTAAATAGGTACCTAATCATAAAATATTTATATAAAACCAAGGTGGCCCCTAAATTGAATTCTCGTTGTCGACTATTATGGCACTATCTATTTGGCCACGGCCATCAGCTATTACAAAGAATGAAAGAATTGAAAGATAGATATAGAAAGGTATAAAGGTAGAAACTGTAGGTATTCTCGTTATTTTTATTAAATGGGCTGAAAATAGTTATTTATTATACAAGGCTGCAAAGTTGGTTTTTGGCGCGAGTACTTGAATTGAAACCTGAGCTAGCGAAGGATGCTAGGATTGAACTACGAGCGTAGCGAGTGGTCCAAATGAAGAATCCTGAGCGTAGCGAAAGTTTCAAAGGTACGAGACGCAGAAAAACTTTGCTGCCGAGTGCAACACACAACTTTTCACCTCACTACAGCGAGGAAAATGCAAGAAAAACAGCTAAAAGGCTAAGAAAAGATTAGTTTTTAGCTTATTAATTTAGCTATGGGTGGCGGTAACGCTTAACATCAGGTAAACGACTAGCTCGAAAAATTATCGCTATGGAAAATTTAAGAAAAAGTGTTTTTCATCTATTTTCCATGCAGTCGCCGTGCTGGATAGCGTATTGGTTATATACTCTTTGGTGCTGGACAGTGCGATTATTCTTAAAATGAGGTTGGTGAACGAGAAAATGATGGTATCTTTTATGAGGTAGTCTGTGGTATTAATGAGTTTTCAGTGGACTGGCAATATCAAGAAGGTTAAATTCGGGCAGATCTGTGAATAAATCCTCAATTCTCAAAACGTTCGAATTTTAAAAAACACTTTCCACGCTAGCGATTAAAATGCGTTTTTGCGCCCAGATTTTGAATGACAAAGAGAATCTTTCCGAGCTAGTGAGGTGAAAAATATGTTTAAAACTTCTAACAATAATAAATTGAAGGAAAATCTAGCTCAGCAGCGGTATTCGCAGACGCGCCCAGGATCAAGTCCTACTCACCCCTGCACCAATGAATTTTCAAGGTAGGTTAGGTATTGCTGAATTTGCACTCTCTTTTACGGTGATGGAAAACATCGTAAGAAAACCGGTATATTCAAGAATCACTAAATTTGAGAACTTATTTGCTTATACTTTAGCACAAAACAATGTACAAGTAAGACTTAATGCTATGAAGCATTATCTGCCAGTCAACCTGGATGTTATCCTTATGTCATCTACTAACCCGCACTTGGCCAGCGTGATGGGTTATGGCTTACGCTTTCCCCAGCATGTAAGAGAAAAGGTTTAGTCCACATATTAGAAAAAAAAACCATCGACTATACTTAGTAAGGTTATAGTTAGTTAGGTACTTAGTTGTGTCCCAGCAGTGGGAACATATATGGGCAGATGACGACGAGACTGAAGGAATATCTAGCAACCAAAGCACTTCGTTGGTACCAATTTCAAATCATAGTCTAATAGGTGGTAGGACTTTTCTGCAAAGTTCGTCTAGGTAGGTACCACCGCTTTGCCAGTTATTCTGCCGCCAAGCAGTAGTGTGCAAGCACTACTGTGTTCCGGTTTGAAGGGCATTGTAGCTAGTGAAATTACTGGGCAAATGAGACTTTATGATCTGATCACTCAGTCTAGTAATCTGATTACTAAACTGGGTGATGTCTCAGGATGACATGCGCAGTGCAGTGTCGCGCGAAACTTTATTGTTGTAAAGTACCGGGTGACACTGTAACTCTTATGGGCGGCCGTGTCACTTAACATCAGGTGAACGACTAGCTCGTCACGTCATTCAATAACATAAAAAAAAAAACAAAAAAAAAACAGCTAAGGTGTTTACTCTCCAAAGAGTTTCTATTTTGCATTTAGGTATAGTTAACTACTTACAGGAAGTGCCAAAAACGTTATCTAAATCCGTCCCCTCGAGCGTAACTCGGTAGATGCCTGTAGACATTTAACAGTGGTTTTACTATCAAGAAAACAAAAGCAGACTTAATAAATCTCCCGCGCCGCGATTTCCGGAAACCGATTGGAATCAGAATGGCGATTAAATAAGGAAGTCGTTTGGGACACCCGCTCGCGATACAGGATTGCCATTAAATATCTTATTATACCTACTTACGTCTTTCTTACGTTTGATGCAGTTTCGGTTTTACAGAAGTCCATGCATTGGTTTTCTTATTGGTTTTCTAAAGGAAACTCTTCTGAATGCTACAAGTTTGGAAGCACTTTTGTTGTAACCAAGAAAGGTACATAGTATCTATATTCTTACTTTGGTTGTAAGATATAGATAGATAGATAGATAGATAGATAACACTTTATTGAAAACACCATATTACACGAACATTTAGAGGGAAATCTTATAACTAAGTGCCACAATGGGCGGTCTTATCGCTTAAAGCGATCTCTTCCAGACAACCCAGAAGTATAGAGAGACAATGCACAACAAGGACGGTGGCTTTCAATTTACAAAAATTTATAGTACAACGAAAGAACTTAATATAATATAATAAATAAATAAATAGATGACAAACCAAATCATAATATAATATACATATATTAACATACTATATATATATACATATATATATATATATATCTACCCAATACATCTACTAGGTACATAAAAATAAATACATATTATATTATATACGATACTTACATAAAATGATTACAATAGAATATTAAAGATATAGTAGCTATTTCGTGAGATAGAAAGCTTTAACTCTGTCTTTAAAAATATTCAAAGACGGTGCACGTTTGACGTCCAAAGGTAGCGCGTTCCACAACCGTACTGCTTCTACAGTGAAAGAAGAGTCATAGAAAGTGGTTCTATGGACCGGCATTTTCAACATATGGTACTCTGATGGCCGCAATGAACGAGGGTTGGAAACGTGACGGAATTCGAAACGTTTCCGAAGGTAGCGCGGGGAAGAAGGATGAAACAGTATACTGTACAGAAGAGATAATATATGAGCATTCCGACGAAGGCGTATGGGAAGCCACTTGAGCTTAGTACGGAAAGCAGAGACATGGTCAAATTTGCGCAAGCCAAATATGAACCTTATACAGAAATTCTGGAGACGCTCAAGTTTATTTAGCTGGTCCTCCGTGATGTCAAGATAGCAGACGTCAGCATAATCTAGAATAGGGAGCAAGAGAGACTGTGCTAGCGCAATTTTAGTGGTAGTAGGTAGAAAATTGCGTAGCCTACGCAATGAGCCCGCAGAGGCAAACATCTTTCGGCTAGTGAGGGCTAGTTGAGGGCCCCATGTGAGACATTTGTCCATGGTAATGCCGAGATTCTTCACCGTGTCACTATACAGAATTGTAACTCCGTCGAACACAATATGGGGCAGAAGATCCCAGTCAATCTTGCAGATTGTTCGAGAGCTGCCTACAATAATGGCTTGGGTTTTATGTGGGTTTACTTTTAGTCCATATTTTTGGCTCCACGTGGATATTAGGTCCAATTCTTTATTTGTGTCTTGCACTGCCTGGGACAGCTGAATCAGAGGAGTTTGTCGATACAGTTGCAGGTCGTCTGCATAGAGGTGGTAGGAAGACGAAATGTTTTGAGTTACGGAGTTAATAAAGATTGAAAAAAGAATACCTATAGGTATTTTACTAGTTCTAATTCATAATCAATATTTTTCCTAGCAATGGCAAAAGTTCTTGAATGTATTGTATCTTAGGTATTATTACCTATACCTACCTACCTACTTACTTTTCTGCGGTCTGATACCATCGAGTGTGTGAAGTTAGCCCCGCACTTTTTGAAATCTAGATTTTTTTTTGTTGTGCTGAGTTGTTCTAGGTTTGTTCTATATTGTTCCAAAATAAAACAAATCTAGCGTGAAAATTGTGGGTGGAAAACCAAAAAAACAAATTTTCACGGTAGCCCCCTTTTTTGGAAAATCCTATTTTTCTTTGTTGTGCTGGATTGTTCTAGGTTTGTTCTCAATTGTTCCAAAATATAGCGTTCCTAGATCAAAAACTGAAGTCAGAAAATAAAAAAAACTTTTTTGTCCTAGCCCCGCACGTTTGGAATATACAAAATTTTATTATTGTTCTAGATTGTTCTAGGCTTGTTCTACATTGTTCCAAAATAAAAAACTTCTAGATTCAGAATTGAGGCCGGAAATGAAAAAAAAACTTTTTTATGGTAGCCCCGCATTTATGGATAATCTTTATTTTTTTTGTTGTGCTGGGTTGTTCTAGGTCTATTCTACATTGTTCCAGAATATTATTAGTCTAGAATGAAAGCTGCGGCCAGGAAATGATAAAAAGTAAGTATGGAAAACGGGCATATCGTCTAGGTAAAGAAAGCAACGAACTTAGGCCCTCATTTTTTGAATTTCTTGAATTTCTCTTTTGTGCTGGACTAAGATAGCCTCCTGTTACATTGTTCCAGAACATGAAACATCTGAAGCAAATATTTGTGTCAGAACAGAAAAAATACTTTGTCATTGGAATCTGAAGGTAGGCATATTTTTAAGACATAGGAACCTAAGTATTTTTTTCGTTGTTCTAGATTGTTCTAGGTGCGTTCTACATTGTTCCAAAATCAAAAAATGCTAGTGTCAAAATTGAGGGCAGAAAATTAAAAAAACACTTTTTTATGGTCCCGCATTTTTGGATTATCTTTATTTTTATTGTTGTACTGGGTTGCTCTAGGTCTATTCTACATTGTTCCAGAATATTATTCGTCTAGAATGAAAGCTGCGGCCAGGAAATGATAAAAAGGAAGTATGGAAAACGGGCATATCGTCTAGGTAAAGAAAGCAACGAAGTTAGCCCCTCATTTTTTGAATGTCTTGAATTTCTCTTTTGTGCTGGACTAAGATAGCCTCCTGTTACATTGTTCCAGAACATGAAACATCTGAAGCAAATATTTGTGTCAGAACAGAAAAAATACTTTGTCATTGGAATCTGAAGGTAGGCATATTTTTAAGACATAGGAACCTAAGTATTTTTTTCGTTGTTCTAGATTGTTCTAGGTGCGTTCTACATTGTTCCAAAATCAAAAAATGCTAGTGTCAAAATTGAGGGCAGAAAATTAAAAAAACACTTTTTTATGGTAGCCCCGCATTTTTGGATTATCTTTATTTTTATTGTTGTGCTGGGTTGCTCTAGGTCTATTCTACATTGTTCCAGAATATTATTCGTCTAGAATGAAAGCTGCGGTCAGGAAATAATAAAAAGGAAGTATGGAAAACGGGCATATCGTCTAGGTAAAGAAAGCAACGAAGTTAGCCCCTCATTTTTTGAATTTCTTGAATTTCTCTTTTGTGCTGGACTGAGGTAGGCTCCTGTTACATTGTTCCAGAACATGAAACATCTGAAGCAAATATTTGTGTCAGAACAGAAAAAAATACTTTGTCATTGGAATCTGAAGGTAGGCATATTTTTAAGACGTAGGAACCTAAGTATTTTTTTCGTTGTTCTAGATTGTTCTAGGTGCGTTCTACATTGTTCCAAACTCAAAAAATGCTAGTGTCAAAATTGAGGGCAGAAAATTAAAAAACATTTTTTTATGGTAGCCCCGCATTTTTGGATAATCTTTATTTTTATTGTTGTGCTGGGTTGTTCTAGGTCTATTCTACATTGTTCCAGAATATCATTCGTTTAGAATGAAAGCTGCGGCCAGGAAATGATAAAAAGTAAGTATGGAAAACGGGCATATCGTCGAGGTAAAGAAAGCAACGAAAATACAATAAAAAGTTGTTTTTTTTTAATATCTGCCCTCAATTTTGACGCTAGCATTTTTTGATTTTGGAACAATATAGAACGCCTACCTACCTACCTACTACCTACGCCGCCTTTTGTTTTTTTTGGTTTTCCACCCACAATTTTCACGCTAGATTTTTTTTATTTTGGAACAATATAGAACAAACCTAGAACAATTCAGCACAACAAAAAAAAATCTAGATTTTAAAAAGTGCGGGGCTAACTTCACACACTCGATACCATCTTGTTATAACTTAACAAGATGGTATCAGACCGCAGAAAAGTAAGTAGGTAGGTAGGTATAGGTAATAATACCTACTATAAGCAGGCGCTAAAACAAAGAAGTATCATCAATAGGTATAAGGTACATAATTATTATAAATTACTTAATAATTTTATTTTCACCTCACTAGCTCGGAAAGATTCTCTTTGTCATTCAAAATCTGGGCGCAAAAACGCATTTTAATCGCTAGCGTGGAAAGTGTTTTTAAAATACCAACGCTTCTTTTCAATAATTTTCTCGTCAAGAATTGAGGATTTAATCACAGATCTGCCCGAATTTAACCTTCTTGATATTGCCAGTCAACTGAAAACCACAGATTAAAGAATAAAACAATTTACTCTGTGCTGAAAACTCATTAATACCACAGACTACCTCCTAAAAGGTGCCTAAAAGCACGCCTAAAAGATACCATCTTTTTCTCGTTCACCAACCTCATTTTTAGAATAATCGCACTGTCTAGCACCAAAGAGTCACTGTCTATAACCAATACGCTATCCAGCACGGCGACTGCATGGAAAATGGATGAAAAACACTTTTTCTTTAATTTTCCATGAATCACGTGACGAGCTAGTAGTTTACCTGATGTTAAGCGTTACCACCACCCATAGCTAAATTAACAAGCTAAAAACTAATCTTTTCTTAGCCTTTTAACTGTTTTTCTTGCATTTTCCTCGCTGTAGTGAGGTGAAAAGTTGTGTGTTACACTCGGCAGCTAAGTTTTTCTCCGTCTCGTACCTTTGAAACCTTCGCCACGCTCAGGATCATTTGAACCACTCGCTACGCTCGTGGTTCAATCCTAGAATCCTTCGCTTGCTCAGGTTTCAATTCAAGTACAATTCAAGGTACCTACTCGCGCCAAAATCAACTTTGCAGCCTTGTATAACAAATAACTATTTCATCTCACTAGCTCGGATAGATTCTCTTTGTCATTCGAAATCTGGGTGCAAAAATGCATGTTAAGGTGGAACGTTTCACTAGCGCGGCAAATTCAAATTTTCTTGCGTTCTTTTTTTTTATTTATTTTATGCGATTGAATGACGTGACGAGCTAGTCGTTCACCTGATGATAAGCAACACGGCCGCCCATAACAGTTGCAGTGACACTCGGAACTTTAAAACAATAAAATTTCGCGTGACACTGCACTGCGCACGTCATACTGAGACATCACACAGTCTAATAATCAGATTACTAGACTGAGTGATCAGATCATAAAGTCTCATTTGCCCAGTAATTTCACTAGCTACAATGCCCTTCAAACCGGAACACAGTAGTGCTTGCACACTACTGCTTGGCGGCAGAATAACTGGCAAAGCGGGCTTGGCTCTTTTGCCAATAATAGCTTAATCACTCAACGTGATTAAGCTATTATATGTACCAATCCTAAATACGTATATTATACTTACATAGGATTTTAAAGGAATAAAAATTGCCAAAACAAGTAAATTTAATTTAGGCGGTTGCGGCCATACCTGCCTCCTATATACCTAGAATATTTTCGTTTAGGTCTGTGATCTGCCTACTTACTTGTGAAAATATTTTCTAGATAGATAAGTAGATATTCACGACTTTCGTGTGCTGCAGTAGTAGATCTATTGAAATGAAGGGTACAATTAAGGTTTCGTACACTGCTTAGACATAATTACTTACCTTTTTCGGGTCTTCTTTTCGAAGTAGCTGGTACCTATAGTAGGTACTACTTATTACTAACCTATGGCTTATGGAAGTTGGCTTGTGTCAGTTACTCAAAAATGATTCTATTGATTTTTGTAATTTATGTGCATTGTGGTGTAAAGCATAATAAACCATCTTAACCATGCACAGCGTACCTATCCGCGTGCCGCGCAGGTACAGAAGCTGAGAGCACGTCCTGTCATCCATCGTACCAACATTTAAAACCGAAACAAAAATTCAGCTGTAGCAATAGAACAAATAATTTTTCAGAAATCATACGGCCTTCAGTACGGTCTAGTGTCTAGTTAGAATCAAACTCTAATCACACCTGAATTTTTTCATGTCAGCCATTCGAAAGTACCTATAATAATCTCGTTATCCGAAGCTGATTGTTACATATATCACGTAAACAAATCTTCCTACCATCCGTAATGATCGGATCTATATCTGGTGCGCAAGACGCACCCCAGGTGTTTCTGACAAGCAAAATAAACTCGCCCGTAATCGATTTTAGACCTAACAGTTGTTCTTAAATCGATTCATTCTGTATATGTATTATGTTTGTTTAAGTGGCTATAATCGAATGTGGTGGAGAGATTCACTGTTATTCCGGTGGTCTGGTTTGTAGCAACCTCGATGGTGGAAAGCCCAGTGCTGGACCTGGTTCAATTCTGTTAAATGATGAAGTAGTTTGGAAATACGTAGTGAGTAATTGAAGGAACTTGGGTTTCGAAAAGTTTGGTATGGAGCCTAGATACCTACCTAGTAGGTACCTATAGGTACTTACTTTACAGTAGGTACCTACAGAAACTTTCACCATTTTTGTGTAGGTACCTATATACTTTAGTAAGTAATTATTAAGATAATTGACTGACTCAGGCGTGACTTCGCGGAAGTTCATCTTAAATACAAAATGAAAAAAGTATATCTAGTGTAATTCCGCTAAAACTATCATATAAGATTATCTATATTGGGCAAGCTGCAAATGATTGTTGAAGGCAAACGTATTACTAAAATGATAAGAAAAGTTTATAATGTATAATATTTATTGAAACCAAGACTGGGACGCCTACCTTGCCATGTAACATTTAAAGTAGGTAAGGAATGGGCTAACTATTATTATGCTATAACCTTCCGTAATGTCAAACCAAAAAAAGAAGCCTTCTCCCAGGAAATAAAGGCTGTCTTCGTCTTCGGCGTCCGGGGCATTTTGGTGAAAACGTGGGATTTCGGTTCCAAGCGGTCAGGAGGCCTTTAAACACTTTATTGAAGTCCTCCGAACCATAAAATTAAAAAATAGATAGATATACTTTTTCATTTTGTAGCAATTATTAATATGAAAATCCAAGTCTAAAACATGTAGGTAGGTATTAGATAGTTTAGATTTGTATTCATTTGTTTATTATAAATAAAAAAACTCCTCGGTACATTTAAATCTTCTATTACTTACTATCACCGACGCCTAAGCTGCCTATAGGTATACCCTAGGTACACAACATATATGGCAAACCTCCCCCTATGATAAGCGTCCCATGTGGGGTTTTAAAAAAGAGCTGTTGTTCAACAGTGGATGTTTTACGACTGATGATGTGAAATAAGAAATACCTAATAAAATAAAACATAGGTATGAAAATAGTTGAAGAATGTTAGTCAAGTCCAAGCACCATAACTAGAAAAGTTGAACTGTTTGTGATACTTATAATAGGTCTACCTAATTAGTTTATTTTACTACCGATAAATAGAAACAACCCTTACATTGAATATGCTCAAACAAGTAGGTGCCTAGGTACCTATATGTTAGTACATTCAACAGAACTCTCCCATAAAACGAACGAGTGACGTAAGCTACTCAGCAATAAACCCGAAGCTCAAGCACAAACTCCTATAAAACAAATATTAAACCCCAGTTTATTGTAAACAAGCGCACTTGTTCGTAACTTCAGCATCAGTCAATACTCCATAACGTTAAGCGACGCCCAGTAGTATTTCCTCCAATCAGAACGCTTCATTGAACAAGGCACGCCTACAGGTTGCGCGGGCGCAGATATCGAATGCGCCGTTGTCAGTTTATCAAAAGCTTTCATGAGGGAAAGTCGCTATGATGACGTCGTTAAGTGGTGAAGTTAAAGCGAGTAAACTGAAGTTTAGTGTTGATAGTATTCTGGGAAATAACGATTCGTCCAGTGTGCACTCTGTGGAGGTGCGTGCGCAAGAGCCACCGTGCGCAGGTTGCGTGGCAGCCCTGTATCGGTGCTGCCGCGATGAGCCACCCCTGCTGCAGTTGCCGCTGCCGATGCCGTACTCACATCTGCATCCGGCGCTGAGGCCAACTACGGGTAGGGATATTTCGGCAACGCCTTATTACTTAGGTAATACCTACTTAGGTGGGTTAACACCATTGACTATAATTCGAGCTTTATAATCTTTGGTTGACACGTATAGGCAAGGCTTGAGACATGTTTGTTTTAGTCACTTACGTTAGAGATAACGAGTTCACATCTGTGATATACCTCTATAAAAGAAAAAAAAGCATAAATCCAGCAGATTTGCTGTTTCCTTGTGTGGTGATTGGGGTGGGGCTAGCGACTAAAACGCAACCATTGCAATTATCATCTGCCCTACTCTCTCCTTAGGCCTAAGCTCTATACCAAACCAGTCAAAGTTAAAATTAAAATAGGTAACTACCAAAAGAATTCCTATAATAAAAATACCTACCCACTAATGCGTAATATACTGTTATAATAATTACCTATATTCTGTGCCACTACGAAAAATCCAACCAGTCGCATAGAATCTACGGGTTATCTCAAGTTAAAAATACAATCATAATAAGAGTCCTATATTAAGTTAGGTTAGGGTGCTCAGGGGCGAGATGGTAAATGCTAGTGTGACCCCATGTCGCCCCATCCCGGCGGCGGCGGATGGATCGTGGAGGGGTTTTAGTGGGTCCGAGTCCCACATACCCCCTGTGCCATCACCCCCGTGCCAGGCATTTCCCCCCTCAAAAAAGTGAACATACTCAGGGTGTCCCAAGAATTAGTGTCAAGCCGAATACACAACATTTCAATTTTTTTAAATGTCGGCGTCTGTGTTTCTAAATGAATACTTCCTATCTAAAACCTACTTAAAAGGAGAAACATTCAACGCCTTTGCTTCGAAGTTTTTTTTATGTAATTAGGCTTCGCACGTGGATGGTCATTTTTATCCTCACATCCATCATTGTTTTTTGTATGAGCTCTTTAGAAAAAAACTTCGAAATGGTTTTTGAATACCGGTACCTTTGAAGAATGTCGTCCATTCTAGAGGTAGAGCCCCTGTGGAACACCCCAATAACCCTAAATATATGTTCCGTGTCAGTTATGATTTTCTTGTTCGTAGGTAGGTCTAAGTCTACTGCTACCCACTGCTCCAATTATGAACTTACTTACCTACCTACTATAGTACCTACTACCTAAAAAGTTCATGGCTCAAATTATAGTGTCAATTTTCATTCTGATGCTACTTTACACAACTCCCAACTTCTAAAAGGAGAGGGTTATAAGTGGGTGTTAAATATGTTGCAAGTTACCCAAGGTCCATACATAAAAAGTCCTGTCCTTTCCACAATTATTAGAAGGGCATTTCGGCTGTAGACTTACCATTACTTACTGCAGATTTCAACATTACTTATTGTAGGTATTTTTTTAATGCTAAAATGGGCCTACTTTGGCAACAATTCACTTCGCCAGTGGTCTAATATACAGGGTCATTCGTTCTTTCATAGACCGCATCCTTTCAGATTGTGCTTAAACATGTCTTGAGCTATAGCGTAACAATAATAATATTTAAAATTTTGTGAAAATCGGATAATTCCCCGTTTTCGACCTTAAATCACTAGTACCTACGGGTATTAACTAATAAGTTTTTGATTTTAATTAGGTAGGTACATAAAATAAACCTCAGTGACTCTACTGACACTTTTTACTTAATCATAATTACTAGGTATCTATACTTACCTATCTGTGCCTATACCTATAGCCTTATATCACACGAAACTATAGAGTTCCGACTGACACTGCAATTATTATGAGCGGCACTAGCGGCAGTGACGTTTAACATCGTGCGAACGATTAGCTCGTCATCGTCACTTCATGAATGATCCTATTTTTGAAACCCCTATTTATCTCAGTAGCGTCAAATATGTGTGCAAAATTTCATTCAAATTGGTTGAGCCGTTTTGGCGTGAAAGTCGCAGACACACAAATTTTCACATTTATATCTTACCTAATTTCTTGGTCATAGATATACATAGTTTCACATAAGTATTTATATAGTTCTAGCTTACCCGCCCAGCTTCAAGCAGTTGAATTTTACGCCTTAATCCCCCCTAAAGTCTCCACCATCTCACTCTAATTTGTTTTCTCCATCTCTACCTTCGTCCTTCCACAGACAAGTTATGGCCTTACTTCTTCCCTTCGCCTTTTGAAAATAAATAGGTAGGTACCTATATATTCAACTCTTAAAGCTCTTATCTAAAAATGTCTCCTGCCTGGCAAATATCTCTTTTTGTCAAATCTAGCTTTTGCTTGATGTATTTTCGTACCGACAGACAGCCAAAAATTAAAGAAGATATTAAAAATAGGCCCAATCCCAATTCGCTACCCGAACCCGGTCTTTGGCTCTTTTTATCCAACTGCTACCATCCACTCAGCACTCTGCCATATTAAGAATCTCCTATAGTCGCTCCACCTGTAGGAGGACCCCTATTTATTTAATGAATTTCCCAATGAAATGACGCATAAAAGATTAATCTTTTCCAGTGTACCGCCTCCCCATCCCGTCTTCATCTCCCCCACAACAATCAGCGCCGCGCTGTGACGTCACATCTAGCGGGAAACGCAAGCGCTCGTGGTCGCGCGCTGTCTTCAGCAATCTCCAAAGAAAGGGCTTAGAGCGGAGATTTCAAATACAGAAGTATATTACGAAACCCGATAGAAGACAGCTCGCTGCAACGCTGGGACTCACTGATGCTCAGGTATTTTACCTACTACTGGTTATTTTTCTTTGGAAACTTATGACATTAAATTCCTACTTTTTTGCGGTAGGTATACTATTTTTTATTTATTACGTCAGTACCTATATACCTACCTACGTGACGTCGATTTAAGCTTTATTTTAAAGTAGTTTTAGAACGTAAATAGGTAGTATTATATCATGGAAGAAAGATGTACCTACTACCATAGAATAAAATAAGCCCTACCCTTCCCATACCAGTTGGTAGACTACCTACGTGTTCCTCGTGATCAGCCCCATACGTTTCCACAGCTGGGACTCGAGCCTTCTCTCACTTGAAAAGGTACCAAACAAGAGCCGTGCTACAAATCATCTCTTTAGATCAAACAGGCCAATGATGATGAATCCATAAATCCACCATGCGGGTTTTCGAATTTTTCCAATTCTTGAACATGCCTGTTTCCTCACGGTATTTTCCTTCACCATTGCCGAAGCGAGTGCAAATTCCTACCTACCTACCTATGAGCTTCACATAGCTCCTGATCACGTCTCATCATCATCAAGGGGAGGCCTATGGACGTCTGAAGACGTCCACAGGCCTCCCCCACAGAGCACCACTTTGAGCAGCTGCTTGTCTCCTGCCTCCATTGGCTTTCACCTCGGTCCACCGCTTGGGGGGTCGGCCTACGCTGCGTCTTCCGGTTCGCGGTCGCCACTCGAGAACCTTTCTTCCCCATCGGTTGTAGTCTAATTGTATTTATTTCTCCCAATAGGTGAAGGTATGGTTCCAGAACCGGCGCATGAAGTGGCGGCATACGAAAGAGGGCCGCGGAGGCCTGGCGACCGGTCCGGGCCTGCCGAGCCGCGACCCGGACTCTCCTACTGAAGACAACGAGGACGTTGATGTGGACACGCTTAGTGATTAACTACACCCTTGTTAGAATGGGATTTAATGTGTTTGTGCTTCTAAAAACCGACTGAATTGGTTATTGATGGACTTTTAACTTTAGATAAATGTCGCATGTGAGACTTTCAAAACACTTGAGGAGAGACTGATATATATAGTATGAGGAGATTTTTATCGGGTTAGATATTGGTATTAGGCTGCCCCCACATTGGGCGGTAGCGATATCGCCGCGACATTTTACCATCGTGCGGCGTGTGTCGCCGCGATATCGCGGTAGTCGCTCGAGGATCGCTACCGCCCAATGTGCGTTATTGGCTTTTTTCTCAACTAGCATTTCCCCACTACTGAGTAGGACAGAAAAAATAGAAAAGTATCACAAGCTAAAGTTGGACGAATCAAGATTCTTACGAGGTATGATTACAGGTTTTTTTTATAATTTAGCAAGACCGTGATTAGGGCTGGAACTGGGTTAAACCCATGCGTAGCCACTAACCAGGGCGGGTCAGCTAGTTGCTTAATATGTTGGAGGTAGCCAGCCAGCCAGCCAGCCAGCTATATCATCATCAACAGCCTGAAGACGTCCACTGCTGAACATAGGCCTCCCCCAGAGCACGCCACCTTGAGCGGCTGCTCGCCTCCTGCATCCATCGGCTCCCCGCGGCTTTCACCAGGTCGTCGGTCCACCGAGTGGGGGGCCGGCCTACGCTGCGTCTTCCGGTTCGTGGTCGCCACTCGAGAACCTTTCTTCCCCATCGGTTGTCAGTTCTACGAGCGATGTGGCCTGCCCATTGCCACTTCAACTTACTAACTCTAAGAGCTATATCGGTCACTTTAGTTCTCCTGCGGATCTCCTCGTTCCGGAGCTTATCTCGCAGGGAAACACCGAGCATAGCTCGCTCCATAGCTCGCTGCGCGACTTTGAGCTTACTAATGAGGCCAACAGTAAGAGACCATGTCTCAGTTCCATAAGTCATCACTGGCAACACACACTGATTGAAAACTTTCGTTTTCAGGCTCTGCGGTATTTTGGACGAAAAGATAGGACGAAGCTTCCCGAACGCTGCCCAGCCGAGTTGGATTCTTCGCGCCACCTCTTTGTCGAAGTTGGACCTACCTAATTGGACAATCTGTCCTAGGTAGACATACTTGTCGACAACTTCGAGAGTATCGTTCCCAACAATTACCGGTATAGGTGGAACATGAGCATTAGACATGATCTTTGTCTTGTCCATATTCATCTTAAGACCAACCTGCTGGGAGACTCTACTGAGGTCGTTGAGCATGGTGCTAAGGTCCTCGAGCGATTCCGCCATTATGACTATATCATCGGCAAAACGAAGGTTAGTGATGTACTCGCCATTTATGTTGATGCCAGATCTTTTCCACTCCAAGAGCTTGAAAACATCCTCCAATGCGTTTGTGAACAGTTTCGGAGAAATAACGTCTCCCTGTCTCACGCCTCTTTGCAATGGAATTTGTTCCGTACTCTGGTCCTGTAGTCGGACTGACATAGTGGCCTTACTGTACAAACACTTCAAAACTTCGATATACCTATAGTCAATTTGGCATCGCTGCAAGGACTGCAGCACCGCCCAAGTCTCGATTGAATCGAAGGCTTTCTCATAGTCCACAAACGCTAGGCATAACGGCCGATTATAGCCAGCTATATACCAGCCGAAAATTAACAGACAGATTTTTGAAAAATAATAATATGGACAATACTAGAACATGAAAAATTAATAATTTGGGTAGAAATACTGACATCATTAGGTAAATAACGAAATGGATCGAATTGGTACTGAGAAAACCTGAACCTGTGAGGTGTTCCCGGCGGAAAATGCTCATATTACATTGATCTTCGAATGTGTATCGTCCATATCGGTGTCGTAATGTATGAAGAAACTACAATCTACCACCCTTATAATACGTGATGACGCGATAAACGTTACACTCGCGCGGCAAATTCAAATTTTCTTGCGTTCTTTTGCCAATAATAGCTTAATTACTTAACGTGATTACATGAAAACTAATTTTGCGCAAATAAATATAGTGTATCAATAAATTACAATTAAAAGTATCACCTACTTATCATTGGTTTAGCGACAAATGGCAATAGGCTGAAAAACTAAAAGAAAATTGTTTATTGCCATTTGTCACTAAACCAATGATATCTAGGAGATACTTTTAATCGTAATTTGTTGATACATTCTATTTCATTCATTATTTCCGCAAAATTAGTTTTCATGTAATCACGTTGAGTAATTAAGCTGTTCTTGGCAAAAGAACGCAAGAAAATTTGAATTTGCCGCGCGAGTGGTGTAACGTTACCCTTAATTAATTGAATCATATTTTTAAGTTAAAAGACTTGCATAATTTTATTATCATACTCATTTACATTTGATTATTTTTAAGTTAATTATAACCGACAATCTTATTTAATATATTGTTAGTTTAAAATTATATAGAGGCGTGCTAAGAGAAACAACGAAATATATTTATGTTTTTATTTTTATCTACATTAATAATTCATTACCTACCAAAACTGAGCTGCTTTACCGTAACATTAAAGTAAATAATCTATGTATTTATACAACTATTTATACATTTGTGTACCAATAAAGATGTGCAATTACACACCAACTGCAAATGATCGCCTGAAATTACATTAATAGCAATACGATTTTTTAGCGATTTCTAAATGAATTTTCTGGAACTTAGGTTACAATCCAAAGTGACGTTTGGTGTGGACACATCGCACAATCTGTAAATATTATTTAATTGTAACTAGCTAGGTTCTCTTTAAAATAAATCATATTATAATTTCTACATAAAGTCATTTATCATCTTGAAACAGGAACTAAAACATGCTATGTATATATATATATCGCTATTGCATCGCTCAGAAAATATGGTTTTGTTATGAAAATTTTGTCGTTGATTGTACAACCACCAGTATACAACAGAATTAAAAAACATGCATAAATTATATATGCAATTACTCATCTAAAAATTACTTCGAGCTATATAGGAGTGTACAACCATTTCCATATTCTTAAATGAAAATAAACTAAACCTAGGTGTTAGTAGCAACAGGATCACAAAATGTTTAAGTTGGCTTTTGAAATGGAATCACACTTCGATTTCCAACTACACAAATAAACATAGGCCGGCAATAAACTGATTTCAAATATGAAAGCAATCTTGAGATGCCCTAACCCTAATGCATCTTTAACAAGCCGACTTCGGCTCTGCTCTCACACGCGCTCAAGAGAGCAACGATCACAATATGATATGCGTAAAAAGCTATAAAATATGTACCCACCCATTTTAGGCCAGTTTTTGACTAAGCGATGTGCGGGATAAGATCTTAAAATTAGCAAGTCGAAATGGCAATGGGCAGGCCACATCGCTCGCAGAACCGTTCTTAAGAAAGGATGAAGAAAGGAAGACGCAGCGTAGCCTCACTAGATGGACCGACGACCTCCGGGGATACCGTGCCAATCGTAATCGATGAATGGGCCACATTTCGTCATTTCCGGCAAGTTGGCACTGTGTAACATCTCTATCCATTAGTATTTTCTCACTATTTCTCATTATTATAGTTAATCAATGTTTTGTCTATTCAGTTCTCCGCCTAAGGGACCATAATACCGATGGATGAGGATTTTACACAACCGGAAATGACCAAATCAAGCCCATTCATCGATTACGATTGAGTTACACAATACGGGGTCTGCTGGTCCAAATCGCGAGGAGCCGTTGGATGCAAAAGGCAAGTAGCAGTCTACTTTGACTGCTACTTGTGTTCTATGGGAAAGGCACATGTCTAGCAGTGGAGAAATGATGATGATGATAATGATGTCAGGAAGTATCTCATTTTTCCCGTTTTACTATGTTTGAGACAAATTACCACCAGCTTAAAGCATCTACGGCATTCACTACCCAATCTCAAGATCACATCCAAAACTGAAATCAGTTTACAAATATGTAAGTCCAACTATTCAAAAACTAAGCAAAATTTGTACAATCTGTATAATGAACACCATTGACACGCGTTGCTCCTTCAGCCTTAATAATCGACAAGTTTTACTTTGTTCCTATCATTCCTGTAATTTTCATCCCTCGACCAATTTGAATGGGCATCGCTCGGGCCAGATCTTCCATACCCTCTATAGCCACCCCTATGACCGTAAGGCCTCCGTCTATTTGAATCCCACCTACTTTCATAATGATGCTCATACCTGTTTTCATTACGTGGGTAGCCTCTAGGGTTGTCGTACCTTTGGTAATCTTGCCTTTCATCATCATACCTCGTTCTTGAATCGGGATTATAGCGCGGTGGTGGCCTTTGATTCTCCCATACGGAAAAATTGTCTTTAGGTGACGGGCTTCTAGAACGGATATTTTCTTGATGGTAGCTTCTTTGAGGGTATTCTGGTTCTTCGTATCGTCTTCTCTCATATGGTGGTTGGTCGGCATCGAATCTGGTCTGCCTAGGTTTGCTCGAGGTGGGTGGTTCTCTATCTGGTTCCCAAACTGGGGGTCTCTGTTCTGCGGGAGATATGCTTCTGGATCGGCTATGTTTTTCCGAAGTGCCCGGTGGGCCGGAATCTCTGTAAACGAAAACGACGACAACGTTATGATTGAAACTATTATTGTTGAGGTAAGGTTACGATTTTTGGACCGAAATATTGCAGAGATACCTTATCATATCTGTGTCTGAAGACAATGAAAAATCGAAAAGACCAAGTGAATAGACTAGTTTTATGATACATTTGAATAAAGATGTCATTAGATGATAATGACATCTTTATTCAAATGTATCATGCTGATGAGCCAGATCACATCCTCTGCTAAACATGTGCCTTCTTTATTGAACGCCATAGCAAATAGTTGAGTGGCTGCGCAGCGTTCGGGAAGCTTCGACCTATCTTTTTCATCCAAAATACCGCAGAGCCCAAAAACGAAGGTTTTCAATCAGCGATGACTTATGGAACTGAGACGTGGTCTCTTACTGTTGGCCTCATTAGCAAACTCAAAGTCGCCCAGCGAGCTATGAAGAGAGCGTTGCTCGGTGTTTCCCTGCGAGTTAAGATCCGAAACAAGGAGATCCGCAGGAGAACTAAAGTGACCGATATAGCTCTTAGAATTAGACAGTTGAAATGGCAATGGGCAGGCCACATCGCTCGTAGAACTGACAACCGATGGGGAAGAAAGGTTCTCGAGTGGTGACCAGCAGCAGTGGACATCTTCAGGCTGTTGATGTTGACAGCAAACAGTTGCCTTATACCACTAGGAGGGGTGGATGCAGCATGCCGCTCAAAAGATTTGGACCACCGCTGGTCTACTACAAGTCATTTATTTCTGGTATTTGCAGACTAGTCCTTAGTCTGCTCTTCAATCAGAACAAATGTTGCAAAGTTGAACCTATTTATTAGCACAGAACATAAAATACTATATTAACATACCTCGAGGATGACCTGCTACGACTTCTGTCCGATTCATCATCACTCGACCGCCTGTACTTGTGCCTCTTTTCACGTTGCCTGAAACGAAATAAGATTTTAATTTGGTACTATACACCTACCTTTCATAAACTCCTCTAGACTCGTGACGGGTTTAGCAAAGCTGTCAGTATGTCAGTGAAAAGCGCTCATAGCGAAGCACGGCTAGCCGTTTCAACCGATCGGTTAAGTTAAGCAACGTTCGCTGCGACCACTACTTTGATGGGTGACCGCTACAGCAAAAAGTGGTATTTACAACTGAGCGCTACCGTGCTTCGGAGGGCACGTTAAGCCGTCGGTCCCCGCTGTTGTCATAAGACAACAGTCGTTAAGCCAAGTCGGAAGCCTTTGAGCGGCCTAAAAATTCTAACACCACGGCTGACCACTTGCCTACCCGAGAAGAATTGCTTTACAGCAGCTCAAAGGCTTCAACATGGCTTATCAACTGTTTTGTCTTAAAACAAGCACCGGGACCGAGGGCTTAAATCATGTAGCGCTCAGTTATAAATACCACAGTACGAGTCACACAAAGACCTAAAGTGAATCATTACAGTACAAAATTAGTAGGAGTTAATTTAGGGAATAAAGGCAACTAACCCGGTAAAAAATGTTCAGATTATGTGTTAACAATGTGTATTTATAGGTGACATCTATCTATACATATAATAAAACTGTAATTGGGCTAAATGTGTACACTGAATATTTATTTGAAAATTTTGATTGCATTACACTTCTTTATCGACACAGAGGTGGAAACAATTTTTTTCAATTTTTTGTCTGTGTGTCTGACTGTCCCTTTGAACATGCATCACCCTGGAACTACTGAACGGATTTAGCTGAAATTTGGTATGGTTATAGCTAATTTTTTTATGTTTATATTATTTTTTATTTACACTAATCCTGTCGAAGGGAAAATGGAAGGGAAAGGGAAAAAGATAGGGGAAAAGGATGTATGGAAAGGACGGCAATAGAAGGGAGGAAGGCGAAGCCGCTTACCCTTAAACAGGGCAACTGCGTAAAACTAATAAACCCGTGCGAAGCCGGGGCGGGTCAACTAGTTACTAATAAAGTGTATAATGTGTTGTTAGGTCACATTCATGTTATACAAGTATATAATGTTTGTTGTGTACAGACTTGCGCCTCAGCTTGATGGCCAACTCCCTCATCTCCTCGTCACGTCGCGCCTGCCGCCTGCTCTCTCGCTCCAGCCGCTCTGCTTCAGCTCGCTTGTCTGCGCGGACTGGAACACACAATACACATAATACTTCACGTATTACACTCATGCCCGTCTACACTAACGACAGCTCCTAGGTTCGAACTTATCCCTCTATGACGGTTATAGACGGATAAGTGGGAACTCAAAAGATGTTTAGCGCAGACGGACATCACTCACCGGAATGGAATACCAATAGGCTAGTTGCCTGCTATTAAGAATGAACAGGCAAATATTAATTTCATAAAATAGGTTAAAAATAAATGCAATAATTGAAAAATTAAGTAAAATCGGTAAATAAATCAAGGAGTGCTTTTAAAGTTTCTAGAGGGGGCATCGCCTGTCCCTGATGTAACGCTACCACAGATGAGTAATGAGTTTCTATGAAGGAGCAAGATTGACGTCACTGCATGTTTGAGCTGTCTCTTTCTATTCCTATATTTTAAAATGGTTGTAACTATATAATTTTTTGAGATATTTAATTTCTGTTTTCACAATTGTTTATTTTTCGAGGAATATTTTAATTTACGCAATAAAAAAAATAGCAGGACACTAGCCTATTCCAGTCAGCAAAGAGCACGAGGAAGTTATTGTGGTATATAGATAGGCTTATCATTAACAGCCCGAATATGACCACTGCTGAACACAAGCGCGCTCTGTGGGGGAGCCCACAGAGCGCCACATTGAACGGCGGCTTGCATCCTGCATTCATCCGCTCTCCGCGACTTTGACCAGATCGTTGTACCACCGAGTGGGGCGCCGGCCTACACTGCGTCTTCCGGTTCGTGGTCGCCACTCGAGAACTTTTCTTCCCCATCGGTAATAGGCGATTTGACTGTATATTATTACTCAATCAAGTGAGTCAAATTGCACAAAAAATCTATTTCGAAAAATTGATTTTACACCTCCTATTTTTAATTTTATAATAGATTTTTACTGTATATAACTCACGTTGTCTTGCCAACTGTGCTTGCATTTTCTTCTTTAGCTTCTCCTTGAGTGACATGGCATCACGCGTTGCACCCTGCAAACAATAACATGTTACATTTGTGCATTCAATAATGAGCCTTCTCTTCATTCAGATAAGACTCGCTCGTTATATCACAAACCAAAATAGTAGAAGGGATAGTGCTACTTTTAAGGCAATGTAAGGCTAATAAGAAATTTCAAATAAGGTTTTGAATAAGGTAGATTGACAATATTAAGTTCAGCTGGGTTAGCACGGACGGTAGACAAAATTGTCTTTCCCCTGTTTTACTCCGCTTGACAAGTAAGCAAGTATGAAGAAAGTGACATAAAACGGGGAAAGACAATTTTGTCTACCGTCCGTGCTAACCCAGCAGAGGGCGTAAAAATCAATGGCCCAGATATAGAAATTATAAACCAGTTTTAATTTAGAGGAAATAGAAAGTAAATAGAGGACTGAAATGTACGTTTCCATTTTCACCTTTGGAAACTACAAGTCAAAACAGATCATGATGTGCTAAATAAAGTTAAAAATAATTTGCATTCATTTATTTATTGCATTATGTAATAAGGTGATAGATCAGATAATTGTATTATTTCAGTCTATTCGGTAATCCTAAAAATATATATTTTATACCATTTCCAATGCAGGTTGTCCCTTCACATACACAGAAATATTTTAACTACTATGACGTCATTAAAATTTGTTATCATTTCTTCCCAGAACAGAACCTTTTTTTGCTAGAATATCGAAAGGTGCAAAAATACAATTTTATTATTGTAGTTCTTGATCAACGTAGTCGAAAAACTGATTTTTATTAAAATAATGCACTTTACTTTTTCCTCAAAATAAACCCGATAACTCCTTCGAGCACTTTCTATATTTCCTGAAGCTTCGAATTTAGTTATTCATGCCAGATTGAAAAAATCAACCTGTACATTATACTGGTTTGATTGAGATCTTAGAAAATACCATTGAGAGAACCAAAATACCAGAGTGGTAGGAATACTGAAGTAAAACCCACAATTAAAATTACGTTTCCCATTGAATTATATTATATGAAACATAAACAAAAAACTCAGTAAAATATATATCAATAACATACCATTTCAAGCATTATAACAATTAATACACGCGCCAAAAAAGAAAAGCTCTGAACATAATGGACATTTCTATTAGCTCTCTCTTATAACACTTTTTTAATAATGGAGGAAGTGAGACAACGTTATACTATATTGACTGTAGGTTTCGTCAGAAACGCTTTTCCAATGGCGCGCGTTATACCAAAACGTTCTATACCTACTATAATAAAGTAAATATAAATGATGAACATTAGCAGAAAATGTGTGTTATGAAAATGCCACAATCGTTTGCGGTACTTATAGCGAAACAAAGACATGTATCATTCAAAGCTACTGATCGGTAACGCGAGACGTGCTAAGGGAAGCGTACAAGTATAAAACAAAATGATTCTTACTGACTTTGGAGCTGGATCCAGAGGATCGTAACTGATTCTGGTTTGTGTTGGATCTATTGCCAACCGCCGATCTGGAATATCAAAAGCATTTGGTTAAAAACAAAAATATCTAAATAATACTGTGAAATGAGCTTGAAATAGATTTTCATGCAAAGATGGCTCATCATCATCATCATCAACAGCCTGTAGACGTCCACTGCTGAACATAGGCCTCCCCCAAAGAGTGCCATTTTGAGCGGCTGCTCGCCTCTTGCATCCATCGGCTCCCCCAAATCCGGCTCATAGCTCAGTTGGTACCTAATTTGTATTGGAGGCATTGTGATTCGCAGGTCAAGTTCGAATGAGTCCTGGAATGAACTTTAGCTTTCAGTGATATGATCGTAGAACTACTGTCTAAGCTATGCTGTTGTCAGCCTTCCCGATACCTGACTACTTAATACGATAGGTACTTCAGCCGTGCTGTAGCATCTATTATAAACACGAAACTCTTTTACCGCAACCAGTAACGTATTAACTTCTGGAATACCTGCATTTTTTCATAACAATAGACTAACAATGTACAAACAATTTACAAGACGATTTTCATAATGTCTGTGTCGTCTAGATTACCACTTCTAACAATTCAAAAATAGTCTGAAACCAAAACTTACCCGTGCAAAGCGGACCATGTTAAAAAGTGCCTATTTTATGATATTTACTTACATTTTCGGAGCCTCAGAATCGCTGGAGCCGGAATCGAAAGACAGTTCACTGGACGACTTGTCTTCCTTACGCCGTCCGTAGTACCGAGGCACGGCCGATTTCGACGGGCCGCTTTTGTCGTTGCTAACAACACAATATTATATTAAACTTGGAACTGACATAAGTCTGAAGAATAGATGGTGAAAATAGAAAGGTCTATATTTGCACTGGTAGACTGGTTAGACAAGCCAGCTGAGCTCAAAGTTCTAAGATGCAAAGTTCACTCTTATGGCATTTAGGATACGTTAAGATTATTAAATATACCAACTCGACTAACAAGCTGTCGGTTTTCCCTTCAAGAGCATTTTAGGATCAAGATAATTTTATAAAGATGCATTGACGCATTAAATTAGCTTACGAATTTCAAGAATTATCATAGAACTATTAATACGAAAATTCATAATAATATAATTTATATATTTTTTTTTTATTTCCTATTTGGAATAAGTCGTCGATTGTAATTTGTTTTGTGTACCTATATATAAATAAATAAATACAGGATTGAGATCGGTTTATAAAGAAACGAGCAAGTGTATGTTTTGATTACAGCTCAAACAAAATAGAATGAAAGATTTAACAACGTCTGTCTATGAAATGTTTTAGAAATACTCACCTTATGAAAAAAAAAACACTCGTGACTTTAACAATAAAAACATTATTATAACTAGCTTACCTTTCAAACGAGATCGACCTGGACTTATTACGCTTTGCACTATTACTGTGGAAAAGTTGAACACATTATTAATAACACCCAACAATTTATTTTATAATTTTGCATACTCATTGTGCGAGTAGGTAAGGAAGTACAAACTTTGGCGGGCTTCTAGAGCGTTTGCTCCTGTTACGTGATCTTGACCTTGACCTCTTGTAGTTGGATGACCTTGAGCTTGAGTATGACCTGGATCGTGAAATGGAGCGCGACCTCGATCGAGACTTGGACCTTCTAGGGGACTCTGAAGATAGTGTGGTCGGTGAAATCGAACGTGAGTTTGGACCGCGCGGGCCTATCGGGCGGGCGTAGTTCTCTTCCGAAGTTTCAGATCTGGGAAACAAAACCACGTCTTTATCTATACTGGCTGAATAGAAGAACTGAGACAGAATATAACCCCTACTAGGTGAACCAACGACCTGCGGGGCTACCGTCTAAGCCAATCGTAATCGATGAATGGGCTTAATTTCGTAATTTCCGGCAAGTTGGCATTGTGTAACATCTCCATCCATTAGTTTTTTTTTTAATGAATGACGTGACGAGCTAGTCATTCCCCTGATGTTAAGAGACACGGCCGTCCATAACAGTTGCAGTGTCACTCGGAACTTTAAAATAATAAAGTTTCGCGTGACACTGCACGCGAAACTTTATTATTCCTTTTTTTTGATGCATTTTCTGACTATTTCTCATTATCATAGTTATGATCTTCCACGAAGTCACGCCTCAGTCACCACGTCACGTCACGTTGACCTTTCTCGGGCTCTAAGCTAAATGTCAAACTTTGGAGTAAACAGCTCAGCAAACAGGTTTACTTTCGAATTTATAATATTTGAAATCAGATTGTTACCAAAAAACAATAATTCTATTCCACCATAATTTATAATTACTGTACAATAAGAAATAGTGAACTTATGACATATAATTTAAAGATAAATAAGTAAGGGTAGGTATACCTAGCTTTATTTCTCCGAGCAACTTCAGAGTACAGTTCCAGTCTTTTCAGATTTTGCTTCACTTTTTCCGAATACAATGGCCTTGTAGGGAGTTCTGCAGACAAAAAAGACTAAATAGTTCAAAAGGAAAAACTAATTGAGAGCTGAGCACTGGCAGGCTACATGGCAAACTTGGGAAAAGTCACAAGGTGGGTGTTAGCTGAAAGTAACAAGGTGTGTCCAGCACCCACACAGACAGTCGCTATAGACTAGGAGATATACCTGTAATATGAGTTTTTGAAGTAGGTGATCAAAAATGAATAGCCATTTTCGTCCTAAACAATAACAAAATGTGCGTATTTTGCGAACCGCATATATTGCGAAGTGTACACTTTGCGAAGTCCACATTTTGGGAAGTGCCCGTTACGAGAAGCGCTCTTTATGAGAAATATGTCTATTGTAAAATGCAAGTTTTGCGTCAAAATGTTGTTTATTAATAAAGGAACTGCTCATAAACCCGAATAATTTATGCATACGATTTGTATTTAAATTGCATTAAACTATACAAATCATAATAAAAGTAAAATCATAATAGAAAGTATTACCCAGCCTAACTAAAACAAAAGCCAAGGAAGTAATAAAAACCAACGGGAGTAACCAGTCGAGTCCATCTTGATCAACCATTCCATTTACTGTGCATTCAGATGCTACAATACAATTTGCACTGTAGCAATTCTCTTCAGATCTTCATCATCGTAAGAAGTGATTGGTAAGGTCCCTGCACAAACTTACGTGTCTTGGCCTCGTCTTCCTCCCCGCCAAAGGATGTGATGAACTCGATCCCGCCGGCTTCAGGCGAGGGGCTGCGGCTGATCGAGCGGCTCGGGGAACGAGCCGCGTCAGAGCGAGGCGCCGCGTAGCTAGGCGGGCTCATTACACGCGACGCTAGCTTCTTGTCTCTGGAAGTCCAGGTCATAGTCAAGATATTTTTTTGTTAATAAATGACGTAGCTCCTTGTTTGTTATTTTTTATTGTGTATTGTGTAAGCATTGTGAAGTTGAATAAATGATCTTCTATTCTATTCTATTCTATTCTACGTGCCGTCATTCACCTGATGTTAAGCGACACGGCCGCCCATAACAGTTGCAGTGTCACTCGGAACACTTAAGACATCGCACTATGTGCATGTCATCCTGAGACATCAGCAGTCTATTAAAAAGATTACTAGACTGTGAGGTGATAAAGTATCATTTTCCCCCTAATTTCACTAGCTACAGTGCCCTTCAGACCGGAACACAGTAGTGCTGTTTGGCGGCAGAATAACTGGCAAAGCCGTGATACCTGCCAAGACAGACTTTGTAGAAAACCCCTACCTCCTAGTAAGAGTTTTTATCAACAATTAGGAATTATATGCCATGTGGTCCCGGTGGAGCACCACACCACCCCATCTCTTTCCGTGGGTGCCGGCTAAGGGAATATCCCAAAGCATTCTCCTCGATACATTATGGTAACTTCTGCATTTACCAAGAGGCCTGGCAAGAATGGAGATTATTGCAACCCTATGATAACCCTGCTTGTGGGGACTGGCCAAGAACAGCTCTTTGCATCATATTTGAAAACTGGAAACCCAGCAAAGTCAATAATATTGTTTGTAGGTATCATTTCTGCAAAGCTTAGCTGTAATAATAATGTGTTAAAATTGTGTAAATTAATAGGTATCTCATATTAAAAAAAATATTTTAGATGTAAATTATCAAGTTATAAAAAAGAAGCGTATTTGAAAAAATAAAATAAAAGATAATGAGTAAGAAATGGTGCGGACTTCATGTCTGCAGTGACTAATAATAGGGAGGGTTTAGTCCGTAGGTCGCCATGGCGGAATTGGCAGAGTAGGACATACTCGCGGGCCCGTGCCCTGCGGGATCCATGAGGATTACTCCCCACCCTCAGTAGAAAAAAAACCCTATGATAAGCGTCCAAAGTGGCGTTTTATGGAGGAGGCCTATCTTCAGTTGTGAACATCTTCCGGCTGATGATTTGAGGAATTATATGACCTGTTACATACCACATAACATGTGTACATATATAACATAATATAGGTACATATTTTATTACACAATCTTAAATGGTTCTGAAGCACTCAACCTTGAATTAACATTTCGTTGCGACATGCAAGCTGCCTGTTTATTAGGCCCAATTTTGAAGGCTTTAGTTGACAGTCTTGTAACTTACTAAAAATATACCCGTCTCTTACATTACCGTCTATTAGACAAGGACAGCAACAGTTTTAGGAGTTTTAGATCTGTCAACTAAAGCCTTTAAAATTGGCCCCAATGTCAGCATAATAATAAGCATTCATAACAAATATACCATTCATGAAGTTGTTGTGTTGCTAGTGGATACTAGCAAAGTAACATATTTAGTAATCTGTGGCACTAGACAGACTTACCTACTACTCTGACCTAACCTTCGCTTTATTACTGTTGAGATTGTAATATTAATATAACGATAAATTAAATTTAGGTATCAATGTCTTGATTCAAATTGTAATAAATACTAAAATCAATTCTCACCTATGTGCTCGTCTCTCGCGCCTGCTCTTCCTTCCTGAATACATAGCTTTCTCTTTTTCCTCCCTCAAGAGTTGTTTCTGATGCTCTGCATCATCAGCATCTCCAGTCAAGAATGAGAAGAGATCGCAGCCAGCCATTCCAAACAGTGGCCCCACTGCATTCAGATCGTGAGCCTGTGCTCCAAAAATAGAGTCAGATTTGACAAAAGTTATTTTCCCCACTCAGTGGACCGACGATCTGGTGAAAGCCGCGGGGAGCCGATGAATGCAGGAGGCGAGCAGCCGATTAAAGTGGCGCTCTCTGGGGGAGGCCTATGTTCAGCAGTGAACATTTTCAGGCTGGTGATGATCATTTACACATTTTCATTTTCATACATTTACTTTGTGGTTGACCACTATTGCAATAGTTTTGTGATGATTATATAGCTGGCTAGCGATTATAAAATGCTAGACCAAGTATGAGGTCATGTTTCGACAAAAACATTTATTGTAGGTATTGTATATTGTGAAACAGTCAAATGTAGGCAATTTGTGCACATTTTATTTGATGTAACTGATTTGGACAAGTAAAATAAGCAAAAGATATAAGATAATGTGATAAGAAATTGGCTTCCTACCACTACAATATTTTAATGATGTAAAACATCTTTTTCGGGCCTTACAACCTTATTGGTTAACTGTTAGATTAATAATAATGGTTTATATATGTTTTATTGCATCGCAAGTGTAGCTCAAGGAAAGCTCAAGCGACTTACAAAACAACACACCATGTTACAAATCCCGCTTGGCTGTGCACCAATGACATATGGCAGAACTTGTCCTCGCTTTCAACAGTGAAGGAAAACATGGTGAGGAAACCGGCATGTTCAAGCATCCCAAAATAGGCTACATGCCTGATATTTTTTTATTGCATTTTTATTAATTTATGCAGTAAAAAAAATATTAATTAAAAAATAAACAGTCCGTAAATCAAAAAATAATTATCTCAAAAAATCACAAAGTTACATTCATTTTAAAATACAGAAAGACACAACTCAAACATGCTGTGATGTCACTTCTTGGTCCTTCATAGAACCTTATTACTAAGCTGTGGTAGCTTTACATACAATCAAATCAAATCAAAATGTTTATTTGCTAAAATACATGTATAGTAGATGTTACAGTAAGTTTTGCTCATGTATTTAGTCTGCAAGCAGACATGCAAATGTAATTTAATAACTAATTACAATTTTTATTATTTTAATAAAGAAAAGAAAGAAAAAAAAACAATCTCTTTTAATCTCTTTGGCATGTGAGGTCACTGCATACGTTTTCATAGTAACTGTGAGGAAGCCACACAATTTCTCGTTTTGCGAGAAAGATACAGGCAATGCCCTCTGCAGAAAATTTGAAAGCTTATTACTCCGTGATTTATTTACCAATTCTACTTATTTTTTTCAGTTATTGCATTCATTTTAACCTACTTTATGAAAATAATGTTTATTTGTTAATTTTTAATAACAGGCAACTAGCCTATTTAAGGACATGACTGTGTTCATCCTTCAACCCACACAGCCAGCATGGTGGGTTACAGCCAACACACTTTATTTGTGAGAAAAAGTCCACTTTTCAGGAGTGCAAACATATTGTGCTGGTGATGAATATATTATTGCATGCTGATAATATATTAAGCAAAATGTTTATGATTGTAAGCTTCTAATAGTCAATGAGAAGTTAGTATAACAATAGAAAGAATATGATAAGACATTTACCTGAGATGGTTCCATTTTATTCACATCAATGCTGAGGTCCACATCAAGGATCTCAAAGTCAGAATCGTCATCTGATTCCTTCAGCTCAATCTGTTTATTCTCCGAGCCTGTAATTAACACTGAATGCCAAATGAATGTTTACAAAAACATATTGCATTTTGTACTACCCGAAGACGAGGAATTTATGTTTCGGCAAGCATCACAGCATGTTTGGATTAGGTAAAGCTGAATCTACCGTTGGATGAGGAGGGCTGTGCTCCCGGGTCATTATAATTGTATCCTATAGCTGCACCCGTTCCTTTCCTTTCGTGAAGCTTCTCCTTTTGCATTTCTTTTTCTTCTAATGTTACACCAAATTGCTCTTCTATAGCCAACTGCTGCAGGAACTTGTCTTCATCTGTAAAAAAATCATAATAATTGGTAGTGTTTTACTTGGATCCTCAAAGAAATTTGTCTTAATAATGATGCATGAATATTGCCCTATCTTCTCTCAAACAATGCAAGACGTAATGTGGTGTTGTTAATCCCACAAACACAATAGTAACATGTCAATGAAAAACAATAATTACTTATTCCAAGAAAAACATTTTGTGCGAGGATCCTGTATCTCTCATAGTTACACTGCCTCTCTTCTTGATTCAACTCTTCCACAGGAATATCAGGATACTTTACTTCTAGGATGAAGTCCAGATGAGCTCGCACATCAAACCGGTCAATCATATTGTCTGGATCACCTTGCCACTGCATCCTGAACAACAATTTAGACATATTTTAAGAGTATCCAGTTTCTTAATAGAGTAGAATCACTCTATCAACCCTCAGTAAGCCATTCTTATTACACCAAAAACCCCAAGCACTTGTACCTAATTTTGTGAATAACAGTTACGTTATGAAGGATACTTACATGATAGCCGGGCCTTCTCCGGCCGCAGCTACAGCTGGATCTAGATGGATCTTGACTGGTCTACCATGCAGTTGCAAGAATTGAGTAGGCTCAGCTTTCTGAAATACAGATAAAACACCCATTTTCAGAATTAATTAACCGAGGGTTTTTTATGGTGGTGGTAGGTGGTGACGTGACGACGGATTCTATTAGAGCTTCAGATAATCAAAACAACTCAGAGATGGTATGGGATGTATAAAATAAGAATAACATTATAGCAATGACATATTCTAACAATTTTTTCATAAAAGTCCTTGCGGCGCTCTGCCCTTCGACGATAATCCACGATCATGCCGCGGATTAGCTTTTCTTGTTTTCTTGCTTCGTGCCACATTTTGTAGATAGAATATAAAGAACATTCAACACAATTTCATAACACTTTTGCACTATAAAATTTAAATTAAATTTACTTCAATCAAACGCAAAATCCATAAAAATTACAAAACATCGCAAAAGTACTTTGCAAAGCCAACGACGCCATTTTGTAATTTAAAACCACAGAGACGTAGAGTACTTTCTTTTTCAAATTTAAACCTGCTTTAGTCTATACTCTAAGGTTTAAGCCACAGAACTCTAGTGCAGTTCTGTGGTTTAAGCCAACTCCCCGAGTTGCCAGCCAACTTCGTATCCGAGTTTTTGGCGGGAACGCGAAAAAGTTCACGTTACCTGCGTTCGGATAGCCTACTGAAGGCAAAATTAACAGTTAAAAACGACAAAAATGATCAAATACACCGTTCGTTTTGGGAATGTGTGAGCAAAAGTTGCGTTTTTTACTGTTTTCGTTCACCGTTCGGATAGCTCAAAAACAGTTAATAATGCCATCGTGAACTGCATTTTTTGACCCACCTGCGGAGGTGGGTTAAAAGTGATGGTGAGTGGTGGTGGGTTCGTTTTCTGACATTAGAGATTGACGTAGAATTTTTGGCGCGGTTATGTAAAAATTACTGATTTTTACTGTGAAAATTGTAGTTATCGTAATGATATAGCATAGAGAAGTGAGAAGGAAGACGTAAGTTTACGTGTATAATGTAAAATTACACCGACTTATTTTTTGACATTTGAGATAACACCACATTTGGTTATTTTGCGTTTTGGGTAGTGAATAAAAGTGGTACAAGCGGCATTATTGGCGAAATTTTCAAACCGAACGCTTTACAACAACGCTAATTTTGCAAATGCCAAAAACGATACTGATCCAAATCCGAACGCCCCTACAGTTGCTCGTAAAGTGGCTCTTATCGCCAAACTTATCCCACCGCTTTTAGGATCATAATCTAAGTTTCCGACGCGTGCTTTTTACTTTACACCACACACAATACAAATACAAAAATTCTTTATTGTAGGTATACCACAAAGTACTTAATTAATGTTACATAATATCTGTAATAGGTATTACAATGGGCGGCCTTATCACTAAAAGCGATCTCTTCCAGGCAACCTTTGGATGGACAGTATTATATAAAGTAGGAGTAGACGGTGATGTACAATACGTAATCAGTTATCAAAAATACATTGAGATAGATAGATAGATAGATAAACTCTTTATTGACACCAACGATAACAAAAATAAAAAAGACAGGATAACTTACAAGTAGGGTACAATGGGCGGTCTTATCGCTAAAAAGCGATCTCTTCCAGACAACCTTTGGATGGACAGAGATACATGAATGAGCATGGACGGTGGTGTTATAAAATAAAAGTTACTATAATATACATACTAAAATAAATATAAAACAATAGACTACATAAACAATACTTCCTATTACGCAATACAAATACTTACATATATACTACATAAATAATACATAATTATATCACTAATAAGGAAACAGTAAAGGATTACTTCGGAGTCAAGCTAGAGAGATAGAAGTGCTTAATTTGAGTCTTAAAGGCAGTGAGTGATTGAGCTTTTCGAATGTTGAGAGGAAGTTCATTCCACAAGCGTACAGCCTGAGCAGTGAAAGAGTGGTCGTAGAATGTCGTACAACGAACAGGTGGCTTGAGAAGAAGGTTTTCTGATGACCTGAGATACATAGTACTAGAGTGGGAATTATAAAGAAACTCGAATCGTTCCTTCAAATAATGGGGAGTAGAAGGATTAAACAATATATTATAGAGAAGAGATAAGATATGAGTATTCCGGCGAAAACGTATAGGGAGCCACTTGAGTTTGTAACGAAATTGAGAGACATGATCATATTTTCGAAGACCGAAAATAAATCTTATGCAAAAATTTTGAAGCCGCTCAAGTTTATTTAGCTGGTCCTCGGTAAGATCAAGATAGCAGGCGTCAGCATAGTCAAGAATAGGAAGAAGGAGAGATTTTGCAAGCGAAACTTTAGTAGCAGTAGGCAGGAAATTACGCAGCCTGTTAAGAGAGCGTCCTGACGCAAAAATCTTACGGCTAACGGATTGCAGTTGAGGACCCCAAGACAAACAGCTATCGATAATCACCCCGAGATTCTTCACTTCAGCACTATATGTAACTGTTGCCCCGCCAAACTCAATCTTCGGCAGTGTCGCGTAATCAAGCCGTGAGATCAACCTTGAGCTACCTACAATAATTGCCTGAGTTTTAGCTGGATTGACTGCGAGTCCATACGATTTGCTCCAGTATTCAATGCGTCTTAAATCGTCATTAATAGTGTCTACACCCACACTTAAGTGGTCTAGTGTAGCTTGAGTATAAATTTGGAGATCATCTGCATAGAGGTGGTAGGAAGAAGCTAAGAAGTGAGATATTGAGTTAATGAAAATAGCAAAGAGAAGAGGAGAAAGAACGCCGCCTTGTGGTACACCGGCACTCGTATCACACCATGAGGAAAACGAATCCTCGAGGTGGACACGCTGCCGACGTCCAAACAGATAACTGTGAAACCACTCAGTTGCCGTTGGAGATATGTTAATAGAGCGGAGTAGGGTCAAGAGGATATCAAAATCGACAGTGTTGAAAGCATTACTGAAATCAAGTAAGGTCAGGATTGTAAGCTGACGGTTTTCCATACCTAGCCTGATATCATCAGTAATTTTAACAAGTGCTGAGACGGTGCTATGGCCAGGTCGAAAACCGGACTGAAGAGGATTGAGGAGTTGATTTTTATTGAGGAAGCAACTAAGTATTGAGTGAAAAAAGAGTTTAAGTGAGAATTAATCCAAAAACAGTCTAGTCTAATAATACTAAAATAGAAAATAAAAAAGTATCAAAATATTCATACTCTAGATATACCTATACCTAATAAATAAACTAATACATAAGATATATACATATATATATCTATAAATATTTTTTTTTAATATACTATATACACATACTTATAATATTTAACATACATACTTATATCCATAATAAATACCTAAAAAACATACCATAAACCTAACATAGCAGCGTTAAACACTAGCCAGATAATGGTTCTTTACCATGTTTTTAAAAATTTGTAGGGATTTGGCACGTCTTATATCTAATGGTGAAGCATTCTACAGTCGTACTGCTTGCACGGTAAAAGATTTGTCATAGAATGAAGTGGTGTGGACTGGCATTGCAAGTTGTAAATTTTCAGAAGAGCGCAAGTGTCGAGAGTGAGTGAGGTGCTACGTTATAATAAATATGATAACCCACGGGATAATTACGTATAATTTGCAACAGCAAAGCAACAGCAATAGCATACTACTTCAAAACCATACTACTCTCATCCCAGAGGTTTTTATTACGGAAAATTTCATATCATTGCATTATTTGGGATATTGTCAGTTTGTATAATATATCGAGAGAGAGTGAGAGCATTTATAATGTTTGTTTCTGCAGAAAAATATGACATTAATTTCCTATTGGCCACACGGGCGAAGCCGCGGGCAGAAGCTAGTGTAAAATATAAATGTTATTATGTTATTATCTGCGTTTTTTATTTTATTACCCAGTACCCTACCCCTACTAGTACTGAATCAACAGGAACAAGAACTGGAGAACTGGCTTTATGAAATCGAGCTATCAATCTAATATTTTAAAGAAGTTCACATTGCTGTGCACATTACGTACTTCTTCACGCTTAGATGGCTGGACTGATTATGATGGAATTGGGAAATTGAGAATACCTAAAACCGTAGACACATAGGCTAGATATTATGCTGGATTAACGCGGAGTGCAACTAGTTAACAATAATTAAGTAGATTTCTTAAACGCAAATGTACAAAAAAGACGCTTATTTATTTACTGGGTATAGTATGTTTTTTTTTGTCTCAATACCAGTATATGAACATAGAATTAAAAAACTGCCTGAGTCTGTAGTGATATCGATATCGTATTTTTATCGAAAGTTATGTCTCATCCCTAATATTAGTTCCATGGACCCTCACACTGCTATCAGCGCCAAAATGGCGAAAATCAAATGGCTTCTCATAACATCCGAGAGTATGAAGTCCAGCGTACTTGTATTATAGAGGTCAGTGGTGAAACCCAACTACTCCTTTGGTGGAACCTGTGTGAAACCAAACCAACCAACATTTATTTAAAATCACTTTAAAATAATATAGTATAAGTAATCGATTATACAAAGAATCGATTATCGACTAAAACTAAAGAGAACGTGGTTTATGCATACATCTCGTTAGCCTGTGGTGACGAGAAATTATATAACCGCGCCATCTAGCGTCAAGTAGCTAGGAAAGGAACCTTGAAGCTTAGTTTTTAGGGTCCGTACCCAACGAGTAAAACGTAAAACGGACCCTATTAACTAAGGCTCCGCTCACGCTGTCAGTCCGTCTGTCTGTCTGTCACTAGGCTGTATCTCATGAACCATGATAGTTAGACAGTTCATCACAGATTATTATTAAGAATTTTTATTTATTAAGAACTTTTTTGCCATGGTCATCATTTTCAAGAAAAAAATTGTTTCACTGTTATGCACTGTTTTTAAAAACTATGGTTAATTATTATTAAATTTAAGTGTCAGTAGAGTTTATTTTATGTAATTAAAATCAGAAACTTATTAATAAAAACCTGTGCTTTCAGAAATCAGCGAATTAAGGTCAAAAACGGGGAATTTTTCAAATTTTCACAAAATTTTGAATAACTGGAAAATAAAAATAAATCGCTGAACTAATGTTACGCTTAAAACATAGCCCAAGGCCTGTTTAAACACACCCTGAAAGTATACGGTCTACGAACGAATCACCCTGTATATATGTATGAACCTGTGAGCGCCGCCGCAAAAGAAATGGAATGTGTTTCTTATACCTACACCCTAGCACGCTACACATTTATGTAGGTATGGAGAGCCATTAAAGTACCTAAGTATGAAATCTTTCGCATCAGCACTCGAGCGGTAAAATAGATTTCATACTAATTTCGGCTTATTATTAGATACCTATATAGTAGAATCCCTCCCCCCCCCCCCCCCCCTGCAAGAAGAAATCTCAAAACAGGCTTGAAACAAAAAACCACACATTAAAAATTTGATTCAATTTATTGTATACAAACAAATATCACTATAATCTTCCATGTCGAAAAATATTTCATGTTCTAGTTGATTTGGCTTACAAATACTCAACCAATCCATAAACTCTTCACAGAGATCTAGCATTGTCAAAGTGTCAACCATGCTTCTATTGCAAATAAGATAGCTGCCCTTTCTGATTGTTTTTTTGAAAAAGCACCACATTTGTTTTTGTTTTTCTACATCAACAAAAAAGTCAAGTATGTTGATGATTATAACATCTGAACTAGCTACAATATCGCTTCTGTCCATGACATCTGAGTGGACCACTCTGATCCTGTTGTTATCCATGGAGTACTGGCTGATGATCTGATCCTGGACTTCGCAACATTCTTTATTCATCTCTACACCTATAATCGTTGAAGCATTCGAGTAATAATAAGCCTGGAAAAGAAAAAAAAACAATTTTTTTGTCTGAAAAATAAACATCATTTATAATTAAATATACCTACATATGAAAAAGTAGGGATGCGCCGAATATTCGGTAATTATTCGTATTCAGCATATTCGGCATGTTTTTACATGTTCGGTATTCGGCCGAATATTCGGTTTTAAGTGCCGAATAATTACCGGATATTCTATTAAATAATTTCTGCGTTACCTAGCGCGGGAAATTCAAATTTTCTTGCGTTCTTTTGCCAATAATAGCTTAATTACTCAACGTGATTACATGAAAACTAATTTTGCGCAAATAAATAGAATATCAATAAATTTCAATTAAAAGTATCACCTACATATCATTGGTTTAGCGAAAAATGGCAATAGACTGAAAAACTAAGAAGAAAATTCTTTATTGCCATTTGTCGCCAAACCCATGATATCTAGGAGATACTTTTAATCGTAATTTGTTGATACATTTTATTTATTTCCGCAAAATTAGTTTTCATGTAATCACGTTGAGTAATTAAGCTATTATTGGCAAAAGAACGCAAGAAAAATTTAATTTCCCGCGCTAGTGTAACGTTCCACCTTATACTTCTTATATGATCTTTTGTGGGTAGGTACTTACTGTACTCAGGTAGAGCTACCTAAGTACCTACCCATAAACTGTACTCATTCTAAAGTATCCTCCACACTATTCGTGAAGTAGGACGAAGTCAAGGGAATGCAGTGTGGAACGGCAGTTGTCGGTTTTGGCCCGCGTATTATAAATATACACGTATTTATAATACGCGGGGAAAACCCGCGAGTGTACATTGCAACGCGCGGCGGCACCGGGCGACGCGCATTTCGCCAAGTTGCACGAGGGGTGTGGGCACGTAACATAACGCATTTCAGTAAAAAAGAGAACTGCAAAGAGCAGACATTTCTATTGCTGTCTCACTCCCTCTGCACTTAAACACAATAGTGGAAGAGGGAAAACAATAGTTTCTTGTTTTCGCCCAAATCGATTCTTCAATGATACGCGTATAGTCAACTTCATGAAGTTGACTTGCCACTACACTTCTTGTTGACGCAAGAAGTGTAGTGGGCGCTTAAGCTTTAAATTAAATGTACATAGTAAACACACTGAAAACTTTTCAAATAAAATGTGTTTGGATATTACCGCGTAGAGAACTGCTCCTATCCTTGAGCCAACATCTAGTATTTGTTTGTCGTCCAAATCCTTTGGAAGCAAAACTTTGAAGATATACTGCAGCGCTGGTCTTGACATAGAATGTGATGTATAGATCAGGGGCTGAAAATTAAATAAAGCATGTTTATGACATGGTTATACTTAAAGGACTACCTATAAATAAGAAAAAAATATTCTTGGTGTTTGCAGCTAATCCAAATAACCGGCCAAGTGCGAGTCGGACTCGCGCACAAAGGGTTCCATACCATTATCTATCCCTGCCATCTTGTGTTGAGTAGCAATACTATTTAAAGCAGCGCCATCTATGACTCACCTGGTAAACTAGCAACATTATCGATCCCTGCCATCTAGTGTAGAGTAGCAGTATTATTTAAAGCAGCGCCATCTATGACTCATCTGGTAAACGAGCAAAAAATCACGTTTGTTGTATGGGAGCCATAGAGTACATCGAATATGATGGGAGTCCCCTTAAGGCTGCTGTTACAAAATTATGCGTAGTTGCAAAGTTTTCATCGGCAATATTTGATGCATAACTTTAATGCCTATACTTAGCCATTATATAAAAAATACCTTCCATTTCATCTTCTTCGATAATGACAGAACTTTAGGTAACTTACCTATTTATTTAGTAATCATCATTCTCCTGGTGTTTGTTTTGGCAAAAACACACAGAGACCTGATTTGAGAGCTCTAATTTGTAAATTCTGTATAACGTAAGTCTCCAAACTAAATTATACTCCACTAAATACATCCCATACTTCCATAATGACAGAACACATTTTTCATTTTTGCTGAATAAACATCATTTTTCTAAACTACTACAAATTATTTCCTAATTTTAAATAATGCTCTTATTTATATATCAATATATGAAACTAGATATATTTGGTGATACCCACCGACGCTGCAAGCTCGGTACTGCATGCAGGGTACTGAGCTTGCCAAAATGTAATAGCAGCCTTAAATACTCTGTTTTTTAGTATTTGTTGTTATAGCAGCAACAGAAATACATCATCTGTGAAAATTTCAACTGTCTAACTATCACAGTTCATGAGATACAGCCTGGTGACAGATGGACAGACAGACAGACAAACAGCGAAGCCTTACTAAGTAGGATCCGTTTTACCTGTTGGGTACAGAACCCTAATAAGAATCAATATACAAATTACCTTTACATTCCGAGAGTTGCAATCCACACAGTAATGCCGCTTGATTTTACCAGTTTCAACTAGTTTTTCTAGTTCTTCTTCATCATACAGAAACTCATCTATATGGCATGTGTTCACCTCATTGCAGTCAGCAGAGTTACCAACCGTTGGTGCAACAATCTTTTCAGATGGCATCTCTGCTCCAAATGGTATGATTTTTTTTATTGTATTACCAATCTTTATCAATTTATTTTCTGTGTTCTGAAGAGCTTTCTTTTGGGCAAGATCTGGAAATTATAAAATAGTTTTTTCTTAAAGAAGCATAAGAGGCATTGCAAAATAAAATACACTTTTATAGAAGTGTCCAGCATGCACATAATGCTAGCGTTACCTATGTACTCTTTACATAATGCTGTTCTTAATAAGAAGTAAATAGGGGTTAGGAGTTTTGGCGGGAACGTGAAAAAGTTCACGTCGTTGCATTGTATTATTTCACAAAACTTATGCTTTTTCTAGTGTTAATGTTTAAAATTAGTGGCATTTTACGCATTAAGTGCTGAATTATGAGTATAAGTGTGGGCAAGTGATATAATGTAGTGAAACGTGGTTTTTCGTGTTGCTTCCAAAATTCCATAGAAGCCTCTAGTAAAGTTGCCACTACTTTACTAGGGCATGACTTAGACTGGATTATGACTACCTGACTTAGACTGGACTATGACTACCCTGACTGACTGTGACTAAGACTTGACTTTACATGAAATATTTCATAATACGACGAAAAACTACAATACTTGACACTGGCTAAATACACTATGTGTGGAGCCAAACTATAAGAAAAAAAAAAATAAAAAAAAATAGGGGTTATGCTGATATTTACTTTTGAGATACAACGAAATTATTATGAAATATTTGAAACCATCCAAGAGGCCCTTCTATTGAATACATAGGTATATAAGTAGATATTTAATGAACTTTATTATGCATATGGTATTATAAATCTTTACTAGTAAGAGTAAGTCCTACCTTTCTTGTAGGACAGCCCAGAAATCCACTGCTCAATGGAATCTAGGTCATCTTCATCCAGGGTCGAAAACAATTTTAATATTTCGTATTTGGAGTTTACAAATACATCGTCAGACTCGGACATCGTTTACTTTAACCCCCACCAAAGCTGTCACCAAATCACCAAAGTAAAGAAAACAAGGTTATCCAGATCCACACCACAGCTCAAATCTCAATGTACAAAAAAAAAACAACACACACATAAGCACATACTGTTTAGATTGTTTTTTTTTTCGGATTCGGTTCGGACACAGATTAGAGAAAAAAAGATGGGCGCTGTGGATGGGCGGAAGATGGGCGGCATCGGCGCCATATTGTGCTTCCAAAGTGTCACAATTCAAGTGACATGTTTTATATCCCATCCAATTCCTCTATTATTCCCTTATCTTTCGGATAGAGCTTGTAATCTACGTAATACGAAAACGATGTATGACAAAGGGCTATCATGAACGTACCAACATTCACGCTGACTATTGTTTTTCTCACTCGCGCACTCGATCCTCTCGTTCTCTCATTGTTTGTTTACCTTGGTTTACTTCGGTTTCTCGGACGAATTTGTTGATTTTTAGGGTTCCCTATTACTAAGGCTCTGCTGCCTGTCTGTCTGTCTATGTGTCTTTCTGTCTGTGTGTCTGTCCCTCTGTCACCAAACTGTAGTTAGGCAGTTAGGCAACCACGATAGTTAGGCAGTTCAAATTTTCACAGATGATGTATTTTTGTTGCCATTATAACAACGAATACTAAAAAAACAGAATAAAATAAATATTTAAGAGGGCTCCCAGACAACAAACATGACTTTTTGCTCGTTTTTATAGATAATGGTATGGAACGGAACCCTTCGAGTGCAACTCACACTTGGCCGGTTATTTATAATTACTATTGAAAATTAAAGTGAAATGGTGTGCTAACGGATTTATTAGTATGCTGTGTTGTGTTGCTTCTAGAAGTTTGTGATGTAAATCAATAGGAATCAACTAAGACATGAAGTATAAAAATGCGAATTATGAAAGATTTTTTTTTCATTTAATAATACTAACATATTTTTAGCGTAACAAAAACATATATATACATGAAATTCTCAGACATAGGTAACCTGTTTGCATTGGTAAAAATAGTGTGGGCCAACCATGTGTTTATATCAGCTTTATCGATATTCAATAGTTTTGTTTTAGGTGTAAAAATGGATGAAAATGACAGGAAATGAAAACTTGGCTAACGTAATATATCTATCAAAAAACTTCTTCAGCTAAAATTTGTATTATTGAAGAAGATGAACTGAAGGGTTTTTTCATGTAATGACAAAGCAAATTTTAGGTAATTTGCTTATTTATTTAGTAATCATCATTCTCTTGGCAATTATGGCATTATTTATGGTATTTTTACTGGGTGGCAGGACTTTTCTGCAAAGTTCGTCTAGGTAGGTACCACCGCTTTGCCAGTTATTTTGCCGCCTAGCAGTAGTGTGCAAGCACTACTGTGTTCCGGTTTGAAGGGCACTGTAGCTAGTGAAATTACTGGGCAAATGACTTGATGAATTTTAGACTGTGTGATGTCTCAGGATGACGTGCGCAGTGCGCAGTGTCACGCGAACCTTTAATTTAGATTTCCGAGTGATACTGCTATCTGTAATGGGTGGCCATGACGCTTAACACCAGGCGAACGACTAGCTCGTCAGGTCATTCGTTTACATAAAAAAAAAATATATTGTTCATAACTACGCTAAACTAAACCTGTGTCGTTATCACCTTGTGTTATGGACACAAGGTGATGATTATGTGATATTCGTTTTGGGGCTGGTTAAGAGAGTTATTTATCAATATTGATAATATTTAAATATTGCTCATCACCATTCTCTTCTTTAGCTCTTAGAACTTCGAAGTTGAAATGGCCATGGGCATCCCACTTCGCTCGTAGAACTGACAACCGATGAGGAAGAAAGCTTCTCGAGTGGCAATCACGAACCGGAAGACGCAGCGTAGGCTGGCCCCCCACTCGATGGACCGACAAACTGGTGATAGCCGCGGGAATCCGATGCATGCAGGAGGCGAGCAGCCGCTCAAAGTGGCGCTCTGTGGGGGAGGCCTATGTTCAGCAGTGGGCGTCTTCAGGTTGTTGATGATGATGATGATGATGATGATGATGATTCTCTTCTTTTGGTTGGTAGTACTGATTTGCCATTCTGAGGTAGCCAAACTCTGAGATTATTTTTATTGGCTCCCGCCTCTTAATAATATATAGTAAGGTTACAATACAATATCATTGATAAACCTAACTAAATTAACTTGTACTTATGATTGTATTGTGACTTTTGTGTTTTTATTTTATAGTCGGTATTTCGCGTCGCGATTCTGTATTTTACTTATTTAGGAGGCGCACAAAGAGGTCGAGAGGCGCGTAGAATTTAAAAGAAGCGTATTAAAAGCACTTTTAAACTGAAATTTTAGGTTGTTACTGTTCATAAAGTTTGCATGATATAAATCGTAAATAAACCAAATAGCTTCAAGATGGAAGGAATTTCTTACAATAAAACTATTGGGATCTGGATGTCGGAGAAAAAAAGCCATAAGCTTAATTGGCAAGAATTAATAAGTGCCTGCTCTACTCATGGTTACAAATTAATAAAGGTATCTCTACTATTTATGCCATAGAGGATTAATTACGCTATAAGCTGTGACAAAATAAGTAATATAAATAATTAACCACACTTCATTTTTTTTATTGGTTATTCTGTTAATATTGCAAATTTCCTTTCAATTCAACTAACTGGCCTTGGTTGGTGTCTCCAAATGTGACCACAATTTGCAATGCAAATAATTGTAATAGGCTTACTTTTGTGCCAAAAATAAAACACCTACACAATATTTCTATTATTTCAGCTGGATCTAGAGCTATCCTTGGAAGAGCAAGGTCATATAGATGTTCTTCTTCACAAATTGACTGACATAATTGCAGCAGCTGATCAGGGTGATACAAAAGTATGTTTTTAATTTATTTATTACTGGCTGACCCACCCCGGCTTTGCACAAATGTTTCTACTTTTATATTGTTAGAAGTGTAATGGAATCAAAATATTGAAGAAATGTTCAATGTACCTACAGGTTTAGCCCAGGTACAGTATGTATAGATTAAGTTAGTGTGATCAGGGATTACAATCTGAAAAACCCACAGACATCTAATACTATACAGTAAGCAGACCTAACATTATCTTCATTACTACATAGAAGAGAATAAATAAGATATCCATTACTTTCACTCTTACTAAAATTTGATAACTTTATCTCTTCAGATTCAGATTCAGATTCAGATATTTTATTGCTTCCATAGTAGAAAGTTCTTTCCTTTTTGCTGTTGCAACACTTACACACCCATGGACAAAAAGGAATGCATGCTCAAAAATCATGTTACCATGGAAACATGTCACAGAAGTGACATGGCGTCGTAAACAGACAACATGCGGCCTAGTTTTTTTTGCATTATTTTTGTGTTATAATTGATATTAAGTCCTACAAACACTAAAATAAAATTGTGAAATGTAGTGCGTCATTGTGCGGTTTCATATAGGAAAACACCCAAATTATCTTTTCACCAGTATGTTTTGATGTGCATGTCACTGTGTGCATGAGATTTGCATGTTGTAAAAAGTGGCATGCAATATTTCTCTTACTGTGCGAGAGCCCACTGCAAGAATACCTACATCATCGAGTACCCCAATAGGCTATCTTTAGATTGTTAACCAACACTTAAACATGTAAAAAAAATCAGGTCTGCCAGTGCCGATCCTGCCGGGTCATGATCAAGTTGATAAAGTTAGTAGTTAGTATTTTTGTGATGATTGTGCCATTCATTAGACAGATTCATCATGATGTCTGTCACAAGTATAAGGATGAGACTTGTTAGCATGCTCATGCACATGCTCAAATAACTAATCATTGTGATTTTAGTAGATTATGTTAGAAAGAAAGTACCTTCATTTATTCAAGATTTTATTCATATTACATTTTTACAACATAAAATTATATATATATATGTATAAATAATATATGAAAACAACAAGTAAGATGATTATATTACAAAATATAATGTAGCGTGATGCCATGATATAAGACTCAGGATGAAATTAAGTGAACAATTTAATAATGTTTTTAAATGAACATAAGTGTGATTCAAACTCAATGGCGGCTGTGAAGTGTACTGCAAGCCTCCCGCACGCTGTGCTCACTGATACCTCTGCGCGCGCACATCTAGTTTTTGCTACTGCGCAGCGTTTCGCGCCGACTTCACAGCCGCCATTGAGTTTGAGTCGCACTATACCTACTACTACTGTCTCTCTCATCTGCATATATTATGTACATACTTGTATTATAGTATAGAAATATATTGTTTCAGGCTTTAAAAATTATCAGCCATGTGGAACAGTACTTATCCAACCATCCCAATGTCACAGTCATAGACCCCCTGGATAATGTGAGGATACTTTTAAATAGGTATGTCATCATAATAATTATTATATTGTTGTTTAGAAAACCATATTTTTTTGGGTAAACAGAAATACAAGTGTGTTAAGCCACATTATGTGAAATGATTTATTATATTATGTAACATTTTTATTTGTAACAAAATTATGATAAACGATTTTGAGTCCCGATAGTGAACCGAAAGTAATATATTGTCTGTTATAAATATTATAAAACCGTGCGAATTTGTTGTACACATCACCTTTATATAAGGATGTTTATCATCTTCTAGTGGAATGTGATTGGAGCCAGACAATAAGACAACGCATGAGCAGTCAATATGGATTGAATCTTAAAGATACCAGTGAACTGCAAACTATCTTGTCCATGCCATTGTGCGAAGCGGCTAAGACGCTTTTCGCAATGGTTTTTGATATAGTTAAATAAGAGCGATCAAATGCAAGGAATGACGGGGCTGTCATAGTCGATGTTGACTCAAAGTCCCCAAAAAAAAAACTAGATAAAAAAAAACCTTTATATATTTTACTATGGATAAGTAAACAAATAGAAATGAACGTTAGTTTTTCTTATTATCTTGACCTTATTAGTAAGGACATTTTTGTGAAGGAGGTCAAGACTTGGCTATAAAAAATGAATAAAGTACTAGGTAGTTCAATCATGTTCAAGGCTCAAGCTGTGCAAAATATCACCGTTGGTCAACCTTTGTTCATTACTTAATGTGTTTGATGGATTTTTTTATGAATAATAATCAATACCTGTTTTAAAGTAAAATATTATAATGAATGAATGAATGAATGAATGATTTGAATGAATGAATGAATGAATGATTTATTTGCGATAACTTAGCCTTATGCACTATTTACAACTACTTTAAATCAATAACAAGTACCTTACAATAACAATAGGTACTATACTAATAATAGTCTAATAGTAGGTAGGTAGGTAATAACAGGCAAGTGCTTTAGGGGCGGCTTCCCAGGTCTAGATGAAGGCTATGTCATATCTAATAGAAATTATAAATTATGCAACTAAAACAATGATATTTTACCTGAACTAAAACAAGAAAAAGCCGTACCCCAGTTTACCAATTTACTCAGTTATGGCATACCTACATAATAAATCAATAATTCAATAGGTTACTAATAATAACAGTAGTATTATGTGTTCGTAATAGTTATAAAAAGTATAGTTACCTACCTACCAAAATTACTTATGTTTCCGTAAAACAGTAGAATGTGGCTTGCCCACTGATAATTTACCCTACCCTCCGAACTAGTTTAAACTGTATCTCGGAAGGTAGTAAATAATGGAGAATATTTAAAAATGCCATTTACATAAAAACATAGATTTTACTTTTAAATAGCCCCTAATGCCCACATAATATACATCTTTATAATTTACCCGCTGAACCGCCCCGGCTCGCACGGGTTAATTAATTTTACCAAGTATCAGTATTCTGTGATCCTGTTCATGGGAAGAGGGAAGCGAAAGTGAAAAAGATAGACAAAAAGGATGAAGGCTAAGCCTTCCTCCCTTCTATTGCCGTCCCATTTCTTCCCTTCGACAGGATGAGTATAAACAAATAAGTAAATAAAAAAATCTTGCATAAAAATTAGATCCGTGTTTCTTCGTGCAACCCGCACTTGGCCGTGTTAGAAAACAAAAAGTCTCCCAAATGTAATTCTGTAAAATTAGCCATAATACCCATACCAAATTTCAGCGAAGTCCGTTCAGTAAGTAATGCCAGCGTGATGTGTGTTCAAAGGGACAGACAGACAGACGAAAAATTAAAAAGAAATGTTTCTATTTTTATATCGATTAAGAAGTGTAATGCAATCAAAATTAAAAAAATATATTTAATATATACATATTTAGCCCAGTTACAGTTTTATTATATGTATAGATATAGATGTGTATTCCACATATATTATCAACTAACACCTAAACTACTTACCTACACACCAACTACTTTAAATAATATATATGATGAAATTGGTGTGTAATAAAACAGTTTTTACGTTTACCCAAATCCAGTTTCTCATCGCCAATGCTTTGTCGTAGTGTCTAGTCTACTTCTAATGTTTCAAATCTAGATATACCTATACAAACTCACGTAAAATTACCATACTTAGTATCAATTATTCATTCTGTGAAAGTAAAGTATTATTATAGAATAAAAAGAATAAATTGTTATTATTGTGTATTATTCATTGGGGTATTATTAATAGGAAGCTATCCTTTTATATGCAAGTATAATTAACCCTGCTGGACAGGTAATTTTGTTTTATCCTTCAGTTTAATCCAATAGTTTGATGTTTCAGTATGAGATAATTCGACAATATTTTATAGCCGCGTGCATGCTAGCTCGGCAGAATTTTTAAGTCTTCTGTAATAGGCTTCTGAGATGTCTCATGTACATTGTACATTAATAATCCCTTCTCGGTTAGTGGCAAAATTGTGCCGCATATGGCGGAAACAGTAGCTAATAAAAATGAAACAAAACAAACAAACCTTATTAAATTTTGTAATGACATCCACAGATATCAATACTACACGATACTACAAGATGAGCCAACATTCCAAAAGCAGGGTATATTCACACCAAATTTTGCGGAATTCACCACAAACAATATTGAGAGAAATATTGAAATCATGCGCCAAAGAGGCGTCACATTCCCTGTCATATGTAAACCAACCATTGCACATGGTTCAAAATCTGCCCATGAAATGATTGTGATATTCAATGAAAAAGGCCTCAGCGTATGTAAATCTCCATGCGTTGTTCAAAGCTTCGTCAACCACAATGCAGTATTACATAAAGTATTCCTAATAGGTGACCGGTAAGCAAATTTTTAATTTTAGTAATATACTAGCTTTTGCCCGCGGCTTCGCACGCTTGTATTGTGTTATTTCTACGTTTAGGTACTCTAATAATAGATCATGCATTTTCTATATACCAAACAACAAATCCACTAAATCTTTTCGGAGCTGAGCACGTATTAGCACACGTGTAAAATGCATTTACCTATACGACGCGTACATAGTTAATTTTGTTAATACTATTTAGAAATTACAAATACTTAAGTACACCACTGTAAAAGGAGTCGACATTTATATGTCCACTATTTTCCACGTTGTCTCATTTCACTGCACTTTCAACATAGTGGAGGGAGTGAGGAAATAACATATGTACAAAGCTCAAATCAGAATCGCTTTTGCAAAGAATGTTTCATTTTTAGGGTTCCGTAACAGTTTTGAAATAAAGAAACCCTTTGTGGCGAAGTTGGGCATGACATGACAAGTACGTCTCACACTATCATGCCTGCCTAAGGTTCCATTATAGGTTAGGTGTAATGTACATCATCATCATTCATCATTAACAGCCTGAAGACGTCCACTGCTAAACATAGGCCTCCCCCAGAGCACGCCACCTTGAGTGGCTGCTCGCCTCCTGCATCCATCGGCTCCCCACGGCTTTCTCCAGGTCGTCAGTCCACCGAGTGGGGGGCCGGCCTACGCTGCGTCTTCCGGTTCGTGGTCGCCACTCGAGAACCTTTCTTCCCCATCGATTGTCAGTTCTACGAACGATGTGGCCTGCCCATTGCCACTTCAACTTACTAACTCTAAGAGCTATAATAATAATATAGTGTAATGTACGCCACAAATGAAATGTTACAGAGCATCATTGAAAGGAATAGATGAAACTGTTCTTATTTTTACTTATTAGGTGAGAGTCGCCTTTGATACCATGAAAACACCAAGAGCCACAGCTAAGTGGTAGGATCCTCTCACCAACGAGTGAAGTCATTATCAGATGCGAACTTACTTCTCCTCACCTTAAACCTTCAGGACCCGAAGGTCCCGAAGGAGGGTCCACCAGCCTTCCCCATTTGACCCGCCCTTACCACCGTGCAAAACTCTTTCTAATTCCTCTTTATTTCCCTTTCAATAAGACTCACATCAAAAGTTAAACTCTCATCACAAGTTAACTCTTTGATCACAAGTAATCTTAGTTTTTAGGTCTAGTTTAGTTTAGTATACTTATTATTATATGTTATCTAAGTTTTTAAATAAATCGTGTTATAAGTTTGGAATATAAAAAGTAATCTTTGAACCACTTACCCAGCCTAGCCAGGATTATTAACAATTACCTCTAATAATTGTTTCGTTGAGGTTATTCATTGCTACACCAAATTTTCTTAATATCGTTTTACTTCATACTCGCTTCGCTATCTTTTTCTAAATAAAACCAAGGCAAGGCACCACTCCCGCCTTTTTTCTCTCATACAATACAATGTTACCAGCACAGATAACCTAAAACTCGGAATCGATTCACTTACTTACCTCTCGATTAAAATCGCATTTCGCGACACCCTTAATTCGGGTTTTATTTTTAGTGTTTTGTTTTATCTAATGAACAACTTTTATCTGATGATTGAAAAATCACGCCTTATAGTATCATACCTACTAAACTAATATTACTCTTTGGTCTTATACATTCTTCACAGAGACTTTTTCCTTTAATCTGTGCCTCCAGATAAACATGTAGCACCACAGACCTGTGTGTGTGGCACAGAGTGTAGTCAATGGTTTTTTGCTCTAGTCTGTGACATATCGTAACTTACCGTAAGTAGCCAAAAAAAAAACACCAATCGGCCATGTTGTTTAAAACTCCGATTCGTTTCGTAATGAAATCTTAATAATTCTCATAAAAAAAAATTAACGATATTTCAATTTTAATATATCCTATGTTAAGCGCCGGCTATTTCTAAGCATATTAGTGAAAACCGCATGAAAATCCATTCAGTATTTTAGGAGTTCAGTCATAACAAACAAACAAACAAACAAACAAACAAACAAACAAACAAACAAACAGACAAAGTGTATAAAAAGTGGCTTAACGTGATCAGCGGCTAATTTTAAGCAAACCTGTGTGATTATTTTTTTGATATCTTGCAATTACAGACTTTTTTATCTCTACAGTTTTATTATATGTATAGATCATGCTGTAATTGATACACAAATTAGGTTAAGACACTATCCAATTAATATCTTTATTAAGACCATATCCCAAAATGTCCACTTTACTTAATTTTACGTCTATGCTCGGTGTTTCTCTGCGAGATAAGCTCCGGAATGAGGAGTTCCTGCAGGAGAACTAAAGTGACCGATATAGCTCTGAGAATTAGCAAGTTGAAATGGCAAGGCAGGCCACATCGCTCGTAGAACTGACAACCGATGGGGAAGAAAGGTTCTCGAGTGGCGACCACGAACCGGAAGACGAAGCGTAGGCCGGCCCCCACTCGGTGGACCGACGATCTGGTGAAAGCCGCTGGGAGCCGATGGATGCAGGAGGCGAGCAGCCCTTCAAAGTAGTGCTCTTTGGGGGAGGCCTATGTTCAGCAGTGGACGTTTTCAGGCTGGTGATGATGATGTTGTAACGTCGTAAAAAGCACTTGAAAGTTGTGTATGTCTGCTATACTCATAAATACCTAGAACTAATATTATTACAACCTGATATAAAAGGGCTTTTGCTACTTCCTGTATATCAGTTAAGCTTGTAAAATGTAATACTAAAAACTTCACCTAAAATACTCACTTATAATACCTATAATTACTGCAATAGTATATTTCAGATTTACAACTCAAAAGTACCCATTTACTCAATTCCAGGTACCACATTTGTGAAAGGCCAAGCCTAAAGAACTTCTATGCATCAGATGATTTAGAGCCAATATTCTACAGCACAGGCGAAGTATGTAAAGCTGATAGCCAGTCCACATTATCAATACTGGACCCGCATGACCAGCCAGAGATAACAATAACAGTTAACGAAGACAAAGTGAAACATATAATACGAGTTTTGAGGAAAGAAATAAACTTGCTACTAGCAGGCTTCGATGTAGTCATAGACAATGCCTCGGGTAACCATGCAGTCATAGACATTAATGTGTATCCAAGTTACGACAACTTTCCAAGTTTCTTTAAGCATCTTATGGACGCTATAGACGAAACAGTGAGTAAAAAATTGAATGGAGTTTATAGTAATGGCGATTGTGGTGATTATTACGCAGAAGATTTATTGAGTTGCCATAGGGTGAATGGTTTGATCAATGTTGCCGTGGATCCAGTGAGATATGGTGTCACCGGTATGAATATTAATTAATATTATAAGCAATTTAGCTTATAAGCTGTTATTGTTACAACATGTAACAGCGTTTTCGCACTCCCGTTCGATATCGTTACTTCGTCTTCTTCCAACTAAAGGTCTGACAAAGACGTAAATGTGATTGGCGTTAGATAGCTGATAAAGGTGCAATTTGGTCTCCTTCGCAAATCGGCGATCTTGTAAATGAAGGACGCCGTTCTGTCTATAGCTGCCGATATCGGCGAAAGTGAAAACGCTGTTAGGCCCCCCATACACGTTCAATTTTATTGTTCAATAAAATTGACGGGACCACTTCCGTCAATGTTTTCTCCATACTGTAAACCGAAAAACACCTATACTAACCCTACATGATCAATAAAATTGATCAATCACACAGATTGATCAATAAAATTGAACGTGTATGGGTGGCCTAAGCGGTTTTTTGAAACCACAAGTAAGGTACTGCAAAGTGTTCGAAAAATTTAAATAATGCGCTTCAAAAACCATTTAAAAAACTTATTATGTAGGTACCTTTATTATTATTCTCTGAAGTTTTACTTTGGACTGGTACGAATCAAATTGAAGAAAAGTGATGTCAATGAAAGTTTTGTCGCTCATAAAGTTTCACGCTCCAACAAGTCGTGCGTTTCTATAGGCAACATTCATTTTTTTGTAAAATACAGAAATTTGAAAATATTCTCTAAAGAGCTCGTATACAGAATATCCGATTTTTATATTGAGTATAAGTATTTTTCAAGTAATGATTAATAAGAACATAATTGTGAGGAGCTACTTACTATCGAATGTGAATTATGTGAAGGCCCTAAAAGTCGTTTACTTAAAGGCGTTATATTTTTTCTGTCTAGCTTTAGCATTAATCTCAATGTAGCTTCATTATATATAAAAAGAAAACGACATATACGTGCTGCATTAAAAAATACGTGGTTTTTTAACTAACTTTTATAGTGCGAGAGCCCACTGCACAAAAACCTACGTCATCGGGTACCCCAATAGCCTATCTTTAGATCGTTAACCGACACATAAATATGTAAAAAAAATCAGGTCTGCCAGTGCCGATCCTGCCGGGTCCTGGAAATAATTGAAATTTTTGACGTATTTTTTTTGTCAAAATCACGTCATAAGGTATCCGAATGAAAGTACTGGCAACAGTTAACCATTGATTAATTATATAAAAAAAATTGGTCTGCCATTGCGCACCCTGCCGGAAGTACCTGGCGGACCCCTAAGGATGTGCCCTTCACACCCTTTCCCTACCTCAGCGAATACCCCGATGAAACCTACGCCCAATAATAGCCAATAATAGCCCCCAGAGCCGTGCTCCGTTATTTCAAGGAGCTGGGATGGCTTGGGTAGTTGCTGGCGGGGGAAATGAACAATACACCCCAAGCGGGACGTCAGTGCAGGTCTTATCGCCCCCATGCCAAATTAGAATTAGAATAGCCAAGATGCCCCTGATAATAGATTAAAAGGTCTGCTAGGTCTAAACTTGGCGAAACTTAGTATTCAAGGCATTTGAAATTGGTGCAGGTGAATTATTTCCATGACCCGGCAGGATCGGAACTGGCAGACCAGTTTTTTTTACATGTTTAAGTGTCAGTTAACGATCTAAAGATAGCTTATTGGGGTACCCGATGACGTAGGTTTTTTTGCAGTGGGCTCTCGCACCATTAATAAAACCATAAAAAATTGCGAGTGAAAAGGAATGTTATTCATGGTACAGCCCCTTTACATCCCTATAATAGGCTAGTGTCCTGCTATCTCTTTATTGCATGTATTAATAACATTCTTCAAAAAATAAACAAGTGAGAATTCAAAAATTAAATATCTTAAAAAAATTACAAAGTTTCATGCATTTTAAAATACAGGAATAGAAAGAGGCAGCTCAAACGTGCATTGACGTCACTCTTGCTCCTTCATAGTACCTCATTACTAAGCTGTGGTAGCTTTACATAGTCTCTTTCGCATGTGACTTCGGAACGTGCGTTTTCATAGTAACTGTGGGGAATCTCCTGTTTTGCGAGAAAGGGACAGGCGATGCCCCCTCCAGAAACTTTAAAAGCTTGATTTATTTACCGATTTTACTTATTTTTTCAATTATGGTATTCATTTTTAACCTACTTTATGAAAATGATATTTATTTGTTGATATTTAATAGCAGAACGCACGTGGTGTTTGAAAAAATACTGCCATAATTATCCTTACCAACTTTAGAGCGGCAAAGTTTAATTGATGTCACTATAAATATGTAATGTTGCCTCTTATGTGAGCTCTGGAAAACAGCTACTTCTATTATGACTGAGTCACTATCATTAGATCATTAACTAAACTCATTCAAATGATTACTTTATCTATTAGCGTCGCGATAACGCGTCGTAATCGTTTTGTGATGCATCAACGTAAACCTGGTCTTTCCGTTTCTCATAACCCAGAGGCGGCGGGTTTAACCCATTCGGTGCCGGGGACCACTTTTTCCACATTCACGGGCCCGAGGGTCCTAGTACGAGGGTCATCGTAAATACACTGTAATAAAATTATAAAAAAAAAATCGGAACTTTTCCTAAAGTATCATCTTCATAGGTACAGGGAATCCTAGTTAGGGTCCAAGATCTATGTATGTGATCGTTTGGCGTTATTTATTTATTTGTCTATGGTTTTAGGAGAGACACATCGTTCGTTTTCCTTACTCCTGGATACAGCTAATTGACAAATGAAATTACACAAAAAGACGCCGTTTTGATTGTATTCAAGGAATAAGTCTTATTCCTTCACAAAATTGGTGAAATAAGGGCTATATTCGCGTAACTCGGTTATTCTCGGAAAGTTATACCTGGAATAAAATTTATTCTAGTTTGGTGAAATCGGGCCTTAGAAGAATTATTATTATGTAAAAATAACAAACACTATTTAAGTTTTCGGCTTGTAAGTACTCCTATTTGCTACATAGAAAAAGAGGAATTGAATAGAGTTAAGAAAAATAGATTAGTTGGCAACTGAAGAAATATTACCGTCAGTGGACCAAAGACTTCTATGTATACACCAGACAGGACATCTAACTTGCATTGTCAACCACTGCAAATATGCCAATGAGCATCTTCTCGCTCATTCGATGCTCAGCTCTCAAAGCGGACTGCACGTGCAGCAGTGAATAGAAGTATAAATTATGATCCGAATGTGCCATGGCACTAGCGCTGCGTGTTGTGATCGTTGGTTAGACTATTTAATCTCGTAAAGCGCTGTAGCGGATTTTAGTTTAATTATACAAAAAATGACAACTATTTGTGCTTTGAATAGCTTCTCTAGTACGCAGTACATATACCTCTTTGCAGTGGACTTTAGTTTTTTTTAGGTGGTTGTAAGTAACGAATGTCTGCCAATAGTAATTGCAATATCTTGTTTTGTAATATATTTTCCTACTATTTACACTGCCATTTAACACAGATTACTATACGTAGCAAGCTAAGAACGACCGAAAGTGATCTTAATTTTCCATAGAAAGAAACCATGGAGTGCGTATTGAAACTGTCAAATCCGAACAAATAACAGTTTCAATCGGTTTCAATAAAGTTCCGTTTTCGCCTAACAGTATTATATGATATCCAATATTATCCATGTAAACTATAGCGATATGTAACTTCTATTATAGCTTTAGAATTTCTTGAGAACATTGATGTGAAGTATTGTTGCCGTTTCAATTATAGTAAGTAAACTGATTGAGCACAAATACACTAACCCCCCCCCCCCCCACTTTCTCGTACGTTTGTTAAAGTTAAACTTATATCATGTTACAACTACCAGCTCCAGCCATCATCACACTAATCACACTAATCACACTAATATTATAAAGCCGAAAGTTTGTATGTGTGTATGTGTGTTTGTGTGTATGTTTGTATGTTTGTTACTCCTTCACGCTCAAACGGACGGATTTGGATTAAACTTGGAAAATAGATAATAGCTAATGTGCTGCATTAACACATAGGCTACTTTTTATCCGCAGGTGAAACCGCGGGGCGCAGCTAGTTATTAATATACGAGTGTAGTATTCTTAGATAATCTGTACCAAGTTAGTTACTCTCTTACTCTATGGTTTTAATATGTCAATGATATGTAGTCTGTGTTCGTAATTGAATTAATGACTGATTGTGTTTTGATTATGCTGGTGGAATAATAATATTGTAATGAGAGAGTAAACAACATTATGAGGAATCTACGTGTTTTTATTTATTTATTTATTTTATTTTATTTATTTTACTAAATCCACAGCCCTTAATTAACAAAGTTTATACCTTATACACTAAACCTACAGCCAAAATTGGATTTATATTCTATTTAAAAAAAAATTACATGACTGTCATCAGAAAGAACACGAGAAAAAAAGAGTATGTATACTATAAACATGAAATGACGATAAACCAAAGAATATAATTATATAAATACGTGTATAACTATTTACTTTCTAGTTGCTCAATGAGGATAATTATGTACCTACCTAACCCACAAAAAACTTAAAAGTAAAACACTAAGTAACAACTTACTAAATGAACTACCAAAAAAGTAAAAAGAGGAGAAGAGGTGAGGTACTTAAAGTTTTAACTAAAGCTAAGTTAAACCAAAGCTAAGTTAAAACTTTAAGTAAAAACTTTCAGTTTTCACTTAAAGTTTTATCATCATCATTATCATCAAGATCCCCAACAGGATTATAATCAACTTAAAAGTACTTAACGCTCAATAGTTGAAGACAGCCGATGATCACCAGGCAACCAATGAGCGTTTCGTATTATTAAGTTGGCATTAGTTTAACTTTAACAAACGTACGAGAAACCGGGGGCTAGTATACCTATTAAACCATAGAATAAGTTTTTGTATTGGAAATCGCATTTAACACGTTTTTGTTTACAATTTTTTGTAAGTTCTATTTATTTTCACTTTTTGTGAGTTTATATTGATCGGGAATCTCAGAAACTGTCTCGTAATTATCAATTGTTTTGATAAAAATGTGATATGATACCATTAATTAATCTTATTTAGGCCTACATCTCTAAATGATTAGTGTAATAAAAAAAATATTTTAATTACACAATAGTGTGTGCGTTATTCCACTACTACGTACCCACCTAACTCTAATATAAATATGGATAGTCTTTGAGTAGAGACAGAAATGTAAAATAACACTTTGTCATAAGTAGGTACCTAAATTGCTGGTATCAGTTGTTTTTTTGAATCTTTATTATTAGTCTTCATGTCTTTTCTGATACTTATGATATCATTTATTTATTGTGATAAAAACGACAAAATCAATTACAATCAATTACTATTACTATTAGTAAATTATGGGAGAACTCTAGTCGATTTTTGACCTTAGAGTTGGTCAAAAATCGACTCTAAAACAACTAAAGTAGTTAAGTAACTACAATAATTATATCCAAATATCACATAAAACCCTAACCGCTCACTAAGGGAACAATATTGTAAATACTTAGTTTAAGATAAATATTTATACTTAGTTAAGTAAAATAACTGCTTGTATGATTGTGTAACATCATTAACTTTAAGTTGTAAATTACATTAAGGCAGGCTTATGTTTTAAGGGTGCGTTTACAAAATTATGCGTAGTTGCAAGCTTTTCGACGTCAATATTTGATGCATTGTTTTAATGTCTGTACTTAGCTATTATATGAAAAATACCCTACATTTCATTTTCTTCGATAATGACAAAGCGAGTTTTAGGTAATTTTACCTATTTATTTAGTAATCATTCTCAGGTGTTCGTTTTGTCAAAAACACACAGATACCCGATTTGAGAACTCTAATTTGCAAATTCTATGTAACGTTATTATGTTTTATTCAAAATTAAATTATAACTATCCAAACAAAATTATACCCCACTAAAAACATCCCATACTTCCATAATGTCAAAACTAAAATTTTTGACCTTTCGATTTATTAAAAAAATCAAATTAAATTTGATTTTTTATAAAGAGGCTTCAACAAAATTTTGAATATATCCGGAGTTTTATATAACATCGACAAAATATTGTTACCAAAATAAAGTTCATCATTTTCTAAACTACTACAAATTATTCCATAATTTTAAATAATGCTCTTATTTATATATCAATAAATTGAAACTAGATAATATTTGGTCAAACCGATGACGTTGCGAGCTCGCCAAAACGTAAAAGCGCCCTTAACTAATTCTTCAATGGCACCTTTGTCGCTATCATTGTCAGTCCACATTCAAAAGTCATTCATTAATGTGACTACAATTTGTTTCTGCAGTCGAAAAAGTTGCAGCTAAAAAGAGCTGACTATCTTTTGCAGTCTTCACTGCAAGTATAGCGAGAAAGCTAAGTATACCTACTTTTTAGATTCTTTCTAGGTGGTATTTGGATACATCTACATGCATAATTATTGTAAAGGAATTGATTTTGATATTAAGTAAGTAGGTTATTTATAAAATGTTGATGCCTGCGTATTCCGTTTCTACTATATTTTTGAATTGATTTTTAGTATGCTCATCGTGTGATCATTGGTAAAAACAAATATAGTACTGAATATTAAAATGTATACCGTGTTTTATCTAAATACTTTAAGATAGAGAGAGGGGGGGGGGGGGGGGGGGGGTTTGCTCTCTGCGATGTAATATTTTGTATAGAAGTGAGTTAATATTTTATACTTAGGATAATCGATATTGGAAGGTCACCAGTTCACCACCATGCATTCACTAACACGATGTGCGTAATTTCAATTTCGATTGTTGTTTACACAGATAACCCCCAATAGATACCGCATTACGGGATTTTTGTTCGGATCCTAGCTCACCAAAACTGGAGGAAGGCGCGGGTTGCGGGGACTGGAGCCAATGCGCTATTATTGGCTGTTTCGAGTGACGCCCTAATAATGAACTCTAATAATTGGTCGAAACTAAGGCCGTGCTGCTTTATATAGAACCATTTACGCCAATGCGTGGTGCGCGGTCGTCGTCTTTCATGCGGTATCTATTGGGGGTTATCTGTGGTTGTTTATGATTATTGTACCGTAATCACTTTACGTTGAGAAAGAAGCAAATTTTAGTGGATATTATATTTATTGCTAGCATATTGTAGTCATAAGTAATATTCATTTTTGCAATCGACACAGCTAACATACCTAATCCGATGCCAATATTTTAAATAGTCATAAAATATTTAACTTACAAAGTGTATTTCTTCCAAGCCCACGTTAAAGAAAAAGAGATGTACCATGTAGTTTTGGCCGTAAATAACAGGGTTTTAGCCGAATATATTATGCCGAATCCCACATTGTATTGTACAGTACATATAGTACGAGTTTATACTGTACTTGCTATCAAGTAGGCATAGTGAAACTGAAATATTTAAATAAAATCCAGCACAATGCCCCTAGCGGCGACTATACGTAACTAAGGATTTCTACAAATATTTTACGATACCTTATTTATAGCGAGTACTAATGTACATTTAAGCTCATTTTAGGGTATAGTTAAACTCAAGACGTGTCGGGTGCACACACGGACTCCATTTCTAAATCTATTATTATTGAACGCGCCGACGACGTTTCATTGGTTAAATAACACGTAAAAAAACCTATTTATAATATTTATAAAAAAAACTACAATACTTTTGCAATAAGCTGAGATCGTGTCATGTGCCATTGTGAGTTACAAATTATAGAATATATATATATTTTCTAATCTTTCTATAATATATATATATATATTAATAGTGTATAATATATAATTATAAGTGATTTTTATTAGGAATACTTGTTAGAGGTTTGCCCAGCCTGCCTAGCATGCGCACGCCGAGAAAATCGTCGTTGTTAGAGTAGACACTTAGGTGAGAACGAAGTGATTATAATACTCTTTGGGCGCTACCAGTCTTATTTTCACGGACTCAGACGAGAAAAGTGTCGAGAAAATTTTGTCGCGGTGCGCATGCATGTTAGATGGTAGCTGCGTCTACAGTCGTAGCGTATCAACAATTATGATGACGTTTAATAGTTTTTTTAAAAGCTTGCGATATTTGTATGTATGTATGTATGTATGTATGTATGTTCAGGACAAATCTCTTAACTGAATTTTAAAGCAGTTAACCTCAACCGATTGTATACACGTTAACTTTGAATTGGTTAACCAAATGACTATTGCTGCTAAATCCAATATGCTATATTAGATAAGCCTAGTTATTTTTTGTGCACGCTCAATAATATGGGTACCAAATGATAGGGTTTGCTGAGAAGAAAACGAAAAAATAGAGCATTCAAACAAAAACTTATTTTAAAAACATTTTTAAACTTATGTTAGTAATACCGTTTGGTCGCTGCTTACCTAAAACGCAGTGTGCCTTAGCCGAAAGTTTTTTTTCCGGAAAGTGGCCGGATCCATAAGTGGTTTCTTTACATCTCAAATAGTAGGTATCTTCATAACGGTTGTGTTGGTGAACATGGTAATTGTAAATTCGACACAGTGCGGTGAATAAATCACATCTAGTTGTGTCGGATAGGTAATTCTGTTGGATTTATTGTGAACTGGTGTATGCTCGCGGCCTGGCACGAGCCGGTTTGAATTGATGAAGCTATGTAGAATCAAAATGTAGGACTGAATAGTTGGGATAAGTTTATACTAATGATCTAGTTAACTAGGTACCTACCTACTAAAATAGGGCTCAATATAATGTTTTTTCTGACAAGTTGTGGGGGTGTGTTTACATGGGTGTTGTATTACCTATAGTCCATGGTAGTTCCCGATTCCCTACTGGCAATAAGACCTCGGTCACTGCCCGTGGTCCACCTACATAGTTCACCTGGCTGTAACGGGCAATTTTTTCTTCCCCAGACCCCCTAGCATACGCACCAAAACTTGTTCGTTTATTCCCAGAAGTTCCGTGCAAGTAGTTCCGTAACGGAACTATTGAGACTTTTTTCCCCAATAGTTCCGTCAACGGTACTTTTGAGAAATGTGTTTCTCACTAGTTCTATGAACGGAACTCAGAACACATTAGGGGGCGTCCATAAATTACGTGAGGTGATTTTGGCGATTTTTTGACCCCTCCACCCCCCTTGGGAGATTGTGGTTGTAAGAGTGAGACACACTTAGGCGCTACCTTAGTCTTGTCTCGGTCTCTCAAAAATGTTGAAAATTTTGTCGCGGTGCGCATGCTAGGCGGGCTGGTTCTCCTAAAGAATTTTATTATCCTTACTAGCTGCTGCCCGCGGCGTTGCCACGCGTGGACTACATTACCTATAGTAATAGTTATAGGTACTTAGCCCCGATGCAGACCGGCCACCGTCCACAACCACCGATGGCTGAAACGCACCACCGCAACTTACATTCGGTAAAAATATGCCTTAAACCTAGGTTAGGTTTTTCCAGACATATGGTAACTTTATGGTACTTTCGCAGCAGTAACGTTTACGCGCGACAGCCACCGGTATTTGGAAGCTGCCACATCTTATGCTGTGCAGTCTCATGCTTCTGAATAGGTTACGTGTGTCAGTGTAGTCTTTGTTCTGCATAGTATATTTCCTACCTGCATTGCATAGGAATGAAAAAATGGCTTTATTTTTAAATCCACAAGCCAGAACCTTTTAATTCGAAAGATTTAATAAAAATTTAAATTATGTAAGCTTTAATATATTATCTGTTGGTACGTATCTATTTACTTTTAAAACGCCATACAAGTCATACTACCTGTAAAGGCATAAATAGAAAAACCATAAAATAGATAGGTAGCAAAGAAGGTTAAGTTCTCAATTACTTATTGTACCTACCAACCTCTTAGAGTAGCGGTTATAATTATTACTCTTTGGTCATATCCTACACAGAGTTTTTTTTCTTTAATCTGTGCCTCCAGATAAACAGCTAGGCACCAGATAGGTGACATAAAGTTATCGTCAGTGGCCAAAAATAACCTCTACCATCTCACCATGAAGCGGCCATGTTGTTTATAATTCAGTTTCGTTTCGTAATGAAAACTTAATAATTATGACCAAAAAAATTAATGAAATTTCTATTTTAATATATCCTATTTTAAGCGCCGGTTATTTCTAAGCATATTAGTGAAACCTGCATGAAAATCAGTTCAGTATTTACGGAGTTCAGTCATAACAAACAAACAACGACACATCACTGTCCCTAGATGGCGCTGATACAAATAAAATTTTATAATGTATGGAAAAAGGGCAAAAAGCTACGGGTCTGCATCGCGCAAGCGATATTTTTTGAACAATAGAACCTATGGGATAAATTACATTGGCTATAATTATGTGTGTGTTCCAAAGCATACCAGAATTTCACATTATTATATGTAGGGATTCCTAAAAATTCTACACATTTTGTGTTTTGGAAAACAAATGCAAAATAGAAAAGAAAAATAACCGAAATGAGAACCTCGTTTTAAAGTCGGTTGAAAAAGGCGGCCTGGGTGTTCTGGGAGTTCTGCGGCTAGATAGAATATCTAGCCGCAGAACTAGGCTTTACTGGCTCTAAAGTCCGAGTGATGGCGAGTACAACCGAAGGCGGAATTAGTGATAAGTAGGTACCTAATAAGCGCTCAGCTTAAGCAGCCGATATCTATGTTTGAAGTAATAATAGGATCTACAATTTTTAATGAGATGAAGCAGCAGCGACGCCTTTTTACGGTATGTACTTTATACGGTATCTTGGTATGTGATGTGATCGTATCCATTTGTATATGCTGACAAACGATGGGGTAGAAAGGTACTCAAGTGGCGACCACAAACCGGAAGACGCAGCGTAGGCCAGCCCCTCACTAGGTGGACCGACGATCTGGTGAAAACTGCGAGGAGCCGATGGATGCAGGACGCAAGTAGCCGCTCAAAGTATGGTGCTCTGTTGGGGAGGCCTAAGTTCAGTATTGAACGTCTTCAGGATGATGATGATGGACCCAGTTACGTCCTTACTTAGGTAAAGCCATATATATAGGTATCACTTAGGTAAGGTATGTAAAGCCTATTGGCCACCTGATAAACACCTAAAGTATAGGTACTAGGTGGGTACAATCGTTTTGTGTTGAGTAGGTATATAGGTATAAATCCAACCTAATGTCCGCAACTCGGCAATGTGTGTGCATCCGCCCGCTGCTATTGAAAATACAGGAAGTAATTTCTAGACCGCGCATATAATTTTATTGTAGGGCTGCCATGCGCTGTCTCGTAGGAGTTGAACCTCTAAAGTTTATACAGGTCACGAAAGTGTTTTTCCTTTAGCCCTCGTTTGATAAATCCAATTATCTAAAAACAAAAACATCTAGGTACCTACTAGTACTAGTACCTGTAAAATTAGATACAGACTGAAAATATTGGTATAGCTTGAAATTGGCGCAGATGATACCTAAGAAATATTATGAACTAAAGAAACCCCGTGGTTTCGCTCAAAGCTTGAGCACGTTACATAATACGTAAAATGTACGAGTACGTAATATATTTCTGGAACGTGATTGAAAAATATCGTCCGTAGCCCCCCAACCTTTGCCTTTGCGGTTTTAAAGCACCGGATCCGGAAAGGAATCCTTTCACAGCTTAAGCCTTTAACATAGGCCAAACGCGTCTTTTTAACTAAACATACTGAAGAACCTATGAATTCTACAGACATGAAAAAAATATCACCAATAAGATCATTCTGCACCTGTACTTATCAATTGAACAAAATATTCGATTACTAGGTACATTATGAATAAAAAAAATACTTTTAGAACGCCTTTCCAGTCACACAGTGTACAATGCCGCGTAAAGGAAGATTGCGTCATTAAATATTTTTACACCCTCGGATAGGAAATTTAAAAATATACAAGCTCAATTGATCATTTTATTTTTAGAGCCAAAATTAAGTCTGTTTAGTAATATTTTGCGTTATTTTGCGGCGAGCCAAGGGCGAGGCCCTTGGCGGGGCGTGAATTAGTCTGCCCCGGCATGTGCCAACGGGTGGACGCGCTGCTGTTTATTATAAAATATTTTACATGTTTTTCTTATTTGTATGAAAATTATCAATTAAACAGCCAATAAATAGGTATTGACTATACGAAAAAGTCGGTTTTAGAGCCATTTGATTAGTTCTTAGTGACTTTAATGTCAGTAAAAGTATTTGGAACAATAATAGATCGTTAGCACAGAAGGTCAGTATAGGTATTTTAAACTCTTTTGGCAGGGTAGGGTTCCAGTCGAACTAAATTAGCGTTAGGCCCCATACACGTTACATTTTATTGATCAATCTTTGTGATTGATCAATTTTATTGATCGTTTAGGGTTAGTATTGGTCAATGTTCTTCGGTTTACAGTATGGAGAAAACATTGACTTAAGTGGTCTCGTCAATTTTATTGATCTATAAAATTGAACGTGTTACCATCACCAGTTATCAGCTTCTTCAAAAATGGTTCGGTTTCATTACGTCGTAATAAATAATCACAGATGAGTACACGGTTCATTAGGTTTCCTTCAGTGAGCTCGTGAGGGACCCAAATATCGAGCTTTTTTGTGTACCTACCCATTTTTTTTCAAATGCGCCAAAACTGTTTTGTGGTCAATTCCCAGTTCTTCAGCTACGTCGTAACTACTGATATGCCGATCTTGCTCCACTTTTTTTAAAAAATGGCATCCATTTTATCCGTAATAGGGCGACCAGAGCGAGGTGCATCTTTGACATCAAAATTTCCGGATTGAAAACGCTTAAACCAAATTTGTGCTACTCTCACAGACACTGCACTAGGTCCATAAACATCGCAATTTTTATTCGCGGCTTGCTTTGCATTTTTTCCGTTTTTGTCATAGAATTAAAAAAAACAGGAATGAGTTTTGATTGACATCGAACTGACGTACAGCAATGGCGGACACCTAAACATGTGTGACGGATTAAAGAATTGCCATCTAAGAAATTTACCCGAAACCGACAAAAAAAAGATCTGACGTTGGTGTGACTTTTTGTATGACCAAAAAGCTACGCGATCTTGTAACAGGGTAGTCAAAATTTAATAACTAATGTCATTTTATTTTTCATCCCTCAGGGTTAGTCCTATCTGAATTTGTAAAAAACTAATACGACATAAATATATATATCCTTTTATACGCTATTAATGCTATATTTGCTCCGTTTCAGTATGAAAATGGAACCCATATAGGATTAGTTTGTTGTGTATCTGTCTGTCCATATTAGATGCAACTTATAGGGTACCTACCTACTTTACGATGACCTAGAGCTGGTGTGCATTATTTATCGTATAGACTTAGAGTCAGATGTTGCCAAAAGATTACTAAATTTTTAATCCTAGCGGTAATTTCATGGTGTACGATAGTACGGTGAGCTTCGGCAGTGCAGCCCTTGTAGTTACAGTTATATCTGCGCGATGTAATCCATACACTACGATAAAACATCGTCAGCAACGAAGTTGATGCCACTCCATATTATCCTTTATGCTATAGGGAAGAGGAAGGGAGAGCGAAAAAGATAGGGGAAAAGGATGAATGTATGATGGTAAACAGAGGCGCACCTGCCTCCATTCAGGCTTTTCCTCTCCCATTTCTTTCTTCCTTTGGACAGGGCTAGGGCGTAAAACTAACTAACCGGGTCGGGTCTGCTAGTCAGTCAATAAAACTGTTTATTTCGCACAAAGAATTATAGCCAGGCTTTTGCTGAAAATGTTTTATGAACACATCACTATCGTATTTTTCTACTTTACTTTTGAAATGAAACTTGCATCTTCCATTATGTATATTTGTTATTTCTTATACAAACTTCCAATACTAGTAAGTGTCATATGTCTTGACGCCACTGCTGCTCAACGGGAATTAACTGCTTTTTCGACATTTTCGTAATGGCTGGACTCCCCAGCAAACTCAATTTTTTTTGAGCGGGACAATCCATGATTGGCTGATGGTACCAACACTACCAACCTATCAAGTATCAACCAATCATGGCTCTTCTGACAGTTTGCCAACCAAAAAAGCCAAAAACACGTCTTAATTTTTAAAAGTAAGTATCTATTAATAAATTTCACGACACTTTACTTTTTTTACGTTAAAGAAAACCTGCCCAAATATGCACGATTAGTAGGTCCATTACAGGTAAAATATTTATTAACCTGAAAAAGGCCAACACATGCATAATATGCATAATGGAAATATGCATTTGCATATAGTCAGTTCTCTAATTATGATCAATATATATGTGAATAACTTGTATTCGAACACAATTTCGTCATTCTCCCACACTTCCGGGTAATTTGCAAGTTTGATTGTTGGCAACACTGCTGGTTTTGTGCATTGATTGCATCTCAATAATTTTATCGAAAAAGCAAAAAATTAGTGGAATAATAACAAGCTTACTTGTGAAAAGTGATCCCCTGAGTTTTTTTTATCATACTGCTATGATTCCGACAACTTTTCACAACGCAAGACGGCATTTTTTTTTTTCTAAGCGTCTTGGGCGACGTCCGGAGCAGTAATGGCAGGCGATAGACTTCCTATGATGTGAGTGTGTGCGTGTCCGCTTGTACTTATTAGCGTTCCAACTTCTTAAGGGTACCTCGGTTCGGGATCAATTGGGACTCCGTCCTTCTTTTTTTATTAGGTCCATGTTTTTTGTAGTAAAATTTTAAAATGTATCGAGTTTCTTCATTAGATTCACTCATCTTCACAGTACGAAAAACAAATAAAAATCACACATTTTCCTAATTTGAATATGGAATTATCTTCTTTAAAATTTAAACTTTTAATGATAAAACCAGCCAGATACAAATAGTATAGCCAAAGAGATTTTATTACAAGTTCATACTTACTATAATGCGAAAAGACTTTTTCCCCAACCTAATAATATGAGTTAAAGTCACAAAAGTTTAAAAAGTGTTACGATTGATTGTATTTTGTAAAATATATTTTAAAATCATCTCGCTTAATTTTATTTAATGCAAGCCTCCAAAATTATATTTTTTTATGTATTAAACACAAGCGCAATTTTTAATTGTAAATATTAGCAAAATCAGCAAGAGATTGACGAGATAAATACGTCGCTAGTTCTATTTGTAGTCCAATATATTTTTAACAATTTTGTACTAAGTAGGTACGTCAGACAACTTTGTACTAGCAACTCGTAAAGTACATTTTTCAGCGGGCCGTTGGTTGGACAGCCCTGCTTGTGCTAGAAATTATGTGTTTAGAGTAGGTTGAGTGATTTATCCCTAGCTGATATCAGAGTTTTTAGGCCGACCAAAGTCTCTAACATAACGACGATTGTTTATTTTGATTGTACAAGTTGACGTGTCATCATTATCAATCAACTCACGGTAGGTAGGTAATGCCCTATTTTATATGCTACTCACGATTACCTATCCCAGAACGAACCTGCTGTACCTGCGAACGAAGCTAGTCCAAAGGTGGGCTCCCGGTTTTCTAGCTACTAGCTAAACCACCCCAGCTTCGCACGGGTTAATTATTTATTTTTACGCCTTATCTCCTAAGGAAGAGGGAAAAGATAAGGGAACAGGATGAATGGATGAAACGCCGAATAGAGGCAGGTGTGCCAGCTATCATCTTTCCCCCTCTCTTCTCTCTTTCCCATAGTATAGGATAGGATAGGAGGAGGAATTACAACTAAGTACATATTTTTACTTTTATCCCCTCTCCCGAGGAACCCGTGCTGAATTTCGGGATTAAAAGTAGGTATATGCTATAGCGTACTTCGTAATATAAACTCAAATCATGCCAAGTTTCATTTGAATCGATTCAGTAGTTTCGGCGAAATGCTCAGCCAAGATACAGACAGACAGACTGACAAAAATTAAAAAATGTATACTTAGATACTTTTTTTGATTGTAAATACATACACAGAATACAATACAACACCCAGCACCAGAACAAACATCGATGTTCATCACACAAATGTTTGTCCCAGGTGGGAATTGAACCCACAACCTATAGTTCAGAAGGCAGAGCCATTACCAACTGAGCTATCAAGGCCATCAAAATGGAGCCCTCAAAAATAAATTTCTATATATTATCTTCAACGTACAGGTTTGGACCTGTTACAGTTTTATTATAAGTAATATAGATGATATATTATATAAGTAATAAACCGGGCACCATAATATTATTATAATAGGTAGATATATTTTTCACGGAGTTTCATCTGAAATTGTTTTTATCTTTGACAAACTCTAGCTCATTGTCAAACCTGCGAGTGTGGCGCCCCAGGTGGCTCTTATTAATAACTTTGTGTCCAACGCTCAAGGTCATTGGCGTATGTTAAGCTCTTAAAGGGGGAAACGGAAAGCTTTAGGTATACTTACACGTGCATGTCGAAAACAAAGCTTGTTAGCACTACAGAGGCCGCTTTTGACGAATTTATCAAAAGTAACGTAAAAAGACATTTTTTTTATTTCAATTGACTCGGTTTTATGATAGGATTTTTACGGAAAAAATGCGAACAGCGGAAGTGAGTCAAATGGGTAGGTAAGGGTAAGGTATTCTGATTTTTCATTCCAATCATAAGTATATTTCACCTACAAATTGTTACTTATTTAGAGGTGTGCTTCTATGTAACCTATGTACAATTGTACACCTATTAAATGTTTTATTCTGTTCCTGAAAGTTCGTTTTAAGTAGGTATCATTTATTTCTTTCAAATTCTGAGGCTCTACCGCTACATATATTTCAATTCAAAGTTATAGCGATAGTAGGTAGGTAACTCTCTATTGTTCTACTTGTGACATGAGAAAGAGCATAATTCAGTAGGTAGGTATCTATACTGAAGTGTAAAGGTACCTAATACTTATACCTTATTGTAGGTGGCCATTAAGTTATGTATGACAACCCTAAACAAGATCTCAGCAGTGATAAAGTGGTGATACAGCAGCTCAACAGCTGGCTATAGCGGTGGCCGGTGGTAACTTAGGGTCGTTAGCGAAAAATTCGAGCTTTGTAATTGCAGCGTGTTGTTTTGAATTGCGATTCAGTCAGCTGTCGGCACATGCGAGAAAAGCACGCGCGTCGCGGTCGCCGGCGCAACCGCCTCGCCTCGCTTCCGATCGCCGGTTTTCGCGTACCCACTGAAAAATTCTACGTTTGAAAATTTAAAAATAAAGAGCGTAAAGTTTATAATCTGGAAACCAGTGATTGAGACTTCCGGTGTGTTTTGTACAATGGCCAGTGTTGTGAGTTTTTTGCTGGTGATTTTAATCTGATTGTTAAATTAATTTTGTGAACTACCTAACATTGTGTTGTTAACCTCGTCAATCAGTGGTTTTGAGATGATGCGGTTTGTGTGACGGACTAATTAACGAATCTGTCCTAGTGTGTGTTGTGTTGTATTGTAGGTAACGGAAGTGGTTGGACGTTACATAGAGGTAAGGTTTTGATCAATTTCCGGGTATTTATACAAAGGTAGTGGTAGTTACATAGAGATTTAATTTTAAGCAAACTTTTCTAAATTTTATCTCTGTAAATTTTCCTACTAAGGTATAACTTATTTTCGAACTCGAGAAAAACGAAAACAATGATTGCAAATGTCTAAAGCACTGAAAACTTGCATTTATTTTATTTATTAACTGCATCAGCCGGAAGACATCCACTGCTGAACACAGGCCTCCCCATAAAACGTTACTTTGGACGCTTATCATAGGGGGAGATTTGTCATAATGACCACGCTTGGCAGGCGGCTTGGTGATCGCAGAAGATTTTCATGTACCGAGGAGAATCCTGCTGCCCATTCGCTGGTTATTCCCTTTGCCGGCTCTTACGGCACCCATCAGAAGAGATGGGGTGGTCCTATTCTAGTTACTTATTACTTAGGACATATATTACATTAATCTCAATGCTTCTTATAGCATTGAGTAAGACACTGAGTTTGTAGAGTATACAGACCTATATTTATGCTGCTAAATAAATTAAAGCTTTGAAGTATGTAATCAGTCAGCTTACTTGCCTATACCTACGTATAATCATCATCACTATCATAGCCTAATAAAAAAACCAAATAAATCGGAATATTTATTTTGAATAAAGGACAAAGATTAAAAAGTTTTGGACTAGGTATCAAACTTGTGATACGTGCTAAAAGTTGAAAGCATAGCGCGAAGCCTGAGGCGAATAGATCAAACGAAGCGCTTGCGTGGGACACCCATTATCCATACACAGAATACATTTTACGACAGACAGTGATCAATACATCGTATTCCTATTTCTGTTACGGAACTTCTCACATTCACGTTGCGTTGGTATGATTTTATCAAAACAAACTTTGGTAATAGAATGAAATAAACATTATAGAACAATAAAAAACGTGAGAACTGAAATAACGTCGGAAAGCTATGTAAATTGGATCGTTAAACAGAACACTTTACTAGTTTACTTTATGGTGCATCAACTTGTAAAATTTTATATCATTTTTAGTGGAAAAGAAAGATAAGTCAACTTAATTTATGATTAAAAAGGTAGGTAGTTCTCTAGACTAGAGTAGAGGAAATTGGCCTGCCGCTTGTTCTAACTTTAATAGCTTGCAAGGCCGTCCGAGATTGTAATGAAACTGCAATGCAATCATAACTTGTCTGCCTCTTATGTTAAATTAATATGCCTTAAAGATTATGTTACTATTAAAAATGTAGGTAGGTATACTCTAGGTACCTACTTATAAATGTTAGAGCTACGTTAAACTCTGAGAAAGTGTAAGCAATTATGTTCGGCAGAGAAACAGCAGACCTCTCGCTATTAGTTCTCACGGCTTTGCGGGATTATCCCTAATTACGGCCTCTGACGGTGCAGAAAGATCGAATTCATTGCGTCTTCACACTCACAGATAAATATTTTAATAACAAAGCGAACTTCTCAGACCGGTTTGCGATATTTGATCGGCAGCCTTGATTCATACATTTGACAAATTTATCGCATCATCCCGCTGATGATCGCGATTTAGCGCATGGCTTGACCAGAGATTTGCAGAACGAATTTGGAATTGGTCCCGCCCGAGTTCCTGCGACCTTCGTCTACGTATCGTGTCGTTGCAGAATCAAATCGTCTCGTAACTGTAAAACTAGTTTGGTTGTCGGCCGCGTCTCTAATAGGATCAGACGCGTTCCGCACAGTGGGAACTTTTTCTCAACTTTTTCTTGGGCTGCGTAGACGGATGGCGCGATCTCGTGCCCGATCCAATCTCACACACATCCGTCCCCGTTCTTATTACTTCTTTGTTTTGTTCAACGTCTAGACTGTCGGCTCTTCTGCCCTGCATCCTTCACCATTCAGTGTGACATGTTCCCCAGTTTTTACAGTTTCTTTATGTATCCTACATCTATAGATTTGCGTTCGTTTGCTTTTTATTTACCTGTCACTCACTCTGGTATAAATCGAGTAAGAAATAGCTAAGCTGCAGAATTTATTTCATTTGCTGTCTTAGTCCGTTTCAGATTTGATCTGTCCCGCGACCGTCCCACATCACATTCGGCGTTCTATTTACTGTTTTCTCTCCAATCCCAGTTTTATGATCGTTCCACTTAGATGTGTCCCGAATCAATTTAGTTTCGGGGATTGCGGAGATGAGATAACGCTGACGTAATCATGCTTTGATAGATACCTCCAAGCTGATATAAGTAACAACAACAAAAAACATACGCAAACAACATATGCCAAAACATTGACACAGTCATGTAATGTAAGTACCTACCTAATGTATTTGTTCTTAAAACATGCAGAAAGGTCAATTTTCTGCGTAGCAGTGTGGCTGTACTATAGGTAGGTATACATACTGTAGATACCTATTGTTCTAATACTCCAGCACTGCCGAGTACATTGAACTTAGATCATTTGGTGTCAATACCTTCAGGCAATAAGATCTGTCTCTCTTTGCATACATACGACGAGTTAGTATGTCTTTCTTTGTTGTTACTTTGTCTGTATTCTAAAGCATCTACTTTGCTGTTTGCGTAAAATGAGATTTGTGCGCTCTACAAATAAGGCACGACGATTCTTTCGTTATAAATTTTTTGATAACATTTGCATAGGCCCGCTCCAAAACAGGAAGCATACAGAATTCTACAAGATCGTAAAACCACGCGACAAGTTTTTACCATTGTTAAAATATTAAGATTGATAGTAAACAAGCGCGGAGGCGTCCAAAACGATGCTGGGTCTGTTCTAAAAATTCAATATTTTCTCGTAGGTGTTTCTTTACGCGTGTCGTAGATGGTCGTGAATCGTGAATATTGCGACTTTTGAGGACACGGCAAATATTTGGTTTCGCTCCTCAACAGCTCGAGATGACGAATCGTTTCGCGCAAATAATACAAAAACTCGTACTTGTTTAGTGCTCATTGCCCGCGCGGAATGTAGTTGGTGCCACTTGTATTGAATAATTTGTGATGGATTTCATTACCTAGGTACCTACTACCAATGCGCGAATTAGGTAGGTCTGTACATACTACCACCTTCCTACTTAGGCTAAGATTGATGTTTGGAATGCCTGATAGAGTTATTGATATAGAGTTTAGGTACCTTTAAATTGCGGGTATGTCTGTAATTTTCCGTGGTACGCGTGATTCCATTACCATGCAGAGCACATGCACTTTTGCAGCTCTGCATGCAGGCTGCATGCTGCATAGCCAATTGAAAGGTCTTGATGATTTTATCGCGCTATCGGTGTCTGCCTGCACTACATATTAACTCCGTGCCGAACCGAACACCGCGCGAAAACAAAACGTTTGGTACAATATACCTATCTAGGTATATATCAGTGTGTGCTGCCAGTGATGACTTAGATGGCACTGAGACGTCTCTTACTGTTGGCCTCATTAGTAAGCTCAAAGTCGCGCAACGAGCTATGGAGAGAGCTTGCTCGGTGTTTCCCTGCGAGATAAGATCCGAAATGAGGAGATCCGCAAAAGAACTAAAGTGACCGATATAGCTCTTAGAATTAGCAAGTTGAAATAGCAATGGGCAGGCCACATCGCTCGTAGAACTGACAACCGATGGGGATGAAAGGTTCTCGAGTGGCGACCACGAACCGGAAGACGCAGCTTACCTATGTGTACCTATAGGCCGGCCCCCACTAGGTGGACCGACGATCTGGTGAAAACCGCGGGGAGCCGACGGATGCAGGAGGCGAACAGCCGCTCAAAGTGGCGCTCTGTGGGGGAGGCCTATGTTCAGCACTGGATGTCTTCAGGCTGTTGTCATGACTATGTAAGAACTAAAAACACTTCCATCCAAATTGTTGCAAAAAACTTAGTGCTCGCGAGGTCTTCTGTTCGCAGAACTACTATAGTTATGTAGCTAAGTACATAGCCTCTGCTCATTTGCTGGTAGGTTGTAAGTCGCGTAATATTAGAGGTAGCGACATCTGTTTTATTGGCCTTACTAAGTACCACCACGTGGGTTACAGTTTATATAGCAATAATATTATACCTACCATGTCCTTCCTCGGGGTAACTAGTGGACTCACTCTAATTAGTCACTATACCGAGTGCATAATAGATATAATAATATATAAACAATTAAAAGCGCACCATTGTCATGCGAATAACAACTGAGCGCAGTATCTAGTAGAAGTGCCAAAATTGCAAAGTTCGTTGGTGCAAAGAGAACGAAGACGCACGCAACACTAGTTCTGAACAAGATAGTAGACGATATATAGGTACATAGATATCCATATATAGGTATACTAGTGCAGAGGAGTAAATCCACCGTTCACGAGGGCACCATATCTGGCGTGTTTGCTGGCCCCGGGGAATTGAGAAATGTTTGAACAATATGTTGGTTTGCGCCTTTAATAGTGTTATGTTGTACTTCATTCTAGTTATGTCGGGCACGTGTTGAAACGTTAGGTTAGGTATTATTAGTTGCGGTGACTATAAGATTATGACCCTATTCAAATGAGGAATCTTGCAGTTAGCCTTTCAGTAATGTTATCCTTAATTCAGTTAGCTGTGCACACTTAATATTCCAGTATAAACAGTAGATACCTATCCTATATTGATTATTGTTCTAGGTGATGGTATTATGTAGCAATCGGGGTGCAAAATTTAATCCAAATCGGTTCAGCCATTTTGACTTGAAAGACACCAACAATGTTTAATTTTTATGATAACTAGTAGCGAGGTATAGGTAGGTACTTAGGTAGGTAACTAGTACCTACCTAACATAATTAATGCTTGATTTTCACGGAGTATTTAGGTAACTAGGAAAATTTATGCCCGAAAATAGTAGAAAAAGGTACCGAGCACAGAGTATGTCACAGATTATAATAATAAATGTTGCCTGGTAGAACGGCTACAAAAGCACCCTGACATAGTGTCTACTCGGTCTTGGCATCAACCATTTGAGGCATACCTTAGGTAGGTACATATAATCTAACATCCATCAGGTGAGATTGCGGTCAAATGCGGACCTATTCAATTACAAAAAAGCAATAGATAAGTTATTTAGTTAATGCACAATGATGCACATAACAAAACTTTTTTTCACATGCGTAGCACTGGCATTGCTTTATGTCCCCGCGTGGGGATCGATCGAATATCCTAAGCACGACATAACCTATATTAGATTAGTATAGGGCATATTAGGTACGCAGTAGGTACCTACCGATGCCAGATATAATTACATATAACCTATTATTATAGAGAGCTTACAAAACGACGTTACTTTGTATAGAGGTATCTCGTTAGCTAGATAAAATGCCATGAAACGCGAATGTTTATAATGAGCGCTGAGCATTATGCCTGTTGATGCCGGCAATTTGTCATAATCTGATACAGGAATATGCTCATGTTCTGATGATTGCAGGAACATTCAAGTTATATCGCCCTCGTTAAGTAATAAAGAACTCGCTGGCATTAATTAATCACATAACAAGTTACATGGATTCATAGCACGAAGTTGTATCTAGGTACATATAACACACAATGTTTCTCAGATATAAGAATCCCTTATCGTGGAATCTCCGGAAATGTTTTTTTAACCCGATAAACATTTCACTATTCGTAATGACGCGGTTGATGATGAAGCATAGGTACTTGACTAGAAGATACCAGTCCCATAAAATTCAAATGGAACACCTCACCTTATTCTTATCAGGAAATAATGACGCTGGTAAGGTAAGGTGTTCCATTCCTTTTGCGTCCGAATCATAAATGTAGAATCATTTTTGGCACTCGTCTGAAATTTGGATACATGGTAGGTAGGTTACTACTACCTCAATTACTTTAGCTAGTAAGCTTGATACAATAACTAAAGGAGAAAAAGCATGTCTAGAGCTAACGGAATGAATGCCGTGGATTCGGTTTGGTCCCATTCGATACCTAATCGTCATGATATCGCTAAAGGCCCATTCACAGTTGGTTTCATTCTCATCATCATCATCATCAACAGCGTGAAGATGTCCACTGCTGAACATAGGCCTCCCCCAGAGAGCGCCACTTTGAGCGGCTGTTTGCCTCCTGCATCCATCGGCTCATTCTCATAGTCCCATTCAATATTGGTCCTATTTATTTATTTATTTATTTCGGCTTCCTATTGACAATTACACTATTTTAAATATTACTTACTAAAACATACATAACTATACTGAAGACGACCCATTTTTTTATAATCTTTATTTTTGAGGAGTTTTTGTCACTAAGTGACTATGTCACCCCCGTAGACCCATTTTATTAGCATTTACTTTTCTCTTGGACATTTTTGTCTTAATTTGTTCAGAACTGAGATGGATAAATGGAAGAGGTTACGGGGTGATAGTACGTGCAACTACCTATCTCTATGACTACGCAGACCTCTTCAACTAGGAACACGAACAGCTGTTTACTTTAAGAAAAGCTTTACTTTGATTAAACTTTTATACCCACAAGTTCAATTGAAAAGAAAAAGAAATACCTATCTTTATTCTCAAGAGAATGCCACTGCTAGCCATCGTAAGTAGGTATCTGAAGACCAGTGCATTACTTTCCTATTTATAGTAACTAATAACATCAATAGTCTATAATTTATGTATTAATATCCAACGTCAGTAGGTATTTCAACAAGATTTCGTAATTTATTTAATATTTAGATGGGCATAGGATACCTACAGCAGTCTGTAAATTAAAGGAAAACTTTGGCAACGTTTTTGCGCGTCGTTTCGTTTTTCTAAGATGAATGCTACTCTGTAAAGTTAACATGAATAAGTACATTAAGTCAATCCTCAATGTTTTAATACTTTCTATGTAGTTAAGGAAATCATTCCCTACATAATAAAGTACTCGAGCTTTAGTTCAAAATAAGTATATTTTCCTTGACTTCTCCCATTTTAATATCTATATCCTATTAGTACATAATATTAATTTCTCCACTAACACACGTGTTCTCATTCGGAAATAAATAAATCTCCCCTCAATGATTTTCCGCTTGACATTTTTTGCGTAAAGTGCATCGTACAGACCGCGGATGACCAGCGATTGTTTTTCTCTATTTGCCATCCCACCAGAACAGGACTTGCACCTGCCAGAGCTGTCAGCGGGGAGTAATTTTACGCGTAATGAGTCGATGGACGTCCCATTATGTGCCATTGCTACTGCGCTGCTTATGCAATCGTCTACGTCAGCCAGCTGAGTGCGTGGAAGGAAGGGTTCGATAAGCTAACTACAAGTTAAAAGTTTTATCAACATTGTAAATGGCAAATAAGATTTGCTTCATTTTCTCCAGTGTAAGCTTGGTAGGAAACCTAATTATAATTAATGAAGCACAGCTTAGCTTGGATATTATTACAGTCATTTGATAATGTTGTTGACTGAAACGTGAATCGTTGGATATTTCTTTATCTTGATCCTCAGTGCCAGGCATTTACTCTCTAGTTTTATTCATCATCATCATCATTCATCATTAACAGCCTGAAGACGTCCACTGCTGAACATAGGCCTCCCCCAGAGCACGCCACCTTGAGCGGCTGCTCGCCTCCTGCATCCATCGGCTCCCCGCGGCTTTCACCAGGTCGTCGGTCCACCGAGTGGGGGGCCGGCCTACGCTGCGTCTTCCGGTTCGTGGTCGCCACTCGAGAACCTTTCTTCCCCATCGGTTGTCAGTTCTACGAGCGATGTGGCCTGCCCATTGCCACTTCAACTTACTAACTCTAAGAGCTATATCGGTCACTTTAGTTCTCCTGCGGATCTCCTCGTTCCGGAGCTTATCTCGCAGGGAAACACCGAGCATAGCTCTAGTTTTATTCAATAAATGTTAATACTAGGTATATGGCTGAAAGTTGAAATAGGGTCAACTGATTGAGGGGTTTATCAAGTTATCTCATCCCAGCTGCTAAGATGTACGTGAGTACCTTATTGACTTCACAAGAATTACTAGATATATATTTGAAATAGTTTGATTTTAAAAGCTTATTGAAATACCCAGTTGAACGTATGAATTTATTATACACTAGCTGCTGCCCGCGGCGTTGCCACGCGTGGACTACATTACCTATAGTAATAGTTATAGGTACTTAGCCCCGATGCAGACCGGCCACCGTCCACAACCACCGATGACTGCCACGCACCACCGCAACTTACATATTCGGTATAAATATGCCTTACACCTAGGTTAGGTTTGTCTAGACATATGGTAACTTTATGGTACTTTCGCAGCAGTAACGTTTACGCGCGACAGCCACCGGTATTTGGAAGCTGCCACATCTTATGCTGTGCAGTCTCATGCTTCTGAATAGGTTACGTGTGTCAGTGTAGTCTTTGTTCTGCATAGTACCTGTATTTCCTACCTGCATTGCATAGGAATGAAAAAACGGCTTTATTTTTAAATCCACAAGCCAGAACCTTTTAATTCGAAAGATTTAATAAAAATTTAAATTATGTAAGCTTTAATATATTATCTTTTGGTACGTATCTGTTTACTCCTAAAACGCCATACAAGTCATACAACCTGTAAAGGCATAAATAGAAAAACTATAAAATAGATAGGTAGCAAAGAAGGTTAAGTTCTCAATTACTTATTGTACCTAACTACCTCTTAGAGTAGCGGTTATAATTATTACTCTTTGGTCATATCCTACACAGAGATTTTTTTCTTTAATCTGTGCCTCCAGATAAACCTGATAGATGACATAAAGCTACCGTCAGTGTTCAAAAATAACCTCACCATCTCACCATGAAGCGGCCATGTTGTTTATAATTCAGATTCGTTTCGTAATGAAAACTTAATAATTATGACCAAAAAAATTAATGAAATTTCAATTTTAATATATCCTATTTTAAGCGCCGGTTATTTCTAAGCATATTAGTGAAACCTGCATGAAAATCAGTTCAGTATTTACGGAGTTCAGTCATAACAAACAAACAACGACACATCACTGTCCCTAGATGGCGCTGACACAAATAAAATGTCATAATGTAATGGAAAAAGGGCAAAAAGCCGCGGGCCTGCATCGCGCAAGCGATATTTTTTGAACAATAGAAACTATGGGATAAATTACATTAGCTATAATTATGTGTGTGTTCCAAAGCATACCAGAACTTCACATTTATTATATGTAGGGACGTCAAAGTCTAGCCGGTTCCTAAAATAAATCACAATTAAGTCTGGTAGTCTTAGGTTAGGTCTAAACACCTATTCAAAGTTTCCCCGCGGTAGTACGAACTCTGTCTAAATTATTCAAGTAAAGTTATCAAGACAATATTGAAGTAAGTTAGAAGTAGGTTCATTGTTTTTTATGCGATACAGTTCATTGGGTCGGTATTACCTCCATAAATAGTCTCCTAAGTGGGCTTGCAATTCCACTAAATGAAAGGGGTTCTCTGCTTGACTGACTGTATGTATAGGGATTTACTCAGTCGTGTATTAGGATGGTTTCTTTGTTTAAGTAAATAATACTGACTTATGTTTATGTAAAATTGGTTTTATTCTTGTGTATTTTTTTTTTTTTTTTTTTTTTTTTTTTTTTTATGTGATTGAATGACGTGACGAGCTAGTCGTTCACCTGATGTTAAGTGACACGGCCGCCCATAACAGTTGCAGTATTATGTACCTACTTACATTTTTATTATGCAAAATCGCACTTAAAGGTACTAACCTAAGTATAAAAGTTTTACTTTTTTAAACTGGATTCTACTACCTGCGCAGTGCGTTTTTAAAGAATAAAGCCTGGAATACACATGCTACGTAGTACACATAAGCATGCTATTTCCGAGCAGATGCAAGAGCATGCAAATGTATGCACTAGGAGAGCATGCTGTAAATGAGCATAGCATACTACCTGACAAATCGTGCTTAACGTGTTTTTTAGTACCTATGTGTATTCCAGGCTTAACTCTAGAGTACATTATGTTATTATATATAAAATTTATTAGTACCCATTACCATAGATTGAGATATTTTATATTATTCTTTCTTACCATTATAGTATTATATTGGTTTCTTGTTTTCATGAATACCTACTGAAAGCATAGATATGTGTGATTCCACCACAGTTCCAGTTAGTTTTTTACCAGTTATCAAGTTTCAATAATGTTGCGAAACAGACTTATTTTTCAATAAATTTCACTGTACGATTTGCCCAGTCTTTCCAATAGCTAACTAGGTATATATCTATTCTGTGCAATAGCTAAGTATATTTTATACAGGTGAAACAGTAGGTACCAATTTCAACTGTTGTCAAGCATGCCGTAAAACATTTAATCCTGCATTAAATTACGTCAAAATGACGCTTATTATACCACGGTCCCGCCTGAGACAGCATAATTGAGTAATTAATATCTACAGACGCAGTTTATTAATTGTTGATTTAGCGATATAAAGTAGGTATAACTAAGCTAATAATATCTAAACAAAAGAAACCTTGCCCATTTGACCTGTTTCGTATTTTTAACAATACATGTGTCATACCTACTATTAGGTACAACATGTGAAAATGACTGAAATTTTATAATTTTTATAATTCTTGACTTTTTTTTTCTTCTTTTTATTTATTTACTTGCCAGGAATGTCTCGCCGCTGAGCAAAAGTTTTAATTTACTCAACTTTTAAGTACTTACCTATAAACAGTAGATTTTAAAACGCCTAAAACGGGTCATTTTGGCGCACTTAATAAGTTTAAGTGCGCCAAAATGACCCGTTTTAGGCGCAATTATCGAGGAACACTTCGCCTCTTTTCGAAAAGATGGGATGAAGATGTCTATACCAATAGGTAGTTTACCTATTTTTATGTGTGCAAAAAAGAAAGACACGTTTAATATAAGAATTAAATACTCCTATCGCACAAAATAACAACAAATCGCGTGCACAATAAAACACCTCTAGATTCTAGAAAGTCCTGGGATCTATCTATATTTTCAGATCTATAGCTATAGACTCATTGAAACTACTACCCTATCTAGGCCAGTTTTGTACTACGCCTATGTCTACAATATGTGCATAGTAACTATGATTTCACCTGTGTCAGGCTCATAGTCACTGTTACATTATCTGTGTGAATGGTCTTGTGAGCGGGAGAGCACTCACCTTTTACCTAGTTACCTACCTACTCGTATTTCACGCAATGCTTCGTAGCCGGCAAGAACGGAACATCCGATCTTTAATACAAATACAAATACAAATACAAATGGTTTATTGTAAATACATATAAAAATGTAATACAATTTGTGTTCTTGACTAGATGTCATTTACTAACTTAAACATAATTAAATAAACATGATATTATTATGTCGAAATACTGCATAATACCTACATGTAATATACCTACTACATGCTCTATTCATCATCACCATCATTATCAGCCTAACGACGTCCACTGCTGAACATAGGCCCGCCCAAAGAGCGTCACTTTGAGCGGCTGCTTGCATCCTGCATCCATCGGCTCCCCACATGAAAAATTAACAAGAAATTCCAGCGAAAAACTGATATGTACTAGTACTATGCATGATAATTGATAACTCTATCCAATACAATGAACAAGAATTATTTTAGCCTCGAACCAGTACGGTGTACCTACTTCATAAAAAGAATATATTCGTTTTATTAAGTAGATAGATAGATAAACTCTTTATTGACACCAAAGATAACAAAAATAAAAAAGACAGGAAAACTTACAAGTAGGGTACAATGGGCGGTCTTATCGCTAAAAAGCGATCTCTTCCAGACAACCTTTGGATGGACAGAGATACATGAATGAGCATGGACGGTGGTGTTATCAAATAAAAGTTACGTAAGTAAGTAGGTACACCGTACTGGCTCTGTACCAATAAAAAATAAAAAATGTAAAATAGTTTATTGACAAATATTTTTACATTATTTTAATGAATCCATAGATTCCCGAAATAGTTTTTAAACTGTATTTCAGGAATCAGTGGCTTCTCCCAATAGTTTAACACTTATTATTATGTCACAAAAAGCAGTAGGATAACAGTAAAATTTGGAAAGAAAAAAACTTATCACAGAATAGACAAATAGAAAAAAACAAATAAGAATATTATTCCAGAAAAATAAGTATCAGGTATATAAATACTATAGTATTTTAATGTATATACATACGTATGTAGAAACTTATTTTTAAATACTAGGTATAAACTAACTACATAAATGCATAGCGTATCCTGCAATGGTACGCAGTTGTTGATGGTAAGTTGATGCTGCAGCTGATGCTGATGGAGGATCCAATGACATTTTTCGTAATTACATAATAAGTACATATAATTTTGCTATTTACATTTTTTTTATGTGATTGAATGACGTGACGAGCAAGTCGTTCACCTGATGTTAAGTGACACGGCCGCCTATAACAGTTGCAGTGTCACCCGGAACTTTAAAACAACAAAGTTTCGCGTGACACTGCACTGCGCACGTCATCCTGAGACATCACACAGTCTAGTAATCAGATTACTAGACTGAGTGATCAGATCATAAAGTGTCATTTGCCCAGTAATTTCACTAGCTACAATGCCCTTCAAACCGGAACACAGTAGTGATTGCACACTACTGCTTGGCGGCAGAATAACTGGCAAAGCGGTGGTACCTACCTAGACGAACTTTGCAGAAAAGTCCTACCACCTAGTTAAGTATAGAGATTTATTTTGATTTATATATTTAGACAGATTTAAAAATATTCCTAGACCGGAGTTTTTTTCTAAATATCTTTTTTCCCTTTTGCAGCAGTGGCTTCCTCCAGCCGCTTACTATGACTGCCCAGACCACTTAGCTTAGTCTTTAGACCCCGGTGTATTCTAAGGTTTACATCGCCTGTCTTTGCCATCAGATTGTCAACACTTCCTGTCACGAACTTCCTAGAAACAACAAATTAAACTAGTATTTTATTTAAGAATAGTATATAACGTTACTTGATAACTTGCAGCTCACCGGTTTTTAATTTTAAGAAAAAATTATGTTTCTCTTTAAGTGAATTTATAAATTCTTATGAGAAATAATTTTTTTTAACCGTAAACTCTACTAGGTGTACCGGAACCGTGGGGAGCCGATGGATGCAGGAGGCGAGCAACCGCTCAAAGTGGTGCTATGTGAGGGAGGCCTATGTTCAGCAGAGACGTCTTCAGGCTGTTGATGTGCATATTTTTTTTATTTAAATGAATGTTCGCCTGGTGTTAAGCGTCACGGCCACCCATTACAGATTACAGTGTCACTCGGAAATCTAAGTTAAAGTTTCGCGTGACACTGCGCACTGCGCGCGTCATCCTGAGACATCACACCATCTAAAGAAGATTTCTAGACTGTGAGATCAGTTCTTAAGTCTCATTTGCCCAGTAATTTCACTAGCTACAATGCCCTTCAAACCGGAACACAGTAATGCTTGCACACTACTGCTTGGCGGCAGAATAACTGGCAAAGTGGTACCTACCTAGATCTTAGTATTACCATGGAATAGTTGCATAGTACTACGCAGTACTGTTCACACCGTACGCGAATGCCTCTCCAGAGAGACAACATTATTACCAATTCAAACTCACACGCAACCCAACCATGAAATTACTATTTTCATGCGTTTACTAACAATTATAAAGTCTCTAATCAGTACCTACCTTACGCACTTGTAGGTATATTCAATTTTAGAATGATTATTATGTTATAAATCATTCGGTAAGACATACCTACTTATAGGTACTGTGTTATTAATTTGTCAGCAGTTTCTGGCTGCGTAAAGCCCGTTTAAGGCATGTCAATTAATGTAGGTGTTTAAGTATCAGCCTACGTAAACTAGCAACTGTAATTCTAAAGTCTTAACTGTTCCCGGTTAGCACCCACCTACATACTCTAGTTGGTACTTAAATTGGTAGTTGGACGTGTACATAAATACTACGAGCTGTGTACAGGTATATTGCTTGTAAAGAGTTTTGTCATTTTACTAATTAATAATACTGCCTAATTATCAAAATGTCAACGAAAACAAGCTCAAGTATAAGTGATCGCTTTTTAGAGGTGTATGGAAGGCACATATTTTAAAAGGGCACGTTTTGAAAAGGCTTTACGACTACCAATATTATAATTGCGAGTCTAAATATTGGTATATACTTCAGATTTAGGACATAAGATAATATAGAAAACTGGCTTAACTCTTTAGCCCAGCTTGTAATATTACACAGCCATAAGACTCGTAAAGTTCCAGAGTGCCACTGTCCTCCTTTGCCACACACTAGCTCCCTTTGTAAGCGTCCAAGTTATCTCCACATCTTTATGGGTTAAGCTGCTATTAAACGAGACGTCATTTAAATTTCTAGATCAGTAGCATGTCGTCCCACAAATATGTTTTAATAATAGGCCCGCGCTAGTGGCTACGTAACCGCGAATCAAGTTTTTCGTAACATGACAACGCAACGTCAAGTTGTAGGGCAACTTTTATCATCAGGTGGCTGTTATCGTGTTTAAATAACCTACATGTCTCCCCCTTAGTTTGATAATGTTTTGAAATATCTACTTCGTTCTTTACGAATACGCGGAATAGAAAATGCAAATCGCTGCGCATTTCACTGAGATGATAGAATATGTTTTAGGTAGAGTTCTAGTAGCACATTTATATCATTGTCCATTAGTTTGGGATGTTTAAATTTTGAAATAGAGACTTTGTTATTCATCTACAAATACCTACGAAGACAGTAAGAAAATTATAAGAAAACTCAGTTTATGTCGCCGCCAATTACTTATGGCTCTACCAATTTTTTTAGGTAGAGCCATAATAAACAATTTTATTTGGGAGTGATCTTTAAACGGTTGGCGGAGCATGACCCATTTGGGTCAATAACACAACACTGTTATGGGCAGCCGTGACGCTTAACATCAGGCAAACGACTAGCTCGTCACGTCATTTATTTACTTCCTTAAAAAATTGCATTTTTAGAAATCTACGTAGTTCAGGAAAAGGCCGCTCTCAATACACTACTACCGGGCGTGTTACTATTATATTCAGAAAGATTTTTCCTAAACATAGCAAAGTTTGATTTGTACTTATAGCTCGGTTATTATCTTCGAAATTGTTCTGATTTGTTTCAGCGCATAGACTATGAAACATTCCCTATCTCGTACTGCAGCCATCATTTTCACATATACCTAGTATCATAGCACAGTATTGCTAAATTAAGTAATTTATGTTTAGTTTAGTATGTACAAAAGCTATTTAATCTGTAGTAGTTTGGACCAATCTCTTCTCAACATTTTCTGCATAAAACGCCACATCAACATCTCAAGTAAAATAGAAACCAAAGTTCACATCTACGATCCACATTCTGTTGCCCTTAGGAAGTGAAAGTGGTCCGGGCGTCGCTCTGTGATGCGATACGATCGCGGCTCATTAACGTCCTCACGATCAAATGAGCTTGGCGACACCTCCGCTATTGTCTGCTCTTTGACTCGATTCGTTTAATTGCAGCCTGATGACCCGTATCGACACCATTCGAATGATTCGATCTTTGAATACGTTACTAGTGTGGATTGCATGACTTCGATTTTGTGAACCGAGGGTTAGGTACAGTATCGAGGTACTTATTTATTCGTCGAGGCACCTACCAACTTAACCTTTTTTCCTCTTACAGGTCCATTGATGCCAGAAGATGCACTATGATAATTATAACTCAAATTATTTTATACCTACGTGCTAGTGCTAACGATTAGTGCGACTACCTACTTGTAAAAGTGCTAAAAATAGCCTATTTGCAATAAAATTTTTGATTTGATTTGATTTACCGGTCAAGTGATATTAAGCCTAAGTATATAAACTAGTTGAATGATTTCTATTAATATAATTTTTAAGGTCATGGTGAACATATTTTTATGTTGTGGTACGTAGTAGATACGTATTTCTGTAGTTTTTTTTGTGTGATTGAATGACGTGATGAGCTAGTCATTCACCCGATGTTAAGTGACACAGCCGCCCATAACAGTTGCAGTGTCACCCGGAACTTTACAGCAATAAAGTTTCGCGCGACACTGCACTGCGCACGTCATCCTGAGACATCACCCAGTTTAGTAATCAGATTACTAGACTGAGTGATCAGATCATAAAGTCTCATTTGCCCAGTAATTTCACTAGCTACAATGCCCTTCAAACCGGAACACAGTAGTGCTTGCACACTACTGCTTGGCGGCAGAATAACTGGCAAAGCGGTGGTACCTACCTAGACGAACTTTGCAGAAAAGTCCTACCACCTAGTAGTTGTGCGTCTGATCGAAATTCGGTATTTAATTCAAAGAGGTATATGTTTTTTTTTTTTTTTTTATGCGATTGAATGACGTGACGAGCTAGTCGTTCACCAGATGTTAAGCGACACGGCCGCCCATAACAGTTGCAGTGTCACTCGGAACTTTAAATACAATAAAGTTTCGCGTGACACTGCACTGCGCACGTCATCCTGAGACATCACACAGTCTAGTAATCAGATTACTAGACTGAGTGATCAGATCATAAAGTCTCATTTGCCCAGTAATTTCACTAGCTACAATGCCCTTCAAACCGGAACACAGTAGTGCTTGCACACTACTGCTTGGCGGCAGAATAACTGGCAAAGCGGTGGTACCTACCTAGACGAACTTTGCAGGAAAGTCCTACCACCTAGTAAGTACTAGAGAAGCTATTCGAAGTACAAATAGTTGCCATTTTTTGTAAAATTAAACTAAAACCTGCTACAGCACTTTACGAGATTAAATCGTCTAACCAACGATCCCAACACGCAGCGCTAGTGCAATGGCACATTCGGATCATAATTTTTACTGCTATTCACTTCTGCACGTGCAGTCGCTTTGAATGCTGAGCATCGTATGAGCGAGAAGATGCTCGCTGGCATATTATTTGCAGTGGTTGACAGTGCATGTTAGAGATGTCCTGTCTAGTCGATACATAGAAGTCTTTGGTTTAATTAGATTCTTATATCAAACAGCGAAGGCCAGAGGGTTTACTGCAGCCAGTACCTACCACAGAATACATAATGGCACGAGTATGAGAAACTTTTGAAAGAAGATAGTAAGTTGTAGGTACTTATCCAACTTTCTTCGTAGGTAGGTACCTATATCTAGTAGAAGTACTTAGTAGATAAACTTTATAGCTACTTACCTAGGCCCGACTTTACTAAACTAGATTAAAATTTATTCGAAGTATGACTTTCCGAGAACAACCGAGTTACACGATTACCACCAATTTTCATGGAATATGAACCTTATTCCTTGGATACAATCAAATAGCGTCTTTTTAATTGTCATTTCATTTGCCAATCAGCTGTATCCGAGAGTAACCGGTAGCTTTATACTTGGAATAAAATTGATTCTACTTTAGTAAAATGGGGCCTTAATCAAACAACTTGGTGTAGCTATAAAAGAGACTATCGGTGAGGGAAAATATGCAAAATAAACGAAACGAAAAATTCGCTATGGTTTCCGCGAAGGTGTAACATGTTTGGAAAGTGGTCGTTAAAAATATCAGTTGTAGAACCTCACACGTGGCTGGCGTATCTAATACTATGATTGGTGGCTAGCCTATATACTTGATTGTCAAGGACATTCTAGACGTATAAAAACAAACTCGTATGCTCGCAATATGGTTAGGAAATGTAAACAAAAAATATAGCAGGAAAGATTAGGTTGTTTTAATTATTAAAAAAGATCTCGAAAATTCATATGAAAAGTGTCTGCACATAATATTAAGTTATGGGACGATTTTATTATTTTGTAACGCTTTTATTTACTGGCAAACAATTGCAACTTCTAGAGGAGCTATAATATGATCTATAATAGGTAATCTAGATTACTCATGTGATTACTTTGAATGCTAATCCCAATCAAAATACAGCTGCCATCAAATACTGCGGCCTTACCGTTTCTACAAACTAAAATAATTATGATGTAGTTTGCTCATTCAGCTCATTGCGTCCAATTTGTACTGTCTAACCTTAACTCTTCAGCAATTTCTCCATTTTTGATTTCGTAAGTACCTATCCATCCAAATAACCGAGGGCAAATTTCACTGCTTCGCCATATTTTTAGCATCGCGTGTTTCATTTCAATAACTGGATACCGTTGTTTTTATTAATTATTAACTGTAACTCGTGTAGTTTAGAGGTCACTCACCTGCCGCTGTGTACCCTAACCTAACTATTAATAATTGTTGTGTGCAACCAATCGGTTTAATTGAGCTACCACTTGGCATTGTTGCTGGAGATTGTTTTAACAAGCCTTTTGAATGTCAGACAAATGTATTTAAATTTTGAATTATTTTTTCTTGGCATCATCTAAACTTTTGATAAAATGTATAAAAGTGAAGGTATCCAGTTTTATTTATAACAAAGAGCATTTTTAGTTATTTCTCATACACTTGGATTTGTCCATCCATGCTCAGTAAAAAATGTACCCTGTAATACTCCACCGACCTAACGAAGCACTCCCATCATTGTCGCTTTAGCTAGACAAGCCTTCGGACCCTGACGAATATAGGACTTATCGCAGCCGATACTTAAGATAGGTACTTAAGAAGTGAATGACTGAATGAGTGAACTTAGAGACTTGATTTTGAAAGATAATTTTTCTTTTAAACCGTAGTGGTACTAAAGGACCTATCGCAGCCGATAGTTAAGATAGCTCCTATATGCCAGTCTAGCCCTTCTGGCTCAGGTACCGTTTTTGGCACCGGTATAGGATACCAGACCAGCGCGACACAATAAGACACCTCGACCTCGTTTTTCCATAGGGTCCACTCTTCCAGTGGACGTAAGATCCTCTTCTAGACATCTACCGACAACTGCCCAAGCTGAGGTTCGCACCTGTACTGATTGAATGACTGAACGAGTGAACTTAGAGACTTGATTTTAGAAGAAAAATATGATAATTTTTCTTTTAAACCGTATTGGTATTAAAGGATTTTAAAAATATATAACCCCTTAAAGGTCAAATGTGAATGGATAGAATGGAAAAGCGCGAGTGAAACCAGGGCGTGTAGCTAATTCATATTTTTTTTATTATTGCTAGTAACGTGAAGACACATTTTAATCACCAAAACCTATATCTCCATAACTTCCAGTCACAATGTACTTTGTAAACATAACTTTCACCTAACTTCCGGTTTTCTTGCGTAGGAAGGCGTAAGTTGGAGGTGTAAATTATAGCACGCATACGGTTCGGAAGTGACCTTTTCTAACCGCTGTTTGTATTGTTACACAAACAATAACTCAACTCAGATTTAATTTTGATGTTACTTTTAGACAGCGCGTGCGACGTGTGACTTTCGCTTTACGAAATTGAGACATCTGAGTTTTGTTTTTATAAAAACGAATGGCGTGACGAGTTGTTCACTGATGTTATGTGTCACTAAGGGCCCAGTTTGTAGTAGGCCTCCCAGAACTCTATTTGCATGACACGGCACGGAACGTCATTCTGAGATTTTGTTTACAAACCAAATTACATCAACCTCAATTTTTTCCATACAAAAGTCACCTCCATGCTGAGAGAATCAGTCTGAGCCTCTATGCCATGGTCAAAATAAAATTGTTAGTAACGCATTGCAACATCTGTAAACAATAGTTTGTTCTATTGTCGCTGCGTGGGATTGACTAATGATTCACGGCTGGAGATTGCTTATGCTGTACCTGTGTGACCATTTTTGTATGTTGTATGTAGTGCTGCCAGGCTGCACTGCTCAACTTGAGACATCTTTTACTCCATAAATTAAGGTAATTTTTTTTCTGAACATCGCTACGGCGTTATTGAACATTCAATAAGGTCAAAGGTGTGCAGCTGAAAGGTCTAAAAGTATAAACCATCATCAGAAACACTACTATTAGAATTTGTAAATTGCGAAGCCCGTAGCCAAAAAAATTGGTCGCAATTTGGAATGAATAAAGCAATGACCGTGCGGTCCCGGTTTGCGAATAGGACCACCCCATCTCTTTCCGTGGGTGCCGTAAGAGCTGGCTTAGGCAGCGTTCTCCTAGGTACATTAAAATCTGCGATCACCAAGCGGCCTGCCAAGCCTGGTGATTATGGCCTATGGCCCTATGTAAGCGTCCAAAGCAGCGTTTTATGGGGGAGGCCTGTGTTCAGCAGTGGACGTCTTCGGCCTGTGAATGTGAAACCGATGAATCTTTGTGCTGGATAGCACATAGTCAATCTCAGTGAGTCTATCCTGCTATTAGTCCGTCAGACTATTTACTAAAATAGGAAAAAAAATGGTAAATAGCATATACTTATCAATTTTAGTATTAAAATTCTCATGAGTGTGATTCATCTATACATATAATAAAACTGTAGAGATAAAAAAGTCTGTAATTGCAAGATATCAAGAAAAAAATGGCACAGGTTGGCTTAAAATTAGCCGCTGATCACGTTAAGCCACTTTTTAAATACTTTGTTTTGTTTGTTTGTTTGTTTGTTATGACTGAACTCCTAAAATACTGAATGGATTTTCATGCGGTTTTCACTAATATGCTTAGAAATAACCGGCGCTTAACATAGGATATATTAAAATTGATATATCGTTAATAAAAATTGATGACAATTATTGAGATTTCATTACGAAACGAATCGGAGTTTTAAACAACATGGCCGACTCATGTTTTTTTTGCTACTAACGGTAAGTTGTAAGTTACCACATATTGTCACAGATAAGAAAAAAAACAATCGACTACACTCTGTGCCACAATGACCAAAGAGTAATATTAGTACCAACCGCTACTCTAAGAAAATCAAAACAATTTATAGGTTTCCTATTTATATTTTTACCGGTTGTTTAGCATTTTAGAAGTTAAATAGATACATATACCAACAAATATTAAATAGTGTGAAAGAAGATGTTTTTTTTATTTTGGCTGTAGACGACATTTGTATTTGCCAATGATACAAAATATTTTATGAAAAATGTTTTAAAACACTTAGATGTAGGTAAGTATAATTATACATTAGGGTAAGATCCTCGAATTAGCAACATGGCCGTGTAATGTTCGGTTGGAGCTCTTTGAAGAAAATCTGACGATGGTGGTTGTGAATTTTGATTTTTTTACCAAAACCTGTGTATTTTTGAATTTCAATGTGTAATAAGGGTGGATTATTATTCCTTAAGTGTTCGTAAACGTGCACGAGTGTTGGCAAATGGTTCCACGTTTTTATAACCATCCATTTTCGTTTTCTCTTCAACGGCTTTTTAGAGTAAAATAAGAGTAAGAGCTTCAGTAAAATATCCACCATTTTACTGATGGCATTTTGACTGACAAAATAGGACTTTGACATGACATAACCGTACAAATTTTTACTCACTTGACATTGGCAGAATGAGGAGTTATATTTAAAAAGAAGAAATGGTGTTTTATGTATGACCCAATAGATGGCGCCAGTTGTGGTTTTACCAAAATCTGTCACTGTCACTGTTTCCAGCATAGACCACAGGTTATAGGAAATGTGTCACGATACTGACTGACAACTCTAAACTGTTTCGTTTATTCTATTTTCGTTGCGCGATAGCTCGGCTTAATTTTGGATCATAATATTAACGTTTATCTGTCTCGCAGTTCTGCTGTACTTCAATTTACTTAAGAAGAATGCACCACAGACTACTTAGAAGATACTACAGACAATGTACTCGTGGTCCACTCAACTGAATTTGACATTTCTTTGTAGGTACTCTAAGCATTTTCTTATGTTTAAACTACTCTATGGTTTGAAAGGTTTAAACTATGTACTTACAGCGCCATCTAGAAAAGAAGCGGAACCAGCGTTTTTTTTTAAAATAAAAAGCCTCATTATTGTTTAAAAGCGATAGAAAGCCATTAACAAAGAAGTGGTAGGTCTGTGACACATGGTTAGTGGCAAAATTGTGCCGTATTTGGCAGAAACAGTAGCCAATATAAAAAAACCGTTCGGTTTTGATTTCTTCTTCTTCTTTCACGTAGGTAAATGAGTTTTAATAGTCAAAATATTTTAGTTCTGTGGGCTTTTCAATGAACTAAACAAACTGAGCGGTTATATTCTTTTTAGGACAAACCACAGGTTAGAGCAATAAATTATGAAAGACAAACAGACGGACAAGAAAATGATTTTACATATAAGGGTTCCTTTATTTTAAAACTGTTACGGAACCCTAAAAATGAAACATTCTTTGCAAAAGCGAATCTGATTAGAGCTTTGTACACATGTTATTTTCTCACTCCCACCACTATGTTGAAAGTGTAGTGGGAATGAAACAACCTGAAAATAGCGGACTTAATATAAATGTCGACTCTTTTTACAGTGGCGTACGTAAGTACTTGTGATTTCTAATTAGTATTAACAAAATTTATTATGTACGCATCGTATAGGTAAATGCAATAAATACTCCAGCTGTAAAGTATGTATTTTATAAACTTATTATTGACACTGGCTAAATACTCAATTCGTATCGACCCAAACTTCAGAAAGTAAAAAAAAATTATGTGGTGAATGCACAGAGTAAATTGTTATTTTCTCTAATCTGTGGGTGAATGCAACAAAGATACTCTTTGGTTTTGAAACGAAAAGCGCGCGGATATGAAAAGCTGACGAAAACAGTGATTGTTTTGTATTTTTCTAAACTGCCTAAATAATAGATTACCTACCTATTATTTAGGTAGGTATACTTAGTACCTAAACAAAATTTACTGGAACCTCTTATGAAGACTTCAACGGTTTTTATGGTGAAAACACAAGAACATCTGTTTATGTGAAAATGACAAGGAAAAGATCGACCGTATCACTGGTATGTAGGTATACCATATTATAGAACTTCTATTAGTTAGATGCCTAGACCTATCGTATATTTAAAAAAACTAACGTCTAAGTATAAGGTAGGTCTAAGTAGGTACATATTTAATTAAATATTGTACCTATGATTTGCAGTTTCTAATCCACTGTTTTATCAATGTGTAGGTGATCTGATGACACGTGAAAAGCCATACTTACCTACTACCCAAACAACATTTTTACACGTGTGCTACCTAATCTGCTAATACTTGCTGAGCTCCAAAAAGATTTAGTGGATTTTGTTGTTTGGTATATAGAAAATGCATGAACTAAGTTATTATTAGACTACCTAAACGTAGAAATAACACAATACAAGCGTGCGAAGCCGCGGGCAAAAGCTAGTTTCAAATAAATATGTATCCGACTGTTACTCACAAATAGTGTGTCGATTTCAACACACTATTTTTCATTTTTTTTTTTTTTTTTTTTTGTTTTAGTTTGTCGGATATGCTCGATACCTGGTCGAGAAAGCGACACACTATTCGTGAGTAACAGGCGGATACATATTTGTTTACTTATCAATATTTTTAAAGTTCTCAGTTCTCTCACATCAGGTAAAAGACGCCGTTCTCGACACATTTGGTTGGCCACACTATCGTTGTCCCCACAGAATACCAATCCAGTACCAAGTCACTAACACGTGGCCTCGTAAATATTGTTTGTAAGGAAACGAGACGGTTATGGCTAGGCGTTATCCGCATGCCCGATTTCGGCATAATTAAATTGGGGCATAGTTGTCTGGGAACAACTATGCAGTCTTCTAGGTAAGGAACTAACCAAACTATGAAAGTTGAATCAGGTAAATGCATTAGCTGTTTTGCTGTGGGATTACTTGTAATTTCTTAGAGTCTATAATAAACCCAATGTATGAGCTGTAAGACACAGTGATCTACAATACCTAAACCGTCTCAAACTCAAATTTTCTCATTAAATGCCTTGGAAGATGTTGCTAAATTAAAATACCTACATGAAAGTTATTATGACTACTTTACTATTACCTACTGGTTTTACAATCATAACACTAGATAACTTTAAACACAGAGTTTGCTATTACCCAGTTGTTCAAATACTGTATTTGTAGAGTTCAGAATCCAATCTGCACAAAGAGTACAAGTCGATATATACGATGTGACATTCTATTATCCTGAGCTCGAGGCTTTTATGGAAAAATCTGTGTGGGTAGACAATCTGCCACGTTCCATCAACAATTCAGATAAAGATGAAACTGAAATAGTGAAGGCATTTTTGTACCAACTAAGATCACAAAGATTTACCAAAAGTGTGAAAGTGAATTTCGGGTACAAGCGAAAACGGTAAACGGTATTTAAAAGTGTGACATTTTTTCAGTAGGTTTCAACTGTATCTTGAATTTTAGATGTAGGTACGAGTGACAAATACCAATATTATTTTGAACTACACGTGGCCAGCAAGAAGCCTACACATTATTTCCATCCATGTTCATCTCGTCTAGGCAATCGGTCAGCCCTGGTGTCAGAATTTTTAAGACGCTTCAAGGCCTGATGACTGTTGTTTTAAGTAATGCTATAACCACCATAAACAACCACCAATACCAATACTATAATACCATATTTGTAGCGGTCACCCATGCAAGAAGTGGCTGCAGCGAACGTTGCTTAACTTTACTAATCAGCTAAGAACAAACTAGTCGAGCATCGCTATGAGCTCAATAAACGTTTAGTTTTATGCAGATTATTAAATGGCAAATACTTAGAAGTTACTAAGTTACACATGCTTGACGCTCATAAACTTAATGTGAGTTATAAGCACAGAGAGCAAACTCCACGCTTGGGTGTTAGAATAAATTACAATAAATATTTGACTTGACATCTTGACAATGAAACTTAAACCACCAGGCATTTAAAGCTTTAGAAAACGCCGTAAAGCATCTAGGGAACCATAATTCAGCGCACGCCGTTAACAAAGCTCTAGGGAAATCAACTTTCGAACCTTCGTCTTATAATTGGAATTTCCAAAAATGGTATTCGTGCACTGTGTTCGCATATAATTAAATTGACAGGAAGGCATTATTGATTCGAATTTGAACGTAATTTATTAGCTATTAAATAGCACTATGGTACACTAAATTATAGACGGAGGTGGATTTGCTGGTCACTTCCTGTGATGCTATAAATTGTGCTGTTAGTTATATAAGTCTTGTGAATTGGGCAATTATATATTAGATATACAATTACACAGATTAGTGACTGTCAGTTTATAGATTTTAGACATGATATTAGATTTAAAGGCTTGATGAATATGTGAAGTAATACTAGTAATAATTTTGTTAGTAGATACCTACTTAAAGGTAAACTTATGAAGTAAAATTATATCTAAAGTACCTTAGACCAAAATAATATTAGATTGGAAACTTTTTTATCAGATGGGCATAGCGACAACCCTTGTAAGTCTTCATTCATCAGCATCACCTAACATCACAGAAAACGAAATATGGCACAGATTAACAGTGAACAATAATTGTACGAGTAAAACATACTGTACTGAAAAACTTGGACCGCGTACTAATTAGTGAGTATTTAGTTCATCCAATATTTGTCAGGCATTTTGCTGGTCGGCTACAATATTAGAGTTGTTCACACTATTGCCTGGGATTTGCGTAAAGCCATCCGGTATGCAAATTAATCCTATGATCAGCAATCAGAGACAGATGTTGATTTGCGTGAGTTTGAATGATCGCCTCTGTCATGCAGCCACATTGTTCGTGCTGCTGTTTTGGCTATAATAATATAGGTGTCATCAACACTTATTATTTTAATTATTATTTGCTCTTCTATGTATATTAATTGTGAGCGTAAACATTATTTTAAATCTTTATAAATTACTACGTAGTTGGCTACAAGTAATGGGTGGGGGGAGAAAAGGAAGATGGCGCCAATCGGGCGACAAGTAACTTTGAAGAAACGCAAAAAATAGATGTTATATAGACAAAAAATAGTGCAGAACCATTACTCGTCGTCAACTACGTACCTATATGGTGATACGTGTAAATTATGATAAAAAGTGAAGTATATGAGTGATACAAGTGAGTATTTCGTATCTTTTATTCGGAAACCTTAATCTAAGCCATTAGTGCAGCTACCTTTAATTAAGCAAAATACCGCTAAAATAGGCCTGAATCCTACATATCAGAAGTGGGATAGGAATCAAGGTTATGTGCTTGTTGGCTTGGTGTGTCGTACACCAGGAACGTGTTTTTTTTTTTAAACTGTACTTACCTTACATTTTGTGAAAATTTTGCTGCAAAGTACAGACATCTCTAAACATCTGTAGCATAGTCTTATTTCATTTTCCATATTGTAGCTAGTGACACTAGGCGAATGAGACTTTATGAACTGTTCTCACAGTCATGAAAAGATTATTAGATGGGTAGATACGATGGGAGGACGACTAGCTCATCACGTAATTCGATTACAAAAAAAAGCCACTTTATTGGACTATCGCAGCCACGACTAGCTTGTCACGGCATTCGTTACCATACAAAAAAAATTGGTACATTCCTATTTTCTATGAACAAAAGTAGATAGAATTTAATTACTCGCTGCCATAGAAAACGATAACAAAGCTCGAGAAGGTTTATACCCCTGAACGTGGTTTTGTGAGCAGTACTCTGTGCGAATTTCATTTGTACATTTCAGTGGAGGACTGTGATAAGTCGAGACGGTCACCGCGGTCGTCCCGTTCCATGGAGGCGATACGTCGATCAAGTAGTCCGGGTGACCAGCGGAATGCGAGCCGGGTGCGCAGCCTGCTGCTAAGCCAGCCGGTGCGTCGTAGATACATCAACCGACTACGCAGTCGGGAACCAAGTCAGATCGCCCATCGAGAGCCAAGCTGAGGACCGAGCCGACCACCCAACCTGCAGTCAGACCAGCAGTGCAGCCAGAAGCGAAGACGAACACTAATTCGTGACACAAGTCGTACACGAGACCGCCAGTTGAGAAGTCTACGCAGCCCAGAGGTGAGCCAGCTGCACGCGTCGGCAAGTTGCCAGGAAAGGAGCATCGGTACATTGGTAAGGTCACACAGCTGCGGTAGGAGGGTGCGGTATCGTGTTAGGTCAAATTATCGTGAGCGTAGTCGGGAACCGTACAGAGAGCGTAGCAGGGCAATACATCCAGAGCGCCGGTCGGGAACTGACAAACTGCAACTGTACAGTGTACACGTAGCCATAGTCGTCAACCAAATCGAGGCACAACTTCGAAAAATAATGTTGAGTCAACGCATATAGGTAGGAATGATTTAATTGGCCTTCTTGATGTTCTCAATTCTTTAGGTACTTATAGCTTAGGTAAGTTAGGTAGTATACATAATACCGTACCGGAGTTTGACCCTGTGAGAAAAGAACAGACGATGACCATGTGGCCACAACTATTACATTTTGCGTTGCCGAAGATACGCGGAGTTGCTCAACGCTGGTGAGAGGATCTTTCTTCCGTACTTTTCTCGTGGGAAGAGTAAAGCAAATGTGCTAGCTGCTTTTCATTCCATAGAAAATTATGGACAAATGCTAAGCGATATACTTGCCAAATGAGCCAAACTCGTGGATTCACTGGGAACATACTATTATTATAAAATCGCGTTACTAGGTAGGTGCGGCACCACTGGTAGTAAGGCCGTCGAATCGTCGAAACCTTACATGGCATAGATGATCTGACAGTTAGGTGCTGAAGCTGGTACAGTAATCGCGACTGATTACTAGCTTACTTGAGGAATGCTGGTAGTAGCAGGACGCAACATGAATCTGAACGAATACCAATAAGGAGTCTGCCTAATATGAAACCTGAATCGCAACTCAATAACCAATAACCAATAACTCAGCTGGTCAATAAGAAACCACGGATATGCTATTATTCTAAACAAGAAGGGCATTTAGCTCCTTGGAGTCCTCAACTTGTTTAGCAGTGTAGTAAATGCCAGAAGATAGTAAGTACATGACTCAGAACAATGTTACTAAAAATAACGCTGTCAAAAAAAATAAACCGTCACGGTAGTCTTTAACAATTAAAATATAACCAACCTCGTCACAAACACTATAAAGTAGCACACGTTAATGGAGTATTAAGTATCGGGGCGGTTTTTGATTTTGGAAGCGAATGTAGCATGATAAGATTATCTGATTTTAGAAGTTAGTAGCTAATTTCATACAAAGAACCTTCCAATTCTCAAGGAATCTGGGAACTTAAATATCCGAATACTAGATAAACAGCGCTGCGGGTACACGTTAAAAACGATGAAGTCCAAGCAGATATAGATTGTTTTATAGTTACAGATGAAGCGACGCACGTCCTTATCATAGTTGGCCAGACGTTCACAAAACAACCATACTGATTATTTACAAGATTGGTGATAAACTAGGATTGTTCCAACAGAATTATGAATACATTATAACAGGTATGCCATACAGCTAATTATAAAAGTTAAGTTGTTCTGTGAACGTGCTGTTGCAGTCTCCAGCATTTCAATCGTTGAAGTTTATGGTGACCCATTGACAGAGGGTGAGGTTTATGTAGAAGGTTATCTCCCTTTCATTTTCAATTTCAATTGTTTATTTTCATTCCACAATGTACTTTACAGATGTTCGTTTTCTTAAATACCTAATTATAAAAACTTTTGTTTAGCATAAATATACTTCTATTAAAATCTATGATAACGGTGTTGGCACAGTAGTGGTCGGGTGTCCTTTCCGGCAAGAACATCACATTAAACAAAGACTATCTAATTACTCGTGGGCGTGTGGTGAATGAGAATAATAATATTCTGCCAATAATAATTATGCGAATCACCGCAATTGTGGAAACCTTACCAGACAATAACAAGCGATGACGTAAGAGCGGTAGTCGTCGAACTGCTAGTGAATAGGATAATTCAATATTCTACACCACCTTACGCCAACCCAATAGTGCTCGTTCGTAAGACAGTATGAGAGTGCCGACTTTTCATTAACTACAAGACGCTAAATAAAAGATGACTGTTGGAGAGAATTATCCCATGTCGTCAACAGATAATCAGCTGTATGTGGTAGCTATAGACACCAGTTCTACACTACGCTTAGTGCTAGGCTTTTCAATTATAGCGAAGCCCTTCACTCAACTTTTGGGAAAGGATATAATAAATATAAAGCACTATAATAAATATGCCCCGGGCTGATATTGATTTGCACGCGATGTGTGTACGTTAGGAGTAGCCAGGAGAATGATGGTGGATTATTTTATGCCTATCGCATAACATAGCAGGCAAACTACCTTCAGGAAACAAAATTGTTCCTTCTATGACTTGGAGACACTTGTGGTGGTATCTGATCTTTGAAAGTTTAGTTACCGATATACCTTTCAAAATTCTACATTAACTGATTGTAACTCATTATGTGCAATGTTAAAAAAGAAGGATATGATACCACGAGTGGTATCATATTCAAATTCAGGGCTGTTGCTTCAGCGGCACACGTTTAGCAAGCCTATTCCGATGGCTCTGCAGAATGCAGTAGGTATACGATCAATATAAAACTAAATCCCAACGATATTAGCCACTGTTTAGTTGATAACACTTTGGGAAGAGCAAACGCTTCCTATTGGTTTCCAAAGAGACTATATCAAGATAAGCATATTTCCTCCTGCCTCGAGTGTTCCTATGCTAAGTCAGCTAGAGGCAAGAGACCAGACTTTTGACATCCCGTCGAAAAAGTTTATTATGTGAACCATGTAGGTCCTTCTGTAAATTTGGTAAGATGCAGCATGCAGCATGCATAACATTTTAGTACTGATAAACCCATATCACGGTACCTACATCTATCTGAAGCACGTAAAGAACATCAAATCTCACTCGTCTATAAGAGCACTCAATGAGTAGGTACCTACTTTGGGATATTGTTGGTGTGCCACAAAGGCGTATCTCTGACCGCTGAATTGTATTTACAATTACCGGCTTCGTTTAGAAAAGTCATGCCTAATAAGGAAATAAACCATACTCCTTAATTCTGTATTTTACATTTAACTTATTTTTATTTTGAACAAATATTGACATAAGTGGTGGTAAGTTTTGACGTGTTGATGTTTCGGAGCACGTCTCAGTGGTACGTCTCGTCTTATGATTTTTGACAGTTTAAATCGCACCAATTCCAAATTCATTTCGCGTGGTTTCGTTTTCATTTCATAGAGAATAGATTTTTGCAGATCTTTATGTAAGACAAGGAATTCGCGTGGTTTCGAAGTAAGGAATCGTAAAGTTGTCATACAGAATTACAGCCCTAAAGCGTTATTTGTCGTTAGACCTACGGCATCTACTGAAAGTAAAATTGTTTCCAAACTAACGATTGATCACTATATGGAGAATGTTACTGACTTAAGGCACTTCTCAGTGCGCAGATATGCAGCGTGATATGAACGCCCACATTATGGTTTGCCAACAGAAACAAAGATATACCTTGATAAACACCGCTCTCAACCCTCAAATTTCCAAGTAGATGATTTAGTGAGAATTGAACAACAAGCACCCACAACTGGTCAAAGCAAGAAGTTGTTACCTAAATATCAAGGCCCTATTATAGGATAACAGCTATATTAGAGCATGATCGTTTTAGAGGATACTCCACTGACACGGAAGAAGGGTAGACAGTTTTAGACCATTGTACCAAAACGTATTGTGTGTATTGTGTATTAAAGAAAAAAAGTAAGACCATGGCTGAATTTCGATAGACCGCATGGAAGAATAATATGTTGAAACTATTGCTTGCGAATATTAATTTATTAAATAAACTACTACACAGTTTTACTGATTAAGCTACATTCATTTTACAGTTGTTTGCAATTAATAAGAATTGTAAGTAGACAAGAAGAGAGTTAAATGTAAGTATTAATAATAGTTATGAGTTTAACAAATGTATTATATATATTTTTATAGAAATATTTGGATGGATGAGTAAAATCTAATTAAAGTTGGTATTGAATAATAACTAAAATAAAATCATGGAATGTCATGACACTAATTAAAATATTAATAAAATTACAAATATATAAATGATAAACTGTTAAGCGATGAGAGTTAAATGAAAAAAAAAATGAAAAATAAATTGTATAAGTACATATATTTAAATGGGGCCTGTTGCAAGGTATTCAGGACGTAAGGGGCCTGTTGCCGTGTATTCAGGACATAATTGTAATGTATGGGGCCTGTTGCAAGGTATTCAGGACGTAAGGGGCCTGTTGCCGTGTATTCAGGACATAATTGTAACCAATGGGGCCTGTTGCAAGGTATTCAGGACGTAAGGGGCCTGTTGCCGTGTATTCAGGACATAATTGTAACCAATGGGGCCTGTTGCAAGGTATTCAGGACGTAAGGGGCCTGTTGCCGTGTATTCAGGACATAATTGTAATCAATGGGGCCTGTTGCAAGGTATTCAGGACGTAAGGGGCCTGTTGCCGTGTATTCAGGACATAATTGTAACCAATGGGGCCTGTTGCAAGGTATTCAGGACGTAAGGGGCCTGTTGCCGTGTATTCAGGACATAATTGTAATGTATGGGGCCTGTTGCCAGGTATTCAGGACGTTAAGGGGCCTGTTGCCGGGTATTCAGGACAAATATTGTATGGGGCCTGTTGCCAGGTATTCAGGACATTTTGGGGCCTGTTGCCGGGTATTCAGGACAGAACTAACTCTGTAGTATATCTATTCTGTTTATTTTATGCATAATCATATTTGCTAATTTAAATAACTACAAATTCAACACCTGATGTTATTCAGTTTTTTTTAATTATTATTTTATTGTATTGTGTTGAATTGTTTAACCGTTTGTTTACGTATGAGGTCATACTATTTTATTTGGATGGCCGACTGTCATCAACACTTATTATTTTAATTATTATTTGCTCTTCTATGTATATTAATTGTGAGCGTAAACATTATTTTAAATCTTTATAAATTACTACGTAGTTGGCTACAAGTAATGGGTGGGGGGAGAAAAGGAAGATGGCGCCAATCGGGCGACAAGTAACTTTGAAGAAACGCAAAAAATAGATGTTATATAGACAAAAAATAGTGCAGAACCATTACTCGTCGTCAACTACGTACCTATATGGTGATACGTGTAAATTATGATAAAAAGTGAAGTATATGAGTGATACAAGTGAGTATTTCGTATCTTTTATTCTGAAACCTTAATCTAAGCCATTAGTGCAGCTACCTTTAATTAAGCAAAATACCGCTAAAATAGGCCTGAATCCTACATAGGTACCTAAGATAGGTACGTATGTCGCGAATTTATTAATTTGTTCCTATATTTCGAAATTAGTTTGGTGGAATTGTTTTTCTGGTAGGCGACACTGACTGGGGCGCGTGATTGGACGATGGAGTAAGTCGGGCGGTTGAGCAGAAAACGACGTAGTGACCACTACTTGGTCAGTGAGAAAAAGCTATCTTCGTTTGCTAGTGAAAGTTACAATGCGTATTGAAGAATGAAGAATAATAATATTTTTTGGTTATTGGGTCAAGACTGGCTACTGACTCCTTGAATTAAACAAGGGTACACGACAAGGTGGGTATGACATAATTACCTAACAAAGCACGAAACTATGAATGATGTATCAATTACAAGGGACAGGGACTGGTAGGGTTACAGTCAGACAGATTATATATGAACCTAAGGGTGGAGCGGGGCTTCTACGTAGTACCTACTACCATTATTCTGTGTTTCTACGGCTTCATACTAATGACAGTATGTACTTTGAAGGGCGTTTGTAACAAACAGCGTATGTCATTTGTTTCTGTAAGATTACGTCATTGAAGTACTTCGCAAGTTTGTAGCGGGTCGTGGGATTGGATTCTGTATAATAATATGATTTACTTGAGACCTCTCGATCTTTATGTAATATGCATCGTAATTTACATATTTTGACATTTTGACGTGTTTTTTTTATATTTTGAAGTGTAGTTATAAATGGATGTAAGGAACGTATATGTAGGCACTCTCATCACTGGGCAGTATTTGGACCGGATCCTGTCAATGTCCTTTAAAATTAAACTGAAATGTAGGTTATGTTGATCACTTTTGCACATATTTAGGCACCTATACCACAAATACAAAAATAAAAATAGATCTACTAGATATCATGGAATGGATCATAAATTTCAAAGTGTAAATCACACTGAAATGTCTATAAAGATGCAGGTCCTAAAAAAATTATTGGTTGCACTTGTAGTGGGAAATAGAACTACCGACTTACTTTTTTTCAAACTCTCATATTGTACCTAATAGGCTTGCTAATAATAGCACTTTTTAATGTTATCTATGATTATGCTTAGTATCTACAATAATTTGTTTTTTTATACTTTAAGTACCTTAGAACCCCAGCCTAGTTCGGTAAGTTGGAAAAGGACTGGGTTCACCTTCCATTAGTTGCAAAAATTTTTAGTAGTGTAGATATACGTATCTATACATAGACATTTCTGTAACTGTTTCAGAAGATTATAGTAGGTACGACCCTATTTTTATCAAATCTTTATACCAATAACGATAATAATATGTAAAATTATGATTCACGTTTAAAGGGTTTCATTGAAAGTAACTTAATTTATTCACATAAACTATCACATTTGCGTTGTGTTTGCAATACCGCGGGCAAAATAGCCTTCATAACGCAAACGTTAGAGACAGAAACATCTACGTAAACAACTGATATTTTATTACGTCCAATGTGATAATACAAAGTAATCGGCCGATAAACTTGCATTTATACAGCATTCAAGAGTAGAACAGCTTGTAAAATCGTAAAACGTATATTCACTTTTACAGAATTCGTGTCGGTCAATAATTTTGTTGTACATTAAAGGCATTCAACGTTTTAATATTGTATAATATACGTAAGTAATAACGTTTATAGGCATTTATTGAGCACGTTCCAGCTTTTATGGAAATAGCTAGTAGTTTTAATGTAAGGTTACGTTTTATTAATATATTTTAATCGCTGATTATAGTTTTTATTGAGCTAATCTGAATTCACGAGCTATAAAACATAGATCTGTTTTTATATGCGAATTGGATATGCATAGAACATAATTAACGTTTGAGACAAAATCAAGATAAAAATATGATTAAGTACATGACTTATCAATAACAATAATTTACGTAAGATTGAATAATTAGATCCCGTTGATGTCTTTTATAGGGAGAAGCTAATCATGAGCATTATCAGTAAATTGCATTACACAATGCCGAACAAAAATCAATCAATACTTCCGAAGCCTATAAATTATAAAGCTGAATAGCTAAAGCCTCTGAACGATAGCGGGCGATGCAATAGCAATTTGTCATCGCTTACTATGAGCCTGCGACTTGGTTACTTACTTTGGACTCTAGCCTGTTTGTGATAAGGTTGAAATATGGTTACTTCAGGTAGATAGTACCTGAGGACACGCACAATCAATTTCGCGGCACGCGCCTATCAAGCTCAGAGTTCGTGTAGTAAAATGGAGAACGGGAACAACCGCGTGGAGCCACGTTAGGTCAGAATTGGGAGCGCGGCGAAACCTCATAAACGGTGACGCTGTGGAATTGTATCGTCACGTAGCGTCTTTAGTAAACGCAGAGAAGCAACGGGATATTAAGATTAGTTTTTAAAATTCCTTGCTCTATAAATACGTAACATTTTAATCGACCACGGCAAAGCCAAAACGGACTATTGATGCCACTAAAAAGTTTCACTAGTTCGGTCAACCGGACTAGCCATCGAACTACTGCTACTAGAAAGTAAGTAATAATAGTTCGGTGCTTTGTAGTTTGTACCAACCGGACTATTGATGCTACTAAAAAGTTTCACTAGTTCGGTCAACCGGACTAACAACCGAACTACTGCTACTAGAAAGTAAGTAATAATAGTTCGGTGCTTTGTAGTTTGTACCAACCGGACTATTGATGCTACTAAAAAGTTTCACTAGTTCGGTCAACCGGACTAACAACCGAACTACTGCTACTAGAAAGTAAGTATTGGTGCTTTGTAGTTTGTACCAAACGGACTATTGATACCACTAAAAAGTTTCACTAGTTTGGTCAGCCGGACTAACAACCGTACTACTTGACACTAGAGGTTTTTCGTTTCTTTATATTCTAGCTTAGATTGTATTACCTACTCATCGGAGTTTTATGAATTAAACAAGGTTTTTGGATACTCTATTATAGGTAGGTAAGTACTTATTTTGTTAACAAGTAGAATAGAACCTACCATGGTCTTGCAATAGCAATGCTCATTTATAGATTGGTTCAAAAAAAGATAATATATTAAAAACTCATTGCCCAAAGAGATACCTATACCATTTTATTGTTATAATAAACTAAACTATGTTCACACTCTTTCTTCTTTTTTGATCTTACTGCCTTATAAAAACACTACGATACGTGTGAATGATCTATTCAAGTGAAATTGAGGTCTCGGGGCTCGCGGAGTTTCCTCTCGCGGTTCATATTTCCTGTGAAGATAGGTATAATTTACCATTGAACAGTCGATATCAACCTCTATGTATACCGGTATAAGTACCGGTGAATGCATTAAATGCGCCATATAAGGTTAATGGTTTAGTAATGCACTACTGGCTTACGTAGGACTACCGAAATGCCTTTGTGCTGAACCGTTATGAACGCTAGCGCTGCTGCGAGTTTTTAAATGATCCTTTGTTTTTTGGTATAACTTGTAATAAACTTTGGTTGCGGATTGTACTGTAACTGCTAATAAAGACCTATAAGTAAGTATATTGTTAGTGTTCTATTAGAATAAAGCCTCTCACACACGGTACAGATACTATAAGATATCTGTATCTGAGCGCATATTGTCACTATAGCTCGTCATACAAATCAATAGAATAGCACACACGACGCAGATAATATAAATTTCGTCATTCAGTATATCCAGATACGGACAGATATCTATCAGATACAAAATACACATCAAGTTACACACCACACAGGTGACGTATGTACAAAGGTTTTAACTGAATGAATCGGGTTTCGTATATGTTCCGTGTGTGATACTTACAGATACTATAAGTTTTTATCTGCAGATACTCGCAGATGAAATATTATATTATCTGCGCCGTGTGTGGCAGACTTTATACGAAAAAACTTATATTTGCTTTAAAATTCTGTCTACCTTGTACTTGTACTTACTTACTTTATATTATACGTAGAACTATACCTATTTATACGTTTTTATTTAACTAATGATTAAACAGTAAACTGTAATAAATTATTTACTTAACTGGTTAAAGATAGGTAGGTAGGTATACTGCTAAAAATAAAGATTAAAAAAGATATACTGATACTATTATGTTGGATAATTTAGTACTTAACTATTGAAAACCCTGCACAGTACGAAACACAAACTGGAATTAAACTGTGTTTTTAATAAGCAACCCGCGGCGGAGCTTCCTACTTCGCAACGATATTTAGAGTCTTCAATAGAATGAGTTACTGCTTTGTACGTTGAAATGAGCAAAAATAAATCATCGTCTTGCTCATTTCAGTACTTATTCACCGTCTATTTTTAGTAGTAACGATGCAGTTGATCATTTAGACACTTTTATGTGTGTTACCTTTTATTTATTGACAATCTTCCCGACTCAGTTTTTGTTTAGAAATTGCGAATTCATAAAGGCTTAATGATACAACAGTTAGGTATCTCACAGTACAAAAGTTAGTTAGAGCATAGCTTTGGGAAATTGATCTACATCTCCTTTGTGTCCCAAGATCCAAATTTAAATTCACGGTAGACAAATTATTTCCCAGCACCTATCATTAATTTCAATTTCAAACGCAATTTAATATCAATTAGAGCACGCTTTTCATTACCACATCAAGAACATAATATCACTTCTCAATTAGAATTAAGTAAACCCGCGAGTCCATTACACTAAGTAAGCTTACTAAAATAAGTGGCACTTTACCGTATCGTAGTATGCTAGTATGGCTTTCATATTGTGATTAACTTTATCATAGGACAGTAAAAATTTAATTTAATGTTCCCTTTGAGCACTCGATAGTGGATGTCGGTTTTACTTACCGCTGATTATGGTAATGACACAAAAACCTACCTAAAATATACCTACCTATACTTGTAATGTACGACAACTTTTATCAGGTAAGTTCATGCTTATACGTTTAATGAAGTGTGTTGTCGCTAAAACGATTACTTTACAACTTATACCAAAATACAACTTGTGGGTTTTAATTCATTATAGCCTTATTTTTATCTACTCTGTAATCTTAATACTTAGTGAACGTTTTAATGCTTGACCGTTACTTGTTTTTTATTTTGCTTGGTGTTAGCACACAAATAGAGAAATAGGTAAAGGCAAGTACAAACCTTTCTCTCTAAATGCCAACAGCCTATTTAACGTTTCCAAAAATTTAAAGTAGCAGTCCAAACCTGCTACGCAAACGCAGCTTGCTGACCGGCGCTCGTAAAAGAGGCGCAGCACGAGTACATTCACATCATTCACAAAAGAGCTGTTAGAAATCGGCTTTTCATTGCAGGTCGGTGACTCGCGTTCAGGATGTGCGCAGAGACAAAACGTCTGCCGTGACAAAGCCCTAGCGTATCTGCGTATCGCTTCACAATGTGGAGTCAGGGCCCTTCCTAGTGACTATAGGGGCACATGTGACTTTTTTGTAAGTGCTATGGTTTAACAGAATAAGCTAAACACGCAGCTTATTTAGCTCAGTTTAATATTGGTAATAACTGTGACTAAGGCTGTGTTTCTTGATTTTTGATGAATAGAACCTAAGCACAGTCGTAGGTAAAGTTCTTTGTAAACTAATATAAATCTTCCAGTCGCGAGTGAATCTTCTAGGTAAGCATGTTCTACCGTAGACCGCATCGTCACTTCTCATCAGGTGAGATAGTGATTAAGTAAGGACCTTAAGGGTTGAATAGCCAAAGTCACGTTTTAACCAATATAAGTACATTTTTTTACATTTCACTCAGCGCCTATACCCATGTGACCGAACTTTTTTTCTATTATTATTTTCTGCCTAATTGTCCTTAAGCCTGTCCCTGGATGACATACGAGTATTTTTCCGGTGTACCGAAACGTGAGTTACGGAAACGAAGATGGGTACATAGCACATATACGACCGCAAACTTGGCATAATCACCCCAGTTACAGAATGAAAATTAATTGTATTACTTATGTATGTTATTTCGTTTTTTTTAATCTAACATCGATACAAAACGTTGACAAAATTAAAGGATCTAAAAAACTGTAGCATGAAATAAAATCGTACGAAGTGATATTATATAATGTCTATGTATAAAATGTTACAGTGCCTTGTAAGATAAGTTGTTTGAAAATGACAGCAGATAATAAGAAAGGAAACGTTTAAAAAAGGCACTATCACATCATCAGGTGGAAGATGTCCACTGCTGAACGCAGGCCTCACCCATGAAATGCCACTTTGGGCGCTTATCACAGGGGGTTTGCCATTATCACCACGCTTGGCAGACGGCTTGGTGATAGCAGAAGATATATACCGAGAAGAATGCTGCTGCCCATTCTCTGACTCTTACGGCACCCGCGGGGATATGAATGGTTCTATTCTCACACAGCCAAAGAGGCACTATAACACCTAAATAATTTTGACAAATAATCAAAGACTTCTATGTGTATACATAGAAGTCTTTGATTATTTGTACCAGACAGGACATCTCTAACTTGCATTGTCAACCACTGCAAATATGCCAATGAGCATCTTCTCGCTCATACGATGCTCAGCTCTCATAGCGACTGCACGTGCAGCAGTGAACAGCAGTAAAAATTATGATCCGAATGTGCCACGGCACTAGCGCTGCGTGTTGTGATCGTTGGTTAGACGATTTAATCTCGTAAAGCGCTGTAGCGGATTTTAGTTTAATTATACAAAAAATGACAACTATTTGTGCTTTGAATAGCTTCTCTAGTAAGTAGTACATATACCTCTTTGCAAATAATAGGTATTTAATATGAAATGCCTTTGAATCGTAACACTTATAAGGAATACAATATATTTTATGAGTTCAAAGTTCTGAGCAGTAAACTCGCACTTGCAACGCGAATTTCCAAACAACGCAAACTACCTACCGCCTACCTATAGGTAGGTATATGAAGAAAATTTCTCTACATGGTAGGTAGTCAAACTTTAGTTTAGACATGTTCTGTTTTGCTTGCCAAATATTGCTAATCTTGAAACTCGGTTTCTGTCGTATTCTGGTCTCTATTAACAGCAAGTTAAAGTTTGAAATTAAATTCCCTTGAGTCTAAGCATTGCTTGCTGCTGTCACAGTAAACATTCCAAGTTTCAATGTGCTGCCTCTACTCGTCGAATTGCAACTTCATTTTGTGTTGTGTCGAACATAGGTACCTAATATTAATAAGAGTTAGTACCGTTCGGTCACAGGCCCGTTCGGTCACAGTTTTGCATACCCATACACCGAGTCCCGATCGGTCACACTTTTTACTTACTCGTTTAAATGTAACGTCAGCTGAAAAAATCATATCACAGTGATCAAGGCTTACGTAATTTAATTCATGAAAATGTGTCCACAGTGACTAACATATTGGGTAGTTCAAAAATATATCAAGTGTGGTTTAAAATCAATCACTCTTATCTTAAAGTAAGTACCTATAACCTGCAGTTTTCCATATTGAATGATTGTTCGCCGAATATTCCTGACATCCATCCACGCCGATTTATTTGCGTATTCAATTCAGTTACAAACCGCAACCGATGGTAATCCGATCGCAAGTAGGTTTGCAAACGATACCGAATCCGATCCAACGAAGGCCTTCGTACCGCCCGCCGATCTCCTGTATCGAGTCTGTTATTACAACTTTTTGCTCGAGTTGACAAATCACGATTTTAATCGATAAAAAATCGACTCGTACCTACTTGTTGTAGGCACATACAATTTGTTGGTATAAGCACCAATTTCAAGGCTTTCAGTTTTCTATAGGTATAGCATGGCACTATTAAATTTGATATATTATAGATGTACCGTTATTGGTGGTGTGCTTACGGCTTCGTTACATTATATTTCATCGATTAGACAGGTGAGAAGTAACACTCTGACATTGTACTTAGAGGTAGCATACCTATTACGCACCAAGTTGTTGTAGTGCTGGATTGTAACTTGAAAGGCTTATATTGCATAGTGATAGAGTATTAAAACCACTTAGAATATTAAGCTTTCTATACGCATCTTCCGAGCGCTAGAGTTTTACAGATTCAAGAAAACGAAACCTATATGGAGGCATCAAGAAAACATTTTCCATTTACGCTTAAAACGACAACAATAATAGTAGGTATAGCTTGACAATTGACTAATTGAATACTGGAAACCATGACGTCTGGAGCAAGAGACATCCATCCGTCCCATTGTTCTTCGAATGACCACGACGTTAAACCTCTGATGATACCCACCTTTCTGACTATTCTATACGAATAATGGCTCATGTTAAACTGGTGGTGTTTTAGATGAGATGTGCGAATGAGTAATGGGATCTGTCAAGGCGTCCGGTCACTCATTTACAGGCGCCGGTCAGCAACGTTGGCATAGAATAAGTTATAGTAGGTACCTACTATAAGAAACGTTGGTAGAGACGAATGGCTTCGAAAATGTATGAAATACGTTTTGGTTGGAGATGAACAATCCTGTGCCAGCTTATGAAAGCTAGACTCAATATCTGTGTATCCTAATACTGTTTACAGTTGACATAATCATCATCATCATCATCGACACCCTGAAGACGTCCACAATGTGTTGCGACCATTTTTATTCAAAGAGAAATTGATTCACATACTCACATACATATTATATTAAAAATAAAATAAATAAATAACGCCCAACGATCACATACATAGATGCTGGATCCTAACTAGGATTCCCAATATCTAGGGACCCAGAAACTACGAACACCATGGTCTCACAACACCCAGACACAGAGCAGTATTTGCGCTTTTTGTCATGTGCACAAATACCTACTTGTCCTATCGCGGGAATCAAACATTCCCGCGTCATGAGCTCAACCACCACACCACAGAGGCTATTATTATAATTACATTAAAAAAAATATAATAATATTACCTATAAATACTTACACTACTTACCTAATAACAATAAAATTGCTTGTCAGTTACAAGATACCGTACACGCATTTTCCATTCAGTATTTATTACCATGTTCTGGGAAACAACAGTTAAATTCTACGCAGTAATAAAAGAAAACGTGAGAACCTATTGTTACAAAATGTCTTAATTATTTTTAAACTAGATTTTTATACTATTGTCTTTCACATTCTTTACTGAATTCATATTTAAATGTAAAGTAAATATTTTTTATTAATTGTTATACTTAATTAATATAATACATGTACGTATCGTTATGTCACTTTTCTCGCTGTTGTGAGTGTTCTAAATCATATTTTACTATTGCAAAGGCAAAGACTGTATTTTTTTGTCAATGGGAACATAGGGAAAAACACGGGAATATAGGAAAATGAGGCAGAGAAACACACTTTCTTTTTCCTGAAGTTTGGTGCCAAAATATTTTTATTTACCTTACTTAGGTGTTAAAGTACTTTTTTATTTTCTATGGAATACCTATTCCATAGTTTTCTCATTTCCCTATATTATTCAATATTCATTCACGTGTTAACTCCAAAAAAAATAATATGACTCATGTACCTAATACTACATAGCTTGTAAAGAGGGCATTCTGTCACTCATAATCGAAAATATAAAAGTATTTACATTAACACCTAAGTAAGGTACCTAAATAAAAATATTTCAGCACCAAACTTCAGGAGAAAGAAAGCCCATTTCTCTGCCTCATTTCCCTGGAGTATTTATTATTTAATGAACTCACGTGCAGGTGAGATAAGGTGTTTTAATGAGCTGATTTGGTGTTGCCTGTACTGAGGACCGTCCTGGTTTTCGAAAATGTTATTGCTGTCGCTCTGCTCTCCACACGTACGATAGAGACAATAGACTCCATGAGTAAATTTACCTACGTTTTAGCGTTTCGGGCGCTAACGGTTTTCACCCTCTAAAAATTAACAAAAACTTTTGATTTTGGTATTAATCGTTTGGATAGATTATAATGTATGCTTGTACGTCATGATTTTTTTGTAAATATGTTTCGTGTTCTAGTTACAACACTCTTCTTCGTCATAATTTTGACGCCAAAAATTCGTAATTTTAGGTGGCTATAAATATGAAGATACTGTAAAAATCTGTAAAAAAAGACGTACGAGCATAGATTTTACTAGGGTATATGGTATGGGGTTTTGATAGGGTAGACAACATATAAAAAAACATCCAAATTGGGTAACATTTAGACGTGAAAAAACGTTGGCACTTTTGGATGGACAAGAGGGGGTATACGCTCTCTATTCTAAAATTCTAACCACACATTTTCCATTTCCCGCGGGGACTACTTGTCTATTTGATGAAAATAATTAGCCGTGTGGTGTGAGAATATATTATGACCACCTCATCTGGGTGCCGTAAGAGCCGGCTAAGGGAATATTTTCAGCAGCAGCAGTATTCTCTTCTGCGATCATCATTAAATCTTGTTGCATTGAAACAATGAGTAAAAACCGTTCATACTTGAATATATTTTTTGACATGTTTTTAAGTCATTTTTTTAAGTCATTTCAATTCTTTGCTAGCCACATTGAACTCAGCACGGATTTAAGCAATGGTTTGACGCGGTATTCTAAAAAGGTAGGTATTCTAAATACAAAGAAAAAAAAACATTGATTCCAATAATCACATCATTCTTTTTTCATAAGCATGTATTAATTAATTTGTTTTTAACCCCCAACGCAAACAGAGGGATGTGTAAGTTACACATCCCCTCTATTTGCGGTGGAGGTTAAAAAAAATTGTAACACACTGTGTAACGATATCTGGGTACTGTGTGTGTGTGCGTATTTGTCTGTGTAAATTCGTGGCTCCCAAACGGATGTATCCATTTTGATTTTTTTAAAGGTTAAGTACTTTACTTTATCGTGACCACTTTAAACTTAATAAAAGGTTATTTTTGTGTCAGACGTTTTTAATTTTTTTGATTAAAGTTCTTTTGTTAACTTCAATGTCGTTGGTATTAATATTTGAAACTCAATGGTAGTGTGGATTTTACTCATCGTAATAAGTTACCTACTGAAGCACTAAGTTTCGCAAAACTTCTTCGAGTGGTTGGCAAAATGCCTTCGTCTCTCATTAGGTAGTTTGCCTTTCGCAAACGAACGTCACCATCACTTAATTAGTTTAATGTGCAGCCAATATTGATTTTATAAAGTTAGACCTTACACTCCCAGCTTATTTGCTAAACGGCTCTATTTAGTATGTGTTTTAGTAAAATATTAGCACGTAAAAATCTAGAACCACTAGCATAGACTACTAGACATAACATATTTAGAGCAAATTCTTTAGAACAGTAATATGGCTGCGTGAATTTAGGTTTATCGTTGTCTGCCTCTATGAGGTTTGATATCACGAATACTTTGGATTTCTTTATGTACACAAAAATATTGTCAGTAAACATAAATAAATAAATAAGTAACCGATTAATAATCGGAGTGGACTAATAACTCGACAAAGTTATCTATTCGGCTTTCTCCACCTTGAGAAGAAAGTGATTCTACGGGCTCCGTTTTTAAAAGAGTATACGGAACCCTAAATATAGGTACATAATATATCTTTTCCCACTGACATTTAGCATTGCAGAGTCAAGCTATCAAACGCCTAGTTATCACCATAGCTCACGAAAGGCTCATACACTCACGACTATTCGAACGGTTTTATGTTCCTCCTCTTGTAGTAATTTGGTTGTCGACAGATTTACAATCGTTTCAGAACGCATCCGATGCGATCGTCACGCGACTATAGACGCTAGATGAGACACATTACAAATTATTGACGGTAAGACGTATTACGTACGTAATAGAACCTGACCTGAACCTGAACCTGACTTTGTGAGCAGATAAGCGGCTGTACCACAGCCACAGTCTCTATACCTACTGTTGTTATATCGTATTTTGGTTTTCGAACGAACTCATTGGGTCATTGCTGTCAATTTTCAGGGTTTACGTGTCTCGGTATTAGACGCATAAACTCTGCGTATTACGATCATAGTCATCAGCCCGAAGACTTCCACTGCTGAACATAGGCCTCCCCCATAAAACGCCACCAAGGACACTTCTCATAGGAAGGATTTGCTATAATCACCACGCATGGCAGGGCAGTGTACCGAGGAGAATGCTGCTGCCCATTCCCTGGATATTTCGTTAGCCTTCTCGTACGGCACCCAGGAGAAGAGATGGGGTGGCTCTATTCGCAAACCGGGACCACACGGTACGTATTACGATATTACCTTGAACTCCATACTGTTGTCGAGTGTAGACGTTGAAAAGCTTTAAATATTGCGAGATGCGTGACCGTTACCACAGTTTCGTTGAGTGTTACTGCGGAAAATCATCGGTGCTTTATGGCGCAATCAAAATGTAATCAAGGATGTTGACAGTACGAACATTTCGCGTGTCGTGTATTGGCAGTTCGTGTAGACTGTAGATGATTAGACTTGGTAGTGATTTTACATTAAACCATTTCTATGAATCGTAGATTCGTTGGTTTTGTATAGGTTTTGTTCCAGCAGTTTGTGGCTGTTTGTGGCACCGTAGTTTCCGTAGTTTCCTTTACCGTACATAACTAATCCAAAACAGCTCGATAAATAATGCTATTGTGATGTAAAGAAAGGTGACCGTAAGGTTACTGCTTACTAACACTGAAAATGCTCGCAAATTAAGTTTAAGGTGGAACGTTACACTAGCGCGGCAAATTCAAATTTTCTTGCATTCTTTTGCCAATAACAGCTTAATTACTCAACGTATCACCTACTTATCATTGGTTTAGCGACAAATGGCAATAAACTGAAAAACTAAGAAGAAAATTGTTTATTGCCATTTGTTGCTAAACCAATGATATCTAGGAGATACTTTTAATCGTAATTTGTTGATACATTCTATTTATTTCCGCAAAATTAGTTTTAATGTAATCACGTTGAGTAATTAAGCTGTTATTGGCAAAAGAACGCAAGAAAATTTGAATTTGCCGCGCTGAGCGAAACGTCCACCTTTAAATGATTGTACCACCTAATGCCACTGCTGCCGCTACCAGCCCACTCCCACTCTTGTTAGCAACAGCCTATATCTTACGTCCATTAGCAAGCAGTGTATTGATCGTTTGATTATGTAGCACCAATCGATTGTACTGCCTTCCTACACGTCTACTGACAACTATCGATCATGATAATGGTACAACGTGTGATTCGATTCACGCCTACCAATAGAAAAGTTTGAAATCGTTTGACATAATGATTAAAGCAACGGCGGGCTAATGCAAAGTTTATTGTTTCAGGAATATGCGTCTATTCATAGAATTTACTGTGCCTATTTAGTTAGCGTGGTTGGATACGCAATTTTCATTTTTTCATCATCTTTCCTAAGGCGCATAGCATAGGATCATGGAAAAAATATTTAAAGAAGTAATAGATCAGATAGAAAACTTTTTATTGTCTCCCATTGAAATACCTATACAAAATAAATCTTACGAACTATTGTAACAATGGGCATTCTTATCGCTGACAGCGATATCTTCCAGTCAATCTTTGGATGGACCACACACCTAGAATATTTTTGCGATGAACAGTATCAGTAGCAAAATAATCAATGGTGCTAAAGCTATACTTACATAGTCAATTGTTTTTTCTCTATTCTTTGGATAAAGTTTGTCTGTCACCATCGTTATCATCATCAGCAGCCTGAAGCCGTCCACTGCTGAACATAGGCCTCCCCCAAAGAGCGCCACTTTGAGCGGGTGCTTGCCTCCTGCATCCATCGGCTCCGCACGGTTCTGACCAGGTCGTCAGTCCACCTAGTGGGTCCATCGTTATATTGATACTTAAAACGAGAAATATTTAATGTACTATTTAATACTATTTGTACCTTTATTAAAAACTATCTGTCAACTTCTCGCTATCTTAGGCCCGATTTCACCAAACTAGAATAAATTTTATTCCAGGTATAAGTTTCCGAGAATAACCGAGTTACACGAATATAGCCCTTATATCACCAATTTTGTGAAGGAATAAGACTTATTCCTTGGATACAATCAAAATGGCGTCTTTTTGTGTAATTTCATTTGTCAATTGGCTGTATCCAGGAGTAAGGAATAGCCGTATACTCGGAATAAACCTTGGTGAAATCGGGCCTTAGTCGTTAAAGCGTGATAATTAAATATCTACTTAAATGCCAGAAGTTCATGTTGCCCGGCAGTTAGAGCCTAACAGTACACCTAGTAGATATTATATCAAGCCACAGAATAAGCCAGATCTACAGCTAGTTAGGTGCCTCTGTATATCATAATCTGACACGATTATAATTCGTAACATAACAGCTGTGATAGCTAGCCACTGTACATTTTATGGCAATTTTGCTAGCAATTTATCGTTTTTCTTCCAAGTAAGCGGGCCGCATTATATCAACCGCAGTTAAATCTTACCCACTGACTATGTCATTATAATAAACTTCAAGTAATATGCGGTTTACAGCTAGCTCTTTAATTGTATCTTCTTCGCGTATACCCACGTTATTTTTTATAAATACTTATTTTGTTATCGTGGCCCCCGAAATATACCTACCTAAGTAAATGGTTCTCAGAAATTGCGCTGAAAAAGCTTTTCTGAGCCTTGGAAATAATAATTATGTCGTGCGTGACGTGACTAGAAGAATTTGTATCCTCCGAGGAGACCCTCTTGGTCATTTTTCCCAATTTCTTTGATGTTCCCTATAATTGTGGACAAATTGCCTTCGCGTTTGGTTTCTCCTCGACTTTTCATAAAAACTATCCATTTTTTTCCGTTCACCTCTTGAATACGCACGGTTGGAGTCGTTTTTACGCTCCGAATAGAGGCTTTCGATCTATGAATAGATATAAATCCAGTACCCAAATGCCGATTGCTATCATAGCTTTTTGTCTTCCGCATATCATCAATTAAAATGTTTACACGTGGCTAAATGACGCAAGACGGATTCTTTGTAACCGGTTTCCACAATAGGTTTGTGGGAGAGTGAAGTTTGAGTAGCGCCACCAATTTAGCCTGACCTTTTTCGGCTTCTTCGTTAGTACATATTTAGTGCATGTACCACGTCCTTAAGCTCCATGGGAGGCCATTTTTAGTTGGTCATGGTGTTTGTAATGATCTTGTTTTCAAGGCGACACATCTCGTTTGGAATACAATAAAATTAATAATGTGAGTTTTTGTGTTCCATTCAAGGATTCCGAACAATCATGGCATCGAGGGCTAGGAGAGTGATCGATAACTATTTACTGAGATGTGGTCGACACCGCTAAAGAGTAAATAATGTTTTTGTACGAGGAAACGACGCTCGTGGAAAATTGCAAATAATGAGAATCGACATCGTCACGTCGAGACGGGTTTTCAGAATTAAATTTTCAGAATACTCGACATTGTTCTTCATTTTCTCACAGTTTTGTTTCTTAGTCATAATAAGTACAAACATAGTGCCTTGAACTCCTAGTTTTTGTCTTCATTTGTCGATGATAGCCTTGGGCGTTTTTTTTGTTATTTCCTCAATTAGCGATATGTAACAACCATCTAGAGCTGCCCGGTATCACAGAAAAGATTTGAACATTCAGCTAATAATGTTATGTGAAAAAAATACAGGAAAATAGAAGAAGGTAATGTAAACATTTCTCCCACTAAACGCGTTCTTGTCATAATAAGTAAGTATTTTAAGTATTGTTGAAATAATAAAAAGTTTTCTAATTTGTATGTGGTTCGACAAATTGTAATTTAGTAGGTTTTCTTTAATCCTCTCATATAAATAATACCTACCATTAAGTTAAATTACGAAGATTAACTTGTTCGTATATTTTACATTTTCGTGTCATTAAGTTATTAAATATTAAGCATTGTGGCTTTAAAATGAGTATGATTATGTAGGTAATGTCTTAATACGATTGTGTGGTTGACTGAAAAAAATCTAATTGCTGTATTCTTAAAATTGAAGAAATAACTTATCTTTATCTAAAACTTATTTTAAATTAATAGTTTCTGGAATACGTTAATTTCTGTTACTTACTGGAATATTCTTTCATTAACATTTGCCTGACTTTATAGCTATCTGGAGAAAGCTGGTTATGGATTTGACAGTTGCAATATGTGCACAGTAACGATAGACATTTTCAAAATTTCTCTTGTTGAATTGCAATCAAAGATACATGATCCGGTGATCATGTATCTTTGATTGCAATTGAAACTAAAAGAGGGAGCCAAAACTGTGATTATTTCTTGGAAAATCTCTCTTGGTAGGTACAGTTTAACTGACGCACACTTCTCGAATAGGTTACAACTTAACAGCTGTAGGTACAACTTAACAGCGTTTAAATGAATTAAATGCTCTATCCCACGGAACAAAAAAAGAACTATTGGGTATTTCATGTTCTGTGCTCTGTTCTGCTGACTGATTGACAGACAACGGTACAGCCCAACGCTGCACATTGAGACTTAATAGGTGTCTAGTGGTGGTCTGTCTTCCTGTTGTGGCGTAGGGGTGTAAGCAAATTCAACTGCTGTCAATTACTATTATTGGGAAGTTTTAGATTGTATGAAGAAACGCGAGTGAAACCACGGGTTACCCCTAGTCATACCTATATGTATAGATTTTGTGAACACTAATGTATCGAAGGCTGTTTGGAAGTAGTTTTAAGTGATAAGACCACCCATTGTGACATTTATCCTGTTCCTGTAATACACATAATCTACATAAAGTGTTTTCTATATTTAGAGTTTTATCTAATCAGTCAAAAGTTAAAAAGTTTATTGCAAATAGGCTATTTTTATCACTTTTACAAGTCAAGATGATTTTAGATACATAAATATTAAAATTAAATTATTGAAGATTCTAAGCATAAAATTATAGGTAACATTACAAGTGTTCAATGTGGAACGTTACACTCTCGCGGCAAATTTAAATTTTGTTGCGTTATTTTGCCGATAATAGCTTAATTACTCAACGTGATTACATGAAAACTAATTTTGCGGAAATAAATAGAATGTATCACTAACTACGATTAAAAGTATCTCCTAGATATCATTGGTTTAGCGACAAATGGCAATTAACAATTTTCCTCTTAGTTTTTCAGTCTATTGCCATACAATAATAAGTAGGTGATACTTTTAATTGAAACTTATTGATACATTATATTTATTTGCGCAAAATTAGTTTTCATGTAATCACGTTGAGTAATTAAGCTATTATTAAAATACAATATCGGTTTGAAAAAAAAAGTAGTTCTCTTTCCCACTACTGGTGCAAGCAATCCGGCACAATGCAGAATAGAAAACTCCAATCCGTAGCTTCGATTTACTTATATCTTACTGTCTATTCTGTCTATCTAGTCTTTTATACGTATGTGCCGTCTCTACTTATAATGTCCTTTCTATCTACACAACAAGAACACATTAAATGAAATATTTAAAGCAAACACAACTCAGTCACGCCAGATCTTAATCCGGTATTTGATTATCTGCTAATTTAGCGTTAAAATAGACTTGCTCTATCCGACCTCGATTTTAATACCGTAAAATTTGGCATTGAACAACGCGAGATGAGTTTTTGTATTGTATGCTGTGAATACGTAATAATAATAATACTTGGCTTGAAATGAATGGTGGAGTCGTAATTGTTGTTTGAATGTCACAAGATTATATGCTAAGATAATAATATTCTATTCTGGCGACACCTAATAGAAATTTTGAAAATGTCAGGTCGTCAAGCCATAAGCTGAACAGTTATTTAGGTGTACTAAACCAAAACTGATGGGAAGGGAATTAACAATAGTGGCCTAAGGTAGCGCTACGTTAGACTTAGTTAGGGAACTGCCTGTCATATAAGGCTGCTGGAACACATAGGTACTGTCAAGTTTAGATTTTTTTTATGCGATTGAATGACGTGACGAGCTAGTCGTTCACCTGATGTTAAGCAACACGGTCGCCCATAACAGTTGCAGTGTCACTCGGAACTTTAAAACAATAAAGTTTCATGTGACACTGCACTGCGCACGTCATCCTGAGACATCACACAGTCTAGTAATCAGATTACTAGACTGAGTGATCATAAAGTCTCATTTGCCCAGTAATTTCACTAGCTACAGTGCCCTTCAAACCGGAACACAATAGTGCTTGCACACTACTGCTTGGCGGCAGAATAACTGGCAAAGCGGTGGTACCTACCTAGACGAACTTTGCAGAAAAGTCCTACCACCTAGTGAAATTACGTAATTAAGTAGATATAAGTGAATAATACTTTAAAAACCCTTAAATCTTAAACATTGCACGTCATTGCGTTAGCCCCCGCCCGTGATGATAGATGGATTTTTGGATTTTTTGATTGATGTAGGATTTTTCTCTCCAGTGACACTGATGGCTTGTGTAATGGTAAAACAGATTTATTCCCGTGATGCTACCCTGAAGCGGGTAACTTTTTGCAAAAAACCTGTGCTTACTATTAGGTTCGGTATATAAGTCTTATGTTCTATTTAGCGTCGGATGTTAATGCATTCCATATAGAAAAGCTTTTTTGACTGATTATGAAAATGAAGAATTTGTTGTTTACTCGAAAGTTCTGGCCATGCGCGATGCTAGCCTGACATACTAAGTGAACCATACCAGTAGCAACCGTAAAACTTAGCCCTATCGTTCCGGTAGGTATATACTATAGGTAAGTATTATACACCTACCGGTAACACCCACACTTTTACCTTCAAAAAGTACATTACAAAAACTGATACGAATGCCGCGTTTGGTGGACTTCCCACGGGCACAGGCGTCGAATCCATAGACGGATTGACAGCATGATTGGTCGTAAGTACCCCATCCTGGTCATGCGAACTGATGTTCCACCAATTACACCTGGCATCCGAGCACGAAGTAACCCCGAAGTGCAGTGCCAATTGGGGGTTAAGGTTGCGATCGTGAGGCAGAAAAATATTTTATTCGAGTTCTCGTATCCATACTCGTAATTGGAGCTTTCCAAAGCTTGTTCGCACTCGACTCAGTTTCGATTCGAGTTCGCTTCGATGTATTTTCCTTGTGGCTGCACAAAAATAAATACATAGCTAGCTAAATGAACATGACTCCTATTTGTTCATAATATACCCGCCTGTAGATGAAAATTATACAACAGTTTATTTGGAACTAGCTGTTAGTTTTTTTTTATTAATATTCTTTACCAGATGGAATAAATGTTGATGATTTTGATTTGCTGGGTCGACAACATTTCAAGAGATTTTTGAGTGCTACAAAAACCTCTCGGCGATAAAATCAAACGCGGAGAATCGACACTAACCCAACAAATATCTATTCTGTGGCTGTGCTACTAAACTACAGAAATCGCAAAGCAATGTCTTCTAGAGCCCAACAAGTGAGTTGGGTTTAACTTCTAGTAGGTCAGACATTTTTCTATTTAAACGCCTATTTAATCCAGATTCTAGTTTAGTTGGTTATATTAACAAGTATTACTCGTGGTCCTCCGGGACGGGGGCCTCGGAGATCGGGGTACTCGGGGATTAATCCGGATGAACGTTGAATCGAAACTTGCATCTAATTATAATTATTATTGAGGGCCTGAATGTAAAATTAAAGAGGAGCAACACTATGACAGTAATCCTGATCCTGTGATCTAAATACTCTTGACTGCCTACACTACGATGGGTGGCCCATTTACATGATCCGATATCGAGCTCATAAAGATTACACAAAACCTGTTCCATGCTTGTCTTATTAAATCAATCGATATTGTCAATCATCTGAATAATATTTCTGAGTATTGATATATAGATATTGACTTTATATACGTTGATTGCACAATTTGTCAAAAGTCAAGCGTGATTGTCCAACGGTTTTTTTAATGTAAATGAATGACGGGGATGAGCTAGTCGTTCACCTGTTATATAGCGTCACGGCTGCCCATAACAGATTGGAGTACCATTAATATAGATTTGCGTGACACTGTACTGCGCACGTCATCCTAAGAGGTTAGTATTAGATCGCAAAATGCCCACATCGCGCATTGTAGGTTTACTTCATCGCAGAGAGAGAGACGAAATTCCAAAATACTACATCTAATATGACTAGTTCTTAAAACACCACATCACTAAAATACCTAGATTCATATAGGTAATGAATTTATCGTAAATTATACACTTAACCCAGAAAGTGTAAGTAGAAAACACACTGAGTCGCAAAAAGTCTATGTGTCTAACCTACGTACTCCTACAGTCATGGTCAGATTAGATTATCCTATCCTATCATCATTATATGTATAGATTATAGATAGATAAGAAGTACGTAAGGTGGGTGCCTTACCACATCCCTATACTTAGTTCTTAACTATGTACCTACTCTACGTAGATATAGGTAGGTACACGTAACACGCAAAAGTTATAATACTAATACCTACGCAAGTATACATTACCTACATAAAAAAGATTGTAAAAGTAATTACTATTCTTGCTTTACTTTTATTGAATTCTTGTCTAATAACAATCAATGGCTATAACGCTCTAGTCTCGGAGACAAGCAATTTCAGCATCCGCCTATTATCATAAAACAATAGAACGAGATTCCAGCGCACCTTTAATTTCAGTGACCCAAATATCGGCAATAAATGCGCAAGAACGGTACATCGGAAATGTTAGTGAGACGACTGCGACCCACCCTGCGCGCACCAGTTTATTTCATTGTATGTAAATTGGTTGCGCCCCAGCCGCTACCTAATGCTTCACTTGGATTAGGCCAGTCGCTTGTACTCTGCTTTCGATGACGACAAAGACGTGCGTGACATATTTATTTGACTGATGTTTGGGTCATTTTACGAAGACAGCCTGTATCTTTCTTATAATTGGAAAGATTTTTATTTCCCTTTACCTTTGCATGAAAAACTTTGTATAGCTGTACCTATCTCAAATATCTTAATATTATATGATACAAAAAACTAGAAACTCTACCAACTTTATGATGCGGTACTGAGTTGTTCTATAAATATTATTAGGTAGCTATTTCTTTATTAATTTAATTTCCATGCCAGATAAATCAGGATATAAACTTACCAGTATCATGTATGCTTTTTCGTAAGAGTGTACCTAGTTGGGATTTTAAAATCTCCGACGTCTCATCAATTTACCAAATATATCATCGACATTTTCGAGTGTTAGGTATTTTAACAATTAGACGGGTAAGCGTTTAGCTAAATATCACCTTTATTTACTATTACTTGATATTAATACAAATAACATAGCTATAATAAAACATTTTGGTGGAGCCCAGTAACTAAGCGCATGCAAATCGGCGTACTCGTATATTTCACGCGGGGTCTGCGCTCGACGCGTGGGCTGCCCAAATTACGCGTCCCAACTATCGAACCTCCCATAAGCATTCGTGAAACCACCGACCACCAATTTGTCCCTTCCGTGTCAGTGATTTTGCCGTTCCCGTGGGCATTTCGCTAAGAAAGAGCCGTCGGCAACAGCGTGCTTCCTTGAAATAGATTTACCTACGGAGCTTATACCGGAATTTCTGCTCTGGATTGAAAATGTATGTTGAATTGGTGACGGTAGAACTTAGTTGGTATAACGATTTATACAGGAAGTTTACGGGGGACATCAGTAACTGGCGAGGGAAGATTTAGGTTAGATAATCGTAGGAAGGCGTTATATCATGCCTTCTTACGATTACATAGGTATATATGCCTACCTAGATTTTTTAATTTTTGGTGATTTTGATTGATAGGCTTGCGCTTGACCACTATCTCACCTGATGGTAAGTGATGATGCGGTCTAGGATGTAACGCGCTTGCCTAGAAGATACCTGTTCACTTTCGATTTGAAGACTCCAAGATTGACCTACCTATTTCGAACTGAAAAACAGTAAGTCAGTTATCGTTCCTCAACTGAAATTAAGTTTTCAGAAAGAGTAGAGACTTATCATGTCTACCTCCCCAATACTCCTTAACTAAGGGATCCTATAATTAAATCAGCCTTTCAGTTGTATTCATTTTCACCAACTTACACGAACAAACATAAGCAACAAATAAACTGTAAATTAGCACCAATGCCGAATATCTGGCGCCTATTTTAAGTTGTCCCTTAAGCGATGAATGGTGTAAACGAAAATACTTAAGTTGTTCTTTAAAATATGGGTTTATTGGTGAAAACAGACATGAACTAGTAGATTAATCGCTTCATAAGTACACACATTTATAGAAGAAATATGTGAGTCATGATGACAGGGCTTATGTATTCATGTATCTGGGCCCCTCAATGCCCTTTCATCGCTTGTTTATTCAACTTATTGTTCGCAGTTCGCGCCGTCACAACCGTGGCAAAAGACAAATTGGCCGTCAGAAATTCCAAACGTCTTTGCCATTCAGATGCTGAACGGATTAGACTGGAAGATTCTGGCTGATAAAATTACTTAAGGATTTTCAATTTTACTTGTGCGTTGGAAATGTTACATAGTCCACTATCAATTTTCAATATACCATAGCTAAACCTGCTGAAGATAGGCCTCCCCCAGAGCGCGCCACCTTGAGCGGCTGATCGCCTCCTGCATCCATTGGCTCCCCGCGGCTTTCACCAGATCGTCGGTCCACCGAGTGGGGGGCCGGCCTACGTGCGTCTTCCGGTTCGTGGTCGCCACTCGAGAACCTTTCTTCCCCATCGGTTATCAGTTCTACGAGCGATGTGGCCTGCTCATTGCCATTTCAACTTGCTAATTCTAAGAGCTCTATCGGTCACTTTAGTTCTCCTGCGGATCTCCTCATGTGGACGACAGTAGGCTGTTAATGAGGATGATGAATGATAGCTAAACCTCGGTTTAGCATAACCTATTATTCGAATGCCCTCTCTACATTATGACAGCCTCTGTGGTGCGGTGATTGAGCAGTTCTTCTCATAACCTAGAGGCGGTGGCTTCGATTCCCACAGGACTAGTACCTGTGCACAGAAAAAAGCGCAAATACTTATTCTGTGTCTGGATGTTGTGGGACTATGGCATGTTCCTCGTAAATCCTAATTTCCTAGATACGAAGAACCCTAGTTAGGGTCCAGGATCTATATAGGTACCTATGTGATAGTTATTATTATTTTTCGGTTCGTATATTATTTCACCGAACAAAAGCTAGTGAAATAAAAAACATGTTATGAATTTGAATTCACTTTTCATGAAAATATTCTTAATTAATTAAATATACAATTAAGAATCTGAATACAACTTCCTCTATCTTTAGCTGAAATTATAGTTGGTCTTAATTGTCTTTTTAAGTAGGTAATTTCTTATATTTTTAGGATGTATTTCTAAGTGTCTTGTAAGCCCAACGAAACTTATAAACATGTGAAACCCGAATTTAGAAGGTGAGTGTTTAAATCCCGCTAACTGTTATATTTACTCACTTTATAGAAAAAAAAATCTTCATTTTTCATACTTAATTTAATTTATTATTGGCTCCCCGTCTACTCGCTAAACGCAATTTGTATCGTCACCGTCACGTCTGTTAGTTGCCGGTCGGAGCGTCATTTCTCACTCTGCCGCGTTTTCAAAATTATTTACGCGAATAAAGTTTTGTACTTTTACTGCAATAATTGCCATGCAACTTACGTCGTTTTCGTTGTCGCATAAGAGAAGTGTTCGTGTTCGTCGCTCTGCCTTCTGAGCTATGGATTGTGGGTTCGATTCCCACTCAGGACAAACATTTGTGTGATTAACGTAGCGGTTCTGTGTCTGGATGTTTTATTGAATATTCTATGTATGTATTTAGAAACAAAAAGTATTTAAGTTTTCTATTAGTTATCTGGTTCCCATAGTACAAGCTTTGCTTAGTTTGGGGCTAGATGGCGCTGTGTGAAATGTCCACACATATTTATTTTATTTATATTTATATAGTGAGTGACTATTAAGAATCAAATAGGTATTGCGAACTTTTTTATAGGATCTGCTTGATATTAGGGTTTTAATTACGAAAAGTTTGCCAAATAATTAAATATAAAACCAAAAGAGAAATAAAACCAAATTAATACTCTTTTGGCTTTAATTTCAAGGGCCTCTAAAAATTGGTGCTATGAAAATGTATACAACCTGTAGCTAAAATCTATATCCGCTATTTTCATTATGTTTTCTTCCAATTTAGATTAACTTTGTTTAATACAAGTCAAAGTTTTGTCATACATTAACACATCACAATATTGCTAATCGTAACCCAGCCACTCCTTCAAAGATACTCATATACACTTCAAGTCACAATGCTGTCTGTCGGGTTGTCTTCCAGTTGAAATCTTAATAACATGTTGGTGTCACTCCCACACGCTCAGAGTCAGGCGCATGCTGGAGCACCTATTATTATGAAACTGTTTGATAAGAGTATGACACTAGGTCCTAGACATAGATCATTTCACAAGGAGCAGGTGATAAATCATGTGATTTTATTTTTTATAAATCACTGCTAGATTTTGTCACACACTCTGCTACAAATAACAGTGTGATAACCACACTTAATGAATCGTGGCTTCGGATTTCATAATACGAGAGCACATCAGCAGTGAATATCATAACATAATTTTGTTTATGCTTCAGTAAACAAACTGAGACCTGTAGAGTATAATTTTATAAACATTGTGCCTGTGATGTAGCGGTGAACTTTGATCTTGTTTAACTTAAGAGAGTAGCATTAGATTTCTTAGTAATCAATTGTAGCAGGTTGCAACTTGACTAGGTTGCTCCTAAATCACATCTCTGTTCCATTTCATAAAGCACTGCCAATCGCCTTAGATCATAAATTCATTAGGCATATGAAAAATCACAGTCTGTGAAAAATCGCAGGTGAAATCACAGTGACAAAAATAAATCATATGATGAAATGACAATGATTTTAAAGTATCAATCATTTCCATGCCTACTAGGCCCGTATTACAGAAAGACACTCAGTCGTGAAGTAGGTACTCAAGTCGATATGTCATTAAAATGAAATGAAGATCTTTAGATGAATGAAATCCAGAATTAAACACCGATACGGGCCTATAGATCAGGGAAAATTATTTGGCTGGTAAAACTGTGTGCGACTAAGGATGGGTTTTTTGATCCATAGATAAGGTAACCAATGGTTAAAAAGCATTTTAACCACTGGTTACCTTAGCTACGGAATAAACCCCACCCTAAATCGATAATAGAATTATATCTAAGAACCACTAATACTTACTTATACCGCTTACTTAAACGTAAATGCATGTATGACCAACCAAGTATATATTATGAGCAAATAAATAAATATTTACCCACACATTACAGTTACATAATTAGATAAATTATAATAGCGCACTGTATTTTTGTATTGCGCAGAACCTATTTGATATTTAGTTAAAAAGTTTGACACAAGTAATAAGGCCGTAGGTGAACCTAAGGTGAACAAAATAAAAATGTTTTTTTTTACGTTTATTTTGTTTTTTTTAATGCTAAAATGGGCATACGTTTGACAACATCTCACATGATGGTAAGTGACGAAGTTGTCTAAGGTGGATCACGTTTGCCCAAGAGATGCCCATTCACTCTTCACTTGAAAAGACCCAGGTTATACCTAGGAGGTAATACTGTTGCTGGAACAGCAATCCATTCCTTGGCCGTTCGGACTATGAATGACCCAGAAAAACGCTTAGTGCGAACTGGTGGTACACTTACGACGTAAAGATGTAAAAAAATCACCAAGCCTTGTAGTTCTGTGGTGGAAAGGGGATGACGGAATGAGCTGATGGAGGGCATGCGCATCTTTCGTGACAGGCACAATAGAATACATTTTAACGGGTTTTTACGTGAAAAAAAATGTGTTAAGTACATAATAGTCATTATCAACAGCATGAAGTCGTCCACTGCTGAACGTAGGCCTCCCCCACGCCACTGTGAGTGGCTGCTTGCTTCGTGCATCCATCGACTCCCCAGGGTTTTAACCAGATCGCCGGTCCACCTAGCACGGGCTGGCCTACGCTGCGTCTTCCGGTTCGTGGTCGCCACTCGAGAACCTTTCTTCCCCATCAGTTGTCAGTTTTACGAGCGATGTGGCCTGCCCATTGCCATTTCAACTTGCTAATTCTAAAGGCTATTTTAGTAATATAGAACAATATCGAAGTATTTACTTGAGGCTGTATAAACTAGATGGCGTTAGTAGAAAAGTTTGTACTAGGTGGTAGGACTTTTCTGCAAAGTTCGTCTAGGTAGGTACCACCGCTTTGCCAGTTATTCTGCCGCCAAGCAGTAGTGTGCAAGCACTGCTGTGTTCCGGTTTGAAGGGCATTGTAGCTAGTGAAATTACTGGGCAAATGAGACTTTATGATCTGATCACTCAGTCTAGTAATCTGATTACTAGACTGGGTGATGTCTCAGGATGACGTGCGCAGTGCAGTGTCACGCAAAACTTTATTGTTTTAAAGTTCCGGGTGACACTGCAACTGTTATGGGCGGCCGTGTCACTTAACATCAGGTGAACGACTTGCTCGTCACGTCATTCAATCACATAAAAAAAAAAAAAAAAAAAAAGTTAGCACGCGGTGGTGTTTTGTTCGTAGCAATTAAGTAGGTTTTGTTAAATGCACAGTTTTATTTGAGTTTTCGGTATCTTAGAATTCACAGTTATCATTACGATACCAACAAACTATTATAGATGTTCATTGCATCATATGAGTTTCCCATGAGTAATATATGAGGAAGCTCGTTAAACTGCAATGACCGTAATGAAAAATATTTTTAAGTTTCCTTTAACGTTATTAGGAAATATCTTCATACTATTGTGATGTACAGACCAATTTAACATCGAAATAATGACTCCGTACCATTACTTCTACAATTTCTATCATTCCCATCATGATGTCTCGTCATTACCGTTTGAAGTGTACAAAGAGTTCGTCATGATAGTTTGTCATGACGCGTAACGATAAAACTTGAGTATACAGCACTTAGCAATATCGTGCTGTTTTCTGATGTTTAATGGTGACGTCTGTTCATGATAGTTTTTTATGATTTACGTACAAATTGTTAGTAAGAACTCTTGGTCCCTTTTTGTCAGGAATACGGATAAAAGTGCCGGAATTCCTTTCAAATTGTTCGTAATTCATGAAAGTATTTTTCTCAGTGCACGCATGACAGACTGGCAACCTTGCGTCTGAGTTCAAGACTTTGAATTCTCCCTTTAACTAGTCTCTCATCGATGTCGATCTATGTCGGTTCTTATTTTTATCTAAGTACTTATTCACCTAAATTTCTAGGTACATGACATATGCATCCGCATAAAAAAACACACCAATTTGTTCATGTAAAATTAGTTCCCTAGAAGATATATTGCAAAACGTGTGCTAGAATTGATTGTAATGGTTCGGTATTGGTTGTTAGCCTGATATAGTCACTTGTTTACTGTAAGTTGTATGCAATTTTATACTCGTTGTTATTATGATTAATAAAGAACTTTTAAAAATCAATCATCGGTTTCATTACTAAGAAGACCTTGCGGTTGGCACATTGCAAATTCACCGATAACAACGGATAGGTATCCATAAACATTTGTATGTACGTTTTACATTGCTTACTGCTTAGAAATGTCGTTTACACGTTGCGGTGTTTGCGGTTTGAATGCATGAATATTTAACGCTGAGAAAGTGTTCCCTGAATTCTTATGCGCGCTGAAACATCTTAGACGTTTGCAGTTGTGAATGAGACACCATCTATTTGAATGAGTTTGTATACACGCTGACTCTAAATAGGTTATTTGGCTGTAATGTGTAGGTAGGAGTTGAATTAGATCAATGTTATTTTGAATTGTAGATACTAAGTTTTTTCTATCCGTAGTTAGAATTTGTTAGAGAATTTAACCATAACACCTTTGTTATGGTTAAATTCTCTAACAAATTCTAACCATTTTTTTTATGGGATTGAATGACGTGACGAGCTAGTCGTTCACCAGATGTTAAGCGCCGCCCATTACAGTTGCAGTGTCACTCGGAACTTTAAAACAATAAAGTTTCGCGTGACACTGCACTGCGCACGTCATCCTGAGACATCACACAGTCAAGTAATCAGATTACTAGACTGAGTGATCAGATCATAAAGTCTCATTTGCCCAGTAATTTCACTAGCTACAATGACCTTCAAACCGGAACACAGTAGTGCTTGTACACTACTGCTTTGCGGCAGAATAACTGGTGGTACCTACCTAGACAAACTTTGCAGAAAACCTAGTAAAACCATTAGAATTTGTTAGAGTTTTAACCATTGGTTACCTAACTACGGATCAAAAAACTCACCCTAACAGTTTCACTCATTAATATTATCCTTTTTTTTGCCGGAACTTAGTGTAAGTAATCTGTGTAAATTTGATTTAGGGTCTAATTTTTTTTTTTCTCTATATTTTGGCTCCACATAGTGTATTTAGCCAGTGTCAAGTATTGTAGATTTTCATCGTATTATGAAATATTTCATGTAAAGTCAAGTCTTAGTCACAGTCAGTCAGGGTAGTCATAGTCCAGTCTAAGTCAGGTAGTCATAATCCAGTCTAAGTCATGCCCTAGTAAAGTAGTGGCAACTTTACTAGAGGCTTCTATGGAATTTTGGAAGCAACACGAAAAACCACGTTTCACTACATTATATCACTTGCCCACACTTATACTCGTAATTCAGCACTTAATGCGTAAAATGCCACTAATTTTAAACATTAACACTAGAAAAAGCATAAGTTTTGTGAAATTTTACAATGCAACGACGTGAACTTTTTCACGTTCCCGCCAAAACTCTAGGGTCCAATTGGTTTACATGCCAATATGTCGAAATAATTGATTGTATGATAGTCAAAATGTGTAAGCGTCAAAACGTTTAAATACATTCAAATCTAAGTAATTTTGAATAAATCACACAAACAAATGAATAATCAAACCCACCGACGATCTACTCATCAGTACAGTTAGTAATTAGTAATGATAGTTTTTTAGACATTTTCACTGTCCTTCATTTCTAGTACCTACTTATAATATTGTGGAGATAGGTACTTACTTGGCGTGTGGACTTCATAGAAATATAAGTGGACTCCATTTCCACGACATCAGCGTTCTTCTTCTTGTGTAGAATTGTTAGACCAACCAAAGGCTTGTGAGTGCATTGTTATTAGAAGTTATCAACAACAAACAAAATTGGGTAATAATTTGTTTGCATATTTCTTTGTTAATTTTGTTAAACACACAGAATGGAAGGATATGTCAGCGTTGTATACCTATATAAGCTCAGTGGGTTCTAGATAATTTTACACTCCCATGATCCTATTATTGACAGTAATTAAAGTGCTCATATTAATGTTAAGACAGAGCGTAGACAGGCGCGGCTGTGTTCGCAGGATTAGTGCATAATAAATGAGTTAAGATTCTAATAAGGTTACACAGGCTAAGGTCGGGGACACAACATACTACCCACGCTATATTAGTATTATATTATCTGTGCTTTGTTAGCTACTCAATTGAGACAAAGAGCATTAAGCAACGGTACGTAACTATTTTCAACCGACTCCAAAAAAGGATGTTCTCAATTTGGTTGTATGTTTTTTTTATGTTTGTCACCACAGAACACCGTTTTTTATTATATAACCAATTTGTAAAATTCTTTTTTTATTTGAATCGATATACACTGAAATTAGGCACATAGAAATTTCATCAAAATCGGTTTCGTAATTTGGTTTTTAAATCAACATAATTGAAAAAAATATATACGTGATAATATCATCAAAGATTTATGTTTTTTTAGCAGTATCGCCTGCTTAGCGTATTCAACAGATTAATTTGTAAAGTTTGTTTTTTAAATTTTGTATTAGCGATATAGGTTTTAGAATTAGCTGCTGAACATAGGCGTGGACGTCTTTAGGCTGATTATGATGATGATGACCCAAGTATTTCTCAGTATAAAATGAAGGCCATTGAAGTTTTTGTAGAAGGATAATAATTATAGACGGGTATAGGTACCTAATGTAAATGATATAACACGCTAATGCTTCGTGTAGGTACATTATTCGTGAAATATTTCTTGAAACGTATTGTGTCGTGACTCGTCTAAGTTTGCAAAACGCTTGTGTTTGACAGCAGATATTTTACAAGAAACAACATCCCAGTTTAGATATTAGAATTGATTTTCATGTACGCTACAACATCACAGCCACGCTAATTCATATAGCTAAGTAGGTACCTATGTAATCTAATATTGTAGAGACGTCCTAAAAGCACTGAAAATAGTTACACGATGAAGTGAAAGAAAACAATTAAGTTTAAACTAAGTTTACGTTTATTTTGTAAAGAACGAGCATTAAAATAAATATATTATTTAGTAAAGAAACAGAAAACTACATTCAAGCTGCTCAATAGTTACAGTTTCATTTAACATTACATAGAGCTTAAACCTATTATACTTACTTTAAGTAGGCATGAAATAGCGTCTTGACGATGAGTAGAAAATTTATAAAATAGAAATGAATAGAAAATTTCATACGTAAGTATACATTGTTTACTTAAACATGAAATTTTGGGTAATGGGGCGTTTCACACCGCGCTTGGTTCACACCGCCGTTTGAATATTATGAAATGCTGATTTTTTATCGTAAGCATTAGAAGCCTAAAATTTTATTTCTATAAGTGCCTTTAATGAAATTTTTCTATTGTTTCAGAGCTGATTGAATAAGGGGTAACCACACATGTCCTCCAAAAATGATACCGGTAAGACAGTTTTACTTATTAACATAATCATATTGAAGTTAATTCGCTAATTAAATATACGTAATTATAGGCCTCCCCAATGGAGCACCACTTTGAGCGGCTGCTTGCCTCTTGCTTCTAACGGTTCCCCGCGGAGGCCAACCTATGTGCGCTGCGTCTTCCGGTTAGTGGTCGCCAATCCAGAACCTTTCTTCCCCATCTGTTGTCGGTTCTACGAGCGATATAGCCTGCCTATTGCCATTTCAACTTATCAATTCTAAGAGCTATACTGGAGTCTTTAGTTGAGGAGTAGGTACGAGAGCAAAGAGGTTGAGATCAAATCTAATTTTACAGGAAATAAATAAAACCATGTAGTTTTTAGGTTTTGAAGTTTGCAGGATATCATTCTTAAGCATTAATACAAAATCATCATTAATAAAAAATTAAAACTCTTTCATTTGGAAAAGACAACATAAAAACCACAGGAGATCCGCAGGAGAACTAAAGTGACCGATATGGCTCTTAGAATTAGCAAGTGAAATGATAATGGGCAGGCCACATCGCTCGTAGAACTGACAAACAGATGGGGAAGAAAGGTTCTCGAGTGGCGACCACGAATCGGAAGGCGCAGCATAGGCCGGCCCCCCACTCGGTGGACCGATGATCTGGGGGAAGCCACGGGGAGCCGATGGATGCAAAAGGCGAGCAGCCGCTCAGATTGTAAAAATGCTTTTGAAAGGATTTGTCTTTTTTTGTTCAAACAAGCTTTTTTAAGTACTAAAAGGGCTGGGACGAAAATATACGAAGTCAGTCAAAGTCAGTCGAAAATGGATCCGTCCTTTTTTGTTCCTATGCTTTTCATTCTCCTGCTCGATCCATCTTCTCAATTCGGGTCTTATATCGTAATGCAATCCTGAGCATAGCTCTTCCATAGCTCGTTGGCTACATATGCGGCCAACAGCCAACAGTAAGAGACCACGTCTCGGTACTTACATATTCTTAAAATAAGGCTTTGGTATAAAAACTTTAAATAAATGATTACGCAAACATCTGCCAAAAAGCAGCTGGCAGACTTATGGCTAACGTAATAAAGGAAGTGGACCATTAAAACATGTACCTTTAGTTTTTTAGGGTCTTACAACTTACAAGGCTGTATTACTACATTCTTGTTCGTTGATGATATACATTGCTAACGTGCCTATAGGTAGGCAGGGACAGACATATTAAGCGCCTATAGACCTTTACAGCGCCTGCCCTCCCGCCCGGTGACGCGGTAAAGCTCGGTAGAGACCAACACCAATAGCCCGTTCAAAAAAAGCATATAATCATTTTGTGTGTGTACAACTCGTTTTGGATTAAGCATTAACGAAATGAGTTATTGAGTTAGTTTTGTTTTTCTAATTTCTTACAGTAATTTTAATTAATTATATCATCATCATCATCATCATCATCAACAGCCTGAAGACGTCAACTGCTGAACATAGCTCGCCCTACAGGGCACCACTTTGAGTGGCTGCTCGACTCCTGCATCCACCGGCACTCCGCGGTTTTCACCAGATCGTCGACCAGACCTGGGTAATTATATCGTATGATTTCAAAAAGAAATAAATGGCGCATGGTAAGTAGTTCGTTATATAGGACTCATCTCAAAATGCGTTTTGCTGATACCATAACCATAGAAAGATAATACTTAGTTCTACTATAATAGGTACCTATATATCAAACTCAAAATTACTGACTCAAAACGACCGAAACCTTATTGAACTGGCGGATTATAAAGGACCTTGAACCTCAACCATGCGCCATACTGGCGTAACAACGTGATCTTTTCCTTCACAGAAAACTCAAGTTTATTTGAAAGGTACTACCTGGTAGGGGGGTGGTGGTGGACGGGAGCCTTTTATATTGGCCACAGATCCACATTCGTTTCACCGTTTAGACGCATCATACAATGCAAATGTAAAACAAATTCTTTTGTTACTAAGCGTATATAATTAGTTGTCTTAATTATATCCAACATAAAAACTCAGCAGCTGTAAGACTTGCTGTTAGCTTGAAAGGCTAGCACAAAAAGCTGTTTGAACAATGTATATTAGAGCTCTACCATCTACGGAGCATTCTAACCCCAGGCAAGCTGAACCATTGCAAAAGGGACTAAACAGCTCAGCTCGAAGGCTGTTTTAGTAAGTGGAAAAGAAGTTGAAAAGAAATCAAGTTTTAAGTGTGACGTATAAGGACTTTCAAAAACAGAATATAAAAAAATGGTTAAACAACTTTTTCGACGTTAAAATTAAACTTTTCTTATACAAAAAATACTATGATTCAAAAATACAAATACAGCCATTATACACAACATCGTTAATTGTAATTCTAATTATGAACACAATTAAAATAAGAATCAGCGTAAAACTGGCCTATAAAAACCTTATGTCCGCTCTTTTAAACGTTCAGTGTTGCCATAAAAAAATACAACGCTACAACGGTAATTATGACTTGCCCCATGTAATCTCCCCTTTTCTGTAGTTCTCATGGGTAGGGCTTTCGCGAATTTATATAAAAAATATAAAGGTCACGCTTTTTTAAAGGGCACAGGAAACGAAGGGTCTCCTTATATGATGAATGCTCGTTTTTTGTTCATTTCATTTGCTCCCAACCTTTGATTGTGTTACCATTTTCATAATGCCTTTTTCATAAATGAGTGAAAAGCGTTGTTACGGAAAACTCTGAACAATGCAGAGCATAATACCTTCTTTGTATGTTTTGTATTGCTAATTCATATAGATAACGCGTTTTAGGGTAACAAATATGAGGTTGTTGTCTCGTCCACAAATGGGTTCAATAATTGGTAACTTTATGATAACGTAGACAAGAATATTATGACACAGGTGTAAGGCAGGCCCTACACGTTCAATTTTATTGATCAATTAAATGGACGAGTCCATTCGCGTCAATGTTTTCTCCACACTAAAGCCGAAAAATATTGCGCAGTACTAACCCTATAACGATCAATAACATTGATCAATCACAAAGATTGACCAATAAAACTGTACGTATACGCCTTACACGAAAGTAAAACAAAAGTGCAACGTAGGTATATGACTTTAGGGGTAACAGGAAACCAAGTACGTATTGTGTTTTGGGTGTAGTGGGAAACGATTTTTTTCTTTTTTGCGTCACCCCGTTCGTTGTACATATTTATCTATTCTTTACGACGAAATTACTGTGTGATACTGGATAAAAGTTCGGCCACACATCTATGTTTCACAACTGACGTATGGTGTTTGATAGCAGAGAGCCAAGATCCAAACGATGGCTACTGTTCTGAACCGCTCTCATCACAACCCTAGGAAACCTTACTGAAAGCTCAGAATAGATATATAGTACTACGTACAGAAGGCTTACTCCGCAAAGTCATTTAAACAAATACTGACTCTTGCTGCGATACGACAAAGTTCACTTCAGGTTGCACAGCGCTTATTACGTAATGTTATATTGGGAGGCAGGATTGGAATCGCGAAAAAAAAATACAGCCGCTCCATACATTGTGTCTAACTGCCCAGCGGCAGCCCGCTGAGAATATACCCGTTCAGACGCACCGCCCGGGTACTTGTAACTTGTAGCTTAATGCTTAAAGTGCGGAGTGAACCAGGCGTGCTGAAAGCACTGTGCTATATCGATCTATATTCTGACGGACTGTATTAGAAACCTGGCATCATAAATGAACAACAATAGGATCATTTGAAGCTTCATTTCATCACGCATGAATAGCCGCTATACAATGCTGGCGTAAGTCTACAATTAGAGAAGTAATAGAACCCTTATTATTCATACGAGAGAGCTTTGGATAAGCAAACCTTCATACATATTACATACGTATCATTGATGTTTCTGTTCAAAGAGAGAATAGTTAAGGATTTCCTTATTACTTGTTTTTGATGGATCGTATGTATACGCTGCTCTTGCTATAATCATTTGCCTTATTGGCTATTTTTACTAAAGATGTCCTCCGGATGAAACTCGTAAATTATATTAGAAACAGGTCGCAGAACTCGTGGGATTCTCAAACTGCAGACGAGGCCACGATCTTATCTCCCCGTATTAATTATGTGCCTGAATATCTAAGCAAAAGTCTGGTAGTATCTAAACTACATCACATAGATAGAACCCCCGTGTGTTGCTGTTGAACATATGCCTCCCCCAGAGAGCGCCGCATGGAGGGGCTGCTCGCCTCCTGCATCCATCGGCTTCCCTCAATTTTCACCAGATCGTTGGTCCACTAGTAGGGAGCCGGCCTACACTCACTGCGTCTTCCGGTCCGTTGGCGCCACTCGAAAACTTTTGTTCCCCATCCCAGTTCTATTCATGTATGTGATCGTTGCCGGACGTCAGCCTGTACGAGATTAGAATGGCCCTCAAACAGCTTAAAAACAACAAGGCACCAGGTGAAGATGGAATTACGACCGAACTTCTGAGAGCGGGTGGTAGACCGGCACTTTTAGTCCTCCAGAAGTTATTTAATTCTGTCATCCTTGAAGGTACAACGCCAGAGGCATGGCACAAGAGCGTGGTGGTGCTCTTCTTCAAAAAAGGCGATAACACCTTATTGAAGAACTATAGGCCCATCTCGCTCTTGAGTCATGTGTATAAGCTGTTTTCGAGAGTCATTACGAATCGTCTCGCACGCAGGTTTGATGAATTCCAGCCTCCCGAACAAGCCGGTTTCCGAAAAGGCTTTAGCACCATAGACCACATCCATACGCTGCGCCAGATTATACAGAAGACCGAAGAGTATAATCGGCCGTTATACCTAGCGTTTGTGGACTATGAGAAAGCCTTCGATTCAATCGAGACTTGGGCGGTGCTGCAGTCCTTGCAGCGATGCCAAATTGACTATAGGTATATCGAAGTTTTGAAGTGTTTGTACAGTAAGGCCACTATGTCAGTCCGACTACAGGACCAGAGTACGGAACAAATTCCATTGCAAAGAGGCGTGAGACAGGGAGACGTTATTTCTCCGAAACTGTTCACAAACGCATTGGAGGATGTTTTCAAGCTCTTGGAGTGGAAAAGATCTGGCATCAACATAAATGGCGAGTACATCACTAACCTTCGTTTTGCCGATGATATAGTCATAATGGCGGAATCGCTCGAGGACCTTAGCACCATGCTCAACGACCTCAGTAGAGTCTCCCAGCAGGTTGGTCTTAAGATGAATATGGACAAGACAAAGATCATGTCTAATGCTCATGTTCCACCTATACCGGTAATTGTTGGGAACGATACTCTCGAAGTTGTCGACAAGTATGTCTACCTGGGACAGATTGTCCAATTAGGTAGGTCCAACTTCGACAAAGAGGTGGCGCGAAGAATCCAACTCGGCTGGGCAGCGTTCGGGAAGCTTCGTCCTATCTTTTCGTTCAAAATACCGCAGAGCCTGAAAACGAAAGTTTTCAATCAGTGTGTGTTGCCAGTGATGACTTATGGAACTGAGACAGGGTCTCTTACGGTTGGCCTCATTAGTAAGCTCAAAGTCGCGCAGCGAGCTATGGAGCGAGCTATGCTCGGTGTTTCCCTGCGAGATAAGCTCCGGAACGAGGAGATCCGCAGGAGAACTAAAGTGACCGATATAGCTCTTAGAGTTAGTAAGTTGAAGTGGCAATGGGCAGGCCACATCGCTCGTAGAACTGACAACCGATGGGGAAGAAAGGTTCTCGAGTGGCGACCACGAACCGGAAGACGTAGCGTAGGCCGGCCCCCCACTCGGTGGACCGACGACCTGGTGAAAGCCGCGGGGAGCCGATGGATGCAGGAGGCGAGCAGCCGCTCAAGGTGGCGTGCTCTGGGGGAGGCCTATGTTCAGCAGTGGACGTCTTCAGGCTGTTAATGATGATGATGATGATGATGTGATCGTTGGACTTTTTTTTTATAACACGGACAGACAAAAAAGCTGACGGCCCGCCTGATGGTAAGCAGTTACCGTCACCTATAGACACCTGCAACACCCGGGGCGGTGCCGATGCGATGCCTACCTTTTAAGACTCTATTTACCCGTCGCTTGAAGTGCCCCATGTTGTAGCTCAGCGGAAACACCTCAGAGGGTAGTTCATTCCACATCTTGCAAGTATGTGGCAGAAATGACCTCGTGAAACGGACTGCACGAGACTTCCATGGGCCCACGAGGTGTGGATGAGCTTTTTGACGGTGACGAGCTGTGCGGTTATAAAACTGCGATGCTGGGATTGGGTTGAACAGCTCTTCAGAGCATTCCCCATTGAAAATTTTGTAGAACACACAGAGGGAACCGATGTCTCGGCGCAAACTCAGTGGTTCTAAGTCTTTTGTGAGCTCAGGATCATCGGACGTTATTTATTACTATTTATTTATTTAATGATTGTCTCCAGATGATAGTGCGCGTGTGGTGCGAGAGCGGCGCGGGATGGGCACCGACGCCCGTGCCGGTGACGCCGCACACCACGTGCCGCGACGTGCTAGACTGCTGTCGCGAGCCGGGCGACGAGCCGTGCCTACTGCTGAGCGTGCATCCGCAACACGGAGGTAACTTACCGCCACATCTTTATTTATTTTTATGAATTGAGTGGCAAACAAGCAGGCAGCCCTCGGTGTTGCAGGACATCTGCAACACCGAGGGCATTGCCGGTGCGTTGCCTACCTTTAGAGAGGACTCTTTCTTGAAGCTCCCATACTGTAGTTATGTGGAAAAACCTCCAGTAGGAGTAGGTAAATTAAACATTAAGGCCTATTCACACCGGGGCGTTATTACCTACCACTGTGGGTAGCGGTATACCACGCGCGACTCTGTGCGGTATTTTGTATGAAGTTTCACTCAAGTTCCGCGGCCTAAATCCCGCGCGGTATACCGCTACCCACAGCGGTAGCGAATAACGCACCGGTGTGAAAAGGCCTCTATTTATCTGTAGCCCAACAACCTCAACAAGTACCTACTCGCCGACCTATATGCAGTGACAATTTGATGAGAGGATCAATAACGGCAGTCAAATAAAAAAATCGATAAGGAACCTCCGATATAATAACTCTTGTAGATATTGATATGTACAGGTATTTTGGTGATAGCTTTTGATGTTGTTACTTTTTTAAGATTTCAAGTGTCATATTTTTTTCGAGGATATAAGGATAAGTAGCCACTTTGTTACAAAAACGTTGCTTATGTCAATATCACCTATGTGCCGAGAAAATTATGTTCCAAATTCGTAATTAGTATCAATGACCTTGGTTACTCATCTAACTTTTTAAGATATAATTAAGTCTCAACAGGTACCTACGAAGGTCGAACACATTACGACGACAAATCATCACGAGCTTTTTCTTTCTTTATAAGTATACCTACTTGTAGCAAAAACTCTGGCATCGGTGTAATTGCGTCGCGATAGAGTCTCAGTCGTGGGAAAGATATGCCCGAAATGTCATATTCACTTAGACCAGAGCTTCCACGCTTGACCTTACTGTACCACAGTGCTGAAACAGTGACAGTTTTCCATCACAAGGATAATATCTTACTTGTTTAGATATCTAAATCATTTATACATTTCAAATAAGTGCATAATTATTTTTGTTATTTTCAGTAAAGTTTAAAAATACCAACTGTTAATGATGATGATAATGATGTTTTTGATGATTCTATTTATCTGCACAGCACACTTCATCATCAGCCGGAAGACATCCACTACTGAACATAGAACTCCCTCGTAAAATGCCACTTTGGACGCTTATCATAAGGGGGGATTTGCCATAATCACCACGCTTAGCAGGCGGCTTGGTGATCGCAGGTGGTTTTAATGAACCCAGGAAAACGCTGCTGCACATTTCCTGGATATTCCCATAGTTGCCTCTTACGGCACCCACAGGAAGAGATGGGGTGGTTCTATTTGCAAACCGGGACCACACGGCCGTTTTATCGTGCATTTTTCTGGGGACACCCTAAATCGTTACCTATTTTTCCGTCCCATTCATTTAAAATACATTAGAGCATAGTAAATAATTATGATGCTTAGGTATATAACTCTATTTGGCAATAGCCACACATGAAGATCAGATAAGGGCATCATACATAGAGGTGTTCACGGGAACCAACCTCGAGCAAATGCTGCTCATCAGCGAACACATTCGCAAATTACAGCATAAAAACTATAATTTGGCGTAATGAGTCCGCATTCGAAGAATGTTGATGTTAACGATAGCACGCGACTGCGAAGGGGTGAAGCACCTAATGTTTATGTGAGAACCAGCCTTATTGTCAGGCATTAATTTCATTGTTTATTTTTTTAATACACTCACTTCAAGTTACCAAAATTGCCAAGACGTGTCGACGCGATGTCGACTGCACAAGTACACACACATCATAGCCTGCTGATAAAGTACCAATGCTCTGTAACATCTGGGAGCCACATGAAGCACACTAGCTTTGAACATAATTTTAAACAAATTGTCGATTAATTATCTGTTATAATTATAACATACGTCGAGTGTCCATGATGACCATTGAACCCATTTTCGTATACATAGGTAGGTAAGTGATAAGTGTTTTTGTTTATTTCCATAATATCCCAACCGGCTATTGGTATGCGACAGTTAATATTAAATTATTTACAAAGCATTTTAAAGTTAATAAGTACACAGATAGAAAAAAAACTGTGGGTTAATAGCACTACGTGTGTAATTAATATAACTATGTAGGTACGTGACATACTGTTACATTTTATTACAAGAATATTATTCTCCGCATGTGATAACGCAAACGCCTTTTAACTTTTGACCTTTAGTTTACTCCTCGCGCCGGAGTTAATTGCTTTCTTTATTTGCGTAGGCGCTCCATATATTTTACCACAGTTGTAATGAAACTTTATGCTACATAAGTAGGAGAGATTTTAATTAAGTCATTGTTCGTAATAAAACACATTCATTCATATAAAAGTTCATTGTAACCTAAAACATTTAAATAACGTACCTATCACTTTATATCACTGCAGAATGAATATTAAGTAGGTCCTACGAAAAAGTTTGCTCGTCAGCATCGAGGTAATATAATACCCTTTATGTAATTGTATAAGCAGTCTGATCAGACTGCCTATACATAAAGGGTATAAAGCAAAAAGACACCGAGGGCAGATTTACTTAACAGCAGAATGGTTAGAAAGCAGAAATTATGAAATGTAGAGTGAGGAAAAAGGAAAATGCAGCAAGAATAAAACGCAGACATGTGTAAAAAATAATTGAGTCAGTCAATGAGGGGAACACCTTGCCGGCGTCCTTGTTTCCAGCTAACTATGATCTGGGTGTCTTCAAGTCGAGAGTGAACAGGTATCTTCTAGGCAAGCATGCACCATCGTAGACTGCGTCATCACTTTCCATTAGGTGAGACAGTAGTCAAATGCTTTGCCTGTCAACAATAAAAAATGAAATAAAAAATAATTATGTTCAACCTCTCTGTGTCTCTGTGTCTGTGATCTGTGTTTGTGTAAACTCTTGGCCTCAATATAAAAAGTTGTTCCAGATGACAAATTTAGTCTTTGAATTCCTATATTTATTGCATAATACTGATTATTAGATTACTTACATAATACTATCGCCTGATATCTATCATATCCACAGACCTAAACCTATTATTTTCAGTCTGCTTTCTTTTCATTATTTTTCTGTCTCTTGACTCTTGACAGCTCGTTTTCATCAAACAATGAGATTGTGGAGGAACTGCGAAGTAGATCTTCAGTCGTAATGAGTTCACAATTCAAATGATGAATAGCCGAGATTTTTTAAGATAATTTTCTTTTTAATATATCTGGACAAAAACGTCTGTTTTGTTTGACTTGAGAGCTTATTAATGCGGTTTTATCATGATACGTTCTTTTATGTCTTGAAAAATAGAAAAGTGGTTCCATTTGTAGTTGAAGGCTACCTACTTGATGTTCTTTCACAAAATATTTATTATTATATTTTAATTGAAGATAACTACATTGTGTTCTGTGAGATAACATAAAAATATATACAAACAAAAACGGTTAGGTGCTTTTACTTAGGCCTACTCGGCACGGAAATAAAATTCACAGCTCGCGGACAGATTGATCACTTAATTACTCGTATTAATAGGTTGCCAATGTTCCGTAGAAAAGCATGCCCTAGCTAGTGGATAGATTTGACATGTGCGAAAACATGACATGTCAGACATGTGTGTTTTCCAGCTGTGGCAACGTAATAAGGCTAAAATAAGATGGGTAAAACTGGTCTCATAGCTCAGTTGGTATTAGCTCTGCCTTTGAACTGTAAGTTGTGGGTTGCAATTTTCACGCAAGAAAAATACTTGTGTGAATCTGTCTATTAGTTATCTGGTTCCCTTAGGCTAATATTTAAATAGAAAAAAAAATTGGTTTCTTACAAAATTACTAACTTTCCAAGTTGGTAATTTTACAGGAAAACGGTAAAATTGTGCGTGACACTTCGGGATGCCTCATGTTTGAAATATTATCATCAGAAATAACTTAAATAGTCTTTTTTTTCCACAGTGCATGTGCTGCGAGACTCAGAGTTGCCTCTGGAAGTGGCGTCAGCACTCGGTCCCGACGTCCAGTTTGTTCTGAAGTACATCGACATAGGTGAGTAAAATATTAAAAAATAAATAAACAAATAACGCCCATCAATGATCATCTGGACCCTAACTAGGACTTCTTGTATCTAGGAACTCAGGAACTACGAAGACCATGGTCCCACAAAACTCAGATACAGAACAAGTATTTGCCTTTTTCCCGTGCATAAATACTTGTCCTGTTGCAGGAATCTAACCCGCAGCTTCCGGGTTATGAGCCGACCTGCTCAACCACCACACCATAGAGGCTGGCCAACATCTGGCAAATAATAGTACCTACTCCCTTAGTACTGTGAATGATCAAGAAGATTAAACATACGTCACTTAGTACATCTGTGATTTTCCCATATTTTTCCTAAAATGTTATTTCATAAAATGTTAGAAAAACCCATTTAATGATTGACTACAAATCACTACCAATCAATAAAAGTAAAACGTTGTCTGTCTGTGGCTTTCACACCAAAACGTTTGAACTGCATTTGAATGAATTTTGCATACAGATTGCTAATATAACGAGATCAATGTAAAATATTTTCTATGTATAGGTACAAATGTGAGACTTCCTGCGGAAAAACGAGACAGTAACGGGCAAAACCGGGCGCTTCGGTGTATCATAAATAAACTATCTTCTATTTTCGTCACCCGCATCGTAACTCAATATAACTTAGAAAATAACTAAGTTCCAAATAACTTTTTTCATTATCTCATCGGCTGCCAGAAATACCTATATCTTATCGGTGGCAAACAGTCCCGTAATTACTGAGGACTCTCGTAAAACTGTCAACGGGGAGTGCCGACGGCGTCAGAATTATTGCCAACTTGTATTGATTCCCAGTAATTAGGGTAATTATTTACGTGACCTAATGACCCGTACTGCCAACTTCAAAAAAAAGGAAGTGGTTCTCAGTTCGTTTGTTGACCCCAGAACTCTGTCATTTATTAATCCTTTTGGTTTTTTTTTTGTTTGGGTCCATATACTTTCAGATAAGCCTGATATAGGAACTTCTTCAAAATCGTTTGTTTTTTAAATCAAAATAACTTTAAAATATATTGATTCAACCCCTTTTTATATAGAATATTTTATTTATATGTATCTCAGAACATTCGTTTTTCTCTAATCTGTGCAGAACTTTACAGCATGTAAGGCAGGCGTGTCAAACTTGTAGCCCGTGGGCCGCATGCGGCCCTCAATGCATTTATTTGCGGCCCGCCCGATTTTAATAACAGCCTCCTTTCGGGAAAACCAAGTGTCTCAATTTCAAATATTCCATGCCGTCTTAGCTAAGTAGGCATGGAAATTGAATGTTACTGTTTACCTTTTTGAACCATTATGTCTCGAAGGCAATAAGCCAATCGGCATATATATATGCACATATAGACAAGGCAATAGACCCCCGTAATCCATTGGCATTTAGCCATTCCATTCCATGTTACGTGCTATTTAGGTGATGCTAGAAAGGAATTCTGTAGGTACATTTCCAAGAATTCGAGATGAATTGTTTTGCCTCTTACTAGGATTGACCAAGATAGCTTATAATTTACGCAGGATAACCTCAAATGGAAGGAAATTATCGAAAATAAAACAGCAAGAAAATATAACTTGTCGTGAGCATGCCAGGTCATGCTTAGTACTAAGGCTCCGTAGATGCAAATCAAAAATGTACCTATTATATACTAATTAAACGTTATAAAAATTTACCTTCGAAAAAATGAAATGAAATGAAATGAAAAGTTACTTTATTGCCTTATTATTATCATGCGCACTAATATAAATAAAACTAAGAACAATCAAGTTTGAAGCAAAAGGGGTACGTACCTTCAGCATTGTAGCGTATGCACGTTTTCACGTGCACGCAGCGCTGTTTTTCAAGCCATCCCTCGCTCGGACTGATGATCGCCGAGAGAAAAAACTACTACAAGCGGGTATCATAACAAAATCTCTAACAATAAAAAAATTTATAAAATCTAAAACAGCAATAAAAAGATCAATAATCTTTGAGGTAGCGTCTTTGGTATTCAACAGCTTTTCCGCTTATCTCAAAAAGTTATCAGCAGGTTCTGTTCGAAAAGTTATGTTAAAAAAGAGTTTTTACTAAGGTCTATCAACAAAGTAGATGATAAGTATCTGGGATGCGTAGTTTAGAAATGGCGGATACTTTGCAAGTAACTGACGGCCTAATATTCCGCAACTGTGTACATCTGATAATGATGCTTGAAACCTTACCTTCATTTTAAAAGACCTAATTCAAATATACACCACATAAAGAGGCCAGGTGAAAAAAATGAGAGTTAATAATTGAGAGTTCTCGCAGGAAAGCGGGTACTTATAGCATAACAACTTCTATAGCAACTTTGTAATTTTTAGTTTTAGATAATAATTATCGAGCCGACTGTAAATGAGCAAACAATAACTAAGTGAAAAACACATCCGTTTACAATTTTAAAGCGCTGGGATATTAGGCCAAAGCCCAGGGAAGTTTTGTTTTATTTTCTCTCGAATTCCAGCTGATTGACGAGCGGATAGAGATTAATGGGCAGCAGCACTCTTGCCAAATTGGACGCGCTCTCTAACGGATTATTAGTTTTCTTTCAATGTCTTCAATTCGTCACCTAAAGATAGCACTCCTGTGTCACCAGAGGATACATATATAGAAAAACATCTAAGAATTTTCCTAAACCTAACTTTTACAATTGCTGCTGCGGACGGAAAGTGATGCTTACAATAAAATATAGCCCATGTCAGTCAGGGATAGTGTATTAGCATTCTATCAGAGATTTAAGCGTTTACATCATAATCACACTAATATTATAAAGGCAAAAGTTTGTATGTGATGTATATGTGTGTTTGTGTGTATGTTTGTTACTCTTTCACGCTCGAACAACTGGACAGATTTGGGTTATATTTACAATAGAGATAGCTTGTATACTGGATTAACACATAACAAACTCACAAATTCACAGACTTTACTACTTTAAGACTCTATCGTGCAAACACGGCGCGCGGCAAGTAGGTATTTACCGCGGTGCGCTCGCTAGTGTGCGTCGACACGCACACAACGACAAGTTCTCTTGAAGCCGTGTGAACTTGCGGAAAAAAGTGCATAACTTAAAATTTGATAAATTTAAGTTTTTTTTATTACCGCACAGAAGTTTAAAGGCATGTTTGTTATTTGAATTCCTACTTAAATTGATGTTGATATCTATTGATATTTTAAATAAGCCGTAGGTATTAAATAAATTAAAATATTTATACTATCAAATAGATCAGAAATAAAAAAACTAAATATTTGTGTATTTTATTAACCGACTTCAAAAAAGGAAATTATCAGTTCGACATGCATATACATAATTATGTAATAAATGTGTTCATTATTTTCTCTGTGTTAATAGACTTGACGTGATCTAAATTTTTTTCTGTGACTATACTTTTGACCAAAGGACCGCATTTTATAAGTCCTCGTTTGCAAACTTTTCCGAAAACAGATGCAGATGCGAAGTCTTAATTTACGTTCTTGACGCCATTCTATTGACTCACCTTGCAGAAGAGTTTTTTTTTCTAGTAAGTGGCGATCTTCTTCAGACAAAGTTATATTTTTCATATGTTCTATTTTTTTGCTTTACGCTTTCCCATTATCGCTAAAACATAAATATAAGTATTATTTTAATATAAGATATATAAACAACTAACACGAAAAAAGTAAAAGTCACAAAACTGAACTTACCTTATTTACGAGTTTGCAGCTGAATATTCGTACACAATAGATCGCGATCGAGTGTTCTCAGCGCGTCGCTCCGCAAATCGACGTGACCTCACTCTGAGCTCCGGTGGTAGACTGAATTTCCGAGCGCATACGTCGCGTATATATTCAACAACGCGCGTCCATAGAAATAATGTATGGAGAATTTGAGACGAAGTTTTTAGAAAATTCATAGTTAAATTACCAGACATTATTTTGCAAATGTAAAAAATACATACAAACCTTTAGATATTAGAGATTAATATTATTTCAAGTTTGTATGAAAGTTCGTTTGTTTATAATACAAATTCAGTTAAACGCCAGCATGCCATTTTGGGCTTTTTGGTGTAACTTTACGATTTTTTTAAAACAAAGTGTTACATCATTATTTATTTTTGTTAAATAGAAAAGGTTAACTGATTCATTGTGCTATTTGTCATATTTTTTTTGTGTCAACTATCATAATAGTACTGATGGTATCGTTATAACCATGACTACAGTTTTGATTGATTTTACTCGATGCGGTCTTAAAAAAATCGTTCGGTTCGTTTAAAATAGATTAAAAGAGGCTCGTAAAAAATTGCCTCAAGTCCGTCATAATACTTTCGTCCTTGGTCATGATGAAGCTCTGAAATTACAGCGGCGTACCTACTAACTTACTTTTCAGATCGCATTCGCCCCAAGCAACAAAATTATCCTATAGTGCACGGGTTATAGGCCTGCAGCACTAATAACGGTCGTTTAGTGGTTCTACAGTTTGCTGCCACGCTTATACTAGCATGTACGGAATCTGTTTGGCCTTGTAGTACATCTGTTCTTATATGTTAACTTATTATCGTCTATAGACTTAAATTAACAGCACAGTATAAGCTAAGATGTCCTATAAAAGTACTGCAAAGGTGTAAACACGCTTGGGAATACGCGCTCTGATAAGCTATACTTATAATTGCCTACAAGAATCATTATAAACCCATTCTAAGTAAAGTATGCTCATAAGAGTATCAAATAGAACTAAACGTACTGGATACCATTTGCACTTGTTACTTGAATTTATAAGGGTTTATAACAGCTTATTCCAAGAGTAAGTGTACCTGGTTTTGTTGTGGATTTGTCTGACACAGTTATAATCTTAGCACCTTTATAAGAGTTTCGTGTAGTATAATTACGAACCAAAGTTGTCTGACTAACCCTAATTCCTAACAATATGGCGATGCTGTAGTTCTAATGCAAACCATTTTGAAACCAAGTAAGTGTATAACAGTTCTATAATGAACTTTGGGAAGATAGATAGATAAAATGGAGACTTTTCATTGTAAGCATTATTAAAAACCAATATTATTTTCAAATGCAAGTTGTTAAATAAGCTAATTTCAAGAGGCGCGTAAAAATTTAGTTTTAAAACATTTTTTTTTAAACGGGCAAATTGCCTTTATTACTCAAGCTAACTACTACAATAATAAAAACTAAACTAAACTAAACTAAACTAAGCATAACTAAGCTAAACTAAACTAAACTAGCTACACTACCTACTACAAAGAACACTTATGGACTGTATAATAGCCGCGATGGCCTATAGACAGTCCAAGTGCTCCAGCCCACTACCGGTAGGTAGCGTTTTAAAACATAATATACTTCGCCGTAAATATACGTTTGGCATGCGAACACATCTTATTAAGTATGTGTAACACTGCAAATGATACATTTGACTCATTAGATAATACGCTTTAAAGAAAACAGATTATTTACCTTTTTATCAAACATTTTTATATTTTTATATATAGGCAATATCACAACTGTTTTTGAAAGAGCTTGAAACAGAAACACAGAGTACGTTAGAGTCGTGTATGGTTCTTTTAGGCGCTTATAGTTGGCTTCGCGGGAAGCGGTTAGTTCTGCGTAGTCCAACTATAAGGATACTATTGGTCTAAGTAGTAGTCACCAAGTCTACTATGGGTGTATTAGAAGAAAGAGTGCGCCTATAAATTGGGCTCTTTTCCGTTGTTATAAGAGCTTACTATCCCGTTATAGTCCTAAAAAATGGTGGTTCCAGAGTAAGCTACAAAACCACTTTTTGTTGCTTGGGGCGCATTTGCGAGCATCGGTTCTATTGATATTTTTGTTTACCTTGTCGTCTAAAAGAGATGAAAATCTTGCAATGTAACGATATTTGGTTGGTTTATCATATTATTAGCTATCAGGATATCTAGTACTTACCCCAAACTAAAACATGATGCTATGAATAGAACCCTAAAGGTTAGTGCCGGTAGTTTTGCTTATGATCCAGTTACAATTCTAAGCCTAGCACTTGGCCGCACTACAAAATTTTCAAACCAATTGAAATTCTAATACCCATCCACTAAACGTTGTTTAGCTTAGCATCGCTGTGTTTACACATTGGAATCACGTCATAAGGTCCTACAGGCGACGGCCTCCGACGGCCTAATGACAATATTTATTCATGAGACAACAGCGTCTTATTAGAAAACAATGATTCTTAAGCCAATTTATGTTTGGAAGTGGAAGAATGAATTTAAACCGGAGCCGGACGCTCTGCGGGCGCTTTCGCTGAATCCTAATAAAGCGCTTCGGAAAGCTTTTTAGTCACTATAGGGTAGCGCAGTTGCATATTAATGTCTCAAATGAATGAGGAAGAGACGCGATTGTTTTATCAGAATTTAAATATACAAGACTGTTGATAGTGTTTCAAAAACTGTTAATTACAATGTATATATTATAATAATTATAATTATTGTATTAATCGAGTTGTTTGTTCAACAATTTCAATCTCTGAAAGCCATAAGGTCAACTTTTGTAATGCCATTGCAACAACATCTTGTTCTAAAACGTTTCTAAATACTTACCTACTAAATAAAGAAAGAGTTTTGTAGGACTGTATGACACTTCTTAGCTCTAGGAAATACCAATAGCAAGCCTCCTGAGACCTTCGTTCGTAGCGTTCGTACTCTACGTACATACGTAGCGTAGGCACAAGTTGACGAAAAAGATAGGAATTTCTTTAGCTTTTAGCATTGTAGGTACCAAAAACAGTGTCGCCTACGTCGAAATAATACCTATATTTCGAAGGTCGCCTATTAAAACAACTTCATATAAATTTATGATCACCTTTAAAACAATTATATGAAAGTAGTAATAAGAATAAGTAGTCAATCAACTTGTGCGCCTCTTTGAGATAAAAATTTGATCGCGAATAATTATTATTCCTAATTCCTATACTCTACGTATAAAATTTGTGTATGATATGATATTATAATGATCGTGGCAGTCACGTTTTTTATGGTTCATGTTATTTTTTTGTGCCTATTAATTTGAAGGCCAATAGATACATTTTGGCACCGATCACTTTTAGACGTTGAACTAAAAAAGCAACATTTTCCATCTTTAATGTATCAGCCAAAATCTGCTTCAAACAAAATACTATGTTTACGTTATCATAAGTTTTCAATCAACAAAAACTGCACACATACAAAAACATCTAACGCACACATCACCATAATTCACCTGTTCCCGCTATCGCTGTATTAGGAGGCTTTGCGCAGACGCAGGTTGTAACTTCTCCCACTATACAGCCACCTTTCTGTTGCTGTCTCTCTTGTTACCGTAAGGTGAGAAGGAGACAGGTGAGTGAACCGTCGGTAAAGCAGGCTTGTTGACTGTTGCGCCAACCGGATTGGATCAACGGTCTTTCTAGCATGTAGCGGACCTAACTTAGTTTTGACTTCACTCCGTAGCACGACGATTGTTTTATTCGATTAAACGGCCGGTTTTCAGAAATATTGTGTTTAACACGTCACAATATGAATTAGTGGAACATTCGTGTGAGTTTTGTGACATCAAGTGCAAGTTTAAAGTGGTAGTTATGGAAAATATGGTTACAATACAGCCTTCGTGAGAGTGAATGCCTAAATCACGCCGTACCTTGGTGCTATGTGGGTTCGTTAAAAGTGCCAGTGCAAAGTTTGAATTTATAGTGAATTTGTAAGGTTTAAAACCTTACTAAACAGTGTTATAGTGATCTTTGTGTGTATATAAACAAGAGGATTGAGAGATACCGTGTACTTCATAGTAAAACAGGGTATGTACCTAAATTGAAATAACTTTCTACGATATAAACGATCTGTAATAACGGTACCAACTGGTATGTAAGAATCGTAAACTTGAATCATTTTTTGTGTTGCCTTCACTTCGATTACCTTACGTTCCTGGCAACTCAGTAAATAACTACATATAGAAACATTCTCGGCAAAGATAATGATTATGTCCATTAGGTAAGCAATTGTAAACAAATTATTATTTTGAGAACTTTCTTTGAGATAAGGTATAGCCGTAAATATTAAATTATAATCAGATAAGAATCAAAACATTTAAATATTTTCACAAAAGTTGAATTAAGAACCCTATAACTTAATTGACTACATCGGTTTCTGCATCTGACAAGCTCCCAACTTATACAAAACGAAACTATTAGTTAGCTAAAGTACGTGAAACAGGTTAGGTAATTGATGTTATGGCTGAATTAAGCATTACAAACGTCAACAACACTACAGTTTCGAGCCTCGAGTGGCCATGTTACAGCAATTTAGGGTTTTTGCTTTGAATTTAAATGCACAGGCAACATGAAGTAGGTACCTATTGTGTAATGATTAATCCTGTATAGAAAGGTTTATAGTTATGCTGCTATGCTATGCTTCACCATAATATCCTTACACATATAAATGAATTCATTGAATACCGACTTTCTGCATTTTTTTTATGCTATTGAATGACGTGACGAGCTAGTCGTTCACCTGATGTTAAGCGACACGGCCGCCCATAACAGTTGCAGTGTTACTCGGAAGTTTAAAACAATAAAGCTTCGCGTGACACTGCACTGCGCACGTCATCCTGAGACATCACACAGTCTAGTAATCAGATTACTAGACTGAGTGATAATAGAATAACAATAAGTGGATGACACAAAATTGCGAGAGTACTTACTTAAAACCCCATGGGAGTCTCAGAGGCTAAATAAGTACTCTTATACCTAAACCGTAATTATCTATAATATCTTTATAGATAGATATACCTGAAGTGTAGTTTACACTTAAAAATCAATCCATGATAAACCGTAATTATTTAATAGTTAACGCTTATAGTTCTAACATAATAAATATCGTTAAGTTAAGAAAAAGTAAGTAGCTACTAAAATATTACCTACCCTTTTAAACACACATGCCAATAAGTTACCAATAGACTAGGAAAATACTTTGATAATCAGTTTCCTATTAATAAAAAAGGCGTTCTATTAAATATACTAAAAATAGAAGTCTAAACTCTATATTGATACGGACAAACCTACCACTACATGAGTAGGTATAATTATTTATAGGATGGTTCTACGCAAGTCTACGTTCTACACGCATTCGTAGTCGCACGAAACGTTCTTTAAAAGAACATCAACGCGTTGCATACAAAATACCTTCGCCGTGCGCATAAGAATCCTCATGTAGATTAAGCAGAATTCATTGATATTGGATCCATATTAAAGAATGAGCTATCATTTAGATACGGTAGGTAGTAGGAATACGAATAAGCAAGAACTTATTTAGGCGAAAGTATTTGACTAGTATTATAATAACATAAAAACAAAGCCGTAAGAGTCTTTTACAACATAGCTAAGTAGATAAAATACTTCAAAGAATCTCGTTATACTAAAACTAAAAAAAAAAACTATTGTTAACTTTGAAACCATTCCGAAACAAAAGCTCTTCTATACCCAACATTAAAGTCGAAAACCGCATCTTTAAACTCAAAGAGGGTCTAAAAAATTCTTTACAACGCAGCACATTCCACAGATTCATTTCATTAAGCAGGTAACGCTGGCCGACGCCATTACTTTGGCCCTGACATTTATGTCTTCACTACTAGGGCTTGCTGTATTAAGGTTTAGGACCTAACTTAATACAGCTAGCTCTATTAAGTAGTTTAGGTGACTGGAAAAGGTGTGATTTGTGCGTTTTTTTCTATTACCTTTCCTTTACGTGATTAGATTTTTTCTCTCTATATTCTTTATATTGACCTCAATTTTCAAATAAAGAAAATTGTGTCAAAAATACCGTACATTTATTGTTTTACAAGAGCTTCCTTCATACTTGGTATTCAAAACAGCCGATCCACTAGTACATTTTCCGTAACATTTGGCGATTCACAAAACTGGTTCCGGCGTTCACTTGATCTCGAGCTTGCCGGCTTTCTCGAGATTCCACACCCGCGCCGGCGCGGACGATCGCCGCGTGTGAACCTATGACGTAGCCAGGGGCTAAAAGTAGTCAAAAATCTCTGATTGCTTTCAATAAAAATGAGGAGATTATGCGTGATCATTTTCTTCTGTGTTGCTACTCTACTCCTTGAGATCAGGGTAGCCAAACTTTACTATTTCTAAAAGAGACTAACTAAACGAGTACTAAATAAACGAGGCGGGCTTTTCTGACTTCTTACTAATCTATAAGGTACATTTAGGCAATATCATCAAACACCTTACGTCTTGGGTACGATTTGTTTCGATCAATATGTGTTGTGTAGAGCTTTTACAAAATTCTATTTGAGCTTCGTCAACCCTAAAACTCAGTCTTTGATCTCGTCATTGGGTTTCTGACACCCCTGCTGTGCTGAAACGACTTTATAAATTGAATTTTCATAAAATTCTTATAAATTTGGTGGCAATATGTTGAACGTAATATGAATATAAGTGTACCCACGTATACGCATAATCATAACATTTAGATGTTTAATATCTAATAATATTCATATCGCTCATCTAACTTTCCCACAGAAATAAACAAAAACTTATCAATCGTTAGATACAGGGCGTTGAAATTGCGATACAATTATAATACATTTTAGTAAAATACCAAACTTTATTATAACGAATCGGAATCAAATACGGTAAAACTGGCAAATATTTAAAACGTCGAACTGTAGTATTCCGCAAACATTAACCGGTTTGAAGATTAAGGCGCGGCCACAACACGCGTGCCAAAGTGTGCTTTCACGTAGTGCCCCTCACATCTGATAACCAAAGTATAGCCACGAAACAAGATACAATGCTTTCGCAATCATTCATTGTAAAATCAAGGAAGGGATCGGTTCATTTACGGCCAATTTAAGCCTCTTAAACCCCGTAACAATACGCTTAGTAATTAGTTCTAGTAACGCGTCGCCGGGCAGATCTTTGTTCGTGAAAAAATCTCCCATACTATTCCTCTCGCACGCCATTGTGGATTGTTTTAGTTATCCGAAGCCGACATTTAATTGAGCTGGCCTTATTGTCACTATCAGATCTCACGACAATGGGTTCACGGTGTGCATACTTCGCACATAAGCGTAGTAATGGTTTGCATTCTTGGCGAAAACTTATTATGTTAAGCTTCGAAACAAAAAACAAGTTAAAGTTAAAAATGTATGTAAGGTATAGTAGGTAATAAAAACTTTGCTGGTTTCAAATTGCACGTGCCCATTGATTGAAATAATTTAAATTTAATTTGTTATGTTACTTATTTTCAAACTCACAAAATTTTATTTAGGAAAGTACCTACTTAAAATTAAGATCTAAGCTAAGGTTACGTTCTGTAGTTCTGTAATGTTCCCTGTGTCCATGTTGTATTAGCACCCTCGAAGAGAGATATTTTCTCTCTGAATTACGAGTTCTTTGAATAATTCAGATTTCTGACTGGCCTGTTAGCTCAGTTGGTAAGTAGCTCTGCCTTCTGAACTGTAGGTTGTGGGTTCGATTCCCACCCGTAACCCGGGACAAACGTTTGTGTGATGAACGTCGATGTTTGTTCTGTGTCTGGGTGTTGTATTGTATTCTATGTATGTATTTACAAACAAAAAGTATCTAAGTATTGTATCAGTTATCTGGTTCCCAAGCTATGCTACATATTTATTATTATTTATTTTTTATTATTTCTAGACGAGTAGGACTTCCTTATCTACCAATCAAAAAAACCTGTTATTGGAATGCAATAACTTGCGCATAACTAAAACCTGTCAAATATGAAAAGATACAGCGTAACGCGATTCCAAAATAAACAGCATTGTACGATGTATGTTTACTTAACAACGGTTGAACTAAATTCCACAATACTGTTTGTGTTCCCTAGTTAGCTGAGACTAGAATTACAATTGAATAAACAAAGGTGAAAATGGCTTATCTCCCATAGAATACTGCTGTATTTATTTCTAGACCTGTATTTTTTAATTTAATAACTCGTTAAATATAAGCCTAATCCAATAACTTTAAAAATATTCATCGTCATTCATCAACAGCCTGCAGGCGTTCACTGCTAAACATAGGCTTCCCCTATGATTACCTATATAGGGCTTCCCTTATAGAATGCCACTTCGAACTGCTGCTTGCCTATTCCATGCATTGGCTCCCGCGTAGTCAAAAGGTGCCTTACTAGGTGGACCTAGCGAGGGACCTTTATATCCGCATCTTAAAGTCCTACTACCGCAAAAGAGCCAAACTCATTAATATAGCATGTGAGCCTCTATTACCTATATATTCTGTGGCCTTACAAAGATTAGCAACAATAAGCAACCATTCAATCTCAAATGAAAGTATCTCTATACAAAGCTCGCATCCAATAAAACTGATACCTCCTCACTGACCGCGACCGGCTGGTCGGCCCTCAAACCAGTTCCCAAGTAGACCAAGTGGTCCCATAAAATTAATAAGGTCATTCAGTCTCCACCATAAATTTATACAGCACAGTATTACACGTTGTCGAGGGATTAATAGGAGGTACCGAGTTAGAGCCCGCCATATGGGTTGGGAATAGAACAGAGGTTCTCATACTTTTTAAAGATAACCCTCAAAACAGAAAGATTAACCTTCCGAACTGAAACTTACATTATTATTTCTATCATTGTGTTCTCGGTTTGTGAATCTACAGATTACAGATTGAGAAGCTGTGAGTTGAAGCCCTGTTAGTCCCATTTTGAGCATCCATTAAATTTTGCGGCTAAGCGAGCTTCAATGTGGTTATTAGTCTTTATACTTGCATGTGAAGTATTAGAGTAGACTAATAAGTTTAATATTATTCTAATAAATGCTCTATGCTTTAAAAACTTTCAAACAAATACAAAAATATTATAGGCTCTGGTCACTGGAATAAAGTTCGCCCACTCGATCTCGGAGACCCCACAGAATTTGAGTTGCGCATAATTATTAGGTACGTACCTTTACCAAGTCTACAGTAGTGCTACAAATAACAAAATGCCGTTCTACTTGCTGGGTGCATTATCAAAAAAAGGTCTTCAAAGTCCACAACGCGTTGGCAACGACGGATACGACGTGGAGTTCCAAATGTCACGAGGAGTGTATACTCTCCGAGATGGCATATAGACAGTCCAAATGCTCCAGCCTAACATGCTGCAGCATAGTCTCGTTATTGCAATGCTGATTCGTTGAGCCAAATAAGTGTCTGCATTTCGGTCACGCGTCGCATCAACCAGGGGCGCTCTGATAAACCTTGGTAAACGCGATGAGCTCAGAGTCTCAACACCAAACGGCTCAATATAACTGCTACCGAGATTACTATATTTGCGCCTTTTTAGCTGCTCAGCCGAATTAGCTAATTAATAATTAATTTTATTCGTTTTTATTATTGTAGTAGATAGTTTAAGTTACTTTAAAAAAAAGGCACATGGGCCGCGAAAAAAAATGTCACGATCATTGTTCACTTTCTCAGTTACATTTAAAAAGTGCGCTGAAGCCTATACCATAGGAATCGTAATATTAGATTTCTATAGTATATACTAAGTACTATAAAGAGGTACCGGTTAGTAAAGTAGGTAGTTTGACTTTTAGATTTGATTTGAACTGACTTCATCCGCTGCCATCGTTTTTCACTACTACCCCGGAAAGTTATATAGTAAGTAAGTATTAGTACTTACCTCCTTTCTGGTCTTTATGACCTCTTGAAAATGCTTCTCACTGTGTTTTCCCTATTAAAGTGGATTATATTTACTTTTATCGCAAGTTAATTATAATTGATGGCAATAAAGAATTCTAACTGACGTGATGACGTCCAGCTAATCCTATAAGCCTCTGTTAATAACTTTCACTATTAAATAATCTTATCTCAGCGTAATAAGTATTTATTTGACACCTTTTTAAACTTTATTGCTGTAATAATATTTCTGTCCAGTTTAAGTAATTCTACACATATTTATAGACATATTTTAATTTTTATTTAATTAAATATCTACAAGCTTTTGCTCTTCACTTTTTCTTATAAGATTAATCTCGTCATAATAATATTACATTTAAAGTTGATTTGCCTATTTAAGCGAAAATTTACTTCATAATTGCGATACTTTTTTAATGAAATCAATCGCAGTTCTGTTAAAATATACGTTTTATGCGATGTAAATATAAAAACACACAATATTATTTTAAAGAAAATCTAAGAATGCTTTTTTGTTGTAGTGGTTCTCCTTCTGTCATTTGCTTCCTTTTTAGGGTTCCTTACCCAAAGGGTAAAACGGACCCTATTACTAAGGCTCCACTATCTATCTGTCCGTCTGTCACCATGCTGTATCTCATGAACCGTGATAGTTAGACAGTTGAAATTTTCACAGATGATGTATTTCTGTTGCCGCTACAACAACAAATACTAAAAAACCGAATACTATAAATATTAAAGGGGGCTCCCATACAAAAAACGTGATTTTTTTGTTCGTTTACCAGATGAGTAATAGATGGAACTGCTTTAAATAGTACTGCTACTCAACACTAGATGGCAGGGATAGATAATGGTACGGAACCCTTCGTGCACGACTCCGACTCGCACTTGGCCGGTTATTTATAAAAGGAGGCAGGTACTCCAATCCACTCTGCGATCTGTGGAGTAATACATCCTAGCGGATCGTATAGTTTCTAGATTGCTACCCATAATTTCATGTTAAATAAGCCAAGGTGTTATTGGTTCAAAATAGCCCTCGATTATACACTGCCGTCAAAGTATACGGCTAGTCATTCAAGCGACCTTTCGAGTAACCGTTTACCATGGCACGTGCTGGTTATCCACCTGCATTTTTTTTAAGCTGATATTTAATTACTCGGTATACTGATGTACTTCTTACAAATGGTTATATTGTTGCCGATATTTAATGCTGATTGCTAACCCCTTTTTTGTTTGGACGGGAATGATGGTTTGCGCAGTTGTGAACCTGTTGTCAGCATTTTTAACCGTTTTGTAAAATAAAATATAATGAGTATTTGAGGAATAATATGAGGAAGTTATGAGAAGTTATAAATTGGCATAGACTTTCAATAGATTTCGAGTACACTGTTGGTTGATCTGAGTTTTTCATCTGCATTTCGCGTAAACACTCTAGCTTTTAGTATAGATACGTAACCCTAACTAGGATTCCCTGTATCTATAGGGACCCAGGAACTACAAGGACCATAGTCCCACAACACCTAGACACAGAACAAGTAATTACGATTTTTTCCCTGTGCTCAAGTACTTGTCTTGTCTCAGGAATTGATCCCGCCGCCTTCTTGTTTTGAGCCGACCACAGGGGTTCTAGCAAAGATCCCTTTCCATTAACGTTAACGCCAAATGATAACTTAAAATATATGAGAATGACATTACACGCGGAAAAGCGGTTTCCGCAGGTAATGTCATTCCCATACATTTCGAGTTATCATTTGGCGTTAACGTTAATGAAAAGAGGCCTTTGCTAGACCCCCTGCTCAACAACCACACCACAGAGGCGGTCAAAAAAATCTACAAGAAAATCGAATCAACAAGAAAAAACTCTACAAGATTTTTTAGTAACTCACTAGGCAGGTGTACCAAAGAGAATACAAACGCGAAAGTGATATACTACGGTAATATCCGTTTCTTTTATTCTGAGGTACAGAGAGTTTGATGTGTAATGGTATATATTACAATTAAACCTGGACTGAGTAACAATTTGTAGAGATAAAAACGTATGTTTACTTTTTTTTTTTTTTTTTTTTTATGTGATTGAATGACGTGACGAGCTAGTCGTTCACCTGATGTTAAGTGACACTTACTTACTTTTCGTTGCTATGCAATTAAACAAAACCAACAACACTAAACTAAAAACCGAACGTGACCTATTGTAGAAAATTACCCCATAAGGCACCGTGCCTATAATAGCGCGTAAAACAAACAAAACTGAGGCTTAATGCACCTGTGGTAGACTTGGACCATTATCAAATATTTTAGTCGCGTGTGAGTTGATACGTGACTCATACGAGGTTGACCCTCCATAATAAACACTAGCATACACCTACATGCAGAAATATAGCCCGATAACTCAGTCGGTGGTTTGTAGAACTAAACCCATTATAACATGACCTCTTGTACCCTATTGTTACTAGAATACAAGAGACCTACATAATTATGGTTTGTTGCAGTATCAACGATAGTTTGTATGTGCATTAGAGGCGCATGGTGCCGCTTTCCTATATCAGTCAATGTAACTCGCGCAATAGCGATAAAACAATCAGTTATGTCGTAAATGCGATAGTGCTGAATTACGTTATAATTATGGGTACCTCCCTGGATAGTAATGCAAGTTACGTCTATTTTTGTTATGTCCCAATCTGTGTGGACTGATATGTACATACAGTACGTAGTAGCACATAAATAACCAGCCAAGTGCGAATCGGACTCGCGCACGAAGGGTTCTGTACCATTATCTATAAACACGAGCAAAAAATCTTGTTTGTCGTATGGGAGCCCCCTTAAATATTTATTTTTTTCCGGTTTTTAGTATTTGTTGTTATAGTGGCAACAGAAATACATCATCTGTGAAAATTTCATCTTTCTAACTATCACGGTTCATGAGATACAGCCTGGTGACAGACTGACAGACAGACAGCGGAGCCTTAGTAATAGGGTCCGTTTTGCCCTTTGGGTACCACACCCTAAAAGTAACACTAACTAATTACATATGTTTATATGTGTAAGTAGCACTAACTAGAGTGTTATGATAGTGTAACGTCTAAAATAAGGCTGATTTTGCTTTTATTCCATCAGATTCTTTGGGTAAATTGCATTTTTTTCTGTAAAGTGCTAAAAATAGCCTATTTAAAATATTTTTATTTTACTTTGATTAAAAAACTGGAGTACTTATAAACTGTTCCTTTACCCGATAAAATAAAAGCGTGAAAAAGAATTGTGGTTTGGATTCTTGTATTTTTATCTAATTTAGTTCACTTTCTGCATGCTTAATAATACTGTCAATATTTTGCCTGTTTATTACATTGAAGTATTAAATCTAACATAAAAGCTTTCTTGGCTTATGTACCTCAACATTTAATATGAATGTCGCATTCAACTATTTATTCAAGTAAAAGCGTACGTTGAATGTCTGCGTCTCCACATACGTGTCGTTATACTCGTAATCTATGCAGGCAGAATGTTAATGGAAACTTATCTTGATAAGGATTTATTGCTTTTGAAGTATCTATACAGTATACTTGATTAAATTAAATGCCTAATGAATGTATGAATAAAACACTTTCGATAAAAGAGATAGGGAATGAAATCTATTGAATTTTTGATGTTTATTTTGTATTTTACTAACTTTTCAACAATCAAACGGGAACGGGTTTTGTATAACCTATGACCATTTCTGTAAGACCGAGCTACGTGCAAAATCATATTTCATAATACAATTTTGTATGGTGGGTGCGATTTTAAATAAGTAGTACACACTTGCATAGGTAGGTACATAATCTATTAAAAACTGCGGGTTTGGCTACGTGACAGCCTGTCTGTTCAGCCGAGTTTTGTTATGAAAACTCGGATACGAGTTGGTATACTCATGTGGTAATAGAAACAGAAATAAGTGCCAAAAAGCAGGTAGAGTGGTTACCGACGCCTATGAATATCTACGACACTAGAGGTAGGTATTGCCGGTGCATTGCCTTATTGAAGGAATCTCCTTTCTTTCTAATTCTAATCTAATACTTGTATAATTGTAGGTACCATACCCTATTACCTATTTCGTTTATAGAATCCCTAGAAACGTATTAGGTAAAGGCAAGACGGGGATTATTGTAATTCCACTATTCCAACAAAGAAATTGCAAAATTTTCGTGGAAACCAATGCGACCCTCCACGAGTTGAGCAAGCGGAATTCCAACAAAAACGATTTTATGCAATTACGGTTAAGTTGTCCGGAGAGTTATTACTAAACCGAGATCGCGGTCACGCCGGTCGGTAAAGCTCCCTACAGACGATCCGATACCTGCAAATGTCCCGCTTTCCCGCTCGATCTCATGCGCCGTGGGTACAGTTTTAAAATTGTCTAAAAATATTAGAAAGCTTATTATTATGATAAAGTACTTGGTAACTACATTTTAACAAAAGTCACTGAAATTATATTTTAACCTTGCATTTGCTCCTGCATGTAGAGCTTGGTTGATTTGATTCGTAACGTAGGTATAAGATTCTCTCAAATTTCTTGTGTTCAACTGCCCATAATTAATTACATCGATTCTTCAATAATTCCAATTTTATTCACACTATCTCTAAAATTAAATTGCCACCTGTAGAAATGAAATGCACAGTGAATTTAAATCTACTTCATTAAAATAAGTACCTTTCAGTAGTACTAAAACAAATTGAAGTCTTACATTAAGATAAAGTACTTTTCACCTTCCAGATAAACAAGACAGTTTTGTAGTTCCGATCTCTGACGACATTATTTATTTTATAGTCCGAGGTAACGTTTAACTCGATCGTGCATGCATACTGCTTCCTCTGACGAAACAAGCCATATAAGTCGGTACGTCCCATTATGCATTCTGCTAATTAACTCACGTTAACTGACGTACTTTGACTGTGGGTAGTTGACTAATACATTCACCCTGACCTGCGCCCATAAATTTTAAAATAACCAAAAATTTTTTTTAAATTCAATTTTTTTACTCCATACTTAAAAGAATCTAAAGTTTCCTTAAATCCTAAAAATGTCCTGCCTAATTTAATACCTACTAGTAATCCAGTTGTTTTTAATTTCACGGCCAGAGACACAATATCGCATTGTATCATAAACTACATCGTCAGATCGTCTGTGAAAAACTTAAGGCGAGGCTTTTCCGGATCTTTAGGTATTTTACGCTGCCTCAAGCCGCACTTTTTGAACGCACGACGTATTCATTTACGCGACCCAAAAGTTGTGTGCGATGCGCCGCGCGCACTTGTTTCTCTCGTTAGCCACGTTATGTAACTCAGTAGCGGAGATCAAGTCGCTTTGAGAATAGAGTTAGCTTATGTTCTGGATTGACATAATAATATAATAATTGTGAACCTACCGTTATTTTATTAGATAAAAAATACGTATGAGATACAACCGTGTTTTTAATGCTATTTTTGGTAATTATTATTATTATTGTAATACCTACCCAGTCCCATGGTAATAACGACTTCAATTACCTTATTTCCAGTAGGTAGGTATAATAATGATGAATGGTACGATTAAAATGTTATAATGTTAAAAAAGTACATGATGCAGGTATAATTTTGAACAATTTTTTTTCCGCCCAGCTGCCCATAGCTTTTTCACACTTGCCCCCACCTGTCCCCACCAGCCGCTCACCTGCCCATGGCTTTTTCACACTTACCCACACCTGCTTACGCTTGCTCACGCCTGTCCACATTTGCCCACACATACTGCCTAATAGCCCATGCCTGCTAACACATTTTCAAACTTGCCCACACCTGCCTACTTTTGCCCACATTAGCCCAGCTGCCCATAGCTTTTTCACACTTGCCCCCACCTGTCCCCACCAGCCGCTCACCTGCCCATAGCTTTTTCACACTTGCACACAGCTGCTTACGCTTGCCCACGCCTGTCCACATTTGCCCACACAAACTGCCTATTAGCCCATGCCTGCTAACACATTTTCAAACTTGCCCACACTTGCCTACATTTGCCCACATCAGCCCAGCTGCCCATAGCTTTTTCACACTTGCCCCCACCTGTCCCCACCAGCCGCTCACCTGCCCATGGCTTTTTCACACTTGCCCCCACCTGTCCCCACCAGCCGCTCACCTGCCCATAGCTGTTTCACACTTGCCCACACCTGCTTACGCTTGCCCACGCCTGTCCACATTTGCCCACACAAACTGCCTATTAGCCCATGCCTGCTAACACATTTTCAAACTTGCCCAAACCTGGATACTTTTGCCCACATCAGCCCAGCTACCCATAGCTTTTTCAAACTTGCCCAAACCTGGATACTTTTGCTCACATCAGCCCAGCTGTTTCACACTTGCCCCCACCTGTCCCCACCAGCCGCTCACCCGCCCATAGCTTTTTCACACTTGCACACACCTGCTTACGCTTGCCCACGCCTGTCCACATTTGCCCACACAAACTGCCTATTAGCCCATGCCTGCTAACACATTTTCAAACTTGCCCACACTTGCCTACATTTGCCCACATCAGCCCAGCTGCCCATAGCTTTTTCACACTTGCCCCCACCTGTCCCCACCAGCCGCTCACCTGCCCATGGCTTTTTCACACTTGCCCCCACCTGTCCCCACCAGCCGCTCACCTGCCCATAGCTGTTTCACACTTGCCCACACCTGCTTACGCTTGCCCACGCCTGTCCACATTTGCCCACACAAACTGCCTATTAGCCCATGCCTGCTAACACATTTTCAAACTTGCCCAAGCCTGGATACTTTTGCCCACATCAGCCCAGCTGCCCATAGCTTTTCACACTTGCCCTCACCTGTCCCCACCAGCCGCTCACCTGCCCATGGCTTTTTCACACTTGCCCCCCCCTGTCCCCACCAGCCGCTCACCTGCCCATAGCTTTTTCACACTTGCCCACACCTGCTTACGCTTGCCCACGCCTGTCCACATTTGCCCACACAAACTGCCTATTAGCCCATGCTTGCTAACACATTTTCAAACTTGCCCACACCTGCCTACTTTTGCCCACATCAGCCCAGCTGCCCATAGCTTTTTCACACTTGCCCCCACCTGTCCTCACCAGCCGCTCACCTGCCCATGGCTTTTCACACTTGCCCCCACCTGTCCCCACCAGCCGCTCACCTGCCCATAGCTGTTTCACACTTGCCCACACCTGCTTACGCTTGCCCACGCCTGTCCACATTTGCCCACACAAACTGCCTATTAGCCCATGCCTGCTAACACATTTTCAAACTTGCCCAAGCCTGGATACTTTTGCCCACATCAGCCCAGCTGCCCATAGCTTTTCACACTTGCCCCCACCTGTCCCCACCAGCCGCTCACCTGCCCATGGCTTTTTCACACTTGCCCCCACCTGTCCCCATCAGCCGCTCACCTGCCCATAGCTTTTTCACACTTGCCCACACCTGCTTACGCTTGTCCACGCCTGTCCACATTTGCCCACACAAACTGCCTATTAGCCCATGCTTGCTAACACATTTTCAAACTTGCCCACACCTGCCTACTTTTGCCCACATCAGCCCAGCTGCCCATAGCTTTTTCACATTTGCCCCCACCTGCCCCACCAGCCGCTCACCTGCCCATGGCTTTTTCACACTTGCCCCCACCTGTCCCCACCAGCCGCTCACCTGCCCATAGCTGTTTCACACTTGCCCACACCTGCTTACGCTTGCCCACGCCTGTCCACATTTGCCCACACAAACTGCCTATTAGCCCATGCCTGCTAACACATTTTCAAACTTGCCCAAACCTGGATACTTTTGCCCACATCAGCCCAGCTGCCCATAGCTTTTTCACACTTGCCCCCACCTGTCCCCACCAGCCGCTCACCTGCCCATGGCTTTTTCACACTTGCTCCCACCTGTCCCCACCAGCCGCTCACCTGCCCATAGCTTTTTCACACTTGCCCACACCTGCTTACGCTTGCCCACGCCTGTCCACATTTGCCCACACAAACTGCCTTTTAGCCCATGCCTGCTAACACATTTTCACACTTGCCCAAACCTGGATACTTTTGCCCACATCAGCCCAGCTGCCCATAGCTTTTTCACACTTGCCCCCACCTGTCCCCACCAGCGGCTCACCTGCCCATAGCTTTTTCACACTTGTACATAACTGCTTACGCTTGCCCACGCCTGTCCACATTTGCCCACACAAACACAAACCGTCGTTAGCTCCTGGACTCGTACGATTTTCTAAATGCATAACTTATTTTTTTTTTCCTTTTATTACATTTGTTACCCATTTTATTAATCTTTTTTTATTCACTTCTTAGTTAAGTTACTCGAAATAAACAATTAAATTAAATTATTCTATTTATAAATTAAAATTTACGATTAGCGTACCTTCGCGTCGTAGAGCGCAAAAATTTGGCATACGTCCGGCGTCGACGGGCTCTGCGAGCGGACTGGCGGCCCCGAAAACGCGCTCGGATGCCATGACTCCAAGATATAAATTCATATAAAATTACCGTATTAACTTTTTAACATTTTTATTAATGATTTAAATTTTTTGATCAATACATAATGCATTAAAAATTATTTAAATAATACGATTCGAATAGTCGAATAGTCGAATATAAAACAAGTCGAATAGTCATTTCAAAAAATGTAAGATAGAGGTAACTTTGGATTTTTTTTCGATCGAGTGAAGTTATTCCTTTTATGTATAAGTTTTATGGTTTAACTCAAAGACATCCTTAAGAATAACATATATTTTTTTCATATCTAAAAGTGTGGTTTATCTCAGAGAAAAGTCTGTTCTTACAAGGGCGTTTTTGGGCCAGTCTCGCCTTAACGTTCACGTGGATCGTTCCAGTCACGAGTTCCTTACCGCCTTATCCCAGCCCTTTTAGCGTCTTTTTGCCCTTTCATGAAAGGTTATTTTTACGAAAACGATGACGTAAATAAGTACAATTCAAATGCTACGCCGATTTTTCCTTAATGATACACTGTATGAAGGAATATAGGTAAGTTTTAGGTTGTATTATAGTTAGTAGCGATAAGAACTTCTGACTTTTGGGTCAACTTGTCGAAATTAAAATAATATTACGGATTCTTTAAAAGTAACATGGCTGCTTGGTCACATTAGGTAGGTACAGCCAATCCCGCTCGGAGAAGACGACGCCGGGGTGCTGGAAACAGCCACCCCGTGCCGTCTGCCCTATGAAGGGGCTGCTTTTGTTCCCTTACTTAGAAGAGGACCTTTCGACTCATGGGTTATTGAAATGGGGACTCCAACGATCCTCTCAAATGAGTCCGGGAAGGTCAGTGACGCATGTGGCGTGCGTCAGCGTTAGCGCCGTGAGACTTCGTAGGTGACAGCCCATCAGTTACCTACGGGATGTGCTTTGACAAGTGCGAGGAGGGCACCGGTGTGTTCCGTAGGAGATCCCGGAGCCCTCTGCCATGCACCGAGGAAGGCCACCGGGGGGGTTTTAGTGAGTGGAAATCTCACATAACCCGGCTTCAGCCCCATTGCAGTCGGGTATCTTTAAAAGATTTCCCCCTCGTCAACAAAAAAAAAAGGTAGGTACAGCCAGGGGTGGGTATAAATGATTAACTAAGTATATGAAACAATCAGATATATTTATTCTGTATTACCTAATTAATTATTTTCGAAAAAAAGCTGTATTTTTAAAAGAAAAAGAAATACGCATTCAAAGTTTTCTGCCTCTATTACTCGACACGAAAATTAGTTTCTAAAACCTCGTAGAAATACGACGCTATAGATAGCATACAGGCACAGAATACAGATACACACGTTAAACATATAATTAACACCCCTTTGTTTGGTCGGAGGTTAATAATGGCTGATGTTAATTAATGTTTCTGTTCCTTTCATAGATCGAAATAAAGTCAAATAATTAATAATATTTTGTGAAACATAACAAACACCATTATCTATAACAGGATTACCACATTTTTATCACACCGAACGATCGTAATATTTTGTGCAGTGCTAAATAAAAATATGCATAACTAAACTCCGTCAATGAACTATAAACCTATTATTTGCCGCTGGTTACAAAAGCATGCTCTTATGCAACGAACGCACTATTTCAATTAAAAAACTATTCCAAAAGAGTAATAAAATTACGTAAACATAAGATCTATTCGAGATAAGCATTGTCTATTACATCGCAAAGATAAGTTTGTGCGTTTCAAGGTATCGTAACTAATAAGGCTTTCACTCGCTGCCTCCAGTGAAAGTTACTATAAATCTTGCGGTTTAGCTCTTCAATGTTAACTAGCACTAAATACATTAACAGAAATTTTACAAAAATACTGACTTTTAACTTTAGTTTACAAGATATAAGGATTACTTTACCAAGACACAAGGGTTAGCTAAAACAACATTTGTTCAGACGAAACGTGTTAAACATTAAAATCTATTGGTTTTTCTTCAAATTCTCTGTAATATGTGGTTTCTGTGAATAATGTGTTTTGAAACGATCATTAAAAGGGCATTGGTTTCCAATATAGTATGTATTGGAATATGTGTTTAAGCAGCAAGATATTATATGGCAACATTTATGAGTAAAGGGGCTTTTAATGCTTTAATAGTCAAACAATGATAATTTATTATATTACACAGAATACTCTGCAAGAAATATGTTTGCTTACCTTGTTAACCCTATTAAGTATTGCCTTTATTTTCTCATTAATTAGCTTTATTTTCATTTAATAAACCCCTATATTTTTGCTCATCTGCTAACGTTTTAGCGATAAGCAACAAAAGTGATGATTCTACGATAAGCGCTGGGGTTGCTGTGATGTGAAAAAAGTTGAGTGTTAGCGTTTTACCTGAAGGCATTTAGGCTCATCCACCTGTGAAATCCATAAAAAAATTGTGCTTGCCACAATAAATTACATGTAAAGTACCTACATCTGTGTGAAAATGCCTATTGAATCAGATTTCGAAGACGCCTGCCGAGTGTGGTGTTGGCACCCCGCCCCCTTAGGCCTACGTTCAGTAGTGGATGCAGAATGGTTGATGTTGATATTCACATTTTTATATACGTTCACAAAAAAAACTATTGGAAAATTTGTATTGCAATGTGATTTCAATTTATTTGACTCATAACATTCAATTAGGTATCTACTTTAAAAGTTTCAAAGATATTGCTGTTCTTTTCGCAAGCAATTAAAACTTTGTGCAGATATTTCATCAAAAGAAAATTTAATTGGAAGTATTAAAATCATTTCCGATGATTGATTTCATCTATTCCAGTGATTGTTTTGTTGTTTTATTGAAAGTTGAGTTTGAAGAATCTTTAATTGATTAAATTCATTTAGAATGTTGGTTTCAAGCTGTTTCCCGAGAGCAAAGAAAATAACGTGGAGTTGGTGATTTATTTGACATGTCAAAAAATTACTATTACCCCTTAAAAAATGAAACTTTCTGGAAATGCAAAGAAATATCTAATAGACAAGTTAATGTTAAGAACACTTGTGGCGTGTAACTGGCAACTGGCAATTAAATGTATATAGGAACCTACTACCAGCATGGAGTCATATTATATAAAATATGAACTAAACCTAATCAGAGCCCATGACACATTGCTCCGAAAGGTTCCCGGAACTACGGTCTGGGGTGATGGGCTCGGAAACCAGGGTCCAGTGATGTCATTATAATATCCGCTCTGATGGACTTCGATTTCCGGACAACAGTGTGAGTTGCATTCGCTTAAACTAATTTAGATTTTGATTGTGGGTATCTTTTAGATATAGGTCTTTACATACTTTACATGTTTGCTCTTAGAATTCAATCGCAGAAAACTTTCTTCTAAAACTAAAATTCGATTCCCTCCACTTGGATGCACAGCTCGGCTCCAGCACATAACTAGATTAAACTATGCCGGTAAGCTATACCAACGTGGACTGAACTCGCAGTCCACATTTGATTTTTGATTTGGTTTGTAATTACTTGTGGAAATATAAAATATATCTATACACATATTAATCTACAAAATAAATCCTTGAAATCTGACGTTATTACCCATAATAACATTTTATTATTTTTTACGGTATGTTCAATGACATTTCAGTTTCACCATCTGTATTTCAAAACTTATTCATTGTGTTGCTATAACTTATTTGGCATTTTGTTCCTAAGCTGTTATTAGTATACCTACAATAAATATTGGCTAACACAAGTCCATCTCAGTCATAGGCATGGCTAATGGGTTATGATCATTTCATAGGCCACTATTGTTGCCATAAATGCGTAGTAAAAACTGCGTTATTTAATTATTTTTAAAATTGCAAGTCAATTTATTAAAATCTACATCACCTGCATTTAAATTTGAAATTTTACTCTTTCAAAATAATTTTATTTCAGACACCACAATATACAGTCATGAAATCTTTATAGTTGTATGTGTACAATTTTGTTTTAGAAGATACTTAAAAACTTGGTTTTTGTAATCGCGTAATGTTATTCATAATTATAGACCGTATCCAAGAAAGTGGAGATTGTTCGCTGACTTTCATTTTTAATATCACCTGTTTATTAAAATTTTATAATTTTTTTGATAATTGCTTTCATGAAATTTGACAATGTTTAAAACACTCATTACCAGCATAATCGACCTATGTCATTTTCCTTTTTAGGGTTCGTGCCTAAAGAGTAAAAACTGAACCTTATTGCTAAGCTTCCGGTGTCTGTCTACGACGTACGACCTATAAACGGCTGCACACCGTAAATAGGTAACTGAAATTAAATATAGACCTAAATAAACTCGACTAGTTTTTCTTTGTAATAGGATTGCATGGTCTTCCTCAAATTTTATAGATGCAATGTTCATTTGGGAGATATGTTCTTTATGATTGACCCTTTTGATCGGTAGGTATGATAAAAATACAGCATGTTTATTTTTTACATTAGGCGGCTTCCATTTAGGGCACTGGCAAGTGACTTAAAAACTTAAGAGAAATACTTAGTTATTTTTATTTCTAAAGCTAAAGAAATGTTTCCTTTGGGTATTTGAAAACTTCTGTATAATTATTATTCCTCCGCGGGGCATAAGTTTGGTCTACACTGTCTAAAAAGGTAGTATTTAACGGAGCTCTATTATTAATATAATAATAATAATAACACATAATTATCGCAAAGAGTTAGAACAGTAATGTTAGGTGTAAAACACCCAGCTAATAAAAAATAGGACTTATTGCTAAGTCCATAAAACTGCCTAAACATCTGATAGCATCACAGATAACCCCCAATAGACACTGCATGAAAGACGACGACCGAGCACCACGCATTGGCGTAAATGGTTCTATATAAATCGCCGCTTCGCAGCACGGCCTTAGCTTCGACCAATTATTAGAGTTCATTATTAGGGTGTCACTCGAAACAGCCAATAATAGCGCATTGGCTCCAGTCCCCGCAACCCGCGCCTTCCGCCAGTTTTGGTGAGCAAAAATCCCGTAATGCGGTATCTATTGGGGGTTATCTGTGGATAGCATAAAAGAGAAAATATAGAAGTGGTTGATCTCCAATGTCGCCTCTACTCTACTTTACACGCAAAGTGAGTGCAATATGCAAATGGGCCCTTTGTCCCGTAGCGCGTGACACTTCCGGGCCTTCTGTCTTCATTACCGTTATTGTGGTTGCATTTTTATGTTGGCAATACTATGCTTTTGCTCTTCATTCAAAATCTATAGCAGAAATACTGTGGGAAATATTGGCAATGGATTAGAAGATTGTCTTCAAATGATGGTACACCTTGGGGGACACCTATAGGAATGTGTCAGAGTTGTTCATTTTGTTACTTAGTATATTTTTCTATTATTAAATCATTTGACCACTGTCTGAATCAGAAATGCAATGATGGAGCACTTGAAGCCATTCCAACGCTTATTAAAATAATTGTTGTTGGCTGGCGATTACACCTGTATATTAGTGTATATATGTCTATAACAATATTATAAAGAGGAAAGATTTGATTGTTTGTTTGTTTGCATTGAATAGGCTCCGAACCGATTTGAAAAATTCTTTCACTGTTGGGAAACTACACTATCCCCGAATGACATAGGCTATATTATATTTTCAAAAAAATTAGGGATCCTTACTAAAACTCTAATAATGTGACCCAAGGTGTATATAAATTTCCTAATATATTCTTTACACGTGCGAAGCTGGGGCGAGCCGCGATTATGTTACATATCTTAAAACATTGACATAATGTTTTTGTTGCCTATTAGTTATCATTACTTAATTTGTTTTTCGTAATAATTTAGTACCTAAGTTACCTCGCTTCTCCTAATTGCCTAGACATAATTATGTTCAATCGACAAAGTGTAGATTCGTTTTGGCTTAAGTGCAACATAGTATGTAACTGCGTTATAATGGAAATAGAGTAATAAGCTGTGAATCTTAGATAAATAAATAAATAAAATAAATAAATAATTTTTTTCTAGCATACGTATTAATTAAAATGTAGGCGCTTATTTTAACCTCTTTTACTGCAAGCTTCACAAAAATAACAGTGAGGTGCTGCATGAAATGGCGATTTTATGTTCCGTTGATTGGAAAATTTAAATTCAATTTTATTATGAAAGTAAACATAAACTTGATTGGTTCGCAGAAATATAGCAAGCTGCATTTCGTTTTTAGGGTTCCGTATCCAAAGGGTAAAACGGACCCTATTCTAAGGCTCCGCTGTCCGTCCGCCTGTTTGTCGGTCCGTCTGTCACCAGGCTGTATCTCATGAACCGTGATAGTTGAAATTTTCACAGATGATGTATTTCTGTGCCACTATAACAACAAATACTAAAAAACAGAATAAAGTAAATATTTAAAGGAGCTCCCATACAAGAAACGTGACTTTTTTGCTCGTTTACCGGATGAGTCATAGATAGCGCTGCTTAGTATTGCTGCTCAACACTAGATGGCAGGGATAGATAATGGTACGGAACCCTTCGTGCACGACTCCGACTCGCACTTGGCCGGTTATTTGCATCCGTGTGCAAACATCGGATCTGAAAATTGTGGATCACAGCAATCGTAATCAGTTTGTTTGTAAATAAAACCTAAAATGCTTGATGTTTCTGCTGGCCACTGTTTGAGGCAATCACGGTACAGCATGAAAATAAATGATAGGTTCATGCGCTCGTTCGTTAATATACTTGTCAGACTAACAAATTTTGTATTGATTCTAAAACGGAGTGGGCAGTAGGTAGCTGTTCTATGTAGCGCTCATAGCGAAGCACGACTAGCTGTTTCTAACTGATCGGTAAAGTTAAGCAACGTTCACTGCGGTCACTACTTTGATGGGTGACCGCTACAGCAAAAAGTGGTATTTATAACTGAGCGCTACCGTGCTTCGGAGGACACGTTAAGCCTTCGGTCCCGGCTGTTGTCATAAGACAATAGTCGTTAAGTCAAGCCTTTGGGCGGCCTAAAAATTCTGACACTAGGGCTGACCACTTGCCTAAACGAGAAGAAGAAGAAGCTGTTCTGTTCTGTACAATTTCTCGTCATCGGATCACATTTTGTTACCTATCGGTTGAAGCTAAAAAGTAGAACTTAGCAACCTTAGTTGTGTAGATAGGTATTTAATTTAAACTAACTTACAACCTTAAACTTTTTTAAACGTTTTTTTTTATAAATTTACTGCAACATATTTATTATTTTTATAGCAATAGTATGCCTGCTTAGCGTAATCTACAGATTAATTTGTAAAGGAAAAATTTAAATCATGAACGGGACTTGAACCCGCATCCCAACCCCGTAAGTTGGTTGTAAAAGGTGAAGGATAAATTCGGATAAGTGATCACTTGTAATGGTGCGAGAGCCCACTGCACATTACCTACGTTATCAGGTACCACAATACGCTATCTTTAGATCGTTAACCGACATCTAAATATAATATGTAAGAAAAACAGCAGGGTTACTCTTGACACTCGATTTCAATCGTAATTTGGGATTTGGAACGAAATCGTAGCATTTGGTACTCTTGAATCCGATACTAGCGCACGATTGGAATCTTTGTCCGTGGAATTTTACGGAACTAAATGGAATCGACTCATTTCTACACCATCCGCTTTTTCGGTACTCTTGACGCGATTTGACATTGGCAAATTGAGTTTGAAGTAGAGTTTGCGATAGAATTTTCAGACCTTTCAAAAGTTAACTTTTTTGCGTTCGAGTGTGTTGTGTTAAGTGGTTTCGGAAGCAATTCGGAAGTAAAATGGCACGTTTAGCTCTTATTTTTGATATTTTGGACAATGCACATAGAGAAGATCTAAGGCAACGTCGAAACCTAAGAAGAATGGCGCGATACACTGAGAAAGCTTTTGCCATGAACGACAACGAGTTTAAGAAATGTTACAGAGTGACGAAAGACCTTTTTGAGGTCATATGTGGCGATTTAGAGCCTCTGATGGCAAAGCCTACTCGTCGTAGTGACATGTCCTCGAGATACGAGGTTTGTAAATATAGGTGGTAGTTCTTTCATGCGTGGTGTTTTTACGAGAAGTCTCTCTCCTCCAACTTTTTGAACTTGTAGGCCTGTTTTAATAGTTGCCTTATAGCATCACAGAATTGGTAATTTCTGTCGTCCCATTTCTTTTTTGTCTCGTATTTGCCATGGGCGGAGCGCAACAGACCTTTTGCTATCCCTGGATTGTCCCCAAGGAAATCCGCTAGAGCCTCCAGCTGCTGGTAGGTTGGCCTACTCATAATCTTTCCTGTTAGAACGAACGAATATCTCCAACCAAATACTTCAAATCTTGAAAACAAAACCGCTAAACAACAGCTGGAGCGGAGTTTTGGCGGGAACGCGGAAAAGTTCACGTCGGTGCATTGTATTATTTTACAAAACTTATGCTTTTTCCAGTGTTAATGTTTAAAATTGGTGGTGTTTTACGCATTAAGTGCTGAATTACGAGCATGAGTGTGGGCAAGTGATATAATGTAGTGAAACGTGGTTTTTCGTATTGCTTCCAAAATTCCATAGAAGCCTCTAGTAAAGTTGCCACCACTTTACTAGGGCATGCCTTAGACTGGATTATGACTTAGACTAGACTATGACTACTCTGACTGTGACTATGACTTGACTTTAAGTGAAAATTTCCATAATACGATGAAAAATTACAAAACTTGACACTGGCTAAATACACTATGTGTGGAGCCATAATATAAAAAAAAAACAGCTGGAGCACACAGAACATTGATACTAGTTTTTTTTTCTAGACAACCATGATGTCAATAATGACATTATTCATTCAGCCGTTCTTGATATTATTCGTCGGTAAATAACCGCTTTTATTTCTTTGAAAGTGACTAAATATCATGAAAAGTGAAGGTTTTATGGTAATATATTTTTTATCACTGTTATTAATAAGGTTTTTACATGTTTTCCACAAATTTTGGTATTAATATTTTCTATTATGTGTGCATGGCAACACTTACATAGTGTTGTACTTTTATGGGTCACAATATTAAGTCGATTGCATTTCCGATTTCAATTTCGATCTCGATTTTGTTGAAGGGTACCAAATTGTTTAACATTGGAATTGAGATTGGTTCGGATTAGAATTAGAGTGAAATTGGGATTGGATTCAAGAGTAACCCTGCAGGTCTGCCAGTTCCAATCCTGCCAGCAGGGTTACTCTTGAATCCAATCCCAATTTCACTCTAATTCTAATCCGAACCAATCTCAATTCCAATGTTAAACAATTTGGTACTCTTCAACAAAATCGAGATCGAAATTGAAATCGGAAATGCAATCGACTTAATATTGTGACCCATAAAAGTACAACACTATGTAAGTGTTGCCATGCACACATAATAGAAAATATTAATACCAAAATTTGTGGAAAACATGTAAAAACCTTATTAATAACAGTGATAAAAAATATATTACCATAAAACCTTCACTTTTGATGATATTTAGTCACTTTCAAAGAAATAAAAGCGGTTATTTACCGACGAATAATATCAAGAACGGCTGAATGAATAATGTCATTATTGACATCATGGTTGTCTAGAAAAAAAAACTAGTATCAATGTTCTGTGTGCTCCAGCTGTTTTTTTTTATATTTTGGCTCCACATAGTGTATTTAGCCAGTGTCAAGTTTTGTAATTTTTCATCGTATTATGGAAATTTTCACTTAAAGTCAAGTCATAGTCACAGTCAGAGTAGTCATAGTCTAGTCTAAGTCATAATCCAGTCTAAGGCATGCCCTAGTAAAGTGGTGGCAACTTTACTAGAGGCTTCTATGGAATTTTGGAAGCAATACGAAAAACCACGTTTCACTACATTATATCACTTGCCCACACTCATGCTCGTAATTCAGCACTTAATGCGTAAAACACCACCAATTTTAAACATTAACACTGGAAAAAGCATAAGTTTTGTAAAATAATACAATGCACCGACGTGAACTTTTCCGCGTTCCCGCCAAAACTCCGCTCCAGCTGTTGTTTAGCGGTTTTGTTTTCAAGATTTGAAGTATTTGGTTGGAGATATTCGTCCGTTCTAACAGGAAAGATTATGAGTAGGCCAATCTACCAGCAGCTGGAGGCTCTAGCGGATTTCCTTGGGGACAATCCAGGGATAGCAAAAGGTCTGTTGCGGTCCGCCCATGGCAAATACGAGACAAAAAAGAAATGGGACGACAGAAATTACCAATTCTGTGATGCTATGTAAGGCAACTATTAAAACAGGCCTACAAGTTCAAAAAGTTGGAGGAGAGAGACTTCTCGTAAAAACACCACGCATGAAAGAACTACCACCTATATTTACAAACCTCGTATCTCGAGGACATGTCACTACGACGAGTAGGCTTTGCCATCAGAGGCCCTAAATCGCCACATATGACCTCAAAAAGGTCTTTCGTCACTCTGTAACATTTCTTAAACTCGTTGTCGTTCATGGCAAAAGCTTTCTCAGTGTATCGCGCCATTCTTCTTAGGTTTCGACGTTGCCTTAGATCTTCTCTATGTGCATTGTCCAAAATATCAAAAATAAGAGCTAAACGTGCCATTTTACTTCCGAATTGCTTCCGAAACCACTTAACACAACACACTCGAACGCAAAAAAGTTAACTTTTGAAAGGTCTGAAAATTCTATCGCAAACTCTACTTCAAACTCAATTTGCCAATGTCAAATCGCGTCAAGAGTACCGAAAAAGCGGATGGTGTAGAAATGAGTCGATTCCATTTAGTTCCGTAAAATTCCACGGACAAAGATTCCAATCGTGCGCTAGTATCGGATTCAAGAGTACCAAATGCTACGATTTCGTTCCAAATCCCAAATTACGATTGAAATCGAGTGTCAAGAGTAACCCTGCAGGTCATGGAAATAATTGAAATTTTTTGACGTATTTTTTTTTTAAATTTACCCGAATGAAAGTTCTGGCAACAGTTAACCATTTATTGTTCTGGCAACAGTTACCAATTACGTAAAAAAAAAATTGGTCGTTGCGCACCCTGCCGGAAGTACCTGGCAGACCCCTAAGAATGTGCACTTCACACCCTTTACCTACCTCAACGAATACCCCGATGAAACCTACGTCTAATAATAGCCAAGGTGACCCTGATAATAGATTAAAAGGTCTGCCAGGTCTAAACTTGGTGAAACTTAGTATTCAAGGCATTTGAAGTTGGTGGAGGTGGATTATTTCCATGACCCGGCAGGATCGGAACTGGCAGACCTGTTTTTTTTACATGTTTAAGTGTCGGTTAACGATCTAAAGATAGCCTATTGGGGTACCCGATGACGTAGGTATTTTTGCAGTGGGCTCTCGCACCATAACGGTAGCTTAAGTATCCGGCTAAAGAGACGGATGGATGTGGGTCCGTTCGTGTTTAAAATTTTTCCTTTACAAATTAGTCTTTACTGCAACATATTTAGGTCAAAACTGACGCTATATTAATCGTTTTATACTTGTATTTATTTTGTGGCCTAGTCTAGTCTGTGGAACGGGTAACCAGGGTAGCTTTACCTGTCACTATTGCGCGACATCCCGACATCTGACTGGGTGACGCCAGTTCTAAGTGCAGTGTCAGCCGGTAGGTTTACACGTAGATAGATAAGGCAACGTTGAATGCAGCAGCCAACTATGTGAAACTTGGAAGCTGTTTGCTTTACATTACTTTGACTTCGATGATTTTACGTGAACAGCATTATACTGTAATTTAGTGGTGGAGGCGAGCAGCCGCTCAAGGTGGCACGCTCTGGGGGAGGCCTATGTACAGCAGTGGACGTCTTCAGGCTGTTGATGATGATGATGACAATTGTGGTTTGCATTTTTTGTAATAACTAATTTGAAATAAAACGCTACTTACTAGTAGGTGATGAATGAATAGGGCTTTGCGGACGGATCTCATCATCAGCTGGAAGACGCGACTGCTGAACATAGACCTTCCCTATAAAACGACAATTTGGACGCTTATATACCGTTTTGCCGTAATCACTACGCTTGACAGGCGTCATGGTGATCGCAGAAAGTTTTAATGTACAGAGGAGAATTCTGCTGTCTACTCTGTGGATATTCCCTTAGCCGGCCCTACAATAAGTTACAATTGGTAACTGAATTCGCATTTTGGCTTTCATTTGTATTTTTTTCTTTAGTAATAAGTTAAGTAAATTTTGAGACTGTCTCAATAATTTATGTGGGAAACGACAATGTGATAGAAAGCGAAGCTTAAGCACATAGTGTACAACACGTAGACAAGCTGTACCTTGTTCCATGGCTGTACGTAGGTACTAGGTACCTACACCAGATTACAGGGGGTGTGGAAAATACCTCCGTTCTTAATCCTATTGTAAGCTTACACAGTTTGGTTCGAAGGCAATGAAGGAAGCAGCGGTGCTATATTTGGAAGAACCGCTGATAATGAAACCGTCCCAAAAAAAAAAAAACAACAACAATTCAAGACGGGTTATTACATTAACGCAATATCTACCTCTTTAAGAACCAATAAAGTTGAAGTACTCATTTTTTTTCGTGGAAACTAAAGTTATTGTTAAACTGATTATTATGTTTCTAACCAGAATAGAGTAGGCATAGGAAAAAATAAACTTAACAACTTAAACAACCTAACTACTTTAAAATAAAAATGACAATCTAAAGAAATCTTGAACTATCTATAGACTGGAAAAGATCTATAGATAGTTCAAGCAATCTGTCGAGTATGGCAACGTGCCCATAATGCTGGCAGCGTTGCCCCGCTGCATAGCGAGGCTGATCCTTTGACCAAAGTAGATGCCAGCAGTTTGGTCACGTACCGATTCAAGGTATAATAAGATAAAGGTACTGACATATTTCTTATTTTGTAGATTAAGGTGAAATTAACGAAATAAATCTTTTCGTAAATCATGTCTCAAAATATCTGCCATAAACATGAAATGAATTCTAGAATTCTAATCCAAAGCTGTCTGTTTGTTAATTTTCTGGACTGTAATGTATTCATACGCTGTCGTAGGTTGTCGTGAATAGAAAGCTGTCGCTGTAATTGTATGTCATTACGATAATCGTTTGCGTAACCGTTTCCAGTGGATGGCTTATTGATAAGGACCGGTTTCCTGACGTTATGGCGCAGTGAAATCTTTATAGCTGTGTTATTAAACTATCACATCTAGACGTTTATATAAAAGGTGAGTTTGAATTGGTATGTTATCCCGAAAGGGGGGGGGGGGGGGGACTGGGACCATGGTAGCCCACAAGTTGTGAGAGCCTTACTTGAAAATGCGTGTTTCCAAGCCTCCATACTAAAAAATAAATCCACTCACAAAATTGCACGTGCAATCACTACGAGAGTTAACAAGATACTAAAATAAATAAACAAATTCATTTCTAAGCACAGGTCGTCAAACTCATTTAAGTGCATTCGGTCAAGGATGAAGTTCAACCACCCAGCTGCACTAGGGCTATCTTCGAACTTAAACTTTACATGGCATTTCTTCAATGAAAAACTAATAATTTAGAAAAGTCGTTGAAGAAACATTGTCTACCTTGGGGAGCAGATTTACCCCCTTTTGGGATAATATACCAATTCACACTCAGGTAGTATTAGCAGATATGTTTTCTGAGGTTACAGGCATAGCACACAAACTCTACAGATTTTTGGCCACCGAGTCTCACAGAATTGGCATTTGGAAAATCACTCCCATGATAACCATAGGTACAGTTCTATGATCACAGAACAGAGCGGCCCTAACTTTGCATTGTTTATGGTTACAGCTCCTGGCGCAGTAAATGCAGTACAAGATAGCATATCAGATTGCAAGCTTTGTCTTTTGTCTACTCCAGTTTACTGGGAACAAGAGAATGGTTGTTCTAGAGAAGGTTGGATTCTATTGTTTCCTATATTGTATTCTTATACACTTAAGAAAGATAACCTGCTTCTTTGTTTATTTCATGGTCAGGAGAAATAATGTAGTTATAAAACTGTAACGTAGGTAAGAAAACATTAAATATCATTACAAGTGAATAATATAACATGTTGCTGTCAACCTGCTCGTATCGTGATTCTATTTGGGCAAAAGCAGTCTTTACTAGATAATTAAGGGTAACCAATGGTAAAAAGCTCTAACTCTAACCAATGGTCCAAATTAGTGAGAGTTTTACCATTGGTTATCTTAACTACGGATTAAAGACCCCATTCTGAGTCTTTCACAAATATCGTAAGAAGTTCAGTCGAATTCAAAATTACGTCCTCTATGAATATTATATTTACTCACAGAAGAGTAATGTAACTTGTATACTTCGGAACATCTAAAATGTTTATCATGAACCAATAGAACGTAAAATGTTCTAAATTATAGTCATGAAATTGTTTAAAAAATTACACAAATATTGAATGATTAAATATGATATACCTACAAAGGTGAAAATAAATTAACCACGTCCGAAAATACTCGAGATCCGCGAAATTCAGCTTCAAGATAGTAAACTAACAGAATCAAGGCATCACAGAGATATGCGAGGCTTAACTATGCAATAAGGTAAACGGGTGAAGAGTCTTGTCTCTGCTCCACCCGCGCGAGAGTGCTTCACTCGCACGCGAGTCGAGTGCGAGCCCACCATTGTTCTGTCTCACATGCTTGGGTAAACATACCGACTAGCGTTATGTTAGCTGCATATACGTACGTGTTCGTATAAGCACTAGCATAATCTAGGTGATATGGTTCTTGTACGAGAATCAATCTGAGTTGATTTGTTTATATAATTTTTACTCCAAGTTGTAGATCATCTAAAAGTGCTACTCCATCAATCAAAACGCTTTGCTGTTCTGAGTGTTGAACTGACTCACAGACAACATGCAGCCTAAACCACTAGACCTAATCATCACTTTCTAATGAGATGTCATCAAACTTGAACTAATTCAAGCATTCAAAAAATAATAGTGCAAGTAGTGAAATAAATACGTGTCGTTGAAGGTGTGTTCCTTCTAATGGCGTAGGGTAAAGTATAACATTTGAGAGCTTTATATGAAGTGTTAAAAATGAAAGTAAGACATGAGTGTATAGTCAGTAACATCTTTTGAAAACTAGATCTTTATAAATTGATGCCCGTCTTCGTCAATAAATCAAGCATAGGAAAATGACCGAATATAATAACCACTTTTAGAGGGTTTAACGACATGGTAGAGTAAGTACTATACCATGTAAGCGTATAAAGTAAAGTTACCTTATGTGCCACCGTAAAGTAAAAAAGAAAATTTAAACCTGTTTTGTAAACTTATTATGTGATAAGCTGGTAGTTTACAATGACTAGACACATAAATAACTACAGCAAAAGCGTACTTAAAATGCAAACGGCTTCGGTGACATTTTATTAGATTAGGTATTAGAATTACCAAATAGGCACATTGGTTAGCCAAAATTGAATTTGTAATTTATTCTAGTCAATGACAGTACAATAATTGAAGTTTCAACTGCGATATTGCATGAACCCAAATGGTATTGGCTAAAATTTGTGTTGTCTTTTGAACACGAGGCTTTGTTTCCTAGTTGTTTCTGAATAATATCTTTGGTATTTGCTAGTATAAGTTGTAGTAGACACTGGACATTGTAGAGATACTAGTTTTCAATGCAGACACTACATAGGTATACTTCAAAGTGAACATCTTGTTAAACTGTGGTGATACGGGTTAGTTTAATTGAGATTTTAACCGCTCGGCGACCAGTTTTCTGAGGGTTAAATATCGTATGTTAAATAATCTTCAAAACTGAGCAACGCATTAGTGACATTGCCAATGTTACAGATGTCCATAGGCTAGGGCACAGATAATATAATACTACACTAGTAGCTAGGGTGACCGGTACCATCAAGCGTATACTTACTTGGAAAAAAACTAGATAAGTGATTCCAACCAAATTCCTTAGTCAATTTTGCAGATACTTTTCTTTACTATACCTATTTTGTTTCTTAACTAAACTGAACTGGAAATAATGAGCTATACAGTATCAGTGTCACATGCAAAGTTTGAAACTGGAGACTCTCGCGTACCGTCTAATTAAGATGCGGCGTTCCCAACTCCCATGCGCGAGAACTTGCTTATTCAATAAGCTGAAACTTGGATTATCGGATTTGTCTAGGAGTTGTGGTTACTTAAAGTGGGATAATACGGTGTTAGTTAACCGTGAATATCTATTCACGGGTGTGAAAATGAATAAGTAATCAATATATTTATTGGTGGCAATGGGCACGCCATATCGCACGTAAGGCTGACAACCGATGGAGAAGAAAGGTTCTCGAGTGGCGACTACGAACCGGAAGACGCAGCGTAGGCCGGCCCCCCACTCGGTGGACCGACGATGTGGTGAAAGCCGCGGGGATCCGATGGATGCAAAAGGCGAGCAGCCGCTCAAAGTGGCGCTCTCTGGACTGGCCTAGGTTTGGCAGTGGACGTCTTCAGGCTGTTGATGATATTGATTGGTGGCCGAGACAAGGAAACCGAAGCGTAAGCCGTCCAGCAGCGTAATGAATCGACGATTTGCAAAGATTGCAAAGATTAGGGGTCAAACGTGGACCCGATTGGCACAGGACTGAGGCGAATGGCGCGTGCAAAAGGAGGCATACCCACCCCAGTAGTGGAATGGCAAAGGTAGATGATGATGAACATTGATTACTTAGTCCATTTTGATTGGCATCGAAATATTATGTGATTACATGAAACGGATGTGATAACCGTAAAATGCAAGAATATGCTGACTAAGCTTTCAACTAAAATAGCTGAATTGTTGTCTTTGAACCATTTTACTTTAGAATCTTCGGTTTGTACTGTACCCCGAAGGCGAGTTTGTGCCACTATCATATTATAATGAGCAGATCTGATTGTTATAATTCCAGTTATGCCAATACAAAGACTAACATGCTTTGATCGATCCAAAGAGGCACGACGTTATTTTCATACTAACGTTTTGACTATTGTGTACTTTGACAATTGATAGAGATAGGTAGCTAATGACAATGTACTATCTACGTTTATACAGCTAGCAGCGTATATTAACACTTGTATCCAAAGCTATACAGTAAAGTTGTGTATGCGCCCAACTTGTGTTGTTAGCTGTACGAACTGCTTCAGTCGTGACTGGACGATTTAGTTTCTATAGGAAAGTTATTACCGACATATTTATTTGAATACGTGGGTGCTTGCATAACTCAGTTGCTATTATAAGTTTCTATACAATGCTGAGTTCGCGTATGTAGTTTTATGATTCAGAGTGCAATAAACTTGGGCTGTGAGTCATCAAGGCATTAGGTATTATAGATTTATTGATAAATGTTGAATTCTCTAACGATCGTTGATCTTTTGCAGCATGTGCTAATATCCATATCAAATCTAGGTAAATTAGAATGATTTATTTCGCTGCTTTACATTAATTTTTGTTGCTTAGTTAAGTTCACTATAATGATGTATTTAGGTAACTAACGGTAGAGAACATCACCCATTAAACAAAAAAAGAGAAAAGCATTCGTTGTAAATAACCTGACAGAGAATACCAGAAAATGTTACTCTACCTTGTGAAAATACTGTTACGTAAATATGGTAACATTATTTTTGACTGAATCCAATTTATACATAAGTGCAAAAAAATATTATAACACCCAAAGAGTACAATAAGAGAAAGCCTTCCGGCTTAAACTGGTTTGCCCGGTCTCTCTCTACGATATCTGCAAAACGAATTCGATGAGCTTCGTACTCACATATCTAGAATGCAAGGCCAACCAGCCACATGGCACTGAGTTAGCAGTCAAGGCCGTATTCATGAGATTCAATCGTGAAAGAGTTATTGGCTGGCCTGGCTTCTTTGCGCCGGGTGTTTCATGATAAGGCTCGGCGCCTAATACCACGTTCAGCGATGCAATCGGAACTTACTGCTGCAGTAGTTTTACACAGTAACTTTTAAGCTGGAAATTGTGTTGGTTTTTTTGCTCTGTTCAGACACTATTAGTCAAAAAAAGTTTTTCAAAAATACTATTTTAAACTATCAGGGTTGTTCACGGTAAGATCCCGTAAATATAGGTACCTACTATTAAAATGCTTACAAATGAGTTTTCAAAAAAGGTATAGATACAACGAGCTAGATTTTTGAAATGTACAGCTGATATAATCAACATCATCAGCCTGAAGACGTCCACTGCTGAACATAGGCCTCCCCAATAGAGCGCCATTTTGAGCGGCTGCTTGCCTCCTGCATCCATCGGCTCCCCGCGGTTCTGACCAGGTCACTGGTTCACCTAGTGGGGCGCCGGCCTACGCTGAGTCTTCCGGTTCGTGGTCGCCTCTCGAGAACCTTTCTTCCCTATAGGTTGTCAGTTCTACGAGCGATGTGGCCTACCCAATTAGGTAGGTCTAACTTCGACAAACATCGCTCGTAGAACTGACAACCGATGGGGAAGAAAGGTTCTCGAGTGGCGACCACGAACCGGAAAACGCAGCGTAGGCCGGCCCCCCACTCGGTGGAACGACGACCTGGTGAAAGCCGCAGGGAGCCGATGGATGCAGGAGGCGAGCAGCCGCTCAAGGTGGCGTGCTCTGGGGGAGGCCTATGTTCAGCAGTGGACGTCTGCAGGCTGTTAATGATGAATGATGAACTTCGACAAAGAGGTCGTACGAAGAATCCAACTCAGCTATGGGCGTTCGGGAAGCTTTGACCTATCTTTTTCTAAAATACCCCTGATATAGTGGACGTGGTCTAATATTTTACTTTTATAATTTGTATTATAATTGTTATCAAATGAAATATGCAATTATCATTAGATAAGTTGGCCTGTTTCGAGTTGGCAGTTGCACCAACTATACAAGGTGTTTTTAGCCTCGCTGTGGGGGCTATCTGATATATGGTTGGTGTAGAGAACTACTAAGTTGCACTCTAAAAAGTTGAAATCAAGAAGGCTTCAACTTAAATGGGTCGCACCTAAATATGCATAGAAAGGATAGGTACTGCGGCAAAGTATTTGCATCAGCAAAATTTCAAGACAAAGCGCCATTTGCAAGTTTCATTTGCATTAAAAGGCAATCTATCTTCGTTTCACTTATACTTAATTGCAGTTGCTGTTTTGTTTGCTATGTAATGCACTAAATGAACAGTGGCAGAATTTTTCTAATATAATGGACATAACATATCGCATATTATTCTAGATTATTATTTTGGAAAAGAAAATAATTTGGCACGAAGTTATGCCATTGCACTTCTATAAGATCCTAAATTGAATTCAAGTTTTTATTTATTTTTAATTAGATGTTATACAACGAAAGTGATGCAGTAAAAGCGAATTAAAGACCACAGATTAAGTCCCTAATCAAGAAACAAATAAATTATAATGGCATTTATTTTCATTCCTACATACTCGTAAACTTTTCAATTAGATATCTTTGCTCCTTTTGTTCCGATATTGAATGTGCTCGAGGCAACGACTGGACTAGTATGAGGAATCAGGTATATTTAGGTGCTCTAGAAAATTTCTGGAACTAATCCAGAACTTAAACTCCTTTCTTTGAATTGTAAGACAACGTCAATGGCTGATTTACAGCTTACAGCTTATTTTAAGCTTGAGTTGAGGAGAAATAAGTTTTCTGTTTTTGGGTAAGTATACCAAGTTGAAAGAGTATGCGGAAATAGGCTAGCTGCCTGCTATTTTTTTATTGCATAAATTAATAATATTTCTCAAGAAACAAACAGTCGTGAAAACTAAAATTAAATATCTCAAAAGATTACAAAGTTACAAGCATCTTAAAATACAGGAATAGAAAGAGACAGCTCAAAGATGCAGTGACGTCAGTTCTTGGACCTTCATAGTACCTCATTACTAAGCTGTGGTAGCTTTACATATTTACATCAATCTCTTTGGCATGTGATGTCACAACGTGTGTTTTCATAGTAAATGTGGGGAAGTTCCAAACGATCTCTTTTTTTGCGAAAAAGAGACAGGCGCCCCGTCTAAAAACTTTAAAAGCTTATTACTCCGTGATTTATTTACCGACTTGCTTATTTTTTCAATTATTGCATTATTATGAAAATAATACTCACTTGTTAATTTTTAATAGAAGGCAACTAGACTATTGGTTGCGTTGTGCATAGTTAATGAAAAGTTATTGGGCATTGAATATTCATTGGAAATTTTGAAGTTGCTATTCATCAATTTTCTGCATGTGAACATTCATGAGAGTGTAAGCGGTTCAAATAAATTCCGATTCTTAACTATATATGAGCCGTGAAAACTGAAATAAAACGTTTAAACTCTAAACCAAAGTTCCTATGCTTTCAAATTAAATATTTGTGTTTTTTATCAACCATATATAAACAAAACTTATTTGTCAGATTTCATGTTCATTTGATTCATTCTCCAAGGTTGGCCGATAAGGAAGTTAAAATTTTTCTCGCATTAGAGCTTTAAACTCATATGCTTTGACATTTCACAATCGCCGGGAAAACAGTTGGGGGTACTTAGATCAGATCGTGTGAAGGAAAGTATCAGGTATTCTATGCAATCAGCGTGCGAGCTAGCTCAGGCCTAGTCCTTAAAAGGAAACCAGCCGATGTCAGTCAATCTCCTCGCTTGAAGGTTTTTACCTTGAAATGTTTTGTTTTTCTTACATTTGTTCGTATCGAAGTCGATGAGAATTTATGAAAGTGGTGGATTGTCTTGGTACGAAAGGCGGGCGTTCCTTATAAATTCCCGTTTTTGTAGAGCCTAGATTCCACGAGGTCCTGTTCATATGCTCTGGAAACAATTCCATTCAATTTAACAAAGTAACATAAATTATTTATTATATCTTTCAGTTTTTATTTGCTGTAACATCCATACTTTTGTTTATCGACTATTTTCTTCGTTTAATCAACTTTAAATGATATTCGTTCGAGGTTTTGTGAGCAGGTACACACATCCCTGATTTTTAGGGATCACCATTCTTGATCATAATACTTCATAATATCATACCTGTACGTTAGGTACATTAATTTTCAAAACGATATTTTAAGTAATCACTATTAGAAAACCATTTCAAAGAAATTGAATACAAACGGTAGTACCGAAAAAAAATTAGAAAATGTCAAAATGGAAAAAAAGAAATGCGATAATCCCAGTAAAAATTCAGCCACACAAGAACGTTTGGAATTTGCGGGTATGCAGCACGTTTGTTCTTTAATAATATGCTAATAAAATAACTGTCAAAAGAATGAACAGGGAAATGTTCTGAGTTCTTTGCAAATTCCTCTCCGTGCCATGTGGAATAGTTTATTACTCCCACGTTGCATTGGGGGAAGCAATCTAAATTATTATAAAGTGAAATATAGAATATGTAGAATAGACACCAAAATACACACAAAAGACACTAGATAAGTACCTTACAAGCAAATTTTTACTAAAGGTAGTACAATGAGCGGTCTTATCGCTTACAGCGAATAATAATAATCAAATATAATTAGATCAATTATTTTTTTCGAGATATAAACATGTGTAGACATTTCACACAGCGCCATCTAGCCCCAAACTAAGCAAAGCTTATACTATGGGAACTAGATAACTGATACAATATTGAAATACTTTTTGTTTTGTAAATACATACATAGAATACAATATAACACCCTAGACACAGAACAAACACCTATGTTCATCACACAAATGTGTGTCCTGAGTGGAATGAAACCCACAACCTACAGTTCAGAAGGCAGAGCTACTACCAACTGAGCTATCAGGCAAGTCAGTATATTATATTGTGTGTTACTTTTCATTCATTTTTGGGATTCCAAGATAATCCATCATCATTTGTGACGACGTGCATGAGTACATTACGGTTGTTGAAAAAATATAACTTTTGGTAGTCGTGTCCGACTTAATAAAGGTACCTAACAAGAACAACGTATTAGAATGTATGGCTTGCCAGTTGATTTATTTTTAGGCAAAATTAAATACAGAACAAAACCAATGTCAGAAATACAGATAAAAGAATACATTTTAGCGAAAGCTCTTTGTCTATAAACAAATTTAATTTCGGAACTTTAAACCAGCAATGAGAGCAGAATAAAAAAAGTGTAAGGTGTAAGTGTGTGTGTTCGATACGAGTAAAGTGTATCTGAAAATTATGTCTTACAAAAAATGATTATTACTTCAGGTTTAAAGTCTCACTAATCGTCTTTAACTGAATAAAATGATAGTAACTAACAATACGAGCGTTATAAAGTAAAGAAACATAAATTTGTATGTTCGAGTCATCTAATATATATACGCCACTCCGCGTGTAATTAGTTTATTTGATCATATACATTTAAGATGAGTTGTGTAGTTCATGGGAAAAATCACTGGAACCTGGTTTTTTATTCATTTTGTTACCTACATGCTCTTTAATGCGTTTAACCCGTCCAATGCTTTAATTTGCATGACAATGGATGAACAACTGAAAAGCGCAGAGTGTCGTATGCCGTGTGAACTCTTTTTAGCTTAACTTATGGTATAATAAACTCCTATAAAGCCTCTAGATAACTCTTATTTTCCGCGGTTTTGTATCATCCCACAAAGGTCTAAGATGAAAATACGAAAATAAAAATAACAACAAAAATAAAACAAGATAATTCAATCGAAGTTTACCAATCAATGGCCTTAACAAGATGATCGTTAAACCACAGAATACATGATAGTGCTAACGTGGGTGGTCCGTTCACTTTGATAAACTACTTGTTCTTGTCTCTATCATGAACTTCTAAGTAGATGAAAGTAATACTAGTTTTACATTACCATTTTCCTGAGTAAATCTTCATACTATGTAGTAGTTAAAGCTAACGAAGTTTTATACCTACCTACCTATATAAGCTTGATTCTAAATATAACCTAGTTGTACGTTGTTTATTTCTGCGGCTTTCAAGAAAATGGCTGGGGAAGATTTTGTTTTTATTTGGTGATGTTTTGGCAGTAATTGGGATAGGATTGTGTGTGTTACGATAGATAGCAAGCATAGCTTCAGTTAACTTTTTTGTTATTAAAGATAATTATATTAAGCCACGTATACACAAGTATGTTAGAGTTGTATAAGAGCTTATATTTATATTTTTAGACAATCTATAATTATTTAAGCTACGTTGCACTGTTACGCAAAAATATCCACGTTACACCCAGGTTAAGTGGAAGATGGGACCGCGGATGGAGGAGCTAGTCGGAAGCGGCCGTGCTCGTCATTCTACGTGCCCGGGTATTTAGACTCGGACACTGAGACTGAAGAGACGGCGGCCGCCAAGATTAGCACGGCGAGGAGAGGCAGGAAGAAGGCCGCCCAGGCGGTTCCGTTGGAGGAGCTAGTCGGAAGCGGCCGTGCTCGTCATTCTACGTGCCCGGGTATTTAGACTCGGACACTGAGACTGAAGAGACGGCGGCCGCCAAGATTAGCACGGCGAGGAGAGGCAGAAAGAAGGCCGCCCAGGCGGTTCCGTCCATGGAGACTTTCCTTAAGCCTGCTCCGGTTGACGGGGAACTGGAGGTGCTTCTGCAAGGCAGGAGGTATAAGAAAGGGCCGACCGCTGTGGTTAGCGATGTTGGGCCGAGCACGGGAACTGACTCCGATGCTCGCCCGATCATCGGTGACCTATGCGTCTTGAACGCCCAGGAGCTTAGGGCGCGGGCCGGGGAAGAACTTGCCCGTATCTTAGAGGTTGCCAGGAAGTCTGGCAACCTAAAAGGCGAGTTTGTCGGTCGCCTGAAGAAGGCAGCGTCAACCCTGGGAGAGGTGGTTGACACCCTTACTGGGAGGAGTGAGGCTGAGGAGACGCGACGGCTCAGGGCGGAGAATACCCGCCTGCGGTTGGAGGTAGAGGCGACGAAGGCGGAGGTGAAAGCACTACGTGTTGGCTTCGCTGAAGCTAAGACGGAAGCCGCCGCCGCTACTGCTGCCGCTGCCACTGCCACCGCCACCGCCTCTGCTGCCACTATACATAGGCCGGCAGCTCCCACCACCACGCTGGGGGCTGATATAATTGAGGAGCTGAAGGGGTCCTTGACCACCACATTCGGGCAAATGCTCAATGCCCGACTCGCGGTGATTGAGGACCGCCTATTGCCAGCTCAGGTGGTGCGCCCGCCACTGAGAGCGAATGCCAAGAGGGCAGTGGCTGAGGCTGCGACCTCAAAAAGGACTGAGCCGACTCGCCAGCAGGCGGACATTGTGGGTCCCTCCACCTCAAGTGGAACTCCAAGTGCCCAGGCTCCTGTGCAAACGGAAACCTGGGCCCAAGTGGTGGGAAAGGGCAAGGGGAAGGGAAAGGGAACGGGGAAGGCCACCGTTCCCTCCTCTGTCCTTACGGGTGCCCCCGCATCCCGTGCCTCCAGTGCCCTTGCCCCAATAGCCCGTGCGCCCAAGGCCCGTGCTCCAACGGCCAGTGCCCCCACGCCCAGTGCCCCCAATGCCCGTGCACCTGTGGGCCGTACGTCTGTGGCTAAACCAGCAGCCCCAGCTCTTGGTAAAGTTAAGACGGTGCTGAAGAGTCCCCCAAATTCCGTGGTCGTGGTGCTTTCGCTGCGCCCCGAAGCCGTGGAAAAGGGGATAACCTACGGCACCGTCCTCCAGACGGTGCAGGAGAAGATTGACCTGCTAGAGCTGGGAATTGAGCGGATCCGCTGCCGCCCGACCGCCACAGGAGGCAGGATGCTTGAGATCCCTGGCTCCCAAAACGCGGAGAAAGCAGACCGCCTCGCGGAGAAGCTCCGTGGGGTAGTGACGGAGGTGGCCAGCGTCACCAGGCCCATCAAAACCGCTGATCTGAGGATCACGGGCCTGGATGATGCGGCCACAAAAGAAAAGGTAGTGGCAGCGGTCGCTATTGCGGGGGCATGCGATCCACAGCTGGTTAAGGCCGGGGAGATCCGCCCTGGCATAAGAAAGACTGGCTCCACCCTCGTCTCCCTCCCGGTTGCGGCAGCCAAAGTGCTGCTGCAAAAGAGCAGGCTGCTGATTGGGTGGAGCTCAGTGCAGGTGGTGGCACTGGGGGAGCGCCCCATGCGCTGCTACAGATGCTTGGGGCTGGGGCACACTCGCCCCATGTGTCCCGCTGCAGCGGACAGGGGTGACCTGTGTTTCCGGTGTGGAGACGCAGGTCACCGGGCGGCCAGTTGTGGGAAAACCACCCCGCGCTGTGCTATATGTGCCGAGTCGGGGAGGCCCTCTGGGCACTTAATGGGGGGACGCAGTTGCGTTCCCCCTAAGACGAAAGGGAAGGCCACCCGGACCCAGGCCGCCCCTGTTGCCACAAACCAGGCCACCCCAGAGGGAGCACGCCTAGCGGCGTGCGAGGAGGTAGTGATGTCTGATTAATGGATCAAGTCAGACATCACAACCTCCTTCAGACGAATCTGAACCACTGCGCCCGGGCCCAAGATCTGCTTATGCAGTCCCTGGCGCAGTGGCAGATAGACGTGGCGGTTGCCGCGGAGCCGTACTACGTTCCCCCTCAACATCCGTGTTGGGCCGGGGACCTTGACGACTCCGTGGCCGTTGTGTGTCGGGCTGGCGGCTCCCCGCCCCTCTCGTTTGAAGAGAGGGGCTCGGGGTACGTGGTGGCCAGGTGGGGAGAGTATGCGATTGTCGGCGTATACTTCTCCCCCAACAGAACCGCTGCGGAGCTGGAAGTCTTTATGGACCTCCTGGCCGCGGCGGTGAGAAGACAGGCGCCACGTCAGGTCCTCCTTCTGGGGGACCTGAATGCCAAGGCCCGGGACTGGGGCAACCCTTCCACTAACTCTCGTGGCGAGATCGTCAGGGAGTGGGCGGTTGCCTCAGGACTGACCCTACTCAACAGAGGGTCGGTCCACACGTGCGTGCGACAGCGTGGGGGGTCCGTGGTGGACGTATCGTTCGCCACCCCAGCTGTCGCAGCACGTGTCCGGGCCTGGAGGGTGTTGTCGGAGGTGGAGACTCTCTCGGATCATAAGTATATACGATTCGAGATCTCCACCTCCGACAACCAAAGGGGGTCCCAACGGGTGGCCCGAGCTGTTTTCCCGCGCTGGAGTATCAGCTGCCTCGACCCCGAGTTGGCGAAGGAGGCAGCTATAGTCCAAGCGTGGCAGGCTGGGCCCACGCATCCGGAAATGGACATCGCGGCTGGCCACTTCCGTGAGGCGGTGACGGCCGTGTGTGATGCGGCCATGCCGAGGGCTCGGCGACGTCCTGAGCGCCGCCAGGTATACTGGTGGAGCTCGGAGATCGCGGATCTCCGAGCTGCCTGCTCGGAGGCGCGGCGGCCCTACACTCGCTGTAGGAGGCGGCGTAGAGGTCGCACTGACGAGCAGCTGTCAGCTGAGGAGCTGGCAGCTGAGGCCCAGCTGTACAGCGCCTACCGCAATGCGCGGTGGGATCTACAGCTGGCCATCGAAAGTCGAAAGACAGAGGCCTGGGGTGAGACCCTTGAGGGCCTCAACAGGGACCCATGGGGACGTCCATATAGGGCTGCCCGGAATAAGTTCCGGGGCCAGACGTCCCCAGTCGCAGAGTCCCTGGAGCCGGAGCTCCTGGACAGGGTACTGGAGGGGCTTTTCCCCGACAGAAATCCCCTCCACAACCCTCCAACGATGTCGCCGTACTTTCCCATCCCCGAGGTGGACTTAGCAGACTCCATCCCGCCTCTGACGGAGGCGGAGATGGATGTCGCAGTCACACGCCTACGGGGCAAGAGCACCGCTCCGGGGCCCGACGGGATCCTGGGGCGGGTTCTCAGAATCGCCCTGAGGGAGATGGGTGATTGGCTTCGGGAATTGTTTGACGCGTGCCTCACGTCTGGACGATTCCCGAAGCCATGGAAGGACGGCCGACTGTGCCTGTTGCGGAAGGAGGGTCGTCCTATTGACTCTCCTTCCGCATACAGGCCCATCGTCTTGTTGGATGACACAGGCAAGCTGCTAGAGCGTGTGGTAGCTGCGCGTGTCATCCGGCACCTGGAGGGTACTGGGCCTGGGTTGTCGGAGGCTCAGTATGGGTTCAGAGCGGGGCGGTCTACTATAGACGCCCTGCTCTGGCTCAAGAAATGGACGCAGGATGCGATCGGCGAGGGGGACAAGGCATTGGCTGTGTCACTTGACATAGCCAACGCCTTCAACAGCCTCCCGCATAGAACGATACAAGAGGCACTCCGTTATCACGGAGTGCCCTTGTATCTGCGGAGGCTGTTGGCCGACTACCTCCAGAACCGCGAGGTTCTGGTGGAAGGGCGCGACGGTTTGAGGCACCGTCGCGTCTCTTGCGGGGTTCCACAGGGGTCGGTATTGGGACCACTCCTGTGGAATATTGGCTACGACTGGGTGCTGCGTGGCACGCTCCCCGCAAATATGCGCGTTGCGTGCTACGCAGATGATACCTTGGTCGTAGTCAGGGGGAGGGACCTCAGGGAAACGGTGCGGCTGGCCACGGTGGGAACAACCCTCGTGGTCGACCGTATTCGTTCCCTGGGACTGGAGGTTGCCCTCTCCAAGACCGAGGCCCTGTTGTTCCACGGGCCTCGGGGGGGTCCCCCTCCAGGAACGCGGGTGCTTTTGGGCGGGGTTCCGGTCCCGGTTGGGACTCAGATGAAATATCTGGGTCTCACCCTGGACGGAAGGTGGACTTTTGGGGCTCATTTCACCCAGCTGGCCCCAAGAGTCCTGGGAGCGGCTGCCGCCCTTGGGAGGCTGCTGCCCAATGTGGGTGGCGAACGCCACGTGCCGTCGGCTATACTCCGGAGTAATCCGGAGTATGGCCATGTACGGGGCACCAGTCTGGGTAGATGCCCTCGGTCGCAATAACAAGGCCCTGCTGCGACGTCCGCAGCGGGTCATTGCGACGAGGGCGATCCGCGGATACCGGACGGTGTCCTGGACGGCAGCATGCGTGCTGGCCGGTGATCCCCCCTGGGAGCTCGAAGCGGAAACCCTCGCCGAAGTTTACCACTTTGTGGCGGCGAGGAGGTCCCGTGGAGAGCCCCCGACGTGGGAGGAGGTCAGGCGCCTGCGAAAGCAGGCGCGGGCCGCCCTGTTGCGGCGGTGGATGGAGGACCTGGCTCCACCGGTGCCTGGGCAGAGGACGGTGGAGGCGATCCGCCCGGTTCTCCGGGAGTGGGTGCGGCGGCCATTCGGGTCGCTAACCTTCCGATTGGTGCAGGTGCTTTCCGGACATGGATGTTTCGGAAAGTACCTGCACCAGATCGCGAGACGGGAGGCGACCCCGGCCTGCCACGAATGTGGGGCGCTGGAAGATACAGCGCCCCACACGCTGGAGGTGTGCGCTGCTTGGGATTCTGAGCGGCGCACGCTTTCAGCGGTCGTTGGCCGGGATCTCTCGTTGCCGAGCTTGGTGAACGCCATGCTTGGCAGCGAGAGAGCGTGGCAGGCCTTGGTCTTCTTCTGCGAGGCGGTTATGACGCAGAAGGAGGCCGCGGAGCGGGTCAGGGAGAATGATCCCAACTCTGACCGGCTCCGGCGCAGACGGACTGGGGGACGGAGGAGGCGTTTTGCGCGCCTTCTCCATCCTCCGTAGTAGGGTCGGTGGCGGATAGTCGGGGGACTCTCTGCCGCACCTACACGGCCCCACACGTCTGGTGGGTAACCGAGGTGTAAGGTTGCCCACCCACTGGCGCAGAGGCCCGAAAGGGCCTACCGTCGGGGCGAGATAGTGAATGCTAGCGCGACCCTATCTCGCCCCATCCCGGCGGCGGACGGATCACGGGGGGGTTTTAGTGGGTTCGAGTCCCACATACCCCCTGCCATCACCCCCGTGGTGGCAGGGAAGTGCGAGGGCATTTCCCCCCTCAAAAAAAAAAAAAAAAAGGTTAAGTGGAAGATAATGCAATAAAGCATTATCTATGTATCTATCGATATCTACGTATCACTCAGAATAGCTTCTAGATAGATAGATAGATAGATCAACTCTTTATTGTACACCGTAAAATAACAAAAGTTTACAAATAGAAAAAACTTATTTAACTTACACTAGTACAATAGGCGGTCTTATCGCTTAGAGCGATCTCTTCCAGACAACCTTTGCATAGGAAGGATATCAGTACTTAAAGTTATGGGCTTCGGTGTACAGGTAAATCAAAACAACATAAAAATAAATAATAGAATGATACATGGAAATACTATTACAAAAGTTTTATTCTACTTAGAATATAATGCAAAAAAAATATATACAAATAATAAACATACATACAAATATACATACTATATGAAATAAAGTAAATATATACCAATCAATAAACATACTTATATATACCTACTTTATTTACTACCTAACATATTATGATTGGATTTATAGTAACAAATACCAATAAATACTTTACTTCATACCAATTTGCGACAAGTAGAAATTTCTTACTTGATCCTTCAAAATTTGCAGTGACTCAGCGTGCCGTATCGACACCGGCAAACTGTTCCAAAGGCGAACGGATTCTATAGTGAAAAAGGCATCATAAAAAGAAGATGTATGCAGAGGCATATGTAGAAAGTCTTCTAGTCTAAGTTGTATTACAAATTGGATCTTATACTAGCAAAAATAAAGAACAACACGTTTCTTTGTGCAGTAGGTTCTCTAATCTCTGCGATATGGATGAAACGAACAAACACTCGTCAACATTAACTTGAGGAGTAGAAACCGGTAAACCTCCGCGGCAATATTTTGAGCTGCCAAGTTTTCGTCACTGTAAACGAGGCTCCTCTGTGTCAGCAATAGATTGCTTCCCGGCCGGAGGCTTCGCGGTTTGCGCGCCTTAGGGGATTCGCGCTGAAGCGCTGAAACCAAACGTTTCTTTTGATTCTCGACAAACAGATCGTTAATGTTCAAAAGTTTGGATGAGATACTTTCACTTTGTTGGTCTTTTGTAGCTGTGGTGTCAGAGACTTTGCAGTATGATATTGTGTAGGTAGAACATTTTTTTAATATAAATATTAAGATTAATTGCAAGTAGTCTTCGACCAAAAAAATATATGTAAAAAAATAATGAATGTTTGAAATGTTAAATGTTGTGTTGTTGTTTGTGTTGTTGTTGTTGTTGTTGTTGTTGTTGTTGTTGTTGTTGTTGTTGTGTGTGTTTGTTATGTCAAATTTTATGAAAAAGGTATTAAAAAGTGTGTAAAACTCATAAATCTTATAAGGTGCGAAAACCAATGAAATCCAGGATTGCTAAGTCAGTACAGCATTTAAAATTAAACTACCCTACAACTTGTTACTCGTCACTGTACAATGTTGTATGTAATTACGTACATCAATTCCAGTAATCTGAATCAGAGTAAGCTCTCCCAAGTAACATGTAATCTAGAATGAAAGACCCCAGTCTTGAACATGGGTTTCATTACAAGCGATTAAGGTAACCACTAATACTTGGACAAACGGTTGCACAAGTAATTTCAGGGAACCATCCGATCGTTGCCTGTGCCATCAGCATCATCTGAGCACTCGAGGGACCTATGATTCAATGTTAAATGGTGCTATTAGAGGTTTGGCGTAAGGAAGAAGCTATAGAAATATTTACCAAGACATTATAAAACTAGTAGAAAAGGTATATTATCAAAGGCATTGGCAGTAGGTAGACAGCGGGCGGAAAACGAATAACGTTGATTGTTTAGAAATATTTAAAGATATTCTTTGATAGGATTTTAGAACCATAAGAAACGATTCTGTAATCATCATCATCAGCCTGAAGACGACCATTGCTGAACATAGGCTCCCCAGAGCGCGCCACCTTGAGCGGTTGCTCGCCTGCTGCATCCATCGGCTGCCCGCGGTTCTGACCAGGTCGTCGGTCCATCTAGTGGGGGGCTGGCCTGCGCTGCGTCTTCCGGTTCGTGGTCACCACTCGAGAACCTTTCTTCCCCAACGGTTGTCAGTTCTACAAGCAATGTGGCCTGCCCACTGCCACTTCAATTTGCTAATTCTCAAAGCTATATCGGTGACTTTTGTAGTAGGATTCTGTAATACCATAATTTATTTAAAACCCACATACTTATTTTAGTAGCACAATTAGTAATGTCGATGATGGTAATAAATACTCGCGTGCTTTTGGTCGTGAGCTTTCAACTTTTTGCTATTGATATTAATAGTAATGGAAGGCGACGGAACCTTATGATTTAAGCCAAGGTTCCATAAAGCTTGGCGAGCAAAAACTGTAGAGAGTATTACCACCCGGTTTAATCGCCAACTCCATATTTATGAAGAGGCCGAGCAAGCCAGGCGACATTCTTAGACGCAGCTAAGGGACCCATCCTATGGGACGGCACTGAGATTGCTAATTACTTTTATGTTTCGACATTCTCTGAAAGGTAAAATGTATTTTTAGTTGTGACTGTATCGAAGAAACTACGTTAAAACACTCAGTTTTTAAACGTCTTTTGAACCTATCTCAGTTTACTTGATGAATGGCGCTCAGCTGCTGCTATTTTTATTTGTACGCGTATGCGGGTATGCCAAAATGTCAGTAATTGATCATGTGGTGTGTAGAGTTCACTCATTAAACTATTATATATATCCAACAGAAATAGAATAATAAGCAATGAATTTGTATCTATGGCGTCTCTAATCACCTCGAACGTTAGCAGTTTTACAAATGTCGTCTAAACCAGTTGCCATAATTACAAAAAAATCCAGTCCAACTGGTAATCACGCAAAAAATATGGGAACATAGATTATGTCTTGCTGTGAACATGTTAGTTAATGTTGATAATAAATAAGTCGTATAGATAATTGTCCTAGTGATCGGTTTCTTTTGAAGATAGACTTACAAATTTTAAATAATAATTCGAACAAAATTATGGCAAGTATTTCGTAGGCTTTATTTTTTTGTGGAACGAAGTCTCTCGTAAAATAGGTTTTTAACATCAAGTTGGCGTTTCCAATCTTACACACATTGCCTCCAATAAATACGTTTTTTATACGATTCTTGAAAGCAATTTGGTGCTCGATTTACATTCAGACTTCAAGGAAGTTTCAGTAAAAAGGCTTGAATTAGATTTTGTTTTAAATCCATTATCATCATGGTCATCAGCCAGAATTTCTAATAACTGCTTAAATAGTGTATTAAAAGTGTATGAAACAATATAGCAACTGTCAGTTGTAGAATTTTATTGAAACTGTAAAACATCGTGAGGTGAGTTGCTGTATTGTTTCATACACTTTTAATCAGGAGGTCTGTGATTGGGGGCTAATGATTTGTCAATAGCACCAAAGCTGTTAAATAATTACATCGTAAAGACTAAATCCCAAGGCGACAGATTTAGTAAATCTTGTCGTAATAAACGTACCTACATTTATAAGTTACATTATTTTAAAACTGCACATGTTCACAGGTAAACGCTCGTTTTCGTTCGTTGAAAGTAAATAAGCCTGCTATATTTTAGTATCTATATACGATTGTGGGAATTTATAATGAAATTTAACGTTTAGTACGAGAACTTCTACTTCTACGCCATAACTAACCAAAGTTCCCATCTCACGGTTGGCGCTCCAGAAATTTCACCCCTGTCATCACCAAACCGTATATCACGTTTTAATACTCCACACTGTTACGACAAACTAACCGAGCTATTTTAATTAAAACTTAAGTCACTTGTTTCGAAATTAGCACGAAAAGCCCTCATACAGAGTAACTATTACACAAAGTGGTCTAAGAAAGTTGATAACTTAATTTAACCCTTCAGAGATACCTACTGGCCGTCGTCCCTCACAACTAGGGTTGCTATTCAACTAGACATTTTAGGTTATAGGTTAAATGTAAGCTTAGGTACTCTCGTTCTAATGAATTAAAAAAAGTTTCTACATAATTATATTTTTCAATGTTTGCCAGCATGATGGGTATGCTGACTAGTGGTATTGGGTTAAAGTCACAGATTATCTAGGGCAGCCACAGCAGCTATTTTACGATCATATTATAAGATAGCAAAAACAAAAAATTACTTACAAAATATATTTCAATGTAATGTAATCTCTGATACATACCTACTACGTATATTTCGAATGAACAACAGCCTAGAATAATTTCATAAGTACCATTGTGTTGAATTATGTAATTGGCAACCCTAATATTTTTAATACAATCCGAGTAATTCTCGTTTAAAAAATGCAAGAGTACCCGTGTAAACATTTATGTATTACATTTTTCTTGTAAGGGTTCGTGTACACTGATGCCGTTCTTGCTTTATTTGTACACCAATTAACGTGTTGAAGGGTTGTTGAAAATAAATGCGGTGAAGGTAGGTAATAACAGAGGTATTAAATGCTGATATTTTCGATGTGATATTTCTTCTTGCATTCACAATTGGTAATGATTCGGGATTCACCGCTTTCGTTCTTCTACATATTGATTTCATTTTATGATGATATTTGCATTGGTCATAAGCTGGATACTGTGAACATATTGATAGAAGCTGTTGCGCACGCGGGGTCGTCCCTCGGGCGCGTTGTGGCCGCGCTCTCTCCTTCTCTTTCGCACACGCGGTACGGCGCGTCGTGGGTGCTAGGCACAACTGCGGCGCTGGGTCGGGGACGGCGGGCAGCTTCCGCTATGGCACGGAAGCTACAGAGTTTGATATGAAACTACCCAGAGTTTGATATGAAACTATCCAGAGTTTGATATGAAACTATCCAGAGTTGCCGTCCGACCTGCGCCGCTACGACGCGAGCACCGGTATGCGATGCGGCCCGCTCGGCGCTACCTCCGCGGTGCGCGGGGGGGTGGGCTCCGTTTACCGAGGAGAGGTTCTCGACTCGGCCGCCGGTGGAGTCCACCTCAGTGCGCAGACTTGCGTTGTACTCGGCGATCGGGATGCCTCTGCCGCTTGTGGCAGGGGGAGGCAGGGGGTGTTGAAATAAGACACGCTGTACACGGGAACAAGCGAGTCTTCAAGCCAGCCAAGCCTATCCTAGCTCAGCCTATCTTCTTCTTCTACTGGAACCTGAAGGTCTTCCTAGCTGATTTCTTCCTTTAGAGTCTTCTTTTCTTCCTTTTCTTCTTATTGTCACCTTGAAACTACCGCTGCTGGTGAGCGCTTGATCTTGCTCGCTTAAGTACCTCGGTGCATTACTTTACAGAGAGCACCTATTTTCTGCCTACATCTGTGTCTTAATTTTCTCTTTGGCTGGCTCGGAAAACCTCGCATATCTTTATTGAGGAATTAGGTAGACAAATAAAACTTATACCAAATGATAGCTTATTCTAAGACCTATCTTCTGACCTATTTGCCTAATTCCTAACTTTTATACTCTCTTTATTATTTCCAAAAAACCTCTTAATTTTTTGGCGAAGTTGGCCGACATACCACTTTGTACAAGTTTCTTATTTACAAAAATGCTTCGTCTGAGTACTTTTACGTTAGATCTAGCTATTTACAATAACAAAACCAACAAAAACCTAACGCAATTCCTAAATATTAGCATTTTATATCTTCTTCATAATAATCCGTGCGTGAGCGGGACGCCGCTATTGTTCAGTCTTGGCTCTCGCTCGCACGGCCAACTTCCTTGTAGAAAGGGACGCCGCTATCTCGCCGCGCCGCCTCTCGTTCTTTGGGTGGTCGCCGACATCCTCCCCCTCGTGCGCAGCACCGACTCCTGACCCGGCGACCTCGTGTTCTTTGACCCGTAGCGTCTCGTTGGCAGGAACCAGCAGCACCACTTTGGAGCTGGGGCGTTTGAGGATGCCCCCCGTGGTGTGCACCTCGATGATCCTTGTTCTGCCATCAGGTCCCGGATAGGTAGCGATGACTTCTCCCCTTGGCCAGATGTTCCTTGGCAGTGTGGAGTCGACGATGAGAACAACATCTCCACACTGCAGGTCCCTTGTGGTGGCTTTCCCGTCGACTCTTCTCGGGATCAGAGTTGGTAGGTACTCTTTCACCCATCTTGCCCAGAAGTGGTCGGCCAGCCGCTGTGCAATCTTCCATGTTCTTTGGCCCTTGAAGTCTTCATCGGTGAAGGCGCCAATTCTTGGCGCACCGCAGGATCTCCCAATCAAAAAATGGTTCGGCGTGAGTGCTTCTTCCCCGGCCAAGTCGTCGTTGACGAGTGGTCGCGAGTTCACGACGTGTTCTGCCTCCAGAAGCAGCGTGTGGAGGACTTCTTCCTTGGGGTGCTTCTCTCGTAGCGTCGCTGCCAGGGCTGTCTTGATGGACCGGACCAGGCGTTCCCATGCTCCCCCCATGTTTGGCGCACCCGGTGGTATGAACTTCCACCGGATCCCCATCTTCTCTGCTTCCATCGCGACGTCTTCGATCTTCAGATCTTCCGTAGCCTCTTGCAGTTCCTTGTTCGCCCGTACGAAGTTGGTGCCATTGTCGCTGAACATCGTTTTCGGTGTTCCCCTTCTCGCAGCCATTCTTCGCAGCGCCAGAATCATCGAGTCGGCCGATAGAGATGCGGCCAACTCAATGTGAACTGCCCTCGTAGTCAGACAGGTAAACAGTGCCCCCCATCTCTTCTCGTGACGACGGCCCACAGTAACTGTGAGGGGGCCGAAGTAATCCACCGCCGTGCAGGTGAAGGGTGGCTTTCCAAACCGTAGTCTTTCCTTGGGCAAATCTCCAGGGGGAGGTGTAAGTGGTAACCCCCTGTGTACCTTGCACCATTGGCACTGGTGCGCGATCGACCGGACGGCCGACCTTAGCCCAAGGACCCAAAAGCGCTGCCTGACTTCGTTGATGACCGTCGCGTGGTTGCCGTGGTTGAAGACCTCGTGGTGGTGTTGGATGAGCAGCTTCGTGATATGGTGCTTGTGGTGCAGCACCACCGGCTGTCGGAAGCTCCTCTCCAGGTCTGCTGCGGCGTCGATTCTTCCCTTAATGCGCAGCAGACCTTCCTCTTCAATAACGTCGAGCTTCTTCAACTTGCTTGTTTTATCGAGAGACTTCATCTTCTTAATACAGGATATCTCTTCTCTGAAGCTCTCTTCTTGACTTCTTCTCAGAAGTAGCTTCTCTGCTTCTTCTAAGTACGTTGGTTCCAGGGGTATCAATCTTCTTTCTTCTTGACTCTTCTCTATGGGTCCAATCTTCTTCTTGGTTCTTTTGGGATTCTTTTTCCAGGTAGGATCTTTCCTTTCTTCTGCTCTGGAGAGGTTCACCGCTTCTTTCTTCTTTCTGCATAGGTCGATGAATTGTAACATCCGTGCGGTGGCCCTCAACAGACGAGTCCAGCTGGAAAATCTTGGTGGATCTGGAGTTGGTAATTCGGTGACGATCTTCACGACGGCGACTGTTGGCTTTTCCTTTTCCTCTCCCGTGGCCTCGGCCTTGAAGGTTCGCGGCTTCGGTCAGTGTTCTTCATCTTTCCTCAGGAACGCTGGACCGATGAACCATCTATGACTTCCGCTGAACTCCTTCGGGATGCCTCTGGTCGCGTCGTCAGCTGGGTTGTGTGCTGTAGGCACCCAGCGCCATTCTTGCGGTTTGGACGTGTCTTCTATCTCGGCGAGACGATGTGCTACGAACGGCTTGAAGCTCCTCGGGTCTGACTTGATCCATGCTAGGACGGTGCTTGAGTCAGTCCAGTAAGTCTTCTTCTTCGGCTTGATGTCCAGTTCCTCTTCCACCGATCTCGCCATCCTAGTTCCCAACAGAGCGGCCTGTAGTTCAAGCCGCGGGATTGAGACCGGCTTCAGTGGTGTGACTCTGGCCTTCCCGGCTAGGAGCGTGACGCCGTACTCCCCCTCGTGTAGCAGCTGCCTCCAGTAGACCGCGCATGCGAATGCCACTTCGCTAGCATCCGTGAAGACGTGGAGTTCCCCCTCAAAGCTGGACCTGGTGACGCATCTTGGTATTCGCAGATTCTTCAGTAGCCGCAGGCTGTCCAGGTAGCTTCTCCACAATACTTCCTCTTCTGGTGCGATTTCGTCGTCCCATCCAACTCCGCTCCTCCATATGTCTTGAAGAAGTCTCTTCCCCTGAATGAGCACTGGTGATGCCAACCCCATAGGATCGAAGGTCGACATCACGGCACTCGTGACTTCCCTCTTAGTCGGAGTCTTCCTCAATTCGATGACGTCTTCTTGAACGTTGCGTAAGCTCGTCCTGAATCCCATTTCATCTTCCTCGGTGAACCATCGAAGTCCTAATGTCTTTTCTTCTTTGGACCCCAGTTCAACTTCTTTGTTTCCAAAGTCTTCATGTGTGAGTCTTCTGATGACCCCTGGCTTGTTTGATGCCCATCCTCGTAGCTCAAACTTAGCTTTCCGGTGAATTGCATCCACTTCACTGGCTATCTTGATGGCTTCTTCCTCTGTCTCGAAGCTGTGCAGATAGTCATCCATATAATGGTTCTTCTCTATCGCTAGCACCGCCTCCGGATACCCTTCCTGATGGTCGGCGGCGTTCCTGTTCTTCACATATATCGCAGAGCTTGGAGAGCAGGCTGCCCCGAAGATGACGGACGTCATCCGATACTCCTTCGGTACCCCAGACCGCTGATCTCCCCTCCACAGGAACCTTAGGCTGTCGCGATCTTCTTCTCGTATCTTGATCTGGAGAAACATTTCCTTGATATCCGCCACCACGGCGACTGGATGCTGGCGGAATCGTAGCAGGACCCCAAAGAGTGACTGCAACAAATCTGGTCCCGGTAGCAGCGCATCGTTGAGACTTTTCCCGGCGAACTTGGCAGCGGCGTCGAAGACCAATCTCTTCTTCTTCTTGGTGGGGTGAGTGACGGCGAAGTGAGGTAGATACCATTTGCGATCAGACGTTGATTCCTGGTGAACTTCTTCCGCATATCCGTTGTCGAGGAGGTTATGGATCTGCATCTGGTACTCTTGCTTCAACTCCTCGTCCTTGTCCAACTTCTTCTCGATTCCCCTTAGTCTGGTCTCCGCCGACTGGTAGTTGTCAGGCATCTTGTCATCTTCACTCCTCCATAGCAGTCCCGTCTCAAAGCGCCCGTCCTCCAGTCTTCGAGTGGTTTTCTCCAGAATCTTCAGCGCTTTTCCTTCCGCATCTGTGCTGGGCCGACGTGGTCGAACCCCCAGAGACTCGATGGCGAAGTGATCCTTGATCAGCTGATCCATCTCTTCTTCTTGCGTAGCCACGTGTGCGCAGGTGACGAAGTTCACTTGTTTCGATGCTCCTCCGTCATACCCGTGTAGCACCCACCCGAGGTAGGTAAGGGATGCCACGGGTTCATTCTTCTTCCCGGCGCGGGTGGTTCTTGATACTATGAGTCCCCAATTATCTTGTCCGATGAGTAGCTTGGGTGGTTCTTCTTCATAACATAGCTGGTCGGTCAGTTTGAACAGATGAGCGCATTCTTCTATTCTTGATCGGTCGATCTTCTGGGACGTGAGATTGAGTCCATCAATAGTTCGCGCCCCAGCAACTTCTCTCTTCAACGGCTGGTGGATCCCCTTGATCTTCACATTGACCTTCATGGAGTCCTTCTTCATGATGGTCTTTCCTCCAACGGTCTCCAGGAACAGCACCTCCTTTGGTCCCCTGAGGCCGACTTGATCCACCACCGAAGAGTCGATGAGTGTCACCGTTGACCCTTCATCCAGGAGAGCCAGCACTCTGGTTGTTCCCCTTGGTCCATATATTTCCACTGGAACCATCTTCAGGTATGCTTTGGACGTCTTCATTGCGTTCACCGAAAGCCTCACGTTGTTGGCAACTTCCTTCTTCTCTTCCTGCTTCCGTTCCGATGGCCTGTCTTCATGGAGCAGTTGATGATGCCAACGACCGCAGAACTTGCACGTCGGTTTCTTGCAGCCTTCCTTCCGGTGTCGTCCTCGTAGGCACTTGTAGCAATACCTTGACTTGAGTGCGATCTCCCATCTTTCTTTCTTAGATGCTTGAAGAAACTTGCGGCATTCGAGCAGTTGATGATGTTCTTCACAGAGCGGGCATATCGTATTCTCCGCGCTCGACGTTTTCTGTGGGTACGGCGTCTTCCCTTCTTGCTCAGTCGCAGCATGCGCAGCTTGCCTCTGCACTTGCTGTCTTCTCCCGGTGACTGGCTCCTTCGGTGCGAATGGTGCGCACCGATCTGCTTCCCCGTCGAGGAACTCCGCCATCATCGCCAAATCCGCGTCTTCCTTGTCGTATCTGTGGTCCATCCACTTGTTCAGTAATACTGGAGACATCTTATCCGTAATTGCCTTCAGCATTTCTGGTGACCTCAGGTACTCTGGCTTCTTGAGCCCCTTCACCGCTGCGACGCTGTTGCTCACGTGACTGGCGAACACGCAGATGTCGCTGGGTGCGTCCCTGATCTTCGGTAGCGCTCGAAGCTTGTCCATCTCCGCGAGGACCAGGACGTCTGGTCTGCCAAACCGTTGACGAAGCCTCCTCATTATTTCGTCAGGCAGACCGTCCGAGTACAGGACGTTTTTGACCGCGTCCCGTGCCGCTCCTTTCACTGCCTTCCGTAGCCTCACCATGTTCTGGACCTTGGAAAAGAGCGGGGCTGTGTCTTCATACACTGACTTGAAGGCCAGCCATTCTTCACTGTCGCCGTCGAAGCAGGGCAGCTCGAACATGTAGGCTGGAGGTGCCGCTTCTGTTCTCGGCGCGTCGTAGATAGTCTTCTTGGTGACTTCAGCTAGGTTCCTATCTCCATCTTGAACGGCTTCCGGCTTGGCGGCGACCGGAGAATCCTCTTGAAGCTGCCCCTTCCCGGACACCTTCCTTGGCGGCCCCTCCCCGGACCGGTCTCTCTTCGGACGCCTCTCCATAGGCATCCTCTCCGACGCCTTCCGCCCTTCTCTGGGTGTGGTCTTCTCTGGGTGCCCCTCCGCGGACGCCCCTACCACCGTCGCCTCCTGCCCCTCCCCGGGCGTGGACTTATCAGGATGCCCTCCAACGCCGGACATCTCCTCCACTGTCGACTGGACCCAGTTCTTCGTTTGTTCAAGACGGTCTTCCGGTTCTTCACAGACTGAATCGTTGTCCTCGTCTTCAATCTGTAGCATTTGTAGCCGCACCTCGGCTAGCTTCCTGGCAGCTGTAGCTTGGGCTTCCTCTAACTGCCGACGAACCAGTTCGGCACGGATCTCCAATTCTTCTCGTCTTCTGTTATTCCGCGTTGATCGTACCGATGCGGCTGGTCGGCTCTTGGCTTCTGGCTGCTTGGTCTTCTCGGTCTTCTCGACGGTCTTCTCGCCGACGATGGTTCGGTCTGCCTCCCCAGTTCTGCTCGTCATACAGGAACTCGACGAGCAGATGATGCTGGACGTTGACACCCCGGTTGTGGCAGCGTTGTCCTCAGTAGTCGGTGCTGTCACGTCGGTCGGCGGCGCTTGTGCCACCGTAGTCGCGGCCCCTTGTTGACTTCTCGTGGTCGGCATCCTGGAGCTGGTACAACCTGCAAGCCTCTTCAGATCCGGCTCGAAGGACCAGCTGTTGCGCACGCGGGGTCGTCCCTCGGGCGCGTTGTGGCCGCGCTCTCTCCTTCTCTTTCGCACACGCGGTACGGCGCGTCGTGGGTGCTAGGCACAACTGCAGCGCTGGGTCGGGGACGGCGGGCAGCTTCCGCTATGGCACGGAAGCTACAGAGTTTGATATGAAACTACCCAGAGTTTGATATGAAACTATCCAGAGTTTGATATGAAACTATCCAGAGTTGCCGTCCGACCTGCGCCGCTACGACGCGAGCACCGGTATGCGATGCGGCCCGCTCGGCGCTACCTCCGCGGTGCGCGGGGGGGTGGGCTCCGTTTACCGAGGAGAGGTTCTCGACTCGGCCGCCGGTGGAGTCCACCTCAGTGCGCAGACTTGCGTTGTACTCGGCGATCGGGATGCCTCTGCCGCTTGTGGCAGGGGGAGGCAGGGGGGTGTTGAAATAAGACACGCTGTACACGGGAACAAGCGAGTCTTCAAGCCAGCCAAGCCTATCCTAGCTCAGCCTATCTTCTTCTTCTACTGGAACCTGAAGGTCTTCCTAGCTGATTTCTTCCTTTAGAGTCTTCTTTTCTTCCTTTTCTTCTTATTGTCACCTTGAAACTACCGCTGCTGGTGAGCGCTTGATCTTGCTCGCTTAAGTACCTCGGTGCATTACTTTACAGAGAGCACCTATTTTCTGCCTACATTTGTGTCTTAATTTTCTCTTTGGCTGGCTCGGAAAACCTCGCATATCTTTATTGAGGAATTAGGTAGACAAATAAAACTTATACCAAATGATAGCTTATTCTAAGACCTATCTTCTGACCTATTTGCCTAATTCCTAACTTTTATACTCTCTTTATTATTTCCAAAAAACCTCTTAATTTTTTGGCGAAGTTGGCCGACATACCACTTTGTACAAGTTTCTTATTTACAAAAATGCTTCGTCTGAGTACTTTTACGTTAGATCTAGCTATTTACAATAACAAAACCAACAAAAACCTAACGCAATTCCTAAATATTAGCATTTTATATCTTCTTCATAATAATCCGTGCGTGAGCGGGACGCCGCTATTGTTCAGTCTTGGCTCTCGCTCGCACGGCCAACTTCCTTGTAGAAAGGGACGCCGCTATCTCGCCGCGCCGCCTCTCGTTCTTTGGGTGGTCGCCGACAGAAGCTCTAGCTATCTTATCACTAGAATCTTGTTCTAAATAAAAAAATTGGTTCTTAATATTATTCTAGTAAAAACAATAAAGTGTGGTCACTAAAACGCGCGTGGAAATAGTTGCCTGCGCAGCTTAGGCAGTAGAATGCTGCCTTGCGACGTAGTCAATCATCATCATCATCAACAGCCTGAAGACGTCCACTACTGAAAATAGGCCAGAGAGCGTCAATTTGAGTGGCTGGCCTACGCTGCGTCAGTAGTAGTCATGAACGTAATCGTAACGCGAGGCTGCGCTATGTCCACACTTTCAGTCAGTCTTAGGACACTAATTAAATTGAGGTTTTCTTTGTAGTTTATATGTATAATCTTGATTTAATTTTTTAATTCGTTACGTACATGTATTATCATGTCCTTGAGTATTGTCACTGTTCGACCCAGTATGCATAATTGCACATAAATAAATTAAGTAATTTAAAAAATAACTTCAACAACAATTTTGAATGTTGCAAATTGATCAATTTAAAATGTCAACGACAACTCACAACATGTCGTTGACATAAGATTTTAAACTTCCATGGTCACTAAATTTACAGAAATATTGTTTATTGACGGGATATCCGCCCTGTGATTCAAATAAATTACATGGTAAATATCCCGTTGATAAACAATATTTTAGTAATATCGTTGAAATTTTACTCGATCTAAATTTCCCTATTGTCAATTAGTAGATATTTCTTCATTCACCTCGCTGCCCTATTACCAATCAAATGAAACAACGTAACTTGTAATTAGTGAGCAGTTAGTACCAGCAAGGGCTACATAGTTCCTTGACAAGCAAGCGAATACCGGTATTGAGTAGTACCGCAAGAGTACCGAGGTATTCGTTAACCACGTTAACCACTGTGGGATCGGAATGGCATTTGAGGTGCTAATTAAAAATCAAGCGTGTAAGTGTGTTTCAATTATTACGGTCTTTGCGCTTATTTCCTGTAGAATGAAGAACATTATAAAGCTTTGCAGTTTCTAAAATCAAGCCGAAGAAACCGTATTAGTTTATGTAAATAGAGCGGTTTCGCCGACAACTTGTCAGTTTTCCCGCAAGACTTATTCTGTAAAATTATAATTTTCCCAAATATTAATATTACGTTGATTCTTGCAAAATTTTCTCCAAATTGGTTTTCATTTTGGAGTGAAGGCTTAATGTACAAACAAACAACGTTTAACTTTGACATAAGCAGAGGGGTAGGACTGGGTTAAAATTATACCCATACTTTATACTGTTTCTATTTAAGCATTTTTATTTGTGTTAATGTTCTCAAAGGTTGTTTTAGCCAACCACTAGACAGACAGACACTATCTATAATAAAATAAAAAAATAAAATAAAAAATAAAAAAGCCTTTATTTCTACTGCATATTATTATGAAATTTACACTAAGAGATTACACTTATTTAAACATTTATGTTGCAGAAGTTGCCTCTGCGGCATAGGCCTCCCCTATCCTTCTCCATACTTCCCTTTCCCTAGCTCTTTGCATCCAGTCAGGTCCACATATTTCCGTAAAAATATCTCTCCACCTTTTCCTTTGTCTTCCCTGGTTTCTTTTCCCGTCTAATGGAATCCATTCTGTGACCCTTTTAGTCCATCTTGTATTTTCAAGTCTACATATATGTCCCGCCCATTTAAACTTTAGTAGTCGCGACCGTTCTGATATGTCATGCACTCTCGTTTTGTTTCTTATAACTTGGTTGCTTACTTTGTCTGCTCTTCTTATGCCTAACATGCTTCGTTCCATTTTCCTCTGACAGATCGCTATTTTCTCCTCATCTTTTTTCCTAAGCGCCCACGTTTGACACTATCTATAAAGGTATTCAAAAATGTTATTGAAAAAAAAATTCGAACGATCAATTAAAATAAAGCACCCACGAAAGTTGAAGTTAAAATGATTCAAAACAACCTTATAACAAACAAATTCCTGTACCTAACATATTATATAAGTACTACAATAACATATTTAAATCTAATGCCTAAATGCGCTAACAGTTGTATTTTATTTTTGGGACAAAGTTGTCGTAACTTGTTACGGTTGCGTATATATGCTGTCGACGAAACCTTAACTTCAAAGACCTAAAAGGTCTGACTGAAAGGCTACGATATTTCAACCGTATACATATCAAAGAAAACACCTAAGTATAGAGCATAGGTAGACAGGAAGCGAACCAGGTCGTGCGCTGAGATGACCTTTTTCACATCGTGACACACGAGGTCTACCCACGACTCGAAGATTTTACCAAGAATAATCAACAACTAATTTTTATTTTAAAATCTTGAATTTTTTTTAAAGTAATCGAATGACGCGATGACATAGTCGTTCGCCTGCTGTTAAGCGACACGGCCACATATAACAGATTGCAGTGTCACTCAGAACTCCAAATTAAAGTTTCGCGTGATACTGCGCACAGAGACATCACACAGTCTAAAAAAGATTTCTAGACTGCAAGATCAGATCATAAAGTCTCATTTGCCCAGTAATTTCACTAGCTTGGCGGCAGAATAGCAAAGCGGTGGTACCTACCTAGACGAACTTTGCAGTACAGTCCTACCACCTAGTCATAGTAGTTTGGCTCGGTTTTCATTTTGTATAGACATTGTAAAACGAATTGATGTATCTATAAATGTAGACAGTTTTTAATACTAACGAGCAATAAGAATAAATCTAAATAAAAAGTTGTGTTGTAGTACAACATTACGCGAAAAACAGCCAGTTTCCTATAAACAGCAAAAAGTTAATTTTAGACTATTTGCTTTCTGATAGGTATTATTATATTGTGATTGCATTTCATTCGAACCTTAATCGTCAACACTATATTAATTATCGTCACAAAACGGCGTATTCCTAATTGGATTACAATATTGATACGATTGTAGGACACGTTTATTTTAATGATATTCTGAGTTCCATCATCGTCGATAATATATTAACAAAACCAATAAACTGGCTCGACGAGGTTTGAAACGCGATAAATGGCTATAAATCGTCAATCAGCAAGCTCATTATTGTCGGAGGCGGGATATTTTGTGCGGGAGGTAGAACAACGAATTGTATGGAAATTTCACCTTACTTGTTTATAGGCCCATCTAAATTTACTTTTCCTCAAAATTTATGCATGTTTGCTTTCGGGAACGTTCAAGTCATGAAGATAGATACAGATTAAATTGTAAATAAAAATTTGAATCACGAACGGGATTTGAACCCGCATCCATCCGTCCCTTTAGCCGGGACATGCTTTACTTAAGCAACCGTGAAAAGCGATCTCATGTCTAAATTGATGCAGGTTCTAAAAATTCATCTATAGATTACGTTAAGCTAATACTGCTTTAAATCATAGATAATGAAGATTTTTTTATGCGATTGAATGACGTGACGAGCTAGTCGTTCACCTGATGTGAAGTGACACGGCCGCCCATAACAGTTGCAGTGTCACTCGAAACTTTAAAACAATAAAGTTTCGCGTGACACTGCATGGCGCACGTCGTCCTGAGACATCACACAGCCTAGTAATCAGATTACTAGAGTGAGTGATCAGATCACAAAGTCTCATTTGCCCAGTAATTTCACGAAGATAGATGTATCTTAAGCTTAATAAGATAAAATATTTTTGGATATGCATGATATCCAGAGAAAAATCTTCATTACACTATTTCAATAATATATGTTTGACCACGATCTCATTATTACACACGCGTTTTCGCACGCTACATTTTGACTGGCCTGATAGCTCAGTTGGTAGTAGCTCTGCCTTCTGAACTGTAGGCTGTGGGTTCGATTCCCACCCGGGACAAACATTTGTGTGATAAACATAGGTTCTGTGTCTGGGTGTTATATTGTATTCTATGTATGTAATTACAAACAAAAAAGTGTCTAAGTATTCTATCAGTTATCTGGTTCCCATAGTACAAGCTATGCGTAGTTTGGGGCTAGATGGCGCTGTGTGAAATGTCCACATATATTTATTATTTTAATTATCATTATTATTTGTCTTTTATTGGACCTTCTGAATTGATATCGGAATACCTAACTTTGAATAAAAGTTGCATTTAGGGCATCTAAGATAGAGATGCAATATCTAACATACATATAACTTAATGGTTGCCAGTATATGCAATGGCAATTATGCGAATGTCAACATGAAAGGCTTCTCTAGGTATCTAGTCCAAATAAATATCTGTGGTATTCTCTGCATACAATTTCAACAACAAACTCAACGACCACTTCAGTTTTAAAGATGTTAATATGATAGTAGCCCACAGATAACCCCCAATAGATACCGCATTACGGGATTTTTGTTTGGATCCTAGCTCACCAAAACTGGCGGAAGGAGCGAGTTGCGGGGACTGGAGCCAATGCGCTATTATTGGCTGCTTCGAGTGACGCCCTAATAATGAACTCTAATAATTGGTCGAAGCTAAGGCCGTGCTGCGAAGCGGCGATTTATATAGAACCAATTACGCCAATGCGTGGTGCGCGGTCGTCGTCTTTCATGCGGTATCTATTGGGGGTTATCTGTGTAGTAGCCTCAGCACAACACAATTCTCAAACTTAAAACAATAGCCGTTTGTTACGCAAGGCATCATTCAACGGCCTCTGAGGACCGTATAGATACATTCAGTAGCTACTCTTAATAGGCGGCGAAAGTTTTGAAAGCGGCCCGTTGCATAAATGGACGCCATATACTGGGTGGCGCAAAAGTAAAGACCCTATTTGGTTCAGCTATAACATTTTTTCTAAATTAGAAAACTAGATTTAGGTTTTTTTAAATGTATATTTGTGCCATTAAATTTCGTACCATTAGGATTTAAAGATGATGTCTTTTAAATGGTGACCTCCAGAGTTGATACACATTTGAGCCCTATTTATGACATTTTGCATAACTTGCCGTAACACTTCCTGCGATATGTTCGTTATTTCTTGACGAATGTTTTCTTTTAGAGCTGCGAGAGTCTGTGGCTTGTTCACATACACCCGAGATTTCAAAAAACCCCAAAGAAAGAAGTCTGGACTGGTCAGATCGGGTGATCTTGCAGGCCAAGGCAAATCGCCAAAACGAGAGATAACTCGGCTTGGAAAAGCGTCCCTCACTAAGTCCATAGTGTCGCGCGCTGTGTGTGCCGTAGCGCCGTCTTGTTGAAACCAGATGTGCTCCAGCCCCAATTCGTCCAAACTGGGTATCAAAAACTCACGTAACATGGTTCTGTAGCGTTCTCCAGTGACAGTTATCGCATTGCCTCCAGCGTCTTCGAAAAAATAGGGTCCGATCACTCTGTCAACACAGATGCCACACCATACAGTAACTTTTAGTGGGTGTAGAGGTGTTTCTTGAATAATGCGCGGATTATCAGTGCCCCAGAACCGAGTATTCTGCTTATTGACATGCCCTGAGAGATGGAAATGCGCTTCGTCACTCATAACCAATTTTGAAGGAAAATCATCCTCTTCAAGGTTGAGGTTTATGACGCGCTGGCAGTAATCTAGACGAGCTCGGTGGTCAGCAGGCAGCAGTTGATGAGTCATTTGAGTTTTATACGGGAACATCTTTAAGTCTTTCACCAAAATACGCTGCAGGGTCCGTCTGGAAATGCCCAATTGCGTGGCACGTCGCCTCGTTGATGTTTCTGGACACTCTTCCACATCTTCGCGCACAGCATCGATATTTTCAGCTGAACGGCCTGTTCTTGGTCTCCCAGACTTAGGTCTATCCAATGTTGAGCCAGTTGCTTCAAGGCGTGTGGCAAAGCGTCGAATTGTGCGACCAATCGGTGCCGGACGGTGGGGAAATCGTCGACGAAATTCACGTTGTGTTCTTATCACTGATGAATTATTCCGTAAGAACATTGACACAATTATTCCACGTTCTTGGGGAGTAAAACGGTCCATGTTTATTTTCAGTGTATTTTACATTTGTTCACTACACAATTTTCAACAACAGAATGACAGAAAATGTCATATAAAAAAAATAAAAGTATTTTCTTTAGTGCCAGTACTTTTGCGCCACCCAGTATAAAAGTACGGCTTTAATGACCGCGCTGAAAGCTGACGCAAGCTTTATTTGTGTAGTGGTTCATTCATACATAGGTTTGATTATAGTTGACAGATGTGTTTAAAGGCGTGGCGTTGGTTAAATTAGATTAATGGGTAAAATTTAAAAAAGGCATTTGGTTTGTACTTTACTTACTTATAGATTTATAAATGGCGTAGTAAAGCTCATAATTTTCTGCTACATAGTATAATTCAGGTATTTTATCTATTACATAAAAGGCTTTGTTCTGACTGACTGACAGACAACGTACAGCCCAAACTGCTGAACGTAGAGACTTGAAACTTGGAAGGTGGCTTGCTTTTATGACGTAAGCGCGTGCTAAGAAAGGAATTTTGAAGATTCTACCCCTAAAGGGAAAAAGGGGGAAAACATTTTTATGAAAAACTACATTTCGTAACGTATCGTTTTGAAACTTGACACATACAAACAAGTATAAAGATAAATGGAATCATATTTCTACTTTTTTGAAAATCAACCTCAATAGCGGTGAATTTTGCAGTTAGAGTTTGTATGGAAATTTTAAAAATTTTGTCTGTATCGTACTGAAATTTGAAATGTGTAACGAAAGAACATACAAAATAAGTGCATACGGGTCTCGGAAATTTTTGAATTCCACCCCTTAAAGGGGCAAAAATAGTGGACAACATCTCACCGTAAGACGCTCGCACAGCATAAACAGCTGAAGCTAAAATCTTGAAGTTTTGAAGATACATTCATTACATAGTGTAGAGGTGCGCTAAAACGAAACGTTTATCCCGGAAAAATAAACGGATTCTGAGGGATATTCCACCGAAGCCGCGGGCATAAGCTAGTGTTTTATATTTTATCATAATAATTCTGTAATATTTATGTCTTACTTTTTCATTTTTTGTCTTACCACTTATGTGAATGTTGTAAACACCTGTTAAGGGTATATGTATCAGAATTAGATTAAGATATAATTCTCTACTGATAATATTAAATATATGTACTGTTGGTGTTTCTATAAATAAATAAATTATGTGACCTTAATGCGAGACACTTTACACGTTACAGTTTATTAATTATGACTTAAAATCCGCCATTTATTAGCATGGTTTTTAAAGAAATTATTCAATGAAAAGTTCTATAAGGATCAAGTTGTTTCCATTTAAATACTACAGTCAGACACCATAGATCGAAATAATGGGAATACGGTTTCCGCTCAGTGACATAATGTCCAGCACGGTTCGTCGACGGATTTACGATTTACTTTCTGCGGTTAACTGTTACAAAACTTTACCAGTTGTAGCATGTAGTAGAAATATGAAAATAACCTTAACACAATTGCAATAAAGGTTAGTTTTGACTGCTCGAATTAGAGTGACCGTTAAAATGATAATACAATTTGCGTGGTCGCACGAAGCTTGGGCGTTGCCTTTGCGGCGGGACAGCCGTGAAGCGCAAAATTTCCACCTAGTCCCACGTTACATCTTGTTTATGGTCTCATAACCATATAGGTAGTACTTAATTAGTGTATTTTCACTTTCATGATTAATTGATGTATATTTTTATTGAATTAGTTAAGTACTGTGTATTGGTACGTAGTGTACCTAACTACAAACTATTTATAAATGCTTAGTTTTCATTTTGGACCTTGGAGTTATAATTCAGTATTTTTTGAGCTGTTTAGTTTCAATTACTTTTTCATTATACGTTACGAATAATAATTTATTTTGAATATTTGGGTCCGTGGGGACCGGGAGCTCATCGCGTTTTCCAAAGTCTATCAGAGCGCCTGGTCGATGCGACGCGTGACCAAAATGCTGGCACTTATTTGGCCCAACGCATCAGCATTGCAATTCAACGTGGCAATGCGGCCAGCATGTTGGGTACGCTGCCTACCGGTAGTGGGCTGGAGCACTTGGACTGTCTATAGGCCATCGCGGCTATTATACAGTCCGTAAGTGTTCTTTGTAGTAGGTAGTGTAGCTAGTTTAGCTTAGTTTAGTTTAGATTAGTTTAGTTTTAATTATTGTAGTAGTTAGCTTGAGTAATAAAGGCAATTTGCCCGTTAAAAAAAAATATTTTGATGTTATATTTTAGTGTACATTTTATTTTCTCTATGGATTAGAATCCATAGAGATCTCAGTATTATACAGTTGCTTAGAAAATATATTAGAGTTATAGGTACCTATCTGCCTATGATTTATATAGGATAGAGGCCGACAGTGTCTTCAGCAAATTTATTTGAGTAGCAGTAACTTATATTTAAGTACTGTTCAAGTACCTATACGTCAAGATAATGCGTAAATATAACATTGCGTAGGCTTTAACAATGGTATATGTGTCACCGTTGTATGAACATCTATTCCTCCTACGCCATCATAAATCTATTGTAACAGCATTTACGTTATGTGTAGTTCGATTGCAACGTTTAAAATGTTTTTCTTTTTTAAACTAGATGATATTATTATGCTATTTAGTAGATAATACCATGTAAATAAAAGAGACACGATAAAGCTAGCTTCTTGAAAGTAATCTAATTAAATATAGGCCGGTGCAATTCAAAAAATATTATGTCTTAGGACAAGGTAGCAATACCTTCGCATCTTGAGGAATAAGTAGAGCGAGGCGCAAAGCAAGTTTTTTTTTACTATGAAATAACTGTGAGGAGAGGACGTACCTATCTTATCTTCCTCTTTTGACTAGGTATTACACCGGGAAGTCAATCTAAAAATAATGCAAAAATTAAAAAAAGATGTCTCATTTTTCGGTTTTTTAGTTATAAACCTTCACCTATTTTCGAAATAATTGTGACACAATATCCTCTTATTACCTCTTATTATTATTTTTTTATTTGGGTAATGTTTTCTTTTTCTTCTTAACCAGCACTACCACTCGTTTCACACCACACAAAGGTTAACTGGAAGATAATGGTACCCTATGTACTTGGTTTACTCTTGTGCAATAAAGCATTTTCCATCTATCTATCTATATACCGCAACTACTATACCTACCATTAATCTATCCCTAAATTTCCGTGAATTTTTTTGCATTTATAAAATGTTAAGTAGTGTACGACGATCCAAAAATCTTCGGCTGCTTATAAAAAGGTGTTTGATTTTAGCTAACTTTCTGTGGAGTTTATTTAACCTCTATAAACTCGAATAAAGGTAATGAAGACTAAAATAATATGAATATGACAAGTCTTTTCGAGGAAGTCATAAATATTATACAAGATTGTTAACAAAAACGTCGTCGAAATTTAGACATGTAAAAGCCCCACTAACAAATTTTGGTGTACACAAAAGACCTGATTGGGCCCGTACACGAGGCAATCACCTCGCGCCGCGCCACCACGGGGCGCTGAATCGAAACAAATTAACGTCACTTGTCGGTAACATTTACTTTAATTTCCGTCACATAAACTAATTTTCACTTATGAATACACAAATTGTAAATTGAACTTCGACTAGTGACCCTTTTCAGGCTCAGCGAGGAAGTAAATTATTTGTAAAAATGTAAGTAGCGTGATGTATCGTAAATGCTAACTATAAACTAGGTTTTAGGAGTAGTTCTGCCAGAAACAGTTCAGGGCTTAGTAAAGGTCCCCAACCAAGGGCTAGGGTAGATTTTCTTTCGTATGATTACACCATCGCCAGTATTATATACCATTTTAGTCAGGCAATAAAAGTTAAAAGCCCCAAGCTTGTTCATTTAGACTAGTTATACAGTCTAGCCGCTAAAAAGAATACGCTTGACACCTAACTCAGCTAAGTACAATAACATTAACAAATCTGAATGAATACAGAAATTCTTATTACTTTTGCTTGTTTTTTTTTTGGCTGTTAAGTATAGGTAGCCTATTATACTATACCTACCTTATAAGAAAGTACCTGTATTTAAATGTTTTAATCCAGCTTTTAACAATGGGAGATGTAGGTGTAAAACGAATAATTTTCAGTGGCTGGACTTTAACTAGTCTAAAATAGCAATATTGGAGCTTTTAACTATTATAAATTGAGTACGTAAATTGCCCGACAAAAATTTGATGAAAAACTTGTCGAAGGTGAAATACGAAAGATAGAAAAACGGACCCCGGCTCTGCCCTGGACCATCGCTATTAGACAAAAAAAGTAATGGCAGGAGTGTATGTATGTATGGTATCGATTTATGGATGGATAACATAATATATACCTTCTTACCACTATATTATACCAGTTAGCCCATACCCTAATTTCGGGTCAGGTTTAGAAGAGGGTTACGTTCGTAATAAAAATAATCACTTTTTTGCTGTTCCTAACCTAACCCGCTACCGAGTTAGGTTTTCGGGTCGTAATATTGATTTATTACTACTAAGTCACCAATAAAGCTTTTAGAATTAGCAAGTTGAAGTGGCAGTGGGCAGGTCATGTCGCTCGTGGAACTGACAACCGATGGGGAAAAAAAGGTTTTTTTTTTTTTTTTTTTTTTTTTTTTAATGTAGAATGAGCCTGCGTTTGACTACATCTCACCTGATGATAAGCGACGATGCAGCCGATGGTGTAGCACGCAGGTTCATGAGGTACCTATTCACTCTTGTCTTAAAAAGACCCAGGTTATATTTGTCAGGAAACAAGAACGCCGGGAGCAAATTCCATTCCCTAGCAGTCCGCATAATGAAGGACTCAGCGAAACGCTTGGTGCGGCAAGTAGGCAAGTCTACTACATAGGAATGAAACGACTCTCCGCGCCTTGTAGTCCTGTGGCGGAATGGAGATGGTGGGATTAACTCGTACAGCTCTTGTGCGCACTCCCCGTGGTACAATCGGTAGAAAATTGAAAGACATGCCACCCTCCGTCGGTGCTCTAGGCTCTGCAGTCTACCCACAACCAGTGCCTCGTCGTTTATGAGTTTTCTGGCGCGACGTTCTATGGAGTCCAGAGCCGCAAGTTGGTATTTTGCAGAACCATCCCATATGTGGCTGCAATACTCCATACCAGCTCTTATCTGAGCTTGATATAGTTGTAGTAGCAGGGATGGTGTGAAGTACTGCCTAACTTTAGACAGTACTCCAAGTTTGCGAGTGGCGACCACGAACCGGAAGTCGCAGCGTAGGCTGGCCCCCCACTAGGTGGACCGACAACCTGGTCAGAACCGCGGGGAGCCGATGGATGCAGGAGGCAAGCAGCCACTCAAAGTGGCGCTATTTGGGTGAGGCCTGTGTTCAGCAGTGGACGTCTTCAGGCTGATAATGATGATGATGATGATGACACAGAGACTACGAATTTGAATTATCGGCATCCCGATCTTATCTATCCAACCCACGTTGTTATCAATGTTCTGTAATTAATTAAAAACCAGATTGGATAAAGCTATTGGCTGTGGTCTAATTATTGAACTTAATTAGCTAGTAATATCGCAGTATTTATTATCAGAATTTATTATCATCCGGGAAACTTTGACATTTCAATAATTAATACTGACCATTGACTTGCCAATTTTCAGTAGGTAATACCTAAAAATTTGCACAAACTGAATTTATGTACATACCTATACACTATTTATAAAAAAAAAGTAATTTATTCACTAGCAACCAAGTAAAATAACAATAACTAGTACTTAATTATTAGTACGTAGGTAAGTAGTAGTAGAAAACTGACAACTAGCTAATTATTTATGTATAATAAGGACTACAATATACAAAACCTGATTTACACTTTGATATGTGTGTGTGGCGGATGCTGTGGGGGATGCTGCGGTGGATGCTACGGCGGCTGTTGCTGCCATTGCATAACCATCCACACGTGCTGTATCAAGATCTGCTAGCCTCCAGTGCCCCTATGTTAGAGCTGTGTGCTGGTCGGAGTGGGTGTGACAATATTTTGGCAATGTGTTAAAATATTGCTTGCCCGTGCAGGTCCGTACTTCAATAAATGTTAGCATACACCTATTGTATTATAGTGCACCTATTATCAGTTTATACTGGGTGTAATTGAATTCATTAGCATCGACACTGGTCATATGTTGACGAAAATTTATCAAATCTAACGCATCGATTTGGTATCCCTTCCCTACATCCCTATCCCTATCCCTACATATAATAAATGTGAAATTCTGGTATGCTTCGGAACACACACATAATTATATGCAATGTAATTTATCCCATAGGTTCTATTTTTCAAAAAATATGATTGCGCGATGCAGGCCCGCGGCTTTTTGCCCTTTTTACATACATTATGAAATTTTATTTGTATCAGCGCCATCTAGGGACAGTGATGTGTCGTTGTTTGTTTGTTACGACTGAACTCCTTAAATACTGAACTGATTTTCATGCAGGTTTCACTAACATGCTTAGAAGTAACCGGCGCTTAAAATAGGACATATTAAAATTAAAATTTCATTATTTTTTTTGGGCATAATTATTAAGTTTTCATTATGAAACGAAACTGAATTATAAACAACATGGCCGCTTCATGGTGAGATGGTGAGTTTATTTTTGGCCACTGACGGTAACGTTATGTCATCTAGATGGTTGTACGGGTTGTACAATAGCTGTTTATCTGGAGGCACAGATTAAAGAAAAAAATCTCTGTGTAGGATATGACCAAAGAGTAATAGTTATAACCAAAGAGGTAGGTAGGTACAATAAGTCATTGAGAATTTAACCTTCTTTGCTACATTTTATAGTTTTTCTATTTATGCCTTTAAAGGTTGTATGGCGTTTTAGAAGTAACTAGATACGTACCAGAAGATATTAAAACTTACATAATTTAAATTTTTATTAAATCTTTCGAATTGAAAGGTTCTGGCTTGTGGATTTAAAAATAAAGCCATTTTTTTCATTCCTATGCAATGCAGGTAGGAAATATACTATGCAGAACAAAAACTACACTGACACACGTAACCTATTCAGAAGCATGAGACTGCACAGCATAAGATGTGGCAGCTTCCAAATACCGGTGGCTGTCGCGCGTAACCGCTACTGCTGCGAAAGTGGCGGTGGTGCGTCCATCGGTGGTCGTGGACGGTGGCCGGTCTGCATCGGGGCTAAATACCTATAACTATTAGTATAGGTAATGTAGTCCACGCGCGGCAACGCCGCGGGCAGCAGCTAGTTGATAATAATTCTAAAAAATGGGATAACTTACTTAATCAGCTGCAAAATAAAATTGAAATTGTTTTTAATTATTACATACAAGGTAAAAACACTTTTAACAGTATCAAAATCCTTCGTGCCAACTACGTTAGTTAGGCACCGCAGCAATCTTTATAATTTTCAATAAAAATATTTTCATTTGCACTATTTACCCTTTAATAGTTATCAATAAATGATGTACTATCATGCAATCAATTTATGCTAATGAACTAAATTGCACCCTGTATAACGATGAAATCGAATTGATTAAAAAGCTGCTGATATTTGATGTCTTCACAAAATTAAGTTTCATTATTTCCACAGTTCAGTATTTAGCTACTAATTTTAAATTGCAAACTGCTAATAAATTGTTATGCGTAAAAATGGAGAGTGAAGCCACCTAAATTATTACGAAATACCAAAGCTGGCATAATATTCTGGAGCCGCGTTCGGAAGGTTCTATTAAGTTCGCCATTTGCTTTATTTTTTTAACCCGAGTGTATGTAAAGTAGACGATCAAGCTAAACTAAAACAAAGTGTAATTAAGAATTAATTTTCAGAACAAAAGTGCAACTACGTTTCGAACGTGCCGTTATCTGCTTCCCACGCACTGTGGGTCAGATGGGCTCAAATTGTTTAATTCAAAATCATTACTTTGAACCGAAACACTGAATGTGGTAACGATTTTAACAGTTGATCGGTCTCAGTTGAATTTTAATGAATGGATTTCGGTCCTTGTGTGTAGAGCCGCTGGATCGCGAATAAAGTCATGGTTCCAGCTTCGATCAGCCGAACACGTATTTTATTAAATTGAAATGTACGTAATTTTGCTTTACTAAAATCGTGGACCGTTGACAATGCTCTCAGTGTCGCGTAGATTAAATGGATCATATTATTTATCATCGTAATTATTAAAAATTAAAAATACCATTTTCAGTTATTTTCTTCTGTATGTATTTGTTTTCACATAGGTATAATTCGATTTTGCTAACCAAAATGGTAATAGAAATCGATTAAGTGCGTATCGCACCAAACGCATAGACTTCCGAAGATAGTATAACAGTAACTTGAGTACCTAGGTAATATTATTAAGGTAAGTATTGCAAACAGTCAATGATTATGGGAGACGGGCATTTTGGGAAACGGACATTTTGAGAAAGAGACATTTGAGAAACGGACATTTTGAGTAACGGGCAATTTGGGAAATTGACAATTACTGATGTGGGTATATAGCGCGGTTATTTTGAGAAAAAACAAACAAACTCTTGAGAAAAAACTCTTGAGCTAATGGCCGACCGGAGCGAAATGAAGCTGCAGTCTTCAGTTGATATGTCAGCCTACGGTGAACTCAATAGACGAATCTGGAGTTCCTTGCGACACGACTTGCGTGCTCTTAGTACTTCACGTATTGAGGCCGCAATTGAGCGGAACCAAGGCTCTAAAGTGTTCGCAAAGGATTCGTCTATTGGGCAACACCAAATGACAAAACTGAAGACCGAAAATGGTAGCGTCATTTCATCCAAGCCTGAGATTCTGAGAGAGATCGAGAACTTCTATGGACAGTTATACACCTCGACACGTAAGCCCGCTACTAACACAGCTCAGGACATCAGAGCCAAGTTAGTCCGACACTATACCGAAGATATCCCGGACGTCAGCCTGTACGAGATTAGAATGGCCCTCAAACAGCTTAAAAACAACAAGGCACCAGGTGAAGATGGAATTACGACCGAACTTCTGAGAGCGGGTGGTAGACCGGTACTTTTAGTCCTCCAGAAGTTATTTAATTCTGTCATCCTTGAAGGTATAACGCCAGAGGCATGGCACAAGAGCGTGGTGGTGCTCTTCTTCAAAAAAGGCGATAACACCTTATTGAAGAACTATAGGCCCATCTCGCTCTTGAGTCATGTGTATAAGCTGTTTTCGAGAGTCATTACGAATCGTCTCGCACGCAGGTTTGATGAATTCCAGCCTCCCGAACAAGCCGGTTTCCGAAAAGGCTTTAGCACCATAGATCACATCCATACGCTGCGCCAGATTATACAGAAGACCGAAGAGTATAATCGGCCGTTATGCCTAGCGTTTGTGGACTATGAGAAAGCCTTCGATTCAATCGAGACTTGGGCGGTGCTGCAGTCCTTGCAGCGATGCCAAATTGACTATAGGTATATCGAAGTTTTGAAGTGTTTGTACAGTAAGGCCACTATGTCAGTCCGACTACAGGACCAGAGTACGGAACAAATTCAATTGCAAAGAGGCGTGAGACAGGGAGACGTTATTTCTCCGAAACTGTTCACAAACGCATTGGAGGATGTTTTCAAGCTCTTGGAGTGGAAAAGATCTGGCATCAACATAAATGGCGAGTACATCACTAACCTTCGTTTTGCCGATGATATAGTCATAATGGCGGAATCGCTCGAGGACCTTAGCACCATGCTCAACGACCTCAGTAGAGTCTCCCAGCAGGTTGGTCTTAAGATGAATATGGACAAGACAAAGATCATGTCTAATGCTCATGTTCCACCTATACCGGTAATTGTTGGGAACGATACTCTCGAAGTTGTCGACAAGTATGTCTACCTAGGACAGATTGTCCAATTAGGTAGGTCCAACTTCGACAAAGAGGTGGCGCGAAGAATCCAACTCGGCTGGGCAGCGTTCGGGAAGCTTCGTCCTATCTTTTCGTCCAAAATACCGCAGAGCCTGAAAACGAAAGTTTTCAATCAGTGTGTGTTGCCAGTGATGACTTATGGAACTGAGACATGGTCTCTTACTGTTGGCCTCATTAGTAAGCTCAAAGTCGCGCAGCGAGCTATGGAGCGAGCTATGCTCGGTGTTTCCCTGCGAGATAAGCTCCGGAACGAGGAGATCCGCAGGAGAACTAAAGTGACCGATATAGCTCTTAGAGTTAGTAAGTTGAAGTGGCAATGGGCAGGCCACATCGCTCGTAGAACTGACAACCGATGGGGAAGAAAGGTTCTCGAGTGGCGACCACGAACCGGAAGACGCAGCGTAGGCCGGCCCCCCACTCGGTGGACCGACGACCTGGTGAAAGCCGCGGGGAGCCGATGGATGCAGGAGGCGAGCAGCCGCTCAAGGTGGCGTGCTCTGGGGGAGGCCTATGTTCAGCAGTGGACGTCTTCAGGCTGTTGATGATGATGATGATGATGATTTTGAGAAGTGGACTTTATTTAGGTACCTAAAGGATGTCCACTCAGTCACTCGCATCACGTATATAGATTAGGACACATAATTATTGATACTATTACCACATAACTATCATTCGTGTGATTTGAGCGTAGATAAAATAATAATTACCTACATAATGACAAAAGTGTTTTGTAGTACTTATGGGACGACACTAAATATCAACTTCATTTCTTGTTGATTATAGAGGGCATTATACCTCATGCTATCGTTGTTTGATATAATGCGTCTCTTTTTTTATCGCCAAATGTTTAGTCAAAAAAAATTATCGTATCGTCGCATCGTCACTTATAAACTCTTTCCTTGTTGCAGAGACGGGGAGCACGGATAAGAGCAATGGTATGAAGGAACCGGGATCCCCTGAGGAATTGGTACGTTCTCATTATTGTAATGATAATACAAATTTTATAACATGTAGTGTAGGTATAATAAAACTGTAAGTGGCCTAAAGCTGTACATTGAATATTTTTTTAAAGTTTTGATTGCATTACACTTCTTTATCGATATACTTAGAAGTGGAAACAATTTATGAATTTTTTGTCTGTCTGTGTCCCTTTGAGCACGCGTATCACGCTGGAACTAGGATTTCGCTCAACGGTACGGTTATAGCTGAATTTTCAGAATAGCAGTTAGAATACATTTTGTTTTCTAAAACGGCCAAGTGGGGGTTGCACGAAGAAACATATATCTTTTCCCTTTCGCTTCTCTCTTACCCATAAACAGTAATTAACCCGTGCGAAGCCAGGGCGGGTCAACTAGTTCTTTATAAGTACGTAATATCTAGAGTAAAAACATTTTGTTGGCATTGTCTGTATGTATTGTATCATATGTATCTATTTCACATGCGAGCTGCACGTTGTTGAAATAATGTTTAGAGCTCTATTTATTAAAGACCTGGTAAGTATTTTGAAAAAAAGCTACAGAGTTTCTTACTTAATAGGTTTATACCCAGCCATAAATAGATTTTAAATTGAATAATGGTAACAATGTTAATGTTCAAAAACATGAAACACCAATAGGTAGCAGATTTTATCACAAACGAGGTAAAGTATCCAAGTGTGGGCAATACGCAAATCGTATTGATGTCTCGCAAAGAACCTTTAAGGTAAGTAGGTACCTATCCCGAATCAGTCCGTAAGGGTTCTTCATGGGCGCTTTGAGGATACAAATTGGCTTAAAATTTTCTCTTCTTGCTCCTTTTTACAACTAAAAGGTGTTTGAGAACTTAATCGAATGAAAATTTTACCCGCCTTTCGATAGTGATCCGATTTAAATGCCTTTTACGATGAAAATTACTTTAAATGTTTTATGAGAAATATTTAAGGAAATCGTGATGTGAATAAACTTTTTGATATGAACATATAAAGTATCATAAAAATAAAATCGATCAAATAGATGTAGTTATATCTATAGTACCTACAATCTACTTTCCTAAAATATCAGAATAAGCTGAAAGCTAACTTCCCTTACGCTAAAGCTAACTTTTCTTCTTCTCTTCTCTTCGTCTTTTACGTTTTAACTTCTTTACTTAGGCGCTTGTTACTACTTTGTTCACCAAGCTAGATTTTTTTTTATGCAAACAAATGATGTGACGAGCTAATCGTTCGCCTGGTGTTAAGCGTCACGGCCGCTCATAACAGATGCTGTGTCACTCGGAACTCTAAATTAAAGTTTCGCGTGACACTGCACTGCGCACATCATCTTGAGACATCACACAGTCTAGTAATAAGATTTTTAAACTGCGAGATCAGATCATAAAGTCTCATTTCACTAGCTACAATGCCCTTCAAATCGGAATACTATAGTGCTTGTAAACTACTGCTTGGCGGCAGAATAACTGGCAAAGTGATGGTACCTACCTGCCTAGACGAACTTTGCAAAAAAGTCCTATATACGTAGTGAAAGATGTATTTTTATGAGTACAATTAAGGAAGGTCCACTATGATTTCCATAGGTATTAAAAGGATATAACGTTTCGTGATCAATCTGGTTTCGATGTTTCAATCATGATTTGGCAGCGGACGAGAGCTGTCGCTGTCGCTCTCGTCGTGACATCGACTATGATATATTGCCATTTTACAATGGCCACTGTACTTTCTAGTGTCTGAACAAATTTTGACTGGCCTGAAAGCTCTGTTGGTAGTAGCCCTGCCTCCTGAACTGTAGGTTGTGGGTTTGATTTCCACCCAGGAAAAACATGTGTGATGAACATATGTGTTTGTTCTGTGTCTGGGTGTTATATTGTATTCTATGTATGTATTTACAAAACAAAAAGTATCTAATTATTTCGTCAGTTATCTGGTTCCCATAGCACAAGCTTTGCTTAGTTTGGGACTAGATGGCGCTGTGTGAAATGTCCACAAATTTATTGATTTTTAGCCAAAGGAACGTTATTAATTTTTGTAGGTCAATTCGATTAGTTAGGTACGCAAGGTTGTTCGGTGAGTGGGACTATTATGCAGATGCGTTACTACCCGAAAAAAAATCTTACTTATCACGTATATTGTACTGATGAGCAAGAGATTGCCACCCAATGATTTTGCCAAAAACTGTAAGCCAAGCAAGTAGGTACACGCCATTTAGATTCTCAGAGTTTAGAGATATTGGTCCACATAGTGCTTGACGAGGCATATACGGCTGATCTTCAAAGAGATTTGATTGCCTCGATAGCAGAATCGGCTCTACCATAGGCCGGACGTTCACATTGCATCGGTAAATTCAACAGCTTTTGGTACGAAAATGTCATTTGCATGTGATATGAATCAAAGTATGCAAACACCTAATAAAGTTCATAGGTTCGTACCTAACTACCTATACGTTTTTAATCAAATAAAGTAAACTCCGATCTGCAGCTTAACCGTAAAGAAGTAGGTAAATATTGTTAATGTATGATATAGGGAAGAACGGAAGACCAGCACTGGTTCTATGGCCAGCCCTATGCTGAGTTGGGACCGATTCGTGGCAACTGACAATCAATTTATATTTATCTATTGTCATGTTTTTTTTCTTTTTATTTTATTTGTATCTTTTGTCATGAATAAACAATTTCTTTCTTTCTTTCATAAAGACCACAATTATTTTCGCCTTTCATTATTTTTTTTATAGGTATTTCATGTCACTTGTATTATTTATTTAATTTTATCTAACCTGTTGAAATGACAGACCGAAACATTTGAAAATCGCTTTCACAAAATGTTTCAAACAAGTTTGTTACAAACGCTCCGTGTCCAGTTATATTTTTAAAACGGTTGTCTATTTTGTCCGGGGTTTTTGGGCATCCATGCATCAAAACTAGAAAGTTTATCTCTGTTATGTGTGAAATAAAAACTGCGCTAGCATTTTTATAGTCAAGCTGAATTACACGAAGAATTCAAAACTGAAAAATGTTCAATATTGCTTAACAATTACATACCCGCTTATCGATCTTATTACTGCGAGATAAGATCCGAAACGAGGAGATCCGCAGAACTAAAATGACCGATATAGCTCTTAGAATTAGTAACTTGAAATGGCAATGGGCAGGCCACATCGCTCGTAGAACTGATAACCGATGGGAAGAATGGTTCTCGAGTGGCGACCACGAACCGGAAGATGCAGCGTAGGTTGGCCCCCCACTCGGTAGACCGACGACCTGGTGAAAACCGCGGGGAGCCGATGGATGCAGGAGGCAAGCAGCCGCTCAAAGTGGCGCTCTGTGGGGGAGGCCTATGTTCAGCAGTGGACGTCTTCAGGCTGTTGATGATGATGATGATGATGATGATTACATACCCTACGGCCTTTGGATAATCAATTCGCTGCTTAATGGTCGATAAATAACATTAATTTAATAAATCGGGATCGGCATCTATGTTATATTTAATTTCCATCATCAGAAACTTTGCATTATACACTTTAATGTGTCAGTTACCTATTCAATAGATGATTCTGATTCTAAAGACAGCCTCCGTGGTGTGGTGGTTGAGCAGGTCGGCACATAACCCGGAGGCGGCGATATAAAAATAAAATGAATGCGATGTGATATAAAAAAATATCTGACTTGTAGGTAGTAGCATTTTAGAATACAGATTACATAACAGTATAGTGTATAGAGTAATGTATCAAAATCATTATCTATTAAATTCTCCGGTATATAAACTACAGTTAATTACTTTAAAAGTCCAGTTTGACTTGATTTATCTGCAACTGAGTGAGTGAAGTCTCATCGTTGTTTTTTTTTAGTTTTAACTCGCAGTCCTGTCCATTCCAGGTTAATAATAAAACCCTAACATAGTGCTAATCCCAGGATCAGGTCAGAAACACTATACCTCCGTTTGTTGACAAACTGGAATCTCCATTTTAGGGTTATCACGGGCGTTATCTCTCTGCAATGAGGTTAACCCGTCGTGGCCCAACCTCCGCAAATAGGATCGTTGAGATTAAAATTGGCGAAGATAGAATGGTTTTTGTTTAATGCTTCTGTATTTAAATCTTAATCCACATGCTTTCCCGCTCCCTACAATTAAGCTTCATTTCCAAAACTGTTTCTGCGACTTCAATTTAATGTCATACCACAGGTAATATAGGTAAAACTATCGATGCGCGAAGCAGAAAAGCAACAAATGAATGTCACGAAGAAACCAATACTTTGAACTTGCGAAGTGAACACCTAATCTACCAAATGATAACACTATGTGCGAAAACTGCCAGCCTTTTTAACTTTAATATTTACCACATTACAGCTACCATACCAGCAGCATTATACCTAAAGATTTTTGTCACTGGTTCTGTTAATTCATGTAACAATGCTGCTTTGCTTGCATAGAACTTGTGTCATGGTTTCTTATAACACGTAAGGTTTAAGCTGGGAAATAGTAACTTTTTATGATTGCTAGATTTGACATTAGGACAATTTTACACTCTGTCAAAAAACAGCTCATGATACGCTCTCGGTCGTATTTGAGTGAATGATTTAACGTGACGTCACCAAAACTTCTCTGCCTCTTTAACATTATAGTATAGATGCCTACTTACTTTCATGGTACGAATTTTCAATGTATAGTTGTAGAAATAATAGTAGAGATAGTGGTAGGCCCCCGTCACTTCAGCCATGTTAACCCTACTAGTCCGGCCTCCGCAAATAGGCGCGCATTAAACATCATAACGGTCTGGCCGACCCTGATCTCATGTCACACGAGACATGTCGACGCAGATAGGTGCTCTGTATCACGATAGTTGGTATTGAAGGGTATTGTACTGATAGTAGTTTTTATGAGTTAGGTCTTACTAGTCGTTTGTTTGCCCCATGTCTACCAACGTATGTTAGTTTTATGACCGTTTTGTAAAGGTCTAAATAATCCTTTGGGTATGTGTTTTGTAGAGTCGAGAGATAGGTAGATATAATATAGAAGCACGAGTAGCCGTTTCTAACTGATCGGTAAAGTTAAGCAACGTTTGCTTCGGTCCGGTCACTACTCTGATGGATGACCGCTACAGCAAAAAGTGGTATTTACAACTGAGCGCTACCGTGCTTCGGAGGGCACGTTAAGCCGTCGGTCCCGGCTGTTGTCGTAACACAATAGTCGTTAAGCCAAGTCAGAAGCCTTTGGGCGGCCTAAAAGTTCTGACATCAGGGCTGACCGCTTGCCTACACGAGAAAAAGCAGAATATAAATAAAATGTTTGTTAATATACGCTATGTATTACGAAGAGCGAGTGAGTGGATTTGTAGTAGTAATCAATCAAATTCCAAAATCTGCCAAGCGGTTGCTACTTCACCCGAGCTGTTTTGGAAACTCGTATTTGATGCACTTTTCCGATAACGTTCTTGTTTTATCCGATGCAATCCCGATTAATTCAGCATCCATTCAGCTTAATAAATAACAGATGAATAAATGTCATCCCTGATTATGCAATCAGCGATCATTTCTACTCGCCGTAAGCGCACGACAGTTGCTTTAAATGTTATTTAAATATACCAGTAGTTGATTGGCTAACAGGATGGCGAATAGCTTTTGCCTTAGACTGTGTTGCTTGCATTAAGGTGATTTAGCATTGCAATTGATAGGCGTTGATTACAAATTGCGTGTATCAAGAACGTAGGTATAGCGCACCAAGGATAGCGCGCGCGCGCGCGCGTAGTGGTTCATCACCGTCATCATCATCAACAGCCTGAAGACGTCCACTGCTGAACATAGGCCTCCCCCAGAGAGCGCCACTTTGAGCGGCTACTTGCCACCTACATCCATCGACTCCCCGCGGTTTTCACCAGATCGTCCACCTTGTGGGGGGCTGGCCTACGCTGCGTCTTCCGGTTCGTGACAGCCACTCGAGAATCTTTCTTCCCCATCGGTTGTCAGTTCTACGAGTAACGTGGCCTGCTCATTGCCATTTCAACTTGCCAATTCTACGCGCAGCTATAAAAATGTATTCTAAGTATTACTTACCACAAAACATTCTAAAGAGGTGCCCCACACGGTTTCACCCACAGACCTACAATATTTTCTTTATATCCTAGGTCTATGATGTCACCATTCAATTTATTATTCACCCGCTTTCCCCCGAAACAGCTACATTTTTCAGAACAAAAAGTACTATTAATTTTGGTTAAGCAATCTATTCCATTGTTACCCACTGTAAATACATAGTTAGTAGTAGGTAGTAGCGACTCTATACTTATGGTCACCTACTGCAAGTAAGGACTATTCTAAAAGTTATATATGTACCTAAGTCATATAGGTACCTACCCATGTTGATACGTATATATATACAAAGCGGCTATTAGAAAGGCCACTCCATAAATGTACACTTCAAACGTTGAATGTGATGTAGAGAATTGTACACCGAATAGCTTTTACGTGACTCACTATTCAGTTTCAATTTGCATCTAGTGCAAAACGTGCCTACATAGCAAGGGTGGGATACGCGGTTGTTCAGCCATACTTTCCTTTGAAATAATTAAACTGCAAACTAGAAAATATATGTTACAAAGATCATATTATAGTTCCTATACTTAAATAAAATTGTAGAAACCAGCGCGGGTTTGTTGATATCTACCTATACACTTTAAAATCTATTCCACAATAAGAAAATCAAACAATAAATCTTATTGAAGTCATTATTTAAATGAATATATTATTATATTGTTTACTTCTCCAAAAATCATCGAAAAATATAATAACTTTGCCAAAATAACGTGTGTTACGTGTTATTAAGGCGTGTATAGACTATATTACGGCACTTCATTTCGTGGAGAACTTCTACCGACCTAAACAAACATTTGGCTATTAGTCGCAAACAGACAGAAACAGTCGTGCTCAGATTACATACAGCACAGTGAGATTAGGTCTACACCAACATTGATTGGCATCACGTGACTACGGGAGGTAACTCGGCCTTTCAAAATACGCTGGAGTTGTTCCCAAACGAACGTCCGACAGGATCGGATTCAAGCGGATTAAAAAATGTGTGTACAGTCGGTAGCGATAATAAGTTTTCCGTAACCAAATTGTTAATTAGCATGAGGAAAGCAAGAACAACCGTAAATTCCCCTTTTCACAAAAGACGTTTTGCTGTGTTAGCTTTTGTCAGACGTCATTACGGTTCATATTCTCTAAAAAAAACACCGTGCTACGGAAAGCACGTTAAACCGTCGGTCCCGGCTGTTATCGTAAAACATTAATCGTTAAGCCAAGCCTTTGGGCGGCCTAAAAATTCTGACACCAGGGCTGACCAATTTCCTACACGAGAAGATGAAGATATTCTCTACAAAGCAGTGGGACTTAACACAATATGAGTAAACTGAATTTCCATGATAATGCCCGTCTACACTAAAGTTTGACAGCTCCTTATCTCTAGATCATACGTACTGAAATGTGTTGCAGCTGCCCTAGCACGGACGGTAGATAAAACTGTCTTTCCCTTGTTTTACTCCACTTGACAAGTAAGCAAATAAGAAGAAAATGACATAAAACGGGGAGCGACAATTTTGTCTACCACCCGTGCTAACCCAGCACGGACGGTGAGCAAAATTGTCTTTCCCCTGTTTCACTCCACTTGACAAGAAAGCAAGTATGAAGAAAGTGACATAAAAGGAAGAAAGAGAATGTTGCCTACCGCCCGTGTTAACGCAACACGGACGGGGGACAAAATTACGTCACAATGGGATAACTGTGAACTTAGGAGCTGTCAAACTTTAGTGCAGATAGGCATTAGTATTATAAATTAGTATAACTCGCACGTTCGTCTACGTGTGCGTTTGTAAATTTTTACAGGCAAAGACGCGCGATACGCTAAAATTGTAACTACTGATTTTCCTGAGTATGGAGATAGTGTGAACCTAGAGAAAGGATATAGGGTACTTTTTATCGTAATAAAGTGTAGTCCACGCCACGAGCAAGTCCTGTATAAAATAAACTAGACCGCGTTAACTGACGTTTACAGTTATTGCTGATCTCTATCTCTTTTCCTCTTTCCAACAATATAAATTGAGCATATTTTGTAAATATAAAAGAATTACTTTTTTTGTGACTGTACACCTATGGAATCACCTTTTGTAATCTCGATGGAATGATTTTGATTTTTAGCTTCTGTCATATTTTAATTAATACTTCAAACTTCAATTTTTGGATTCGCCTGAATCATTTAATTACACCATCTGGCCACAATTAAGTGTTTAAACAATTATATTTCCGTATAAGTTTTAATGAATGGTTCATTATTTACGATAGGCACTATAACAACAATACAAAGAAAAGCCATAACTTTGCTGAGCCACTCACACACAGCTCAAATGAAACAGTTGTAGAAAATTGCAAAATAGCACGAAATTCTTCGATTCGCCACAGCCTCACTAATACATTCAAATTGCAGCGTTTACAAAGACCGGCGCGAATTGACTGCACTTCGCATGCATATGCAAGAGATGATTTCCCAGCCGGGTTTGACTTTTTCAAAAAGCCATCCTATAGGTATCCTGTGATATGACAAACATGCTTGCAGAGCTAGATTTCGTGAACATTTTTTTCCAAAATCAGCTGTGAATTTTTCTGCTGCTAGCCTTCCATAGTTTTTAAAGTTGCTGATAGATCCATCTTATAGCCTTATAGTATCACATAGGCCTCATAAAGTACCTAGTATATCAAAAATAATCTAAAAGTGGCATCAGGTGATCAGAATGCTGGCTTTTATTTTGCACAAAAGATAAGCATTGCCATTCAGCGTGGTAATGCTGCCAGCATTCTGGGCACTTTTCCCTCCGCCAACGGTTTATTTTAAGTTTTATATTTTAGTTTTAATTTTAGATTTAGATAGTTTATTTTAGTTTAGATTTAATTTAGTTTTAGTCTTTATATTTTGTGTAAGGTATTATTAGATAATCTTATATGTTTGAAGTTGTTGAGAATAAAAAACTGGACAATCAAAAAGTTCAACATCTTATATCTGCATGACCCAATAGTAGAGTAGTCACCAATCTAGATATCTCTTTTTACTAAAAACAGATTTGGCAGATGTCCCGAACAACATTCTTAAGATAAATTAACCAGCGACAGTAAGAGACTCGCAGAGGTCATGGACCCGGGCAGATAAAATTTACGTACACCAATTCGCAGAGCTGTTTTGAATGATCGTTACAATAATAATTCAGAGGGAATTATGTGAATTATATTACAAAATACTCATACATCACTCACGAGAACTGAAACATTTTCCCTAACGCCGGCCGCTCACAAAAATCTTGTTATGGACATGTTTTTATATGTTCCCTAAGCCGTCGGCGTCGCTGACTGATGAATGGGGAGGCCATCAATAGCAGATCACTTGGACGCTTCATAAATATGTACACGACGATGTGACGTCACTTTTTATGAGCTCAAAAGGACCCTGCTCCGGCATGATTGATGATCGAATACTCCAGTGGAAAGGTTTATTGATTCGAGTGTTATGTTTTGTTAACAATCATTAACGAATCCTCTACTGGATTTGCGTTATTGAACCAGAGCGTGCGAGCGATGAGTCAAACATGAAAGTTGAACTTTTTTGACAGAAAAATAAGAAGTTAAAAATACCGTGTGAAAGTGGCAAAGTGCGTGCGGTATCGAGTTGCGTGTCCATTCCAGACGGAATATTAAGTATTTGGCGAGTTGGACTAACAGCTACTGTCTGGAAGCTGACGACCTAGCCCCATTTGGCTTTATTATAATTCGCACGCGATCTGAGCATTTTCCAATTTAGTCCTACTTTTTTCGTCAATCAATCAAGTAGAATTAGTCTAATTTGGGTCAAACCACCCTGGCTATTTAGAAAACTAATACGTAAGCTTATCCCTCAAGCTTATTGCTGTTGCAAAAGCGCTCACAATAATTACCACTTACACGTGTATCACGTTGAGAATAAGGAGGACGGCTTCAATTGATCCAGCTTTTAATCTAAGTAAGGGAAGCCGAGCAAATCGACTAAAACCATAAGGAAGTGCCTCAAGTGTTACGAGGGTAATTCCGAAACTGGAGTGTTGCTAATCGCAATCTTTAACTTTGCTGCCGGCTTTAGTAATAGAGATCATACAAATGAATTGTTATTGGATAAAATTGCAAATTCATCGGTAATTGATAATTTGATATTGAGGAAGCGATAGAGTTTGTATTGTTTATAGACACGAGTAAGTCGTTCCCGGCAAAATTGGCAACGCTGCGCTTTACAGTTTTATTCTCATGTATGATATACTGGCCTGTTAGCTCAGTTGGTAGTAGCTCAGCCTTCTGGCTGTGGGTTCGATTCCCACTCAGGACAAACATTTATTTTGTGTGATGAACATAGGTGTTTGTTTTGTGTCTGGGTGTTATATTGTATTATATGTATGTATTTTACATACAAAAAATGTCAAAGTATTTTATCAGTTATCTGGTTCCCGTTGTACATAGTACATAGTGCTATGCTTAGTTTGGGGCTAGATGGCGCTGTGTGAAATGTGCACTCATAATATTTATTTATACAATAGGGAAAATAAAAGTTGATTTACCTATGTGTTGACCTATTTTAGAAATATTAATGCTAAAATTCAAAAGCAGGAGTGGAAGCATTTGCAATCCACTCATGTCGTCATAAATATACTCATTTTGAAAATAGAAAAATAGAGTTGTGAAATACATATTTCTCTAAACAATCTCACAAGCCAGGAATAAACTAGAACGTAAAAAAGATATACAAGGTATAAAAGATAAAGTATAGATATACATTTGATTTTTAGTGGTAGGTAGGTTCTTTATGCATGTAGCAATGAGGTTTTTTTTATTAAATTCGTACAAAAATGAGTGCATCATCATCATAAAAATAATTACTGGGAGGGTGAATGACATTGTGGCCATGCCTGAAGACTCCATCGCATAGTCATCTCAGCGTCTACACTGGGATGTCCAATCTATTACTCCTTTCAGCACGAACATTAAACCCATAAGCTGGGTGCCATTTTCGACACCGTTATGTGGTTCAGTGGCCACTCCTGCGGACGAAGTCATCCCGAGCGTAGCATTCTGCCGCCGCCTAAACCATGACTCCCAATGATTCTTCCCCGCTTTAAAAAGGCATCCACCTTGAACTCGTGCCCTACACCCGAAGACACAAAAGGTCGTTGTGAAAAACAATCCGTTAAAAATTTATCATTGCCAAAAAGATCGGTCAGTGGATTAACAGATCCACAAATCTAACAACACAAACATTCGCACCAATTTTTCAGCATAATCAATCGCTCTTCAGTTTAACCTAAAAGCTTCAATAAATGCAGGGTTTCCCACAAATGATTCTCAGTTAATGCCGCCGGTTGTAATAACATTGCGGTGCAGATGGGCGTCTGGCAAAGTATCAAGACGGCGCGACTCGCGTCGGCAAGGTCGTGGTTAGTAAATAATGTTTATTTCTTACTAAAGTTTGCTAGTTTACTTCTTCCGGAACGGTTGATAAACAAAAGAACACTAACGTTATATAGCTTTTCTTAGTGTTCACTTTTACATTGACACCTTGCAGTTTCATCCATAATTACTCGTTTTGAGACATTTATAGAACTGAAATGTAAACTTACCTTTCCGCGTCAACTCTTATTTTTCCGGGATAAAAAGTGCCCTGTGTTTGTATCGGTCCTATCTCAGTTTATAGTAAAGCTGTCTAATGTTGTGTAAAGTTTTGATACAGTATAGTTAGGTATGCAAGGTCCGCCTGGAAATTCCACTCCTTCCTTGAACATGCCGGTTTCCTCACGTCGTCCGCGTCGCGTCGCGAGGTTTTGTGGTTGTTGAGCAGATCGGCTCATAACTCGGAGGCGGTGGGTTCGATTCCCGCAACAGAACAAGTATTTGTGCACAGGAAAAAATGCGCAAATACTTGTTCTGTGTCTGGGTGTTGTGGGATCATGGTCTTCGTAGTTCCTGGGTCCCTCGATACAGGGAATCCTAGTTAGGGTCCAGGATCTATGTATGTGATCGCTGAGCGTTATTATTTTCATTTGATCTTTTCTTTGACCACTGTAAAATAATTGCAAATTCCGAATGAGTTGAACCAGGAGACGGTCTAGAGGGATTTGAACCAGGGTGTGTCGATTTCAAAGTTGCACGAGTTACTGTTAACTAACACTCGCTCCATAATCAGAACTCCATCTATACCTAAGTACCTATTATAGTGTGGCCAAATCACATCATTAGCCTTTTCGCGTCTACTGCTAAACATAAGGCCTACCTCATTACGGGGGCTTTGCCATAATTCCCGTGGCTGGTCTTGGTGTGGCCAAACGAACAACCTACCCAACATTGTGAAAAAACAGTTCTGTCAACTGATTATTATTATTATATTATTAACATTTCTGTATGTATTGACAACATGTCATTGATTCTCTCACCTTAGTCACCAAGCGAGGTTGCGATAGAAGAGAGCGAAAATGAAGGATGGCAAAAAAGAGTGAACGTTGAGTCACCGCGGATGTCACAGATCAGAGAAAAAGGGGAAAATATACGCAATGTTATTAAACCCACTTCATTTCAAATTTAGAACGGTCCAGTCTCGATTCAGACGCGAGGCGCGCGCGCCGCGACACCGCCATTATCGTTAATGTTTTGATATGAATCAAACTTTTGGTTAACTCTGTGTCTAAGTGGAGACTATAAAGATATAAGACCAAAATCGTTTATAAATACGCGAGTGAAACTTGTGACTTGTGATTCTATTAATTGGAGGAATACTGCCAGTGTCAGTGATTCACCTTAGCTTTGCATTTTTTTTTATTTAGATAACATACCACTTTCATCCGTATGTAATATGTAGTCATGAAGCTTGCCATCACAATAATCCTCAATCTTTTATTAATATTTTATTTGAATAATACCAAAACTTCATTCAACATTTTTGCTACTATATTGCTACTGGTGCCAATTTAATGCTCCGTTCACGCGTGTGGAGTATCCGACCGGCAATTGTTTACAAAATCCGATGTCCGTCGGATTGTTGACAAATATTTTTTCACGGTGTTTCGGTTCATTCGACAGCAACCTTTGAAACCCGAAATATGAAAGTGCAGTTTGTGGAATACGTATCTATCGAATGGCGCCGATAGTGTTTTGTTTTTATGGTTTTGAGTTTGCATTTCGGCGAGGACGATAAAAATAAAACGCAATTTTTGCAACGATCCATTTCATATTAATGTATCAAAAATATCTAAATTTATTTAGGTTATGCACATATGTATAAAAGATTATATAGGAAGTTTTTTTTTCCGCGTGAAGACTACTTAGTATAGATCCTTACGCTAATCCTCATAAAAGTGTAGGTGTTAAATAAATAACTACTGTTGATGATCTTATTAAATTTATCGTGCCATTTGCAGACGTAATCAATATCGTTATTACTTTATTTTTATATTTATAGTGACCATAACTCTATAACACACGTTACCACTTACAAGTATGACGATGTGCATAATCAATATGTTTTTAATTAACTCACGATGCGCGAATTAATTGCTCTAACTAATTAAACTATTTCAATATGTTTTGATCGTAAAGCGTTTTTGTTAATTTATTTTATATTTTTAAATGATAATTATGTTTTTTTCTTGCTCATATTATAATAATAATCTTTAGTTTATAAGCATTGATAAGCAATATTTATTTAGACACGTGTGAAAGATATAGAGTAGAGTTTGGCTGATAGAAAATAAGGTGAAGAATTGCTTATCCACTTACCCAACAATTATAGTAGAACTGAGAAAGGTCCGCAGGACTAAAGTGACCGATATAGATCTTAGAGTTAGCAAGTTGAAATGGCAATGGGCAGGCCACATCGCTCGTAGAACTGACAACCGATGGGGAAGAAAGGTTCTCGAGTGGCGACCACGAACCGGAAGATGCAGCGTAGGCCGGCCCCCCACTAGGTGGACCGACGATCTGGTGAAAACCGTGGGGAGCCGATGGATGCAGGAGGGGAGCAGCCGTTCAAGGTGGCGCTCTCTGGGGAAAGCCTATGTTTAGCAGTGGACGTCGTCAGGCTGTTGATGATGATAATGATGAAGGAAGGTTGGTTGTGTTGTGTGTTTAGATATCTTTTATTTATTTTCTAATCTATATTAAACCTACAGAGTGCGTTGACTCCACACCGCTAGGTTTTGTTTCTCGACATTTACTATTTAGGTTTGTCTGGAGAACCGTCTGATTTATTTAAGACATCATTCTGTAGGTATTCGTTGAAGCTCATTTCGTCTTGTGCTTAGTTTAGATCGAGCAAGTACTCATCCGCAAATGTCATAAATGAACTGGTTCAGTGTAAACATGCGTTAATAAACGCCGTAATACAGTAAGCTAACCTGTAAGAATAATAATAGAGTAGAATAGAAAAGCTCTTTATTACATAGGTATATAGCAACATAAAATAAAACTAAACATTAAAGTACCTATCCAGGCAACCTTTGGATGGATAGTGTCACAAGAATAAGAAGTAGTCAGCGGTGCGCAATAATAAACAAAAAGGATTTAAACATTTAACTAAAATTAGACAAACTAGCTCTCTTCGGGCAATAATTTTGAATATCCTTTATATTAAATTCAATTAATTAAATTTTTATTGTAATGTAATGTATCCATTAAATTAAAACATAAATTTGATTAAATTTTGATTTTTAATAGCGTTTGAACGGGCTAATGCTGTTGGTCTCAACCAACCTTTAAAGCGTCACCGGGCGAGAGACACGCAGTCCTAAGTTGCATAACTTTGATAAAAACAAGTACAGTATTACTTATCTGCAACCAGAAAGTATAGAGGCGTTTCCTTCATTAAGGATTAGTAGGTACGTATTCTACATATCGCCCAAAACTACTTTATTTAGTCCTTGATGGTCTTAGTGAAAATGACACTGACACTGACGGCTTAGTAACTGGTTCAATGTAAATGACACTAGCAGCTAGCCTCTTAGGTCTTGAGATATTGGTGGTGTCACTCCTTCCGCATTAGTTACTCAGAAGACATCGGTATTCTTGAGTTATTTCTTAGACATTTATCTGTGAAGAGATAAGGATTGCCCTCAACAGTGAATTCGTTGCTTTTATTAATGATGATTACATTTATTTCCGAAAGGTATGAAAAACAGCAACGCATTATATTGATACAACTAATAATAAATTCTAGAGTACACAAGTACAGTAATATATTATTTACTAGCCCAAGTTTCTAATCCCATATAAAAGGCACAGATTGACTGGCGCTTAGATCTTTAAATAAACAATGATTCAGTCTTAAATTAGAGTAAAATAATCAAAATTCAAAACAAATTTAAACACTAGAGCTTTACCCGTCAAAATTTAGCACCAGATTGTTTTGGATAATAAATATTCTTAGAGATAAAATATGAGTTTGACGGCGGGTAAATTCCGCTAATTGGAAGTAAGAGGCTACCTACCGACCCTTATCACCCAGTCAACACCTGTCCCAGGGCCGCAGGTTCATGGAAATTTGATATTTGCTTTTTAAAAACGTCAAAACATTTCCATGTCAGGGTCATGTACCGAGTTTGGTATCTAGGTAATATTGAAACTTAATACTACGTAAATAATGTAGGTCATATTAAGCGGCGACAAATATTTTAAATGTAGTAAGAAAAATACAAATAGTAACGCTTATATTAAGACATGCAGTCGGTGACTAAAAATAACTAACAAAAGCATTAAACTTGTAATATATTTTATTTATAACTGTAAAAATCTAACCTGATTGATACTGTCGCGCATCATAAAACAACGACTATTTATTTGCCTCGCTCGTACAGCGGGTAACAGATTGCTGATTGAAATCTGATACCCAATACGCCCACTTTGACTGGGTTAGACGCATTTCATAATTTCCATTTTTACTGTCGCTCTAGAACCATGTAGGTAACACACATTACGCACATAATGTCAAATGAATTTAAACAAATTAATTGAAGCAGCACAAACACAGTTCCGGAAACAATGGAGTTTGGACGGCTCAATAGCGGTCTCAGGTGGACGGCCGTAACAAATGTTAACACTCTACTTGTTATCCAAAACTCAAACGACGACAAAGTGCACGATGACTACATAGTGACGTACCCGGACAGCGAGAACGAAACACTTGACGACATCAAAAAGCTAAATCGCGAGGTAGACGAGAACTCTAAACTTGTTAATCGGTGCTACGAAAACCCTCTTTTCATCCCGGCGAGCGAAGTTTTAAAAGATGAGATAAGTGACGACAGGGACAGTGAGGAACTAATGAAGAGTGAGGCAAAAAAGTTCGAGGATTACAAGTTCTGTGAGGCAGTTAACGACTTCGATATCGAGCTAGAGACTGGGGAGGCGGTGCCTATAGTGTACCTGTCAACGAGCCGCGCCGCGCGGCTGCAGAGGGCGCTGCGACTCGGCGGATATAAAAAGGTTTGCTTCTCTTTAATATTTTTCATCTACTGCTCCTTTATGAACGACGCTCTTGATTTTCCCTTATTGTGGTGTTTTTATCGAAGTCAAAGTTTGTGACAGCTAATTAACATTTCTTTGTTAACAATGCGTTTGCTCTCCGGAAACTTTTTGTCGCTTTCGACAAAATGAAATTGAAATGTCACGGAAATTATATCAGAAACTGCTGCCGCTGTGAAAAATATTTTTAATTAGCGAGAGTTGCGCGATGAACGTCCTTGTCTAGTTTGTTAATTAAACTGTTAACTCTAGTGCTACCTACAATTGCAAGTTTTATAATGACACCAGTAGTTGTACCTTTAACTACAGAAAAGTTAGCAGTATATATATATATATATAATATGTATTATAATCCAGACCTAAACGATGTTTTGTACCTTAATATTTTTTCGATTGTAATTTGTTTTGTGCATAAATAAATAAATAAATAAATAAATATAACTATATCGTAGACAGTTTAACATTCCCATTTGCGCTGACGAATCACATACTAAATTATAATCATTGTGTAACCTTACTATAATTTAGTACATGCCTTGATTATATTTCAATCTTATAAATCGACCGACAAAGTATTGTAAGATGATATTTATATAAAGTAACCTGTTTTCATAATAATGTGACAGTCATCCAAATTAAAACGAGCGAGTTTTTTAGCCGCATTTAAGCATTCTTTAAAGATATTCAGGAAGACAGACCCCATAGTAATAGCACTCGTAAAGAGCTCGTTTATGTGGAATTCTTTGCACATTATTGATGCATAATGCCTTCCGCATGACTCGTTGTGAGAAGTTGGAATGATCCCTATATTACACGTACTTTGACTTCCGCGAGTGAACTTTGTAAGGATTGTGCCTAAACTTTAATCACTTTGAAGGAACTTTTGCAGGCGGATTAAGATGGCATGTACCTAGTACCTATTAACCGATTTAACATATTTGAAAAGCTTTGGACTTGAATGTGATTCATCATCAACAACAGCCTGAAGACGTCCACTGCTGAACATAGGCCTCCCCCAGAGCGCGCCACCTTGAGCGGCTGCTCGCCTCCTGCATCCATCGGCTCCCCGCGGCTTTCACCAGGTCGTCGGTCCACCGAGTCCGGGTCCGGGGGGCCGGCCTACGCTGCGTCTTCCGGTTCCTGATCGCCACTCGAGAACCTTTCTTCCCCATCGGTTGTCAGTTCTACGAGCGATGTGGCCTTCGACAAAGAGGTGGCACGAAGAATCCAACTCGGCTGGGCAGCGTTCGGGAAGCTTCGTCCTATCTTTTCGTCAAAAATACCGCAGAGGCTGAAAACGAAAGTTTTCAATCAGTGTGTGTTGCCAGTGATGACTTATGGAACTGAGACGTGGTCTCTTACTGTTGGCCTCATTAGTTAGCTCAAAGTTGCGCAGCGAGCTATGGAGTGAGCTATGCTCAGTGTTTCTCTGCGAGATAAGCTCCGGAACGAGGAGATCCACAGGAGAACTAAAGTGACTGATATAGCTCTTAGAATTAGCAAGTTGAAATGGAATGTGATTAGTACGTAAGTAATAATAAATTATACTAGCTGCAGGCATGGTCGGTAAATGGCAAGCATTTAAAATAGAAGTGGTTCAGGAAAACTTTTACCCACCTTTTATAAAACACCACTAATCAGGCCAATGACCTCTTTCAAAGCTTACTAAGAATGCTACCCACTCTATTCGCGTCTCAGTTTGTGTCTACATCGATGAGCTGGTGGAATTAAAGATAATTAGTTTACACACTTGGCACTTGGCTTAGATACGCCTATAGGAAATATCAGGTTGAAATTAAAGCGACATTCCGTCGAGCTTTACTTCGTCAAAATCAGAAACGGCTAACGATTCTGTCGTGTCGTGGTGAAATTGAGGACTTTTAGAATAAATGAGTAATTTTAGCGTAGTTTTATTCATTTATGTGCCTGATTAAATATTGCAGAAATATATAAATTTGTTTTTCTATTACAATACATATCTATCGTTTTATAATCATGTGTAAAATCCTCTACCTTTGGAATCTGTGGAAATACCATACATTTTTGACATTTCTATCAGTCTTCGACTGTTATTCGTGACAACCTTAGAGTATACATAAGCAAGCTATGCTCGTGTACCTATACTCTAAGCCACTCTAAGGTGACAACAGAGGTCTGCTTTTAATTGTTTATCTATTGTTACTAGTGGCATCCGACCGCTGACTCTGAACACGTAAACATTTGCACCGTAAATATTAATGAACCTTTAAACTTAATTGGCGTAGCAATCAATTAAAACTGCCATTACAGTTTGGGCACCTACTTGCATCGAGGCTGTCGATATAGACTCAACATGTCCTTGTAAAGCTTAATTTAAACGGACAAAGGAAGTATGCAACGATCACTCAGTCCAGCACCTTTGTCAGACATCTGTCCTATACTTAACAGATACTTCGTAAATATTGTCCCTTTTAGATACATCATATAGCTGTTTCGTGAACATATATTTTTAACCAATGGAACGTCGAGTATAACAATAGATTTATGAATGAAAACTGGTGCACCCATCACGTTACGAACTTATTAATGGGCCGAAACAAGTTTCCACAAAAGTTTTATTCTATGTTCACTTTTTCAGTCTGGGCTTCGAATTTCTTCTGAGAAACACAGTTGACAAAATGTTCAGTAAAGTGTTGTTACAAAAACAGTTTTTAAGTAGGACCTAAACCCTTTTTTAATCATCGCGAGATTATGTAAACTATATAACTTACATAATAGTATCCCTTTTTCAAATCCAAACAACAAAATATTTAGAAATACATAAACAGGAACCTTTAGCTAATATTTGATAGAGTTGACAAACATACATTTAGTAAACGCCATTGAAACTCAATAGCGATGCAAAAGCACAACTAACTTTTCCGTTTATCTCACAATTCAAAAACTATTCGTAACTAGACTACCTTCTCACAAAGCGTGCCCGTTATGTTTGTTTGTAACCAAGTCGTCCAATTAGGGGCCCGATCCACGTGGCCACCTCCTTTGTTCGTGTGCACGTCAAGTTGTTATGACAAAAATGCACCATTGTGCTCCTCCTGAGCATTGTGTGACTAGACAGCTTAAAATTGAAAATAAAACGCTTGACTGTTAGTTGAGGCTTTGTGCTCTAATTTAGGAAACTGTTTAGGAGAGTGCTATGTAACGTGATGAGATTTCCGATGTTTAAAAGCTTTAATTTTGAAATAAAAATAAAAAACATTTTTCAGTTTTTCTATATGAGTAACGTAACTAAGCACCTGTTTTTCAAAGTTTACTTGGGTAAAAATACAGGAAGTTACATATTATAGATAAACTATGTAATCTTAACGATAAACTTACTTATACAAATTTAAACATCAGGCACATTATATAAATTACAATACATTCAAACAAATTAGATTATTAAATTAGAATTAAATTACTAAATCTACACCACTATTATAAAGAGGAAAGAATTGTATTTTTGTATGTTTGTAATGAATAAACTCAAAAACTACTGTGCCGATTTCAAAAATTCTTTCACCATTGGAAAGCTACATTCACCCTGAGTTACATAGGCTACACCACTACACGTGCGAAGCCGGGGCGAGCCGCTAGTCAACTATATAATTATTTAATATTTATATAATATTACCCACCTGTATATTATGTATTACAAATATCAGTATTCTTTAAGCACTTTTACAGAAGACATATAATTTCAGAAAATTTACTTATCGTAGGCAACTTTTCTAGTCGTCGTCGCCTCCGAAGGCATCTTATTCTTCAGCTTCATAACTTTTAATATCCATTAAACTCATAACCACTGAATAAAAAGGCAAACTAGACCACTTTATAGAGCTTTCCGGCATTCTTCTCACGAAATTAAAACCACCGCAAGGAAATGCTGAGTGAATCCGATATAATAGGTAGACTGCCGTCGTCGAGGGCTGACATAGAGATAGAAACGGCATTTCTTCTGTTAGTGGAAAAATAACACTATGTTTCATACACAAATTTTTACTACTAAAAATCTATTTAAGACTATTTCGCTTTTTGTACTTACATATAAAACAACAACGCGAAAACTAAAAAGCTTTGAAATATAAAATAAGCAGAGTAATTTCCTTGCAGGAGGAAAGTTACAACTGAAACAAACAACATTGAAAACAATGGAGCAATTCTCTTCTATAGTATATTAAGTCGATGATCGGAGTAATGTCGGTGAGAATCGTAATGTCTTCAACCACAGTCATGGATTGCACGGAAATTGACAGCTATTGGTTGAAAGACAGACTTTGATATTAATTTATATGCAGCTGTGGCCCGCTGGAAAGGAAGTTCTATATTATTTCACATTGGAAACGAATAACAGCGTGCTCGCTAAGATATCTACTTGACGCTTTTGTGTTGTGGTATTTCGTTACGTCTTATTATGAAGAAGTGTATTTATAGTGATAAAGTTAGCTACGCCAGAACCAGGTATAATATAGCAAGCACGTCTATCATCATCATTAACAGCCTGAAGACGTCCACTGCTGAACATAGGCCTCCCCCAGAGCACGCCACCTTGAGCGGCTGCTCGCCTCCTGCATCCATCGGCTCCCCGCGGCTTTCACCAGGTCGTCGGTCCACCGAGTGGGGGGCCGGCCCACGCTGCGTCTTCCGGTTCGTGGTCGCCACTCGAGAACCTTTCTTCCCCATCGGTTGTCAGTTCTACGAGCGATGTGGCCCGCCCATTGCCACTTCAACTTACTAACTCTAAGAGCTATATCGGTCACTTTAGTTCTCCTGCGGATCTCCTCGTTCCGGAGCTTATCTCGCAGGGAAACACCGAGCATAGCTCGCTCCATAGCTCGCTGCGCGACTTTGAGCTTACTAATGAGGCCAACAGTAAGAGACCATGTCTCAGTTCCATAAGTCATCACTGGCAACACACACTGATTGAAAACTTTCGTTTTCAGGCTCTGCGGTATTTTGGACGAAAAGATAGGACGAAGCTTCCCGAACGCTGCCCAGCCGAGTTGGATTCTTCGCGCCACCTCTTTGTCGAAGTTGGACCTACCTAATTGGACAATCTGTCCTAGGTAGACATACTTGTCGACAACTTCGAGAGTATCGTTCCCAACAATTACCGGTATAGGTGGAACATGAGCATTAGACATGATCTTTGTCTTGTCCATATTCATCTTAAGACCAACCTGCTGGGAGACTCTACTGAGGTCGTTGAGCATGGTGCTAAGGTCCTCGAGCGATTCCGCCATTATGACTATATCATCGGCAAAACGAAGGTTAGTGATGTACTCGCCATTTATGTTGATGCCAGATCTTTTCCACTCCAAGAGCTTGAAAACATCCTCCAATGCGTTTGTGAACAGTTTCGGAGAAATAACGTCTCCCTGTCTCACGCCTCTTTGCAATGGAATTTGTTCCGTACTCTGGTCCTGTAGTCGGACTGACATAGTGGCCTTACTGTACAAACACTTCAAAACTTCGATATACCTATAGTCAATTTGGCATCGCTGCAAGGACTGCAGCACCGCCCAAGTCTCGATTGAATCGAAGGCTTTCTCATAGTCCACAAACGCTAGGCATAACGGCCGATTATACTCTTCGGTCTTCTGTATAATCTGGCGCAGCGTATGGATGTGGTCTATGGTGCTAAAGCCTTTTCGGAAACCGGCTTGTTCGGGAGGCTGGAATTCATCAAACCTGCGTGCGAGACGATTCGTAATGACTCTCGAAAACAGCTTATACACATGACTCAAGAGCGAGATGGGCCTATAGTTCTTCAATAAGGTGTTATCGCCTTTTTTGAAGAAGAGCACCACCACGCTCTTGTGCCATGCCTCTGGCGTTGTACCTTCAAGGATGACAGAATTAAATAACTTCTGGAGGACTAAAAGTACCGGTCTACCACCCGCTCTCAGAAGTTCAGTCGTAATTCCATCTTCACCTGGTGCCTTGTTGTTTTTAAGCTGTTTGAGGGCCATTCTAATCTCGTACAGGCTGACATCCGGGATATCTTCGGTATAGTGTCGGACTAACTTGGCTCTGATGTCCTGAGCTGTGTTAGTAGCGGGCTTACGTGTCGAGGTGTATAACTGTCCATAGAAGTTCTCGATCTCTCTCAGAATCTCAGGCTTGGATGAAATGATGCTACCATTTTCGGTCTTCAGTTTTGTCATTTGGTGTTGCCCAATAGACGAATCCTTTGCGAACACTTTAGAGCCTTGGTTCCGCTCAATTGCGGCCTCAATACGTGAAGTACTAAGAGCACGCAAGTCGTGTCGCAAGGAACTCCAGATTCGTCTATTGAGTTCACCGTAGGCTGACATATCAACTGAAGACTGCAGCTTCATTTCGCTCCGGTCGGCCATTAGCTCAAGAGTTTTTTCTGAGAGCTTTTGAGTCTTCTTTCGGCGTTGGGTCTTAAAGAATTTCGATCCAACAGCTTGGACAGTTTCCACCAACCCGTCGTTTAGCTCGTCCACTGTGTTACAGTCGGCTAGGCACTGGAAGCGGTTTTGGAGTTCCAGCTGAAAGCCTTCGGGGTTTTGGATTTGGACAGGATTTGGACGGAGCGTAGACTTCACCAGACGTGACCTTTCGAGCTTAACATTGATATTCAATGTGCCTCTAACAATACGGTGATCGCTACCGGTTTTCACCTTGCTGATCACAGAGACATCATCGAATATGTGCTTCTTGGTCGTCATGATGAAGTCTATCTCATTTTTAGTGGAACCGTCGGGACTTATCCACGTCCACTTCCTGGATGGCCGCTTCTCGTAGAAGGAGTTCATCATAAAGAGTTCCTCCTTCTCCATGAAGTCAGCCAGCCTCTGTCCTCGAGGGTTCCGCTGCCCGTATCCAAATGGCCCCACTCTCAGCTCGTCGCTATTCCTTGTGCCCAACTTCGCATTGAAGTCTCCCATCACAACGGTGAAGTATGTTTCGGAAGTATGCATGGCTTCGGATATGTCCTCATACATAGCTTCTACTTCATCGTCTGAGTGTGCCGACGTCGGCGCGTATACCTGTATAACCTTCAACGAATACCGTTTGGTTATTCGGAGTACCAGGTACGCTACCCTGGCCGACACACTGTCGACTTTGACCACGTTGTTGACGAGAGACTTGCGGACGAGAAACCCGACACCTCCTTGGGAGAGTTGGTCTCCCTCCCGGTAGAAGAATAAGTTACCGGAATTTAGGATTATCGTGTCCTGTCCCTGTCTTCGGACTTCAGACAATCCCATTACATCCCAGCGTAACTTACCCATCTCCGCCTCTAGCTCGACCATCCTTTCGTCAGCCTTCAGTGTGCGCACGTTATGTGTTGCCAGGGCCAGGGGTCGTCGTTGGGGTTGGTAGCCGGGCGTCTGCCGGGGATTCTTCGCACCCCTTGCCCTGCCGTTACCGTGGCCGCTACCGTAGCCACGGGATAGCAGAGCTGCCGGGGACTGGAGGCCGTTTTTATTTGTGCTTGTCATTAGGGGGGGGGGGGGGGGGGGGGGTTTGCCATAATCACCACGCTTGGCAGGCGGCTTGGTGATCGCAGTAGGTGAAGATTGATTGCCACCAAGACCGAGGGGAACGCTGCGACCCATTCCCTGGATATTCCCTTAGCCGCCTTCTACGGCACCCACGGGAAGAGATGGGGTGGTCCTATTCGTAACCGGGACCACACGGCACAAAAAACTTCAATTTGTAATATTATAAGCAAAATGCCTATTTAGAAACGAACGGAAAATTTGCAAGAAAATGTCGCCCGTTTAGAGGCCTATCATGGTTTCAGAAGGAAAATTGATACAAACATCCTGTCTCGTCGTTTACCAGACAGCTATACAGACACGCAAGCTTTACTTGCATTCGTGAAGAACTCTACGCAGTATAAAATAAAGATGATTATTCTATGAGGCATAACATGAATATATTTGCATGTTTCAACATAGTTCTTGGCATCGATGTCACTTCGCCGTCGACCGTTGTGCAGAGAGACTGTCCTATTTCATTCAGATGGGTTCCCATTTATAAAGGGATAGAATTCTTTTAACATGCCGATGATTCCATGCGGTGCAGATGTCAGCATGTCTCTATTTTAGATTTTTTGTTCGTTATAAAATATAGTCTTAATCAATTTTGATGTTGGAGTTGGTGTTTTATGATATTTTTATATATCCAGGTCTTCAAAAAAGACAAAAACATTTGACAAATGGTTGATTAGCGAAAAATATATAATCGCCTTACCGCAAAAAGATACATTTCTGCGAAGATTATAAACTTTAATGATAAAACAACAAGACTGCTAGATTGTTCTATTAACAAAATTGCGTAACAGAAATGCTAAGATTTTGGAGTTTGCGTAGGTAGAGCACGTCTCAAAATATAATTATGTTACAAAAAGTTACAGGACACCGAAGTAATTTTTAATTCTGCAAGAAAGTTAATTAATATAATGGTTTACGTGACATAGTTTCAATTAATGAATATAAATGTGATAAAATAGTATTATTTAACTAAAAATATGCTGCATGCATGTAAAATGCATGTTGATTCCAATAAATGACTGAGTACCTTTTGAGTATTGAACTGATCTATTATATCACTAGCTGACCCGCCCCGGCTTCATACGGGTTAATTTGTTTTACGCTCTAACTCTGCTCATGGGGAGAGGGAACCCAAAGGGAAAAGATAGGGGAAAAGTATGAACGGTTAGGCCGGCGAAGGAAGGCAGGCTTCGCCTGCTTCCCTATTCCCGCCTTCTTGTGCCCGCGCTTGTCCGTTTTTGAATACATAAGTATCCTTAATGTTATACTAAAAAAAACTGCTATAACCGTACAAAAATTTCGTTGAAATCCTTCCAGTAGTTTCAGCGTTACGCGCGTTCAAAGGGACAGAGAGCCAAAAAAAAAATGTTTTTTATATCGATAGAGAAGTGTAATGAAATTCAAATTTTCTATAAATGCCCAATTTACAGATTTAGATACATAGATGGATAAACTCTTTATTGAAACACACAAATCATTAAAAACTAAGTGCACAAAAATAAATAAAAGTGTACCAATGATTTAGCCCAGTTAGTTGGGGTTTACACGGCCGCACTATTTTTGCCGCGTGCCGAAAATCGACCGTGTAAATGGCAATTCTGTTAGGTCACAAGTGACTAAAGCCGCATGCCCCAAAGTTGGGTAGCATTCGACTTTAGCTGCGCGGCGACCAGTCGCATGCGGCTGGTGACTAAAATCGACCGTGTAAAGTTGTAAACGATCAGTTACAGCGATCGCCCGCCGCATGAAGGAATGTTTCGCGCACGTTGTTCCATTACCGCGATCCTACGTACAGATCGTTTTTAGTCACCCGTGTAAACCCCACATGAATGGGCTAGCGATGCGGCTTGGTGAGGCGATTTGGGAAGCGACTACCCGCATGGCGAAAATCGACCCGTGTAAATCCCCATTACGGTTTTATTATAATTGTATAAACTGTGTGAAACTCAAAGCCCTCACAGATTTTCCGATTCAGTAGAAAATTGCATGAAAAAGCTTAGCTAGGTGACATTCTAAAAAAGGCACTCCATCATACTCCAGTAAAACATTTAATAGCAGGTTTCAACATTTTCTACAGGGGAACGAAGTAAAGTGCTCCTTCTATTGGGCTAGCGACGTTGCAGTTAAGTAAAAAGGTACTCACAAAATCAATTGGAACTCCAATTTACTGGACCTCTTTCTATATCTTTTTTACAAACTTCTTTTTTTACTATCATACCTAGTATTTTATTCATATTCAAGTGTTCAAGACATTGTTTTTTCTCTAATTTGTGTCAAATACAGTAAAGCCGATTATGAGTCAGTCAAAATTGTTCGATTTGCACCAACATATCATAATATATCTAAATTAAATACCTAATATAAGCCTAAATTAAACCTAAATTAAATTTGTTATTGTCATTTATTTTTAACCTAGTTCATTTAATCGCCAGTGATTCACGCGATACAACAATTGTTTTAGAAAAAGTTCATTCAATATTTATAAACTACTGCTGACTGCTACTGCTTAGAAGAAAATATGACTGGCATAGTTAAGTTCTACGTATAGTTATTATAGGTATCACATCATCACAATTAACTACCTAATATATATATAGGTATAAGTAGGTAAACTCTTTATTGTATATACACTAAAACATGAAATTAAAATAATATAAATGAATAAATAAAAAAATTGAGTTTGTAATCACTAAGTAGTAAATGTAATTAAACTATATAGGTATCAAGTATTTAATAGTCATGCACAATATAAGGAGTAACTACTATCTAATCTGTGGTATTAGCTTATAAATAAAAAGTAACCATTCTATCCATGCCGTTTGCTTTTTTTTTTTTGTAATATTAGTCTAGGTCTGACTGGAAAGCTACAGACTGAGCTATTTGCGTCCGCACCCAATACGATGATTGCAATTTATTTGCGACTCTGCCCGAACGAGTCTTATTTTAGCCAATCCTTATTAGTCTGTAGTTACGCAATGCTTTTCTCAGATTTCATCTCATTCTCCCGTCCTTTAAAATGGGCTTACTAAGCGGATGACTCGCACCAATAAAGTTGGTATTGGATAGAAGTGCAAGTCTTATAAAATTTAATGAGCAATGAAGCGTCGGAATTTTTGCTTGGTTTCTCTTGCAGACACTCATATATATAGTAAAGTTTACCGTAATTTATGCACCATTATAGTCTTTGTTATAGTCACAGTCGAAGTTGACAGTTGAGCTATTGCTTAATATAGATGATGAGACCCTGGCTTAGCGGAACGTGAAATACTGAACTCAAATTGTATATACGCTTAGAAAAGTAATAGGTAAGGGCAGATTTGTCAATAGTCAGGTTTAATATAATGTTTTCGTTTTATAGAAAAAGTTTACGTAGTATCGTTAGTTTACATGGGCTAAAAAAAAACTATGTAGGTATATACTTACTAAATATATCAGTCTGTTGCCATTGCAATGATGTGGGCAGTAGGTAATAAATACCTATACATATAACTGTAATCGTGTTTGGATCAAGTTTAAATAGCTCCTTCATTAAGTATTTTTCTGCTGTAAAATAAAATCCACGAAGCTTACACTGAGCGGAGCTAAAGCTAAAGAAGCTCCCAAGCTCCGTGCATGGTTCGGCAGAAGGCTTATTTGATCCCGATCCAATCCCGCTGCATTTCATTATTCTTTTATCCGCTTTTGCGAGTGGGAAACACAATAAATGTGACTAAAAATGCAATTACAGCCAGGCAAGTAATTAAAATCAACTAAGGATTCTGTTTTCGTGTAGGAAAATGATTGTTAGCTAAAATGTCGATGAACTATAGTATTAGCTTCCACTGACAAATGTTAACCTAATAATTTTAATTGGTTATAGTTGTTAATAGTTATATCATCATTAGTTGGCATAAACCCAATAGAAATAGCAAAATTAATGTCGCTGATCATAAAAGTAACAGTTATTTGGAAATATTAAAAATTGTATAAACGCCTCAAGTAAAATAAAGTAAGTCTGTTATAATTAATTTGACTGATCCGTGGGCCGACTTTCTCAGAATTTTGTTTGCACTCTTATTTTTTTATTTGAAAAGCTTAGACATATTTTTTATGAACTTTAATATAATACGTACCTGCTCAGTGCTAAGTATATTTGTAATAAAAAATTTACAGAAAGTCGCTCACTTTAAATGTCATTAATTTCCAATATGTCGTCTAGGATCTATAATAAGGTGATAATAAGCTAAGCATAAACAAGCAATGATTTATTATTTATAACAGTATATCTACAAATTAATTTTCTTCTAGACAAGCATGCACCATCGTAAGCCGCGCCATCGCTTACCATCAAGTGAGACAGGGGTCAAATGCTATGCCTATAAATTATATATAAGTACAAAAAAAGTCCACAAATACCACAGAGCCTGAAAACGAAAGTTTTCAATCAGCGTGTGTTGCCAGTGATGACTTATGGAACTGAGACATGGTCTCTTACTGTTGGCCTCATCAGTAAGCTCAAAGTCACGCAGCGAGCTATGGAGAGAGCTATCCGCAGGAGAACTAAAGTGACTGATATAGCTCTTAGAATTAGCAAGTTGAAATGGCAATGGGCAGGCCACATCGCTAGTAGAACTGACAACCGATGGGGAAGAAAGGTTCTCGAGTGGCGACCACGAACCGGAAGACGCAGCGTAGGCTGGCCCCCCACTCGGTGGACCGACGACCTGGTGAAAGCCACGGGGAGCCGATGGATGCAGGAGGCGAGCAGCCGCTCAAGGTGGCGCGCTCTGGGGGAGGCCTATGTTCAGCAGTAGACGTCTTCAGGCTGATAATGATGATGATGATGACAAAAAATGTAATTGAAAAAACAAAAACGCAAATCGCGTTCATGTGTACCTGATATTCTCTGAGAAATGAGTAGGTTCTACCAAAAGTACTGCTACAACGGCAGGACTTTATGATTACATAAACGATATGACCTCTGATAAATACCAACCACAACGTTGCGGGACCGTAGTCTATAGTCCCCTATAGCCTCTAGTCCAAGTTATCAATGACTGTCAGAAATGGGCTATGATAACGATAAGACGACAATTATCGGGAACTGTAACTGGTCAGGCACTTGGGCAAGTTATCACACTTCTCGATTACGATCACGACTTTACAGTCGCTTGTTATAGTTTAGCCTTTGGTATTTAGATGAAAGGAATTAGGTAGGCACTTACTGATAGTTTTGTGAGATAGTGGGGCCAATTTTAAAGGCTTTAGTTGACAAATCTAAAACTTCTAAAACTGTTGCTGTCCTTGTCAAATAGACGGCAATGTAAGAGACGGATATAATTTTAGTATTTTAAGGACTGTCAACTAAAGCCTTCTAAATCGGGCCTAATTATTACTTAACTAAACCTAAACACTGATTTAACCACTTTCTTAAAATGGTATTGAATTACATGAAGAGCTACATACGTCTGATGTCAAGCGTCACGGCCACCCAACTATGAATCTGTTTGAATATTCACAAGCAATATTGAAGCACATAATGTATGTCTCGAAGTCATTAATTAATATGAATTTTACTGGCTTTGCGTATGAACTAGGTACTGTTTCTTTTCTTACAAAAAAGCACGAAAGTTTAGGCTTGTACTTAGAACTTTAATTTCTAACGAAAATTTAAATAAAATTCGATTTCTAAAATTATCTCATATCGCGCCTAGCTTCGTATCATCCATCAATGACACTGAGAAAATTCCCTGTCACACAAAGATAGGACCATCCGATTTTCCGAAAATCCTTATTGGAAATTTTGTGGAAATACCAAAACGAGCAAAAGGAAAAAAAAGCAAAACATTTAAAGTAGGTACTTTAAATAAAGTAATAGGCTTAGGTGAATTCCTTCTGAAGTCATTGGAGTATTTGCTAACTTACATACTTAAAATACATAAGCCATGAAATAAGTAGGTACACACAAAGGACAGGTTCCAAAATGGGCCACCTATGTGTAACAGCACTCCAAAAAACCAGAAGATTTTAATATTTAAATGAAAATAATCATAATTACCACTGTTGTACTCTTTAATGCCTCAAAAAATAATTTTCGATCCATATTTAGGTTAGATTATCAATATGGCGATTGACGGCGCTTTATTTACCGCCATGTCTGCCAATAGGTATTGTATTATGTCTACTCTTTGATGCTCGTGCCCGCCATGATGGTTTAGAGGTTTAGTGTTGCGAGCATAAACATATATTTTTTGTTTTAAGCCTAAAAACTAAATATTTTATAAGAAATGGGTAGTACAAAATATTTCTAACAAATCGTTAACGATTTTATAATAATTATAGTGTAGGTACATAGTGGTGGCCCAGACTCCATACATTTCTGGAACGTCTCTTTTCGCATGTAAGTGTTGATCCATTTTGTAAAGATTTGTAGAGGATTGTAGGATTAGTACTAAGAGGTTTGTACTAAGTACTCATCTTCAGCTGATACCTATTTTTTTTTGGATGCGTATATACGTTTGCAATAAAAAGCAAAACAACAACAGGTCAATCTAGTCGAGTTTATTAGATATCATTACTGTAGGTAGGTACTCGCTGTCGACTATCGTAAAACTTGTATGAAATCTAGAAATGCGTCACTAGCGGCAATTAGGTATACGTAACTAAGAATTTCATACAAATATTTTACGATATCTGATAACGAGTACCTATATAGTAATGTACATTCGAATAAAGTTAAATTAGTTCTTAATAAAAAAAACAAATGAAAATCGAATCTTTTGTTTTGCATATAAAACACGTCTTTCCGAACTCGTCACGAAAAGCTAATGCATATTGAAGAGTATTGAAAAGATGTAATAAAGCGAGATTTTGTGCAGATATATCGCCCTCATTCCCTCGGGCGGAGTGTTAAGAGCTTTCAAGCATGAAATAAGATACAAAACGTTTTTCACGCCGTCCTAAGCATTTTCCTTGTATCCTATTTTAAAAACAATGAATGGTATACGTAATGGAGATTACTTCAGATTACTGCATCTGCGTCGATGCCAATCAAACCATGGCTTGACGTTGTGAAAGAAGAGCCAATGGACTCACCACTGAAGATGCCAATGACCGTGCGAAGTGGAGGCATAAAAGTAGGAAAGTGGATCTTAGCTGAGCCGGGGAATCGCTAAGCAGAAGAAGATGAAGACTGCATCTCTAAAACTAGGCCACCCCCATAGCGCGGCACTGAGTGGTTAAAAAAAATTTGCGGAAATTTATAGTCATCACCATTTCCAATTAATGTGAAGGTTAAACATTAAACACCAAAGTAAGTTATCCATCAATCAACCTCTAGGCAAAATAAGGAAAAACTGCAGCCACACAAGTAGTTTCGTATATAGATTCCCTCAGTAGCGCCTTAAACGATTAGGACGCTAATGGTAGACTACATCAATCTAATGTGCCCACTCTCTTTCTTGCCCAATTATCTTTTTCCTTCTTTTCTTAGGGCTGTCACTATATTCCTTAAGACGAGACACTCCATAATGAATTAATTCTGTATATTGCCTGCTGTTTTAACGTGCTAATGCTGTTGGTCTCTATCGACCTTTAGAGCGTCACCGGGTGGGAGGACAGGCGCATAAGGCGCCCAGCCGTCAAAAGTGGGAGGCAACTAGCTCAAGGGCACCCTTCGGGTGCAAGCCTCGGCTTGGCCCGTTGCTGGGACAAGAGGATCGAGAAGGCTACGTCCACTGGAAGAGTGGACCCTATGGAAAGTCGCGACCGTTCTAGCTAACCTACGGGGGGTACGCCGACCTCGCCGGTGGGGTCGGTGTCTGATTGTATTACGCTGGTATCCTATACCGGTGCCGAAAGCGGTACCTGAGCCAGAAGAGCTAGACTGGTCCAGTGATCCTAGAGCAAACGAAACAACAGCTGCTATAGGATCAACCGGGTCGCTCAAGACAGTCTTGGGCAGCGACGACGGGGTGACCGCTGTTTTTTTTACTAGTTTAAGGCCCGATTTCACCAACGTTTATTCCAAGTATACGGATATTCCTTACTCCTGGATACAGCTAATTGACAAATGAAATTACACAAAAAAGACGCCATTTTGATTGTATCCAAGGAATAAGTCTTATTTCTTCACAAAATTGGTGATATAAAGGCTATATTCGCGTAACTCGGTTGTTCTCGGAAAGTTATACCTGGAATAAAATTTATCCTAGTTTGGTGAAATCGGGCCTAAGTAATGTATTAACTAGTTGAATGATAACATTCTGCATGAAAATTTACTAACAATTTTAAAAGCTTTACTTTTAATACGACACGCGGATCAGTTATTTTTAAGAAAGCACTTGAGTTGTCTAGCTAGAATATTGACTGTTACGATTACAAAGTCTAATTTAAAAAAAGAATGTTATATACTGGGTGGCGCAAAAGTAAAGACCCTATTTGGTTCAGCTATAACATTTTTTCTAAATTAGAAAACTAGATTTAGGTTTTTTTAAATGTATATTTTTGCCATTAAATTTCGTACCATTAGGATTTAAAGATGATGTCTTTTAAATGGTGACCTCCAGAGTTGATACACATTTGAGCCCTATTTATGACATTTTGCATAACTTGCCGTAACACTTCCTGCGATATGTTCGTTATTTCTTGACGAATGTTTTCTTTTAGAGCTGCGAGAGTCTGTGGCTTGTTCACATACACCCGAGATTTCAAAAAACCCCAAAGAAAGAAGTCTGGACTGGTCAGATCGGGTGATCTTGCAGGCCAAGGCAAATCGCCAAAACGAGAGATAACTCGGCTTGGAAAAGCGTCCCTCACTAAGTCCATAGTGTCGCGCACTGTGTGTGCCGTAGCGCCGTCTTGTTGAAACCAGATGTGCTCCAGCCCCAATTCGTCCAAACTGGGTATCAAAAGCTCACGTAACATGGTTCTGTAGCGTTCTCCAGTGACAGTTATCGCATTGCCTCCAGCGTCTTCGAAAAAATAGGGTCCGATCACTCTGTCAACACAGATGCCACACCATACAGTAACTTTTAGTGGGTGTAGAGGTGTTTCTTGAATAATGCGCGGATTATCAGTGCCCCAGAACCGAGTATTCTGCTTATTGACATGCCCTGAGAGATGGAAATGCGCTTCGTCACTCATAACCAATTTTGAAGGAAAATCATCTTGCAAAATGTCATAAATAGGGCTCAAATGTGTATCAACTCTGGAGGTCACCATTTAAAAGACATCATCTTTAAATCCTAATGGTACGAAATTTAATGGCACAAATATACATTTAAAAAAACCTAAATCTAGTTTTCTAATTTAGAAAAAATGTTATAGCTGAACCAAATAGGGTCTTTACTTTTGCGCCACCCAGTAGTAGGTCAAAAAATTATTCAGAAAAGTTACACGAATAACGAAATAGTGCCTACTTACGTAATTTTTCTTAGATGAAAATGTTACTGACTTGATTATCAGCGCGATTTCGAAGAAAAAATTTACTTTTATATCAACTTTAGTTCAGATACGTAAAATAATTTACTAATAGAAATAGTGGAAATTAAAGCTGTATTTCAAGTGAATAAGGTTAAAGATAAATTACCATAGTAATAACAAAGTTATTTCCCAAAATGGTTTTGCTATAAGTCAAACTTTTAAGATACGGCAACCCTACATCCCACGTCAAAGGCAGCGAGCCGTGTCAGGAACAAACTAATTAATTTCTACTTATTCACAAAACGTTAATTTTTACCACTTCATATGGATAAGTTTACAATTTCTTGTTAGCTTGTGGGATGTTGCGGTTATGGGATAGTTTACTTGAATAAGTGATTTTTCAGACTCAACGATGTGGTATTAAATCCCTATACACCGTGGAATTTAATTAGATATTTTCCTGATTTGTATGTACTCAGTCCATGCTTTAGAATGTTTATTTAAAGCTAAACACAAAAATACCTATATTATAAAACTTAAAACTAGGTACTATAAAATTAGTCCAAATTCAAATTCTTAACAAAAGGCTTACGACATGTGATAATTTGGCACTCCGGCCCCCTAATTACCTAATTTGCGACAGGCGTAAATCTCGCGGTGATTGCTGTCATACATCATTAGTGGTGTAGCGTAGCATACATGCTCGACATGCAGGGGGGGGGGGGGCGGTGCAGGCGTTTTAGCTACCTACGAAACATTTGCCCGCAGCATGTAGTGTGAAATAGACATTTCGGCTAACGGAAACCTATTTTTTGAGGCATTTCTTTTATTTTTATTTCTTAATTTAACACTGTAATATTATTCTATAGCATAGACTGAGTACACACATTTTAAGAAAATATCGAATTAAAATCCTCGGTGTATAGCATGAATGCAACGTTGGCATAAAGTAATTTTCTCTCTAGTTCAATTTTAATTTCAATAACCTCAATCTTCGAGTTTTATACGAGTTCCTTTATTTCTACAAAGCTTGCAAGGCAATTTCAAGTTAAAGCAAGTTAAAGTTTGGCATGAGTTTATGTAATTGTAGATACTAATGTTCCAGGGCTGTTATAGGGATTGTAACTTGTATTGAGTTATATTAGGTTTTGGTGTTATGGGAAGTATAATTAATACGCCTATTTGATTTTATATATATAAAGTTATGATAATAACAATACGTTTGTCAACAGATATCTCTTTAAACAGTGATCTCGACTCATTATAAGATTGTCTTTGTGCCGTGGGATGAAACTTTAGGCGAATCACACTATCACACTAATATTATAAAGGCGAAAGTTTGTGTGTATGTGTGTATGTTTGTTACTCTTTCACGCTCTAACAGCTGGACGGATTTGAATGAAATTTGGTATGGAGGTAGCTTATACCCTAGATTAAAACATAGGCATAACATACTTTTTATCCCAATAACGGGAACGGTTCCTGTAGGAACGCGGGTGGAACCGCGGGGCGCTGCTAGTGTAGAATAAATGCTAAAGTTACTTAAGTACATTGATTCTACTGAGTTAAGTAGGTAGGTACGCTAGCTGGGAATTTCAACAAATAATGACTTTGCAATCACAGTTATGAGACGAGTGTCTTTGGTAAATTTAACACGCTAATTAACGTAGCTGAAAGTGAGAGCATAATAAATGAGTCGTTCTTCGCTGTAGTGCTTCCAGTGCTATTGTTTATTCTGTGCCCCCGCTTCAATCCATATAGGTAGGTATATATACTTAAGAAAGTAATGCGTAGAGGAACACCTTTTTTATCTAAGGCCTTATTAACCTTTGGACTCCCTTGGTCGTGACATCGTGTCATCCGGTTATTGTTATTCTATTATTATGCAGAAGACCGGTATTTAATGAATTAAATGTATTTTGGTATTGCTTTGAGTCTTAAAGTACATTAGCAAGATTATTACAGTAGCGCTCGTAGCGAAGCACGACTAGCCGTTTCTAACCGATCGGTAAAATTAAGCAACGTTCGCTGCGGTCATCAACGTACTCTGATGGGTGACCGTTACACCAAAAAGTGGTATTTACAACCCAGCGCTACCGTGCTTCGGAGGGCACGTTAAGCCGTCGCGGTCCCGGTTGTTGTCGTAAGACAATAGTCGTTAAGCCAAGTCAAAAGCCTATGAGCGGCATAAAAATTCTGACACCAGGGCTGAACACTGGCCTACATGAGAAGAAGAAGAAGATAATAATATAGCGAGCTTTTGATGGTATAATTATGTGTTTGATAGCAGACTAGCATATGTTGATTTCTGTCGCATAATCTATATTTCAGTGAACTATAAGTAACAAATAACAAAATCCTTGTTTGTACGCTATCAATCGCACTACCTACCAAAGTATTCCAGCACTAGTGCAGTTTCTCTCCGTATTATTGAGGACAGAGAGGATTTAGCAAATTTCGCCGTTCATTACAGCATTACGACACGGGGCGCGACCTAATTGGCAAATTGATGCGACAATGTTCATCGGGCGATTACACTAAAACGAATTCCACCTGATTATTCGACAAATTAAATGGGACGTTTCAGAAAAAGGCGTGCAATTTTGTAATGCAGCTGAACGTTAATGTTGTATTAATAAAGGAAAGTTTCGATTGGAAATTGTGTAGCGTTACAAAGGTTGACTGTTGAGATAACCAATCGTAACAACATTATAATTAAAAAGTGTTATTATTTAGGTTACAAAATGAAAGCATACAGTGATCCAAATGTTTGTGCAATTTATCAATAATGTACTGATTTAAGTTGATCACAGGATTTAATTAATTTTCACGGAAGTAGCTCGAAACATACACTGAGAAAAAAAATAGGTTACGGTTACGTTTTGTCGGACAACGTAACATATTAGGTAAACACAACCGAGTGCACTTGTTAATACAGATTTTGTGATTTTACTAACTCATTAGGTTATTTTAACCTTTTACCCAGTTAGGTTAACCAGTTAGTTAATCACAATTAGTGTTTACCTAATATGTTACGTTGTCCGACAAAACGTAACCGTAACCTATTTTTTTCTCAGTGTAATTATAAAACTTGTAAGCATATTAAGACGAAGTCTACACAGTAAAGTATGAAGCTACATTGTTCGAGATCCTAACAATACGAACAAGTGAACAATGCCAGCCAGATTCTTTAAAAATGCATAGGTTTATAGTAGGTTTCGGAGAAAATAGCAACACTAGCGAAGGCATCACATAAAAGCTAATGATATTGTCATAATGTTCACATAAAGCAACATGCATTGCATAATAATTTAAAGCTGCATGACGATTAAAACGTTGCAGTTTTATAACTGGCACACACAAAAGTAAAAAAAATAACATTTAAAAGTTCATCACATGTAGGCAAGAGTACTGAGCAACATTTTAAAAATGTACCGTTTCTTTTACGGCCAGAAATGAGCCTCTCTCGCAGAGAGCTCATTGCTAGAGCTTCCACGATTTCTGCACTTACGTTATTTCCACTGGGAAAATGATGTAGAGGCTTGAATTAGTGAAGACTTATACGTTTTTGCGAAATTTAGGGTTTATTATGAGAACATATAGTACTGCACTTATTACGAGTCCATTAGCCAGTGTTTCGAGGTACACTTTAATACCCTTTAATTTTCAAAAACCTTTCTTAGTATTACTGTCCAGCTCCAGATAATATTATTATTAAGTCTCTTAACAGCGGTTTGGGCAGTACGTTGTCTGTCAGTCAGTCAGTCGCTATGGACAAAGACAAAGCATTTTATCAATATACATAGCAACTAATAAATAACAAAGTAACGGACTACAAGAATACACATTGTTGTTTAGGAAAACGTATGAATAAAGATACCGCCGCAGAATGCTGAAATCACGACGCTATTATGTCACATCACATCCTCGCATTCCCCAACTCATACATATTCTTCATTCTAATCATAACCATGTTTATGCAAATATTTGTACTCGTTCGTTCCCCTTTCCATACAATTCCATAACTCTTCTACCACGTGAAGCATCGCGGCCGCAGTCAACAACTTTTCCTACCTCAATGTAGTTCACATTACACTGGTTGCCATCAATTTTGAGCTACCACCATTGAGACTGGAACCGCTTCCCAGTATTCAGCAATTATTAATGTAAAAACAATATTGTATGCCTACAATAAACATCTTAAACACATTTTTAAGTTGCTCTAAATTAAAATTTCATATAGGTATTAAATAATGGTGTATTTCTGCTAATACAATAAGCCTTGGCACAGTTGAAAAGGTGTTTGTTGTATTAATAATCCGGTGGTAATTATAGAGAAATTACACTTATAATTAAGAGGACGCCGTTTAGCTTGTTTTAATTTGTTAAATATTTGACAAAGCGATGCTCGTACGCAGTATAATGAAGGTTATAAATATGGCAGGAGGAAGGACACGGAATATATTTATGCGGAGAGCGACGTTGGCATATTTTGTAGATCTTTTGCTCGAGAAGTTTTCTTATTTATAGCCTGAATTCCACGGAGTTTGCTCGGATTTAATCGCGCTTTTCATGTTATGTTGCTTTAAAGCTAAGCCCTATTTAGCTCTGTAAAACATTTAAATGTTGGTTGGCTTTCAATAGCTCAATCTATATTAAACTTAGTTAAGAAAGAAAAAAAAAACTATTTAAACTATGAAGAAAAAAGATGCTAAAAACAAAATTTCAGCCAAAGTAAAGGACGAGGGTTTTTATGGCAGAGTCAATAAATTTATCTCACCGCTTTTCCAATTTTAATAAATGACTTTTACAACATTGTTCTGTAAAGCGATTCATTGTACACGGTAATACAAATAGTAAAGGGTGCTCAGAAAACTCGTTAGTGTGGTCATAAAACGTTTTATAGCAGGTAAAAGCTAGGCCCAGATACGTTTGTATCTAACTGCAGCACGTTTAATTAATTCTTGTTAACTATCTTTTGTATTTTATACCTACTCATCCTCTGTGCCTTTTCCCATTTGTTATTAAGATCGGCTCCCAATGTAGCCTGTAGCTGCTCGCAACCCATAAGGAACCAGTAACAGGGATAGTTAGACCAGGCGTCAGGTTTTATCAGGCTTCTGACTACCCATAATGTTCTTATGACAACCGGGACCGACGGCTTGGCGTGCTCTCCGAGGCATGGAGTGATGGCATTACAAACTGCACATAACTTACTAGATAAGTCAGTAACTTACTAGGTAAGTTATTATTTTCTACCTACTGAAAGAACACAAGGGTACCAAAAATCTTCAGTCAGTTATTTACTGCTTTGGTTATTATCCAACTTATTTACAATCGAAAACTCGACTTAAAGTTCTGTATCATTTCTGCGAGGGCTTTCACAATAAATATTTCTTATCAAAATGTTAAGCCCGCTAGTGTACGGAAAAATAATGTGACTGTAAATATATGAACCCTAAAAAGTGCTTCTTATCTCGGCAATGGTTAAATCTTGTCCTCCTTTCTTTATGGGGATTTACGCGAAAGCCCTACTTACTCGATGCGTAAGAGTTTGTTTTCGAAATAATATATCACACTTAGCTTAAGATTACTTTAAGCTCCGTATAAGAAGATATATTGAAGGCTTAATTCAAGAATTCGTTGGTATTTATTTCGTATTGGGGACGCAAAAAGATTAGATTTAGGGATATTGGTGTTCTTTACGTTTTATCTTTCTTTTAATGCGATAAAGACCTAGTCGTGAGACTGACCCTTTACTACTTTTCTCAAACTTCAACCAGTATAGTACTTGTTTTAGTTAAATTCTCCATACGCTCCATCCAGCGTGGCAATGCGGCCACCGTGTTATGGCACCGGGTACAGTAAGCAGCACGTTATTTGAGTGACATATAATATAATGTAATTTGAGTGGTGCGCATTAGAAGAGCCTACTACTACTTTCTCATGATTTTATATACTTCAACCTACTGGTTGAAGTATATAAAATTATGAGAAACCACTCAAAGTATTTCTTTTAGTTTAATTCTCCATCCAGCATGGCAATGTGGCTGCCGTTATGTTATGGGCACCTTTGCACCGAGAACAGTAAGCGGCACGTTATTTGAGTGACATAATATAATGTAAATTGAGTGGTACGCATTATATTATTAGGAGAGCTTAATGCGCACCACTCAGAGCTCGATTACCAAAACAAAACCAAAAACCAAAAAATCTTACCTTCTACTTAACATGGATATAAATAAAATAAAAATAAAATAAAATAAAAAAGCCTTTATTTCTACTGCATATTATTATGAAATTTACACTAAGAGATTACACTTATTTAAATATTTATGTTGCAGAAGTTGCCTCTGCGGCATAGGCCTCCCCTATCCTTCTCCATACTTCCCTTTCCCTAGCTCTTTGCATCCAGTCAGGTCCACATATTTCCGTAAAAATATCTCTCCACCTTTTCCTTTGTCTTCCCTGGTTTCTTTTCCCGTCTAATGGAATCCATTCTGTGACCCTTTTAGTCCATCTTGTATTTTCAAGTCTACATATATGTCCCGCCCATTTAAACTTTAGTAGTCGCGTCCGTTCTGATATGTCATACACTCTCGTTTTGTTTCTTATAACTTGGTTGCTTACTTTGTCTGCTCTTCTTATGCCTAACATGCTTCGTTCCATTTTCCTCTGACAGATCGCTATTTTCTCCTCATCTTTTTTCCTAAGCGCCCACGTTTGGCAACCATATGTCAAGCATGGTAGTATTGCCGATTCAAACACTTTCTTTTTTATTCCTATCCTTACTTCTCTATTTTTCATAATTTCTTTTAATCCCCAATATTTCTTCCAGGCTAAGGTAATTCTTCTCTGTATTTCTTTTTCTGTGCAGTCTTTAAATGATACCAGGGTTCCAAGATATATATACTCTTCTACATACTCAATTTTTGCGTTATCTACTATAACATTCACTGGCTCACAATTCGTCAGTATTTTTGTTTTAGATGCGTTCATCATTAGTCCTACTCGCTTACTCTCTCTGGATAGTTCGCATATCATCTTTTCCAGGTCAGGCGCATTTTCTGCAAACACAATTATGTCATCTGCAAACCTTAAGTGACTTAGATATTCTCCGTCAATCTTCACCCCCTTGTTTTCCCACAGCAGACATCTGAAAACCGACTCTAGCACCGCCGAGAAAATCTTCGGTGATATAGGGTCCCCTTGCCGAACTCCCTTTTGTATCGGAAACTCTGCGCCCTCTCGTTCCAGTCGCACTGTAGCGCAACATTTGGAGTAGACACTGCGGATCACGTTAATATAATTTTGGCTGACGCCTTGCTGTTCGAGCGCTGTCCAGATTGTTTCGTGGAGTAAAGAGTCGAATGCTTTTGTGTAATCTATAAAACACATGTACAAAGATTTTCCGTATTCTTTTGTTTTCTCTATCATTTGAGTGACTACTTGTATATGGTCAATAGTAGAAAATTTCTTTCTAAATCCGGCCTGCTCTCTCGGTTGGTTTAAGTCTAGAGTAATGGTAAGTCGGCTCAATAGAATTTTTGAAAATATCTTGTACAAGTTTGTCATAAGGCTGATCGGTCTGTAATTACCGAGATCGCATCGGTCTCCCTTTTTGTGTAGTAATGTGATTGTTGACTTTGACCACTCTGAGGGCGTTGACTCTACTTTCATGACATTATCGAAAAATTGCTGCAATGGCTTTTGAAGCGGTATGCATAGTGATTTTAAAACTTCATTCGCTATGTTGTCGCTTCCCGGAGCCTTGTCGTTTTTTTGGGTCATAATAGCGTGTGCTATTTCCGACCGAAGCAGGCTTTGTGGCCCCGATTCTATTTCTAAATTTATTTCACTAGCGTGCTCCCTTGTTTTCTTTTGTAATGCGGTGTCGTTGTAAGCATAGAGGGTTTGATATGTCTCTCTGCAAACATCTGTTCTAAACACCTAAAATGTTCATTTAACGCTCTCAAATTACAAATCCCAGCGTGTATTTAGACGCGGTTGTTTGTGATTGAATCGGGTTGCATTTAATCAGTATCGAATGTTCGTCGAATCTCTGTGTAGCTAATTAACACTTTGATTAAAGAATGTAGCGTTCTAATGTATATTTATACACTATTAAAAAGAACTCGCACGGGGGTTGTTGTGTTACATAATAGATATTTTAACTCTTTGTTTGAAAAAAAAAGTGCACGTATTTTTTATCATAAACTAGTTACACCCCACGGTTTCACCCACGTATAATAAGTATTCTAGGTGTTAATCCAGCGCATAAGCTATCTGCATTCCAAATTTCATCAAAACCGGTTTAGTAGTTACGGCGATAAAAGGTAACAAACATTCACACACAGACACACACAAACTTTCGCATTTATAATATCAGTAGGAAGTAGGATATGGTATGATGATGATGATACAACGTACAACTGTACTTTTATTTGTTTTAGTTAACTTTATAGTCCAACATCTAGTTGTTTATTCTTATTATAGTTGGCGTGCAAAAAGCTAGTAGGTAAAAGCTCGATTGTAAATTATTTGTATTCGTTTTTACCTTCATCATCATCATCATTAACAGCCTGAAGACGTCCACTGCTGAACATAGGCCTCCCCCAGAGCACGCCACCTTGAGCGGCTGCTCGCCTCCTGCATCCATCGGCTCCCCGCGGCTTTCACCAGGTCGTCGGTCCACCGAGTGGGGGGCCGGCCTACGCTGCGTCTTCCGGTTCGTGGTCGCCACTCGAGAACCTTTCTTCTCCATCGGTTGTCAGTTCTACGAGCGATGTGGCCTGCCCATTGCCACTTCAACTTACTAACTCTAAGAGCTATATCGGTCACTTTAGTTTTATTTGCGGATCTCCTCGTTCCGGAGCTTATCTCGCAGAGAAACACCGAGCATAGCTCGCTCCATAGCTCGCTCCGCGACTATGAGCTTACTAATGAGGCCAACAGTAAGAGACCATGTTTCAGTTCCATAAGTCATCACTGGCAACACACACTGATTGAAAACTTTCGCTTTCATGCTCTGCGGTATTTTGGATGAAAAGATAGGATGAAGCTTCCCGAACGCTGCCCAGCCGAGTTGGATTCTTCGCGCCACCTCTTTGTCGAAGTTGGACCTACCTAATTGGACAATCTGTCCCAGGTAGACATACTTGTCGACAACTTCGAGAGTATCGTTCCCAACAATTACCGGTATAGGTGGAACATGAGCATTAGACATGATCTTTGTCTTGTCCATATTCATCTTAAGACCAACCTGCTGGGAGACTCTACTGAGGTCGTTGAGCATGGTGCTAGGGTCCTCGAGCGATTCCGCCATTATGACTATATCATCGACAAAACGAAGGTTAGTGATGTACTCGCCATTTATGTTGATGACAGATCTTTTCCACTCCAAGAGCTTGAAAACATCCTCCAATGCATTTGTGAACAGTTTCGGAGAAATAACGTCTCCCTGTCTCACGCCTCTTTGCAATGGAATTTGTTCCGTACTCTGGTCCTGTAGTCGGACTGACATAGTGGCCTTACTGTACAAACACTTCAAAACTTCGATATACCTATAGTCAATTTGGCATCGCTGCAAGGACTGCAGCACCGCCCAAGTCAAGTTTTTACCTTCAGCTTCCACCAATTCCAGTCTATAATTATTGGTAGCATTTCACTTTCCACGACTAAACCGTTTCATTTACCGTTTTACCTCATATCAATATCCAGTATCCAGTGCCACGTTCTTGCTTGTAACATTAAACAGGCAGTTGATATCATCCGAAACAGGGCTCTAATGGCATTTTAATAGCGCTCAGGTAGCACTAATACAACGATAACCATGGTTTGATATGCAAATGTAAGGAAGGGTGACGATTCATGCCGTTTTAAACTGCATTATAATGAAAAAACTGCAACTGTATAAATTATGTAGGTATCTGCATCAAAAATTGAGACGTTAAATCCGGTCAAGAACATTACGCACATGTGTTTTACGGAACAATAATGTATTCGTTTCATTTTATTTGTATTTTGAACCGTGCTAAAAAGGAGATAGTTAGCCGTTATACAAGGTGAGTTTGAATTGGGGTATTATCCCGAATGGGGGTAAATCTACTCCCCAAGTTAAATAATGTTTCTTCTACGACTTTTCTAAATTAATAGTTATTCATTGAACAAATGCCATGTAAAGTACCTACGTTCGAAGATAGCCCTAGCGCAGCTGGGTGGTTGAACTTCGTCCTCGACCGAATGCTTTTAAATGATTTTAACGACCTGTGTTTAGATTTTGTGAGTGGATTTATTTTTTAGTATGGAGGTTTGGAAACACGCAGTTTCAAGTAAGGCTCTCACAACTTGTGGGCTATCATGGTCCCAGTCCCCCCCCCCCCCCCTTTCGGGATAATACCCCAATGCAAACTTAGATAAGTAAACTGATTGATTGAATCATTTTAATACAAAGATAGGTACCTAATATACGCTACTTTGATTGCTATAAAACTTCACAACCATCACGCAGGAGCAATTTGAAAACATAACATAGGTAACCTGAAACGTTCGATCCATTTGAATGCAACGATAGCCGCAACTTGTGATTGAGGCGATGCGTGGGTAGACCGCAGTGAATCCATCGGGGAACTAGTTACAAAAACCACAAAACGATCGTAGTATATAAAGCGCACAATTTCAAAGCTTTTATTTATGTTGGACCAGCTTTTTTGCGACTCTACTAGCGCTCGCTTACTCTTAACTTAACCTTCAATGTACTATATTACAGGGTCAAACGGGAAATGGGCGAAACTATTATAAGAGTATGTAAACCGAGTGTCTCTAAATTAACTTGTTGATTACGCTCAGCAGGTGATACTGCTGTAAATAAAAAAATATTTATTGTATAAAAAATCCACGCAAGCAGAAATTGACTTACTGTCACCTAAATACGCGGTCGGCAAGGGATTGACATGTTTTTTTTTTAAGGTAGAGAAATAATAAGAAATCTGTAAGTATTTCCACCAAAGCCCACCCCAGATATTTTAATCTCCGTCAAAAATTACGAGCCAGATTTGACGTAAAGTCTAAATCAAATGACAATAGCAACAGATTAAAACGACGCCGGGGCATAAAAGACGGTATTTTAATAACATCCCAAACGTCCGTCTCGACGGCTTCCTTCTTTAAAGGTTTCTTTATTATGTTCAACTTTTTGCCTATAAACCATCCCAAAGCTGCTGGGTTACTCTCACAGTGCAATTTGAGACAGTTGTTAAGGTTCACAATGTAGTGGTTATGGTTACTATTATATAAACGTAAAGATCCTTATCGTTTATTAGCTGACTGATTGCCTTTTCGAGGTTGTGGTTTCGATTGTCTATCTATCAATCGTTAATGTAAATTCTGTTGTTTTTGTTGTATATGGAGAATTTCGATGATTTAGAGTTAAAGAAAACGTGTATAATTTTAGGTAAAACTAGTTTTAGGAACGAAACTAAATATGGCAGGTAATAAATCATAACCTCAAATGGAAATATCAGACAAAACAAAATAAAACAAATCGAAACAATACTTGCGAAAATTGCGAGGGAAAAGTTCCTGTAGGTGGATCATAATAACCTCGTTTGCAAAACACTTATTTAATTTTCATCAAACATAGTTATTACTTATTCTAAAAAGTAATCACTGAGCTGTTTCTCGAAGAGTTAATGACCCCGCGACGTCAATTTGACCAAGGCAATTGTTTATTTGTCCTTAATCTCAGCAGATAGTAACTTTCCCCTTCCTCATTATCATCATCAGCCTGAAACGTCCACTACTGAACATATGCCTCCCCCAGAGCGCGTCACCCTGAGCGTCCATCACTGTTGAACATATAGGCCTCTCTCATATACCGCCCACTTTGATCAGCTACTTTTCTCTTTCTCTTGCATCCAACGGCTGTTTTGACCAGCCTATACTCAGTCGAGGCTAGCTACGATGCATGCACCTTCCGCTTCCGGTGTTACTGTAGAATCTTTCTTCTTCATTAATAATCGGTGCTGCGAGCGATCGCACTACGAGTGGGTTGCCCATTGTCATTTCAACTTGCTAATTTTGAAAGCAGAAATGTCACAACTATGAGTACAAAAATAAATTTTGGTTGCGATTCATTTCACGATTACCGTTTCCTATAAAATGTAATCTGTTTATTTTAACATAACAATGAGTTGTAAAATATTAACTGAACCATCAACGGATATCCAAAAAAACATAAAATTCGTATTTAACGACCCAGCCGTATTGTTTTTTCTACTGCTATTCCATTTTATATCTCCGATAATTTTCTGGTGCAAGTAAATAAATGTACCACTATACTTATTAACATAAATTCCAATATAAGTAGTGATCACGCCAATATGTTACCGAATATCTTCGATGGAGAAACTTAGTGGACTGTATCAAATTTATGGTACGCACAATCAAATAGGGCAAGGAGAATGAGAAGAAAGGACATGCAGCACATACCTCTGAGAGCACAGGGAAAGCTCCAGATCCTCCTGGGAACGGCGACCGCGGCGGGCCCGCCACACTCGAGGTCCTGGTGTCCAGAATCCTCAAACACCATCAACAACACCGTATCCGATTGCACTCGCGTAAGCGTGATTGTTTTGTGGGGAAATTACAAAAGCACAATGCTTGACTGCGGGACAATATAGTATCGAATTATAAGCACAATTCGCGCGGTTGCGTCTGCGGCCATTGCGGCGAGACGTTCAAGACTATCTGTTTTCTTCAGTAGCCGCTAGAGGGCTACTCGGCGGTGCGGTAGTACTTGCATGTATGGGTAGGAAAATGGAATAAAGGATTGTACCATAATATAAATTATTTATCATTAATTTAAGTTAAATAACTTGGCGTTACCATTTCCACCCGCCCTTAATGGGTCACCTTTAAAAACAACCATAAGGCGACAAAATAATATGTCTATGACTCTAGGATAGAGCGCTCAATGCGCGCGGGCGAAATAAGAAGTCCGAAGGGTCACGGCGAAGCGGGAGTATAACAATATAAATTATAGATAAGCGATGTGGTATAAAATAATTAAGTAATAATAATATAGCGGTAAATATAGATAAACTAAGAACTAAATTGCAGGGCAATTATTACTTTTGTGGAAGAGGGCATAAGCGAACGACTGGGCGGAGGTAAGTTCCCTTGGCGGTTCTCACAGTCGTAACGCGCACGATTCCATCCTTGGAGGGATGAACCTTCTCTACAATCGCTAACGGCCAGGCTAGGGGCGGTACGTTATCATGCATCACTACCACGATCGTTCCCGGTGTGATAGGTGCGGAAGGAGTGTTCCATTTCTGCCTAACCTGCAGACCGTGCAGATACTCCATCCTCCATCGGTTCCAAAACGACTGAACTAACTTATCCAGTAGCGAGTGCCTATGAAGCAAACTGACAGGATCAGACTTGACATCAGGCGCGGGTAATGAGGTTAGCGGAGCGGTATGTAAAAAATGACTTGGAGTCAGAGCTGAAGGCTCAGCGGGATCAGAGCTCAGTACTGTTAGCGGGCGCGAGTTAAGTAAACACTCAATCTGAGTGAGAACAGTACAGAGTTCCTCATACGAAAGAAGTTGCTGTCCTAAGACACGTAGGAATGATTTCACGGCTTTCACCATACTCTCCCAAGCGCCTCCAAAGTGAGGAGAGTTGGGACAGATGAAGTTCCACGTTATGTGGCTCTCAGCACACTCCTGCTCAAGCTTTGGATGATATTCATCCTTGAGAAATTTATATAGGTCGCGAAGTTACGACGCAGCGCCTTTAAAGTTGGTCGCATTGTCTGAGTGCAAGAACTGCACTGGACCTCGACGCGAGAGAAAACGCTTGAGCGCGGCGAGAAAACTAGGAGTACTGAGATCCGTGGCAACCTCAATATGAACCGCACGGGTAGTAAGGCACGTGAATATACACAGGTAAGCCTTCTCGCTGTGGACACCACGACGGCGCACAGGAGTATATGGCACTGGACCGGCATAGTCACAGCCACAGTGGGTGAATGCCTTAACGACCTGACGAGTGCGGCTATCAGGTAAGTCAGCCATGAGCGGGTAAGTAGGACGCGGTTTTAGTCGGAAACAGGTATTACACATGTGGACTCTTTGTCTCACGATGCGGCGTGCGGACAGGATCCAGAACCTTTGGCGAAGCAACGACATTAATAGTTCTGGCCCGGCGTGTAAGTATTTTATATGATAGTAATCAATGATCATGTTCACTACATGATCACTGCGCGGTAATATAGCTGGATGCATATGTGCATAGTCCAGCGCGGAGTTGACTAGGCGACCGCCTACGCGGATCAGACCGTTGTCAAGGAAAGGCCTCAATCGGTTGAAGGCCGGCGAGCAAGATTTATTATTCTGAATATTAGAATATTCCTCTGCAAAGTGCTGTCTTTGCAGAGCACGGAGCATTTTATTTTCGGCGAACTGAAAATCATCGGCAGTCACTGCAGTAGTGCTGCGGCGGGGCAATAACTTAGCGAACTTACAAACGTACACAATTATACGCAGAAGTTTACTCCATGAGGAGATGCGGAGAGCGAGCTCATATAAAGCGCAATGCTTTACAGGCGTGCACACGGGGTGCGCGAGTACCTTTTGTTCAGGTATGTCTGCAATAGACTGTCCGTCGAGGCTCTTAAGAGGCCACTCAGACGGATTTGAAGAAGCCCACTGGGGCCCATGGAGCCACAAAGGGTGCGAGAGAAGCTTATGGGGCGTAATGCCACGCGAAAGTATGTCAGCGGGGTTTTCAATGCCCGCGACATGATAAAAGTTGTCAGCTGGAATGTTATCTGTGACCTGAACAACGCGGTTTGCAACGAACGTTTGCCACCGGTGTGGCGAACTCTTAATCCAATATAGCGCGACTTTAGAGTCGATGAACGCGTAAGTCTTGATTGGGATGCGACGAGAATAATTATCGTGAACAGTGCGAAGCAGCTTTGACAATAGGACAGCTCCGCAGAGCTCGAGACGAGCGATCGAAAGCGGTTTGGTAGGTGCGACCTTAGTCTTCGCGCACACCAGCTGGACCGTATTGCCAGTAGGGGCGCTCACGTGTAGGTACACTACGGCACCGTATGCGTGGAGACTGGCGTCAGAAAACCCCAATAGGGTGACGTCACAGTCCGCGGACACGCCTACGTGACGCGGGATGCGTAAGTTATTAAGAGCCGGTAATTCGACGCAGAACTGATGCCACATCTTAATGATGTGCAACGGCGGTGTATCGTCCTAATCGAGATTAAGCTGCCAAAGCTGTTTTATTAACATCTTGGCATACACAACTGTGGGGGCAACGAAACCCATTATATCCCACAGACGGGCGACGGTAGACAAAATGGAGCGCTTAGTGCACTTCACTTCGCCGGGAGAAGAAATTTTAAAATAAAATACGTCATTATCTGTGGACCAGTGCAAGCCTAATATTTTATGTTGCACGGCTTTATCAAACTCCACTTCAGTGGGGAGTCTGTGCGAAGCGGGAAGATTATTTAAGACGGGTCGACTGTTGCTATTCCATTTGACTAGTTCCCACTGTGCACCTTTAAATAGGTCAATCAGCTGCTGAGACGCTTGGACCGCTTCTCGTTCGCTAGGAAGCGAGAAAGCAAGGTCGTCCATAAACAACGAAGTAGGCACAATGCTACTCGCGATCGGAAAATTAGCGCCGTCGTCGTCAACGAGCTGTCGAACCGTGCGCAGTGCATGGTATGGACTCGACGATAACCCAAAGCACACACGATTGAAGTGGTACAACACGAGGGGGTCTTGTGGGCGGAACCGGTACAAGAAGCACTGGTAACGACGGTCAGATTCGCGAACAACGATTTGTAGGAACTGCTGGCGACAGTCAGCGGTCATTGCGATTGCGTGTAAGCGGAAGTTCAAAATAATTTGAAATAAATCGCCCTGCAAGTTCGGTCCTGAATACAGGATGTCGTTCAGCGAAAGTCGGGAGCGGCTGCTAGTCTTACTGCTAGCATCCAGAACCATGCGAAGTCGAGTGGATGTCTTGTCCTCGCGGACGACTCCATGATGCGGTATTACGTATATAGGAACGGGGTCATGAGGATCGTACGGAGGCGCGGGGGCAATATAATCTTTTGCGAGGTATTCATTAATGACGTCATCATATGCTGACCTAAGTTTAGGTGAAGCTTCTAGCTTTCTTTCGAGGCACATGAATCTCTTACGAGCGGTTTCGAAAGAATCTCCGAGAGAATAAACATCATCGTTAAATGGTAGGCCAACAATGTATCTACCAGTAACGGGATCGCGGGTTGTAGTCGACTTATAAAATTCTTCACATTCAACATCGGCGGGATGATGAATGGGCGGTGCGGAGGGAAGCTCTTCGAGCTCCCAAAATCGCCTGACTAGTGAGTCAATAGCGGCAGGCTCTTGAGCGAGGCAACATGTCAAGGCCTGGTGGTTATGATGTGTGGGTATCGTGGGCACGGAACCCATAATAACATACCCCAACACCGTGCGTAAAGCAGGGGGCGCCGACGAGTCGCGGGGAGCACGAACTACGTCGGGGAGAAGAAGATGCGGGAAGAGAGCGGCTCCGATAAGCGCATCAATTTTATTAGGCATACCGAAGCTCTCATCCGCGAGCGGTATTCCTGATAAATGTGATAAGACAGAGGTGTCTACCACAGCGGTGGGTAATAAATCAGTAATTTGATCAACAACTAGCGGCGAGATATTAAAATTAATATTGTTGTCAAAGCGTGAATAAAATTTGAAATCGATCGAGTTAGTTTTAATTATTTTCTCAGCTCCACCGAACCCCTTAACAATAGTACGTTCGGCATCCTGGAGCTGGATACCTAACTGATCACAACACTCCTTTGTTATAAAGTGGCTTTGTGAAGCGGAATCTAATAGCACGCGAATAATATGTCGATCGCCCTTAGTATCATACGCGACGACTTGTGCGGTTGATAATAAAATAGTTGATTGTTTACTAAGCGCGGGCGCATCAGGTGAGCGGTTATCTATAGATGCATACGTAGCACATAACGCAACGTCCGAGCGCGCGCTCGGGACGAGGGGAGGCTGCAGCGGCTGCGCGGGAGGTGCGCGGCCGGCGGCGGTGTTATCGCTCTGCGCTGGCGCAGCGGTTAGCGGCGCGGGTCGCGACGTGGCTAGCGGAGGTTCGCGCCCGGTCTCCATACGCTTAAAGTGTAACATTGTGTGATGTTTTTGTTTACAAACGCGGCAATTAGAATTAGATGAGCAATTAGAAACTCTGTGTTTTAAACTGAGACAATTCACACACGCATTGTTATCCTTCACGCATTTAAAACGTTCGATAGGAGTCATTTTATTAAAATCAGGACATTTAAATAAATGTTGATGCGTTATATTAGTGCAAAGACATTTGCACTGCGGGTCAACCGTGGTACTACAGTAGGCTTGGTACTTCGGCGGCGGAGCGGTATTAGTACGACGATTATTATTTTGACGAGCATTTAATGTGCTCGAGGCACACTGAGCGTGAGCTGGCTGAGTACGTTCGAACACCTTGGCGCGGGCGGTAATAAAGTCGACGAAGTTGTCGAAAGTAGGTATTTTGGAACCACAACTCAACTCGAAAGCGCGAACAGTATCTGAGTCTATCTTCTTGAGCGCGATATGAAGTATTATTAAATCGGTTAGATTATCTAACTTTAGATTCTTCAAAGCGCGCACTGCACTAGTAAAGTTATCTGTAAATAAATCAAAGTTCGTCGCGGAGGCAGATTGTAAAGGTTTGAATTCAAACATTTGATTTAAATACGCGGATGCGAGCATTCGCTGATCTTCATATTTATCAATCAGCGTCTGCAATAGAAGTTCATAATTCTCAGCGCAGGGAGATATACCTGCGCATGCAGACTGAGCCTTGCCTGTCAGCTTGCCTAATAGGTAGTACAACTTTTCGGCGTCCGTGAGCGATGGATTATCATGAACGGTAGACTTAAAACTGGCATAAAATAACGGCCATGAGCGAATGTCACCCGAAAAGTCCATCAGCTGGATTGGCGGCAGTGTAGGCCTAGCCTTATGCGGTGCGATACCATCTCGTGAATCCTGTATATTATTACTCGGTTGCGAATATTGCAATTGGAGTCGTTTAATCCTGCTATACAAAGTCTCGAAAGCTACGAGGCTCTTATAGTTAGGCTTCGCGGAAGGATTTAATGATAAGGTGCGAGAATTATGGTTATCTAAATTCTTTTCGAACCTAAGACGTAAGGAATCGATTTGCGAGGAAGCGTCAAGGAAACTTTCCCTATCTGCGGCGTTCGAATTAATATTTAAAGATAGATCATAGATACTTTGTACTACTTCAAAGATGGCTTCACATTTTGCTTGCATGATGGCTAGTTGCGCATCCTGCTGTTCCTCATTAGAACTTTCGCTATGTGAAGTAACCTTTTTAGGCGGCATTATGTAATACAAATAAGTAGAACTCGGTCAAATAAATTAGGTCAATATAATGCGGATAAATAAAGTAGGTAAGATAATAGTATTGAGAAGGCGCAAGCGCAAGACGCTGCGCGTGACTTCGTTACGCGGTAGGGTTATATCGAACGGTAAGGTCGAACGAGTCACAGCGGTGAATAAAGTAAAATGTGGGTAGCAAAATATTACAATGAATATTGCGATTTTAATATCAATTATATGATTAATTAGCGGGATAAATATATAATATAACTTATGTAGTACGTAGATAAATATTATATCTAGGCGAGAATTCACGTAACTCAATGTTACGGGCGGTTTCTTAAGAAATAAGTGGGTGACGCAATGTCTACCCTATGCGGGTTATTAAAGTAATATTCGCAATGAATACACTAAAAATCTCTTACTAGGGCCTATAAAAGTATCCTAATAAGGGCGGCTGGGTGAGTCTCGGTCGGAAAGAACCGAAACTTTTATCCGGTCGGAAGGACCACACACAAATGATCACGCCAATATGTTACCGAATATCTTCGATGGAGAAACTTAGTGGACTGTATCAAATTTATGGTACGCACAATCAAATAGGGCAAGGAGAATGAGAAGAAAGGACATGCAGCACATACCTCTGAGAGCACAGGGAAAGCTCCAGATCCTCCTGGGAACGGCGACCGCGGCGGGCCCGCCACACTCGAGGTCCTGGTGTCCAGAATCCTCAAACACCATCAACAACACCGTATCCGATTGCACTCGCGTAAGCGTGATTGTTTTGTGGGGAAATTACAAAAGCACAATGCTTGACTGCGGGACAATATAGTATCGAATTATAAGTACAATTCGCGCGGTTGCGTCTGCGGCCATTGCGGCGAGACGTTCAAGACTATCTGTTTTCTTCAGTAGCCGCTAGAGGGCTACTCGGCGGTGCGGTAGTACTTGCATGTATGGGTAGGAAAATGGAATAAAGGATTGTACCATAATATAAATTATTTATCATTAATTTAAGTTAAATAACTTGGCGTTACCAAGTAGTGTAGAAAATTTCAGAGTAGTTCTAAAAGTTTTTCATGACGTATACCTTATACAACAGAATTCTGCGAATAAAAATATCGAAACAACCCGTAATGTAATTCTCTCTATAAGTCTATACCATTTCAAGTCCTAACCTTAACCTTAAGTTAAAAAGATGCTTTTCGTGCCGTGAGATCTTCAAAATAATCCTTCAATGCTTTAACCACTATTATTTTTCCGGTGCTTTTAACGAGAAAAATAACCCTTCTTTAATGTAAGCAAAAAGCGTATCGCTAAAGTTAAACTGCGTTAAATCCGGGCCATCAATTTGGACAAACAATTAAACCAATTAGGCAGCAAGTACGCTTCTCAACGGATTACATCGGCAAACAGCATTCAACTCAAAGAAACGAGGAAGTATAAATTAAAGGGTGTCAAATTCCTCGTGCCGGCTTCTATCCATACAAAAACCTGCATGACGGTAACACTTAAATGACCACGCATGTTTGAGGTCACGTGTTGCTTTTCGTGTTTTTTATTGTCTTTCGTTTTATCTAATGGTGTAGAATTTTGTAAGCCATCGAAATTTTGTAAGTCAATTATGCAAGCTTAAAAGTTTTGTTGTTTTACGGCCGCCTTAAAAATTGCGTCGCGTAGCGTTTTTATCAAATTATTTTTATTGAGTTTGCGAAGTGTCCCGTATTCAGCGCATTTGGAAATTGATGTAAAGTTGTTACCTACTAAAGTGGTTGTATTGCTAAATTTTAGTACCTATGTATCAATTAGTATCTTGTTTGAAACGATGACGACGCAGTGTTTTGTGATCAAGTAGTGACAATTATACATAAAATATTTATAGTCATTTACAGGTTACATTCCCATTGCTTCATAAAATTCGTCTAGTAAAAATCAGTTTCTCTACATCTGGATATAGGTAGTCTAGAATTAAATTTATGTAAATGTGTACCTACTGGTATACGTAGGTCGTACGTCGACCTACACAGGAATGGTCAACTTCCGCACTCGAAGCCTATCTAAGAAAACACTTCAAGTTGTTTGTGGTGAGGGTTCGGCGATTACTACATTTGAATCCCTTTAAACTGTAGTGATGGGATAAACAAATAGTGAAACAAATATTGAGAGTAGATAAAAAGATGACAGAAGGCGTCAATTAAATTATCAAAACAGCGTTTGTCTTTGTAATTTCCTAAAAAAACAACAACAAAGGAACTAAAGAGATGGCGACTACGATCCAGAAGACGCCGCATAGGCCCTCAGTAGGTAGAACAATGGCGTATAGTCAAAATCGGGGAGCCATCGGATGGTATATAGAGGCAAGCAGCCGTTTACAGTGGCGCTGCGTGGAGGACGCTTATGTTCAGTAGTTAACGTCTTCCGTTTGACAGTACTTATGTATAATCATTATATCAAAGTGATGACGTAATATTTAAATGTTATTATTTGAAAATATTTTTATTAGTATCCTGCAAAATGGTCGAGGGCACAAAAAGACTGGCCAAACACAAACTTTAGCACAAATTTATGACTCCTGTCACTACATTAGGTATACGTCTATTTATTCACACATTATAGAAGAGATGATCATAAGTTAAAATTTAAAAAATCTTTAGAGCTGTAATATTAGGAGAGATACTGTTTTCTATATAGAGCAGCATATCAGCTTCAACTTTATTTTAGTTCTCCAAAACCAACACTATGGACCTACATGTTTTCAATAATCTTATGGCATCGATGTCGACTTAGATATATCAATTCCTACGTAATCCCATCTCTAGCCCCATAGAGCGGACATTAACCAAAAGTCCTTTTTAAGTGGCCGAGAAACGTCTGCTTTCCATAAATTCCGTGATAAGGGAATATGTCAAGGACCTGTGGAGACGATTTCTTGCATTCCAGTTGAGATGAAATTTACAATAGGTACATTTAGATGGAATTTTTCAATACTACTTTATTTCATACCTTCTGTACCTTTTCCTACCTGACTCAAAAATACCTTTGAAATAAAATATTAAATGTACGTTAAATAAACTGTATACTTGTAAAATTGTCAAGTAAACAGTACACCCCTTTAAAAAGTATAATATTAGCTCCTTCTTACACAGAGTAGGTGTTTGTCATCAATTACGCGTTCAGCCCCGCTTCGCAAATCGTCTGTGATATCCCGATGTTTGCAGGTCATTAGAACGCGCCCGATCTTTGCACTCACACGAAGTTGCTTCCCGACCGGCTGTGTAAGTGTGTAATGCAGTGATGAAGCTTCTTCAAGTAGTCAGCCCTGGTGTCAGATTTTTTAGGCCGCCCAGAGGCTGCTGATTACGACAACAGCTGGGACCGACGGCTTAACGTGCTTTCCGAAGCACGGTAGCGGTAGTGATGATACTGCAAAAACCATCAAAATCCACCTTATTACGTCATCTCAAACTCGATAATAAACTCAATATAGCTCGGCTAAGCTGGCTAAGGGATGGCTCTCTTCATGGTCGAAATACCACCCATTCGTATGTACCAAACGATTTGATTCCACGTTCATAATTAGAACTGCTACGGAATGGAATGCCCTGCCAGCGTCTGTGTTTCCGCCAAAATATTATGACCCGGGCGTGTTTAAGAGAAGAGTTAATAGGTACTTACTTAGCTAGCATGCTACACCTTTAATCGCATCGTCACTTTCCATCAGGTTAGAGCGTGGTGAAATGCTAGAAAAGTCTAATGTAAAAAATGTCAATATAGCTGGCATCTTAGAATAATTTCGTTTCAGACTTGCAAAAACAGTATAACTTGATCGTTGTTCGGCATTGAGGTAAAAATGGTTTGGTCAATTTTTGATGGACCAGAGAGCTTTTGAACACGTAATGTTTAATACATTGCAGCTTTTCTCTGATAACAAGCGCGTGTCACGGTCGAGCTTTATAAATTTTTTGTAGTAAATTGACTAATGTCCTGTCCTAAGTGTGACAGCTCCTAAGTTCGCACTTAACTCTCTAGCCCCCGGTTTTAGAACGTTTGTCAATCTCGTGTCAATCTCGTGTCAATTTAACAAATCAAATACCTCCTGGACGCTCATTGGTTGAAGAAAACCGATGATCAACAGGCAACCAATGAGCACTTACTTAATGTTCAGCACTTATTGGTGTGCCAAGTTCACACAAACTTAAAAAACGTACGAGAACTCAAGGGAAAGTGTTGCTTATATAGCTAAGTATTATTTTAATTTTAATAAAGATGGACATAATAATAAATAATATTTTTTTTAACAGGCAATGTGCCTTTATTACTCAAGCTAACTACTACAATAATAAAAACTAAACTAAACTAGCTACACTACCTACTACAATGAACACTTATGGACTGTATAATAGCCACGATGGCCTATAGACATAATTGTATATTAACACAAAAAAAAAAACGCAAGTCTATATACTGTCTAAACGTCTAGAGAGACATCGGTTCCCTCCGCCCTTTTGACGCCTACGAATTATCCCTTGAGCGTGTAAACACCCCTCCTATCCTGTAGACGTCAAGCTTTTTGCTGAAACTTCAGTAAAGTAACGTTTACTTGAGGATGAGTGTTATTTTTAAATGTTACACGATACTTACATGGATTGTATTGACAGTTTCTCTTGACGAATGTGTAGTAACTTAAAAATTATTCTTAAAATACACACAGCACGTCGTATTCAGTATGGCTTTCATTACCTTCAAAGCAAAGTTAAAACTGTGTTTTGCTAACAAAAAACAGTGCATGGCTTGCAGAAGCTTCTTATTCATTACATTTTTAACGAAAGCAGGTTGATTTAATAAACATACGTTTGTTTTATAAAACCTTATTTTCATAAATCGCGGCAAGAATATTATAATAAACGGCGGTGCAAAGCTTATAAACATCCATCGAGTGTTGAATTTTCTCGGCGAGTTTCTGTAAACAAAACTCGTTTCGACAAACTTTTGAAAAGTAACTTTGTTGCATTATAAAGTGGCATTCTTGGATACTTTGCAAGTCAGTTTATTTTGAACAGTATTATGGAAGAAATCAAGTAAGTACTTAGTTGAATCAGGGCGTGAAAAATCATCGTCTTGCTTACGAATTGCATTCGATATTCGCTTCAAACGATAAGTTACCAAATGAGCAACTGCATTCCATGCAATAGTCAACGTAATTATAAAGCTTTTTTGAAACACTGATGGATCTAAATCACTATAGTTAAGTAAATGTAAAAACAAAAGCCCATCGTAAAAAAATTAGAAACTATAATATCTTTGTCACATGTAGGTTTAAATTTGTGTGGATTAAAGGTTCTCCATATACCTTAAATAGTTATTGCATGAAAGGTATTATCGTAGACAACGTTCTTGGAGTCGTGCTATTTAGCGTACGTAACCCGTGGTACCACATACAACGTGACTACAACTTCGGGCGAATTCCATGCCACTATAGTTCAGGGTCCCGTCGTTAGGGTGAAATTCTACGCATTCGTTATTGAGAAACTTTTGATTTATAACTCTATGGCGCTTTAGAACAGCTATATTCAAATCGGCGTGGATAATGAAGTTTTCGAAGTTTTAGATATGGGAAACTGCGATAAAAGCACATGAAAAGAAAGATTTATTCATTTACCGTTGAACCTTTTAGAAAAGTTTATAAATGTTCATAAGTTTTTGTTCTCTTTAACAAGAAAAACTTTGTAAAAAGCTAGTTCATTAACACTGAGAAAGGTTTATTAGCGCCAGGGTATCCTCTACCGTCCTCTCATCCAGACGTAATGTGAGACAATGTGCTTTAATGAGGGCCCTGCATTGAGGCACCGGGGCGCCCGCTCGTTCCCTAACCGTATAACCTTAAATAGTCGTTCCAGGCTGTAGCCGGATCGAATAGACCTTTTAAACTACATCAATTTTCACCAGTCAAGGCCTCACTTCACCTTGCCATATTATTTTTTCGACCAAATTAAATCAACAACGCGTATTCACGTTTCAGAAAATAGCCTACAAAATTGTTTGTTCGGAAAAATAAAATACCGATTGTGCTTTTAATTTTTCCATTTATTAAAACGATTTTCCGTAACGCTGATCAAATATTCATACTAAAATACCTTTTTATTCTTTGTTCCAGGTAATGCTCGGTTCCAAGCGAACTGGTATCAGTATTTATGATACGTTGTAAGCGGTAACAGTAAGAATCGTAAGTCAATGTTCAGTTTTATGTAATCGAGTCACGCGACACGTCGCATAAATAAGGCGATCCCTCACGAAGAACGCAAATTTACGACAGGTGCAAATAAAGAGATGCCACGAATACCTCAATGAAGCGAACCGCAGTTCTTTTTGCTTGTTCCGCCACGGAGGAGGCCGACCAACTTCATAATAACATACTTTATGCATCGATAAAGCTCTTATCTGCGAGCGCCCTTCTTTCAATAGCATTCTTGAGCTTCTATGTAGCAAGACCTTCAAAACCTTTTAGTTGATTTGGACCTTTTTATGTGAATCTTATGGTTTTTATTCGAATCGATTGTTGTTGTGCGGTATCCGATTTACGAGCAGGTGTAGCTCTTGTCCGCCTCTTCCATTCAATGTAGCTTGCACAAAAACAACAAAGACATCTTAAATTGGAGTTCTCCAGAGAATTTTGCTCCATTTTAATGTCACCTAACTAACTTTCAACATTACTCGTAGTAACCTAGTCTTAATGATTTGATTTGGCTCATTGACTAATTTACGTACGCGTGCTGATTTACGTGTGTATAATACTTGTTGACATAACAGTCGATCAGTTATCAAATCTTTACATAAGTACTCAAAAATTTCAAACAAATTCCAGTTTTTAACGTTCGGTATTATTCAAACAGAAATGAAAACTTCCTTTCGTACCCCGTATTTGAGCGATTCAGCGTTATACGAATTCAGTATTCAGTAAGAAGTTGAGCAGTGAGCTAGCGCGATTTTTTATTAAAACTGACATCGAACTAGACTGCAATATATTCAAGGTATTTCAAGATAGCATATCAAAGGTACTTTTCAAGTCAACTTTATCTTCTCTAGGTTATTGTTTAAAATAAGCATTTACAGAGGAAATTCAAATAAGCCTTATTTAAATCTAACTTCCGACCAACTGAGCTTTAGTTGCAGTGAATACCGAAGTTAACCCTGCTCCGTAAATATTTGATTCACGAAATATTCGACTGAAGCGTCTCGAGTTCCGACCCGCATTCTGTCAGCCGCAAACGCCACTAAGATTCCTTTTATATTACTTTCTTCTTGAAGATAATGTGTTTTAAGTCTTAGTCGGTGTGTTCGTTTGATCGATAGGGGTTGCAAACCTTTAATTAAGTGGAAGCTTTCTCAGCTTTCAAGGAACGAAATTGCAGGGCTTAAATAAATTAGTCCCAAAGTCCGACAGGTACTACAAAACACATTCCGCTTCGTTATGAATTCTACGTAAACAAAAGTAATTACAGAACGTGCAACAGTTCTCGCATTCTTTGTCCAGGCATTTTTTTGTTCGCTTTTAATATGTGCATTTTTTGGAATGAGGTGTTTCTCGACGAGGGTTGGGGGGTGTACGATAGCTTTCATTCTGTCGTCTGCGAGTCCGAGTCGTCTGCGGCAGTTCAATCAGTAGCTCGCAGCCCTTCCAGAGGGGTGGTTGTGCGCCCCGCGATGCCTCAGAACGGCCTGTTTCGATATTTCCGTGAAAACAAGTGAAGTTTTACTTTAACAAGACATATTTACATATGGAGGAAAATGCGTGAGTCATGCAACGTACCTATTGGCTGGAACCATTAGTCTTAAAATTTTGACAGTTTACTATTTTTACGGTCGTTTAATCTTCTGCGGTGCTCAAGTTTAGGAAGTTTTTACTGCGACAAGAATAACCTTTTAAACCTTTAGGATTTTTGAGATTCTTTACAAACTTATTAGAAGCTGCAAATATTTCGCTATCTTCTCGCTGGGTGACGTGCCGACGGAATTCTATGAGCACGTATAATTTTAATTAAAATGTTTTTGAGATTACTATGAAATTCTTAGTTATTTGGTTGCTGTGGTATTAAGACAAGTTTTTATGAGTCGGTGGGGACGCAGCATTCATCTTGAATCCACATGTTGCCACTCGAGTGGTTTCGATTGTAGGTGGTCGGTGGCATAACTGTCGGATACGGTTTTAAAAGTTGTTGTTAGCTTTTAAATTTGAATCCACCTGTTTTATTTGCATTCATATTTTGTTGCGCTCTTAGCTTAGAACAGTCGAACGTTAAAGGCAATAAGTTAGTTGTACATAAACTTCATAAATATTATTATTCTTATGAATGATTCGGTACTTTTTTAGATATACTTACGTATCAATTTATAGGATGACATGTAAAGAAAGAAATAAAATAAATTTATGTATTCTAGACGTAACACAGCATTACATTTTGACAAGGTAGGAATTAGGTATACGAAAAAGACAAAAACAGATACAAAAAATTACGTGTCGTGACGCCGCGATATAGATCCCTTATAAAAAGTAGGTATGTAGATTTGGTTTTGTAAATTTTATTAGAAAAAGTGGCTCTACATGTTTTATTGTGACTTAAAGTACTTACTGACTTGAATTATAAAATGCAAACACTGAAGTTTTGAAATTTCTAAACGAATCAAAGAAAGTCTCTTTCCAAACTACAGGGAATTGCGGTCTACAAAACATAAAGTAATAATTTTGACCGCAACCAATTTCGACATGTTGCGGTCGCCGCTTGGGACCGAGGGCCTTCCCACTTTTCTTCGCATAATTTATTAGGTTCCAATATCTTTATAGGTTGGAGCATTTACGCTAGATTTTTTATTTCTATTGAATTTATTTTCTAAATAAATGCTTTACTTTTTCAAATAAATAAATATGTGTGAACATTTCACACAGAACCATCTAGCCCCAAACTAAGCATAGCTTGTACTATGGAAACTAGATAACTGATACAATACTCGTATACTTCTTGTTTGTAAATACATACATAGAATACAATATAAACACCCAGACACAGAACAAACACTTATGATTATTACACACATTGTCCTGGGTAGGAATCGAACCCACAACTTACAGTTGAGAAGGCAGGGCCGCTACCAACTGAGCTATCAGGCCAGTCGAAACTTTATTGGCGCTGTTTATAGAAGTGGCTTTCTCTCGTTCTCACTGTTTCAAGGCTTAAGGCTAGCATGAGCTGTAATAATCGACATGTATTATCTCTTTCGATGACTTGCTATACGATCACGTAACTTGATTGCAACCAATAGAAACACAAAAATGTATGGATTTGACAGTTTCAATACGCAGTTTATGTGCATAGTTACTGTGGAAATTTTCAACCTCAGAATGTAATTTCTCCTGTTGCATTGCAATCAAAGTTTTGTGATCACTCCGCTGGTCAGAACTGCGGGGAGCCGCAGGCAAGCAGCCGCTTAAAGTGGCGGTCTTTGGGGGGGGCCTATGTTCAACAATGGACGTTTTCAGGCTGATGATGATAATGATAATGATGATGATGATTATTATCTTTTACTCTCCCCACTCCTCCATTTATGTGAGAAAGACCAGCAAACGATGCAGGGCTAGTGCACTATAAAAATCAGACATATCCCTTCTCTTGAAAAGCTTTTGAGCAATGATCGATCGCATCGATCACGTCATAAACCTATTGTTGCATTTTCATTGGTCAAACGCTATCAAAAGAAAGGATACATGTCGTTTTTTATAGGTCACTAGCCCTGCTTTGGTTGCTGGTTTTTCTCAAATGGGGAGAGTGTAGGAGTGGAGAAGTGGGGAGTGTAATCCACCATACGCTGGCCAAATACGGTTTGGTGAATGACACATATTTTCGAAACTTTGATTTTCGAATACGCTGCTTTTTTCGTGATGTTTTCCTTCACCGTTGTAAAAGCAAGTGCATATTACGCACATAACTTTGCAGGGCCGAGTGGGATTAGAACCTGAGAACGTCGGTTTTAATAACTGCTAAGCCACAGTCACTTAACAACTTATTTATGCATTACTCTACTTTGAAAAGTTGATACATCAATCAAATACCTATCACTGGCCCAGTGTATTGCTGCACATTAGCTCTTGAGTCTTATGATATTTACTCGCATGTTTTATCATGTGAAAACCGGCGTGCACCATCACTCTATCAGGAATATATTACGGACCCTTATGATGGAAAACTCGATATCGACGTGTAATATAAGGTGTTACCGTTTTGCCACTACTTTATTTATTGTTTAACGTCTGAAAATAGATAGGTTTCAAACCAAATGTGTTGCTAATCCCAATTTTATATAATATTACGTAATAAACTCCTTCTTCTTGTTCTCGTGTAGGCGAGTGGTCAGCCCTGGTGCCAGAATTTTTAGGCAGCCCGAAGGTTTCGGACTTGGCTTAACGACTATTGTCTTACGACAACAGCCGTGACCGACGGCTTAACGTGCCCTCCGAAGCACGGTAGCGCTCTTTTTCCACATTTTGTTGTAACGGTCACCCATCAAAGTAGTGACCACAGCGAACACTGATTAACTTTACCGATCGTTTAGAAATGGCTAGTGGTGCTTCACTATGAGTGCTACTAATAAACTCGTGGAAAACATCCAATCGCCAATAAATCTTTTGATCACGATTTTCATTTATGTCATGTCACAAAGTGCATTTTTGTAGAAGTAACTTAATATAATAAACTAAAGATAAATTGTACGAAATACTTGTCTTAAGTAGTTAGTTACTGAAGTAAGTTTATTCACAAAGTACAAAATTAACTATATCATAATAACAAGCGCGTAAATTGAAGCCAAAGCTTCTTGAGTCGAACCGCAGAATTTTACACCTGAGACCGCCCGCCGTGGGTCAAGGCGTTCGGTTACAAGTACATTCTTGTGGTCTCTGTTAAATATAATTTATCTACATAAAAGACGCGTGTGTTACCGCAATATTGATAAATACACCATATCACTAATATCATAAATATAATTGTCACAGTTTAACAAATTAATTTGTGAAGGAAAAATTATCATGTTGAAACCAGATTTCACAACACTTCTTTCCGCATCATAATTATTTATTAACATAAATTATGACCAGCGAAACTTTGGGATATCGTAGGTTTCGTGTCAATAGTTAATAATTTGAGCTGTAATTGAAGCGTTTTGCTTATTTTCTACTAAGTATTCTCAATAAACTTTTTTCTAATATATCATGTACAGCGTAGGTACCTATAGTGTACAACGATAGCTCATTCGTCCAATTTTTGAATACTTAACAAAAACTATAATACCAATAAAGATTTAGCATTAAACATCAATTTTGCTAGCTTTTTGATTATCTATACAAATATCTATGCCAAATAGCACGCACTAGTTATAAATTATTATAACTTAATTGCACAGTTCTCAAACTATGTATTAACAAATTGGACGCAGAAAATTCATCAAGTATTCCCTGTGTAGATTCGGACCAGTGCCCTTTGTTCAGAACTTAGTGATGATGGTTCTTCGGTAGGATTACCTGCCACTTTGACACTACTTGTATATTTACAAGGTGCATTATTAAAAGCACTTTGTGATCTATAATATTACAGGGCAAAAGTTGACTTAACGTCATTTGCGATAAGTACTAAACTTATTTTCGATCTTTTGATTCGAAAACCAGATAACTATGATCTCTAGGCAAGCACGCACCATCGTAGACTGCGTCATCACTTTCGATCAGGTGAGACTGGTCAAATGCTTCGCTTATAAAGTATTTAAAAAAGTATTTGGTAAAAACATTTCCTTGTATGTTTTCTACGACTATTATTTCAATTTTTCAGTAGAAAAGTGTTATTCATAACGTTTTATGTTTGTTTTTAATTTGCAATGGAAAACGGTGTGCAGTCTAATTTAGATTGACTGAAATACCCTTGGCACCAGCGGTTACCGGTCACATTGCACTCGGTATAAATACGGCGCATTTTCGCAAAATACGAAAGCAGATATGAAACAAATGAAGATTGTGGTCTTTTTCGTAGACCTAAATAACGAAAGTATCGTAGGTCTATGGTCTTTTCATTATCTTTTTCATATTCTATTAGCTAATAGCAAAAATAAATCTGTAGGGTTTGATGACGTCATCAAAATAGAGGGCAGATACCGGGCAGGACGTCATCAAGTAATAAAAAAGCGGCCTAGGTACTACGTTCTTATGACCAGCCGTCAATTGATACGAGCTGAAATGAAGTTCTGCAATAACTACGACAGACATTACATGAACTAAAAAAACTTCGAATATATAATTACTGAGAAACAACATGACCAAAATTAAATTAGTTAAATAGGTAAGGTACCAACTCCTCCCTCTATATAAAAGTAGGTTGACATAAGAATCACGCGGACCTGTAACTTGCCTGTAACCATGTACTGAAATTTTGAAAGGAGCAATAATTTAATAATTTAACTTTCACCTAATCGGGTTATTTGTTCTGATAATAAACAATAAAATATGTAAGCAACGGTGCTTATAGTCGTTATAATTATTTTCCGGCTGAACAACGGCTTTCAAAATAATTAAATTGCTAAAGTCCGCGTAAATCATAATTATACAGTAAATAAAGACTTACAGTGACTGTTTAGATTACTGTAGAATAATTTGGAGACAAGAGGTTAAATACTTATTTATGTCTGTAATCAATGCAAGAGTATGTATCTTAGAAGGTTTTTCTTTTGCATATCTCAAAGAAGATGGTTCATAATGTTTTTTTTTGATATTATAAACAATGCGAGACCGTTAATGTCGTAGCGTGTTAGTCGTTTGTCTGATATTAAGCTTAATGGCTGTCTGACAAAATTATGTTATTTTTTTTTTCATATTTTGGGAATTAATATGAATGTTCGTTATTATTTTCCGAGTAAGCACCTCCAGGAATACTTGTTGTTCTATTAAAATTGGTGCTATTGTTGGAATATGGTTTTTCTCATTCCAGGACCCAGCCTTAAAAGTATTCACATTATTTAACAATTTTAGTAAATAGTTGTTTTTGAAAATAAAAATTCGTATAACGTAAGTCGTTGATATAAAAATATTAATTTGTTTTAACGGGCAATGCGCCTTTATTACTCAAGCTAACTACTACTAAAAATAATTATTGTGTAAAACAACAATTTTAAATTTAAACCTAACATCATAGCGGTGATGTCAGAAAATCTGTTCTTCAAATTATTCCCAAGCAAATTATATCGCCTGTCAAGTTACTCTATAAAATTAACGAAACTTGAGTACTTTTTCAGTTGAAAAGGTTGCCCCATAGCGCGACTCTCTCGATTTCCACTGCCTCTAGACTGTGACACTTGTGTTCCTTTGCCCTCTGACACAACTTCCTTTTATATATGTTCTCTCTTTGACGGGTTCTAGTGAAGATTTACAAATAGAAAAGCGAACACATATTGGATTTACATAAAGAGGCATTGAAGTTCTCGGTCGAGCTGACGGTTGTATATTTTCGACTTTACTTTTAGACTATAAAATATATTCAAGATAATGCATGATACATACTGTACACATATTATTAATATACAGTATCAACGTCATTTATAAATTGATTTTAACATTGCCAACTCAAACACATTCACAATCCAAAAATATTCTTTAAGAACGATAAGTAGGTATACAGGATGCAATTTAATTCATTAGCATAAATTGAGTGCATGATAGTACGTCATTTATTGATGATTATTAAAGGGTAAAGAATGTCAAATGAAAATATATATTATTAGAATTAATGTAGATGCCACGAGTGATTTTGATACTGTTAAAAGTTTTATTACCTTGGATGTAATAATTAAGAAAAGTAGCTACTAAATTATTTTTAATTTTGTAGTGTAGCAGCTGATTAAGTAAGTTATGCTACTTTTGGAGTTATTATCAATACCAAAACGATAGGTTAAATTTAAAAAATTTTGATCCACAGGTGACCGGAGTCAGGAGTAGGTACCTAGATTTAAAAGATGCTAATGAATTCAATTACACCCAGATAACCTACTTCAAGATATAATAATTATTATACCCAGAATTGTTTACAAAAGAATATAACGCGCCCGTCTCAAATAGTGAATAGAATAAAACATCGCAAAAATATTTTGCTCCAATTTACCAAAATGGAAAATAGTTGTGTAATACTATAACGTATTCTGTCGAAGAACGTAATTCGGCTGTAGTCGGGACGAATTCCGTGAACACGAATCAACACTCTCGCATGGAAATTAAATTAGATACGACGAAGAAAATCAAAGAGAGTAGGTACAATTTATTTTCAATTTATTTTTCTGTTATATTAGGTAAGATATTGGTTTATTTTTACTTAATTATATGATTATTGGTGGGGAAGAAAGGTTCTCGAGTGGCAACTACGAACCGGAAGACGCAGCATAGGCCGCCCCCCCCCCCCCCCCCACTGGGTGAACTGAAGATCTGGCGATCATGTAACCTGATTGCAACCAAAAGAAACAAAAACAAATGTATGGATTTGACAGTTTCAGTACGCAGCTTATGTGCATAGCTACTGCGGAAAATTTCAAATTCAGAATGAAATTTCTCTTGTTGCTTTGCCAGTTTACTAGCGGGGTGAAAGTTGCGGAGAGCCGATTGATGCAGGGAGCGAGCAGCCGCTCAAAGTGGCGCTCTCTGAAGGAGGCCTATGTTCAGCAGTGGACGTCTTCAGGCTGTTGATGATGATGATGATGATGAAACTAATTATTCTGCGAAGTTATGACGACACTCGTTTACCATACAAAGCCTTTTAGGTAGCAGCTGGCGAACTTAATTCATAAAATGCCGCATTGCAATAAATGTGTCAATTTTATTTTTGTTTTTATATTGCTTAAATTGAGGTTAAGGCTACTGATTCAGTAGATATAATATCGCACGTATTATTTATTCAAGTGTTTCCACGTCGAGTCTTTACTTTGATGGAGCCCTGAACTATAAAAAGTCTATTATCTAACTAGAGTAAAGTGCGAAGCACTATCGCAAACAATATACGTGACCTGTATGTACAAGGCTTTCATGTAACATTCAGTCATATTCATTTCATATGCTGCCCGAGAATTTCAAATAGTGATTAACTACAGTAGGTCGAGGATTTCCTTTTAAAATATTTTAAATTCCAACATTCAACAAACCAAACATTCCCAATCCCTATTAAAGCAACATGTTTTTCTTTCTCTGTATTTTATGGAATTATATGTTTATTTCATTTTATTTCAAATAAGTTTGACACTCCTTTCCAAATCAACATAGGATTATTTGTTTCAGAATATGAGATTTGTTTATTTATATTACAGATTTGTTTTTATTTTATACAAAATAAGTTTAAAACCCCTATGCGAATTAACCTAGGATTTTTTATCCCAGAATATTAAAGAATTTTTGGCGGAAAACGGGTGAATTGCAGGCGAAACCACGCACCGCCTTTAGTAACATGTTTAGTAAAAAGGATTAACTATGCAATTAAGTTCGAGTCCAAATTTTCAATTACAATTCATTATTTAACAGTTCAAGGTCAACACAAACCTCCTGCGATCCGCGACATGCCACAGCCACACGCTAATAGGTACTGAATGAATGAAAAGGATATTTTAATAAAGTAATTAGATAATTACTTTACTCAAATATCCAATTTATAGGTAAAATATAAATACAGTAAACTTTAGTACACGATTCGTAATTCTATTGGATCATTATAATGTAGACAGACATACAATGAACAAACCAGAAAAAAGAACAAAATACATTTTAGAGCTGCCAGTAACCGTAAAGGGGCGTTAAGTTAACGATTCCCCAACAGGTAGGTATCCTTTGTATTCCCGAGGCACGTAGCGTAGACGTCAGTTTTATTGATATGTGGGTCAGGATCACGAGGTCGAGTTCCTTTTATAGTGAAGTTAGAGCTAAAAACTTGGCTTTGTAAGTGAAATCTACAGCCTCAATAACGAACCTTACGTGCAATTTCATGAAGTTAAATAATAAATATTAGAATTTATATGATTTAGGTAAACTAGCTGCGCCCCGTGGTTTCACCTGCGGAATAAGCTGTCTTTTCAAATTTTTATCTACATCCATCCAGCCATGACGGAGTAACAAACATACAAACTTTCACCTTTATAATAGTCTGATTAATGGCATACGTTCTTGAGACATTGTCTAAGGGTGAGTTTTTTGATTCGTAGTTAAAGTAACCAATGGTTAAAAGTCTTAACTATTGGTGAAACACCCCACCCTAAGTAAACCAAGTAAACGCACAGCTTCCTATAACTTGTCAATGATTGTATCTTATACAAACAAAGAATACAAATAACAAAGTACCTTGAATATACCAAACAGAACACTTTGCGTTACAATATAACATAACAGAATATTTTATCAGACATTATTTACTGCCCAAAATACCCATTACCGGGGATGACCCGCGCATCCATATTTTAAAAGCAAAGTTATTACATTACTACGCTGAGTGAACTTGTACGTAGTAAATTTCGATTTTACGAAAATTATCGAATATCTTCCGTCTCAATTGTTCTAGAAACTCGATTAGAGGGTTTAAGCTTGCCGAAACTGATTTACGGCAGTTTAAAACTAAGCTCGCTTTCTATTAAATTGTTATGGATTAGTGGGCCTGAGATTAACCGTGTTATGAGATTATGCATGCAGGCAGGTCTCATACAGAATAGGCTAGCTAAAAGACCGTTAAACCGGTTTATTGCTGTCCTTGCAAGTACATCTATAATAGCTGAACCTTTCATCATTATGAAAATTAAATTACAATCATTTTAATAACGTTGTCAATTTTATAAACTCCATTACACATAATATGGCATTAGATTAAAAAAAAAATTGTTTAGGTTCATTCGTTTGGCATAACCTTGTTCATAACCTACGCAATACTCATTTACTTATTAACTACCTAAAGCACTACTGTGTTCCGCTGAACCTAGTGAAATTAATGGGCAAATGAGACTTCTCACAGTCCAGTAATCTGATTACTAAGAATGTGCTGATGTCTCAGGATGACGAGCGCAGTGCAGTGTCACGCGTGACTACACATTTTAGCGTTCCAAGTGACACTGCAATCTGTTATGTGCGGCGATGGCGCTTAACATCAGCCCCCGTATTGTGTAGCTCAATCGTAATCAATGGGCTTCATTTGGTCATTTCCGGTTGTGTAAAATCCTCATCTATCGGTATTATGGTCCCTTAGGCGGAGAACTGAATAGAAAAAACATTGATTAACTATAATAATGAGAAATAGTGAGAAAATACTAATGTATGGAGATGTTACACAATGCCAACTTGCCGGAAATGACGAAATGAAGCCCATACATCGATTACAATTGGCTTAGACGGTAGCCCCGCAGGTGAACGACTCGTTTGTCACGTTACTCGTCAACATAATTTATTTTTTTAATTGTAATCTTATTGCAAAAATTTCATTACCTAAGATCACAAAAGACCGTTTGTAACATTCACGTAAATATTTTAGAACCCATTAACAGCATTGTTTGTAGGAATTAAGCAATTAACGAGATGAAATAAGACTTGATTTATCTCATTACTGTAACAATTTCAGCTCATAAATTAATTTAATTTCACTATATTTATTAGCTTAGTCGGCTGATTATTACTATTACGGTTTTTTTAATTTGAATAGTAACATGAGTGAATGAGCTTTTAAAGCTGGTTTTGGTTAGCTTTTTATATAGGACTTAGGTACTTTTTTTTCGGTGATATCGTGTAACTGTGGATACCTACATACTACCTTATAGTTTGTTTCTTTTCGGTCGGTATTGGTTAAAACTTTTTACATAGATGCACACACTCTCAAGATTACTTTTTCTATTTATGCTAAAAAAATGGGAAAGCTCTCGCGGGAAAACTGCCTATTCATAAGTGAAACAGCGAAGCTTATCTGGCTCGATATGCTTCATTATTATTTGTATAATACTATAGTTGAACGGAAAAATGTTTGTCTATATAACCGTTCTTAAAATATGGTCATAGTTTGGCGGTAGCTTTGACTCCACAAGATTGGCCTGTTAATGTTAAGGGAATATGCTTAAAAAGCTTTCATACATTGAAAATAATTTAAGGCATTTACTGTTAGGTGCATTTACTTCACGACGAATATGATGGTGCAACTTCATGGTTAAGGTTACAGTATTTTTTAACTACAGCAGTATCTTTAACCAGGGTTATGGCAACCCAGTTTTATAGACTTGTCATTTATGACCACAGATAACCGTGTTTATAACTTAAGTATATCGTGACAGTGACCAGAAGGCTGGCTCTTATTTTGCACAAAAAATCAGCATTGCCATACAGCGTGGCAATGCAGCCAGCGTTCTGGGAACATTCCCCTCCACCAAGGGTCTTTTTAATAATTTTTGACTATGAGATTATCTATAATGCTATGCTATAATATTTTTATTGAAATAAATACATAAAGTATATCGTTAAGTATACCAAGTTGTGTCTCAAAAGACTTTGATTCCTTAGAATTAGAACCTAATATTTGGAAATGTAAATCTAAGATTTGTCCTGTGGGTAAATGTTTAACAAGTACACGAGTAATTAATCAGATTACTAAAGTAATCATTAAAGGATGGCAGCGACCTCTCGCATTAATTTGGCCGACGAAACGGCGCGTGTCTCCAAGTCGAAATTCAAATTACAGCGGAACCAAACTTCAGGATTTCGTCACTAGAATTTATAAACTGGTATAAATTTTTTTAAATATGCCTGATTGAAGAACTTAAGAAAACAATATTGCTATTGTTTATTTTATGACCAAGGGTGTAGTTAAGATAACGAATGGTTAAAAAACTTTTACATATTTTGACCATTGGTTTGAATTTGTGAGAGTTTTTAACCATTGGTTACCTTAACTACGGATCAAAAAATTCACCCGTAGAAATAAAAAAATGCTTAAGTTTTAACAATATTTTGAAATTTATCGGAGAAACATTACTATCTGCAAGCAGTCACATTCTTGATTGCCTATATCTGACTAGAAAACCTCGGTAAAAAAAAAACAAATCCGTGAGAAAAGTTTCATCAAAATCGGTTCAGTTGTTTGGACATGTAAGTCAACCGGATAAATATTTATACATACTTACACTCAATGATTCACTTATATATATTTTTAGGAAAGTAGGGATTTACACCATACATATCGTCTCGTCTACACAAACACAATACAAAACATGTACAAAACAAATACATACTTCGCATCACTGACACACATACATACACACTTCCGTACCACAGTAAAACTCACTAGCACAAAATATCTCATGAAGGAACGTAAGAGGCTAGATCCTGCGACACAGGCATGCCTAAGGCTCCATAATATTATGTAATACTTACTTTAGTTATTAAATAAATAAAAATAAATAAATTGATTCAACACACTTGTTGGTGCGGAAACTGTCGTTCTTATATGCTCAGCGTTATCTGCTTCCTTTTCCTCGTAATTCGAAATACTTCAGAGAAGCTCACACACACACACACACACATACACACAAACACAAACACACACACCCACACACAAACACACGCACATTTCAAATTAAAATAAACTTATATAAGTACTTGGAACAAAATAAACCTTTCATAACCTACAATTCTATTAAATGCCGTAATCCCTCCCCCCACCTCCCCGAATGTAATGTCACTTATTATACGTAATATATATCAGCCGTACGTAATATGTATATTACTTGTCACAAGTGAGAGCGTGTCGAAAATTAATAAATTACGCTTCCCTTGTAAAGGTGGATCCACACTCGATGTGGCCCGATAATTAAATCTCTCCCTAATTGGAATGGATCGGTGTGCTACTCCCATGTTTTATACGCTAGTGAGCTAGACTCTGGTTCCGCCTGATCAGGATCCTAATATCTAAAACATAATCTAGAAAATTTCTTCCATAGTCGAGTATAAGAAAATCTGTACAAAGAAAAAGTTAATGATCAGATTTCTTATATCTAAGATGTCGTCTACATAAATAAAATATAGTGATTAAAGGTATAGTAGCAAAAAAGTAAATAGCAAATAGGTACGCTCATTTTCATTTTTTTTGATATCACTGTCTTAATTTTACAAGTGTTTTAAAAGCAAACGATTGGAAATAACCAAAAATAGTTACTCTTCCGAGTTCTGATGTCACTTGTTTTACCTACCGGTATGTAATTTTGGAAGACTAAATACTTTTACTGGCCAAACTGACTCAAGAAAACATTTTTACAACCCTATTAGTCCTGCCGACCAGAATATGTGCGAAGAACTGTATACGGAGATAAGAGTAGGATGAGATTATGTGATAGAAAGTCCATCCATTCACCAAATATTTTTGACTTGCAGCGCTGCGCGAGCTAAATTGCTCTTTATTGCGTGGTGGCAAGACTCACGTTTTATATAAATACATTTTCGGAATGAATTTTATTTGTTGGCATACTTCATTATAAACGAATATTTAAAAAAAATTGCCATTCTGTATTTGGATTTGTACAGACAAATTCTCTTCTCGATTTCAATTCATTCATTTTATTATAAAGGTACCTTAGTAACAGGTAGGTAGATTAGATATTACGATTCCATATTTCACGAGCAGGCCGCAGTTAGCGGGTACACTTCAGCTCCATCTGTACGCGTATTGTCTGTGTAGATTATAATTATTGTGAGAATAATGGCGGTAATAAGCCTAGCCGGTACCATTAATTATTCACTTTAAATAAAACCGGTACCTTACTGATAAATGAGGAGTTTTATTTAAAAAAAAGAAACGGTGTTTTATGTATGACCCAATAGATGGCGTCAGTTGTGGTTTTACCAAAATCTGTCACTGTCACTGTTTGAAGCATAGACCACAGGTTATAGGAAATGTGTCACGATACTGACTGACAACTCTAAATTGTTTCGTTTGTTCTATTTTCGTTGCGCGATAGCTCGGCTTAATTTTGGATCATAATAATAACGTTTATCTGTCTCGCAGTTCTGCTGTACTTCAAGTTACTTAAGAATAATGCACCACAGACTACTTAGAAGATACTACAGACAATGTACTCGTGGTCCACTCAACTGAATTTGACATTTCTTTGTAGGTAGTCTAAGCATTTTCTTATGTTTGAACTACTCCGTGGTTTGAAAGGCTTAAAGTATGTACTTACAGCGCTATCTAGAAAAGAAGCGGAACTAGTGTTTTTTTTAAATAAAAATCCTCATTGTGAGCGTTAAAAGAGTATTAATAAACACGAAGTAACGAATTTCAAAGTGATGAATAATTTATTTATTTAGGTTATTTTCTTCAACAACTAAAAAACACTGATGATGTACTTAAAATACAAATTGCTGAACAGATTATCTTGAATCAAGACACATTCAAACAAAAAAAAGGATAAGAAAAATGTGCTTATTTGTTTGGGAGCCACAGACAGGCACAGAGATACTAAGGGTCAATGCAGACAGAGCAGCAAAATGCTCGAGCAGTTTTTAAGTGCTATTGGAATATCAACCTTATTTCATTTAGACAAAGCTGAAAATAGTATGCAACATTAAAATCTATTGGAATATCAACCTTAATCCATTTAGGCAAAGCTGAAAATAGTATGCAACAATAAAATAGGTAAGATTTGAATATTGCATATTATTTTCAGCTTTGTCTAAATGAAATAAGGTTGATATTCCAATAGCACTTAAAAACTGCTCGAGCATTTTGCTGCTCACCCTTAGGGTCAATTCACATAGAGCGGCAAAATGCTCGAGCAGTTTTTAAGTGCTATTGGAATATAAACCTTATTCCATTTAGACAAAGCTGAAAACAGTATGCAACATTAAAATCTTACCTATTTTAATGTTGCATACCATTTTCAGCTTTGTCTAAATAGATTAAGGTTGATATTCATACAGCACTTAAAAACTGCTCGAGCATTTTGCTGCTCTGTCTGAATTGAGCCTTAGTCGGGGGAGTGCTTGATAATGATATCAATACTTTTTATGAATCTATAGAAGTTAAAAATGAATAATGCATACATAATTCTAATGAAAAAACGACTATAATATTCATCATGAAACTAACTGTATCATATTTTTGTACTTAATAAATACAAAAAATATACACAACTTATAAAAAATACAAAAGTTAAACTAAATAGGTACCTATTTTTTTCAGTTCTGTAATTGAAAACAAAGAGTTAAGTATGGAGATGAAAGTTTACACGACCATAAAATGTCTGTTTCATTAGCAATACAAGCAGGTGAGAAAACAGCACTCCAACAAGTTTCCACGAAAAGCAGCATTCAAGTTACGAGTTCGTACCTCGGGATTTCAACAGGAACTCGACGGTTTTTTATGTTCACAAAAGCAGGGACGCGGTGCATACATCGTTTTTAACAGTACACAAGTTTATGAAAACAATCAATAAAACATTTAAAAAAAACAACTATTTATCGCGCAAGTATTAGTTTAAGGACAAATAACAGATGTTCTGCTTTTTAGCTTGTTATATAGCTTTGTATGACAAACACCTCGTTTAGTTGTAAAACGAATTATCAAAAGTCAAATACTGCTATTATTTATAATTTGCTTTGATATGATTTATAAATAAAAGGTAAGAGTTATCAAACTAAAAATCAAAACACTCTTTTTTCAGTAAGTATTTGGTTTACAAAATTCATTTTATAATTTTCAGTGTTTTGTTTTATCCATTGAATAACTTTTATCGGTTTACTGAATAATCGCACCTAAATGGTACCGTCCCAATCAACGCCGTGAGGGAAGTTTATGGCAAGCAAGGAAACCTCAAACCTGCTCACGCTGTTAGAGGTTTTGTAATTATTTAGTTATATCAAATACTAGGGCGTACCTTAGCATTTGTCACCTTCAACTTAATATACCTTCAGCCGTAGCTAAGGCAAAATAGAAATGCCGCTAATGCCAACTAGTCAGGAGTTAAATCACTGTCTTACACGGCATGGAGAGCCAGGGCAGGATTAAATTTTATACCGCTTCGTCGTCGGCTCTCACCTGGCAGCTTGGCATTATGGTTATGAGCACTGATTTCTTCCGCCGTGAAAATAGGCTTTTAGGTCTTTCAAAGCTGTACTTACTACATTTTTTTTCCAAAAATGTACCATAAATGTATTCTTAATATGTGTGTATTCTTTGTATTTTGTAAAGCAATTGAAATAAAAGCGCTAATTTGAAAATAATGATAACAAACCTACATAATAATGATGGTAATTTTTGTCACGTATTTGTCGTCCAAAACATCTTTGCAGAATAATAATGGTTTGATATTCGCAAAGAAAGCTCTCAGCCTATTTTATGAACTGGAAATAAATTACAAACTTCGGTGCGGAAAAGCTGTTATTTTTCCGCAATAACTTTCAATTAAGCACCGTCGCAGCGAGGACCTAACTTTTGCGTGATTGATGTCACAGTAAAAAACCAGTCTGTTGAGTTACAAGCAATTTCACTAACCATTGTGTGGGAAATCCTTCATAATTTTCCGCTAGGGCGTTGGCTTGAATAATAACGTCGTTTTAATGGGCTTTTCCTGGTCTTTTATTTAGATGCGAACAGTTTCAAGGAATGAATCAAGTGCTCTGCGGTTTAAGTGAATTGTGAAATGGTTTAATTTTTTTCTCGATTTATTTTTTAGATGATAACTTTTATTTATGCTTTTCAACAATGTATAATAAAGTTATACGAAAAATCATTGAAAAGCATGATTAACTCAAAGAGTGTCAGACGAATTCGACTAGTTTTAAAATTATAAGTACCTGTTTGTATCTTTTTTTAAATTTAGGTAATTAATTGTGATTTTTTGACATCGTGTCTTTATGTTATAGCATAAAATTTTGCACAAGAAAATAAGTTTTCAGGGGCTTTCTCCTGTATTGGAGGAAAACCTATTTTCATCCTAACATTTATCTTCAGAAGTAAAATAAACAATAATATTAAAGGGAAACCTCAAACCTTGTCAATATTTAACTTCTTCATCAACCTCAAAAGCAAAGGAAAGTTACTTCTAAAACAAACTGCCTTTTGAAAAACGAATGCTAACAGAAGGATAAAATTGTTTGTTTCTAAAAATAGCTGCAGTTCATATCAGAAAAAATCTCGACGTAGAGTATCTATGAGTAGTAGGTACCTACTGTTACTTAATAATAATGTGCTGATGCTGAGAGTAAGAAGTATTATACTCAGGGTTGGCACGGCTGGGCTTCCCGTCGCTACTTCCGTGCGTACTTCCGATGGCGAAGACACCTTGGTGTGAAAGCCCTGATGCATATCGCAAGTGCTTTGTACCTACGTCGTTACTTGACATTGATAGGGAATGCTTTGTACCTACACAATATCACATTCTCAGACCTCTTGTGCTTGGAATAGATAGTGTCTTCTTATATCTTTCGTTTTTGAAGGAATGCTTTGTGTTTTTGTCATGAATTCTTTCCGCTTTCTCTATGTAATCTGAAAAGCCACTACCTTTATAGTCTTCATACTGCGCATTATTAACTAAATAGCGAAAAGAAAGTCGACATTCATCAAATTCACCATTTAATATTAATATAAATAGTTCGTATATGCAATGAGTATTTGAAGAATCGGTATTATTGATCACGTATTGAAATTTAACGAAATTCTGTGTAACATCTGCCGCCGTGACGAGGAATATATGAATGGGAAATTAGAAAGCACTCACAGACGTGGCGTGCGAAGAATTCTGCTGTAATATATGCGGATAGATATAGTCTGAGCTCAGCCCAAAAGGCCTATCATTGCGTAGCTTTTCATGAGAAGGTGGCTGGATTATTATTTTCGTTAATTTACAGACTGTAAACAATTATACCTACTAATTATTCTGCACTCATTTATTGACTTTTCTAAACGTTAAGTTTTTTTACAATATTGCTTTAATAATATATTACAAAAAATACTATTAAAAACCTTAAACCTAGTGCCGCTGGCAGCGGGACAGGACCCAAGCTACCGGTGGTTAGGGCTGCAGAGTGAAGAATTTCTGCACAAGAGTACTGTCTTCTGAATCTGACTTTTGATCGAACCTTCTAGCGAGAGCGTCTCGAGATGTTGGTCGAGGGATTAGTTAGTTCTTTCCTTAGTTATATTATTCCTATTTCTGTAACTAGCTATAGATCAAGAAACTCTTTTCAATTAAAAAAGTACCTACGATGCAGCATAGTCTGAAACGAGACTATATAGTACGAAACAAGCAGACTGAAGAGAGCACTAACTTTTAATTGCTACTGTGAAGTAAGATCCTTGATTACAGAAACCTTCAGTTGGTATTCATTACAGTTTATGGTTTGAATTTGAAAGTACCTAATACCTGCTTTACCCGATAATTATCTGTGAATAGAAATAGTAGAAATAAAGTGGATAATTACAAATGATATCGTATGACAGAAAATCTATGCCCTCGTTTTGAAAGCGAGCATTATTAGAGATCTCAACTATTAGTCCTCTTCTGTATAACACTGATGATGTGTGTTGTGATGAACTTTCAAAAAACAAGGCAGCAAAATCATTTCTCTCTCATTATGCGCATAGTAATGATTCCGAAAAATAAACATAGCATTACGTACGATATAATAATACCAAGCCACTGGAGGTCCTCCAAAATTGCGAAATGGTTATTATAAAGGGAAATAAATCCTTACGCTTAGGAGCTGACTCACCAAGCCTACAAATGACTGAATAATAATTATGGAATGTCAACTGGGATGATTTCTATTATGAAATGCTTATCTTATGTCTCTTGTTATTTGTCTCTTTTACTTACCAGGCCGAAATAATAATGCAGACGAAATTATGAATCAGCTTAAGCAATGAAATGGAAAATTTTAATGAGGATTGTTGTTAGGATGAAGATCGTGTTTATCACTTTTGGATGAATTAAGATGGTAATAAAATAAATTACTTTATTCATCTCACCCCATAAAGTTGTCAAAACGTAGGTTGCTTAAAAAACAATCATTAAATATCTAAGTAGCTTATTTCTATATCTATGTGCTTTTACCTCGAATCAAAGAGATGTTTTGTACTAAGTAATTACAATTTCTTTGTATTCATATGTTGTTTTGATAAAAGCTCTTATAATAAGAAGCTTAGGTACTATATAAGAGTAAGCCTTTTAATGTTGTTTAGAAATAGAAAAATTTGCTTAGTTTTCCATTATTAGGCAACTACCACCATTTACTAACTACACACAACAATGTTTTTTAAGCAGTAAGAGCAATTTAGACGTCCTTTTTAGTCATCTAAGAACACATAATTGGTGGCAAAGTTTTTGAGAATTTCTTATCTACTTATTGTTGTTTTTACCCTATCCGTTTGTCTGCTATTGTACTAGATACAGAGCTTAACTAGATACATTTGATACATATCCATATATTATACCTACTTTAATCTATGTAAATACCTATCATATAAATAGAATCAACCATATTTTAAAGCAAATAGCTGTTAGAGTGGTAAGGGCTGTTGTTGCTCTGACTAGGAAAATGATGTAAAATACGTTCTACCCTTACTGTTCGTTTACAATAGTAACGTAATTTTTTAAATTTTTTTGTGGTCAAAGGATTCCGAGACAAATGTAGTTATAATTATGTGGGTAGCTTTCGGTTTAGCCTTCGCTTTACTCTATACATTTAAAATATACATAGTTGGTAACTAATCTTAGCGCATTGGGATGAAATCGGATAAAAAAGTTTGTTTGAAAATTTTTGAACAAATGTTACAGAATAGGACCACAAATCAACACAAAATCACCGCAATTTATATTCATGTAACTACCTAACTTCTGTAATAAAAACAAGAAACCATACATAAAAAATAGAATAATCCCAAACTCAACGGAGTTCCTCTAATAGCCTAGAAAAATATTGATTAGGTCATCTTTCATAAACAAACAAAAAAATTTAAATCCGTTCATCCCTTTAGGAGCTAAGATGCCACAAACAGCTTAGATTCACAGACACACTTTCACTTACAACACGACTCTGTTTGCATCTGGGGTTAAAACATATGAAACAAACTTTATTTAAATAAAACATATCATGAAACATATTTTGTGCTCTTATTCTTATTGAAATATTTTTCCTTAAAATGAAAGCTAAACAGTATCATGATCATTGATCGCAGTTTAACAAATATAAGGTATTTTGCACAACTATAAAACGAAGTCCGACCCACCACCATCAGACGTATCTCGTTTTATATTGCCTCAAAGCGTAGGAAGAGCCGCATTAAGACTACATTAAACTACACTTATGCGGTGCTTGCAATGTGCAAATACCACGTTTATTAGCTGTTATGCGATATGCGTAGCACCTTTTGAAGACAAAGTTACATGCCACCACGCTTATGATGACTAGTTATGTACATTGAACCTGGGGCGACGGACGAATCAATAATATTTCGAAGTATAGGTAGCTACATATTTGACCTAACCCATATTTACAAACATCGTTACAGAAATTAAAGATTTGTTTTCTATTTTATGAAATGAAATGAAATGAAATGAAATGAAATGAAATTTATTTGCTTAAACATATGTCAATAGATAATGATGTTACAAAATTGATGTCCAGTTATGTTTTACCTTAAAATAAGGCATGCAAATATTATTAATACAGGCATAGACTAGTATTACAAAATAAGTAAATAACAAAGATCAAAAGAATGCAAAGTTAACATAAATTAATATAAAAGGTACCCATAAAAATTTGTCAATCATTAAAATTAAACACTATTTTACTTATACTATAAGGTCATAATTACATTAGAAATCCTACAAAATTCAGCTAGGTCATTTATCGCAGCTATTTAACAAAATCATTCAATGAGTAAAAACATTGTTCGAGTAGCCATTTGTGCAAATTGTATTTAAATCTAGATATAGTCATTGTCTTTAACTCGTCAGGAAGAGCATTATAAATTTTTATAGCCATGAAGAATGCATTTTTTTTGCTCAACGCTAGTCTACAATGTGTAGTACTATAAATTTTTAATTTAGATTTTCCTAACTGAAATGTAGGCAAAGGTTCCAGCCAGTAAACGTTTGCTCAAATATTTCTCCATTTTCAGATTCTTCTGAATACATAAACACCAAACATGCATGACAGTGATAACTAAGTGTTAATTTATTAAATGACCCGTTTAAAATGTTAGCTTGTGTGTGCCAGCCTACAGAGACCGCGTTACTATTTAAAGGAGGACCGCCCGTTGCTATGGGACCACTTGGCACAAACAGAATACGTCACAACCCAGCCGATAGTATGAAGGCCATCAAGCTAATACCGAAACCCGTTCGACGATTCAGCGACGAAGGAAAAGATAGTTCCGCTTCTCTCACATCCTCACCTTCAGTTATAGAAAGTTCAGGCAGCTTATTGAACTTGAGAAAAATTGAACGAAAAGCTAAATCAACGAAAATATTAGTTAACCCAGTGTGTACCGATAACGTCTGCACCAGCGACGATAGCAATCGATCTAATACAGGAAACTCCAAGTGGAACGGCAAGAAAAAACGTCTGAAGACGGAAAATAACAAGAGCCACAAAAAAGACGATAGAATTGATAAAAATGATCCAATTAGTAGAAACGAGGCTAAGGAAGATAAGAAGTCGATTTCATGTTTTAAAATGAAAAGTTCAGAAGATAAATCACGTTCAGCTGAGGATCGTAAGTCAGGGAAAGAAAACTGTACCAACGAGAATGCAAGTAATTTGCGGAGTGGAGAAAAACCCGACATAATTAATCATTCGAGAAAAAATAACAGGGAGATATTAGTTGATGAGGGTACTATGACGGATGAAACATCTTTTAACACTGACCAATTGGATACGGGAAAGACTGATAGTGCTATAGCAAATAAGGATTGTGAGGTAAGTTAGTTATTCCTCTTACTTATTGTTTTAGATTTCGTAACATATTAGATATTTTTCGTAATCATGTATCTAAACATCGAAACATTGCTAATTTTAAATAGAGTCGACTATTAACACCTTAGGGATTATATTCACGGGTGATCAAAGGACACTAAAGTGTCAAATATAAATAGACTTGAATATGAACACCAACTAAAAGTAGGTGATTATATTCACAATTAGTGATCAAAGGAAACTACATAAAGTGTTGTTGGAAAGTAGAATAGACCTTTTGCTTTTTAAGAGAGGAGTGTGAAAAAAAATTGAGGACCAAAATTATGAAATTCTACGTTGTTAAGTCTTACACTTACTGCAGGTACCTATTTAAAGTAGGCAACAGCTCTCGTCCGGGACAAATGAACAACACCCGAAACTCAATCGGTCCGGAACTGGATTCATTACCAGCATCTGATCGTCTCAGTCGGTTCAATCTGTATGCTAATGAGACACTCGTTCTAGACTCTCATTATATAGACTCAGTGGTCGGAAGATTTATACCCAAGCAATGCAGTATGCTCTCTTTTAAAGCTGTTCATAGCATAGTCTTATGTATATTTCATTAACTTGTCAAGAACATGTCGGGCAATGCTTATCCTTAATGTTCCGTAGACGTACCGGTATTAAGCTTTGATAACAAACAAAAACGTATACATACTATATTATTTAAACTATCAGAATATTACCTTTAGAAAAAAAAATCTTTTGTAGTAGGACGTCTTAACTATATTTAACAGTTTTCTCCGCTTATCTAATAAAGTATAAACATTCTGCTAGAAATATTTTAAAAGAGATATTACATCAATAATTATCATAATAACTATAACTTGAAACGCTTTCAACTATTCAAGTGGTTTGTATTCATTTTTCAAGATAAATCACTAGCTTTTTTGCTAAAAAGTTCCCAATAAATTTATATTTCAAACACCGAATGTCCACTGTCCAGTACAAACATTTACGGAACGGAGTCCGAAGTTGCGCTTGTTAAAGGTATGTTCAAATCTGGCTTAAGGCCAATCATTAGAAACTTAGTGCAACTTTGTGTAAGTTAGCATTTGGGTGCTATTCACGGAAGAGCCCATTTGTGGATAACTTTGGAGACAACTATTGTTGAAATGGTCCTTATATAACTTGACAGCTGTAACACAATCTCTTGGAATAAACAGCAGATGGTTATTAGTAACTTTTCGATGGTGCTTATGAGACATAGTTCTTTTTTAAATTTGCGTGTTCTGACTGAAGCTAACATTTGGCTTTCCAATTTGCAAAGGATTATTTACTGTAGGGACTGTAGAGACGGTTTCTGAGAGCTTCAAATCTAGTCTTAATTTTCATGGATTGTAGGAGTTTTGCATTGTGAAATTTTCACATGTTTACGTAGCTGAGACAACATAACGTATCTACGTTTACGTTTACATTTTTGTGATGATTAGGTACCTACCTAATCATCACAAAAATGTAAAACAATACAAAAATATTTCAATTTATCCAATAACAATAGAATATACTAACTTGGTATCTGATTTAGAAATTGACAAAAGGATACTGGAACTTGCAAACAGAATAAATACATTTTAGCTAAACAGGAACATATGGAAGGACATTTCGAAACTATATGGGTCCTTATTTTGTTATTATAATGTGTAACTTAACCCTAAAAGGTCCATGGAAGTTATTTGTTCCGTTCTTTATGTTTCGCTCAGAAATAAGTTATAGTTTTGTCGGAGCTATAGGGCGCATATTATTACGTTCGTTATTAGTTAGGTAAATAGTACTAAGGAAGCGTTAAGTGCCCGCTAAATATTGAACTGCAACATGGTGTAAATTTATTAAAAATATTGTTTTCGTAACAGAAAATAATATCGTTTTAAAAATGGCTCTATACGACTTGATTACGATACAGATCTAAGCAGTTTATCATTGAGGAGTTCCGTGAGGTATCCTCAAGCTCCACGATCGTTGGGCACTGGAAGATCCATAAATAGCTATTCTTTAGGGATTTTTGCAATATAGAATCAGATTTACGAAGCCTTTGCTGTGTTTCGCAGAAGAATTTCCAGTTTTTATCTGTTACTCCTTATACGCTACATTAAACATCTTTATTTATCTTAGGACCAAGGAGGGCACAATTGTGAACTAATTTTGACAATTATTTATTCATTCCGTTCAGTGTAAGAATCTACCGATGGTCAACGAGCATTTGTGCTTTTAAGATATCCTACGAAACTTCATCATCATCATCATTAACAGCCTGAAGACGTCCACTGCTGAACATAGGCCTCCCCCAGAGCACGCCACCTTGAGCGGCTGCTCGCCTCCTGCATCCATCGGCTCCCCGCGGCCTTCACCAGGTCGTCGGTCCACCGAGTGGGGGGCCGGCCTACGCTGCGTCTTCCGGTTCGTGGTCGCCACTCGAGAACCTTTCTTCCCCATCGGTTGTCAGTTCTACGAAACTTATCAGGACCTTAATTCTGTATGACCACTTTACGATTCCTTACTTCGAAACCACGCGAATTCCTTGTCTTATATAAGAAATCTGCAAAAATCTATTCTCTATGAAATGGAAACAAAACCGCGCGAAATGAATTTGGAAATGACGCGATTTGAACTGTCAAAAATCATAATGTTCCACCGAGACACGTTCCGAAACATCAACACGTCAAAAGTTACCACCACTTAATATATCAATATTTATTCTAATTAAAAATAACATTATGTAAAGTGAAGGTATTTCTAATGCTGTGACACGATTTGAACAAGACACGATAACGACGTGGTTTCGTATCGTGTGGAATTTGAGTTTTCATACAGAATTAGGGCCCTGTATGAAATTAAAGTATAACGCATTGATCCATATATTAAAAGAGATATTAATTATGATGAAGTCACGTTTAAAAACAATCCACAACTTTCTATAAAAACTGAAATTTCTTATGTTAACAGAAATGAAGAACTTATTGTTTTTAAAACAATAAATTATAATATTTCACGAACTAGTAGTAGGAGTTGACATAAATTATTAGGCCCACATTAAATAAATTTATGTTTATTTCATCATCCTTTTGCCTTTTCCCAATTGTTATTGGGGTCGGCTCCCAATCTAACCTGTAGCGGCGAGCTACCAGAATTACACGAGCGACTGCCATCTGACCTCGCGACCCATAAGGAACTAGTGACAGGGATGGTTAGACCAGGCGTCAGATTCTATCAGGCTTCTGACCACTCGTAACGATTGATATATTATAGATGTTCTTGTGACAACCGAGACCGACGGCTTAACGTGCTCTCCGAGGCACGGAGCGATGACATCGAAAACTGCACATAACTCACTAGATAAGTCTGGTGCAGGGCCGAGGATCGAACCCGGTGCCGTAAGATTGCGAAGCGGACATGCTACCGCTCGGTCACCATCGCTCTAAAAGTTATGTGTATATATTGAGCATGAATACAAAATTTGCTTTTAGTGAGCTGTCATATTATAGGTAAGTACTTATGATTTAGTAATTAACTGCCGGGTAAGGAAGTTGTTTCGTAGTACTTAATTGTCTTATAACAAACAAATAGCAGGCAACGTTATTGAGTAGCGTGATAACGGAATATTCACGCTGTTATATCTCATTCGGCTTCTAATATCCGGCTTTTCGAAACCGGATGTGCGTATAACTAAGAAGCTGAGGCTAATGTATCGATAGGTAATTTCAAAGAGAACGAATAAACTGAAACCTTCTTATTATATAGATAGTTATGTACCTATATGCGTTGGTAAAATAAATTATTATTGTTTAGGGTCAAAAACACCCACTTCTCAAAATGTACACAGTTAAAATGTCAAACTGTTAATAACATCTTAACATATATATCACATATAAATGTTATGTCAACGAATTGATATAAAACTACACCTACCTGTATAATACTACTGATACTGTGCCACCATTACAGTTAATAAATTCAACTACATAATTATATTTTTTGCCCATCTTTAGCGCACAAGAAAAATAAGTAGAGTGTGATTCAAACTAAATGGCGGCTGTGAAATCGGCGCGAAACACTGCTGCGCAAGTGTGCAGTAGGAACAATTAGATGTGCGCGGGTAGCGGAAAGCGGTGAGCGCAGCGTGGGGGCTTGCTTGCAGCGCACTTCACAGCCGCCATACTACTGTCTACTATACCTATTTAAGTAAGTCTTGGCTGACCAAACGTTGTTGATTTCGTATCTAATAATAATAATACAAGGCTCGTCCAAACGGCTGTAATTTTATTGTGGCTTTCCCAAATCCCCGTTTGAATGAATGGCGTATCGAAATTCGTAATGCTCGGAAGACCTCTCTTGACGCTTCATTGGTATTCTATTACGTACGTTATGTGGGGGTAGCTGCATGTTCCGTATAATAAGAAAATCGATTTATGAAAATGTACCTTATATCTGAACTGGAACCCGGCCGGCACCCCACTAGTTGGACCGACGACTTGGTCAGAACCGTGCGGAGCCGATTGATGCAGGAGGCAAGCAGCCGCTCAAAGTGGCGCTCTTTGGGGAAGGCCTATGTTCGGCAGTGGAGACTGAAGACGTCCACTGCCGAACATAGGTCAGATGGTGATGACCTAATATCTGACAGAAAATACTACATCATTAAAACTATAAAAAAGCACTTTTACAAATGATTATTAAATAGAAGGTCCGCTGTTTCAACCGCAACTTAATTTTTCCGCAGAAAATGCCAATTTTTCGGGATAAAAATATCTTATTATGATTCTGGATCAATAATCAGAAGCGATGGTGGCCGAGCGGTAGCATGTGCGCTTCGCAATCTTACGGCTCCAGGTTCGATCCTCGGTCTTGTACCTATGACTTATCTAGTAAGTTTTGTGCAGTTTTCGATGCCATCGCTCCGTGTCTCGAAGAGCACGTTAAGCCGTCGGTCCCGGTTGCCATAAAAACATCTATGGTTACGGGTAGTCAGACGCCTGGATAGAATCTGACGCCTGGTCTAACCTTCCCTGTTACTGGTTCCTTATGGGTTGCGAGGTCAGATGGCAGTCGCTCGTGTAATTCTGGTAGCTCGCCGCCACAGGTTAGATTTGGACCCGACCCCAATAACAAATGGAAAAAAGCAAAGAGGACGATGGTGATTCTGGATCAATAATCAATCCGTGTGCTAAATGATTAATATGAATTCAGTTGATTTCAATTATGTTTAATGAAATAGATTATGTATCATTCAATTCAATTTATTTGTTACAGGTAAGCGTCATCACGATGTTTGCAGCAGCTTGACTTAGCAGGTATATTTACACGTCAATATTTGAATAACTTTAAAGAAAAAAGTATTATGTGTTTAATGTATATAATTACATAGTTTAACATACTAATCACGTGTTGATTTAATAGTATTATTATATTTCATTCAACAAATAGTATTATTGTAACACTTCAACAAGTGTTGTTTTTCATTCCGCATATTATTGTTTAGATAACAAAAGCAACATTTCAAATCAAGTCTACAAATATAAGCGCACCCTCGAGATTTCAAGGCCCCGAGTTAAGAATCCCTGTTTCTCCAATTTCATCCCCGAGACAAAGTTAAATAACTAACTTCGTAATAGAATGAAGATATACAGTTAGGGAAATAAGTGATTCAGTCAAGACTTAAACCTTTTTAACTTTATTGCAGTGGCATAAAGTCGAACTGTTTTGATGCCTATAGGTATTCTCGAGTTTTTTCAACACTAAGAAAAAAATATTGACGAGTCCATTTCTGTCAATATTGTCTCCATACAGTAAACCGAAAAACATTGCACATACTAACCCTACACGATCAATAAAATTGATCAATCCCAAAGATTGATCAATAAAATTGAACGTGTAAGGGGGCCTAATTGTGAACGTTAGGCCTTGTCCGCACTGCGATATTCCAGCGCACGTTTCTTTTCTCGTAATTCTGTAACACATTAAATCATATCGGAGTAACCGCACTGACAGTTAAAAATTCACTACTAAATAATTCACGCGAGAGAAAAATCGCCCGGTGAAATATCGCATTGCGGACAGGCTCTTATGGTTGACTTCTTTATTGGTTCCTCTTTGTGTAATATTTTTTTTATTATTGACATTACTTATTAAACAACAGTATTTAACTAAACTAGGGGTACCCCGCGATTTCACCAACATTCACCCTTTTTCCCGCGGGATCCCGCAATTTTCCGGGATAAAAAAATATTTTATGCTCATCTCGATAATGTAAACCAACTGTACGTAAATCACACTAATTGGTACAGCTGTTTTAACGTGAAATACCTAACGAAAAATTAAACACAGACAACATTTAACTATTTCATATTAATTCGGATTACTATTAAATTTTTTAAAAGGTTACATAACTCTCATCACCCTCTCCAAGTATACACTATTATAAGATCACCAGCAAAAGTAGATTTTCCATCCTGCCAGCAAATTTTTCACACCGATAAACAAACATGTACGAAACAAAAGAGAAATGTAAAATAACCAAGTTCCAAGTTGACTGCATAAAATCAGTTTGTGCGCAGCACAGGCAGGGCAATGCTTTATTATTCTGTGGCACAGGTGAGTTAACAATGTTACAGCCTCCACAAACTCGGTTTACACTGACATGGCCACTAAAACTGTTTGCTACCTCTGTTGTGGTAAAACCGGTGCAGGGCTCGTTGTAGACAAACGAGATGTAGGTAGTTTTTTTTTTTTTTTTTTTTTTTTTTTTTATGTGATTGAATGACGTGACGAGCTAGTCGTTCACCTGATGTTAAGTGACACGGCCGCCCATAACAGTTGCAGTGTCACCCGGAACTTTAAAACAATAGTTTCGCGCGACACTGCACTGCGCACGTCATCCTGAGACGTTGAGTATACGTTGTTAGTACAAGGGCAAGAAGTTTATAGATTACTCAAGGCGTTCCGCGGTTTCACCCACTACTTACCCGTTATCCTGTGAGAATTTAGTTTTCCGGGATAAAAAGTTTCCTTCATTGATGCAGTGATGTCAGTTCTTGGTCCTGTAGGCGACCCTTAAATAAAACAAGGTAACGATGTAAGTAAATAAAATCCACAGTCTATATTCCACACGTTTTAAATATAAATAAGATACTGCTGCTGTACAAACTATACTACACGCTATAAACTTGTGCGGTAAAATATCCTAACAACACTAAGCGATGTTGCACGAATGCCGAATCAAACTCAACTGCTGAATAAAAATGAAAAACCAGCAAACGTTCCTCCTGAGCCGCCATTTTTACCGGACACCAATCGGTTACCAATGGCAGCTCAGCAGGCCTCTCATTTGTTGAATTAATTCGTTCAGAAACCAAAACTTCAAAAGTACGTTCAAAAACACGAATTAACAAACCAACTTAACGTATACTTAAAACTCGCGTCTGTATAGAGGAGGCGCTAGCGTCGCCTGCAGTTTTCTACATCAAAAAATGAAGCTGGAGTTGCCAGGCGACAACAGTCCTTCGTAGTACTTCATTACTACTCTGTAGCTTTATATATACAATCCCCTTGGTATGTGACGTCACAGCGTGTGTTTTCATAGGATAGTAATCTGTGTGCAAAATTTTATCCCAGCTATTTTGACTTGAAAGCCACACAAACCCAACGGCCCAACGGGAATAGCCTTTAAATGTTTTACTATTTGATATGTTTTAAGGTCAGTATTTTTATGGGTATCTAGATCGTTTTATGGCTGCCCTTTTCCTTGTTTAATTGCACTGGTCAGAACCGGCATAATACTGTTTTAAAAGTCCAATATATCAAATAATGCTTATAATCAATTCACTCAGATAAATAGTAATTTCATAAATACCAATTGTTTACGCTTTATGTTTAGCTTTCGTTTATCCCCAAAACAATACTCTTTTCATTGACTATAAAGTAGGACATTGGACAGAATGAGGCTCAAATGCCGTGCAGGGCCAAAGAATTCTGCGAATGTTTATAAATGTTTATTTTTATAGCGCCCCTGCCCATTTGAGCTGCTTCTCGAGTGAAACGCGTAGTCACCGCTTTTGAGAGACTTGAAAAGAAAACTCAGTGGAAATGTTCTGTTTGTAGGTCAAGACCTTGTCTGTTGGTCAAAGGCTGGTCGACTTTTGAGACATACTATCAGTACAAAACTTTACTTACGAAATAAAATGTACTGGGCAGTAGTTATACCATCACAATTTATCATAAGTTATAGTATCATATACCTACTTTGTTGTTAGTTATGAACAAAATATATGTGATCGAACTACGAATAAAAAATTATTATGCTTAGTAGGTATCTTGTTGAGATTTACAACATAAAAAAATATCGATACGGCGCTGGATTACAACGCGGGGATGGAATTAGCGTGACAGTGGAGTTCCGACCGAGCGATCTTCGTCGAAGCTGAGCTGTAAGTTGCTATGCGACGAGATAACACTTCAGTATTTTTGTTACAATTATGTAAATTAAAACTGTACAGGTTTTAATGTAGGATAGAGGAGGACGAATTTAGAGGCTTTAATAATCCAGCAATGTGAACAAAGTAAAAGTTCTTACAAACTCATAACTGATCTGCGACTTCGTAGCTACGATCTCGTTAAGTATAAATAAAGACGCGTAATAAAAATACTCCCAAAATGAGGCAAAAGAGTTACGAAATTACGAAGCGGTTAGGAAACTCCGAAATCCCTTAAAATAAACTTATCAAAGGCAAAATGAGACGTAAATGAAAACTTAGAACGAAACCTCTAAACCATCGGAAGTTGGTGGTAACTCGTAAGCATATTATATTTTTATACAGAATCAGAACAAAATAGGGGAAACTTTGAACGTATTGCAAAACAAAGAGTAACTTTTAATTGAAAATTGAAAGGCTTTTTATTCCTTGTGTTCTATTAACTGAGGAGTGCGTTCACGTTAAGGTTACCCACCCACTGGCGCAGGGGCCCGAAAGGGCCTACCGCCGGGGCGAGTTAGTGAATGCTAGCGCGACCCTATCTCGCCCCATTCTGGCGGTGGACGGATCACGGGGGGGGTTTTAGTGGGTTCAAGTCCCACATACCCCCTGCCATCACCCCCGTAGTGGCAGGGAAGTGCGAAGGCATTTCCTACCCTCAAAAAAAAAAAAAAAAAGAAACGAGTGCGTTCACGTGTACAGGAGATATTTTCATGCAAGTTTATATGGAGAAAAGAAGCACTTTTTATCCCATCCATCTATGTAGTATGTTCCGGCAGCCTCTCATGGGAGACAGTTATTTAGATCATTCTATTGAGATTTTGAGCTTTTTTATTTTTACCACTCATAGTAAAATCGATTTATCTTTTTCCGCTTTCACTTCCCTCTTCTTTTGGACAAGGTTAAGGCGTAAATTTCATTAACCCGTGCAAAGCCGAGGCGGGTCAGCAAGTCAAAAATATTCATATTCAAGTTCCGGGTGACACTGCAACTGTTATGGGCGGCCGTGTCACTTAACATCAGGTGAACGACTTGCTCGTCACGTCATTCAATCACATAAAAAAAAAAAAAAAACATATTTCACTATGGACGAACTAAACGCCAACTTTATAAAAAGAAGTCTCTAATTTTCAATTTGCTTTTTTCTTTTAAAATAGTCAAAAAAGCACTCTATTATTTTTTTATTTTAATTTACTTTGGCTTGTTGAAGAAAAGTTAAAAGGTTTACGTAATCCATTTTGGGTATAAATCGGTTTTTAGCTATCTTTGTTAATTTTAGTTTTTGTAAAATATGGTTAACATTCCTAAAAGCAATTTAGTTTTATTAATAATGATCCTCTTTGGTCTTAGTCATCTATAAACACATTTTTATGAAGGCTTTCAGTTGAAACGAGCGGGCTAAGTCCATTAAAACTTGTGTTCTACATTTTAAGCAGCTGATAAAATTGTAATGGTGTTTTAATATTCGTCGTCAATTGCCATACGACTCATTATAGTCAGCTTACCTGTTTGGGTTGTTCCGCAAGCCTGCACACGTGTGCGACCGGCACGACTACGGACATTAGTGAACACTAGCACGACTACGAACATGAGTGACCCTGGCACGTCTCATGCATAAGTCACATTTAAAACCTATTTGTCTATTATCAGCAGTAGGTACAGTTATACTTATAGTTAACCGTTATATATATAAACGCTCTAGTAACTAAATTAAATGCATATTATAACATCATCGGTTCACTTCTCGCTGACGAGAAATATTCCACATAAGAAGTTTTATATAACAGCTTAGCTTATCTAGCGTTTATGAATTTTAAAGGTACTGTTTACGATATGTTATGGTTACGGTACGATTGTGTCAGCTGTTTAGTTGGTTTTGTACTCGAATCCAAGAGTTCCTAAAGAGAACCGATGAATACAGCAGTGTTAACAGCTTTTCCTGTGATTTACAGAGTAATTTAATTACGATACATATTTATACTGTTTATCCTAAAGGAGATCCATATAAGATATTCAAAAGCTCATGGATTTCTCAACTGTCAAGTTAGGTCATCTAATCTCCAACAATGCAATTGTTGGTGGTTGTTGAGTTCCGTTAGACATATTCAAGACCATAGTTTGATCAACTGACACATCGTCACTAGTATGGAAACATCCTGGAAGTACGTTGGGCAGAATAAAAAATATATACAAAAAAGCCTAGAGACAAATTGTCAGGTTATATTATACAGGCTCATTTAGTTATGTCGCTGTAAAAATGGCACAGCACATTAGATGCGCGACGCAGTGCGGTGTGGTGACGCACTCTAGTTCTCTCCCGGTTTGCAGTTACGCTGATTGCTCTGGTGTATCCAGAGTTTGATAGTGAGCTGGATACCGTTAAAATTTTAATTAAATCTCGCTTTATGCTCGTTTGCATAACATTGACTGTTATCGTGAATACCTTATCCATATTTTTTTATGAACTGACCAAACGACACTTTTAAATTGGGCCTGTGACAAAAATTTTAATTAATAGACCTCGATTGGCTCGGGAAAATTTGTTGCATATTTTATAGTAGCGGTTCGTTATCTTAAACTGACTTTAACATTACAAAAATTAGCTTACAGTAATCTATCATCAGATTGTCAAGTTTCTCATTATTTAGAACTAGCGGTCCGCCCCGGCTTCGCACGGGTATAATAGTTTTCGCTGCGCACACGGTGTAAAGAATATTTTAGGTTTTTTTTTTGGGTAACATTATTGGAGTTTTAGTAAGGATCCCTAGTTTTAAAAAAACAATATAATATAGCCTGTGTCACCCGGGGATAGTGTAGCTTCCCAACAGTGAAAGATTTTTCCAAATCGTTTCAGTAGTTTCGGAGCGTATTCAATGCAAACCACAGATAACCCCCAATAGATACCGCATTACGGGATTTTTATTCGGATCCTAGCTCACCAAAACTGGCGGAAGGCGCGGGTTGCGGGGACTGGAGCCAATGCGCTATTATTGGCTGTTTCGAGTGACGCCCTAATAATGAACTCTAATAATTGGTCGAAACTACGGCCGTGCTACGAAGCGGCGATTTATATAGAACCATTTACGCTAATGCGTGGTGTGCGGTCGTCGTCTTCCATGCGGTATCTATTGGGGGTTATCTATGATGCAAACAAACAAACAATCAAATCATTCCTCTTTATAATATTGTTATATATATAGAATATAATTAGTAGACATACTTCATAATTATCTTTTTTGCTATTGTTTTCAGAAGACTTATATGTTTTTTAAAGTTGTCAAAAATTTTTCTTCATGAGACAAGTTAGCACTCCAAAAATTAATAGATTTGAATTATTAAAGTCTATCAAAAGGAAAATAAAAAAGAGCACATTTTTAATCACGTCTACCATATTATCTGATTCAACCGTACAAAATTAATTTTCGTTTGACAATGTCTCGAAGAGAACGGGGCTTAAATTCTTAGCGTTCCCGAAAATAACGAACACAAGAATATTAATCTACTGTACCCTTCATGGGCGCAGCAAGGGGAGCAAGGGGCGGTCCGGGTTCAACCTTTTACTTCATAAGGTGTCAAGGAAATCACGAATCAGCATTGCAATTCAACGAGGCAATGCTGCCAGAATGTTGGGTACGCTACCTACCGGTAGTGGGCTGGAGCATTTGGACTGTCTATAGGCCATCGCGGCTAGTATACAGTCCAAATGTTATTTGTAGTAGTTAATGTAGCTAGTTTACTAGTTTTAGTAATCTAGTATTTAGTTTAAAGAATAAAAGCACATTGCCCGTTTAAAAAAAAGGATATCATGTTTAGGAAAAACGATAACCTTTGCATACACACATCAACCGGGTCCACTGCTGAACATAGGCCTCCCCATTAAACGCCACTATGGACGCTTACCAAAAGGGGGATTTTTTTAATCACCACGTTCGGCAGGTGGCTTGGCGATCGCAGAAGATTTTAATGTGCCAAGGAGAACGCTGCAGCCCATTATCTGGATATACCCCATAGCCGGCTCTTATATAGGTACGGCTACGGCACCCACGGGAAGAGATGGGGTGGCCCTATTTGTACACCAGCACAACGCAGCATATCGAGGACATAACATTTGCACAGGTTCTTTTCAATATTTCAAAGAAGATGCCCTCATTCCAATCCTTCTGATCAAGGAGCCAAGATTGACGTTATCTCCTTTTCAGGTGACCTTAATCCCCCCGGTGTAAGATCCTGGCTACATTCGTGGCACTTTCCGTTTATTAATCTCCATTTTAATTAATTGCTGCTGTAAATATAAATTTAGTTGGATGTCATGTAACCCAAAGAGGATGGATGATGACAAAGATATGGTGTATGAGTGAGAAAACATGTTCTCATTAATTAGTGTTATCGAATAAGTCTTAAAGCAAGCATCAACGACTTTGTATGAAGTGATGACGTATACGTTTAATGGCTGAATAAATCAAAATGATTTCATAAAGTAAAAAGTTTTAGTTCTTCTGCTTCTTCTTCTTAGTCATCTTCTTTTTCTTCTTCATGGATAGGCAAGTGGTCAGCCCTGGCAGTTTTGGAACCAACGGCATGTACCCTCTAAAACAGGGTAGCACTTTACTTGTAAGTTGCAGTAGCGGTCACCCATCCAAGTAACGACAGCAGCGAACGTTGCTTAACTTTATCGAAGTTAGGGATGGCCAGTCGTGCTTCGCTACTTTTAAATGTTGATCTTAGTAAAATAAGTAATCTGCGTGCAAAGTTTCACTCAAATAGGTTAAGCCGTTTTGCCGTGAAGGCTATAAAAATAAACAAACAAACACAAAAGAGACAACGTTTCTCTTCTATTTATAATAGTGTAAATATAAGGGATAGGGAAGTAAGGATGGAAAACTCCGTTACAAAACAAATCGAATACAGATACTTATAAAATGGAAGTGCTATGTAGTGAAAATATTCAGGTCTGTGGCTATAGTAAGTATGTAGTAAGTAGGTACCATTGAAATTTGAAAATTAAGAATCATATGATATAAGGATTTCCTTATAAAATCCACGTTTTCGTTTGCTATGAACAAAGTCAACAAAATAGAATTTTGTGGATTATCCTGTGCATGTAAGGTCCACATAGACGATACTTTTTTTATGTAAAAGAATGACGTGACGAGCTAGTCGTTCACCTGGTGTTAAGTGACACGGCCGCCCATAACAGATTGCAGTGTCACTCGGAACTCCAAACTAAAGTTTCGCGTGACACTGTGTACTGCGCACGCCATCCTGAGACACCACACAGTCTAAAAAAGTTTTCTAGACTGTGAGACCAGTTCGTAAAGTCTCATTTGCCCAGTAATTTAACTAGCTACAATACGCTTTAAACCGGAACACAGTAGTGCTTGCACACTACTGCTTGGAGGCAGAATAACTGCAAAGCGGTGGTACCTACCTAGACGAACTTTGCAGAAAAGTCCTACCACCTAGTAATACCTATATCTGGTAGAATACGTGATACTTACCTACCTTATGCTAATATCTCTGTAAGAATACGTGCTAAGTTGTTTCAGTTGTTGTTGTTGTTACTTTGTTCCCAAGTTTGCTAGTTTTCCGAATTCGCTTCTCAGAAATGTTGTACTACTTCTCAGTTTCTCAGTTCTGTCCTGAGGGACTAAAAGCTACGTGCTCACCAGAGCTTTAGCAGCCGCTAAATTATCATTACGAATCCCTGACGTCCGTGAATTTTCATTGCACGATGAAATCGGTACGAAGTTTAACCAGAATAAACTTTATTTTAACATTTTATCACGGAAACTGAGCTAACGATTTGCAAGTAAAAATACCCACGAATTTGACTCCCAAACTGCCTTCAACTTTCCGACGTAACTTCCAATAACTCAATGTTTATATTCAATCGATAGAACTCCCGTTCATTAAGCTCCGGAGCTGACCAACTTATCATACAATATCTGAACCGGCTTGTTTGCTATAGACTCGCCTTTATTAGCTATTCGTCGGCAAACAAAGCTCGACGGCATTAGGTTCAACAAATAATATTCACCTGTACGTTTTATGCACCTTCGACCACTATGTGATATATAAACTTGAGTTACTGCATCTGAATTGTATTGCTTAGGTTTGTTGGCCAGATACAGTGACGTCATAATACTAGAAAATGAAAACGAATTGCCTCACGTTCGGAAAAGGATCAATAGGGGATAAGTGTGGCAGACACTGAAATCGGCACATTACATGAGCAATTTTAGATGAAGGGCAATTCATTTATATACCTTTTTCTATACCTTTTATTTTAGGCTTATCTTGAAAATACGGGCCGGGCATGTTTATTAAAACTTCATGAAAAACTCGTTATGTAATAAACAGTTGTTAATTTTGATTTTTTGAGAGCAGTAAATAAAAAATTGTCATCATTTGTCCGAGATAATTGTGTCTTCCGCCTGACCCTGGAATGAAGGGAAAAATAAAATTCATTTTCAGTGGCGGCCATATTAGGAGCCTTAATTGCAGCCGAGGGCTTCGTACTTTGTTTTGAATAGGGACCCTAGTGCGACAATTTATTTTCTTTGCAATAAAAGTGCTTGTGACACAGCAGAATTGCGGTCACATAGTGGTCAGCTTTTATAAGATGGGAAGCAAGTACTAAGTGCAGAAAAGTGTCGAGATGCCTTCGAGGCACTCGCGTTCTAAGAATTCCCGCAATAGAGCTTTTAGATGTCGCTTTTTATTGAACGCCACTTGGCTTTAGAATTTACTGAAATGTGCTTTAACTTGAAAAGTAGAACGAGTAACCGTGTCGCGGCTTGCTTTTCAATTTCAAGACTTTTGCATTTCTTTCTTTAGTAAGGAATGTACTTATAAATTGCTTATAAATATATTACGTATAGGTATACGTACACAACAATTTTGGATGTTTTTCTTATTTAGAATTTCAATTTAGACCAAACAACTTCATAACATGGCGATTCCTCTCAGTCAGGTAATCAATACACAACCAACACGACACCTTTGACTGCGGCCTACATATTATGTATTTCTGGATAAAGAGTAAAAGAAAACTCCAAACATTTTCTATTTATACCTTTTTATCTCGACAAAAGCAACGCAATTCTTTTCACGGCACTTGACGTATTTTTCACATGTAACCAAAGGCGCACAAGACAAAAGGGGCAGTAATAACGTGAGCCAGAAGAATGGGGTAGCCGGAACAAAACCGAGTGAAGTGGCAACCCTGAGCCGTGCTATTGTTGAGTGAGATATTGCAAGCCACACATGAGCTTAAAACTCTTAAGGTGGAACGTTTCACTAGCGCGGCAAATTCAAATTTTCTTGCGTTCTTTTGCCAATAATAGCTTAATTACTCAATGTGTTTACCTACTACTACTATTATTAATTTTGCGCAAATAAATATAATGTATCAATAAATTACAATTACAAGTATCACCTATTTATCATTGGTTTAGCGACAAATGGCAATAGACTGAAAAGCTAAGAAGAAAATTGTTTATTGCCATTTGTCGCTAAACCAATGATATCTTGGAGATACTTTTAATCGTAATTTGTTGATACAGTCTATTTATTTCTGCAAAATTAGTTTTCATGTAGGTAATCACATTGAGTAATTAAGCTATTATTGGCAAAAGAACGCAAGAAAATTTGAATTTGCCGCGCTAGTGTAACGTTCCACCTTAAACGCTCGTAATAATTTTATGGAAAGAGTTTGCGTTTTGTTCGCGTTTCTGAAGCTCGCGTGGTTCCTGGTACAAGTTTCCACCTCAGCGAGCGCTTTGAAGCGACTTAATAAATTCACTAATTAAGGAAATCTCAGCTTTTCATAATATAAACAGCACAAGCACTAAATATTTTTGCTGTGAAGTATTTTGTACTTATCCTTCATGCATTATAGAGAGGCAGTATACCTATTTGCGTAATTTTTAGTGAAACAGGAGCGTGAACATTATAAACACCATGTACTTTTTATACTGGGTGGCGCAAAAGTACTGGCACTAAAGAAAATACTTTTATTTTTTTTATATGACATTTTCTGTCATTCTGTTGTTGAAAATTGTGTAGTGAACAAATGTAAAATACACTGAAAATAAACATGGACCGTTTTACTCCCCAAGAACGTGGAATAATTGTGTCAATGTTCTTACGGAATAATTCATCAGTGATAAGAACACAACGTGAATTTCGTCGACGATTTCCCCACCGTCCGGCACCGATTGGTCGCACAATTCGACGCTTTGCCACACGCCTTGAAGCAACTGGCTCAACATTGGATAGACCTAAGTCTGGGAGACCAAGAACAGGCCGTTCAGCTGAAAATATCGATGCTGTGCGCGAAGATGTGGAAGAGTGTCCAGAAACATCAACGAGGCGACGTGCCACGCAATTGGGCATTTCCAGACGGACCCTGCAGCGTATTTTGGTGAAAGACTTAAAGATGTTCCCGTATAAAACTCAAATGACTCATCAACTGCTGCCTGCTGACCACCGAGCTCGTCTAGATTACTGCCAGCGCGTCATAAACCTCAACCTTGAAGAGGATGATTTTCCTTCAAAATTGGTTATGAGTGACGAAGCGCATTTCCATCTCTCAGGGCATGTCAATAAGCAGAATACTCGGTTCTGGGGCACTGATAATCCGCGCATTATTCAAGAAACACCTCTACACCCACTAAAAGTTACTGTATGGTGTGGCATCTGTGTTGACAGAGTGATCGGACCCTATTTTTTCGAAGACGCTGGAGGCAATGCGATAACTGTCACTGGAGAACGCTACAGAACCATGTTACGTGAGTTTTTGATACCCAGTTTGGACGAATTGGGGCTGGAGCACATCTGGTTTCAACAAGACGGCGCTACGGCACACACAGCGCGCGACACTATGGACTTAGTGAGGGACGCTTTTCCAAGCCGAGTTATCTCTCGTTTTGGCGATTTGCCTTGGCCTGCAAGATCACCCGATCTGACCAGTCCGGACTTCTTTCTTTGGGGTTTTTTGAAATCTCGGGTGTATGTGAACAAGCCACAGACTCTCGCAGCTCTAAAAGAAAACATTCGTCAAGAAATAACGAACATATCGCAGGAAGTGTTACGGCAAGTTATGCAAAATGTCATAAATAGGGCTCAAATGTGTATCAACTCTGGAGGTCACCATTTAAAAGACATCATCTTTAAATCCTAATGGTACGAAATTTAATGGCACAAATATACATTTAAAAAAACCTAAATCTAGATTTCTAATTTAGAAAAAATGTTATAGCTGAACCAAATAGGGTCTTTACTTTTGCGCCACCCAGTACATAAGAAAATAATAACCATTATAATTGATTGACTCCATCAGACTCAGGACTCAGGAGACTCAGGCGTGACCTCGCGAAAGTTCATCTTAAATACAAAATGTCATACTAGATATACGTGTTTCATTTTGTATATATTAGCCCTTATGCCAATGTTTAAAAGAAAAAATATTATAATGATACAATACAATACAATACAATACAATAATACTTTATTGAACACTAATAAATAAAAATTGCACATAAAAATTTACATAAGAATGGCAGAACAACGGGCGGCCTTATTGCATTAAGCGGTTTCTTCCAGGCTACCTTAGGATGGACAGGAATGAAAGATACAAAATTACAGTTGGTGTTATTACAGTTACAACTATGATAACCATTACCAAAAATGAACCGGAACAATTGAATCATCATCATCATCATCATCATCATCATCAGCATCAGCCTGAAGACGTCCACTGCTGAACATCCCAATGAGCGCCATTTTGAGTGGCTGCCTGCCTCCTGCATCAATCAGAACAATTGAAAAGTTGCTATTTTTTTATAAATTGTAGTAACTCTGTTTTTAGTATACAGTTTAGTTTACATAAAAAAAATCTTAAATTTTGCTCTAGCAAGATGGCGCGAAGCAAATGGTATTATAACAAAAAGTTATAAACAATTTTATTCTTAAAATGTACTTCAGATTTCCCACGGACCGGTCCCTCGTTCAGATTAGACATCCCTTAATTAATGATAAAAGCTTTTCCTAACAGCTTATTTAGTTCAGTCATTTGTTTAAGTACATTGTTTCACAAATAAATTAATTCTGTCGTGAGTCACTCAGTGTCGTTATTCCTTAGATTTTACTCATACATTTTCCTTAGGACGGTACATTAGTTTATTCATCTTTGTGATGGCAACACTGCCAGTTGATGGCTAGAATAAATAAACCGTGGCCGTAGACAGTGGCCGTACCCTGCCAAAAACTATAAAGTACTTTTTCTATTTACACAATTTTTTTTTCATCTGGTTATTTTGACAAGTTACTGGCACTGGGCTTTCCAAAAATAGTGCTTTTTATTGACTTTATGCTTAGACCTCGCCTTAACACTACTTTTATTCGTAATAATTTAGGCGCATAAAAACGTACAACCAAGTAATATCGAAAAGTCCAAAAATAAATCGTAATACGAGCGTTGGTTGCTCACTGTATAGAAAATATATTTAAAAAACTCGTCGTAATCGGGTAACATTTAAAAGTACAAAGAAAAATATTGGTGCTTTTGTATGGAAAATAAGGTGGTATAGGTACACTTGTCTTATGGCTATCTAAGTATATGAATACATAAGAGCACAGGTTTACGATGCGAGCTTTAATAAAGGTGATTCTGACCTATGCTAGTAAATTTTGCATCGATATATTTATTATGTCAATCTCTTATAAGGCCCATTCACACAAGACGGAAACAAAACGGCACGGTAACTATCCGGTCGCCGGACAGAAACTGGCTATGTTCCACACTAGAACCATCTGGTCCATACCATTCTATGCGTTTCCATTGCGTCCCCAGCGCCAGTATGGAGTATAGAGCCGTTCACATGAAGCCGTGTAAACGGCTCCATACTCCATAGTGATCCATAAACGACTGATTACCGGACGTCAGGTGCGGATATAGAAATTTCTTAACGGGGGCGCCATATAATATCTTTAAGACAGATTAAATTTTAAAGGAAAATAATAACAATCGAACAATAATAAAAATAGTATAAGTATACGATACAAGTCCAATTTGTGCTCTTTTCTTTATATCTTCCTAGTAAATTGGTTAATTACCGCGCTTTGTGTGGACTGTCTGTGTCAAGGGGGGCGCGCGCACCCCCTTCGCGCCCACCTGTATCCGCGCCTGCCGGACGTAGGCTCGGCTGGGGCACCGGGTCTAGAGCTGTCGCCGTGTGAATAGGCCCTTACATATATCCTTCTGTAAAAGCTGGCTCCAGCCGTCTTGCGGCTTAGCATAGCCACTTCCAGGGATAAGGGTCGGCCGTCTGTTTATCATGGCCTTATTCCTTTTGATCATTCAATTTCCTCCACCTATACACGGTCTTACACGATTTTTTTCTTCGCTTCTGAGGAGCCTTTCATGTTATTTTTATTGCGGCGTATCAGGAATGATAAATCTTGATTTGAAGGTGGATTTTATGTGTATGGGTTTTAGGAATTATGTTAAAATTGGTATTGCTCCTGCTTTCTTTGTGATACGAGTCAAGTGAAATCTTTCCTTTACGTAGGTGAGGAAGGGTAAGTTACAAAACATCACACTATTTTACATGACGCTTCACACTAATATTATCGAAATTTGTGTGAGGGTGTGTGAAAGTGTTTTATTGCCTCGTCACGTCGCGCATACATGGTCTGAAAGGATCATCATCATCATCATCATCAAGAGCCTGAAGACGTCCACTGCTCAATATAGCCTCCCCCACAGAGCGCTACTTCGAGCGGCTGCTCGCCTCCTGCATCCATCGGCTCCTCGTGGTTTTCATACCAGATCGTCGGCCCACCCAGTGGTCTGAAAGGATTTGAATGAAATTTGAAATGAAGATTACTTAGACGATGAATAACATACTTTTTAGATTAATACAGTAATAGCCTAATGCATATTTTTCACGTTAAGTTTTACTGAACAGTCAAATATTCAAATACATCAAATGTAATCTAATATCAGGTACTTATTGTAAATTGTTTACACTGGTTTACCATAACCGAGTTTATCCGAATAAAAATGAATTATCAAACAGGGCAGCGGCGGTAGGTAGGTGCAGGTGCGGTGGAAACGGTAAATCAATGCCAGTCCCATTTGCACGGTCTCAAACAACACATTCAATTACAAGCTAGTATATATAGGTACTATAACATAACGTACCTGGATCATGTCTATATAATAAATATACAAATTCAGTGGATATACACGATGCAATTGAATTCATTAGCATAAGTTAGAGTACACGATAGTTAGTACCTACATCATTTTATGATGATTATTGAAGGGTAGAGAGCGCAATTAAAAATATTTTTTATTGAAAATTATGTAGATTGCCGTGGTGCCTAACGCAGTTGGCATGAATGATTTTGATACTGTTAAAAGTTGTTTTTACCTTGTGTGCAATAATTAAAAATAGTACTTTCAATTTAATTTTGTACTGTAGCAATTGATTAAGTAACTTTCCCCATTTTATATACCAAATCGACGGGTTAGATTTTATAAATTTTGGTCCACACGTAACCAGTATCTGGAGTATGTACCTGGTTTCAAAGGATGCTAATGAATTCAATTACACCCAGTATATAATATGTAATTGTTTTTGGAATTGAATGTCCATCACGAACATTGTAGAGAATTGAAACCGTTAGAAAACTAATGCAATTTTATTTGCTCGCTTTTATTGCACTGCTGTCTCTTTTAACATCTTCATCGTCGATTTAGTACTGTTTTGTACGCATCAAGAACAAATAGCTATTATTTCTAATTGATACTAGTAATAGTGAATATACTTTATTATAAATATTATCCACTATTATAGATGAAAATAAAATAGTAGATAACAATATTATAAGCATACTAATTTATGTTAAAGCGGTCAGACGCTACTAATTTGCACAATAATAGTAAAAATAAATAAAAAGCACACCAATGTGGTGCAAATAACAGTCAAGTGCTAATGCTCGATGGTGATCACGTAATTTTGATAACAATAATGAAAATTGCGAAACTTCATTCTTTATTTAAAATTTTCCATGAACCTATGCACATATAACTGCGTATTAAAACTGTCAAATCTATATTCAGCTGATCGTCATCATCATCATCAGCCTGAAGACGTCCACTGCTGAACATAGGGCTCCCCCAGAGCGCGCCACCTTGAGCAACTGCTCGCCGCCTGCATCCATCGGCTCCCCGTGGTTTTCACCAGGTCATCGGTACACCAAGTGAGGGGCCGGTCTACGCTACGTTTTCCGGTTCAGTTGATGGGAGCTACTAAAATCAATCAATATGCAAATTAATAAATATTAGTTTGAATAAAATAAAACTCTTGATAGCGGAAGATTGATTGAACCACATCTTTCACTTTTAGGTATAATACAGTCATTGGTAATTAATTGAGAATGTTTCATTTGAATAGTTGAAGCAACTATTTAGACTGTCAACTGTTTCCAGTGTCTCCTGGAACAGTTGCTTCAACAAAGTAGAGTACAAAGTAAACTTTGTATTTACTCCTGCATTAAAACGGTTCATTTTCATTGCGTCCGCTATAGTTTTGAGATTGTTAAGAGTTCCGTACGTCGGTCTTTCAAAGGCTGTGCCCTGGGAAATTAATTACTGGTTTGCAGCAAAACTGCTGCTTTGCAGCCGGTTTCCGTTGGGAGTGACCGTTTTGCTTTATTCAGAAGTTTACGTACATTTCGGAAAATTAATTATGTGGCCCCCATAAAACAAAATAGATAAAGAAAATTGACAACATTTCAAATAAACCTACTGGTTTTATTAGAATTTTTTAGAAGTCAGTTGAAAAATAATAGATAAGTATTTTTTTCTTTTGTTATATGCAATACATTTTTAAATTTTGGCTATTATAGTTGAAGATTTTAGCAATAAGCCAGAAAAAAATTAACGCCTTTGTTTCGGGTTCTTTTTTATGGCAGCCATTGGCACAGAGTATAGGCTTTACACGTCGGTGGATTATCATTTAGCCTCACTTTGGTTTTTAACGATATCTTGAGAAATAAAGAATAGGGGGCGTTTAGTTGAGTCGGCACGTGACCATAATGCTGGCATCTACTTTGGTCAAAGGATCAGCCTCGCTATAAAGCGGGGTAACGCTGCCAGCATTATGGGCACGTTGCCAGATTCCACGGATTGCTTGAACTATCTATAGACCTTTGCCGGTCTATAGATAGTTCAAGATTCCTTTAGATTGTTATTTTTAGTTTTATATTTTAGTTTTAAAGTTTTTAGGTGTAGTTTAGTTTTGAGGTCTAGTTTAGTTTAGTATACTTATTATTATATGTTATTTAAGTTTTGAAATATATAAGTAACTCTTACAGAAATAAAGAATATAAAAAACCACATATTTTTTGTATGAGCTCTTTAGAGGATAACCTCAGAATGGTTTTCGAATTATGGTACCATCAAAAAATTAAATTTTATCAATTTGTACGCATAAATTTTGAATGTTACACAAATCTTTTTTCCTGAAAACCGATGATTTTCTTCAGCATTTTAGATTCGTCTCTCTTGTTTGTTTCTATGAAATTCAAATCAATTTATTTCCTTGCATTCTCATAATAGTTTAGAGAATTAGAGATTGTTAACAGCTTTGCACGTTAAAAGGGATTGTTCTCGCAAATTAATTGCTGGCTTAGAGCAAAACTGCTGCTTTACAGTCTAATACAGTTGGGAATGACCCTTGTGGTTGTTTTAAGATGAGGTTCACTTGTTTTTAATTTGCGCTTTAGTTATTAATTATGATTCATTTAACTTCTGTTAATGTTTGTTTCTGTCAAAATAATATCTTAGGTTGTTCCACACAGTTGGTTTCAAAGACATTCAACTATTTTATAAATAAAATTAATTGTTTATTTTATGGAGTTAAAAAAGAGAGAAGAAGAAGAGAAAAATAAGAAGAAGAAATTAGGAAAGAGAAAGAATAAGGAAAATAAGAGAAAGGAGAAGATTTCTAGACTGCTAGATCAGATCATAAAGTCTCATTTGCCCAGTAAATTCACCAGCTACAGTGCTTTACAAACCGACACACAATAGCGCTTGCACACTACTGCTTGGCGACAGAATAACTGGCAAAGTGGTGGTACCTTCCTAGCCGAACTTTGCTGAAAAGTCCTGCCACCTAGCCGTGCTTATTTGTGAGAAATTACAAAAAGCAAATAAGTATAGCATAGTTCGTCGTAGGTGGAAGACGCTTATGTAAATCATGCAAAATCTCTTCCTAAAAAATTAAATATCTACGTCCCTTGGCATACACTTAATGTATATTTATAGTATGGTTGGCTCTTAATAACAAACTAATAAATAGAAAACAGTTTCTCCTAATCTCATTTGTCCGGCCTTCTGTAATCCTCCAATTCCGGCACAGTTACTATTTTTGCCCATGCCGATAGCAATTCATTATGCAGATGGGTCCCCTAACTTCAGGGGTAACTAAAACGTACACAAGTGTTAACAAAAAGCTTGTTTCAAGAGTAATTAAAGCTATTCAGCTGAACGAGGGTAAGGAGGTAAGGCGGCATCTATTGGACTATGAATAAAACATGCGACGTGTGAGCTCGCCCTTATACTAACTGGAAAAAGTTGACCCAAAGCGTGGGAAAAAGCGGGCGTAGGGTGGGTTTTTTGATCTGTGGTTAAGGTAACCAGTGGTTAAAAATGCGCACAAATTTTAATCAATGGTCAAAATTTGTTAGTTTTTAACTATTGGTTACGTTAACTACGGATCAATACTATACAGGCACCCCGTTGTTTTACTCAATATTTACCCGTTTTCTTGCGAGAACTCCGACTTTTCCGAGATAAAGTGTATCCTCAAATTCAAATTCAAATTAATTTTTTTTTTCCTCCGTTGATTTTGGCAGTATTAGCATTTATATTTGCAAAATTTAATTCAAATTGGTTCAGCCTTATTGGAGTAAAAGCTAGACAAAGAAACAAACAAACAACGTTACACTTTTACATATTACTTAGTAGGGATAGGTATTGAGTAAAGCTAGATGTTGAATGTAGGTAGGTACTTTTGTTGAAATTGGATGAATTCCTCCAAGATCCGATCCCAGTCCGAGATCCGATTTTGTGATACATCTGTGAGAATGTTACTAATCCTACTCGCAGATGTATCACAAGATTCACAAGTTTGATACTTTAAAGACGTCAACGAATGGTATCCACAAAGCAAACCCGACAACTGAATAATTGAACAGGTACGAGGGCAACCCTCATATTTCCGTTCCGTCTTCCGCCCATCACTTGATCCGATTACCCCGAATGAATCGTACCTACTGTAGGCGCGGCATCGGCAAGCTCTCATGAATTTATTCCTAAGTCACAACCTCGTTGTGGAAAAACTATAAATCTGGCTGTACTAGTGTTACAATGGGTGATTGTAACAAAGGAGCTCTACTTTGGGTTAGCACTACAATAGAGTCACACGATTGGTGTCTAGTGATTATACTTTTTATGAGAATGCATCTTGAGTTATTTTGTAGGCAAGTTTTTTATAGCTAAGACTGGAACTTTTGTAGCTTGTTTTTTTATCAACGATAGGCTAACATTTGACCACGGTCGGTTGGTAAGTGACGACGCGGTCGACGATGGAGCATGTTTGCCTAGAAGAAGTGTGTTGAAAGTCTTTTGTTTTCAGTGTTGCGTTATTATTATATAATTGTTAGCCCCCCGATGAAACAGAAGGGTGTTATAAGTTTAATGTGTAACTGTATACATTTCTGTGTTCTGTCTGTTGCATTGTAGCTCCCAAATGAATGAATCAGTTTTGATTTTTATTTTATTGTTGGAAAGGTGGCTGGTTCAAGTTGTTCTTAATAATTATTAAAAAAAATGTTAAGCCGTTTGTAGATTATTTAGCTCTTTTCTAGTTGATAAAAAGGAAGTTGGAGTTTTTATGTTTTGATCAAAATCACTTCACGTTTTGATCACTTTTCAGCTCAGAGTATTATAATCTTTTCTCTGAACTTTTCAGTCTTCTTTCGTATAGGATGACATTTTTTTCTTCATTTCGCTTCCCGTACTTTATTAACTTTTGCTCATTACAAGTTTAATTTCTGTCTGCCAGCCGAAATGGGAAATATATTATTACAGTTTCAATTACTTGTTTGCAAAGTTATTTATTGCGAAATTTAACAACATCTCGCAATAAATTACAATGCCGATAACAATAAATAAAATAGTTGTATTGTCAGGACGTTCCTCACTCTGCAGCCCTGACCACCGGTGGCTTGGGCCCTGCCCCGCCGCAATCAGTTATGGGCAGCCGTAACGCTTAACATCAGCAAACGACTAGTTTGTCACGTCATTTATTTACATAAAAAAATAGTAGTAAACATCTTGCGTATTAAATTAAACGAAAGAAATTTACGTCAAATGTGTGTATTGTCACAGATTAAATATATAATAGAGAGGCCAGTATAATCCAGTATAATCTGATGATGATGATGATGAAATATATACAAATACATATTAGCATTGTCAAAATGTTTGCATACGGAAAATACCATTAATAATGTGAATATATTATATACTTGATCACACGCACGAAATTGAGTTTACCAAAACTCAATTTTCTGATAATAATCTTTCATCGTGTTGGACTTTTAGTTTAAGGTCAGTCACGCCACATCAGCATAACATTGCGTGTCATTCGACTGCCTATATTAAAGTGGTCTACCCGGAAAAATTGGGAAAATTAATAAAACAACTTCTTGAATATAAGTAAGTATAGTCTTAGAAAGAAAACAAATAGCAAGAACTCGTTAGGCCAAAGAACAAACACACAAAGAAATAATGTTCTTCTTCTCGTGTCAGTCCTGCCGGGCTAGGATGCGCGCCGTGAGATAATTTTGTCGTCTCTTTATGTCGTGAAAAATAGAGATATGTCTTTATGTCTACTTGTGCTAACATGGCAGCGCAAGCAACTCATCTCGTTCTGTCAAATGAAGAGATAATGCAAATGTTTATCTATCTGTGGAACTTTTGTCGAGTTTTGTCGACAACCGCTAACATGCACACCATAGTCTGAGCTTTATTTGACACATTGGCGCGAGTATTATCTCGTCGTAATTTTTGAGGTCGAGATACATAGAGAAAGCTTAATCCAAAGGCAAAGTGGTATTTTGATATACAGTAGTTACGTAAAAAAATCGAAATAAACAAGAGATCGTAAATATGGCGGTATCTCACATTACTGTTTCATTTTATAAAGGTATTTACCATAGACTTATAGGGCGAATTCTGTGGTATTTATCCTATCAATGAATGGCACAAATAATGGACAAAATCAGGAAGGGGGCAAACGGCGAACAGACCGTGTTGAAACTCACCTGTCACATGATTAAAATGTATAGGTATAAGGATCAAGCTCAAGCTAGATGCATGGGTAGAACTTTCAGGATTTTCATTACTGTGTAGGTACATACGTAGGTATAGGTATACCTACAATATACTATCTATTAAAAACGCTTATTTTATTTAGATCACATTTAATAGCTTATAAATTCTTATAGGTACATATTAAGGCTTCCGTCTTGTTTAACAATATTTTGGTATCAATTGTAGGTATTACAGTGTTCTAGATGAACAAATAAAGTAATAAACTAAGCAATATTGTTAGGTACTGATGTGGACGGGCTCCTTGTGGTGAACAATATTCCCCTGTGGTACTATTATATATTCTGTGCCAGCTGAAAACTGGATGTTGAGCCATAGTAATATTGATAAACGTACTTTTATCTGCTTCCGTGTACTTATTCTGAAAAAATAGTGCAGCTAATTAAGTACAAGTTTTACATGCAACAATAGCATAATATTATGCCGTCTAGTATCCGACTGTAGTCTTGAATAGAAGGTTTGTACTTGTATCCAGCTAGTTACAAGTGTTCCTCATGCCTCATATGATGAAATAGGACTAATATTATATCATTACGATGGAAAAGGAATGTTCCGTTGTGACAAAAGAACTAACTCAATACTCGAGTGCAGGCAGACGCACAGACCCGCTAGTCTCGATATTTAGGCTTAATCAAACTTTACTTACGTTTATATGCTTGCAATTAGCATTTTCAATCTAAATCCAAATTTTTAGAGAAAGTTACGAAAATTTTTTCACTGTTTTCATTTTACAACTGACGGATTCTGTCAAAGAGTATAATAATACTCTTTTACGAAAGACAGAAAAAACTATATATAACTGTTTCTGTCTTTCGTCAAAGAGTATATTTTCAGTGTCAGTGTTAAGGTCGCGTTCATGTAAAAAACCGTAAAATTGAATGAACGAAACCTACGTTGCTACATTAAAATACAGTAGGAGTCATGAAAGGGCAATATTGGTTTGTCTACGCGACATAAAACGACAAACTTCTCTGTCGCGGCGTGCATGTTAGAGTAAACGAGAAACTTGTCTACATCGAGGAAATATGTCGTCTCGCGCGTGACATATCTCGCGGTGCGCATCCTAGCCCGGCATGTGTCAGAACTTTTAGGCTGCCCAAAAGCTTTTGACTTGGCTTAACGACTATTGTCTTACAACTACAGTCGAGACCGTGATAGCTTAACGTCAGTTGTAAATACCACTTTTAATAGCGGTCATCCATCAAAATAGTGACCGCAGCAAACTTTACCGATCGGCTAGGAACGGCTAGTCATGCTTCGCTACGAGCGCTAGAATTTTTTTTTTATAACTAAATTTGACCGCAATCTCACCTGATGGAAAGTGATGAAAATAACGCGGATAAGTAACAAGAACGTATATATACATATATAGTAAAATCTGTAATAGTCTAAGCAAACGTCGCTCACTCCAAATATAATAGCTGTGCCACGCTGTACGTACATGTATAGGTACATATTATACCAATATCACCATAGAATCTTCAGTGACCTTAATTACAAGTTTCAGGTGTGACGTCACGCCAAGTCAGTACGTCATCAATCACGGCTTGACGCTCGGCTTACTTGATTTACGTCGTGACCTAGAGATTAGATGAGACGTGTTAACTAATGAATATCATTTATATTATAATTTATGCTATATATGAAGAGCTTCCTTAAGTTTTTATGATGAATCAAAAGCTATTATAACGCTACATGGCGTAGCGGTGAACCAACATTATTTGAAAAAGATTTTGATTTAATAAAAGTATTTTATAGGAAGTTCTATTTTAGCAAACATTGTCTCAAGATACGTAGGTAGGTTATGTTTATGTAAGCTTAGTAATTTTTTACTCCCACGCTATCTGCCGGATAAGCTCGTATATAACCTTAGTCCAATTTCATTTCAGTACCTGCCTAAGTAATTCTAAGTTAATTACGTGAACTAAAACAAAGCAGACCTCCTATGACTAACAAAGCCTATAAAGTCGGTCAAGGCAATAGTTATGGGAGCCATAACGTAGAGGCCAAGTTATGGCTTCTGATAAACTAGCTCATTATATTTTTTCCTCTACCGGAACTGCGGTGGTTTTTATAGTGGCAGAGCTTTTATATATAGAGGCAAGGGAATGGAAATTTGCGTGCTCATTTTGTCTTCAATCTGTAGGTATTTCATAAGTTTATTTTTTACAATTAGTGGACTGTTACTGAATGAATATAAATAAAATTCTCTACAGACCAGCCTCCGTATTGAGTTACAACTCAATCGTAATCGATGAATGGGCTTCATTTGGTAATTTCCGGTTGTGTAAAATCCTCATCCATCGGTATTATGGTCCCTTAGGCGGAGAACTGAATAGACAAAACATTGATTAACTATAATAATGAGAAATAGTGAGAAAATGCTAATGGATGGAGATATTACACAAAGCCAACTTGCCGGAAATGACGAAATGAAGCCTATCATCGATTACGATTGGCTTAGACGGTAGCCCCGCCGTACAGAATCGCGTCACCCAGATTGAAATTGTCATAGGTAAACATACATATAACTGATACCATAAAATTAAATAATGGTAATAACAAGTAATCATTATTCAGTGAAAGGGAAGAAAGGTTCTCGAGTGGAGACCATGAATCGGAAGACTGACGGTCAAGCGGAAACCGCGGGGAGCCGTTGGATGCAAAGGGCAAGTAACGGGTCTAAGTGGGACTTCATGGAGGAGGACTATGTTCATCAGTAGATATATGCTGGCTGATGATGATGATGACGATGATGATGATGATGATGATGATGAATATCTATTCAGTTGGATATAGTAGTAACTAGAATCTCAATCACTCAATAATCAATCTTATCACATCAAGGGATGATAACTCCGCTCTTACGAATCGAATCAGATGATGTATAATAATTAACTGTGTTCATATGATATAACACATTGCCTACATAAAGCTTTGTGACTATGTATAAATAATAAACAGGCATAATTACCAATAATTGCCACAATAGTCTTCGCTTCGTTGTCGCACATTTTAGGTACCAATATACTTAGTTAGTTGTCTTCAGCATTTCTAGTGTGTTTCACGTGTGATTACTATACTAAAGACTGGAATACTGTACAGTTCTGAACAATCAGCTTCAAATTACTGGATAATTGAGCATTCACTGTTTTACGCACAATTTGCTATAGGTACCTTGTGTATAAGTTAGGGTATGATAGAGCTGGCATTCCTGTGGTAAAAGCCTCGAAAAAAAATTTGAATTTAGAAAAATACTGTGTATATACCTATCACTAGCTACGCCTATGTACCCAATGTAACGTTTACTGAATTATCAATGATTCAATAGAAAGTACATAGAGAACTATAGGTAACTTTTCACCAAAACATGGAAATTTCAATGAATTGGCTCAGTGACTTCATAATTAAAGGTAAAACAGACACCAATTTCTGATTGCAATTAATTTTATAAAATTCTTCTCAGTATTTTCCTGCGGGAAATTTTCTGTTTTCCAGAATATAAATATGATATATCGATTACGGCAGAGTGTAAACAGTATTCAATATTTCATCCAAATAAATCAGTATTTTCGTTTAGGCTTGCATGCCACATAAACATACAAACATATGAACAACGTTTCACTTTTATATATTAACCCTTATGCTTACCAATAAACACTGATGCATAACAGTTGGACAGCTACTCAGTGTTTTCTCTTGCTTTATCTTTGCCCATCTCAAACTCAACAGAGAAAGACAAAACACTAAATAACTATTCTTCCGCTACACGATGTTTATTAGTAAGAGGGTTAGTAGGGATTTAAATAAAACCAGGATTGGATGGACTATGTTTCTTCAATTATATTAGTATACAACATAATATTACGCGGCCTTGTCACTACTACACTAATACTAATAGCGTTTCAGAACAAGTTATGTAAAATAATAAACACTAATAACTCTGAATAAACTTGTTTCTATTTGATGTGAAACGATTAAAGTTTAATTGTTAAAGTTCGTGTTCGCTCTATGCTTGCCTGTTTCTATTAAATATTAGTTAGTGAAGTTAAATTGCTGTTACTACCTACTTGTTAGTGAAATGGTAACTTTTACAGCTATTAGTACATTTTAAAGTGTAAGTAGAAATGGTTGTTAAAAAACTATCTAAGGATAAAAGACTAGCATAAGAGTAGGTACTGGATTTTTTGATTGTGGTAGATGCAATTAACATTTGTTTCAAAAACCAACCAAATTTGAATTCATCCCCATAATAAACACAGCCAGTTCAAACTTTACGATTCAGTAAAGCCAAACAACCGACAAACATACGGTTCGATGCCTACTCTACGTTAAACCTCAAAAGGCCGTATATTCTACTATTTGGCTCCCCGCCAACAACTCCCAAACTGGAAATTGACCACGACTTCAAAGAAGCCCGCGCAAAACCAAATTGAAATATCACCACCAATTTTTTACTCTTCACGTTGAGTGAAAAATCTTATGAACACGACGAGTTCAAAAGATTTATTTCCATCTCAATCCTTGTCAAAGATTATTCTGTTAGAAGAAAAATCGCATGAATTCTCGAATAAGCTTTAGAGAGTTCAGAAGCGCAGGAACTATGATATATTACTGAAGGGTTAGATTGAATGGCTATGTTCAATCAGATACAGTTCACAAAAATAATGAAATATTGTCTAGCCAGTATAAAGTATTCGAAGACGTTTTCATATACCGATGGAACTACTCACTTGACATTTTGGAATGGAAGGGGATAAATCTTACCTCAAAAGCAATATAGGTATACCGCCATGTCCTATCAATAACTTTGAATGACGCCTTTACTTCATAGAGTGGATTTATGTGGAAGGAAAGAAAAGGAAATAACAAAAATAAAGATAAATGATAGATTCACCTATATTGCTGAATAGATACAGTGACCTACTATTGGAACGTGACATAAAAATAATATTGTTTAAATTAACGGTACTTATACTTAAGTATACTTATATAGATTATCATGAAAGAAGGAGGAGAAGGATGCCAATACACCAAGAAAACAGCGTTGACCAGAAATATGCCAAAAACCGTTATAAGTCTAGATGGCGCTGCAAAATGAGCGGGCTTTAAGTTGAGCGCAGATCTGAAATATGGCACAAAACCATTTTAATCCTAGTTGGTGCTGCAAAATGAGCGGGCTATACGGCTAGCTACGGCGGGTTAGGTGTAAAACGGTTTTTAGCATGTTTCTGATCTACGCTCAACTTATAGCTCGCTCATTTTGCAGCGCCATTTTTTTTTTTTTAACAATCTTTATTTGTCCACATTTACAACTTTTTATGAGCATAGCTTAAGTATTAGGTTCTATAGGTATATATTGTACACTAGATTCTGAAGTAGAAAAATCTGCGATTTGATACAGATTTTAATACTGCAATCTATAGAGAGTAGAGAGATAAACAGTGACAGATTTAAAACGGTTTTTGCCATATTTGTGATCTACGCTGTTTTCTTAGTGTATTGGCATTCCTCTCCTCCTTGTTCCATGAGATTATGCAATAACATTTTTTTTTGTACAGCCATATTTTCGCATACTATAGGTAAGTGGGTACGTATACGTAGGTATAGAACGTAAGTTCGTCTGAGCGGCGTGTCGTAAAAAAATTTTGATAACAAAATAGGCTATAACCATTTCGATTACAGTGTTCGCCGCATAAAACCTTCTGTTCTATAACTAATAAAGCAAAAGCATAGCACTATTAGTGAATTTGAAATTCCATGAATTATTCATGATGTATGGAAAAACGACCTACTCAGTACGTTTATTCACATTTTTACAATTGGATCGGCGCGACACAGAAATTCACTTACTTTTATGTATATTTGGCCCTAAACTATTTGGATTGGATGGGGAATGTCGGTATGTTACTGTAGTTTGAAGATATTTGGATATCATTTATGATTATTGACCTATTACAATACGCAATCTATACTTCCAACCTCATAGCGTATCTATAATACGCTATGAGGTTGGAAGTATAGATTAATAAGGTATTATATATATTATTAGTATTAGGTATTTATAGGTATATAATAATAAGCGCTATACTATTATAGCGCTTATTAATATATACCTACCATATCTACAGTAAACACTACTGTTATACTTGGAAGAGATTGCATTACGCGATAGGACCGCCCATTGTACTAGTATAATCTAACTAGGTAAATATTTTGTAAACTTTTTTCTGTGTACAATAAAGAGTTGATCTATCTATCTAAGGCCCGATTTTACCAAAGTAAAATAAATTTTATTCCAGGTATAACTTTCTGAGAACAACCGAGTTACACGAATATAGCCCTTATACCACCAATTTTGTGAAGGAATAAGACTCATTCCTTGGATACAATCAAAATGGCGTCTTTTTCGTGTTATTTCATTTGTCAATCAGCTGTATGTAGCCTTATACTTGGAATAAACCTTTTTTTTTTTTTTTTTATGTAATTATATGACGTGACGAGCTAGTCGTTCACCTGATGTTAAGTGACACGGCCGCCCATAACAGTTGCAGTGTCACCCGGAACTTTAAAACAATAAAGTTTCGCGTGACACTGCACTGCGCACATCATCCTGAGACATCACCCAGTCCAGTAATCACCTTATTCTATTTTGGTAAAATCGGGCCTAAGTAATATTCGTAATTATGGAGGATACTCCGATTATCCATATTGAAATCTTGCCTCTTTTACTCATTATTAATTAAAATAAAATTTGCCATTTCATATTATCCATTAAAATTTGCATTTTCATAAAATAACCAAGAGTAATATTTTCGAATAAATAAATTGGCACAAGCGACGCCGTGTATGTACGAGATAATTGAAAGCCAGCGCCATATATTGCGGCTAGTGCTTATATTTGCCTACATTTATTTGCGTTTTCATATTAACCTAATTCTTTAGTGCTTCTGGTTTTAATTTGTTGGCGTTGCTAATAAAATCATAATACGATAAAATTAAACCGTTTAAACTGTTATACTAGCTATACCTTAGAGTATAGACTAAAAGCATAGAGAGATCAATCAAAACGATATTATACTTGTACTGCTCACACGTATCGCTACGTGAGTGGCGAAGGAAAGAAACAAACATATAGTAATTAGCTACGGTTGCGAAAAGTCACCGTACCATTTTTTCGACCCGAGTCAATTGTTTTTTCTATACAAAATGCTTACTAATTGTGAGACACATTATAACCCGCCGAAATTCCATGGAGCATGCAACAACCAGGTTTTGGCCTACCCATCCCACATGACATAGAACAATTTAAATTGGTAGGATAAACCACCAAAAATGGTACGCATGCAATAGATCCACGTTCTCTCTTTGCTTTAGTACATACTCTAAGGACTATATGCATATAAGCTGCGTATTGATACTGTCAAATCCATACTTTGTATTTCTATCGGTTGCACTCGCCTAGCTTAGCTGATGTAGTTATTATCATCATGGGCCTATTGATAGATAGCTACAAGTGTTGACTCAACCGTCCGTATTAGTGCATCTCCGCTCGTGGCTTATCAACGCTGTCTTTGAATCTCAATAAAAAACGGCCAACTGGTCACTTGGCATCTGCAATTTCTGCGAGGCAGGTCTGTCTCGGCAAACGAGACGGTGCCTTCTGTGCATTGCCCTAGTCAGCGCAGTCTTCTCTTTAAAGTAGCTATATTAGGCAGTAGTGCAGTACGTAGCAACTCCTCATTCATCACTCGATCCTTGCATGAGATTTTGCGTATATAAGACTAATAATATTATAATTACATTCTGCGCAATTTTAACTAACGACAAGTACGGCTCTATATATATAGTAGGTATAAGACAAAATTACTTACTAGGGATCGGAAATTAAATAAACGAAATAACTTATAATAATATACTGATTAGAAACTTGAAATAAAAATAAGTACAAATTATTTTAATACAAAACTCAAGAGTTTAAACGTTATAAACAGATTGTTATAAATTACGCGAATCATATTTTAAACAAGACAGTGTATGGTGCCTGCACTCGCTTAGCAACCGCACAGCCATGTTTACCACACAGATCCTTTCATCTATATACGATTTCAATAAGAAGGGTCAGGGTCATTACGTTCTTTCACTGTCAGACACTGGGGCGATTTATCTTCGAGCCAATACATCAGACGGCTATCAACAAGTGTCGGGAATCGAGATACATTTTCCCACGAAGCGGGCTTAATTCTCGCGTTACGGTGAGAGCATTTTTGTAATACTGATGGGGATGTCTTATGGCTGAAGTATTGGTCTCAATTTTTGTTTGTATAATTTATAGGCATAGCATTTTGCCACTATCTCACCAGATGGTAAGTGATGACGCGGCCTACGGTGGTGCATGTTTGCCTAGAAGATACATGTTCACTCTTTACTTGAAGACGAGATATTGTTGAAAATCAAAGTTACTGTGATTGAATATAACAGAAAGTTAAGTAAGTACCTAATAGTATTTTAAATAGAATAAATGATGTTAATCCAGGGGGGGGCAGCTGCCCCCCCCCCCCCCCCCCCCCCCCTGGATTCCGAATGCCTACCTATTGTTGTTGAAAAAAATTATAAAAAAGGTAAAAAACAATATGTAATCAAGATGAGAATGGAAGTTGGCACACTTACATTGATAATGTAGACAGCCAAGTCAGCAGCGTTGCCTCTAATTTTTTATGGGTAACGAAAACTGCCAGGTATCTACCCAGTTATGCAAGGAGCGCTGATAAAAGTGGTGATTTTTTGCACTCGTTTTGCTTGTGCTGAGATAGTTTTGATGATGAGAGTAAGATTTTTAGAGTAGGTAGTTGCAGGTAGAGTTGACAGTTTAGAGTAGAACTAAAATTATTAAAAGACGATTTGAATTAATTTAAGCAAATAAAATTAAAAGGCGCTTCTTTTTTTATTTGATTGATAGATTATAAAATTGCTGAATTGTATTTAACTTTAGCACTTCGTTCGTGCTTTACTGGTATTTGATTTATGATAGTTAGACAAGGCCGAGTTAGTGTGTCGCCTACATTACAACTTTAGCCACATTTGCTTAGTTTGTTCGAGGCTGCTCCAGAATATCCAGAGACATGGGAGAAAAAAGCTTCAATGCAAGTTTTGCACTTTAATTGCACACTGTGGAATCAATTGCATAAGTGGCCATACAGCTTACTTATTTATACTCTAAGGGCCATACTATGCGTGTTTTCTGAAATACAAGATGGCAAAATAAATAATTTTTTCTTCACTTCGCTTCGCTCGCGCTATTAATATTTTTGCTTTGTTTTAGTACATGACCAGCACGCTTAAACGTACGTTGCACGTATTTTCTGGAATATATAATGTGGCAAATACAGAAAAATCTTCGCGCTCGCTTTGCTCGCGCTATTGATATTTATCCTTTATATTCATACATGACCACTACGCTTAAACGTACGTGACACGTATGTTTTGAAATATAAAATGTAGCAAATACAGAAAATTTTACGCGCTCGCTTCGCTCGCGTCATTAATATTTATGCTTTATTTTAATACATGACCAGCACGCTTGAGCGCACGTTGCACGTATTTTTTGAAATATAAATGTGGCAAATACAGAAAAATTTTCGCGCTCGCTTCGCTCGCGTTTTTCATTTTTATGTATGTTCTTTGTTTTAGTAAAGAATAATTTTGCTCTCGCTTTGGTCGCGCTATTACTATTTGTACTTACATTATCTAAATTTATAAACAGCACGCTTGTGCTGACATAATAAGAGACAAAATTTACTCCAGCATCACGTTTCCAAGATATGCTTTCAAAATTACATTGGTGGCGTCGCCGCCAGAGGTTTGCTTTGAAGTTATGACTTGGCTTTAGGTCTCTTCAGTGGTATTTTCTTCTGAAAAGAAGCTTGTCGATAAAATTTGGACGACTATCCAAGTAGAAAAGGGCGATGGCGTGGTTTTATGCTGTAATGTCCTGGAAGTATAATGTACTTATTTTTACGGACACTTTGCTTATCGTCAATAGAAATAAGTATTCCACAGAGGTTATACCCCTATGATAAGCGTCCAAAGTCTATACATTAATAGTCGCTATTTGTTAAATTACTAAAATGAAGCAGACCTTTAATAACAACAATAAGGCACAACTGATACACCTAAATTCCTATAAAAGTATTTAGATAATATAAAGAGAAATACCAGATATCAATATTTGCGGCCCAAAAACAATTCTAAGTCACGGCTGAGTTACGTACGTACCTAAGCGTGCAAACTCTGAAGCTCTAGATATTATAAAGATGATTTCACACAGTCTACTAGTACCACGTTAAAAGACAGCATTTACTATTGTCTATTCTGGATCCAATGGTCGGTGGATAAATCTGGCTTCCCCTGACCTGTCGCTATCTCGTAAAGACACCATATCATATTTTCCCTCGTATTCGCTAATCCAGTCAGACAAGTAGCAAATTTTAGCGTAGATGTAAAGCTGCTGGAATTGTGCGGGTTTAAGGGTTGACAGTAAGCGATTATCGTCTATGTCAGATGGAGGCTCGCCTGTCGCCTGTGAACGTTGGATAGCAGCTAGCAAAATACCTATAGTTGTATTAGTTATGGCTATGGATGACAAGCTTTAACTTGACGATTCCAAGTGCCAAACCTAAAGCCTAAATAAATAAAAAAATGCTTTCTTTAACTTTGAGAGTCGTTTTAAAAAACGGCCTGAGATAGAACTTGCATATGACGTCTGTTTTTTTAGGTACTTATGTATGCGCTGTTCCTGATTTAGATCTTCAATTCAATAGGTATAATACCTATATAAATAACAAGTTGTTGGTGTGTCAAAGTAGTACATCCTTCCTAGCTAGTTTGTACGCTTATATGTATATGTCATCTCAGTGGTTAATTACGCGGTTTCAAATAATCAATAATTACAAGTACCTACTACACATGCTGTGACATCAGATTAATAATTTGCTAGTCATTAATTATTGCAATATCAGTTTAGATAATTAGAAACTTTATTAAGTATCTGTTATTATTAAATTATTACCAATAATGAGTTAATGGAATTGCATATAAAATTAATATTTTTCAAGCAGCATCACCGTGGAATGATGCTAATACGATGTTGGTAAAACAAAATAAGAATCTCAAATTTTCTTACTTACCGATAAATCAGTTTCTTCATTAACATTTTATTTGCGAATGAAAACAATAAATAAAATAAAAATTCATACAGATTGTACGCTATTTTCATTTCGAGCAAAGTACCTGCAACGTGGGGAAGAAAGGTTCTCGAGTGGCGACCACGAACCGGAAGACGCAGCGTAGGCCGGCCCCCCACTCGGTGGACCGACGACCTGGTGAAAGCCGCGGGGAGCCGATGGATGCAGGAGGCGAGCAGCCGCTCAAGGTGGCGTGCTCTGGGGGAGGCCTATGTTCAGCAGTGGACGTCTTCAGGCTGTTGATGATGATGACCTGCAACGTACTGCAGTTACTTTAACAAACGCAGTAAAAACAAAGCTTAGTCGTTGTGAATTACGTCCGGCCCTGACAATTCCAGCTTCAATTTATCCCGGATCATATATCTCAACTTATCCGAGCCGCGGGGAAAGTTTCAATTGAGTATTTTCTAAGGAAAAATTGTTAAACTTCCTATAACAGCATTGAGGGGAACGAACAATATCTTTACGAGATTATAATAAGCTCTCGCAAAAAAGATTCGTATCATTAAGCCAGCATTATGGAGATTAGCTCCAGTTATTCTTTTATTAGATTTACGACCGCGTTTTCGAAATTTAATTTAGTAGGAGGCAAATAAATAGGATTTGGGAAGGAGACTCAGTTTGGTTATAACAAAGCTAGGAATAACTTGACCTTTTTCGCCATTTTTTTTAATTAGTATAGTATAAGTGAGTTCAGCCTAAATTTACTGAACTAAATTAGAAAAGGTAATTATTATTCATTACCAAATTTATAAAGTATGTTTAGTCATCCAGTTACAACAGATGGAATATTAATATAAGATGTTTTTCAATTTTATCTTAAAAAATTAAGTTTGTTAAGATGGTATTTATTCTATAAAGATTTTACATGCAAACAATGAAACGTATAATCTTTCAAAATTTATATCTGCCATACCTGAAACACAAATAAAATCCAGCAATCACCAGAAGATTATCCAGCAAGACTTATAGCAAAATAAAATTTGAAGATATAATAAAAAAAGACGACTCACAAAGCACGCAATACGAATAAATGTTTATTCAGGCACAATAAAGAAAGCTTTATGTCGCCACAGTCAAAAGCATAGTGCACAAGATTAATCACGATGTAGTACCTTCAACTTTTTTGAAACAACGCTAAATATAATTTTTCTTTTGCCTACAGTTGGGGGAAGGCGTGGAGCTCACATTGGGTGAGCTTCGCGCGATGGCGCTGCGGCAGCAGCAGCAGATCGACAACCAACACCAGCTGCTCTGCGCCAAGGAGCAGCGACTGCGATACCTGAAGCAGCAGGAGGCGAGGCAGCATCAGGTAATTTACTTGATTGTTAACCATAGCTTTAATCCTACTATAGAAGTCTACGATAATTTCCTAAGTACGAAGTTCAGCATCGATTATAGAGCCTTCCAAAATACATTTTGAAAATATCTACAATGTACAGAATTGGATCTGTTTTATTATAAGTATAGAACAGATAGTAGGCTAACTAATCTATCATGGATATTCGTGCGTTTTTCACGTATTATATCACTTTGAGTACCTATCTCATAAAAACTAAGGTCAAATTCATCTCTCGTGCACTACATTTGCTTCTCTCACGTGAAATGATACTTAGAAGTTACTAATAAAGCTTTTACGATGTAATTCCCCGTGGTAACGTATACTTGAATACCATTTCACGTATTCATGTACTGTTGACGAGATGGTAATAAAATATTATTAACGGTGAGTTTATTTTGGTTTACACGATCAAATATCATGTTTGAAATTATCTCGAAACAATTGATAAGGTCAGGGCATTTAAAAAAAATAAATTTAATAAAACCCTGTTCCCTGTTATGTACACTCATACAGAAAAATATTAAAAATCTTAAAAAAATCTTAGAACCTACAGAAAAAGCCAAGTTTTTTTGACATTATTAGGTATGTTTTGACGTTTACTATAATGACCACATTTATTAGTAATGTTAGTGATGTATGCCGTGACAACTCAATGTATGTTTACGAAGTTCGAGTGGGGGTAGTTTTCGAAAACAACTCGTTCTTTCTAGCATGGGTACCCGCTAGAGGTTTAAATTCAAAAGTAACGAAAAACAGCGTAGGTACAACTAGTACTCGTTACTATCGTATCGTTACGTTACTTGTTACATCTCATACCTCATAACATGCCATATTACGTTAGAGCAACGCATCGAGTAGTATTGCGTACGTGAAACAGTCATCATCATCATCATCATTAACAGCCTGAAGACGTCCACTGCTGAACATAGGCCTCCCCCAGAGCACGCCACCTTGAGCGGCTGCTCGCCTCCTGCATCCATCGGCTCCCCGCGGCTTTCACCAGGTCGTCGGTCCACCGAGTGGGGGGCCGGCCTACGCTGCGTCTTCCGGTTCGTGGTCGCCACTCGAGAACCTTTCTTCCCCATCGGTTGTCAGTTCTACGAGCGATGTGGCCTGCCCATTGCCACTTCAACTTACTAACTCTAAGAGCTATATCGGTCACTTTAGTTCTCCTGCGGATCTCCTCGTTCCGGAGCTTATCTCGCAGGGAAACACCGAGCATAGCTCGCTCCATAGCTCGCTGCGCGACTTTGAGCTTACTAATGAGGCCAACAGTAAGAGACCATGTCTCAGTTCCATAAGTCATCACTGGCAACACACACTGATTGAAAACTTTCGTTTTCAGGCTCTGCGGTATTTTGGACGAAAAGATAGGACGAAGCTTCCCGAACGCTGCCCAGCCGAGTTGGATTCTTCGCGCCACCTCTTTGTCGAAGTTGGACCTACCTAATTGGACAATCTGTCCTAGGTAGACATACTTGTCGACAACTTCGAGAGTATCGTTCCCAACAATTACCGGTATAGGTGGAACATGAGCATTAGACATGATCTTTGTCTTGTCCATATTCATCTTAAGACCAACCTGCTGGGAGACTCTACTGAGGTCGTTGAGCATGGTGCTAAGGTCCTCGAGCGATTCCGCCATTATGACTATATCATCGGCAAAACGAAGGTTAGTGATGTACTCGCCATTTATGTTGATGCCAGATCTTTTCCACTCCAAGAGCTTGAAAACATCCTCCAATGCGTTTGTGAACAGTTTCGGAGAAATAACGTCTCCCTGTCTCACGCCTCTTTGCAATGGAATTTGTTCCGTACTCTGGTCCTGTAGTCGGACTGACATAGTGGCCTTACTGTACAAACACTTCAAAACTTCGATATACCTATAGTCAATTTGGCATCGCTGCAAGGACTGCAGCACCGCCCAAGTCTCGATTGAATCGAAGGCTTTCTCATAGTCCACAAACGCTAGGCATAACGGCCGATTATACTCTTCGGTCTTCTGTATAATCTGGCGCAGCGTATGAATGTGGTCTATGGTGCTAAAGCCTTTTCGGAAACCGGCTTGTTCGGGAGGCTGGAATTCATCAAACCTGCGTGCGAGACGATTCGTAATGACTCTCGAAAACAGCTTATACACATGACTCAAGAGCGAGATGGGCCTATAGTTCTTCAATAAGGTGTTATCGCCTTTTTTGAAGAAGAGCACCACCACGCTCTTGTGCCATGCCTCTGGCGTTGTACCTTCAATGATGACAGAATTAAATAACTTCTGGAGGACTAAGAGTACCGGTCTACCACCCGCTCTCAGAAGTTCGGTCGTAATTCCATCTTCACCTGGTGCCTTGTTGTTTTTAAGCTGTTTGAGGGCCATTCTAATCTCGCACAGGCTGACGTCCGGGATATCTTCGGTATAGTGTCGGACTAACTTGGCTCTGATGTCCTGAGCTGTGTTAGTAGCGGGCTTACGTGTCGAGGTGTATAACTGTCCATAGAAGTTCTCGATCTCTCTCAGAATCTCAGGCTTGGATGAAATGACGCTACCATTTTCGGTCTTCAGTTTTGTCATTTGGTGTTGCCCAATAGACGAATCCTTTGCGAACACTTTAGAGCCTTGGTTCCGCTCAATTGCGGCCTCAATACGTGAAGTACTAAGAGCACGCAAGTCGTGTCGCAAGGAACTCCAGATTCGTCTATTGAGTTCACCGTAGGCTGACATATCAACTGAAGACTGCAGCTTCATTTCGCTCCGATCGGCCATTAGCTCAAGAGTTTTTTCTGAGAGCTTTTGAGTCTTCTTTCGGCGTTGGGTCTTAAAGAATTTCGATCCAACAGCTTGGACAGTTTCCACCAACCCGTCGTTTAGCTCGTCCACTGTGTTACAGTCGGCTAGGCACTGGAAGCGATTTTGGAGTTCCAGCTGAAAGCCTTCGGGGTTTTGGATTTGGACAGGATTTGGACGGAGCGTAGACTTCACCAGACGTGACCTTTCGAGCTTAACATTGATATTCAATGTGCCTCTAACAATACGGTGATCGCTACCGGTTTTCACCTTGCTGATCACAGAGACATCATCGAATATGTGCTTCTTGGTCGTCATGATAAAGTCTATCTCATTTTTAGTGGAACCGTCGGGACTTATCCACGTCCACTTCCTGGATGGCCGCTTCTCGTAGAAGGAGTTCATCATAAAGAGTTCCTCCTTCTCCATGAAGTCAGCCAGCCTCTGTCCTCGAGGGTTCCGCTGCCCGTATCCAAATGGCCCCACTCTCAGCTCATCGCTATTCCTTGTGCCCAACTTCGCATTGAAGTCTCCCATCACAACGGTGAAGTATGTTTCGGAAGTATGCATGGCTTCGGATATGTCCTCATACATAGCTTCTACTTCATCGTCTGAGTGTGCCGACGTCGGCGCGTATACCTGTATAACCTTCAACGAATACCGTTTGGTTATTCGGAGTACCAGGTACGCTACCCTGGCCGACACACTGTCGACTTTGACCACGTTGTTGACGAGAGACTTGCGGACGAGAAACCCGACACCCCCTTGGGAGAGTTGGTCTCCCTCCCGGTAGAAGAATAAGTTACCGGAATTTAGGATTATCGTGTCCTGTCCCTGTCTTCGGACTTCTGACAATCCCATTACATCCCAGCGTAACTTACCCATCTCCGCCTCTAGCTCGACCATCCTTTCGTCAGCCTTCAGTGTGCGCACGTTATGTGTTGCCAGGGCCAGGGGTCGTCGTTGGGGTTGGTAGCCGGGCGTCTGCCGGGGATTCTTCGCACCCCTTGCCCTGCCGTTACCGTGGCCGCTACCGTAGCCACGGGATAGCAGAGCTGCCGGGGACTGGGGGCCGTTTTTATTTATGCTTGTCATTAGGGGGGGGGGGGGGGGGGGGTTTGCCATAATCACCACGCTTGGCAGGCGGCTTGGTGATCGCAGTAGGTGAAGATTGATTATCACCAAGACCGAGGGGAACGCTGCGACCCATTCCCTGGATATTCCCTTAGCCGCCTTCTACGGCACCCACGGGAAGAGATGGGGTGGTCCTATTCGTAACCGGGACCACACGGCATCAGCACGTGAAACAGTGAAGGTACCCATATTACGAAAATTCGAGTAACGAAATGCATTCGTGAGTAACGATTCGTTACTCGGTACTAAATGGCGCACCCGTTACTCAGCACCGAATACATACGGTTTGCTACAGCTCTAGTACCCGCATCTTCAGTCTACTCGTGACCACGGCCAATGTAACTTGGTCGAAACGTCGAGGTAAATTAAAATATGATTTAGCGCGATTAGGTCCTGTGTAAAATAGCTAATTATTAGTAAGTACTATAGTAAAGCTTAAATGAGAGCCACAATTAGTACTTTTCAAGATGTATAGAGATAGGAAAAATGATATTCATAATACTAGCGCAATGTATCAAAACAAAAGGAGTAATCGAATAAAAGTTTGACAAAATAGCTCATTTAACTTTGTCCACGAAAAGTTTCGACTTTTCTCTTCCAAGACTGTCGGATGTTGTCGCCAAGCGTACCTACCCAGCATTTTCAGCAATAAATATCCAGCATTTTAAGCAAGTTAGGTACTTTGTGGCTAGGATACCAAGTAAACGTAATGAAAGCTCTGTAGAGCGTGGTTTTATTCATTAATCTGACGTATACTAAGTACTGAGCAGAGCGAGGGCTCTCCTGGCGCATTACTAAAACTGTTAGTGCCCCGGTATTACGGTGTTAATGCCTTAGGATGTTGTTAGTAATTTTAAGTAAAATTGCTGTATGATTTTAAGGTTGGAATTTGTTAATTTTTTGTGTTATAAAGGGGGAAAAGTGTCTGCCTATAATCCGTATCCGTACTTTCTTACTGTAACGATTTAAGGCGACGGGTAGGGCCAGATATGCAGGGCAAAATCCGTTCAAAGAAACATCGGCCTTAACGTCGTAGTCTTAAATATCAATTCAGTCTGCACTTCACGCGGCACTTACGACAAAGACAATACAAGAAATGACTGATTTCGACTGTTTTTAATGAATATATAGTAATCTTTATATAGTATTTATCAAAATTATGAAGTTATCACGACATCTGAATGTTTGTTGGCAATACACATTTTCTTTTTAAACATATTATATTCGATAGAAACTCAGTAAAATTGGAACATTCAAATTTTTTGAGGGGAGAGTTTGCGATTTTTTCTATAGAGCTATATTTATTAATCTTGTATTTGTGAACATCACAAACGAAAACGAAATGAAATATTAAAATTAAAGCTCCACATACTCTAGTTACGCCTGGAAACATGCCATAAAACCCTTTGTTTGCCCTACCCGTTGCCTTAACCTGGTTTTGTATAAAATCATCATTATAATACGCATAATATTCATGTTCATCATCACCACCATAATATAATGTATGTTCAGACCCCTACAAGGCTTCTTTTCAAATTACTTCATCGAAAAGAAGCTTAAAAAATATGAAGACTACTTAAGCACTTTTCCATTTTTAAAGAAGGTTAAGAATATTCGCCTTTTGTAAGATATATTTTATTCATAAAGTGTCCTTTAGAGGAATTTACTTTAAAAATATATTAATGTCAGCTCGGATACCGGAGTATTTTCGTGGATCAAAGGACATTTTTTTTAATTCCTTTGCAGGTATTGTTATGTTTCTATTCCATTTTGTTCAAGAATATTACGACCCTTTTAAAGAACGTTCTTTAAAATATCATTTCTTCGTCGTCTTTTGAGAAGACTTGAATCTGAAGTTATGTTTGCTTTTGACTTTTTAACAAGTCATTGACCTTTCTTATCAATACAAATTGCTAAAACAATTAATGGAGCTCTGACTAAATGAAAACTACTTAATGTCTGAGATAAAAAGTATTCTGTGTTTATCTTAGGCCCGATTTCACCAACGTTTATTCCAAGTATACGGCTATTCCTTACTCTTGGATACAGCTAATTGACAAATGAAATTACACAAAAAAGACGCCATTTTGATTGTATCCAAGGAATAAGTCTTATTCCTTCACAAAATTGGTGATATAAGGACTATATTCGCGTAACTCGGTTGTTCTCGGAGAGTTATACCTGGAATAAAATTTATTCTAGTTTGGTAAAATCGGGCCTTACTGGAATAAAGACCGTCTCTGAACCCCTTCCCAGAGTACATCGTCGTATTAGGCTTCCTACAAACAAGAGCAGGTGGCCATTGGCATGTACGCAAATAATCTCTAGTATGTATACTGTGCAAATCGAGTTACTCAGCAGTGTGTCTTTATGAAATTACTAACCTAATAATCCATTTGATGAAGAAAAAATAGTAGACGAAGCTCTATTAACTTAGTTTTATTAACGTTCATAAAAATGCTCAATTGCTTCGCTTTTTTTTTTGCTTGTTTCTTCAGGTAAAGGTCATTACACCGAGTGCAGTGACTGTACACAGCATCGGTGGATAATAGTTTCATTTTAGTTATTCTTAATTAAAATGCAGAAATATCTTCACGTTTCTCTTCTAAATCTAAAGGCGTTCATTTTTCAAAACTTTGATTAATAATTAGTCTGACGTTGCCATCTTTAATCAATCCATTAACTCGATAGTCATATAACTGTCACAAGAAGTTTCCGTTAACTCGCCAAGATTCGTTGTCACAAAAGCTAAAGTTGACGCTGTAAATAACCCGAAATATTTGGAGGCTTTCCCCACTTCATCATTAATTGTCATCAACACAAGTACTATCATTTTCAGCCTTTCAAAATCAAAAACAAATTAAGATTGAGAGCTTTATACACTCTAATTAATTATTAATCGACATTCCAAAATCATTCTACTGTTTCCATTTAATTATTCTGATATTTCTGTTTTGTCTCGTAATTATCTTTTCACTTTTTCACTGAAAGTGAAATTAAAATATTTTTATACGCATCCCTGCAGAGGGCTAAACATATTATAAAAGAGAAAGGTAGGTAAAGTATCTAAATAAAGGGTGTTAAAATTACCTTAATGAAACGACAAAGGCGGAAAAAATTAAAGTAATTAAATTAATAAGCGCTTTCTGTCAGTTGTTTAAGAGGAAATATAACCGTCGCATTTCATTTAGAAATGAGTTTGAATTATGTGATAGCGTCTGACCGTTTTGATAACTTTAAAATTGTATATAACCATGAGTCTTACCATGCCGAATTTCACTAGGTTGTAGGTTAGGACTTTTCTGCTAAGTAGGTACGTCTAGGTAGGTACCACCGCTTTGCCAGTTATTCTGCCGCCAAGCAGTAGTGTGCAAGCACTGCTGTGTTCCGGTTTGGAGGGCATTATAGCTAATGAAATTACGTTGCAAATGAGACTTTATGAACTGGTCTCACAGTCTAGAAAAGTTTTTTAGACTGTGTGATGTCTCAGCAGCACACAGTGCAGCACGGACAGTGCGTGTGCAGTGTCACGCGAAACTTTAATTTAGAGTTCCGAGTGACACTGCAAACTGTTATGGGCGGCCGTGTCACTTAACACCAGGCGAACGACTAGCTCGTCACGTCATTCATTTACATAAAAAAAAAACAAATGAACACTAAACAAACTGTAACCTAAGCGAGCCGATGTGAATATCAGAGAACATCAGCTTATCCTATAAGTATTCCGCAGAAAACCATAATCCAATCCAACAGTATATACACGTGGAAGAAGTCGCAGGTAGTAACTTGTATTTCAGAATTCAATTTTCCGGATTGTTTTCACTTAATAATTGACTTTGAAGCTGAGTTTGAGTAATCGCTTTATTTAAGGTTTGCGCTTTGTCGGTTGATTACAGTACCTTTGAAGTAATGTCCATTTCATTTAAATTTTTTAAACGAAACTAGACCTAGTGTTATTTTGCGGAAATTAATACATAGTTTAATGGCTGTATTTTCTGAATTTTATAGAAATTGTATTCGTTTATAGAGATGTATGAATTATATACGATGGAAGATGTATTAATAAACAGACCTTGCATATGCGAGTTAAGTACTCAGTTAATTAAATAAATAAATATTTTTTAATATGTGTGGACATTTCACACAGCGCCATCTAGCCCCAAACTAAGCATAGCTTGTACTATGGGAACCAGATAACTGATACAATACTTAGATGCTTTTTTGTTTGTAAATACATACATAGAATACAATAACACACCCAGACACAGAACAACAACAAAACACAACAAAACAAAACAATAAAAACAACAATTAAAACATTGCGAGTAAAATTTTATTATAGTCAAACTAATATGTTATTATTTTCTCTTCGTAAGTACATATTGACTCTTTTGTGAAGTCGTCCTTCTCTCTCCAAATTTGCTGCGCCCGACGGGGTCCATAATGAGCCTACTTAATTAATTTTATACTTATTCTACCTATGTACACTATGGAAGCAATAAAATATCTGAATCTGAATCTGAATCTGAACAAACATCAATGTTCATCACACAAATGTTTGTCCCAGGTGGGAATCGAACCCACAGCCTATAGTTCAGAAGGTAGAGCTACTACCAACTGAGATATCAGGCCAGTCAACATGAGGCTCACGTTGCCGAATAAACATAAATAGATAACACTCAGAAGACATAATATTAAACTTAGGTTACTTTAAATAATACTTAAGTACTAAGTCTGTGTAAGCAAATAAATAAATAAAAAGATAGAGAACTCTTTATTGTCCCAATGAAATATACAAGTATAAAGGACACTATTGACTACGAAGCACTCGATGGCAGCAAAAGTAAAAAATAAATCCAAAAGCACTTTCACTGTTTTATTAACTGAAGGTAGGTGTCACAAAATATAAATGCAGGCAACGCGCGTCGTGCGTGGAGGTGGCGCATACGACGACTACTGGTTTTTTGAAGGCGGGTAGCTTGCTACCCCTCACCTCAGCACGCACCCCGCGCATTGCCTTCGACAATGACAATTTTAAAATAAAACATATGACCCTCCCTTTTTAAAGTCGGGCAAAACCGTACGTTGGTGGTGCGTCGCCAACAGACACCTTATAAACAAGTGTTACAATGGGTGGTCTTATCGCTGACAGCAATCTCTTCCAGACAATCTTTACTATACTTAATCATCATCATCATCATCATCATCATCAGCCTGAAGACGTCCACTTCTGAACATAGGTTTCCATCACAGAGCACCACTTTGAGTGGCTGCTTGTCTCCTGCATCCATCCAATAACTTTAAATCGCAATGCTGAAAAAACAGACTACAATAAATAACTGAAACTAATACGACTGAATTCGATGTAGCTACTAAAATTTACAGATTAGAGAACTAACAATTAAAATCATCATATTGAAGCGTAAATCAATTTGATTTCTCCTGTTAAATTGATATTTGTGAGAGATGTAAAATATTAATACAATAGATTTTTTTCTGCAGACTAGTTTTCTTTTAATAATAGATGAGCTAAAATAAAAAGTTAAAGTTAATTTAAGAGTAAAAGTACAAAAATCGCTATAATATTACGAGCGAAATGGCTATAATTGAAATAATAAAAACTCGAAACAGCAATACAAGGCTCAATTATCTGTTTCCCTTCGTATCAAACAATTTTGCATCATCCAATATTTATTGTTATTAAAAAAGTTGCTAACGAGATTTCGTTCTAATATGAAAAAAAAAATGTCTCGGAATCTTTCGACGAAATTGTAAAACAGATAAGAGGGGAAAATTAAACTCCCCTGGTCTTAATAAATCTCCGGGGTTGGTCCGGGACGAGTTACCCTAATGCGATATTTATCGCCCGGCTAAGAGAAATAAACTCTTTTCACACAATAAATAAGCCTATAAAATAAATAAACAGCCTTAAACCCGAGCTGTTACCGACATTTAATTTTTAAGTATAATTTTTACCGTTGGAGAATAACAATTGTAACTCTACGTGGAATAAGAAAATATTATTGTAGGTCGCAATTACGATAAAGAGTTAATAAAACCTTGTTAAAGTGAAGAATAATTTTATTGCTGTCAGTTTTATAGGAATGGCTAAATCTAAAGTAAATTCAACATTAGCATTCCCCCTCCAACCGAAAATATTGTGAAAATAGATTTAAATAACCGGCCAAGTGCGAGTCGGACTCGGGCATGAAGGGTTCCGTACCATTATCTATAAAAACGAGCTAAAAAACCACGTTTGTTGTATGGGAGCCCCCTTAAACATTTATTTTATTCTGTTTTTTAGTATTTGTTGTTATAGCGGCAACAGAAATATATCATCTGTGAAAAGAACTGTCTGTCACGGTTCATGAGATGCAGCCTGGTGACAGATAGACAGACAGACAGCGGAGCCTTAGTAATAATACCCTTAGCCGTTTTACCCTTTGATTACGGAACCCTAAAAAGGAAAAAGTAGAAAAATACTGAGCTATCTGGTTTTGACATCAACCAATTATCTGTCTAATCTTATCATTCACCGTTTAAATTTCATGATTTAAACGTTTTTGGGTAAACAATCTGTTTAAATGTATTATAAATTTTATTGTTTGCTATTTCTCAGGTCGCGGTAGAAGGCGAGCGGCTACGAAGGCTACGAGAGCGCGTAGAGGCGCAGGAGTTGAAGCTACGCCGGCTAAAAGCGCTACGCGGACAACTCGACCGGAACAAGCAAGCGAATATCGCACTTAGTGAGTACCTACTTTAAGATAACTGTGGTTTCAAAGCCCCCAAACGAATTAACCGATTTTGATTTTCCTTTTTTTGTTCAAAGGTGACGTGTTCGTGAGTGTTATTAGCTCTTTTTTATTATTTAATCTTTAAAAGAACAAGGCTTTGTAGGGTTTTTTTTTAATTTTGAACAAATTTGTTCGAGTATTTCACGCTAAATACAGTTAAGTATAGTAAAACTAATTTAAAGAAATAGTTCAAAGAAAGTATTTGCCTCCATAATTTTAATTAAAAAGTTTTCAGTATGGTTGGCGTATTTTTTTTATACTAGAATTTTAATTATCATCGCGAAATAACTTCTGTAAGCGAGCCAAATAGTTAGAATAGAACTACAATGTTCATATTTATATCTAAATATATTTTTGTTGCTGGTTATGAAACACAGGATGGATGAAATATTACTTTTAATAATTAGTTACGAATCAGTGAAGATAAATCTTCTTTCATAGCTATGAAAAATGGTTGTGTAAATACATATCCTGTCGTCTACACAAACACAAAACATGAACAAAACAAATACTTCTATTCACAGACACACATATATACATACACTTTCGTACCTCATTAGAACTCACTAGCACAGAATACCTACCTCAATAAGGAACGTAAGAGGCTAGATCCTGCGACACAGGCATGCCTAGTGCGGGATCTAAGGCTCCATAATATTATGTAACACTTACTTAAGTTAGAATTAAATAAATAAATAAATGGACCAAAGGATAATAGGTAGGTAGGTAGAATCACAGACCTAGAATACTTTCGTTACTTTCAAATATCGCAATATTTCAGTGTTTCAGTTTTTCATCATTCAGCAATTTACCCCAAAGTTTTGAAGGATCTCAGTAAATAAAATGCCTATTATTTTATTTCAAAAACTATGAGCCTTCATATGCCTATAGGTAGGTTCAATATTTAGTGAAAGCTATAGTTAACTTGTCGCAAATATCAAAGGTCATAATCATAACTACAGTTTATCGCTCACTAAATTACTTGGGGTTTCTTGTCCCGCCTTTAAACTGTCAGTCGGTCTTGTACATCCTATGTCTATGAGTAATATAAATATTATTATATAGTGCCAGTTACAACCAGTAACTGTCCTATAATAGGTGGTAGATCTTTTCTGCAAAGTTCGTCTAGGTAGGTACCACCGCTTTGCCAGTTATTCTGCCGCCAAGCAGTAGTGTGCAAGCACTACTGTGTTCTGGTTTGAAGGGCATTGTAGCTAGTGAAATTACTGGGAAAATGAGACTATGATCTGATCAATCAGTCTAGTAATCTAATTACTTACTAGACTGTGTGATGTCTCAGGATGACGTGCGCAGTGCAGTGTCACGCGAAACTTTATTGTTTTAAAGTTCCGAGTGACACTGCAACTGTTATGGGCGGCCGTGTTGCTTAACATCAGGTGAACGACTAGCTCGCACCTCATTCAATCACATAAAAAAAAGAAAAAAGGTAAATTATGCATGCTTTTTCGATGTCATCATCATCATCATCAACAACAGCCTGAAGACGTCCACTGCTGAACATAGGCCTCCCCCAGAGCGCGCCACCTTCAGTGGCTGCGCGCCTCCTGCATCCATTGGCTCCCCGCGGCTTTCATCAGATCGTCGGTCTACCGAGGCCGGCCTACGCTTCATCTTCCGGTTCATGGACCGCCACTCGAAAACCTTTCTTCCCATCGGTTTCGATATCATAGGTATCCTATATAGGTATAATTATGATGTCCAACCGTAGTATCTAAGTGATTAATATAAGTGGCTAATTATCGTCTTAGATAGCCCCGGGTCCCGTGGGGCCTGATTGCCGGTACCGGTTCGGGCTAATCCGGGTTAACGCGCTCTATCGGATTTGGGTGTCGTGTGAAATTGTGTTACTGTCATTTGCACTATGTTCGGGGAGTAAGGGACTAATGAACAATACGATTAGATTCATTCGTGTATACAGGACGTAATTGAATTCAGTAGCATAAATTGAGTACGTGATAGTACATCATTTATTGATGATGTTGAACGAGTAAAGAGTAAAAATGATAATATTTTTATTGATAATTATGCTAACGTAGTTGGCACGACTGATTTTGATACTTTTAAAAGTTTTTTTACCTTGTATGTCATAATTAAAAGCAGTACTTAATTATTTTAATTTAGCTTTGTACTGTGGCAGTTGATGAAGTAAATTATTCAATGTTATGGAGTTATTATCAATACTTACCAAATCGATGCGCTAGTTTTCATAAATTTTGGTCCACATGTGACCGGTGTCAGAAGTAGGTTCCTCCTTCCTAGTTTCAAAGGATGCTAATGAATTAAATTACACCCAGTATATACAACAAGGCAAGAAGGGTAATAATTATAAACATGACTGTGTCTCTCAGTGATGTCTCATGATGATGTGCGCAGTGCAGTGTCATGCGAAACTTTATAATTTAGAGTTCCGAGTGATACTGCAACAGTTATGGGCAGCCGTGATGCTTAACATCAGGTAAACAAGTAACTTGCCACGTCATTCGTTAAAAAAAAATAGTAATGCAAAAGTTTTATGCTCATCTGCACAAAAGTTTGACAGCTCTTACGTTTGCATTTATCTCTCTAGGACGTACCCAAATGCATTGCAGTAGGTAGGTCACAAAGGGATGAGTGCGAACTCAGGAGCTGTCAAATTTCAGTGCACACGGTCATTATTATTATACTTATATATACTATGCTTATAAGATGTAATTTAATTCATCAGCATCCTTTAAAACAAGGTACCTTCTTCTGACACCGGTCTAGTGTGGATAAAATTTATGAAACCAATCGCATCGATTTGGTATTTATAATTGAATGTGATTGTAAGTATTTATATAAGACAAAATAATGTATATTCTCAAGTGTAGTGGGTGCTAGTTACCTGAATAAATAAACTATTATTATTATTATTATTATTATTATTTATAACAACTCCAAAAAATTTAATAATTTACTTAATCAACTGCCACAGTACAAAATTAAATTAATTATGTACTGCTTTCATTTATGACATACAAGGTTTTAAAAGCGACTGGTGGCTCAAAATTATTTAATTTGTATTCTGGCTTGATCCACCAGTAAAGATTCATTACAAAATTGATATGTTTTTATTATATTTTTTATTTAACTATTCTGGTTGGATCCCCTCGGACATTTTAATGCTGCCATATGCTTGTCAAAAAGTTCGTAAGTTGAGGGTGGTATTGCTTACCAAGTTAGGTAACTACCACATTAGATGCTTTACCATCGAGTAATGGTTTACTATCATAGGTGTTTTAATCCTCTAAAAGCTCAATATGTATTATAGCGATTCTATTTATTTTTGTAATTTTTTGAATCTTGCAGGATTTGAACTCATCATCAACAGCCTGAAGACGTCCACTGCTGAACATAGGCCTCCCCAGCGAGCGCCACCTTGAGCGGCTGCTCGCCTCCTGCATCCATCGGCTTCAGGATTTGACTTCAACACCTATAAATTAAACACTGAGTCAACGTCACTGAGACTTCGCATCAGCTTATTTATTATTTGTACTTATAAAATAATCAAATCTAAATAATACTCCACACCCAAAATAAAGTTCTACAACAAAAACTTTTCTTCCCCGAAGCACCGTACTCTGTTACCCATTACCAAAGGGAAATGAAAAAAATCGAGCTTCCCCAAAGGTCAAAGGGTGTAAAAAATCACCCTCGTAGACGCGTGGTAATCAATAATCATTCATTCATTATGAGGACAGCACGACGATCGATGGAATGTGTAACTTTCCTTTGTTGTCTGTGGCATAGTCATTCTATATTATGAGCTAAGCTAAGCTAGCCCATAGTATTATGTAAGAGGTAGAATAAGCTTCCACCAGTGGTCCTTCTCCAGAGCTACGACATGCAGCATTTTAAAGAGGGTCAAAAGAGTAACATCGCAGGGTAGGCAACCTATTAGTGGCACGTCTAGTGTTAAAGGTATTAAAAAGTATAATAAAATATTTTTTTGAAATAATAATAAACCTTGGTTAGCCAAGAGGCCTTTTCAAATTCAGGTCTTACCAAGATCTAAGAATTGAAATAAGGAGTAAAAATTATAAATACCTAACACAAAGCCAAGTAATTACATAAAACAAAAATAGTTTATAGAAATAATAAAAAAATAAAAAACAAAAAAGGACAAAATATAATGTAAGATCAATCATCAATCATTAACAGCCTGAAGACGTCCACTGCTGAACATAGGCCTCCCCCAGAGCACGCCACCTTGAGCGGCTGCTCGCCTCCTGCATCCATCGGCTCCCCGCGGCTTTCACCAGGTCGTCGGTCCACCGAGTGGGGGGCCGGCCTACGCTGCGTCTTCCGGTTCGTGGTCGCCACTCGAGAACCTTTCTTCCCCATCGGTTGTCAGTTCTACGAGCGATGTGGCCTGCCCATTGCCACTTCAACTTACTAACTCTAAGAGCTATATCGGTCACTTTAGTTCTCCTGCGGATCTCCTCGTTCCGCAGCTTATCTCGCTTAATGTAAGATCAATTCAATCGAAACAACACACGACGTTTTATTATGTGCTCTCAAAAATCAATAAAAACAAAGAACATTATTTATTTACCTCGACGTTTCAACCAAGTTGAACCACGGCCAATGCAACTTGGTTGAAACGTCGAGGTAAATAAATAATGTTTTTAGCGTGATTAAGTCCTGTATTAAACTATAAATATGTGTTCAAATCGCGAGAATTTAAGAAATACTAAAAACAAAGAACACATAGAACAAAATAAAATCTACATAAACACATAAATCAGTCGTTATTATTATTTTTTATGAGAATGAATGACGGTATTCTCGGTTATCTCATACTATACCTGTAACTGTAACTCTATATTAAGTATCTAAAACCACTAGAACTAGTCCTTGCCAGGTCAGTTACCCGCAGTATTTCTTGGCAAGAGATCAAAGAGATGTAGTAACGTGAAATAACCCTTCTATTTTTTGGCATAAGAAATAGAGCATACTGTACCTACAGCTGGTTTCCTGGATTTGATTGAAGATATATTTCAAAGTGATCTTCGTTTTGAAGATTGAAGGATACTCAGTATTCCTATTTCTGTGGTTGGCTAACACAATATCCATAATATTGCCAAGTAGGTTACGAACTGAATCTTATTAATACTGGGTGGCGCAAAAGTAAAGACCCTATTTGGTTCAGCTATAACATTTTTTCTAAATTAGAAAACTAGATTTAGGTTTTTTTAAATGTATATTTGTGCCATTAAATTTCGTACCATTAGGATTTAAAGATGATGTCTTTTAAATGGTGACCTCCAGAGTTGATACACATTTGAGCCCTATTTATGACATTTTGCATAACTTGCCGTAACACTTCCTGCGATATGTTCGTTATTTCTTGATGAATGTTTTCTTTTAGAGCTGCGAGAGTCTGTGGCTTGTTCACATACACCCGAGATTTCAAAAAACCCCAAAGAAAGAAGTCTGGACTGGTCAGATCGGGTGATCTTGCAGGCCAAGGCAAATCGCCAAAACGAGAGATAACTCGGCTTGGAAAAGCGTCCCTCACTAAGTCCATAGTGTCGCGCGCTGTGTGTGCCGTAGCGCCGTCTTGTTGAAACCAGATGTGCTCCAGCCCCAATTCGTCCAAACTGGGTATCAAAAACTCACGTAACATGGTTCTGTAGCGTTCTCCAGTGACAGTTATCGCATTGCCTCCAGCGTCTTCGAAAAAATAGGGTCCGATCACTCTGTCAACACAGATGCCACACCATACAGTAACTTTTAGTGGGTGTAGAGGTGTTTCTTGAATAATGCGTGGATTATCAGTGCCCCAGAACCGAGTATTCTGCTTATTGACATGCCCTGAGAGATGGAAATGCGCTTCGTCACTCATAACCAATTTTGAAGGAAAATCATCTTGCAAAATGTCATAAATAGGGCTCAAATGTGTATCAACTCTGGAGGTCACCATTTAAAAGACATCATCTTTAAATCCTAATGGTACGAAATTTAATGGCACAAATATACATTTAAAAAAACCTAAATCTAGTTTTCTAATTTAGAAAAAATGTTATAGCTGAACCAAATAGGGTCTTTACTTTTGCGCCACCCAGTATAAGCATAGAAATTACGGCAGTAACGTAACTCGCGGTATCTTTTTGGATAACAGTAGTATTCTATAAATTAAATACCTTTTTTATAAACATACAGTAAGGCAAGATTTAGTCTTTCGTTACAGGCCATTGATACACAATAAAAGTAAAATTTTGAATAGAGAATTCCAAATTCGGTTATAACAATTTAGTCCTCTGTAAATGGGTCACATTACGGGCTCAAGACCATTCTATTTTAATTTGAGACCGTCTGGCATTGGACTTGTGGACGGATGAATGGTTTGGTGATGGCTGTGGCATTTAATTGGTGGTTTTTGGCCAGTTTTATTGTATTTGCCATTGGTATAATTACTTTAGGTTGGCTTGGTTGCAAAGATGTTTCGTCTGAACTAGAATAGAAACAAAAACCAATTTAGCATTTCTGAAATAACGTACTTTGATAACATGTTGTGCTATACTTGTGTATTTTATTTGTTTTAAACCACTTGAAAATTTCGACAGCAAAACAATGCTCTGGTTATTAGCACTTATTTAACTATTTTGTGACGCGCAAACTATATCACCCCGGCTTCGTATGGGTACGTCTTCGTTGGGGAGAGGGGCATCCTGCCCCTCTCCAACATCCCACTCAATTGGTCCTGTCTCTACACTTTTCCAATCTCTCCCTTCCCCCTCCTTTCCTCCATACTTCTTTCCTTTCCATTTTAAAAACATAATATTTGTTACTCAACCCTTGGTCATCCACTTTTCTCACAATGCCTATTACTCCTTCTTGGATCCACTGATTTTCATCAAATAAACGTCTGAGCTTGCTCAAAACTCCAAAAAATACAGTTTTTATAATGATTGTCATAATGACAGACAGGATCAATGAAAATACATAGGCGATGATTAAAAATAGTTATTTGTTATACTAGGCTGCAAAGTTGGTTTTTGGCGCGAGTACTTGAATTGAAACCTGAGCAAGCGAAGGATTCTAGGATTGAACCACGAGCTATGCTCGTGGTTCAAATGAAGAATTCTGAGCGTAGCGAAGGTTTCAAAGGTACGAGACGCAGAAAATCTTTGCTGCCGAGTGCAACACACAACTTTTCACCTCACTACGGCGAGGAAAATGTAAGAAAAACAGCTAAAAGGCTAAGAAAAGATTAGTTTTTAGCTTATTAATTTAGTTATGGGTAGCGGTAACGCTTGACATCAGGTAAACGACTAGCTCGTCACGTGATTCATGGAAAATTAAAGAAAAAGTGTTTTTCATCCATTTTCCATGCAGTCGCCGTGCTGGATAGCGTATTGGTTTTATAGTCTTTGGTGCTGGACAGTGCGATTATTCTAAAAATGAGGTTGGTGAACGAGAAAATTATTTAATAGAAACGTTCGAATTTTAAAAACACTTTGCACGTTGTGTTTTTATAATTCGAACGTTTCTATTCAATAATTTTCTCGTCAAGCTGCCCGAATTTAACCTTCTTGATTTCTTCAGTCCACTGAAAACTCATGAATACCACAGACTACCTCCTAAAAAATACCATCTTTTTCTCGTTCGCCAACCTCATTTTTAGAATAATCGCACTATCCAGCACCAAAGAGTATATAACCAATACGCTATCCAGCACGGCGAAAATGGGTGAAAAGCACTTTTTCTTTAATTTTCTATGAATAACGTGACGAGCTAGTCGTTTATCTGGTGTTAAGCGTTGCGGCCACCCATAGCTAAATTAATAAGCTAAAAACTAATATTTTCTTAGCCTTTTAGCTGTTTTTTTTTTAATTTTCCTCGCTGTAGTGAGGTGAAAAGTTGTGTGTTGCACTCGGCAGCAAAGTTTTTCTGCGTCTCGTACCTTTGAAACCTTCGCTACGCTCAGGTTTCAATTCAAGTACTCGCGCCAAAAACTAACTTTGCAGCCTTGCATAACAAAAAACTATTTCTAGCCTTTGTATTTTATCTTGGTTATAGTTCTATTAACATCAATAGTCACTATCACTTATTGGTGATATTGATTGTAAATTTATATGATGTACTCACTTAAAATAATTGTAACGAACTACAAAAATCCTGTCAACCCAAATCAAAACACAATTCGGAAGACGTGTCATCAGCGGCACCTCTACAATCTCCAGCATTTTACTCGTAATGGATATATCAGTTCCTGTATCGCGATACGTCGAACGGACAAAGTGAATGACGTTTGGGTACGACTATCAGAATCGTGAAGGAACGTAGGTATCTTACCTATACGGGCTCTGTTCCCAGGTCACAGCACCAATATCTTAAATTCCTTTGCTCGAATAAAAATGAATAGGCATGGACAAATCTACCATAGTACCAAACGTAAAATAGTCACGTTACCAAGTTAAACTTAGTAACGAAGCCCGCTTAAGCATAAAGTTAAAATGTAAAAGAAAGTACTGTATCAGTTATCTGGTTCCTATAGTACAAGCAATGTTTAGTTTGGGTACTAGGTATTATATTACCTGTGGTTTGGGGCTAGATGGCGCTGTGTGATATGTCCACACATATTTATTTACTATTATGGGGGAGGCCTACGCTCAGCAGTGGACAGCTTCAGGCTGATGATGATGTTGATTCCAAAGCACACCTTAAGATTAAAAAGTAAAGACTTTTATAATCTGCTACATTTTTAATTAGATATTAATCAGATTTGCATCTCAAGATTGCTTTCAAAACTACAGGCCTAAGTTAAGTACTAACTGTAAAGATACTCGGAGTAGCCGTCGAAGCTCTCCTCGTCTTCTTCGCACTTCTCAGCCGCTGTCTCGTGATCCGACAGCGTAGTTGCGAATATGTCCATATATTTTATAAATCAGCCTGCCTAAATTGTAATTCTATGATATGTAAAATTCTTTTTATGTCTAGTCACGTAAAGGTATGAGAATAATGAAAACGATTGGAATATTGGAAAGTAATTTCATGATAATTTCGAAATCGGATCACAATCGCCCTAAAGCGTTTCGATTGAAATCGTTTGAAACGTTTATAATTAATATTGGCCGTAGACTTTTTTAACCATATTTATCTTACTAAAATACGAAAAAACGGGATAGACGCTTTATAACTAGGTACATCCCAACTATACAGCAGGTATGACTAGATCGCTTTAAAACTAGATCTTTACGACCTTATTAATAAACGCGTAGAAGTTTTAGATTAGTTACACCATCTTTTGTCTTTTTCGATCGCTTTCAGTAATCAAATGTCACAAAAGGACAAAAGCTGAATTTAATAATCTAAAACTACTAGGCGTTTATTAATAAGGCCGTATATGACTATATCGCGTTAGGGTTACATTGCTTTTGGACTACATCGCAAAAAGACCAGATAGCGTAACAACCAAGTATGGTCGTCTGTTTTCTAAAGTACAGTTATGACGATAAACAGAACATTCAGTTATTTTACTCAGTACACCTAAGTTAATTTATTACAGAAGTGACTAATAACATAATATTGTACTTATAAGCATCAACATTCTAAAATTCTGACATTAAAAAAACGGAATGCCTAATTTTTTAAATCTCAAGTTTGCGTATAAAAATTAACAAAGACTTAAGCTCCCTGAAATATATGAAAGCTGTGTCTTATCTTAAGGTGTTTATAATTATAGCAAATGGAACTCCTTATCGCCGTCCTTTCTTCTATTATATATGTCGTTTTAATCTTATGTTTGAGAATAAACTTGCTTCTGGCACTCGCTCCATAAAGCCACCCAAATTGCGTCTGATATTGTAATATGTATACCGATAGTGGTCAAATTAATGGTTGCTATTGTGTAGATTTTATACATTTAAGTCACTGATTTAGTACTAAAACTAAAATAGTACTCAGTCCTAAAAGTAGGTTTATCGGAGGATGACCGCGCAGATTCCTCCGATCGCCCGCCTGAATCAACAGGCTCTGCTTGGCAAAATATAATCCCTATTACTCAGCACAAAACCGGGCCTTTTTATTGTGATATCCTTCTGATGAATCAACGCTTTTGAAATTAAAGCGTTTGTTATCTGTTGCGAATCGTTGGCGAAAATATTTTAATTTTAGTTCTGTGGAAGTTCATTTTTTATGTAGAAGTCTAATATGTCTCGCAACAACAACGACACCATGATTTAAATATTAGAAAACTTTAAATTGCTTTCATTGCTATTCAAACTTTAACTTTAAAGTGTATCAGCCTCTGTGGCGTGTTGGTTGAGCAGGTTGGCTCACAACTTGGAGGCGGCGGGTTCGATTCCCGCGACAGGACAAGTGTTTGTGCACAGGAAAAAAGCACAAACGTACTTGTTCTGTGTCTGGGTGTGTGGGGCCATTGTCCTCAAAGTTTCTGGGTCCCTAGATATTGGGAATCCTAGTTAGGGTCCAGGATCTATGTATGTGATCGTTGGGAGTTATTTATTATTTTATTTTTTAATAATATAATTGTGAAACAACTTAATTTACTGAGAACTGTTATGTTAATTTTTAAAACAACGAATGTTTATTACAACGGGCGTTGGTGAAATTCTGTCTTTTCTTTTTTATGCATCAGTTGTTTGAGAAAAAGAGTTAGTTGGTTTTTTGCGTTTAGCATGTACTAATAATTAATAATAATGAGGTACTCAAAGAAACTCACTCACCCACTCCCACCCCCACCCACCCACTCGGTGGACTGACGATCTGGTGAAAGCCACGGGGAGCCGATGAAGGCGAGCAGCCGCTAAAGGTGGCGCGCTCTGGGGGAGGCCTATGTTCAGCAGTGGACGTCTTCAGGCTGTTGATGATGATGATGATGACTCACAGAAACGGAGTTCCTTTCATCAAATTTTTACTAAATAAATGATCAAAACTAGTAAAATCTGTTCTCGTTGCCCACTTTGCTTTTGCACTTTACCTACTCTATTATAGAGCGCAATCCGTTGATTCCAATTAATGTTTGAAGTGTCGTACCATCAGCCGCACTGCAGTCGTGTGGCGGTATGATTACCTACTCGAATAATCCATCGTCGTACCGTCTAGCACTGGACTCGCCTTGGCCGAACAGCGAGCGCACTCAATTATGCCTTGATCAAATTCTAGACGGATCTAGACCGTTCAATTGTTTAGTCAAGACGTTCTAGAATCGTTTTAACGAATTCTTTTGTTACAACTAGACATCTGTTTAATATTACGCTAACGATATTCCATTATTTTCACTCTTTATTTAAATCCTAAACCGAAATAGGTATATAAATAAGTTCATTTGAAATTTCCGCAGTCACCGAAATCCTAAAGTCGCGTCCACGTGAATTAAATTAGAACGTGTCTTGAGTCAAAAGAGAATTCACGTGAGTGAGTTTCATGTGAACATTTCTTTTCGTTTGCGGTGAAAATGCTTGAGCTGAATTTCAAACACGTCTCAAACATAATATTATACTAATTGAAGTTTCTTTTTACGACACCTTTCGAGCATTTAAATGTCATATGACTTCGTAAAGTTAAAATCGTACACAATTACGAGTATAAGTACTTACTAAAGCGTAAGAATGTGTTGTTTGCGTTATGCATTTTAGTTTTATTGTTGAAAATTAGATAAGCTCTTAAAAAAGCCCTTGGTTTTATTAGTAGTCCAAATAGATGTTAAGAAAAATAGGTAGTTTACTATTTTTTAGTATTGTAGTAAGTTAGTTTAAATATAAAGGCACATTGCCCGTTAAAAAAGAAAAGTAGTACGTTTAACAATATTTGGGTACTTACATATAATAAAAGATTTATAACTAATGAAAAAATAAAAATTAACTTTTATGATTACATCTGACCATCTGTTAGACTTTTCAGAGAGGTTAAATGCTCCGTTCGGAAATTGAAACGGCGAGTAGAATTTTTAAATATTTCGACGCACAGCGTTGGTAATAAGTTTGCAAAATTCAAAGGGTAATTTAGGGTCGTGGCGATAAAGCACACCTGGGAACTGTAGGCCTTGTGACGAAATTCTGATTAACAATACGCCGTCTTATTTATGTGTCGGGGCCGGCAAAAACTTAATTAAAAGTTACCTGTTGACGTTTCCGATAAAGGCTCTCATGAGTTATGCACGTGTCAGTTATGAGGAGCCACAATGTTGAATGGGCTCAATATTGTTTGTAATAAATATGAGAGTTGGAGTTGGTTGGGAGAGAGTTGTTGTTCAGCAGTAGTCTGGTAACCGCTGGAATATACGAAAATTCTTACGGGAAACTAAGCTAAGCTTAATAAAATATATGTAAAAGCTTAATGAAATTGCATTTTCCCTTCTTCCATAGTAGTTAATATTCTTCGAAAAGCTATAGTCAAAACTGCGAGGGAAAGTATAACCTGTATCAATATAAATTGCAATACATCACTTACGATAAAATACAAGACACGAATTGTAAGCGTCTCCGATCAGAATCAAAAATGTTTTTCAAAAAAAATCTGGTCCTTCTAAATAAATATTAGCTGTATTATTTTATGGACCATTTCCTGGTCCACTGAATCGTGAAATCCATGTTGTGTCCACAATTCCCCTTGTCCTTCCACAGACAATTCATATTAAGATTTTTGCCCGAGATAAGTACAGATGAACCGCGAATTCTGTTAGGCATTGTGCGAACAATTTTTCCCTCGCCCACAATTTCTCGCGTGATAAAGATAGATGAGATTTTAGCTGGAATCGAGCGATAGGACGCCATTTCGACCTTTATTTTTACCGAAATTGACCGTTAACATCTTCAACCTAATATAATAAAAGACGTTATGACATCATTAAAACTTAATCATTTTAGGTGTACGGTACTCAAAACATTCTAAGCGCGTTCTGCATACTCTTTTCAAGGTAATTTTGATTATTTTTATAATTTTGTTTCTTTTAAGTTTTTTTGTTATGTTATTTTGTTTACCAAAATGTGTCCTAAAGCTAAAAATAAACAAAAATATAAATATATATAAAAATTAGTAACTAAATAAAATAAAATTTCGTCGTTGTCCCGAGCATTTGTCGTGCGCCCAAAATGCTTGTTTTAGCTGGTCTCGGGACGACATTATTAAGGTAACGCTTTTAAAGGAAATGAGATTCTTTAACCACGGCACGAAAGAAAAATGTAATGGTCTTCGCATACAGCCCATTATGGCTTTTATTAACCATTCTATAAAAGGCATGATTTCTTCCTGTATCAGAACCACACAGCGAGGCGAGCTATTTTCAATAATTATTTCATTTCCATCCCAATTATCGTAAAAAAAAGACGCAGTGAGTCTCGCAATTTTCCCAACGCTTTACTCGCAAGCCTATTCGGTTGAGATTGTTTCGAACCAAAAGGTTTATTTCGAGTGAGAATCCGATTTTATTTCACATTCAAACAAATATCCAATTACTTAGGGAAGTTCCAGTGCTTAAATAAATACAATTGAGTGTATGAGTGTCGTTGCGGTATTAAGAGAAATACTGATACGCGATGGATTTCGTGGTGACATTTTAAGGGGTCTTTGTGTAATTTGATTGTTTTTTTCTGTGAATTATGAGTTATTTTCATTTAAAGTATGAATTATTTAAAAGGTTTTTATTGTAAATATTTCACGGTCTAAACATGGCCTTCATCTAGAGGGTACGAGTAGAGAACGACTGATGGTAGCATAGATAAACTTTGTGTGTGAAAGATAGCGCATTAAAATTGCGAACAAGTGAGTCAAGCATATTGTGAAATGATAATAATGAACTAATATTGAAATAAGTCTTTAGCTTCCGATCAAACCGACAGGAAAAATGTATACCTACTAGTCTAAATACATTACCTGTTTTTTTTTTTTTTTTTAATTACATCGTTTACATAGTTCTAATATATAATTTTTAGTCTAACATATAGTTTGTTTCCAAATACCTGAAATACTCAATGTTAAGCCTCTAAAAGAAAGCAGCACAAAATATAGCATTCTCACATTAACTTGTATGTTGAAAGAGAGTCCCTCGTAAACCCTCGAACTAGGCTAGGCCAAGCTGAAACACCTCTATTTATTGCTTACACGACCTCGGCCTAATTTCTAGTATCACATTACAGAACTACATTAGCCATACAAATAGGCGAATATGTGTTTGTGGGAAACTTTAGCGAAACTCGTGTAGGTATATAATGTTCACTTTCTGCTGATGTCAATTATACATGAAAGCCTTTACCTATATTTCTAATCAATGTGGATGCTTTGTTTTAAAACATAACTTAGTATTGTGAAATACTTTAGGATTATTTATATTGTTATTAGATAGGTAATTAAGGTTTTAGGTGTGTTTACACGTCTTTGTTATTTGCATCATTCATCATCATCATCGTAATAACAGCCTGAAAACGTCCACGGCTGAACATAGGCCTCCCCCAAAGAGCGCCACCTTGAGCGGCTGCTCACCTCCTACATCCATCGGCTTCCCGCGGCTTTCACCAGATCGTCGGTCTGACATTAAATAGTTTTTAAATTAACTTAATTAATATTACGCTTACGTTATTAGCAGTAAAAGCTAATCAATACTTCTGTTTGTTCCAATATTTATCTCATCAAAATTTTTTGTATTTTTCTTTCTCGTGCAATGCTCATTATTTACTAAATTTATTTATTTATTTATTTATTTATTTATTTATTGTTAGGAAGACCAACAGCTTTTCTTACATAATAGAAATTTAAAGTAAGCACTAGGAAACCAATTACAGGTCCTCACGTCTAGCAATATAATAGCAATAGTAGTTTAAATTAGGTGCTATACTGGAGGATGTCGGACCAAAAACCTGTTCTATATCTAAGTACTCCCTTATGCCACTAAAGAAAAACACATCATGTCTCTATTCAAGCGGTTTGGGCTGTATGTTGTCTGTCAGTAACTAGACGAAGCTTTTTATTAATATAGATAACATAATATGCTCTCAAAGTATGCTTCTACTGCTCAATACCCTATTGAAGATTATTAGACAATGTCTATTCACAATATGTATATTTCCTGTCTTTTACGTCTTACCTCATAAAAATGTTATGACCTATAGTCGTTGCTTACATAAGTTCCTACTAGTGAGAGCCAAACCCACCTTCTCTAGGAAAGAGGGTCATAATACCACGTAGGCTCAATCTGAATTATGGATGTCACGGCGACGATAAATCTGTATTTTCTATAAGGAATAATACTGGTTTTTTCTTTGTATTATTGTCAAGATGTAGAAAAGAAAAATACGTGTTTTATTTTTAAATCCAAAACTACTCTAGGTATCCCGTGTCACAGACGATACAGAATCAACTGTCTTTTTATATTATTATACATTAGTAAAATATTTATATAATTATACAAGTGCACGTACCTACCTTAAGCATGAATTACAAGAATAAAATGAAATAGGTACATAAGTAAATAAATAAATAAATAGATAAAATATATTATAGCCGATCAACAAACCACTTCCGAAACAATATGAGCTGCTGTGGGCCAATTAATCATTAATGCAATTATTGATGGTAATTATCAATACTTGATGATTTACAGAATTAAAATTGTTAAAGTTTTGACCAAAGTAACAATAATTACGTAGCTCCCACGTCATTCATAGTAAACTATGAAACGACACGAACATTCCCAACCAGCTGACATCTAAAGCTAATGTCAACATAAAAACTTTCAATTTCTGTTCCGATCTCCATAAAAAGACTTGTTATGGCTCGCATGTTATAAGTTTTTCCTAATGCCGCAGTTTTCCACATCAGCTTTTCTTTCCGTACCAGGGTTTGCGTGGTACTATAGGTGACTCATCGAGTAAACTTAGAAGATCGATATTGGCCTCCCGGCTATGTAAATTGTATTTAACGTGACTCGAGGCTAAACGAATATACAAACTACGGCGTGAAAACTAAAAGTAACTAAGCACGCACTAAAATCGATAGCGCCGTATAGCTAGGTGGGCGGTGTTTACGTTCTACTATTAGATGGATTCTACGTAAAAGTGGTTGACAACTCACGCAAATAATACCTACATTGTTACATTATTGTTTTTATACAACAGTTTCAATACATGAAACTTTTTTCATGTTTGTATGTATAGTCGTTGTCTAACAACGACACTATAGTAAATTTATATATCGTTGCATCTGTAATATACCGGTCTAAAAGACACACCGATTAGACTAAAGTGACCGATATAGCTTTTAGAATTTAGCAAGTTGAAATGGCAATGGGCAGGCCACATCGCTCGTAGAACTGACAACCGATGGGGAAGAAAGGTTATCGAGTGGTGACCAGGAACCGGAAGATAAAGCGTAGGCCGGCTCCCCACTCGATGGACCGATCCGGTGAAAACCGCGGGGATCCGATGGAAGCAGGAGGTTAGCAGCCGCTTAAAGTGGCCCTCTGTGGGGAGGCCTTTGTTGAGCAGTGGACGTATTCGGGCTGACGATGATGATGATGATGATGACTAATAACGGCCTTATAAACGCTACGAAATTGCGAAAGCTTCGTTGATGCTACGGCGTAGAGCTGCTACGAGCTTAATAATTAACACAATATATTTCATATTACACCAGCTGCTAAGTCTGAGATACAGTTCTATTGACCTATTATTATTTAATATTGAGGTGCTACAAATCATCCCAAATCACAGCGCTGGTCTTACGACCAGCATTTATGCTGAGTTGGTACCGATCCGTGACAACTGGCAATCGTTTTATGCCTATTCGTTTTTTAGATGTTTTACAGTTTTAATTGTTGTTGTCATGAATAAATCATTTTTCTTTTTCTTTCAAATGACCACTAGGCCCATAAAAATACTTATCTAGTTACGAAGTAAACTTCAAATATTTATTTACCACTGGTATTTTATTTATACTTTTTTTTACTGGAAATGTGGATATGTAGTCTATAACTACTTCAATCATACTTACTACTACTAAATGTAACTTACTACGCTAAGGGTCGGTTTTTTCACCAATAGTCAAGGTAACCAATGGTTAAAAACTCTTAACAAATTTTGACCATTGGTTAGAATATGTTATAGTTTTTAACCATTGGTTACCTTAATTATCGGTGAAACATCCCACCCTAACTACAACAAAAAATATTAATGCCGAAAAAAAAACAGTCGAAGGTTGAAATGAAACGCCGTAACAGACCGAAACCTTGCCGTACCCAAAAATCTCAGTCACTATAGATATAATACACCATTCAAGTTCCTTTCCCTCAACACCGGTCCACGTCAGGTTTTGCGGTGTCACTACATTAGGCCGGAGTGTGTTAGTCGAGTGGCTAATCGCTTTACAAAGTTCCCAACGTTTGCCTCATTAAGCTTATTTTAACCATTTTGGCATGGTGATTAAAGTTGTTAAGTGCTGTGAGACAGGCCAATGTTTTTTTTAAATTTTACCATTAGTAGCTCCAAAAGATTTGTACCATGAGTATTGTAATTATGACACAGTCTTCTTCTTCTTCTCGTGTAGGCAAGTAGTCAGTCCTGGTGTCAGAATTTTTAGGCCGCCCAAAGGCTTCTGACTTAGTGTGCAAGCATTTATAAATAAATAAATAATGACTATTGTCTTAAGACAACAGCCAGGACCGACGGCTCAATGTGCCCTCCGAAGCACGGTAGCGCTCAGTTGTAAATACCACCTTTTTGCTGTAGCGGTCACCCATCATTATATTTATTTTTATTTAGCTTTTCTTCCACCTTTCTTTCGGCGGGTCAGGGCCTTGGGCATTTCGCCCATTACCCGGGCGGATACTCCAGGGGTATCTGCCCCTGGGGCAGTGCTCGGCGGTGGGCCAACCCTTGTTCAGGGGCCACTTCCGCTCCACTTGGTGATGCTGGTCCTTGGGTTGGTGATACTTTCATTGTGTGGCGGCCAATAGGGATCTGGGTAAGTCCCTTCTTGCCACTTCGTCCGGCGGCCTTGCGTGGAGGGGGGCGATGTTTCTAAGGTGCTCGTGCGGCCCATTGTCTGCGCGGTCAAACATGCTCCGCGCCAGACGGGCCACAAACTCCCCAACGGGCTCCGCCCTCAGGTTTTTCGCCAGTGTGGAGTTCCTTATGTATCTGCCGGCGTTGGTACAGATGCGTAATGAGATGTTTTGTACTGCCTGGAGCTTCTCTTTGTCCGCGCGGCTGCACAGGGCGTACCACGCCGGTCACCCATCACAGTAGTGACCGCAGTAAACGTTGCTTAACTTTACCGTTTGGTTAGAAACGGCTAGTCGTGCTTCGCTATGACACAGTAAAAACTAGAATCGTTCACCTGCTGTTCGGGATAATGGAATTTTACAGGTAGTGTTCCCCCCACCCCAGCACCCCGATCTGGCCTTTTCTGCAACACTCTATTTTCTTTCCATTATATTTTCCATTTCCATGTAAAATCCTTCACTAAAATCAAACCGGGTGTTAGAACTTTGTACCTAATTCAATTCGATAGGGTCAGAGTGCGATACATCTACTGAAGTTATTCTATTATTCCGCCTCGGGACCCGTCCTCTTTTGTTTTCAATCGGCCCGCCTTCCTACTGAATTTAGTTTTGGGAGTCTATTACGTGACTGGAGGGCTAATAAAATAAAATCATTACGTAGTATGAGACTTCTGTAGGGTCAAATGACCCAAAGTGATGGGAATGTAATTCTAGGAAACCAAACGTCGAACCGAGGGATGTACAATGTTTTTTCTATACCTTGTACTTATTACCAGTATTCTTTTTTTTAAATAATTTATAGATAGCATTTAACCACTGTCTCATTTTTATTGCGCCTCAGTTATTTTCCTATTAAATAATATACAAATCAAATTGGACTTGAAAATTACTTTCTCAAGAGAGTGGCTCACTGTTATTTCTTGGGCTTAGCCATAATCAACAACTAATAAGACTATGATGACACCCTTACCGCTATTTGTTAAGCTGACCCCACATTGAGCGTGGGCGTTCCTCGGGCGTTTTACCAGCATGCAGCGTGTGTATGGTAAAACGTCACACGCTCAACAAAATTTGTATGCGCCGGTAAAGCGCTCTAGGAAAGCGCTCGACCAATAGTCTAAGGCGTAAGGTTTTCCGTACGATGTGTAATTTAGCTTTATGGAGTTCTATCGCGATGTTTTCCATCACTGTTGTTAGTATGTATAAGCCCTATTTTCTCATTTATTGATGTGCAGAGATAGCCTATAATCTGTTCTTCCTAGATAAACCTAAGAAGGTTACCTTACTTATCCTAAGATAAACCGAGGTCGTCTCACTGTAAATAAAGTTACTGGAATATAAGGTTAGGCACAATGAAATCAAGTTATCCACAATCAGTACTATTTCTACTATAGTATTATGATATCTGTGCTATTTCTAGGAACTATGAGCTATAGGTACTGACTTGTATAAATAGGAAAGAAAATTGGTTTACCTACAACATATTTGCCACAGCCTCTGTGGTGTCCAGTTACTATGGTTAAGCGGGTCGGCTCAAAAACTGGAGGCGGCGGGTTCTATTCCCGCGACAGGACAAATATTTGTGCTCATGAAAAAAAAGCGCAAATACTTGTTCTGGGTCTGGGTGTGGGACCATAGTCCTCGTAGTTTCTGGGTCCCTAGATAGTCGAGGTTCAATGTATGTTGGGTGTTATTTATTTATTTATAATTAGACGTGAATATAAAACATACCTACGTATTCTCAGGCAAAATAATTTATTTCAGAGATATCACACTTTAATTTAATTGTTACAGTATCCCATTCGAACTACGTACTCGCTTCTGTAATTATAATTTAATTACAACATATCTACCTACGTATTACATACCTATGACCTATCCTATTCTATTAATATTATAAACTAGCTTCTACCCCGCGGCTTCGCCCGCGTGGACTACTTATCTCTCAGGAACCGTTTAACCTTAAACTGGTTTAATAACCTTATAACTAACCCTTTTGGGAGGCGTTTAAAAAGTCCTATAGGTACCTAACTAAAAAAGTTACATTTAAATCCTTTTGGCAGGTAGAAAAACGCTAACTCATAAAAACAATGATTTCATTTTTGACTGGCCTGATAGCTCAGTTGGTAGTAGGCCTGCCTTCTGAACAATAGGTTGTGGATTCGATTCCTAATTTCCTACCCAGGACAAACATTTAATCTTAATTGACCTCGTGCAGTGATTTTTCATGGTGATATTATGAGAGGCAGGGATGTAATTTTTGAGATATCTGGTAGTAATTGACATCAATATTTTATGAAGGTACCTATAGCTTGACACTAAAGCGAAAAATGTTAAAATACACCACCCATTTTTGTTCCTTTTCAACCCACCTACCTAATAATAACCGGTTTTACGAACGTGACTTCGAAAATGAAGAAACAAAACTTCCTTCCCTTTTTACCCCTTCAAATCAACCCTGGCAAAAAGTATTACTGTAGCACGATTATGTTCTAAAAATTATATACAATGCCAATTTTCATCACTATAATTTAAAATACACTGTTTCGTCCCTTATTTACTCTAATTTCTAATACTCGAATTTTAGTATAATACGGTAATTTTTTTTGAAATTTCTATACAAACTTTAACAGTTTTTTTAACCCTCATATTATCGAATTTTGAAAATTTAAAAGGTACCATTTCTTTTATTTTTATACTAACTACTACAATAATAAAAAACTAAACTAAACTAAACTAAACTAAGCTAAACTAAACTAAACTAGCTACACTACCTACTACAAAGAACACTTATGGACTGTATAATAGCCGCGATGGCCTATAGACAGTCCAAGTGCTCCAGCCCACTACCGGTAGGTAGCGTACCCAACATGCTGGCCGCATTGCCACGTTGAATTGCAATGCTGATGCGTTGGGCCAAATAAGTGCCAGCATTTTGGTCACGCGTCGCATCGACCAGGCGCTCTGATAGACTTTGGAAAACGCGATGAGCTCCCGGTCCCCACGGACCCAGGGTCTCAACACCAAACGGCTCAAATATGTAACCGCTACCGAGATTACTATATTTGCGCCGTTTTAGCTGCTTAGCTGAATTAGCCGCGGCGCCGGCCTTAACGTGTGTCTCGGGAAGGTGTGACGGCGCCATAGTATCGACGCAAGTAGCGTCCCACACTAAAGGCCGCCCCATCTTCCAGGGAACCAGAGTCATTCCGTCGGGTCTTTTACCATCGTCACGCATGAGACCATTCGGTTCGAGAATGGCTGCAGCATTGGCGGTGGTAAAAGCCCGGCGAATGATGTCATTAAGACTAGCGTGGCGCGAAATTCGACCAGCGCTTTTTGAACACGAGAGACCGTGATGACCGAGCTGGTCAACTGCGGTACCGCACTGGCAGCGATGGGCCACACAGCATCTTGCGCCCAAACGTAAGCTGATAGCTAAACGAAAAGTAGTCGGATCTAAAAGATTACCAGTGTTGAAAGAAGGCATGGCCTGTAACCAAAGTCCTGACTCCCACACAGAGACTGCGAGAAGCCGAGCACGATCAGCGACGCTAGGACACGTATCTAAAAGATTTTTCCGTGCTAGTTCGCAGAGCGGTCGGTCCCACAGCCTCTGTGAGGAAAGAACCACCGGGAAATCAGAATTTGGACAAGCCAACCCCCAGGCATTCTTGGCCTCAGACAAATGGGCTACTTCGAAAGTACCTAAAGATGGAGCAAGAATTTTTTCTATTAATTTATGTGTACCATGTACAGAGGACAAAAATGCCGGTAATGCAACACTCGAAATTTTGCGTATCCCTAAACCTCCTAAGCGCACAGGTAGAGAGGCTTGCGACCACGTCCTGTCATCCATATCAACATTCAAGACCGAAACCAGAGTGTTTTTTACAATGCTGTCTAAGCCCATAAGGAGCTCACTGTGTTTCCACAGTTGACAACATCGTAAAATATAAGTAAATTTAGGGACAAATAGACAAAAACGAATAATTGTAAAAGCCATGTGGGCGTTAATTTTGAGTAACCTGTCTGATGCGTTATTGAACTTTTGAATTTTTTCTTCTACAAAAGGTGAGATAGACTCATCCAGAATCGGCGAACCCAAAAGGCGAAGAGAACGCTTGTCTACTAATTTGATATTCGGAGCAAGACTATTAAACTTTTCAAAAACCAAATCTTTATCAGGACAAGTATCGCAAACAAAAAGTTCGCATTTAGAAAAATTTAAATCCAAACCAATGTCGCGAAATTCGTTAATAATGATACCTAGATCATTAAAAACAGTGTTCACGTCGCCTCCTAGGGTTCCGTCATCCAAGTACCAAACATTAAGTTTGGACTGAAGACGTTGAATAATTGGATGGATGGCAAGGCTAAAAATGGCCGGACCTAGAGGGTCGCCCTGTTGACACCCGACTGAGGATAGGATCGCGTTATTTTGGTAATTTAATTTTGTTGGATTGCCATAACATTGATAAAGGAATTTATATAGTTCGGGAATTTTATCCTTGACTTGTGTCAAAAGAGCGCCTCTGTCGACAGAATTAAAAGCGTTTTTAACATCCACCTTTAGCAACACTTCACCACAATTTAGTTTGAGAAAGGTTCTAAGTGAATGAACAGCGGCCTCACAGCCACCCCGCGAACCAAAGCCCAGCTGTATTGGCTGAAAAAGGTTGCTTAAAAAAGCAACCTTTTTCCTACAGCCGACCTTGGCAGCGAGGCGGCGGTATGTGGTGCCTACCGCAATAGGTCTGATACCACCGTCTTTTTTGATAAGGGCACACAAGTTTGCGCCATACAAAATTTCGATGACGTCACTGTTGACTTGCCCTGACAGCATCAGGTTTACTAAAGCCGTTAAGTCTCTCAAGAGGGCCTCGCCAATTTCGCCGGAAATGCCCGATAAAAGATCTTTTAGAATTTGAGGGGTAAGGCCATCAAGACCTCCGGCTGAACCACTCTGGAAAGAAGTAACGGCTGCAGCTACTTCCTGTGGGGTCACTTCAACAGTGACGTCATTTGGTAGGGGTGGTTCAGGAAGGTGGAGATTTGCTGCTGCAGGTGGATGTTTGTCCTGCAGTGATTGAATTGTCTCAGAACAATATGGGGCTATTGTGTCGCTAGAGAACAGGACGCGGGCGGCGCCCTTAATGTCGCCGTCACTAATTTTGCTCTCTACGATTTTAAAGGTGGCCGAATCGTTATTTTGTTTTGAATTTATAATATTGTTTCGCCTGTTAAGCGGAACAATAATTTCATGATCCAAACATTGCTCTTCCAGTACTTTGTACCTTACGCAGTTTTCCTTTACTCTTTTAGTAAGGGAAGATTTGTTTGTAGGGTCTAATTTTACGTAAAGTACATGGTACGGAAAAGTTAGGAGATGCTCCCAGGCATGTTTCGTGTTTTTAGATATAACGTTCCTAATGGATGATGATAATGATTGAGCAACCGAAATGCGAGCACCACGCGGGATGCGTTTTAGAACCGGAATAAATCTTTTGTACGAGCTCAAAACCTCCCAAAACGGTTTGGAAGGAGTAGCAGCGCTCGTAGGGCTGCTACTGGCTACTAACGAACCTGAAACGGGGGCTGATAGAGGAATTTGGATCACTCTGTGGCATTTCGATTGATGAATTTTAAGGCCCTTTTGGCCCTTGAATAAACGTACCTGGGGACAGTCGGGACACTGTATCCTGTTTTCCAGCGACACCACGTTGTTTTGGGTACTCATTTTTTCCAAAAGATGCTGTGTTTACAAAGTAAGTAAATAAATCAACTTAGGGTCTGTATAGATTTGACGTCCGTCAGGAGCGACGTCGAGGCCCGTCGTGCCGACGCCAGGCGGCGTTGACATGGAAACAAAAATAACAAATTAGCAGTAGACCGTGATAAAATAAGAATATGGAAAATAAGTAGAGACTGTCGCCAGCTCTACAAATAGTACCTCGAGAATCCCGTGTTGTAGACGGCTAGTTGGTGGACAGAAATTGTCCAAAAAGCAGCAAAAAAAAGATTTTTATACTTGTTTGTATGTATGTGTTAAGTTTCAAAACGATACGTCATGAAATGTAGGTTTTCATACAACCGTTTTTAACCCTTTACGCCCACTTAGGGGTTGAATTTTCAAAAATCCTTTCTTAGCACGTGCTTACGTCATAAAAGGTAGCCACCCTCCAAATTTCAAGTCTATACATCCAGCGGTTTGGGCTGTGCGTTGTCTGTCAGTCAGTCAGGACAAAGCCTTTTATATAATAGAGAAGATATGATATGATGTGAATGTTGGGGTATGTTAGTGTGTGCGTGTGTGTGTGTGTGTGTGGGGGGGGGGGGCGAGTGTGTGAATATTTGTTACCATTAATCTCCGTAACTACTCAACCAATTTTGATGAAATTTGGAATGCAGATAGCTTATACGCTGGAATAACACAAATACACTTTTTATCCGCGGGTGAAACCGTGGGCGCAACTAGTAAGTACATAATAGTGGATAAATTGAATTCAATTCATCTGGCCATTGTTGCTTTATGAGGAAATAAGATTGTTGTTGTTTGACCCCTAATAAGAGTTCTTTTCGTAGACAATGGCTTTCGAAAATTGCCTTTTCCTTCGACTTCTTCATTCCCCCATAATCGTAACTCCATATCAAATATCAGTTCGCAACCTTTTACAATTTTAAAACGATAATGACGTCATCTCTTTGGGGACTCGAAATACCTACTGAAGGGCCTCGCTCCGATAAAGCCGACTTTATTGTCTTCTGTAATTGAAAGGTCGGAGGTATTCCCCTCTTGAAGGCCTGAAATGGGCCCCATCTGTGTCCTCGCCGAGGAAATGGCATTTTTGCCAGTTAATGCGTCACAATTTCACAATTGTTAACTTTGTCATGTTTAACATTAGGTCTGTGAGTGTGGGTGGAAATATGTAGGTACTTTTTAGGTACTGTTTCATTGTTTTTCAGTATTAAAAGTACATTTAGCTACTACATATAAATAGAGGCACTCCGCGACTTAAGATATTATTAAGCTGTAGGGCTAGCACGGCCGGTAGACAAAACTGTCTTTCCCCTGTTTTACCCCAAGCAAGTATGAAGAAAGTTACGTAAAACGGGGAAAGACAATTTTGTCTACCGTCCATGCTAACCCCGCTGTAGCTTTCAATTTTTAGGATAAAAAGTATTCTATATTGATCCTGGAAAAATAAATGTACAGAATTTTAACCAAATAGGTTCACCCGTTTTGCCATGAAAACCTTACAAACATACATACAAAATAGGAATAAATACTTCCTAATAGAGGTCAAATAGTGCAAATCGCTGAGTTCTTTAGTTTAGCTTTTAGCCAAAATAGCTACTGTAAGGTACAGTAACTTTGTTCTATACTGTATGTTATTAATACCTTGAGTAACAACTGTATGAATGAAATTGAAAATACTTTAGTTATCAATAATTTAAGGCTTCTATATCCTACTTGCTGACCCGCCCCAGCTTCGCACGGGTTTATTAGTCTAACGCCTTATCTCAGTATAAAGAAGAGAGAAGGGAGGGGGGAAAAGATTAGTGGAAAAGGATGAATGGATGGAAGGTGAAAGGAGGCAGGTGCGCCAGCCTTCTTTCCATTTGCTGTTTCATCCATTCATCCTTTTCCCTTATGCTTTTCGCTCTTCCTTCTCTCTTTCCCATAGTAGGTGCAAGATAGGAGTGGCATTGGACCTAATACTGAAGGTTGGATGTCTGTAATTTCTGAACCACAAAACCGACGACCTTGAAATATTAACGGGACAATATTTAAAGTACCCCCTTTGACATTTCCAGTAACCCTGTATTGTATATAGTCAATTTATTTATTTTATAACGAATAACAATGATGACATGAAAGTAATGTAATTTCAACTTAAAATCTTGTAAGAACTTGAGTTTTCCCCGAAAATGTAAATAGGTTTATAATAAGAATTCGCAGAAGAAAATATAATTTGTGGAACATTTCGTCACGTTAAATGGAATGAAACGTATCTAAGTTGCTACATTTCATGCTATAATGTATATTCTTGCAAACATTTTTCTTTCCGGCTCGAGAAACCATGTGTTAAATAAATCATGCAACGTGTCGCGACGGAATTCATGTTTCTTTTTGTGACGCCAGTGTTTTACGACTTTTCAAAATATGCTAAGAAACAATTTTTACTTTAAAATTCATTGCTAATTAGCATTTAGTTTCAATAGCCTTAACTTAGATTTTACCTAGCAAATCTTTTGTGGTACCTAATGATATCATGTCATCATTTAGGTTAAGCAAAGCATTAGTGTTAGTTTACTATGTCCATAGGCTTCGGTGACCGTTTCCCATCGCGTGGGCCGATAAGATTGTTTGCTAGATGTTTTTGTAAAAACTTAAGCATAACTATTTAGAAACATAGTACGTTTACTAGGTGGTAGGACTTTTCTGCAAAGTTCGTCTAGGTAGGTACCACCGCTTTGCCAGTTATTCTGTCGCCAAGCAGTAGTGTGCAAGTACTACTGTGTTCCGGTTTGAAGGGCATTGTAGCTAGTGAAATTACTGGGCAAATGAGACTTTATCATCTGATCACTCAGTCTAGTAATCTGATTACTTGACTGTGTGATGTCTCAGGATGACGTGCGCAGTGCAGTGTCACGCGAAACTTTATTGTTTTAAAGTTCCGAGTGACACTGCAACTGTTATGGGCGGCCGTATCGCTTAACACCAGGTGAACGACTAGCTCGTTACGTCATTCAATCGCATGAAAAAAAAACGTTAAAATGCTCATTTTTGATAAAATAATGAAAAAATGCTGAAATAGATTGAAATTGAGACCAAGTCAACACAGAGGCTATTATTCTGTAGGTATACTCTAGTGCAAGAAAATAATCCTTGTATAGCGCTAATGTTCTTATGAAATAAGAATTAACAAATAAGATACCTATTCAAATAAAATTAATTAACAAAACGCAAATAAAGTCCCAGGTAACAACAAAACTTATCTTCATTAGTACTAATGGCTTTACTCGCTACCTGAAAATTGACTATAATTTTAACAGAGAGCTTACTTACATTAAATTTCTTTGTAGAAATAGAGCTCAATAACGAAAAGAGCTTTTGTTAATTAATTTTTTACAATACTGGGAATAGTTTGAACTTATTTTCGTGAGTTCATGATAACGCTATTAGAATTCTTATGGATCCTATAAGAATTCTTAGACAACACTTTTTGTCTGAGTTTTGGTGTATAATTTGATATCAATGATATTAGAAACATCCACACAAACGATAAACTTTCCTCCATAGAAATAATTTAAGGAATCGATAGAGTCCTCAAATTATTATCAGAGTATGGTCTCTAGCAATGTCTCGTCTTGATTGCCTATATGTATTTTACACTCCAAAATTTTAATATAATTTTGTTTTTCTTTCCAGCTAGTGACCTCGAGTCAATAAGAGCTCTTTTCAATGAGAAAGAGAAGGAGCTATCTGTGGCAGTGGCCAAGGTGGAAGAGCTGACGAGGCAGCTTGAGGACCTGAGGCGGGGGAGAGTTCAACCAGCACCACCGTCACATGAGCTTGACAAGCTTAGAAGAGAATTGATGGTAAGTGAGCATCAGAAGTTATCGCCATGTCTTGGGAAATCCAAAAGGAAATAAAGTCCTATTGCTATCCTCGGATATCGTGGCATATAATGAGGCTGCCTAGTTTCCTGTGAGATTGGACTAAGAGATTTTAGTGGAAAAGGTGTTGTTGGTAAATAGTCTAGTGTCCCCAGCATTAGGGATCGAAATGGAATAGCAAGTGTTGTGAAATCCGCTGAGAGACTCGGCTATATAGAGGATTCAAATGGAAGTAGCAAAATTATTCTTATTGGGTAATTCTTACCAATCTTATCCTTTCCAAATTTTGGTGCCAAAAGGGCCAGTGTTGTCACGTTGGATTTGAATTTATTTGGTCAAACCGAAAGTTTGAGTCGAGTTTCTTTAGTTGCTCTTGATTTCGGTGTTCAGCTTTAAGTTTAGTAACAGGTTTATATCTTTAAAACTGTTATAAAGTTAACATCCAAGCATTACTGTCGGATGCTAACCGCAAGGCTTGATCAAGAAAATTGTAGAATTCTCTACAGAAGTAAGTAAGTACTTACGTAACGCCTACATTTATGCTTTATCTTACGTAAAATAAATGGCTCGAGAACGTCTGAATATTTGTTTAAAGTTAGTTTGAGATGAAAACCATCTAAATTATTCAAATAATTTCTAGTGTTCGACAATAAATGAAAAAGAAAATTTAATTAGAAGCCATAAATTGTGTCGTCATACGAAAGCTTATTACATTTCAAAATGTAATAAATACTTATATTCTGGATCGTTATGGATTAGGGTTATTATGGATTCTGTTGGGCAAGACAACAGTGAACAACAACGACAATGTTGTATATTTGTTTGTGTGGCTTTTACGTCAAGTAATCTAAGGCAGTACCGATACCAACATACATTTTTATCTTGGATTTATTGTAAGTTATAAAATATTAACTTAAATTACATTCAAAAATAACATTTATGTTTCGGAAAAGCTAATAAATTTGATTGAAAGTTTCAGTTCAGTTCAAATTTACATTAACATAATTATTTTTAATGGCCTCTCAATAAAACAAGTTTCAAATAATATAGAACGGAAAAATTGATAGCTGAAAATTCAGAATGAATTACTTACTCCCTTACTGTAGGCTAGTGCAGACAATATCTCAGGGTTATTTTATCATAACAAGTTGAAAACCACGATTCACCATCAGTGTTATTTGCATCTTCTTCGTGTAAATAACCGAGAGCGATATCGCGGTACTTGGGAAAATATGCTTTCGCCGATCGCTCTTCAATTGTTTCAACATCGACATTTCATTGGAAAATCAGATAAATGAAAGTTTCATAAAAGCCAAGCTTCAATTTGGACGCCTTGTACTAATACTTATAATTATTTTTGCAAACACTTTTTAAAACTCGTTGTAATATTTTGTTTGTTCAGTGTAAGAAAACTGAAATATTTCCCGCAAATAAAAACAAGAAGTATGTAGGTACGTAATGCATGTTTTTCTGAACAAAGAAAATGATTTCAACTTGATGCAAAACACTTACAATTATTATTTTCTAATGTTATATTACGTTGTTTGTGAGGCACAACAAGCTACTTTTTTGTCTAAAATATACATTAGCCATTCAGTGAGATTTCCTCAGAGACGCGACCGAGAAGACTCTTCGGCAATCTAAAACAATGAAGACAAGACGGCTAACACTTTATAAGACAGTTGGCTTCATTATTTTCTTTGAAGCATAATATCTACACAAGAAATAAATAAATGGTACTTGGTCAATAAAATAGTACGTATATACACAATAATTATTAACACAAACATTGAGTTAGTGCCTACATTCATTTAGTTATGTAAAATCCTACGAGTTCCATGGATGTTTTATAAAATAAAAATATTTATTTACAGTAACTTTTCGCGTAGGTACCTAATATAACATCACTCGTGCATGATGTTCATTTCATCCCAAGCGATTGTTTCGATCCTTCGTCAATAGCACAGACACCTTTGTTTGACACGATGATGTGGATTTGGACACACACAAGCCTCCCCATAAAACGCCATTACATATGGACGCTAACCATAGGGGCGTTAGCCACTTGGCAGGCGGCTTGGTGATCGCAGAAGATTTTAATGAAGAATGCTCCTGCCCATTCTCTGGATATCCCCTTAGCTGGTTCTTACGGCACCCACGGGAAGAGATGGGATGGTTCTATCTTACACCGCGCCGGGACCCACGGCCGGATTTGGATACGTTGTTAGGTAATTGATAAAAGCCAATCAAATATTAAAACTTTATCCATATATGCTTTATCTTTTAGGTTTATTGAAAAACAGAAAATAAGTAACTGATAGTAAGAGTTTAGAAATAATTTGTAAATTTTTTGCTATCTTGATTATTTGATTCCTTCAAGTGACACTGCAACTGTTATGGACGGCGGTTAATGGGCTAAACCACAGACCTAGAATTTTTGCGTTATAAGTCTATGGGATTAACATCAGGCGAATGGCTAAGTAAGGCACGTTATTCATTAATCTAAAAAAACGAAAGGGTATTACTTAAGTAAAAAAAAACAAAACTGCATTAGGTACCTAATCTAATATTTTATGAAGAATATTTCCAAAACATTTTCTCTATTAACTTCCCAAATAAACTTTGTGAAAACTAAGCAATGCCTACAATTCTGAATCACTCTATAGAGAGTAATAATATATACTACCTACTATAATGTTGAAGACGAACGTCGAGCTCTGCTCGAGCCATATCTCCAAATTGACAATATAAAATTCAGTGAAGTGAAATAATGAGGTACGTAAAGAAGGGCTAAATTAAGATTTTAGCTAGAAGTCAGAAAGTTGGGTTTAACATTCTTGTGTTAAATTCTTTCATAAGTTTTTGTACAAATTAGGCTTATTCACACGTCGATTATCGTAAACCATCACAGTTCATTATTTTGGGTTTTTTTTTAAAATAATATTAGACATAATTGTACTGAATATAAAAATCTGATATTTTTGATAATGGAACTCAAAATATTTTAGAATTTCTGTACCTACCTTCTAAAAATATTAAATGTTGCCCATTTTACCCTATGACATTCCGTTTAGGTGCAAGGAGTGCCATTGTACTTTTCATCATCAACAGCCTGAAGACGTCCAATGCTGAACATAGGCCTCCCACAGAGTACCACTTTGAGCAGCTGCTTGCTTCTTGCATCCATCGGCTTCCCACGGTTTTAACCAGGTCGTCGGTCTGCCTATGGGAGGCGGCTTATATACGCTGCGTCTTCCAGTTCGTGGTCGCCCCTAGAGAACCTTTCTTCCCCATCGGTTGTCAGTTCTACGAGCGATGCGGCCTGCCCACAGCCACTTCAGCTTGCTAATTCTAAAAGCTATATCGGTGATTTTATTTCTCTTGCGGATCTCCTCATTTGGGCTTATATCGCAAGGAAACTCCGAGCATAGCTCTTTCCATAGCTCGCTGCGCGACTTTGAGCTACAGCAGTAAGAGACCACGCCTCAGTGCTATTAAGTAGTGAACTATGTAGGTAGGTATATAGAAAAACTCGACTTACTACTTTTCTGCACAAAATGTAACGGTTCACAATTATTTAATCTAATGCACGCGTAGTAAGAAATAAAATAAATCATTATAACAAACACCTCATTGAAACAGTCAAACTTTAATAGCTCTAAATGTCAGTTAACCAGCTGGTCTCTCAACTAAATTCGGTTACTCTCTGAGCTAATGAGTTGTTAGATATGCATTGATTCATTGTGCACTACCCTCTCGATCAGTAACACAATGGTAACGTGAAATAAATAATGTCAAAGCACCATTTGTGCATTAGTTATGACCCTGGCGTGAGATAATCCGACTAAATAGCGGACCCGGGCGATAAACGCTGGTAATTAGGTGACCAATGTTTGTTGTAGGGCTGCCTCGGTCGCATTACGGCCGTAAAGGTCATCTTTACTATGGTCAGGAGCGGGGGGGGGGGGGGGGGGGGGGGGGGCTATAGTAGTATTATTGTAAAGAAATGCCAAAAGATTTTTTTGTAGGTACCACGATTAGTTAGTATAATTCATTTGACTCAAAGCAGTGCTTCATTAAAACTTTCTTTTGTATCATTAGGTTATTAATTTTTATTTTGTAGTCCTGTCAATTATAAAATGCCCTGATGAAACGCTTAATTTTTCTGTCACGTGTTTATAGGAGTACGAAGGACCTATACTTAACTTGCTAGTCATACAGCAAGTAAGCATAGCTACGGTTCAAGACAATAAAATGTAGGTAGGGGATCTACGATCGCCGCCTCGAAAACGGCAGTTTAAACAAGGCATATGCCTTGTTTGCTCTCAGTCGCGTGTGACCGCGCCTAATGAAAATAATGTAACTCACATATTATTCTTTTACATCGCTATTGGAGGGTGTTATGGTTCGTTATTAAAATGAAACAACCGCTTATTGACTATTTTATATTAGCTGGAGAGGTATATATCTGTATAAGTAAGCATTGACGTGGGACACTTTTGAGTTTGGTTTTCATAAAGACTGTGTATCTGTAGTATATTTGATTTGATTGAAGTAGGTAGGTGATTCTATAATAGGCCAATAGCCAATGACCCGGTAACAATGGCTGGCACTGTAGAGATGTGAGACCAATCGTCATTAACTTGTTAATGAAAGTAGAACAGAAACATTTGTAGTCTGTAACGTTTCCTAAAATTCAACGGCATGCCTTTGAGTTGACCCTGCAGGTGATTTTTGGTTATAGACTAGGACAGCTCTACTAAAGCTGCTAAAACAGTTTTAGTAATGTCGCTCAGTGTTGGGGGATGACGTTTTAGTGAATTTACAACTACCGTATAGGTAACCATAGAGGTACAACGTCATCAAGTCATGATGGCAGAAAAGCTCCTGAAACATGAGCTGATACTTTCCTTTATGACGATGATGATGATGAAAAAGAATGTTAAGTTTCTCAACCACCTACCTGAATCAACCCTACAGGTAATAACAGAACAGCGTCATCGGACTAATTCGCGTGCGCACACCGATGCCAACATTTTGATTCAGATTGCAACCTGACAATTTAGTTACAGCCGCGACATTTATCCGGTGCATCCGTCCTCAATCAAACAAAACAAAATAACAAACAAATAGTTCAATGAAACCGAGCCACAATTTAAACTTCGAAGTAAAATAATAATATAAAACTAGGCCTTTGTAACTTGTTTCTGTATCGAATGACATGGCGTGATTTGTCCTCTGAACTGAATTATTTGTGTCAGGGTTTCGCGCTAAAACTGTTCTATTTTCAAATTCAAAGAAATATACCCTCTTCGGGGCAGTGATTGGTGAGAGTGAAGTACGCGGTTATTTTGCAGAGTTCGACCTCTAGTAGACACGGAACATAATTTTACAGTGATTTCATTCTAGAGGCGTTGAGCCAGAATGCGAATGGATTTTCGAGTGTAGTGAGAAGTGACCAAAATATTCTGCCTCGGATATCTGGGACGAGGGTAAAAGGTCGGTATGAGACGGTAGCGCTAAATCGTATTACTATTTACTCTTGTACTGTCCCGTTTCCAAGTTTTGTTATATATCAACCTCTAGTTACATAAAATGCGAAGGAGTGTGTACCTAGTAACTAGTTACTAGCCCCTTTCTAACCTTTTTGTTGACTTTGAAACTTGGGAAACTGTTTGCGAAACTCGATTACCTTTTCGATGCGGTAAGATATCAGCTATGTTGAACTTTTGTTAGATTTGGTCGGGTAGTCGGATATTTTTGTATACTTACCTACCTAACTAAAAGTAAGTTTATCTATTTGAACTTTGTCCTTTGAAAGCTTTAATCTTTCAAAGAGTAAAATAAATTAAAGTTGTAGATTGTTCATAAATGAATCAATATATAACTCACCAACAACAACTCCATAATTAAAAAAACAGCAATACTTAAGCAAATTAATATAAGTAGGTACACCTACCTAACGATTTATTGGTAACAGGTAGATATATTGGATTGCAATATATATATAGGTACCTACACCTATTTATTGAAGTAACATATCTAATTAGCATTCCACTGGATCCATACAGACCTGCAACGATATTTAAGTTGTTCAAAGTTAATATTTACACTACGCAAGAATGAGTTAGCCTTTTCAATAATATTTATGCATAAACATTCAAAACATTGTAATGTTTGGCCATAATTTTATGCTTATCCCACAACATTAAGTAAACTTATTACGATGTAGATACGAGGAACAACAGAGCGGTCCCAATATGGTTGTTGTGCCCGTTGTCATTATCCCAGAGCCTTGGGGGCCATATGGGGGGCATATCTCCACTTGAGATTAATAACCTTACTTTGGATTTTAGCTGTTTAATTCCCTCGTTCTCCTAATTTACGGCGCCAATCTAGAGAATTACGTTGGAGATGAAAGTTAGTACCTACGCTCAGAGTTAACACTTTAGGAAGTAGCTGACTTGGCCTGATGAATGTAACAGATATTACCTATGAATACCGACTTACTTATACTACCTAACTACAACCGGTATATAGGAATAGAATGCACGCGTATTTACCTCACTTCACTTCTCAAAAGACGGCCACTGCTGAACAGAGGCCTCCCCCATAAAAAGTCACTTTGGACGCTTATCATAGGAGGAATTTGCCATAATCACCACGCTTGGTAGGCGGCTTGGTGATAGCAAAAGATTTTGATGTACCTAGGAGAATGCTGCTGCCCATTCACTGAATATTCTCTTTTCCGGCTCTTAAGGCACCCACGGGATAACATGGGGTGGTCCTATTCGCAAACTGGGACCACACGGCCACGTATTTACCTACTTTACTAAAAACATAGACAGTTTCAAAGTGACTAAATAAAATACGATAAATTAATTTAATAAGTACCTTTTATAATTACCTAACTACCTTTAAATTTTTACACCAAGTAAGTACTTGTATCAGTTCGTATTCATAGTAAAATAAAAAAGGCTACAACTGGTCCTCCAAACCAGCCAATAGTCGGATGATAAAGAACGCGTCTATTCAAAATAATAAGAGAAATCTCCGAAAACGACTCCGCGCCGTCGCTACGCAAAAGGTTTAATTTTTCCCCTACACAAGCACATACGAAACGAAAAAAAGAAAACAAATCATTCCTAATGCTGGCCAGAAACTCGCTGACATGGAAAAAGCCATTCAAATGGAATCGGCTCAAGAATGGATAGTGGTCAGATAAATCGAGGATCTAATGACTGTGGTTACTGTTATACACAATGGTGGGAAACTAAAGGATTTTCCGCTACATTTCCTAGGGCTACAAACAAAAATAATAATAGCTACGGATTGTGCTTTTTTAGTAGGTATTCTTACGAGAAAAACCCTGCGGGCTTAGAAATATTACTATGGATTATTGTTAAAGATGAGGACGCGTAGGTAAAGGAAATTCAAGGAGATTTATTTGTGGCTTTTGCCGTACAAATTTATGAGGCTTTCGATATATATTTATAATCTAAAAGATCTAACTTGTTCGCTTGAAATTAAGTATTGAATTTCTAGAACCGCTGGCTTATTACGTAAAGTTTGTAACAGGCATACATTTCGCAATCATTGCTGTCAACTCTGTCAAACGTCACTTTGGTAGAGCAGAAAGTGATCGAGCGCTACATCAGCGACTGTCGGACAATCGATGAACTAAAAAGTGTATTATTTTGTTTCCGTCTGTTGCTGTTCTGTTGCTAGTGGCGCTAGTATCAAAGGCCAAAGTGAATTCAGCGACAGGCGAGCAACAGAGGCGGGCGACTGCGACCGATTGCCAAGTGTTTGCAGTCGTTGTGCTACTGCTGTTGCTTTGCTGTTGCATTTTTTACATAATACGGGTGCAGTTGTGTTTCTAAGTAACATACCTATACTATTTGAAGTCATCGCGGCTAGTAGAAGTAGAGTCGAAATGTTTGTTGTTTTGTTAACAATCCTACTACCTAGTTACCTAGCTACCTAGTACTAGTTACTTACATGCTATATCATTTAGAAGTGGTGTTTGTAATACCTAGTTAGTTTAAATTATAAACACAGTGCATTTTCAGGAATAAAAAATGTTTACGTTCCAATTAGAATTATTAGAAAATAAATAATTTACGCTAAACTTGTTTATGTATCGCTTCAAAGATCAGTGTGGTCTACATGATATGTGTACCTAATTAGCTACCCACATACTTACGTTCCTACCCTGAAAGGACCAATCATCCTATTATACATGACACATTGTATATTATACATAATTATTATAACTGAAATACATTTGGTTTACTTTATAGTACCGCAACAAACTGAACGAGCAGCAGAATGGGCGGTTATCTGCCCAAAGAGCGGCACTGGGCGCGAGGCAAGAAGAAATGCGGAGCATCGACCGACGAGTATCGGAGCTGCAAGCGAGGCTGCTGCGAAAACGCGCATTGAATAGGCAATTGGCGGCAGCGCATAGGCAGCCGCAGCAACAGAGGTGAGAGCCGGTTTTACCTGTCATCAAATTCATGATCAAAATAAAACAAAACTACCGTCATCGAGTGCGTCGTAAGTACAGAATTGGAGGTGGAAGAGGGAGTCCCTATTGAGTGTAGGGGTGAGGAGTGTTCGCTGTTTGTATAGATAGGGTAGGAAACTAAATAAAAAAATAGTCGATTGGGTTGAAAACTTAGAAAAAGAACGTTCTAGTAGTGGTCGAATACAAATCAGGAAGTGAACAACTTTCAAAATCTTCCTACTAACTTTAGAAATTGAACCTAATTTTTTTTCATTATCTCTCTACTCTTGGACGTATCATCGTCTACTCTTAGTAGATACATACAGTTGTACAATACGGCAATACTTATTACCTATCGTAAAATAGTTGTATGAAATCTTTCTTCATTATCATCAACATCCTGAAGACGTTCACTGTTGAACATAGGCCTCCCCCAGAGACCGCCACTTTGAGCGGCTGCTCGACTCTTACATCCATCGGCTCCCCGTGGCTTACACCAGATCGTCGATCCACCGAGTGGGGGGCCGGCCTACGCTGCGTCTTCCGGTTCGTGTTCGCCACTTAAAAACCTTTCTTCCCCATCGGTTGTCAGTTCTACAAGCGATGTGGCCTGCCCATTGCCATTTCAAATTGCTAATTCTAAGAGTTATATCAGTCACTTTATATTAATGTTTAGTTACGTTCATTTTCTCAAACATGCTTGGAAATGTGAGTATTATTTTGACAATCTTCTTCGGGATAAATCGAAATTGCTGTACCTACTGGCGAGCAGCGGCCGGCAAAAATTGTATGAAAATCCATATCTGTCGTGGTTTGGCGGCCAAATAAATTACATACATATCTCATATCTGTCGTGTAATTTAAAAATGGAACGATCTTTTACTCCGAAACATGACAACCAAGGAGGTAACTTATCAAAGTTATTATTTAAATTTCGAACTGGCTCGCAAATAGAAAGCTGTTTATTGGAAAAATTAACACGATAAGGTGGGAAAAATTATTTTCAACTAAAAAATTCTTTGTTTTAATTTCCGCGCATTATTTCAGAAAAGTACTATACAAGTCTTGGCCACAACAAGGCATTGATGGACTTACGTATGTGTGCCTCGGCTTCGCCTCTGCCCACATTTACACGTTCGTCCATCAATGCCTGTGTTGCTGGCCGCTGCAGTAATGTACATTACTGCTAGGAGCGCTGTGCTGAATTTCTTTCTAGACTTTAATAGGTAGGTACATTATAAACACGATCCTTCTTGATAGCGATATTGTAATGTACATTCGAATAAACTATCTCGTACTTTCTAGGGGCATTTTACCTTGCTTATGCAAATATATACAACTCAGTTTCATTACAAAGTTTAGGTATTATATAAAACCGTTCATTCTTACATTGCTGTATTGTATTATATATTTTCAGAACAAACAACCCAACGCCAATGCAACAGTTGCCGAACTATCCAGCTGGCGCCGGCGGGAATCAACCAAAGAACCAGCAAGCCAGAGGAAATGTTGTCGCTGTGGAGCCTTACAATCACGTCCCGCATGCGCAGAGCGTCAATCATAACGCAAATTTTCAGGTAACTGGTAAACAAATACTAAGCTTAGCTTACCTAGATAGATACTTAACTCTTATAAAAGTACTGTATGAACTGAACTGAACACAAAATATCGTGGTCCATACTACTGTATGTAGATAGGTAGTATTTTATTTGTTTTGTTCAATGGTTTGTATATGGTTCGTGCGGGGAGCCGATGGATGCAGGAATAGACTGAAAACTAAGAAGAAAATTGTTTATTGCCATTTGTCGCTAAACCAATGATATCTAGGAAATACATTTAATCCTAATTTGTTGATACATTCTATTTATTTCCGCAAAATTAGTATTCATGTAATCACGTTGAGTAATTAAGCTATTATTGACAAAAGAACGCAAGAAAAGTTGAATTTGCCGCGCTAGTGAAACGTTCCACCTTAAGACACCGCCAGACGCGCAAGGTGACGCCCCCGTCACGTGACGCATGCGTAAAATACAGATACGAGACAGACAAGAGGCTACCAAAGATGCTAGCGTGAGACGTTAACGCCTCACGCTAACTCCAAAATGTATGAGAATGACATTAGCTGCGGAAATGTTTTCCGCAGGCAATGTCATTTCCCATACATTTTTAATTTAGCGTGAGGCGTTAATTAACGCCTCATGCTAACTCCAAAATGTATGGGAACAACGCCTCACGCTAACTCTATGTATGGGAAATGATAATTATTGCCTGCGGAAAACACATGTTGAGGGTTTAACCCTCTTGGATGAGGCTGATATTTTTTGTAATCTGTTTATTTACGTCGCCAATCACGGCTAATCGTCACCGTCAGTCGCTGTCTGTCTGCCTGTCTGTCACTCAGACCAAGGAAGTCTGTCACTTACTACGTCACTTCCGCTTAAAATGTCAATGTCAAACTAAATAGCGGGACGCGCTTTTTTGTTTATTTTTTAACAAACAAAACAAAAACCAGCAAATTATAATACGTTGTTTTTTTTAATTTTCAGGCCACCAAACAGAACGTGATACAAAACAACGTGCCATTAAAACAGTTCACACAGTGTGATAATATACAAACGCATTTGACTCAGCAAGAGGCACACTACTTGCAGCAGAAACCTATGATAAATCCGCTCTTCAACGGGTATACTCACACGCAAGGCCTACAAGAAAATCAGTTCCAGCAGTACCAGAACAAACACGACGGCTTCAGTCACGTACAACAGGGAATTAGCAATGCGTACGACCAAAAAATGCTGGACCAAAAGTACCAGGATTACTTGAAACAGCCTCAGTACAGCCCCAACAGCACTAGCAGTTCCAACAGTAATCAAGCTGGTAAAGAGTTAAAAATAAACGAGCAAGAATTCTTACCTGAATTTGCTGCAAGCAAATCTGACCCTAAGTACCAAACATTGCCATATAACACAAAATTTCCTCAAAGTACAAACGGTAAAAATAAACCTGAAATAAATGGTAAGAACAGTGATGAAAAGAATGCTATCAATGTAAACCACATGACAGTGCATTCTACACCACTCTCGGTTGTGAACAAAAGCCTTGCAACACCACTAAGTCAAACAGAAGCCACATATCAGCAAGATGCATATCAGTTGCAAAAATCGGACTCTTCCAGCCGGTGTAACCAGGAAGGGAAAGAGAATCATGCATATCAGCAGAACTCTAGGATAAGTACAAATAGTCAGAGCAATGAAGCTTCAAAAGGGAGTGGAATGACACAATCAGTCAAAACTAGTTCTACAAACACAACAAGCAGCACTTCTATGGGATTTGGAGTGAGTTGGTTTAACTTAATTATCAATTTAACACACTTGTAAATCTAAATGTGTCATTAAAAGCTGCCATCATTTCCAGGCATTATGAAATATTCACTTACTGTAATAAAATCCATTGCTTACATTACAACACAGATAACCCCCAATAGATACCACATGAAAAACGACAACCGCGCACCACGCATTGGCGTAAATGGTTCTATATAAATCGCCGCATCACAGCACGGCCTTAGTTTCGACCAAGTATTAGAGTTCATTATTAGGGCGTCACTCAAAACAGCCAATAATAGCGCATTGGCTCCAGTCCCCGCGACCCGCGCCTTCCGCCAGTTTTGGTAAGCTAGGATCCGAACAAAAATCCCGTAATGCGGTATCTATTGGGGGTTATCTGTGCATTACAATAACATAAAATAAGCTCATACTAACCATCACACAAAAAGGGTTGCAGAGCGGCCTAGTTGTAGGATACAGCCCACACACAAAATATCAAGCTAATAAATAATATTCAGGTTGAGTTACAGGGTTTTTTTTTAAGTAGATGACCAAAAATGAAATGACCAGCCACTTAATAATGTTTGTCTCATTTCTTTGGTTCCATAAAAATTTAAGAACAAAACATACTATGCTCATTTGTTTACAATTTCTTTCTATTTTCTTTTTCTTTCTTTCATTTGGAGTACTTGGGTGATTCACACTGCAGGGTGAACCAAGCGCAGTGTGAAACGCCCCATTACCCATTCTAGTTAGGTCTGTTTCATGCATTTCAAGTAAATTTAAAACAATTTCTATCCTCACTTCACAATGCACCTGTAAATATCATCATCATTCATTCCAGAAACCCGTATCGAGTGTAGCACCCACATCGGTTCAGGTATCAAGCGGGAAACCATCACCCATTTTCCAGACATCATCCACAAAGATCCAACCTGTCCAACCACAAATTGTTCAGAGTCAGACCACAAATCATGTAGCTAGTAATGCAAATACTCAACAGCAGATTAGAAACACAGCGTCCGGGCTATCTTCAAGTGCTGGAAGTACATTCAGTGGACAGAATTCTTCGCAAAGCATTTTGTTGTCGCCACCGCAGAGTGCAAGCACTCCTTTGTCAACACCTGATGTCAGTACGGATAAGTCGCCAAAACCAGCGTTGCCTCCCAAGCCAACAATTAAGGTTGGTATATTGCTTAATATGGTAGTTCATTATGGTAATATCTAAAAACATCAAACTAACTAATCAAGGCATCAAGACTTGGTGTGACACCCATTTTTATTGTTTGGCCCAAAATGCTTAAAAAGGACCAACCAATTTTATTGTGCTCTATCTGTATAGAATCCAATAAATTCCAATAATTCAATAAATGTTGGTTGTATATTTTATGGTGGGTACCTACCATCAGCCTTATACGCTTTGGATTCTCCCATCATGCATTCTAAAGTTACCTGATCCCATGTGGTACCTCTTCATGGGATTGGGCTGGAATTTGCCACTAGAGCCAGGGTAGTATTTGTATTTGGTACTCACAATAGAAACAAATGCCTAAGAAATGATGATTTTCTATGTACTTGCAGACACCACCACGACAATCTGCAATCAACGATGCAGGTTTCACCCAATCCACTGAAACCCTACCTGCCATACCAATACCTGACTCGTCCAATGATAGCGAATCTCAACCGATGCAAAAAGAAAACAACAATGACATGATAATTAAAGCTCGACCCCTTACCATAAGAAAACCACCGATTAATGAGCAACAACCTAAGCTAAGAAACCTTAACACTAAGAACGGCGTGAGTGTCAGCATCAATCGGAGAATCGAAATGCCTCCAGCATTCCTATTCCCAGAAATGGATCTAAACAATGAAATGTCTAATGAAAACGGTCTAAAAAGGAAAGATGAGGTGGATAGGGCTCAAAGCGTATCAAGTGAGGAGAGTCGAGACAATGTTGTATCTGATATAACAGAGCAGATTAGTTCTGTGGCTTTAAGTCAGGATTCTCAAGATGAACCTCCAGAGAGGCGGAGGAAAGGTAACTTGAAGCAAGGTCGGAAAGCACCGTTAGCAAGACGAGTCAGCTTCGATCCCCTGGCATTACTGTTGGATGCCAGCTTAGAAGGAGAGTTGGAGTTAGTTAAGAAAACGGCAACACAGGTAAGGATATTTTGAATTTTGTGTTTTTTATTGTTTACTAGTTGACCCGCCCCGGCTTCACACGGGTGAATTACATTTACGCCTTAACCCTGATTATGGGTAAAAGGGATTAAAGGGAAGCGAAAGGGGAAAAAGATTAAAAAATGGGCCAACACACTGTTGCCATCCCACATGAATGAATGGGTACCTACCACCATCCATTCGTCCTTTTGTCCTATCTTTTTCCCTTTCCCTTCCATCTTCCCTTCAACAGGATGAGTATGATTTTTTTTTTATGTAAGGACCTTTTACAAAGTACCTATTAGAAAACATTTAAAAAAAGCTGAATGAAATTGGTAAAGCCTACTCTCAAGTTATAGCGTGACCAGGAGGAAATAGGGGTTTATTTTTAATATGTAGATTAGAAATGCCCTAAGGTTGCACTAGTAATTCTGGGATGAGGAGTAGGGCTACTGTCTGTTGGTCTCCATCACAGAATAATAAATAAATAATAATAACAAATGCATCTAATGGACAGATTATTATATAAATACTGCATATTAATATCCCCGTAGCAGTCTGTGTGTTATTACTTTTCAGCAATCAATTGTGTGACCGAACAAGGCATGTAAATCTAAAAGGTCACTCTGGCCATTTAGACATCTAGGAACTAGTTTTTGAAGGAATACAGCTCACAGTTAAATTTTATCATGCTCAGTATGGATGATGAAAGTGGACCTAAATTATTTAACATTATGTTGAATTGTTCATCTTGGAACTGTGTTACGATTCTGTAATTGTTTTCGCGAATAGTTGTGAAAGTTTTATGTTTGTAATTTTCAGGTGCAGAATGCAAGCGCTGCAAATGACGAAGGGATCACAGCTTTACACAACGCCATTTGCGCTGGACATTTTGAGATCGTTAAGTAAGTATACCTATAATTGTATACCGCTGTACATATTAAGCTTTGTATTGCTTACCTAAACTAACATGGGATACTTTTGATCCCGGGAAAACAACATTTCTCTCGAAAAAACTACTAAGTAAATTGATTACGATTTACTGATATTGCCGACTAGTAGGTACTTACTATAGTACCAGACCCATTAGCCATCGCATCATACATCGATGTTTGTTCTGTGGCTGGGTGTTAAATTGTATTCTATGTATATGTTATGTATGTATCTACAAACAAAAATGTAAGTATTTCTATCAGTTATCTGGTTCCCATAGTATGCTTAGTTTGGGGCTAGATGGCGCTGTGGGACATGTCCACACATATTTATTTTATTTTGTTATTATTTATTATATATCAACAGCCAGAAGACATCCACTGCAAAACAGACCTCCCCATAAAACGAAACTTTGGACGCTTATCACATCTGCCATAATCACCTTGCTTAGCAGGCATCTTGGTGATCGCAAAAAAATTTAATGTACCGAGGAGAATGCCGCTGCTCATTCTCTGGATACTCCTTAAGCCGGCTCCCATGGGAAAAGATTTACAGTATGATGCATCTTTTTTGAAATAAATAAAATTTGTATTTGTATCGGTTCTAGGTTTCTGGTAGAGCTTGGGTGTGATGTAAACGCGCAGGACTCGGATGGATGGACTCCGTTACATTGCGCCGCCTCCTGCAACAACTTGTCTATGGTCAAATTCCTCGTCGATAATGGTAAGAGATACTTTTTTATTGCTTATTTGAAGAAAGTATGTTATAAAAATATGCAAAAAGAATCTCTCCGGCGGGGAATCGAACCCCGGTCTCCCGCGTGACAGGCGGGGATACTTACCACTATACTACCGAAGATGTGTGTAACAGTGGCGAAAAATACGTACCAATCTTTTCAGATACTTTTTACGACGGCGCTTGATTGTGCTTATAATTTTGTCTTTTGGAGTTTTGGCGGGAACGTGAAAAAGTTGACGTCGTTGCATATGCATTGTATTATTTCTCAAAACTTATGCTTTTTCTAGTGTTAATGTTTAAAATTAGTGGCGTTTTACGCATTAAGTGCTGAATTACGAGTATAAGTGTTGGCAAGTGATTAACACTGGAATTCATAGTCAAGTTGGGGGCTCCTCTAGGGGATGATTCAGGCGCTGTGTAGCGAATTCTAGTTTAATGCATTTCATTAACAAAAGTAACCCCTAGTTTGACATTGTCAGGGGCTGGATGCTGATTGTCCGAATTTCGTCAACCAAACGGTCCCCTTGCTTTGATAACGTGCTATTTTGTATTATTGTTTGAGTGTTGTGTTGTGGTTTTCATAAATATGGAAGTAGATGGTGACTTGGATCTCATAAATGATGAATGGCCGATGGAGGCTTGAATGAAATGCGAATTATATCAGTGCCGAAGCGATATATTCGTAATGTAAATACAAAATAACTTTAACTTAATACAAACCATTTTATTTTTACTACACTACAAGTTGATGTACCCCCCCTTACAACTTGTGTGAACTAATAAAGTTTTTTATATTCATTTTAACTTTTCTATAAATAATAATTATAGTGTAAGATAATGAAAGTGAATTTATATGGATATAACGCGGGAACGGGCCTCTCGTAACCATGGCAACCGATCGTCCCACCTCGGACCATGGTTACGAGAGGCCCGTTCCCGCGTTATATTATCTATCAAAATTCAAAAGCCGCGTCAAAATCATGTCAAAATGACACCCGAGAAAATGTTCATAGACAACATGATTGAAATGCACAGATTAGAGAAAAAATATGTGTTGAACTGCCATTTAGTTAGGGGTCTCTCCAGCGATTGTTTATGAAAGTGTAAGAAGAACGATTCAACATTTAACCTCTACGTGAAAGTTGAATGATGGATTTTGGGGGTTTGTTCACCCGTTGACTATGAATACCACTGTTAATATAGTGAAACGTGGTTTTTCGTGTTGCTTCCAAAATTCCACAGAAGCCTCTAGTAAAGTTGCCACTACTTTACTAGGACATGACTTAGACTGGATTATGACTACCTGACTTAGACTGGACTATGACTACCCTGACTGCCTGTGACTAAGACTTGACTTTACATGAAATATTTCATAATACGATGAAAAACTACAATACTTGACACTGGCTAAATACACTATGTGTGGAGCCAAAATATAAGAAAAAAAAAAAATTGTCTTGTAATTATACTCATCGATATGTTATTTCGATGATGGAATTTAATTGTTTATTTATTCTGTGCTTCTGGTATCTATGCAAATCATTGTTCAAGAATGCGACACCGACTAAAAATATCCATGTAGTCCATGTGTTTTCCGGCTTGGTCTCATCCTCCCCGGTGGCGCTGCCCCGGTACCGGGGACGATGAGACAAAAAGTGTCATCCTCCCCGGTAGCCTCAACAATGGCGCTCACCGGGGCCGATGAAACAGTAAAAGTGTCATCTGCCCCGTTATAGTCGGATCGATGAATTCATCTCGGTGACAGCGGGGCCGATGAGAATTAAAGTCTCATCATCCCCGGTACGGCCAGTCCTGCCCAACGAATTCTTCAAAGTTCATCATCATCATCATTGACAGCCTGAAGACGTCCACTGCTGAACATAGGCCTCCCCCAGAGCACGCCACCTTGAGCGGCTGCTCGCCTCCTGCATCCATCGGCTCCCCGCGGCTTTCACCAGGTCGTCGGTCCACCGAGTGGGGGGCCGGCCTACGCTGCGCCTTCCGGTTCGTGGTCGCCACTCGAGAACCTTTCTTCCCCATCGGTTGTCAGTTCTACGAGCGATGTGGCCTGCCCATTGCCACTTCAACTTACTAACTCTAAGAGCTATATCGGTCACTTTAGTTCAAAGTTAATCGGCCTTAATCACCCACATATTTATGAATCATATTCCTATATTGTCATCATCTCAATACGTTCCAACTGCTGGGACAGGGGTCTTGTAGGCCGCCATGCTGGCCAAGTGCGTGTTGGTGGATGCCACATGTGATCATTCCTGTAATAGGCAGTATTAAGATATAAACGGCCTCTGTGGTGTATTTAGTGCACATGAAAAAAACGCGCAAATACATGCTCTGTGTCTGGGTGTTGTGGGATCATGGTCCTCGTATTTCCTGGGTCCCTAGATACAGGGAATCCTAGTTAGGGTCCAGGATCTATGTATGTGATCGTTGGGCGTTATTTATTCATTTGTTTTTTTTTTCAGGCGCGTGTATATTCGCAACTACGCTGTCGGATCACGAGACAGCGGCTGAGAAGTGCGAAGAAGACGAGGAGGGCTTCGACGGCTGCTCCGAGTATCTTTACAGTTAGTACCTAACTTAGGCCCGTATTTTTGAAAGCAATCTTAAGATGCAGATCTGATTAATATCTAATTAAAAAAGTAGTACTTAGATTATGAAAATCTTTAATCTTAAGATGTGCTTTGGAATCAACATCATTGTCAGCCTGAAGCTGTCCACTGCCTTAATAAATAAATAATTAAAAATGTGTGGACATTTCATACAGCGCCATCTAGCCCCAAACCACAGGCAACTAAGCATAGCTTGTACTATGGGAACCAGATAACTGATACAGTACTTAGATACTTTTGTTTGTAAATACATACATAGAGTACAACACCCAGACACAGAACAAACATCTATGTTCATCACACAAATGTTCGTCCTGGATGGGAATCGAACCCACAACCTTATAGTTCAGAAGGCAGAACTACTATAGGCTGTGGGTTCGATTCCCACTCATGACAAACGTTTGTGTGATGAACATAGGTGTTTGTTCTGTGTCTGGGTGTTTTATATTGTATTCTATGTATGTATTTACAAACAAAAATCTGAGTATTGTATCAGTTATCTGGTTCCCATAGAACAAGCTATGCTTAGATGGCGCTGTGTGAAACGTCCACACATATTAATTTATTTATTTATATTTGATTAAAACGGGCATTAGACACTTTTTGTTTGTAAATACATATACATATACATACTTACAAAAAATAAATTCTAAATAATACAATATATTATAATGAATGCAAACATTACCTTCCCAGGCGTCCAAGAGAAGCTGGGCATAATGAACAACGGCATAGTGTACGCAGTATTCGCGTACTCTGCCTCTCGGAGCGACGAGCTAACATTCACCAGCGCCGACCGGCTTCAAGTGCTGCGGAAGGGAGACGACAACGAGCGCGAGTGGTGGTGGTGCCGCGACTCGCATTCCGCCGAGGGATATGTGCCTAGAAACTTGCTTGGGGTGAGTACGGCATGATGTGCCTAGAAACTTGAATGGAGTGAGTTGGGCATACCTCCGTCGTGGCTTAGTCAGTTGGGCATAACTTCGTTGTTGCGTTACTCACTTCCGCATAATTCTGCTGTTTCCGCCTTAGTCAGTTGGGCATAACTCTGTTGTCAATTGGACATAACTCCGTTGTGGCCTAGTCACTTGGGCATAATTCCGTTGTGGCTTGAGTCACTTGGGCATAACTCCGATTGTGGCTTAAGTCACTTGGACATAGCTCCATTGTGGCTTAGTGACTTGGGCATATATATATATTATTATCTTTCTTTTCTTTTCTTATTCTGGTGTAGTCACTTGGCATAGGTAACTCAGTTTTGGCCTTAGTAACTTTAACATAATACGGTTGTTGCTTAGTCAGTTGGGCCATAACTCCGTTGTGACTCAGCCAGTTATATACGGTGGGCATACCTACCTACTACGGTTCAGGAGATAAATACAGCCGTTTATAGGCTGGACAGACACCGGAGGCTTAGTAATAGCGTCCCATATTTACCCTTTGGGTACAAGAACCCAATTGAAAAATCAATTCTGACGTAAGCACGAAAATATTGTTTACCCACTTTCATCAATTTCTAAATGTAGTGGGTGAACAGAAATATCTACCATTGCAGACAGAATACATGGGGCATATGCTGCAAAGAAATACAAGATACTACACTATGGGTACCAATGAATATCAATGAATAATTCTAAAGTTCCAAACCACTGCCATTGTCTTTTTTTTTTTTTTTTTTTTTTTTTTTAATGTTTTCCATGGGAGTTTGGTCAAGGTTGACAATGTCACTCCCGTAATGCTAATTACAGATTTAATCTTATGACTACTATGTTCCTCCCTATAGGAACAAATAAAGCTTTATCATGGTCTTGGCCTCTTCCGATGACGGAGAAGCCAAGAAACTGTTGCAAATGCCTACCGCCTCAGGGAATAAACTCCTGGCGCAATGCGTCGTTACGGACACACTCCATCAATACATGTTGAACATCCTGAACTATGCCACAATCCTCACAATTCGGTGTGTTTGAGATTCCCATTAAAAATAGAAACTTGTTTGATGGATTGTGTCCGGAACGAAGTCTGAGAATGTCATACATAACTGTAGGATCTGACCGTGAACTTTTTCTATACTAAATACTTATTGTAAATTGTTTTCTTGTTACAGTTGTACCCGAGAGTTACCCCACAAACAGATTGAAGACCTTACCCAGTGGCCTCAGCTATGATCTGATCTTGTAAATACAATTAGTTCTCCTTATTTTTTATGTATTTATATCACTGTAATCTAAAATATCCATATTGTATACAATTTTAACAGATCTAAGTAATATTTTGTAAATATTTAAATGTATAAGTTCAAAACGAATGAGATTATATTGAATTATTGTACATTTTATAAATATTTTGAGTCATAATTGGTTATAAAATTTGTATAATTGTACTTAGGATGTCTGCAATCGTTGTGAGATAAACACATAAACTGACAATACAAATAATGATGAATCCATGTGATTTAATTTTGTTTTCCCTCATCAGAAGACATTTCAGTGGAATGAAGATCATTCTCTGCTCCGTTTAGCGGCGAAGCTCCATAGGTTTTATGAAGGGCCTACCTTCAGAAATGGAGTAATACACTGTGAAAAGTACAATTATTTTATGATCCCTACATCCCTATCCATCTTAATATTATAATTAAAATATAGATGCATTTTTGTAAATGGGGTAATTTATAAATTTAAAACAAGCGTAGCTGCGGACTTCAATAAAACATAGTCTATAGCCCGTATTACAGAACTATGGTTAGTTGTAAATTGGTGCTCAAGTCGAGATTTCATTCACAAATTGGTCAATAAGGCTCAATTCAGACAGAGCAGCAAAATGCTCGAGCAGTTTTTAAGTGCTATATGAATATCAACCATAATTTATTTAGACAAAGCTGAAAATAGTATGCAAAATTAAAATAGGTAATTTAAGATTTTAATGTTGCATACTATTTTCAGCTTTGTCTAAATTAAATAATGTTGATATTCCAATAGCACTTAAAAACTGTTCGAGCATTTTGCTGCTCTGTCTGAATTGACCCTAAATGACATAAGTCATAAGTGTGTAACAGCAATATAATAATGAAAGAAAAGTAGATATTATAATAGTGGATCCTACAGTCCTACCCAGACATAGAATATTTTTGATCTTACCAATAGTAACCAGTAAGACAATGTAGATCCATGAGAAGCAGAATTAATTGAGAATTTGAATAGTAGTTCTAGTTGAATAAGGAACTGGCTCCGTAGTGCTGATGGAAGGGGGATGAGGAGAGGACCAAACACAAACATGTACCTACTTTTTTGTGACAAGTGGTAACGGTACTAGGTATTATATTATCTGTGGTAACGGTAACCATTTGGAGAGCACTGTAATATAGGTATTGTAGTATTATGGCTATTAAGCCATAAGTATCATCACTACAATAGATTTCTATTCCTAACAAAGTAGTTCTTTGGTTTTGCGCTAGATGGCGCTATCCGAAATGTGCAGTGTGTTTAACTTTTATCACAGACGTGTCATTGCCATCATTATCAGCCTATTCCTGTCCACTGCTGGATGTATGTCTCTCCGATAACACGCCACTGAGCGTGGTCTTCAGCTATCTGCATCCAGTCACTACCAGCTGCAAGTCCGTCCGGCCGTCATTCCACCTGGCCACAGATATTTGTGTCATCATCGTCATCAACAGCCTGAAGACGTTCACTGCTGAACATAGGCCTCCCCCAGGGAGCGCCACCTTGAGCGGCTACAGCGGCTTGAGCAGGGGCATTTGTGTACCTAGCTCTTATCATTGTTTAGGATCCATACAGCCTCAGGCTTCAATGTATGGTGGACCTGCCAAAAACGACTAACTACTTCGCCATACCAAGTAGAACCAATAAATAAATAAAAAAAACTATTAGAAATCAAAATTTATTGTAAATATAACTACATGTCTCCCTCATCACTGTCTTCGATATCAGCAAGCGCTTGCTTCGCGAGGCTTTCGGCTTCAGTGGCGACATCTTTCGGGACCAATTGATGGCGCCCCTGGGTGTTTTTGGATACCCAGGATAGTTCTAGCTCAAACTGCTTGTCTTTTAGCTCATCATGGACCAGGTAGATGCTGGAATAGAAAGATATTAATAAAAATTAAGTTTGAGTCATGCATAGAGGTAGAAGCGATCTGCAATCCTTTTGAATATACAAAAGGGTTGCGTGGTTTTTACATAAAAACTGTTATTTTTTTGTAGTAGGCAGTGTAGCTAGTAGTATTTAATTGTTATTATTGTAGTAGTAGGCCGGCCCCCCACTCGGTGGACTGACGATCTGGTTAAAGGCGCGGGGAGCCGATGGGCGCAGTAGGCGAGCAGCCGCTCAAGGTGGCGCGCTCTGGGGGAGGCCTATGTTCAGCAGTACGTCTTCAGGCTGTTGATGATGATGATTGTAGAAGTAAACAGCACTTTGCCCTTACACGTGAAATAGTACTACAACATATTGTCTACTTTTTCCCCCAAAACACTTCTAGTAAGAAATTAGGTAAATTAGTAAAAACAAAAGCTTAAAAAAACAATGTCCCAGAGGAACGCATTGCAATCAACCAAATAAAGGCTTTGTAGTGTTTTAGTTGGATTAGAAGGAAAATAAATTGCTTATGTATTGTGATACTATTACTACTATATACTACAGTGGCTCACATAAGTCCCACATTTTTGTATATACCAAACCACTATGGATGATGCCAATTTTGGATGGCACCTGCCTGCATCCGATTTGTTGTCTCCATGTTATCAAAGTACACACAAAAAACTTAAAACCACATCAAAATTATTATTAGGTAACCTGTGGGGAGTTAATGGATCTTATACTGTGCAGTTTTTACAAAATGACTGGATCATTCACAGGTGAGCCACTTGAAAAATAAAAATAAAACATTGCAAAGATCTTACATTCTTGCAGCTTCTTTCACCAAATCTTTGACAGTCAGATCCGCCAGCTTGAGCTTCTCGATTTCAGTTTTAGCTGCTTGCTTTGCTTTGCCCACTGCACATCCAAAGTAAGACTGAAATTATGATAAATTTTTTTAATAACAAGTATCTAATTTAAAGGCCGAATAGATTTTTATGCAATATGTCATGTAGATAGGTCTTTTTTAAAAATCAAAAGTGAAGGGGTTTCTCGCCATGTGTGATTATGCTGCCCTGGTTGTTTTAACAAACAGTTATACCTAAACTAATACTACTTAATAATATGAATAAAATTCACTCTCTCTATTAGTTTGTACATCATTTTTGCTGAATGTAAATAGGACTTAAGATACTTTTAATACTAAAAGCTTGTGTAGTTGCACAGGGTCGGCGGGCCATTTTGACACAGTTGAAACCGAGATTACATCTAGAAATAATATTGGTATAGATACTTACAAATGACACCCCACTAGGATCCAGCATGTACATCTGAGGTCCCTCATAGTCACTCCATGTTCCCATCACTACTGAGCACCCATATGGACGGACAGCACTGTACAATGTGTATGCATGCATGTACATAGAGACTCGCTCATTTAAATACTTTAGAGGTACTTGGGTACCATACTGAGATCTGTAGTTGGAGGCTTCTGACCGGGCCGTCTCAACAATCTGTCTAGCATCAGATATAAGACCAGATACTGCCTGAAATTTTGAGAAATGATATCCATTAAGTTAGTTAGTCTTAGGCCCGATTTTACCAAAGTAGAATGAATATTCCAAGTAAAAAGCTACTGGTTACTCTGGATACAGCTGATTGACAAAAGAACGGACAATGAAAAAGATGCCATGTTGATTGTATCCAAGGAATAAGCTTCTTATTCCTTGAAAATTGCTGGTACATGGGTTATACTCGTGTAACTTTGGTTTTTCTCAGAAAGTTATACTAACAAAACAACAAAAAAAACTAGCATTTAACACAGCATGAAAACTTGTTCAAACTAACTGTTGTTGATTAACCTGCTTTTAAAATAACTGATAAAAAAACTGAAGTCTATGCATGATCTGTCCCTGGTGTATACAAAGTGGAAGCAGCACTAATGGTCAACCTGTCGTGCCTACATCCATTTCTCTCCTCTTTATATTTGTGTACTTATGCTACAATTCTTTTTAAATTATATTATTGAGCTCACTCACCATGCCAACATGTTCATCAACATGGAATATTCTCTTATTTGCGCCAGGTTCGTACAGTTTAGATGTAACAAGCTTCTCTACTGCAAAAACTACTCCATCTTTTCCTCTCAGGGCAATGACTGTTCCAGAGTTTTCTACGGCTTTTGCTGCATATTCCACTTGAAACACTCGGCCGTCCGGCGAGAATTGTGACGCTGAGAGATCGTACTGTGAACAATCAGGTGTTGAGATGATACAAAATGAGTTGCAAAATGCTTTGTCGATAGTCAATATTATTGTGTCTGTATGAATATTATAGTGAGCGTTAGAGCAGTGGGTAGACCTTCATCGAGTTGAGTGTTATGTAGTAGCAAATAATACAAGAAATAGAGGTAAAACCGAAAAAATACGATATGCAACATCATGGTTACGTCCACGAAACGATAGAAAATACTTACGCCTGTTCCGATGGAACTCATTTTTTGAAACTTTAATTAAATTTGTAATGTACAAAACGAAATAAACTCAATACATTAATAAAAATGCAATAAAATTACTATTATTTTATTTTCCAATCGGCAACTACGATGACAAGCACCTTCTTTTTCTTTTTTTTAATTTATTTCCTGACCCAGAGACAAGTGATTTTTTTTATAATTTATTTCTTGACCTGGATACAAAGTTTTCAGTCGTAATATTAAAAAAGTCTAGGTCTAGTCTTTATATAGCTATTCTAAGCCAAAATACCCCAGGACCCCTATTCTCACGAATCGAGAAGAAATCTCGTCTGGGAATAAATCTCGAGACTCGAGTTTTCGGTATTCTCATGCAATATTTCGATTGCTAGCGCACGAGATGACTCGAGTGATGGAAGCATTAGCGTATAGTCGTCTGTGGATCGGAGGCAGTCGAGAGATCAGAACGAGATAACGCTATATGTAAGACAGCAACCACAAAGTCTATGCTCAGAATCAAGAACTTGAAAATTGACACTGGAACATGAATCAAACTATAGAATATAAAAGTAAGTTGAGTTGAGGTCATGGACCTACTAAAAAAAGAAGGACGGAGTCCCAATTGATCCCGAACCGAGGTACCCATAGGAAGTCGGGACGCTAATAAGTACGAGCGGACACGCACACACTCACATCATAGGAAGTCTATCGCCTGCCATTACTGCTCCGAACCTCGCCCAAGACGCATAGAAAAAAATATTATAAAATGCCGTCTTGCGTTGTGAAAAGTTGTCGGAATCATAGTGGTTTGATAAAAAAAGTCAGGGGATCACTTTTCACAAATAAGCTTGTTAATGTTTCGCTAATTTCTTGCTTTTTCGATAAAACTATTGAGATGCAATCAATACACAAAACCAGCTAGTGTTACCAACAATGAAACTTGCAAATTACCCGGAAGTGTGGGAGAATGACCAAATTATGTTCGAATACAACTTATTCACCTATATTGATCATAATTAGAGATCTGACTATATGCAAATGCATATTTCCATTATGCATATGCATGTGCTGGACTTTGCAGGTTAAAATAAATATTGTACCGGTAATGGACCTACTAATCGTACATATTTGTGCAGGTTTTCTATAATGTAGAAAAAGTAAAGTAACGTAGAAAAATACGATTTATGTGTTCATAAAACATTTTAAGCAACACCCTGGCTATAAATCTTTGTGCCAAGTTTTATTAACTGACTGGCTGACCCGACCCTGTCCAAAGGAAGAAAGAACTGGGAACTTCTCTCTTCGCTATAGCGTACAGGGTATATTCCCAGTTGCCCCCACATGCTTCGCCCCTTTCGCTTCGGTGGAGACTGGGAAGCTATTGCTCCCATTTCATTCGCCGTACATTGCTGCGTAGATTGCCAACCCCTTAATTACTGTCCAAATGTAATCTATACATGGTTCTTGGGGGGAGGGGGGCAAGTGCGGGGGGAGGCAGGGCAAGTAGGGGGGTGGACTAAGTGAGGGGGGAGGTGGTGGCAAGTGCAGGGGGTGGCGAGGAAAGTGAGGGGGAGGTGGGGCAAGTGTGGGGGAGGAGGGTAAGTACGGAGTAGGCGAGGAAAGCTAACCTATCGAAAGTAAAAAAAAATAAGCCATTCAATTTTGACTACTCTGTTATAAGCTCGCGTAGCTTTTTGGTCATAGGAAAAGTCACACCAACAACAGATTTTTTTTTTGTCGGATTCGGGTAATTTTCTTCACATGGCAATCCTTTAATCAGTCACACATGTTTATGCGGCCGCCATTGCTGTACGTCAGTTCGATGTCAATCAAGATTCTTTCCTGCTTTTTTTATAATTCTATGGTTGAGGTTATATTATTGTGATTTTCTTGTGTTCGTTATGGAAAAACGGTAAAGCTGTGCAAAATGCTATAATGGTGCATCCGAAGATGTGAACGTGCGATTCCACAGGTTTTCTCTGCCTGGCAAACATGGATCTTTGAAGTAAGTAAGCCTAATAACCTACGCAAAATCCAAAAAGGTATAATGTACTACGTACATACATAAAAGATAATACTTTCTCAAAATCACGCTGCTTACACCCGTATCTCGCTCTATAGATTAAATGTTTATTATTTAATTTTTTCAGGGCGTGATTATGGGCTGAATAATGGTATCCAGCTGGGAGCTAGATTTCTGAGGAATCACTGAAACAACTACACCAACAGCGTAGGTATGCTATATGCAGAAGGCACCTGATTTATGGAAACAAATTTTATAATCCCAACCCCGATTGGAGCAGTAGATGTATTGTTGAAGTGCCGCCAAGAAAAATGTGCAACTTGTAACTTCACCTATGAATGTGTCAGGCTCAAACCTTCAAGTAAATTAATTTCAATTACCTGAATAAAAGTTTTCCCAGGCCGTGAGGCTATGGACCGAAGTTGATGGAAGTATTATGTTAAATCAGATAGATCCTGTGACCATGATCCTCAGTAATGAGGAACCAACCAGAGAGAGAGAGAAATAAAAGTATGTAAAAATCCAGTTCATACCAATGATATTGACACAGTTGCCTGTTGGATTTATTTTATACCAAAGGATAGGGGAATATGAGGGTTTTTCCCGTTTCTTGAGTGGGAAGCGAACCAACAACCTACAGCACAGTTGATGGAGCTGGCCTTAAGGCTATCTAAATAATATTTTCTTTTTTGCTTCAGGTACTCAATGAAGGCTTCTAGGCTGGTGTTACTATTGCTACTGCAATAACTACATCTTACTTACTGTAAAGCTTCCGGAACAATTTTCTGAAAATGCTGTGAATGTGTGCTGTGATAATATAAAGTCACAGAAGAATCTTAAATCGCCACTGTATTAGACAGTGAGTGACTGTCTATATTACCATCTTCGTCATCATCATTTCCATATGTGCCACTGTAACTATTACACCAGTGGCCCTGAGGCTGATTTCGTTGGTTTAAAATTATTGATGTAAAAAGTAAAAATAAAGTTAAAATAGCCATCTTTGCTTTACGGCATTGTTTTACAACACTTTTAATGATGGCAGGATTGTATTTTGAGACTGCATGTTTCTTCATTTTATGTATTTGATAATAATAACTTTAGAACTAAACTAGGCCCAAAGTTGTTACCTACTCATATAAATATGTATAATATAATGCGATTATATATGAGTTATGTGGCTTTTATTTATTATGGTACCTTTATAAGGGTGGGTTTTTTCACCCGTTGTTAAAGTAACCAATCAAAAATGCTAACAAATTCTAACTAATAGTCAAGATTTGTTAGAGGTTTTAACCATTGGTTACCTTGAAGTAGTGTTCTGTGGTTTATTCCATCTGTGATAAGGATAATCACAGATTAGAGAAAAAAACAAAAGGATAATAGCACAGGATAATATAATAGTGTTCTGTGCACCACAGAGTATTCTTATAGCTGTGCATACCATAGAGTAGTATAAGTTGGTGCCACACACAGAATTCCCACTAGCCACAGATTGTTTTTTTCTCTAATCTATGGTTGGTGCACTATACAATGCAAAACACCATATTATTTTTTCTAATTTGTGAAAACACTATTGGCAAACAATGAGCAACTTCGTTTGATTTGATAGGCACGGAGCAAAGAGTATATAACACTTAGGGATGTTCCGATACTAGTGAATACGAGTATGTACTTGATACTTTTCTTTCAATACCAAGTACTTTTTACCATCGAATCATTCTTTCGATACTTACTTGGTATCGGAAAGAAAGTACTAATAGCGAATCGAATCAATGCTGCTAAGTCAAAACAGGATAGAACCACAGGATAAAAATTCAATGCCAAGCAGCTTTATTTCGCTATAATATTTTTTTCCTTAAAGAAACATAGTATGGCCTAACTTTAAGTCAAGTAGAATAAAAATGTGATATTTTAATGTATACTTAGGGTTAAAACAACCCTATTTTTAATTTAAGTAGGATTCAATGTAGTAGAAAATTAGTGTAAAGGTAAAAATACATGTAAAGGTAGAATGTGAGTAGGATTCAACTTAATTTAATTGTAATTCAAAGCGTTGAATAAAGTTAATACACACAAATAGTACAGTTAAGGTAGTTGTTATACTTAATTAAAATAATAAAATAAAATAAAAACAAACCATTCTCGCGATACCTATTTGGTATCGGAAAGAAAGAATTTGTATCGGAAAGAGTACTTTTATCAAATATCGTCAAATAACATATCCTTAGTGTTCAAATGTCCGATTCTTCGCGCCAAAACACTTAAAAATGTAGATCAGTCATAGAAACAACAAAACTTTGCTGCAATAAGGTAAAATTTGTTTATATTTTCCGTATTGATAAATAAAAAAAAATGTATCGATATGAGTGGGTATCGATACTTTTAAGGTATTCATATGAGTAGTACCTATCGAATCATGATTTGAGTACTACTCATATGAGTAGGTATCGATACTTTGGTGGTATCGGAACATCCCTAATAACGCTTGGCATGGCAAAAAGTATAACTATAACTTCTGTCGCCCAGACAAACTAACCAACGAAGAAAAAAGTAAAGAAAAGAAGAAAAAAGTAAGAAGACAAGAAAAGACAAGAAGAAAAAGAAAAGAAAGAAAAAACGAAACGAAGAAGAAAAGTTGCCATGCCATTAGCTTCAATGTCAATAAAATGGCAACAAATGAGCCTAAAAGTAAAGGCAAAAGCGCGTCTCATGGTGGTCTCGACTGCCTCCGACCACACGAGACATCTCGTGCGCTAGCAATCGAGAATATCACAAATTTGAATCTTGAGTCTCGAATTTCGAGATTTATTGTGAGATGACATTGCGTCTCGATTCCCTACGAGCCATCTCGTGCGCTAGTCAATCGAGAATATCATGAATTTTAAGCTTGGGAGTAGAGACAACTCGAGTCTCGATTTATATTATGAGATGACATTGCATCTCGATTCGTGAGAATAGGGGTCCAGATCTGCTGCACAGAATTCACACTAGTGTATTTTTCTCTAATCTGTGATCAAAACTAATGAGGCGTTTTATTTAAATAACACTAGTTCCGCCTCTTTTACTAGATGGCGCAGTAAGTACATATTTTACCAGTAATGGAAAACAAACTTACTTTAAAAATGATATGGACAGGACCTGTGAGATGGCGCATTTTTCAACTTTAAGTCATGGCGAGACCTATTATTATTATTACTTAGATCATGGACGTAGGAGTCCTTTAGAAATTACTTAAACATTAACCCCCTACCAATAAATTGTGAAACGCAAAACTTACCTACCTGCGAAGACGAATAAAACTAAATCGCGCAGAAGTTACCTACATAAAATTCAGCAATTTTTTTATAAATGGGTAACTAGTACCTACCTACTTAATCAAGTATTTAAGAAAGCTTATCAAACAATAAAAAGAAGCATCTTTTAATTGTGTCTGCTTAAATTAACTATAGGTACTGTCGGTCATCAATATTCAGCGATTTTTAATACCTATGTCGTTTGCTAAGGGGGGTCCGGACTCCCTAAACTCCCCCTTATATACGCCCATGACTTAGATGCTGTGCTTAATGATAGTCATCATAGATAGAAGATGCAATTTAGTACACACAAATGGCAGTTTTTAAACTAATTGACTATAATCTTTAATTAGCTAGTATAGGTAGGTAGGTACGTCTAGGCCTAGCCCTTGTAATCTTGTAAAGTTTAAGCTGAATGAAGCTGAACCAAGCTCCATTAGGACTGAGGTAGGTAGGTATGCCTATGCAAGACAAGATATCATTTTATGGTCGGAAGTCTGCCTCTGCACTACCACCACTGGTAAGAGGAGATGAATGAACAAGTCTGGAAGCTGGAGGACTACTTACATAAAATACCTACCTAAGTTCCTAGGTATTGGCACTTTTTATACAATGACAAGCATTTTTATATTTTTCTTTTTATTTTCTTGACGTAGGAAGAAAATAAACCTACTTACAAGTAGGTACTTATACCGTACCTACTTATATTTCACAAATAAGAAAAAAAGAAAAGAAAGAAAGAAGAAAAAAAACATAAGAAGTACCTAAGAAATAAAAGACAAAGAAAAGAAAAAAGAAACATAGAAATCCTAAAAAACAAGAAAAAAAAACAAATAAAGAAAGAATAAAACCAAAATCTAGAAAAATATAAGAAAAAAATTATAGGAAAATAATAATGAAATAAAAAATAGAAAATAAAAAATAAAATGAATTAAAATAATATAAGAAATTCTAGAATAAAAGCTAAATCTTTTATCATACTTAGGTACCTAACTTCATAGCCATCATGAATCTAATTTCGTATCTTATGGTACTACCATTAGGTACCTATTATGTCCATGATCATGCATAGGTAGGTACCTAGGTAGGTAGGTACTTATAAGCTGTAGCTGTATACCTACCTGCACAAAAGTATACATACACCAGTACCTATATACTGCATAAATTGCCACTTGCAGGCGTCTTGGTGATCGTAGATTTTAATGTTGTACTTATGTATAATGTTGAATGTTAGTTATGTTTTTTTTTATGTGACTGAATGACGTGACGAGCTAGTTGTTCACCTGATGTTAAGCAACACGGCCGCCCATAACAGTTGCAGTGTCACTCGGAACTTTAAAACAATAAAGTTTCGCGTGACACTGCACTGCGCACGTCATCCTGAGACATCACACAGTCAAGTAATTAGATTACTAGATGTATTATGTAGTTAGGTATTACATAAAAATCCTGGGAAGGAGGAAGCTGTGTTGCTCATTCTCTGATGGATATTTCCTTAGCCGGCTCTACGGCACCTGTGGGAAGAGATGGGTAGTCCTTTTGTCACACCGCACCGGGACCACACAACACAATATTTATATAGGAATATATAAAATAAACATAAACAATATAACGACTTACCAAAGTTGAAGTAGGCACTTACGATATTAGCAAATACTTACTAATTATTACCTACATTATTTACTTTATGCCTAAAGCAACGCATTGGTGGCGCCTCCTCCGGTGATACAGATGTCCATAGGCTACGGTGACCACTTCCCATCAGGTGGGCCGTATGCTTGTTTGCTCCCTTTAACATAAAAAAGCCCAACCTCACATCATAAAGCGGGCACGCAGTCTTTGCCTGCAAAATGCGCCAGATACCACGCGCAAGTTTCACAGAGATAGACATACTGAAATTCTCGCGTTAGTCAGACATGGCAAGTTTCAAGCTCTTCACTTCGTATGGATTCCGTTATAAAGTTCCGCACTAGCTCCAGGTTTTTCGGCGGTACTTAGATTGCGAGCGAAAAACTCGTGTAAACAGAATACCTACGTAATAGTAGGGGAGACGTAGGCAATGGAAGTCAGCTGGCAATGGTGATCACTCCAATAATTCGAGAACTATATAAGCGAGATAGTGGTTTTCTTTCTTTTTTTTTCTTTTTAAATAAATATAGACTTACACACAGCGCCATCTAGCCCCAAACTAAGCATAGCTTGTACTATGGGAACCAAATAACTGATACAATACTTAGATACTTTTTGTTTGTAAATACATACATAGAATACAATATAACACCCAGACACAGAACAAACACTATATGTTCATCACACAAATGTTTGTCCCAGGTAGGAATCGAACCCACAACCTACAGTTCAGAAAGCAGAGCTACTACCAACTGAGCTATCAGGCCAGTCCAGTGGTTTCAGAGACGTCATACGCTAGCTGTGTGCCGGTAACACTAACACGTGCAGTTGACAGTTCACTCACTAGTCTCACTGCCCGCCACGCACTAGAGAGTGACAAATAAACGTACCTACTAGGTATAGTACACCTCACTGGCCTAAGAAGATATTCGTACCCTTTTGATCTAATTTTGCAAGTGGACAAATCTGAAGGTATGGATCCTGAGTTTCTTTTTGTGTTTGTGATATGTAATGTAATGAGTATGACATGATTTCAATCTCATTTTAACCTTAACATTAGCTTTTTATCAAAGTAGATATTTTTTTACTAAACTAATGTAGGTAATCGGAGTCACGCGTAACCTAGCTTAGGAAAATTACATCAAAATTAGACAATCAGCCGAAATAATTCTTAATTTCTTGAAAATTGAATTTGTTTGAGATGTCCTGATGAATTTACCTACCTACTGAAAATCCCCGAGGGTGAGGGTTGAGCCAATGGAGGGGGAGAGGTTTGAATGTCACTTTTTTATAAAGAAAATCGAAAACCTTGAGGATTACGATTATGATTACTTCTACGAAATTAAACTAGGTGCATTAAATTTGGTACAAATAAGGTTCTTGTGGTTACTTAGATTGCACTGGGAGGGGCTCAGTTAGGTATATGTGTGTAATTTGTGTTAACTTGACCATCATTGTCAACGTGCTGATTACCATTGCCAACCAGAGTGGACAATGGTGATCAAATCTGTTTTTTTTTTAAATTTTAACTATTGACCCAATAAGCCAAAATGATTAAAAAGTGATCTCAAAGAATAGTTTAGTAACTAAATATAATAAGGCTTAAGCAATAAATAGTATAGTAATAATTTTCGTTTTATTTCAATTTCCGCTTATGTGAGCCCCATTACCTACGTCTCCCCTACTACATAACAGGGGAGGTCGTAGGTACATTCTTTTGACATGGTAATCTACAAAGCTACATGCTTCTCGAAAAGCATATAAGTAGACGCCTTTTCTGATGATGCCTATGCAATACCTACTATGTGAATTATTAGTAAATTCTAATTTCTAATATTGAAACGCTTAGGTTTTAGCACCTAATGTAGTGTAGGTAGGTATAGTTTATGTAGGATAAAATAGAATTCCAGAATTTCTAAATTTAATAGAATCGGACTAAGTAGGTGTACTCATCTCTTGTCTTCATCATCATCATCATCAACAGCCTGAAGATGTTCACTGCTGAAATTAGGCATCCCCCAGAGCGCGCCACCTTAAGCAGCTGCTCGCCTCCTGCATCCATCGGCTCCCCATGGCTTTCACCAGATCGTCGGTCCACCGAGTGGGGGGCCGGCCTACGCTGCGTCTTCCGGTTCGTGATCGCCACTCGAGAACCTTTCTTCCCCATCGGTTGTCAGTTCCACGAGCGATGTGGCCTGCCCATTGCCATTTCAACTTGCTAATTCTAAGAGCTACGGTCACTAGTTCTTCTGTGGATCTCTTCGTTCCGGAGCTTATCTTTCAGGGAAACACCGAGCATAGCTCTCTGCATAGCTCGCTGCGCGACTTTGACCTTACTAATGAGGCCAACAGTAAGAGACCATGTCTCAGTTCCGTAAGTCATCACTGGCAACAAACACTGATTGAAAACGTTAATTTTCAGGCTCTGCGGTATTTTGGACGAAAAGATAGGACGAAGCTTCCCGAACGCTGCCCAGCCGAGTTGGATTCTTCGTGCCACCTCTTTGTCGAAGTTGGACCTACCTAATTGGATAGTCTGTCCTAAGTAGACATACTTGTCGACAACTTCGAGAGTATCGTTCCAAACAAATACCGGTATATCTAGGTGGAACATGAGCATTAGACATGATCTTTGTCTTGTCCATATTCATCTTAAGACCAACCTGCTGGGAGACTCTACTGAGGTCGTTGAGCATGGTGCTAAGGTCCTCGAGCGATTCCGCCATTATGACTATATCGTCGGCAAAACGAAGGTTAGTGATGTGTTCGCCATTTATGTTGATGCCAGATCTTTACCACTCCAAGAGCTTGAAATCGTCCTCCAATGCGTTTGTGAACAGTTTCGGAGAAATAACGTCTCCCTGTCTCACGCCTCTTTGCAATGGGATTTGTTCCGTACTCTGGTCCTGTAGTCGGACTGACATAGTGTCCTTACTGTACACACACTTCAACACTTCAACACTTCGATATACCTATAGTCAATTTGGCATCGCTGCAAGGACTGCAGCACCGCCCAAGTCTTGATTGAATCGAAGGCTTTCTCATAGTCCACAAACGCTAGGCATAACGGCCGATTATACTCTTCGGTCTTCTGTATAATCTGGCGTAGCGTATGGATGTGGTCTATGGTACTAAAGCCTTTTCGGAAACCGGCTTGTTCGGGAGGCTGGATTTCACCAAAACTCCGTGCGAGACGATTCGTAATGACTCTCGAAGAAAGCTTATACACATGACTCAAGAGCGAGATGGGATGATTATATCGCCTTTTTTGAAGAAGAGCACCACCCCGCTCTTGTGCTATGCCATCCCCATTGTCATCCATCTCTTATCTTGTCGTACCTAAAAGCCGAAAATTTATATCCAAAAGCGGAAAATTGGTTATAAGTATAAAATATTAAACTAGTTACCCCTTTGTAGGTAGGTAGGTACTGAATGCAAGAAGCAAGAAGCAGCCACAGCCATAGTCATTGAAATTATGTCGTCGGCTATGATGACGATGACGAACAAAATTAAACTTATTCGTTCAGGTTTCATCTATGTATGTAAGTGTCTAACCAATACTAAAGTCCTAGGTATCTAAAAATAAATAAAAATATAAATAAATATGTGTGGACATTTCACACAGCGCCATCTAGCCCCAAACTAAGCATAGCTTGTACTATGGGAACCAGATAACTGATACAATACTTAGATACTTTTTGTTTGTAAATAGATACATAGAATAACAATATAACACCCAGACACAGAACAAACATGGGTGTTCATCACACAAATGTTTGTTCTGAGTGGGAATCGAACCCACAACCTATAGTCCAGAAGGCAGAGCTACTACCAACTGAGCTATCAGGCCAGTCAAATCTATAGTAAAGTTACAGTACAGCATGAAGCAGTAGGTATGTAAGTATAACTACCTACTTATAGCTCGTAGGTACCTACGATAGCAACTAAATTATACTAAATCTATTCTCCTCACAGCTCAAGCTGTTTGTTTCACCAACATATTTGCCCCTATACTACCTAATAGAAATGTTAGTAAATACCCTTGAAAGGGTTCGGGCGTTCCCTTCAAGTGGCAGAATAAAACAAAATGAGCCTTTATTGATCCACCAGGATCGTGCATTTTATGCTTAGTGTGCCTCTTGAGAAGCTCTGCCAACATTCTTGATTTGATAGTACCTAGGTATAGGTAGGTAGGCACATAAACACCATTTAGGTACTATTTTAGGTAGGACTTTTCTGCAAAGTTCGTCTAGGTAGGTACCACCGCTTTGCCAGTTATTCTGCCGCCAAGCAGTAGTGTGCAAGCACTGCTGTGTTCCGGTTTGAAGGGCATTGTAGCTAGTGAAATTACTGGGCAAATGAGACTTAAGAACTGATCTCACAGTCTAGAAATCTTTTTTAGACTGTGATGTCTCAGGGATGACGTGAGCAGTGCGCAGTGTCACGTGAAACTTTAATTTTGATTTCCGAGTGACACTGCAATCTGTAATGGGCGGCCGTGACGCTTAACACCAGGCGATCGATTAGCTCGTCACGTCATACGATTACAAAAAAAAAAATTATAAGTAGGTAGCTATTTATAAGTTTATCGATGTTAGGTAGATAGATATAGGAGCATTTAGAGTAATGTAGTTGTATAAATTATAAAGAAGTAGGTAGTTAATAGTTTAAAAAATAAAGATAACACATGTAGAGGTGTTATGTAATATGTTTAACCTATTTATCGTGTGAACCGACTTTTTTTCTGAGGGGGGAAATGCCTTCGCACTTCCCTGCCACCACGGGAGGTGATGGCAGGGGATGTGGGACTCGAACCCACTAAAATCCCCCCGTGATGCGTCCGCCGCCGGGATGGTGCGAGATAGGGTCGCGCTAGCATTCACTATCTCGCCCCGACAAACCTACCTACCTACCCTATCCCTATGTCTGTGGCAATGTACCTAGTTCCCAAACGGATTAACAGAATTTGAGTTTTCTTATTTTGTTTTTAAGGTGCAGAGTTAGTGGTTGGTGGTAAGTGTTCTCAGATATGTTTCAAGAAAATGTGTCCAGCAATTTGAAGATCATCAACTCTATTCTAGTTAACGAAAGGAATGACGGGATTTTTAAAATGTGAAACATAATAAATTAGGTAAGTAGGTACCTAAATGGTAGGTACTTGTTTATGTATGTAAGTAGGTGCCTAATGTTTGAATTGCCATACATATTTTCTGAAATACAATAAGGCAAATATAAAAATTGTCGCGCTCGCTGCGCTCGCGCTTTTTATGTTCCTACTGTATTTTGTTGTAATTATAGCAAGCGCGTTTGTACTGACTGACATATAATTCATGTTTGAATAGCCATACGTGTTTTCTGAAATACGGAACCAGGAACGGTGCTGTTAAGGACGTTCGATTGATACCAGTTGTGTGGATAGGTAGGTACCAACATTTTGTTTAATCATCTAATGACAGATTCTTACTGGCAAAATAACTAATCTATTTTCGACACCGTTTAAAAAACATATTTATGAGTTTGCTTCTTATACACGTAGGTAGGTACTTAGATGTATGGAGAGCTGATAAAATTATTATAAAATCTATTTTACCGCTCGAGTGCTGCGAAAGATTTCATACTAACTTTATCAGCTCTCCATTACGAGTAGGTATAAGAAGCAACCAGCCCACTAGGTGGACCGACAACCTAGTCAGGACCACGGGGTGCCGCATGCCGATGGATGCAGGTGGCGAGCAGCCGCTCAAAGTGGAGTAGTGGACGTCTTCACGCTGGTGATGATGATGATGATAAGAAGCAAATTTTTTAAACTGTGCGTGTAGGTGTATAATTATAGTAATCAAGCTGAACCCCCCCCCCCCCCCCCGAAGTGAATTCCTGGCTACGGCCCTGTACTTACTTACATAACCAAGTACCTACTTACCTAATATAATAGTTTTCCAATACTAAAACCATATAGGTAAGTACCTACCTACCTATAGGAATTGTTTTAGTATTGGAACAGTACAGAGTAAGGCTAGGTTTATTTTTAATGGTAGGTAATGGTGGTATATACCTACTTACCTATACTTTTAAGGTACCTTTCCTCTAATTAATGATTTAAAATATCTTATAGGTCCTAAAGCTCTAGGTGCCTACATAGGTAAATCTAAAAGGCACCTGACGTACCTGTACCACAGATAGTATAATACTATACCCTGTACATACGTTTAGATGTACCTAAAATATATAAACTAGGTACCTACCTAAGTAAGATGTAGCAAAGGTGTAGCGTAGAGCAAAATAGCTTTTATATAAGCCCTTTAAAATTCATGCATATTTATACTTATCTTCATAAATATACATAATTATTTATGGGTTAAAAATTCATGAGTTTTATTTCAAGCATCAAAATTACTCTATTTAAATACATTTATGAAGGGGTTAATTAACTTCTTTTCAGGTGGTAGCAGTTTCACAGAGGTTAGAATTTATAAGGTATAGGTCAATGTGGAATATTATAACTTCTAGGTTACTACATCAACTCTAACTGAACGCCATGTTGTTTTACAACTATATAGGCCCGAATTTGACCGCAAACTCACCTGATGGGAAGTGACGATGCGATCTACGATATACGTGCTTTGAAGGGTGTTGCTTTGCATGGAAAATGAATCTAGACAACAAAAATATTTACTAAGGAGTTTAGGTATAGGTACCTACCAAAGATTATAAAGCCCGTTGATAGCTCGTGAACATAATTTCTCGTACAAACACGACTCACCTGCGCGGGCAGGGGGCGAGGTAACAAAACGAGACAAAGTCATAGGTACGAAATTACAAAGAATAGAGCAGGATGGAACAAAAGACATCAATGGGTTCCCGTGGTTTATTAGAAATTCATAGTATTTATTAGAAATTAGTGGTTGAAATACACCACTAATTTTCGTATGAGGGGAAGTTGTGTCATTGGTCAACTGGATTTATAGTCAATGGTACCTACTAAAAAGTCTCATTTCTCAAGTAAAATTATCGTTTAAGGAAGCATCGGCCAAGCCCTTGAAACCCTTCCATCGACCTTCGCCTTATTCAGGTACCATCAGGTGTAAGGTAAGTAGGTACTGTAATAGAACCCTTATATTGCTCCTTTAATCCATTACATTACATTAATAATAAATTACCAAATATACTAAATTAATCTGAAGACGCTAAAAAGGTTATCAATGTTGGTTGACTATTTTGGACTACCTATTTTAATGTTTATGGCCTTGTGAATCGTCTCCTACAAATGGTAGAACCGTACGTTGTGATAATGTAGTAATCCAAATCCTTTTAAAGTAATGAGACAATACCTAACTAACATCTAACCTATTCAATAATATTAATTTAATTTAAAATATCCATCTTCCTACAAATAATTGCTATTTAATCCCCTGATGAACACTATTCCTATACTCTGAGTAACCGAACTGAAATTTCCACATAAAATCATATTATGCACCAATCAATATATTTCCTACTATATTTTCGAAAGGTTTCAATTGTAGGAATGAATAATTTTTTCCTGCAAAAAATTGAACATTATAGTTCCTAGTCATAGACAAAACTGAAAGTAAATTAAAGCTTCATGACGAACGTATGTTGAAATTAACAAGACAAGAAAATGAAACATAGGTAAAACGTAAGTAAGTATATTGCTAACTGAGTTTAAGCTTGTTATATAGCAAAGTCATAGTAAACTCTATTTGTTTATCATAACTCTGGCATAGGAGCCCCGCCTCCGCTCCAATGCTGTGGGTCTCGACTACCTGGCTGGTTAACCCTCCACTATTTAGTGCTTGAAATTTCCCACACGGAGGTACCGTGTGTGAAATTCCCCCACACTAAGAGAAATTTGATTTTACTAAATTTTGTTCTATTTATCCCAAGTCAGTACGTCAGGTACCCCATCTACCTATTCTTATCTACTTATCTAGTTTGGACTCCAAAAGGTGCAAGGGACAAGAGGACATTATTTTTTTCCAAATCCTAACAAAATAGACATCACCTTAGTTAATTGTGAGTCTATCTAATACGTACTACATTCGGTATATGACAGACTCTAAAAATAGCTCAACTTTCAAATCTCCTAGTTTTCGTCCAAAGATTATCAACATTATCGTAGATTCTATATCAACAGCAAGCAGTGGACTAAACAGTAGTATTAATTTTAACTGTAAATATTTATTTGAATTCAATGATCTGTTAGTGATATTCAGGTTGTCTCTATTTTCCAGAACTTGTATTGAAAAGTATTCTAAAACCCGTTTATATAATTTAGGCATTATATTCCACCATTATGAAATACGATAAGGACATGTTTCCTTCAAATAATATTATAGATTATTGATGCTATTTCCTAACAACAAGATATTCTCATTCGAATCTTTAAATTAGCTACCCCTATCCGTTTGGTAAGGAGATCACTAACAGGTACTGCTGTGCTTGATCCAAGACACGAAGGACAATTTCTTATCACTAGTACATTAAATGTTTTTATAGAATAAAAGGTAAAATTCTTTTGAAAATTCAATCAAACGAACCCAAACCTGAATTCCACTAAATTGATCTATGGTCATTTATTTGAAACAAACACGAACATCCCTAAACTATGAATAAATTCCCGGTAGTTATTTAACTGTCGCACAAGCATTACGTATTTCGATCCTAGAGCGAAACTCAATTACGATTTTATTAAGTTACTCGCGAATGATTCCAAACAGAGAACAAATTCCCAATAGCTATCTAAGTAAAAGGAATAAATTCCCAGTCGTTACTAATTCCCGGTAGTTCCTAACTTTCGTTCAAACATTACCTATTTTGCAACTAGAAACAAAACGAATTTCGCTGCAGGAATATGATCCTTCCAACTCTCCAGTAAAATTCCGCCTAGAATCCGCTAAGAAAATACCTATCTATTTATGCTGAATTTGTACATCAAAATTAGGCACAGAATAATATTTTCTCACTAGTGTCATAACTTGTTTATGCGAAATTTGTATCAGCGTTTACTATCACCGCGTAGGAATAGAACCTTTCCCATATCCTCCGTAGAACATCGCAAAACCAGCTAAAGAAATACCTTCCTATACCACAGAATAGATAAATAGTACAACGTACTTTTACCACAAAATAGATTTATAGAATTACGTATTGTTCTCTGTACATTAAAACCTTCTGTGATCACCCAGCTTTCCGTCAAAAGCAAGGTCCACGACAAACTAGCCCTACAATAAACACCCACAGCTTCAACCTTCGAGAAACCTTGGATTATATTTTTATAATTTTGATAACTTACGTATTGTATTTATTTGCACTTTTATTTATTAGTATTTTATCATACTGAATTTATCTTTAAATGTATTTTATACCGCTTTAAATTTATTTATTTATTTATTGAATTTTATCTATTTCCCTAACACTATTATTTTTCCGCGATTTTCAATATTTTATCCCTAACTTTCCCCTCCTGTGTGTATTCCTCGACTTATAGCTTTTCCCTATACATTAGTGTGTACCCCCAAACACTGGAGATTGCTACAAATCTCACATTTGCTTTTAAACGTGCATGTCTGTTCTCGGTGTGTGCAATGAGAACATACCTGATCTAACCCTATGAGAGAACGAGCTGTGACAAAAGCTCTCCAAAGCTAAAACCTATTGCCACCTAATTTTTATCTTGCATGCGGGACCGGAGTCCATGGGCAGCATACAAGACAAAACCCTAACACTTGGGACAGTTCAGCTTAATTTGCATTTAGGATCCGGGTATCGTATACACGAAGACGGGACAGTTAATCTTTTCAGCCCTCCTTTCAGCCAGAATGCAAACCAAACCAAAAAGGTGGATGCAGATCCTATAACGGAGGCAAAATCTGGTGCAGGTCTCCACATAACACGCGAACTGCATGCCCTAAGCAAAATAAGGGAAGACAAGCTTCGTTGCAATGTTTCAACTTATCTCTTACTGAGTTCCTGGACCCGAGGCATACTTCCCCCCAGATCCAGAATTACTTGAGAGGGCGAATTTAACTAAGAATTTAACCGGAAATTTCATCTGCATTTTTCTGACAAGTTTCGACTTGCGAACCCCGTGAATGATTTTATAACTGACCGCGTTTGACAGCTTGACAGATGTCAAAATCCTATTATATATCAAAAACACTTTAAAGGTAGAAAGGTAAAAAAGTAAAACTAAATATAAAGAAGGTTTGATTTCTTTTACTGTTACCTTATTTTACCACAGGTAACCACTTTTACACCTATCTCTACATTTTCTTTATCAGTTAATGCGATGCCAACGACTATTTCCTTTATTTTTGGACTATTCTTTATGCATAAAGTGCTTCAATGAAATTATTTCAGTATTTTTATAATTTAGGTAAAATTTATAATATTTGTGACGTCACGAGACAGCCTGGATCGTTACAGTACCTACAATTTGTATTGTAAGCTCTTTTCAAAAGGTCACTGAGACACCCACACTTTGTCACTGTAAATGGCAGCTCGCCCTGTCACACATTACCGTACTGTGTGTTTATTGCTTTAATAATGTTGATCCAACCTGAACGGTACCCATGCTACCAGTTACGAAATTAAAAACCTATACAGGGTTAGGAAGGTCTTGCGGTCTATCAAAAGCCCATTTATTTATTACACAATAAATGGTTATTTGTCAGACAAAAAAGCTTGACGTGAATGCCCAAGCTCAATGTTATGAAATCTTAGGTACCATGTGTATTGCATGTACTTTGCTATTAAAAAACACACACATTTAAAAAAAATGGAACAAATAATGATACTGTAAAGTTTCTTGTAGCTTCTTCTTTACAGATGTAAACGAAGCTACGGTTCGGAGTTTTCTATTCTACATTGTGCCGGAATGCTTGCACCTGTTGTAGGAAAGAGAACTTCTTTTTTTCCAGACTCGTATTGTAATAGGCTTGTTATAAATATAATATTTTGACATTTCTGAAATTGAAGAATACCTCGATGTAAAGCCAAGAGGGGGGGGGGGGGGGGGGGGGTCTATCTAAGCTATATAGATACAGTTACAAGTACCCTAAAATTTATTAGCGTTAGCTTAATATGTATTATGTATACAATGGATCAACACCAATACAATCATCTGTATCCACCATCACATAACTAACTAAATGGGAGGTGCTTAATAATTAAACATTGATCATAAATAAAAATACTATTTAAAATAATGCTCGAATTTGACGAAAATGGATCCCCCTCCCCTCACGGCTTTGCACTTTGCATTGACCTTCCTAACACCCTATATATGTTTTCCCGACGAACTCGGCCCAGCATTAAAAGCAAACATTCCTGTAATTGCGTTGTCTAAAAAATGCGAAGATATTTTTTTCGGTTGCGAGGCCGAACAGGTCGCATACAAAATGAGCCACGCTGGGATTATTATTTGCCGAGCTGACATCCTAATTAGCGCGACTCTTTTATTTTGCTCTCCTCATAGTACAATCCGTTGGCAGATAATGGCTTGCCCATGCAGGGTCGAATTTCACTGCAGCTATTGTGACCTTTCAGATAAAATAGCCTCATACCTCTTGGATTACATAATATAAAGGCTCCTATATAACAAAGACAAGTTATTTTGATAGTCTGTGTTGTAATGCTGTGTTGTAATGCTGTTAGCATTACCTACCAACACAGACAATTAATATTTAATATCAATGAGATAATGCCTGTGATAAGGTACCGTGAGCAATGCATTAGATTACTGACTCAGCATCTGACTATAGCTTGTCTGATACTGACTTTGTTTGAAGATATTAAAGAGTCTAATTCTGGCAGATTATTTCTACTCAGAGCGTATGGTCATGGAAGCGGTACGCGAACAAAGATAATATTATCTGTAAGGTACCTACTCTAAAAATATATACTTCCAAAGTGTAGGGCAAATCAATGAAATAGGTATAAAAACTGGATTATAACAATGATTAAAAATAGGGAACTTCGATGAATTTCACCAAAATTTTCGTCACATTGGATTGCCTGATAAATTTTGAGCCCAACACAGAAATGAGGCCTGCTGAGGTATTCGAATTAAATAAAAGGAAAATTAAAGTAAAGTAAGACTTCCTAAGAAAATAAAAAATATAAATCGCACTTACATTAAAAGTAAAAAGCAAAGGTATCGCGCTTTCTTCATATTTCAACAAAATTCTCGTACCTTCAAGTTGGAAAGTCTCGGACAAAGAAGTGGAATAATTTTGAAACAAATTCAAAGCTCAAGGAACAATTAAACCGCTTGAATGTCAAATGGAAAAGCTGGACAAAGTTTGAGAGCAAGTCTTAATTTAAGGGCAGACAATTTTCTTACTCCGTTCAGTTTTAAGTAATATTGTTTTGTTTAAAATACATAGGCATAGACGAATAGAAAATAATATTTATCATAATCAATTATAAATACGGGAAACTTATAACTTAAACTTGTATGCCTGCAACTTAGATCCACTGGTTACCAGCGTGTCACGTCGAAACTTCATGCTTATTTTTAACCACTTTTCGAATCTAATGCATACCTACCCCTAATTCATTAGGGGTATGCATTCGTTTCCAAAAGTGATTCCCTGCCCTGGATACTTTGGTCTATTGCGGATTGGTACCCTAAAACAATCCCCTAGTTTATATACAAACATCCAAATTTTGCTTTTGTAAGCTCCTATCTACATTTATTAAATTAGATAGCGATATTTATTAAAATCATATTAAGGTTTTCGTCATTCGTTTATGAAATTCATATGACTGCTGATGTGTCTATATCGATAGTGTTGGATTCGCTTCTAGGTAATGTTCATTTTTGTAACAGTAATAGTTTATTAGTTCTGAGTTCGAGATTGTTTTGAAGTTATTCACGGAGGGCAGCAATGACATCTTCTTACTTAGAAAAACCACGTAACTAATTAAAAAAAACACTTTGTGAATAGGAAGTCAGTTGGTAACTAATAACTATGCTTTATACCACAGAATAGTACACTACTACCTACATCATTTTGTTCAAACTGGTCTGAGTACAGTTGGTCCTAGAAAAAATGAGTTATTGCTACTTGACCTGTCTTTCTTATTAACGAATAATGACTGACTTGACAAGTTCGTCAGCATTAATTAAGAGATAGATTTCATCACACTTTTTCATTCATTCAGATAACAACACACTTATTATGTTTGTACAAGAGGAAGGGAAGATGAAGGGGATCCTTTCCCTTCATTCTTCCTTCTTCCCTTTCTTAGGAAGGAGGAAATTACTTCTCCCGGAAAGAAGAAATGATGGGGTAAGATGGAAAAAAGATAGGGGCCATGGTGAAGGGGCAATTAAGGCATATTAAGTGAAACTAATTCGCCCGTGTGTAATCGGGGCTTGTCAGCTAGTCTATAACATTACCACAGAGCAAATAAGCTGTAGGTGTATTAAAAATAGGTAAATATAATTGGTTAGTAGTAGGTAGGTACACATTGCTTCATTGAAGGCAATATTTTGTCGGCCACGACGAAGGGTATTAACGAGTTTGTGAACACCCCGCAGTGTAAGCAGATTGCTAAATATATCCGCAACCAATTTCTTTAATGGAACGTTCACACGATGAAAACTATATACTTATGATTTACACTTAGAAGCATACGGTCAGAGGCTTGGAATTTTCACTAGGCTACCAAAATAACGTAGGTAGATAAGTATGATTTTAACTATTTTTGATTACACACATTGCTCATATTAAAACCATTATTAGGTATACAATCGTATAAATTGAATGTTCGAATCCAATAAAAACGACAAATATAAATACTAATATAATGTAGCACAAATTAATGTTTAAATAATGGTATTACTACCTATATTTTTTTGTAACAAAAAGGATTGCCTACGGTTGATCATATTTCTCTAATATTGAGCAGGTACCTACCAGACGAGTAAAGAGTTAAATTCCACCGCTTAGCCATTCGCAAATAAATTTACTGTAGTGTAATTATACAAAAAGGCTGTAGAATTTTGGCTCAGCGATCAAAATAAATAGGTAAGTGCTTAAGAATTCATTTGTTTTGTCGGCTGTCAGGTTCAGCTTGTAGCGCTCATAGCGAAGCACGACTAGCCGTTTCTAACCGATCGGTTAAGTTAAGCAACGTTCACTGCGGTCACTACTGTGATGGGTGACCTCTACAGCAAAAAGTGGTATTTACAATCAGTTGTAAATACCACTTTTTGCTACCGTGCTTCGGAGGGCGCGTTAAGCCGTCGTCGGTCTCAGATGTTGTCCTAAGACAATAGTCGTTAAGCCAAGTCAGAAACCTTTGGACGGCCTAAAAATTCTGACATTAGGGCTGACTACTTGCCTACATGAGAGGAAGGAAGAAAGGTTCAGTTAATGCTTAATAATAAAGTAATCCCAAATAATTTTAGCAAGCTCAATTGTAACAGCATCGGAAGTATCAATAAATTACCAATCAGGTGTAGCCGGCTCGCAATCCTCAATGCCCTAGCTAACTTAGTTGAGAACGAGCCAAGTTCTCACTGGCTATGAAATATTCTGTCCTATTCATCGGTACTATGTAAAGTGCACTTACTTGCACAAATTTGAGGCATCTAAAACCATTACGGAGTCTCGCGGGCTATTTCATCCCGCTCAGCCGGAAAAGTGCTATGAAATCGTAATGGTGGTGAGGGTAATGGCATTCGGGTATACTTGACTAAACAGAAAAGTGAAAATCGCTTGCCGTTATCAAGGTTTTAGGTTCATTGGACGGGTGTTCTTTGTTGGGTTTAGAAAGGGCGTTTTTGTGACTTATTGCAGAGTGATAACGTTGGTTATGTAGACAATAGTAGACATTTCTGAATTTTGTAAAACCCCTTCGAAACATGGTGCACGGTTGTAAATATAACCATTTTACATAGCGGTAAGTTTTACACCATTAACCTAAAAAATTATGTTGATCGTTGTGCAACTGATTTGATAAACTGAATAGGCGGCTAATCGAACTTTTTTTTTTTAATGTGATTGAATGACGTGACGAGCTAGTCGTTCACCTGATGTTAAGTGACACGGCCGCCCATAACAGTTGCAGTGTCACCCGGAACTTTAAAACAATAGTTTCGCGCGACACTGCACTGCGCACGTCATTCTGAGACATCACCCAGTGTAATAATCAGATTACTAGACTGAGTGATCAGATCATGAATCGATCACGGTAAAAATCGCGTAAGTAAGATACCTATACTATTAAAAATGTGAGCTAATACTCTAACCCTCAAAAAATATCAATTGTGATATAGAAAATCTTATAAGAACTACAAGCATATATGTCTTCGAAATTAGCCGCTTAGTCTTTATCTCTTGGAACACAATGAAAATTTCCATTAGTATGAATGTGTGACATCAAATTGAAACATAAAGCTTAATATGAAAACTTCTCATAAATGGTGGACACTCGCGTTTATCCATTAAGGTAATAGTCGTGTCATGAAATCTGACCTTAACTTTACATTACCTTTCTTCGTATATTGTGGCTACAAATGAGTCTAATTTGTTGTTTCTTTAATTCCAAGTCTCATTTTGGATTTTAGAATTAGTCATACCTATGAGTTGACCACCAGTGACGTGCTATTAAAGAAGAGTACGTCTATTGACAAGGATTGCGCTGATAATGATGATTGGTGATGACGGCATTTTAATGGCAGTAACAGTTTAGAAAATGTAATAATTTAGATCTGTTGATTTAATTGATACTGTCTGACAAATAAAACAAATAAAAATCACAAATCCTTTAGTCTTCAAATACACGGCTGTACACCTTTTCTCAAAAATTTTGTTATATTATTGGGTACACAATTTGAGACTTGTCGAACAAATCTTTCGCTTTCGTAGTAAATATATTATAGAAAGATTTTCCGAATACATTTGAGGGATTTATTCGTTCACGCGCTATTTACCTTGTGATGCAATAAAATACCCATTAATTTCGAAGATGGACATTTTCCGCTCCTCTGAACATCAAGAGGTTAGGTTTTTGGGGACAACTTTTCACTTGGAAAGGTAAATTTTGCATCGTTGCGTCTTCGCAAGCCGCATTTAGTCGAGCGAATATATAAAAGTTAAGATTATAAATTACAAAAGAGTCTTGCTACGGTGCTTACTTGGAGTAAAATGTAACTTACGAGTAGGCGAAGGCGTTTTATTAAAAAGTTTTGATGTTCCTGAAAGTAGTATTAATATCTTTAGGAGTTTGATAAATCTTGTTAATGGGTCATGGCCGTAATATTTTCAGGATGTCCTGTATTTTACTTTATTTTATGCACGTTTTAGGAAATAAATATAAATTGTATGTCCTTTAATGTATTTACTAATATAGCTGTTATTTTTCAAGGTACTAACACTATAGGTGAACAACCTGAAATAAATGTTAATTTAATTTAATTTTAGTTTATTTTCAAGGAACATTTTGTGTTGTTTTACGGAAATAGAACTATATAGGTTTTTTAATGTACGAAGCTAATCTTTGATTGCAAACTCAATTGATTTTCATTTTTTTCAATTTCATGTTATCGTTTAATTATTACCGTATTCGATTGACTCCAAATGTGACCTCGTGGTCTTATGTATAAAATCTTGTATCTTATTGTTTTTCAAGAAAGTTTCAAATCGTTATTATGAAAAGTTAAAAATACATATGTATATGACCTAAATCGAATACCTAATTTATGAGTTGTGAGATTTATTGCATCTAAGAAACTGGTACAGTTCTACAGTCTTTACTCTAATAGGTACCTGCATCTGAAGATTAACAAATATGTAAGTTTTTCAATTAACTTCCAAATAGAAATCTTCCTTTCAATATTAGGTAGGTACTTAGTCGTACCTTTTACCTCAAAGTGGAATCTATGTTCCACTATTTAATATGTTTACCTATAGGTACGCTATGTATTAGCTAAGAAATGGCGGACTTCAAATAAATATCTTAATAGCCAATAATTGTGAAGCTCCATATGAAATGTAGCAGAAAACACTCTAGCGAAGTACCTACCGATACTGTTGGACGAAACTAATTTCAGTGTTTGCTAAGCAGTTCACATTTGCTGAATTGGGGTAACAATTTGTAGACAGCGCAGCGATCAGAGGAGACAAGTATAGAAAATGAACTAAGTATTTTGATAATGATAATTTAGTTTATTATTATAATAGGCTTTGTCCAGACTGAGTGACATGACAGCCAAAGCATCTACAGCGCAAACCGCTGCATGTACCCAGGACTAGTTTAAAAAAATATCTTTTTATAGTGTAGGGGAATTAGTGCTTGCTAAGAAAGGTTTTTGATAACACAACACCTTTTTATTTTGTTTTTTTTTTTGGACTCGAACGCACTAAAACCCTCATGAGCAGTTTACCGCCGTGGTGGGGCAAGGTGGGGTCGCGTTCGCAGTCGAACCATCCCATAATAATTCAACCCATAAGCTAAGGTGGTTCAATTAGGTATTAAGAAAGTGGGAAGAAGAAGCACGGGTGAACCACGGGTTTCCTTTTATCTAATAATTATTATTATACACCATTATATTGCATACTCATGAAAATAATTTATTTCATATCGGGAATCAACTTATCTGATAGATCATACAGTAAAATACGTGGGTATATTTTATTATATTTTCTGGATATTTAATTCAAACAAGCATTAAAAAAAAAGATCTTTTTCAGGTGCGACAGATGCTTCACTCGTTCAGGGTTTGGTCCCCAAACCAAACGGCTTATCTCCAAGGGAAGGTTCATTAATTCACCTATCCTAAACAAAGACAATATCTTCACATTATTATGAATATTGCAAAGCTAAATTGGCCTTCCCTCGTACCTATCTACACGAATACTTACGTCTTCGAGATTCGCACAATAGCTTCGCTTATCGGGGCGGCGCAACGTTATTATATAAACAGCCAGTACATTCCCTACCACAAGCTTGCCTTAAAACTTAAATTCTAAACTCTATTAACTAAAGAACAAGGCGCATAGCGTTGTCAAGCCTGTAAGAGTAAGTTGCCGGGTGTACGCACCCTCTCTTGTGTTCCTATCGGTGTATGACTGCAGACTACTCGGCTAAATTATTGAAATTCGTATTTGTTGAAGGCGACTGCAGATGTTTCATTTTCTGAGTGTGGATTTAGTAGTGCTCGAATTCAGTGGCAATATTCGAAATTGTTGGAAAAGTCTGCATTGAAATGCAGTGCATTGTATAATGTAAGCCCGATGGACGATCATCATCCTCTTTGCCTTTTCCCATTTGTTATTGGGGTTGGCTCCCAATCTGACCTGTAGCGGCGAGCTACCAGAATTACACGAGCGACTGCCATCTGAACACCATATAATATACTTACATCACGCTTAGAAAAATAAGAGAATGATCCAGTAAATACTATCATAAAAAATTATATGATGAATGACCTAAATTGAAAATCCTGCAGGAACTGAGGAGTTATAGAACTAGAACTTTAGAACTAGATTTCTACATCTAAAAACTAATTGTTTTATAACCTAACCTTAATTTCTCTAATCTCAATATCATTGCACCGAAAACGCAAATAAATCATGGCAGCTTTTGCCACAGAGATATTCTTCACATTTCTTTCACCGTGTTGTGCATTCTTGATGCAATTAATAAATAAAGATTCCCGATGCTCGAGCAACTCTCATTCATTTACAAAGTAAACCCCAAGTTGCACTCGGGAACTCATTAAAAGTAAATCCGGGTGCATTTTCTGAAGACGCTGAATTAAGGCTTCCTTTAAGAAATTTCCTTAAAACTGGGCGGCGAGCGTGCCTCATTTGCTACCATTGAACCGCGCCTCGCCATCCGATGGTCTGTCTGCCTTTCGATTAAATGAAGCCAAGGATTAAATCGCTTATTTGGTATTTTCCAAGTGTAGGTACTTACCCTTACCTTCTTTTCTATAGAGTTTTAAGAGTTCAATATAAACTTACAAATATGTAGATTTCTTTAGAATTTTTTGGATTCAGATTTGTTGCAACTTGTAACAGTAGGTGCATAAGTAGAAAAGATATAGAAAAGATATTTTTCACCTCACTAGCTCGGAAATGTTCTCTTTGTCATTCAAAATCTGGGTGCAAAAACGCATTTTGCTCGCTAGCGTGGAAAGTGTTTTTAAAATTCGAACGTTTCTATTCAATAATTTTCTCGTCAAGAATTGAGGATTTAATCACAGATCTGCCTGAATTTAACCTTCTTGAAATCGCCAGTCCACTGAAAACTCATTAATACCACAGACTACTTCCTAAAAGATACCGTATTTTTCTTGTTCACCAACCTCATTTTTAGAATAATCGCACTGTCCAGCACCAAAGAGTATATAACCAATACGCTTTTTCTGTGCAATACGCTATCCAGCACGGCGACTGCATGGAAAATGGATAAAAAACACTTTTTCTTTAATTTTCCATGAATCACGTGACGAGCTAGTCGTTTAACTGATGTCAAGCGTTACCGCCACCCATAACTAAATTAATAAGCTAAGAACTAATCTTTTCTTAGCCTTTTAGCTGTTTTTCTTACATTTTCCTCGCTGTAGTGAGGTGAAAAGTTGTGTGTTGCACTCGGCAGCAAAGTTTTTCTGCGTCTCGTACCTTTGAAACCTTCGCTACGCTCAGGATTCTTCAATCCTAGAATCCTTGCTCAGGTTTCAATTCAAGTACTCGCGCCAAAAACTAACTTTGCAGCCTAGTATAACAAATAACTATTGACAGTTTGTAATTTTAGAATCGCAGATGAGTACTGATTTGGATTAGACTTGTAAAAGTGCTAAAACGGGCTATTTGCAATACCTAAATTATTTGAGTTTGACGTGTTGTTCGAAATACTGGAATCTATCTATTATAGTACAATATACTTATAGAATATACACACACGCCGTAAAGCAGTACATAATATAATTATATGATATTATATTACACTGTATTTTTGAGCGGCTGGTGAAATCTACGTCAATTTTTAACGCTGATTGGTATTACGCAGGAGTCATCACATGTGACGTGTCTGTATGTTGGACCAAAAATAACGTCATAAATCTTCTTGCAGCGTGGGTTCACATGACGGCGGTTTGCACTTTAATAAACATCGTTTTTCAAATATTTTATTTTTATTATGTAGGTATGACTGATAGTATGAAAATGCAAAGTATCAAAAAATAATGAGATATGAAAGCATTACCTACTTCTGAAAAAAGACGGCACAAAATTTGACACCTATAAAAGGAAATCGTAAAACATCAGCAGATTGAAAAATCGTACCATTCTATAAAAGAAGTTAGTAGGTACCTAATGTTTACGTCTACATACTAATGAATTAAAAGGGTTTACTCGTTTTGAAAAAACTTTATTTCATAAAATACCCATGTCATTGAGAGCAACATATCTGTACAACTGTACTGTAACCTCTCCATGTAACACAAAGTTATCTTGGGTTAAGCGTTGACTCTTTATGTCAATAGAGCATCCATGATCGATGAAGCTTCGCAACCTTAAGGTGAAGTTCGGGCCCTTCAAATTACTTAATGCTCTCAAAGGGCCCTGCATTTTGGTAGTAGGAATATTTTTTCAGCAAAATGTAATAGATCATTTCCTTTTAAAAATGAGGTTATACCGACTTCAGTAATCTTAATTTCATATATTGGGGATGATACAATTACCTTAATATTTTTTTCGGTTATTTTGATATCGAAATACAACTGAATTGAAACCTCCTCCTCTTTTGACGTCTGTTGTTTTTTATTGTTTGATAGGCTTGCGCTTGGCTAATAATATATACCTTCTATTTGAAAGTGTCTACAAGTAAGAAGCTCGTGTAGGCAAGTGTGTTCTTGTCAAAGCTTTGCTAAAATGGTCATAGTACAGTGCCTCCTTTCATACGCCTATAGATAAATGTGTCAGGTCTGTGAATTATTTAATCGTAGGCACCTAGATAAGACTTGACAATTCAAGAACGTAAGTCTAAGCTAATTTATTAGTCCAGCAACTCCTATCTCGAAGGCGTCAGGTGTCTGAACCATTGTTGTGTCTATTCCATGGCGAACAGCAAAGCCCACGCGTTTTATCACGGTACTCAAGTATTGTAACCAGCTAAACATTTCCATTAGACAGTGTCCTCGTAATGTATCTACGCCTTCGGACTACCACAGTATGCTGATAAACCTTGCAATTGCTCTTCTCAAATCAGAACTATGATATCATAGAAGTTTGTGTTAGTTTCCGAAGTATTACATACGGAATTAGAAGAAACAATATACTAGGTACCTATAATTTATTAGTGCTCATAACAAAGCTCAACTAGCCGTTCTTAGCCAATCGGTATAAAGTTATTTAAGCAACGTTCGCTGCAATCATTACTTGGATGGATGACGGCTACAAAAAGTGGTTCTTTACAACTTAGCGACGGTTTAGCTTGCCCTCCGAAGCACTTGAATGAAGCTAATTGGATGGGTGACCACTGCAAAATGTGGTTCTTTACAACTTAGCGACGGTTCAGTTTGCTCGGAGGGCAAGCTAAACCGTCGACGGTCTCGGCTGTTGTCTTAAGACAATAGTCGAAAAGCCAAGTGAGAAGCCTTAGGGCAGCCTAAAGGTTCTGAAACCTGCTCAGGTGGCATGAGCTGTAGAAATCGAGATAGGCATCTCTTCTCTCGAGGAAGCGTTGACCAATGAACGATCACGTGGACCACGTGATAAACTTTTTGCTGCGTTTGCATTGGTCAAACGCTTTCTCGAGAGAAGAGATATGTCGATTTCTACAGCTCAGATTCTACAGCTCAGCTCTCGTGTGCGTATGCTCTTCATCAGCTCAATCCGTCATCCCCTTTCCATCATAGCATACAAGGCTTCTTCACAAGTCCGCATTAAGCGTTTTGCTGAGTCATTCATAGTCCGAACGACCAAGGAATGGAATGCTCTTCCAGCAACAGTGTTTCCACCTGGGTATAATCTGGGCCTTTTCAAGTCAACAGTGAATGGGCATCTCATTGGCAAACGTGCTCCACTTCAGACAACTTCGTCACTTACCGTCAGGTGAGTTGTTGTCAAACGTATGCCCATTTTAGCATAAAAAAATCTCATGCCCGTGCAGGACTAACTCTATGAGAAGAAGAAGAAGAAGACGGCCTATAACTCTTAATTTAAAAAAAAAGTTTGCGTAACCTTGGTATTGTAACTCATTCACCCTAAAACTCTCAACTCAACAGTTTTCATGTGAAAACTACTCAAACAAACAAACATCTTTACAAACAATCAGACAACTTTTTCTTGTAGATAGAGAGAGATTCGAAAGGTCTTAATCGCGAAGCTCGTTGTCTGAAGGTTTCGCAGTCCATTAGTGGAACCGCGACACCATTACTTGTTTATCTAGTTACCAGTAACTAACTCGCTAACTAAATCTCCAGTGTACACAAACTGATAACTGCGTTAGAATTAGCCTGACGTCTTTGATTAGGTGCTACGGGTGTGGAATGTGGCGGCTTGATTGGTAAGCTTGTGGGAAAATGTGGGTTGAAAACTGGGCGCTTGCTGAGAAACCATTCACAATTTCTACAAAAATACCTATTATAATTCCTAATAGCAGTTAGTGGGTTTGCCCACAAATCTGGGTTAGAACTCTTAAGATTCTTTGTAGATAAACGTATAATCCTAAAGTGATGGATTTTACTTTTTGAAATCCATTCCACATGATAATCATTTATTTTGTAAATGAATAGTGAATTAATTTTTAATATTTCCCAATGCAAATAGTTATTAAAAACAAATTTTAATCGTCGTCAATTAATTGTTTGCTTGCAAACATTTTGATTTGATTCTTCAATCTAAAAAACAGACTAGTGGAATATTGAAAGTACTTAAAAACTTAACTAATTCTAAAGAAATGCCTTAAATGAATAACTATAACAAGCGCATTATGTATTAATCTTTGGGTTTCTAATTTGAAAATTCGCGTATTTATTATTTCCATCACGACGGGAAAATGACTCTGAATGAATGAATTACACGATTTCAGCCAGCGGATCAGTTAAAAGTATCACGCTCTTCGTAGGACCTGCCACATACAATACCTATACTGTAGGCACAGAGTTAGGTATATCAGACCTCCCCTAAACGTGCCATTTGCTAGGGTTGGGGTATTTACCCTAGAACATTCTTATTCCGACTTCGTAGCGAACTAGCAAGTTCATAAAGGTTGTGAACCTTGTGCACACTACAAGGGAAAAGGGCTTTGTCATTTAAGGTACAATGTGTTGCTAGCTCTTGAGAAAAATGTTAAAATGACGTAGATGACTTAACAGTTTTTAGGATAAAATTGCTTTGCCCTATTTAAATATAGTTTAAGGTACCTACATTGCTTTTCAAATTAATCATAAAATAGACATTGACCTAAATATAAAAGTAAGTAGGTAGTAGAAGTAGACTTCGCGAATGGCGAAGACTTACGGTGACTTGTCACATACTGCTATTAGGTATGACCAAGACCAAGGATGTTCCAAAGCATATAAGTAGTACCCAGCTCAGAAATCTTACTATTATAATATAGTGCATATTATTTCCAGTGGACAGTAACTACTCAGTGTTTCTCATATTTAATCTTTACCCATTTCAAACTCAATAAAAAGAAAGAAAAAGACGAAATAACTATTGAAGGAGGAAAGTACCAATACATTTTTAGCAAGTGCAGGTGCAAGTGCAGGCAAGATAATTTCTTTAGTAGTTATTTGCAAAAGATCTTTTTTAAAGAAAACAATTGCAACAAACTTGAAACTTGGGCCAAGAGGAAGTAAAGGTTTATAAGAAAAACAACAAGCAACCACTTTCTTCGGAGTTGGTTTAGCTTTTCCACTCCTTTCTTAAAGAAATATTATTATACTGCCCTCATAAGTTTAAGGATTATTTTGTTAGAAAACAAAAAGTAAGTTTAGAGCTGGGATAAAAGAGGTCTTTAGCAATTTTCAAGGAGGAAAGTTCTTTTTTCGTGTTTGGAAAGTTGCTAAGACTGTATTCCATTAGTGGCCATCCGAGCATGTGCGTTAAGGAAACTTGTCAACTAATGCCTAAGTTTCGAAAATGGCAATACTATTTGGGTTCCTTAATGTGTGTCTGGTGTAACTTTTACTACTAGAATGTAAAATAAGCGTTCCTTGTAGGACTACGGAACCATAAAAATGAATATTTAAGTAATTTAACTTAAAATTCCTTACAATAGTTTAGTATTTATATAATTTTATGTTTTGGGTTAAGTTTTGTGTGAAATAATATAAGATAGATAGATAGATAGAATATAAAGATTTATTTATTAATTTCATTTTAGGTATGTAATTCTGTAGTGGGTTGTATAAAACTTTAGTGGGCGATTTACATAGAAAAAGCTGTCTAATAATTACAGAGCAGGTAAACTATTAATTTGACCCTTTAGTTATGTTGGCAAGACGTTATACTCTTTGAAACGTATAAGCAGCTTTCTATAATCTTTGAGGTGCCTATTCCTATAAAGCTAAGATTTTAGAACACCAATGACTAGGAGAACTAAAGCTCTTATTAGAATAAGCAACTTGAAATGACAATGAGCAGGCCACATTGCTCATAGAACTGACAACCAATGGGAAAGAAAAGTTCTCGAGTGGTGACTATAAACCAGAAGACGTAGCGTAGGCACGTCCCCACAAGTGGACCGACACGACGATCTGGTGAAAACCGCTGAGAGCTACTGGATGCAGGAAGCAAGCTGTCGCTCCAAAATGGCGCTCTCTGGGGGAGGCCTATGTTCAGCAGATGACGTCTTTAGGCTGTTGATGATGATAATGAATGAATAGGATAGAACACATAAAATCCTTAAAAGATAGCAGAGCACTAAAATATAAAATGGATCTGTAACGATTTATTAGTATAGGTTCACCTCACCGGATCCAACTTACGTTTTTTTGGAATTTTATGTAAAACGTTTAATTTTATTCAAATTGACTTTTTTGCCTTGAACAACTGGAGCAATATCAAGCCAGCTTAGGAAGGCTGATTCGTCGCACGGATAATGGATAATATAAGGTAGGTACCCATTACCTACCACATTTAAATAAGGATAAGGAAAAGCGTAATCGAACCCTTAACGGGATTTATGAACCAAATATATGAAATGGGGTGTGGATGTAGCCGGAATTTGGTCTGGGGGAATGGGGATTCGAGCAAGTTGACATCAATATAGCCTTCTAACTTTCTTCCCATAACGCTTGCGGTGGGGCTTGGTAGCATTGGGAGATGAAATATTGATTAGGTAATACGTAGTAACATATTTAGTAATCTGTAATATTGATTCCTTTTTGGACTGATCATAATTATTTTTTCAGTATCAAATTAACTTATAAATACAGTTTGTGACTACTGTGAACCCTGGACCGATGCCTTGGTCATGGGAGCCGATAAATGCAGGAGGAAAAAACTGAAACTAAGCTCTATGGTGGAGGCCTCGGTGCTCGTAGTCAACAAGTGAACAGGATGATGATGATGACAGGTTGTGACCAAACCATAGCTTGACCAGGGCCATGACTTATTTTAATAACCACATTAATGAATGTGTTTTAGTATAGTCGGGAATGGTATACCTACACTTATTTGACGCTTACGCTTTAAGCAGGTAATAAAAACGAGAAAAGACCCACTTCGTGGCCTCATCCATTCAATGAGGTACGAGAAATACGGGAGTTTACCTAAATCGACGATATTGAGTACCTAAATCGAGATTGCTTTTCTTGCCGAATGTAATTCCGCTCAATGTGGGGGTATCCAATTATTTTTCTAAACCCTGAAAAGGTTACCTCGGTATTGGAGTTAACCGTTCATGTTGAAAGTTGGAAGGTAGTTATGTCCCGCGGATCTGACCACACATTAAGGTAAACTTGAAAAATTAAATTCGGTATCAGAATTGGTTTTGTAAAAGAGGAAAAATAATGAAGGTTTACATAAAACCACAGAATACATAATCGTATCACCGCGAAATACTTATTGTAGTTGTTGCCGATCGACCGACCTTTTTATATTTGGGTACTTTTACTTATTAATATTTTTCTATTTAAAAGTGTATTTTTGATTTTATTTGGATTTTAGGTGTTCATTATAGAACGACTACAACTCTTCTAGTATTCATTGCGTGCGTTTGGCTTTTGAATATAATACATTTTATGTGGTGATTATACTCAAGCTTTTCTGTGTGTGTGTGTTTTCTGTGTGTTGTTCTGTGTACGGCAAAAACACAAAGATTGCACACACATCGCTATGAAATAGGCTATTTCATAAACACTTGTCATTTTAGTTTTACGTTTAAATAATAAAGAGACTTTCCCCGTTAAAAATGTTAAGTCTTTGTCATTTTAAAAGGCTTAAGTAACTTTAAAGTCACGGTTTCAATTTTCCAATTCAGTGTGTTCAGACAGACTTCGGTCACAATTTTGCTATTAGTAAATATTGGAAAACGATACCATATATTATGATGCTTGCCAATCATGGCTTGCAGTATGATAGTGAAGCGCTCGCTCAAGTACATAGTAAGTTAAAAGTTTACGGTCTAGCTCAGTGGTTCTCAAAGTTGGAGGTTAAAGCAAAATGTTAGAGCACTCGATATTTTTGTTAAATCTTTCTAAAAGGATAAAAAGCTTGTTCTATGGTACATTTGGCCAGCTATTTTTAGGAGTTTTCGAAGCCCCACCGTAAACATCAATGTTGAAAATTAACAGTTATAATTCATGTCCTAATTTAACGAAGAGGGATTTTTTTGTCTTTTATTAATAAAAAAAAACTTTGCCTCTTTACATAACGAATATGTGTCAAAAACTCGTCTATTGCCGAACATAGGCCTGCCCCAGAGAGCACCACTTTGAGCGGCTGCTCGCCTCCTGCATCCAAAGGCTCCCCGTGGTTTTCACAGTATAATATATTATGAATAAGTAAATAAAGTAGTAGTAGTAAGTAGTAGTAATGTTGAAGGCTGTATTAGTTAAAAAAATGTACTCTACTTAGACGTAGTAGAGCCAAAAAAAAAAACTTACTAAAGTTACAGAACCACAGTGGTGCTGCAGCTTAATGTAGATTACTTTGTTATGACGCAAGCGTTTCATAGCAGCAGTGCATTTATTTTTAAATGCAATCTCCTTCAGAGTTTATGAAACATATTGTCTTGGGTCTCTATGACATGATAACCACAACTGTACGAGATATGAACGTATACCTAGATATATACATACAGGCACATTTTACATACTTTTTTAATCATCATCATTAAGATCAACATGGAAAATGTCAACTGAACAGGCCATAGAGCGCCACGTTGACAGGCTATCTGCCCTTTTTTATCACCTCTATCTATAACCTAGTCCCCGACCGATCGGCGACCTGGCAACGATCTGATCAGCTGCGCTTTTACTACGCTTTTACTATTACGGTTTGTGGTCACCACTCGAGAACCTTTCTTTCCCATCGGGTGTAATTTTTTATTTTATGTAAATTAAAGACGAACTAGTCGTTTGCCTGATGTTAAGCGTCACGGCTGCCCATAACAGATTGCAGTATCACTCGGAATTCTAAATAATATGGTTTGCGTGACACTGCACTGCGCACGTCACCTGAGACTTTACACAGTATAGTAATAAGATTACTAGATTTGCCTAGTAATTTCACTAGCTACAATGCCGTCAAACCGGAACACAGTAGTGCTTGCACACTACTGCTTGGCGGCAGAATAACTGGCAAAGCTGTGGTACCTACCTACCTAGATGGACTTTGCAGAAAAGTCCTGCCACCATTAGTCTTTTTTTAATACTTATACGTACCCAAACAAAAACATCATCATCATCATCATCATCATCATCACCAACAGCCCGAAGGCGCCCACTGCTGATAGGCCTCCTCCAGAGAGCGCCATTGAGCGGCTGCTCGCCTCCTGCATTCATCGGCTCCCCGTGGTTTTTCCCAGATCGCCGGTCCACCTAGTGAGGGGCGCGGCCTACGCTGTATCTTCCGGTTCGTGGTCGCCACTCAAGAACCTTTCTTCCGCATCGGTTGTTAATTCTACTAGCAATGTGGCCTGCCCACAGCCACACAAAAAAAACTAAGAAATCTTAAAATCACAACGGCGTCTATTACATCAGTTCCTTTTAGTATTATTTTGCAAATTAATTTACTGTTACGTTTATCCTTCTTATTACCTAGTTTCAGGTGAAAGGCCCCGATTTCCGAAACTTCACAAACAAGTGATCAGTATTCCAAATGGTGACAAGAAACTAGAACTTTGACCGCAAACTCCTGGATTCGGTGTTTCGGTACGTTTGTTTCCGAAATTCCGCGAACTTGCTTTGGCTAATTTGAATAAGGACGGCGTTGAACTTTAATCTCAATTCCAATATTGATTCGGGAAGTTTTTACATTTCTAACGAACCGTGAGGAAGGGGAGTAATGAAGCTTTATGCAAATAAGTCGCGGCGACTTATTAATGGCGTAGTGAAAGCCGTAAATATGTTTTCGCTGAATACTGCAGTAGGTAGAAGAGAGTTCTCTCTAGGTCCTTAGTTAAATAAATGAAATGATACACCTTGTATTTCTGAACAATGCACATAGTGCCATTTAGCCCCAAAGTAAAGTTTTTGCTATGGGAACTAGATAACTGTTAAGTATCTGAGTGAGTATTTACTTGTCTATAGACACTTTGTTTTTATAAAAACATAAGTATATACCTACATACAGTAGGTATAACTATAACTTGATACAGAACAACATCATGTTAATTAAAAATACTACTTAAAAGGTATTTCTTGAAATTTGCGTGTAATCGTAACTACCAACTGATCAGTAGTCCAGTCTAAATAAAATAATTCTAGTTTCCTGTCTATAAGTCTTTTGATTTCTCTTTTGCTTTGAAACGGTATGTTACAATTACAACCATAGTTCCTAGCAATGAAAGAGTCTCATAGTATCCAAGGCACATATTACTACGTCCAAGGTAGCATTGTAGCCACACGACCTATAAACGTCGTTGCTAAAAGAAATATGCGTTTGAACAAGTATCCAGTCTTGCTACTCTATGTATCTACTGAGAAAATACGTCACAACTTTAGTGCTTTAGCGCAATAAGAAAAATTGCTTTATCCTAATACTGCAAAAGTAGAACCTACAACATATTTATTATGATAAGGTACTGAACTGTTGATATCTGAACACAGGATGAAATTCAAGGAACTTGAGAAAATAAGGGGATGTGAGGCAAAGGTGGAGCTTATTGCAAATTCCGGCGCTCACCTTGCTTCGCTATTAAACCTTTTGCAATACATGCTGTATACCTAATGCTTGTAAATATCTTGCCGTTCAAGTTAGAGAACGTAACCGCTCCGGAGCAGTTTACCAGATTCTAGATTCACCAGATTAACAACTCACCAGATTTGCAACTCACCAGATTCTCAACTCAGCAGATTCGCAACTAACCAGATTTTGTACTATCGAACAGAAAATGTGTGCGATTAAACACAAAAAAAACACTATTTTAGATCATTTTAGTTTATTAAACAGACTCACTTACACAGGCGTTGGAGCAAGAAGAACGAATGCTTCACAGAGTATATAAACGCTGAATATTACCACAGAGTATATAAAAACTACGTTGACATATTATGTTGCGTACGGATAACGTAACAAAATGCGTATCACTATGATTGATATCTTCAGCGTTGCGTGCACTTAAAGAGATTCACTCCGAATCAAGAAATGTGGTCAAATGCAAGTAAAATCTAGTACAAAAAAATTAAAAAAATCAAGTAAAGTCGTTTGAGTGTAACTAGTAATTACTTACATCAAAAACTTATAGGTATATAACTAAATTAAAAATTATGCAATGCTAGCTTACCCTGGAAGCACGTGGCCCAACAGCTTAGTCCGTTCGATTGGACCACGTGGTTTTATTTTTATTGTTTCTATCTATTGGGCAAACTGGAATCACCCAATCTCATAATTATGTCCGATGAGTCAAAAATAGACAATTTATTATAGAGCTTAGAAATAATCTATATTATTCGACTGTGCTGGGTAGCCGCAGACAATACTAAGTATATGTACGTATCACGTATGAAAATATTCATATGAACAAAGTATGGAAAAAATCTACAATCAGTGAAAGCGGTCCCCTCGGGCATATTGCGGTACAGAGTTTTCATTAAACACAGGCCGGGTTTGGCAAAAAAAAATGTAAAGTGTGAAATGGATACAGTCCAAAGGGTTCCAGTATTACCACAGAATACTTTAGACCTCAATAACTGTATAGATACTTATATTTAAGTTCTTGATTACATGCTGAGTCTGAACATATATCATGACGTCACACAACATAACATTTTGTACGATACCTACCTATTATTTGTTCTATATTCGTGTTGTATTTTAGGAATGTAGGTAATGTTGTGTGATGTCCATTCATTTTCTTTCTTTCTTTCTTTCTTTACAGTATTGAAAAATAACGCATAGGTAGCTCATAGCAAAGCTGAACAAAACAATTCTGATGGGTGACCGCTACAATAAGTGATATTTATAAGTGAGCACTACTGCATGTTCTTCACTCTAATGTAGGTACTGTTGTCATCGCTCGTAGAACTGAAACCGATGGAGAAGAAAGGTTCTCGAACGGCGACCACGAACCGGAAGTTCTCACTCGGTGGACCAACGACCTGGTGAAAACCGCGGGGAGCCGATAGGTGCAGGAGGCAAGCAGCCGTTCTAAGTGGCGCTCTCTGAGAGAGGCCTATATTCAGCAGCGGACGTCTTCAGCCTGTTGTTGATGATGATGACTATTGTTCTTCAGAGGGCCCGTGAGAGCCCTCGGTCGGTTCGGTCCTGGCTGTTGTCATAAGACATCAGTCACTAGGCCAACTCAGAAAACAGGGGTGGTTTAGAAATTTCTGACAATAAGGCTAATTATACACGAGAAGGGAAGGACAAAACCATCATCACCATCATCAACATCATCACCCGGAAAACGTCCACTGCTGAATATAGGCACTGGTGAATATAGGTAATATAGGCATAGAGCACCACGTTGACCGGTTACTTGCCTCTTGCATCCAACGACTCTCGCGGTTCTAACCAGCACCCGTATATGGCGTGACTGTTCTGGTGACGGGCATGGTCTGCCATCCTGCACGCGCCAACTTACAAGTCCGTGAGTGTGAGCCATGTCTTGCTCACACTCACGGACTTCTGGTGATCGTATGCTCTCGCATACGATCACCATTGCTACCAGACCAGTCCAGTCCCTATAGGGGACGGCCTACGCTGCGAAATTTTGCCGATAGAAAGAATGCTCGATCGTGTCATGGTCATCGTAGTCGTGGTTTATGTTATATTTTTAGCTACAGTCTCATGATACTTTCGTAGCTTTTTAAAGGTTGCGGGACCCTAAAAAACGGCTACATCGCCCGGAGCGTCTCTCTCACATAAGGAATGTTGTCGCTGGGAAATTAGTTCATAAAATTTCGGGAAAACTCATACAAGGTATGTATACCAAGGGTGGACTACTTTATGATTTGCTTTTTGTTTTGTATTAAAACAATATTTTATTATAAGTAAATATATAATAAATATTGTATGATATGGGAAATCAATGTTATTATAGAGATATTAGATTTCTGTTGAAATATTTACGTCTACTTATATATGTTTATTTGCTTTTGTATTTTTTCATTTTATATCTAAATAATATTTTTTTTGTTTTTATCCATTTTGACTGATATTTATCGCTGTGAATAAAATAAAGGCTACGTTTAATATTTTCTCGATATATTATATATGCTACGTTTTTTCCAACTTTAACTTCTTACCTATTAATATGGTTGATTATCTTTAGTCTACCAAAGTCTCAGATGCATACCTTATAATCGGATAGTCATGACTGTGTTTAACATCTCCGTAGAATTTTTCATTTTTTATTTTACAGTTTACAATCTTCATTTAAATAATATATACAACATTCTGCTAAACTGCTGAGCAGCAGAGCAGTACCTATAAGGTAAAAAATGAAACGTAAAGTATCCCCAAACGTTTTCATTGGTTTTCAATAAGCAAACGATGGCACATGGTGAAGGATGGGGTCAACACCGTCCGTATTACGTAGAATAGCCGAGGACACTTACCGAAATTGCTTACACAGAAAACTAATATCAGTGTTTGCCAGACGTCCGCAATCGGCAGTGGTACAAGTTTAATACGATCACATTTACTTATGTTAATAAAAGCGTATTCTTCTTTTCTTCTTCTTCTCATTTAGGTAAGTGGTTAGCCCTGGGTCAGAATTTTAAGGCCGCCCAAAGGCTTGCGACTTGGCTTAACGACAATAGCTGGGACCGAAGGCTTAACGTGCTTTCCAAAGCAAAACTTTTTTCGCAAAATATGTGATACCTCTTTATTAGATCCTTGACACAGAACATTTATTATTATAATGGTAATACTGTTCTAAAAATGGTATCTGATAGATACCGCTGAGCAGAGGTACTGAATATGAAACCATTTTTTTACGCTAACAAGTTTTTTTCTAATTATTTAGTTTTCGGTTCTGAAAGCAAGATTGGTATTTTTTATATGAGACTAGCGTCTCGCCCCGGCTTCGCACGTGTAGTGGTGTAGCCTATGTTACTCAAGGTGAATGTAGCTTTCCAATGGTGAAAGAATTTTTGAAATCGGCGCAGTTATTTTTTCAGTTTATTCATTACAAACATACAAAATACAAATATTTCCTCTTTATAATAATGGTGTAGATAGGCTTGCTTGTTTATTCCTTAAATAATCAAAAATTTTGCTCGTTTTTTCCTCTTTTATCTTACAACTTAGGGCAACTACTCCAACAATGATACCACCCACCTTATTGTCCACGACAGTCGAATAGGCGCGTCTCAGATTTAGCAAACCACTCCCGATTATTTTATTGTATATCTTATAATATTATAACCTTCAATATTCAGCAGGGAAACTCCTTAGATCATCATTTAGTATCTAAAAGAACTATTTAATAGATATTATAAAGGTGGAGAACTAAAGTGACCGATATAGCTCTTAGAATTAGCAAGTTGAAATGGCAATGGGCAGGCCACATCCACAAAAAGACATAATTGAATATTAAATTTGAAAAACATACCGTTTTCTTAGTGGCTAGCAACTGTGCTCATGACTCTCCGATGGCTACTAATACTTTCTGCGTAGGTATAAAAAATTAATAATATTTTTTTATGTACCTACCTACTTTTTATGTACTTATAAGAATAGAATACTGTACTAAACCCATTCCGTTTCACAACATCCAAGCAAAGACCAAAGAGGATGCCACTTCAAAAGAAATTATGGTAAAAGTTACAAACTTTACCTTCATCAGTTTGTTGTTTAACTTGTCGGATACTTACTTGCGTCCGTTGCTCTCAGAGCTTACTTACTGTAGAGCTTAGTGGGATTTAAATTCAGTTTTGTTTAATTACTTGAAAATACTTTGTCTTCCCGGTTCAAGAAGATAAATTAATGTGAAATAGTTTTGAGTTCTGTTTTAATGATTGCAGTAAGAACGCTAACGCAGACTGTGTTGGTACGGTGTTGAAAAAATAGAACTCGGAGTTTCGGTGGATCATTAAACACCGACGACCTAGTGAAAACCGCGGGGAGCCGATGGATGCAGGAGGCGAGCAGCCGCTCAAAGTGGCGCTTTCGGGGGAGGCCTACGTTCAGCAATGGACGTTTTCAGGCTGTTGATAATGATTCACCACTAATAGTATGACTAGTAAGTACTATTTTAATTCAGTCTTACATAGTTTATGAATTAAAACATTCGATAGTTTTAAGAAGAAAACAAAAGAACGCAAGAATCATAGAGCGAACTCTATTATTTTACTATCAACTAGATATCATTCTAACTAAGCTCACAGCCCCAAGTTTTTATCAAGCAAGTAAAAGATATTATTACGTCTCAGGCCTCGACGAACTTTAGTGGCTCTGTAACTTATATTAAAAATTTATCCAAGTAATAGCTTTACTCTCATCTTAGTTCTGGAATTTTTCCAGGTTTTGCCAGATACCTATTATAGTTATGAAACAATGTTAGTCCTTCAAATAAAAACAGACAAGTTTTGACTGCAGGTTTATGTGTACTTTTGAAGTGGAAAATCAATGATCAATTAGAGCAATCCACCAAATAAACATAGTAAACTGATACTTCTAGTAGGCTCATAAGAGTATTAAAATTGTACAGAGGTGTATTTTTATTGACTCCAGAATAATTGTTATGAATAATAATATAGAGATTCTTCGAGATTTTTATTGGTCCCGTTTAGGACGCCAATTTTAGCTAAGTGCAATGCTTTTTAAGTTCGTATGAATTTGTAATTTAGAATACGGGTTTTGTTTTTGTTGTTTCGTACCTACTCAGATGTGAGCTTATTGCTACCATTCAATATAGGTTCATCGAACTCGTTTATCACTTGACCGATAAAAAATTCACACTTACTTGTAACAATGGAACGCTTAATGTAAATATACCTACATAATTATAATGTAAAACCCCAATTATTATCTACTGCATTTTAAGATGATTTCAAACAATACTTACATAGGTTTTTTTAAATTATCATTTTACTTTTTATAATAATAATTATTAAAGCATTTGAAATTATACTACGTATATCTATGTACACTAAGCCTAACAAAACAAAAGTTATCTACATTAACTCTAGTTACACAATCTATTAGAATCTAAACATCTGAACTATTTGTACCTCTCTCGCACCTCGAATCACGAATTTGACTGAATGTGACAAACACAAAATCTTAAACTTCTAGGTTGTTCACTAAAATATTCAGACTGGTTCACACCGACTCCATTATTATCAAACTAAAAGGTCCTTTAATCCAACAGAATACGGAGACACAGTGTAGCTGAAAAACAGAGATAGATCTCTCTTGATAGTATTTTAATAACAAATCAAATTATCAGAATAAAACATGAAAGTGTAAGAAGATGAAGCACACAATACAAGGTTCAGTCAGCTAAGTAAGATGCTTTTCGATGTTCTGTAGTACGCTTTGAATATTCAATAAATATCGTTATTATTTTAGAGCTTGTTACGTCTCTTATATAACGGAAATTACCATACATATGTAGCGTCGTTTCATTTGAAAATTTGAAATGAACCCTGTACGGTTTCTTAGTATCATCATCATCAACAGCCTGAAGACGTCCACTGCTAAACATCTGCCTCCCCCAGAAAGCGCCACTTTGAATGATTTCTTAGTATCAGCACAGAATAAATAGTAGTACTACGATTAGTACGTATGTGTATGTTTATTCATTATTTAGTTAGTAATATGGTAAGGCCTAATTACCTTATTAGTAAGTTTGCAGGATAGTTAATGTGCACCCCGTCCTTTACGACTTTGATCAATCCTCTCCATCCAAAGGTTGCCTGGAAGAGATCGCTCTTAGCGATAAGGTCGCCCATTGTTCCCCACTTTTTGTGAATCAATTTATTCTTTGTAACTTTTTATTTTAACGTTTGGTGTGTACAATAAAGAGTTTATCTATCTATCTCTTTATTATCACTTAATCACCAACATCAAGTAAGTAATGTTGTATATTTACAATTTCTATATCTATAATTTATTTCTAACATGACTCAATGATTACAGTTCCTTCCTACGCATTCCTACAAATTATTCAACATCTTATAAAAAATGTCCCGGGAATACGTTACAGATATCCAAATATCAAACATTTACTTACTCATTTCAGAGGCGTTATTCAATAAACGTGTAAAATATTTTATTACGGCGTGTATTTGAACGAATGGATTGTTAAAAAAGCTGAAGGAAAGTTTAATCTTGGGCAGAAGGCAATAAAATAAGGGCGCGAATTTTGTGAGAAGTCGGCGCCAACCTGCCAGTTGCAGACAGCTATTGATAGGGTTTGGGAGGTTATATGTCACTTATTTGGAGCTGTTCGCACCACTTTCCAAAAAGCATATAACGCTACTTTCGCACAATGTTAACTTACGTTGTCTTATAATAATCAATATTTTTTGAATTTCGGCGAATCAAAAATGTGATATTAGCCTGAGATAATTATACTAAGGATTACTTCCTAACCTTATTTGATATTTTTTTATTGGAGTTCTAATATTAAACTAATATAACTACTTGAACTAAACTAAATGTTTGTATTATCGCGTCTGTGTTTTATAAAGCCCCATGCAATAAAATAAGTATTGATAGAAAATATAACTTGAAACATGGGTATTATCGTCTCTATTCATCTCTATCACGAACCGTTTTTCTCTGTCATAAATTTGAATAGAATCGATTGCTGTCTGCGCTCCGGGAAAGTTAGATTTCCCCCAGGACTCCACGACACCTGACCGGATGTAAAATATATTCGCGTTTTTTTATTGTACTGCCGAGCGAATATGACAGAAATATACGTACCTATACGTACGTATGTTTTGAAAATCACGGACTTTTTCTATTTCTTTGAGTTAGTCAACGTAGTTTCACAGTGCGACAAAAATGTAGAAAGTAGGTAAGTCATTTGAAATATTTTCAAAAACATCTAACATTTTTATTAAAGCACGGAACTAACTGCGCGGACAAGCAATTTCTTAACACATCGCCAATATATTGTCGCAACCACTCCAACCAGCACAATCTACCTCTTCTTATTGCTGTATCTACTATTTAAAAATAGAATTATTGTCACTTATTTCGCTTAACGAATCAGCATTGCAATTCAACGAGGCAATGCTGCCAGCATGTTGGGTACACTACCTACCGGTAGTGGGCTGGAGCATTTGGACAGTCTATAGGCCATAGCGGCTAGTATACAGTCTAAATGCTGAAACGTTCCTTCCTGTCTAGCCCAACCTAAAAGACCTAGGGGTTCCTAGGGGAGCTGTAATTAGACGACAGTTAAGGTGCACAATTTATTCAGTAGGTAGACTCAGGGTCGGAGTTTCTATCACGAGCGTAAGCGCTACAAGGCCTTATAAACAACACTGGCCTCGTGATCTGGCTGAAGCGGAAGCGATGATGTAGGTACTGGCAGCGAGCGATGACCGAATAAGGTGGTACCACGCGTGGGGTAGGACCACGGCGCAGTGGTGGTAGCGGCGTTGCAGTTTTCTTGCCGTACGGGTGAACCCTGGAATCCACGTCGGACATTTTAGGAAGTGTCCAAATTCCCAGTTTGTCTGCTACATCACCAAATGCCAGAGGTGAAGTGAAATGTTTGTGCAATGATAATAGTAATCGATAATGAGGCAAACAAACCAACAATCAAGATAATCAAGCGAGGTACATGAATAATAATAATAATTAGGTATGGTAATGATAGTGATGTACCTAGGACAGACCGGTACGGAACTTCCCTATGAGTAATGTAGACAGAAAATTAGCAAATTATACACATAACATTTAAGAACACGATAACAAACAATTATTGATAGTTATTAGAGAATACCGGAATTTCCGGTATAATTAGGTTATACCGTCCCGGTCTCAAATTAATGGAAATTACATTATGAGATTTACTAGCGTAACCATGATCGTCACACACAATATAAATAACAATTGAAAATTAAATGGAAAATAATGAATTTATAATTAAAATGCTAATTATTACAATAATATATTTTGATAAAATAATCACGACCACAACAACTACATGATTTCTACGTTAATATTCTACCTATGCAATAAGCACATTCAAACCAACGTCGGGACCATAGATTAATATCAGATTTGTAAAATAACTAAGCGTCCGCCAAATGACATTGCAATTTTGAATGATCTTACCTAAGGCAAAACATGATACAAGCATACAGTAAAAATGCAACACTCACCCAATCGGGGAAACACAATACAGACACTTTACTTAAAACAATAATTAAAAGATTCACGGACCGATCGTTTGAATTAACGGTCTCGCTATAAAATTAGTACGTTCGTGCTCAGTAATGCTCTGGTCCGAACTGACGCCGGCTCATCGTACGCGGTGGGTGTTCACGCTACTTGTTCACTAGCTACGGTCACTTGTGAGTGAATGAAGCGGTATAGATGCATAGTTATAGCTGCATTTAATTTCAAGTTGATAGGAATTACGTTATTATTTTATATTGTACATTTTGATAGATTATAATAGATATTATGGATATCAGATTAGCGATTAAATTGTAGTTTCATTTGTAAATATAATTATAGTAGATAGACGAAATTAACTAGATGGCGTCACGTTCCTTTATCCTTAAAGTAACGTACCGTTACATACCCCCCTTTTTAGGTTAGGATTTTTCCTAGCAAAAATCCGCTGAGAATTTAATAATTCTGAAACGCTTACCTATGTTAACTTAAAATCCTTAACATGCCATGTACCAATGTTGTGACCTGACATATCTTGGAGATCATAGACTAGACTAGACTTTTTGCCTATGATGCGGCACTTAATAAATTTAGGCGCCAGCTTCTTTGAGAATCTCTTATCCTTGTCACTTAGGTAGAAGGTGCGTTTCCACACGAGGTCTCCAACGTCAAAGTCCACCTTTTTACGGCGCAGATTATAACGCGTACAATTTCTAGAGTGCGCCTTAATTAGCGACGACTGCACTTTATCGAAAATTTTACGCAGTGCACCCAGGTTCTCAGCATAGGTGTCGCGAGGAGAGAAAATAATGTGATCCTCAACGTCAGCATCAATGTAATGAGAGCCGCAACTCACCAATTCACGTCCAAACACGAGAAAAGATGGTGTGAAACCGGTTACCTCATTAACAGCACTATTTAAGGCGAACTGTATCTTCGGGATGTTAGTGTCCCAAGATCTATGGTCATTTTCAACAAAAGTAGATACGGCTGTAATTATGGTTTTGTTGTAGCGTTCTACTGTGTTCACTTGTGGCGTGTAAAGGGGAGTGTAGAAGACGTTTGGAATGTTGTAGTTAGCAAATAAGTGTTTCACAATATTGCTCGTGAACTGCCTACCGTTATCCATCAAAATTGTGCTAGGGATACCATAAACAAGAAAAACATTTTCTTCTATAATTTTTGAGATTATGTCTGCAGTCGCTCGGCGGATAGGGAACAGGAGGCAGTACTTGGAGAAACAGCAGGTTACTACCAGCAAAAATGTGTTTTGCTTTCTAGTCACCGGCATTGGTCCGACCAGATCTACGCTTAACATCTGGAAGGGACGACAGCAGTCTTTAGGTCTTCCCATGACACCTAGGGTAGAGTGGTTAGCGTGTTTATAAGACAAACAAATATCGCAGCTAGTTACAAAATTCGCAATGTCCTTGTATAGGCTAGGCCAAAAATATTTTAAGGTAATTCGTTTATGGGTCTTGAAAATCCCGAAGTGGCCTGAAGTTGGTTCCGAATGGTTTTTGGAGATAATATCATGACGGTGTTCCAATGGTATTACCTCTTTCCAAGCGAATTCTCTCAGTAGAGGGTTAAGAGACTTCATGTAACGGAATAGTTTGCCATTTTCAACCCGGTAATTTAGGTACGATGTTGGTGAGTTTTGGCAGCCTTCGAAAATACTCAAGTACCACGAGTCCGTAGTTCCTTGCGCTGGTGAATCGTCAATTGCAGAAATGGGAACTGAGCGCGATAAACTGTCTGGAACTACGTTATCAGCTCCTTTTCGGTGTTTGATTTCAAAATTGTATGCGGAAAGTCGGACACCCCAACGAGCCAATCTTCCAGTGGGGTTATTTAGATTAAGGAACCACTTAAGGGAAGAATGATCCGTGTAGACGGTAAACTTATGTCCATTCTCTAGGTAGCATCGCCAATGCTCAATCGCTAACAGAACAGCTAGCGCCTCTCGTTCTGTAGCACTGTAATTGCGTTCCTGAGGTGACAAGGATTTACTCATATAAGCTATGACTTTTTCTTTACCTTCCAGCGACTGAGTAAGCACTGCTCCTATGCCATAGTCACTGGCATCTGTGTGCACTTCGAATGGCTGACTATAGTCAGGGCAGGAAAGTATAGGAGCAGAAACTAGATGAGTTTTAAGTTTTTTGAAGGCTTGATCTGCTTCGGTGGACCAGACAAAAGGTGGGGCATTCTTACCCTGAGACGTCAGCTTACTCAAGGGAGCCGCTAAACTGCTAAAGTTTGGGATGAAACGGCGATACCAGGAGGCAGTTCCGACAAACCGTCTCACTTCCTTCCGGTTGGTTGGAGTGGGTTACAATGCTCTTAGTAGATAGTGAAGCTAGTTTACTAGTTTTAGTAGTTTAGTAGTTAGTTTAAAAATAATAGATACAGCAGCAAAAAGTTTATTATATCATGTTCCCATGCTGATACACACCCACCGTACTTTAAATTCTGTCGAACTAATGGCTTACTTTCAATGGAAATTTTAATGTAGAGTCTAAGAAATGTATTATTGTAAAACAACGTAATATATACTTAATTTTTCAGGAGGGTTAGAGGTAGATAAATAATGAAATAGAGCTATTTCTTTATCTAATTCTGTAAATGTTACAAGAGTTTCAATGAAACATTTTCTTTGAATCAGCTCCTTAGATATTTCGTAATTTATTTATGAAAACGATTTCAAAGATTTATAAATAACTTTCTCCAAAAGTATTTGATGTTCTTTGTGCAAAATCCTGTCATGGAAAATGAAAGAATTTAATGAAGATTTCTTTGTGTAAACAAATTGTTTCCTTTGAGTATTGTTGTAATGCGTTAACTAGGTAAAGGTTATTGTTTTGTTAAAATATTTTGGACAGTTCTAAATTATTACTGGGTGATTTTTTTAATAGCAGCACTGTTAATCTTAAGCTGTTTTGCTAAAAATCAATGATTTCGCTGGATATGAAATATTACATGTTTATAAAGAAGGTCGCCACGACATCGTATCCCAGTGCACAGCATCGTAGACAAAGCTGAGCATAATTATTGTACTTACCTATAGTGCAAGCAGTAGTATGCAAGCACTACTGTGTTCCGGTTTGAAGGGCACTGTAGCTAGTGAAATTACTGGGCAAATGAGACATTACGAAGTGATCTCACAATCTAGAAAACTTTTTGAGACTGTGTGATGTCTCAGGTTGACGTGCGCAGTGCGCAGTGTCACGCGAAACTTTAATTTAGAGTTCCGAGTGACACTGCAATCTGTTATGGGCGGCCGTGTCGCTTAACACCAGGCGAACGACTAGCTCGTCACGTCATTCGATAACATAAAAAAAGTGGGAAAAATTGATTCCTACTATGAAGTAAGCCAATCTGGGAAAAAAATCTTGCTACGTTACTGGGTATGAACCCAGTAACGTAGCAAGTTTAGTTCAGTAAGTTCAGTAGATTTTTTTCCCAATTGATATAACCAGTTATCACACTTGGTAGGTATTCTAATGGGAATAAACATGCTCACCACATGACCAAATGAGCATGTGGCTGTATAGGTATGGCTTACTAACGTTTATGATGCTCTGTGGTTAGTACTATGTGAAAAGAAAAACCAATATCCACAACTAAACAGGCCCAAAATATTTCCACACGTTCATAAATTGCTAACCAGAATTCTTTATCCTCTCATACGAGCCATCAGAATCGTGGTCCTATAAACACCCTCAATCAAATCAGGCTCTGCCAAATCATACCGATATTTATGCTGACCCCGCTGGCTACACGACCCTGGTCCCTTACATACGGAGAAAATATTAATAATGTCGCTAAAATAAAAACGGTAGACTCAGCTTGTTCCTGCGGCTAAACATACGGAATCCCTAATAAGGGAAGCTTATACCGAATAACATCTGGGCCCGGACGGCAAACACTTCCCGGTAAACATGAGGTTTCCAGTAAGAAAAATGTTTTTGTTTTCCAAGATACCCGGTATATTTCGTCATATAAGTGTCTTCTACCATCCTTTATGCTTTATCTGTTTCTGTCGGGTTTTTTTTCACTTTGTTTTGTGGTCTGGCAAATGAGTCTTTATGCTGCAACTCCTGCCGTTCAACACGGTTTCTGTCTTTTAACATCTATACTTTTTTCTACCTTTGAACCAGTGTGTACATGATTTTTATAATTCTATTTCTATCTAAATTATTAAAAACCCTACTACCACACTACTATGGTCTGGAAGTCTTCAAGTCGAGAGTTAACGGGTATCTTCTAGGCAAGCATGCACCATCGTAGACTGCGTCATCACTTTCCATCAGGTGAGACAGTGGTCAAATGCTATACCTATAAATAACAAAAAAAAGGTCTTAGATGAAAATTTCTAGTAATTTTTATCTGTAGTTCTTATAAGTAATCACACTTTTAGAGCCTTACTCAAAGCAATGCATTGTGACACATATAATATGATAATTACAAACAATGTTTCAAAACAATCATGGCAGAATGCAAAAAGGTACGAGCGTAGGTTTAACTAGGTAAGACGATGCAAGGATGCTGGTTTTTTAAAATTAAATATTAATTTTATTTTATTTGGGGGGCTTACAGCTATCATTAAATAACAAAACAAATTTAGAGAGCCAATTAAAAGCCTCCACAACTAATTATGAAAGTATAAGTTCATGCTATAGCCTAACATGCAAATAATCCTACCCAAGTACATCGTTTACAAATTGACGTGCGGTGGTAGCGTGACATTCCTTAGGGGAAAGTGCTTCTCTCACTGACGCTATACTACTTGTGAAAAGGTCTATGATTGAAAGATCAAGAGCTTCATGAGCTTGTTGAAGGAAGTACAAGATCGCAAAATACACACACACACACACACACACACTGCTATTATACACATCAGCCTTAAAAAGGGATGTACCAAAGATCTACTTTTCATCTTTTATGGCTAATGGGATATAACATAACCTGTATTGCTTCTAAACAGCCACTATTATTCCCAAGGCGTATTTCAAATAAACCTTGATAAAGCTAAACACCAAAATAGTCGCTAAAAGCCCACCATTTTCGGGGCTAAATTAAGAAATACCTAGTTGACTCCGATGTCCATAAATCAATACAATACTGATATATTGCGAAGAACGGGGTGGTTTTATGTCTGCACCCCCGTTGCATGCAGCATTCCAAGCACGCTCCGCTAGGGGGAGCCTAATTCTTCTCCTAATTTCGCACCTTATTGAGGGGGTAAGAAAATGGTATATTTTTGATATAAAATTCAGGGCAACGCTTACAAAGCGGGTAAGGGTTGAGTTTTATGGACCCCGTCGTAAAAATATTTCAGTAATTATTTCTCAGTTTTCTTTCGGGGGGATTTAAATTAGGAAGAGAGAGTTTTTAAGGAAGTTAAGTAGGAATATAAAATACAATTACTCTTTCGTTTCTTGGTTTCTCCCGTCTTTCAAAAAGCCCTGTAGTGTTCAAATGAAAGTGAACACGTGCATCTCTATCCGTAAAATGAACTTCGTGAAAAATCTAAAACATTTGTCAGTCGATTACCTGAGGGGCGCCACCCTCTAATATTTCAAATTTCAGCAACCCCGTAACGTCTTACTATGCTTATGAATATAAATTTACTTACCTATCTCGTCTTATTTACTGAGATGAAAATAGATAAATGCACACGAAACTCGCAAGTGGTTGGGGTTCGGAAAATGAAAATGTAAAAACGCGGTCTTTTGCACGTGGGTGAGAAGAGAAAATAACTTCTTCACACATTTTTTATTCGGAAGAGGCTTTCAATCAGGCAAAATAGCGGGGAAACGAGGCTGAGTTTATGGCCTGTCCAGGAAAACAACAGAAAGGAAACTATTGGTTTATTCATTAAAAGGAAATGCAAAAAGAAAATTTTCGGTTTATCCTAAGCATTGCCTATAAATCCAGTTGACCAATGATACAACTTCCCCTCATACGAAAATTAGTGGTGTATTTCAACCACTAATTTCTAATAAATACTACGAATTTCTAATAAATCACGGGAACCCGTTGATGTCTTTTGTTCCATCCTGCTCTGGTCTTTGTAATTTTGTATGACTTTGTCTCGTTTTGTTACCTCGCCCCCTGCCCGCGCAGGTGAGATGTGTTTGTACGAGAAATTATGTTCACGAGCTATCAACGGGCTTTACAATCTTTGGCCCTAAGCAATGACTTTGTGTTATTAGAAAATATTTAACATAATCTAAAACCTTATCACTAGGTGGTAGGACTTTTCTGCAAAGTTCGTCTAGGTAGGTACCACCGCTTTGCCAGTTATTCTGCCGCCAATCAAGTAGTGTGCAAGCACTACTGTGTTCCGATTTGAAGGGCATTGTAGCTAGTGAAATTACTGGGCAAATGAGACTTAAGAACTGATCTCACATTCTAGAAATCTTTTTTAGACTGTGTAATGTCTCAGGATGACGTGCGCAGTGCGCAGTGTCACGTGAAACTTTAATTTAGAGTTCCGAGTTACACTGCTATCTGTAATGGGCGGCCGTGACGCTTAACCCCAAGCGAACGACTAGCTCGTCACGTCATTCGTTTACATAAAAAAAAAAAAAATTACTTACGTTTCTGAAGCTCAACATAACTTATAGCTGGCTTTTATACACCGTGGAATTAAATTCAATATTTTCCTGAAATATATGTACCTACTCAGTTCATGCTTTAGAATGTTTATTTAAAGCTAAACACAAAAGTACCTATAATGTGAAACGTAAAACTACGTACTATAAAATCAGTTCAAATTCAAATCCTTATAAAAATGCCTACTACATGTAATAATTTGGCATTCCGGGACACCGGGGAGGGCGCGGGTGCAGGAGTTTTAGCTATACCTACAAAACATTAGCCCGGAGCATGTAGTGTGAAATAGACATTTTAGCTAACGGCGAATTGTTTTTAGAGGCATTTATTTTATTTTATATTTATATTTCATGCTGTAATATTGTTCTATAACATGGACTGAGAACATACATTTCAGGAAAATCTCGAATTCAATTCCACGGTCTTTTTCTTCTTCTTCTCGTGCAGGCAAGTGGACAGCCCTGGTCTCAGAATTTTTAGGCCGCCCAAAGACTTCTTGACTTGGCTTAACGACTGTTGTCTTACGACAACAGCCGGGACGGACGGCTTAACGTGCCCTCCAAAGCACAGTAGCGCTCAGTTTTAAATACCACTTTTTGCTGTAGCAGTCACCCATCAAAGTAGTGACCGCAGCGAATGTTGCTTAACTTAACCGATCAGTTAGAAACGGTTAATTGTGCTTCTCTATGAGCGTTACGCTATTCCACGGTGTATAACTAGATCTATTTTTTAATCATTATCATTATAATCATCCACCTCCTCCTCCTCCTCCTCCTATCTTTTCGAAATTGAACTAACGAATTTTACATTTCCAAACAGTAGGTAACATTTTTAAGGAACCCCCGGTTTACAAAGGCATCTTAGCAGTATAGGATGTTCGTTATACTTCGAGATAAAGTTTTTCCGAGTTGGGAAAAGAATTTTAATAGGAAAGGAATTGTTAAGGGGCCGTAGCTGGGTCAAAGCGTTCCGGACGAGGCCTGCTAACAATACTCGTTATAGCTTATGCGCTTGTCTTTAACTTCCTTCATTGAGTATGCCCAGGATTTCGTGTTCAGCTGGTTCCCTTGCTATATTTAAATAACGTAGACGTTTTTCTTGCAACCCCAATGCAGCAGGGATACTTTGTGTTTTATACAAGACACTGTTACTTTTTGTTTTTATTTTTCATTTGATTGTAAGTGTTGTGTGTAAGTTGGAAGATGTTTCTTTGTTTTAAATCTATGACTCATTTATCAAGTCTTCGCGGTACCTACGCAACTTATTTTCACCTAGGATTTAGCCGTTTTCACATTACTTAAGGTGGAACGTTACACTAGCGCGGAAAATTCAAATTTTCTTGCATTCTTTTGCCAATTATAAATAACTAAATATATAAATAAATAGCTTAATTACTCAACGTGATTACATGAAAACTGATTTTGCGCAAATAAATATAATGTATCAATAAATTACAACTAAAAGTATCACCTAGGTATAATGATACCTAGGTAAGGTGAGGCCATTTGTCGCTAAACCAATGGGTTTAGCGACAAATGGCAATAGACTGAAAAACTAAGAAGAAAATGGTTTATTGCCATTTGTCGCTAAACCAATGATATCTAGGAGATACTTTTGATCGTAATTTGTTGATACATTCTATTTATTTCCGCAAAATTAGTTTTCATGTAATCATGTTGAGTAATTAAGCTATTATTGGCAAAAGAATGCAAGAAAATTTGAATTTCCCGCGGTAGTGTAACGTTCCACCTTAACTTTCTGAGGCAAAAGTATCTCGCTTTTATTCATATTAGCAGGGATAAGGATAAGACTGTATTTTAAAAAAAATATAGTTAACTATCTAACAACTTTTCATAACACGTAAATCAGTATAAAACTTAACTGAAAATCAGACCAGCACAGTGCTGAGCTGAGTCGTTTCGACAATTAGCTATTATACCTATTTATTTTTCCTAAAAGATTTTTGTTACTTTTATTTATCAACATAATATAAAATAATAAAATCAATAAAAAAAACATATATATATATATAAAAATATAATTTAATCATATTGGAAGTGTTGGATAAATATTTATCTTCCTTTTTTATAATAAAATAAATAATATAAATAACAGTAAAAATGTTGAATTAGGTAGTGTAAACAAAGTACTACGTTTTATCAATTTCGGTGTAGAGTATAAACGCGGCGATACATTTAACATGGTTTCACTTAACCACTACAAATTGCGAGCTCATGTATCAGCAATTCTCAAAGGCTTTATAACTTGTCTAAAACTCCTTAACCCGTGTGCCAGTACATTATCTCTAAGGATTACTCGAAAGCACGTTGCCATAGCTCGCGGTCGACGCATCCGGCCACTGGCAGCCTCTTTGAAGGCTTTAACCAAAATATGTTACTCATAAAGGATGCGGGATGTGGGATGGAAGACACCCGCATTACGATACCAAAGTTCGTAGCTCGCTTTTGTACGCTTGATAATATTTGAATAGTGATAAGAACTTGCGTTTATGGAGATATGGAATTGGATTTCACTAATATTCTATTCATTCTGGGTTTCTTTCTAAAATTATAATTTTAGAAGAAAGCAAACCTAAAGTTACCACTAGATTAATAGGACTGACCACAGAGCATTAATATGACGCTTCTACGGGGCGAAGCGTATTTTTTTCCTTGCTCTGTGGGACTGACTGATATTGATGATTTAATCATCAACAGCCTGAAGAGGCCCACTACAGAACATAATCAGAGCGTTTTTTTTTCCCTATTGAAAATCTCTAGCAGATAAAGGATAATGGAATCAACGCTTGTTTTTATAAAGAACTTTTGTTTTACCTTGTTCCAAGATTTGTATCACAAAGGTACGTATCAGATAAATAATATGGAATATCAAACAGAACCAATAAATAAATCAGCGAAACATTCCCATAACTTATCTTTGTCACAGCGTATTATCAAAAGACAAAGCGCAATATTTTCTAAGAAATTCCCTGCGTAATAAAAGTGCTCGCGCCGTCTTTCACCCGGATGAATGTTTCACGAAATTGCCGACGACATGAAATCTCTCTTTTGATATGGTAATCCGTTGTTACCCTGGGCAATAATCGATTATTAAATGGACAAAATCGGTGGATCAGTAAGGACTGAATATCGAGTGAGGGAATCTTAAACGGATTCTTTTATGATACAAAAGGTCGATTTTCCCGAGATCCCGTCTTGTTGAACATCGAGCTTTTTGATGGTTGCTGACCTCAAGAAATATGTTGGGGATTACCACGGGATTACCTATCCCTTTTGGCGAGCGGTCGCTTTTAGATGTCGATGATGGAATTTGCACGATCTATGTTTTCAACATGGACGTTATTTTTTTGTTTCTAAACGTAAACTTTCTTGTGTCTGTTTACGAAGTAAGAATTAGTTTTGACCGGTTATAAGTTTTGACTGTAACGTCTATAATAGAGAATGTTGTATGTATAATGGTGTAGCATTGATCCTCAAACAAAATTCTATTATATGGACTTGAAAAAACAAAGAATACTTTAACATCTTCAAAAGGAAGGTTGCTCATAAGCGTCCTTAGATAAGGCGAAGTTGGCTCAATGAGGCTTAGAATAAATACCTTAAGTGCCACGTTGAGAAACAAACAGACGTTTAATTTCCTTTACAAATTGAAATAAATAAGCGATGAAAAGGAAAATTGTTAAAAGACTTTGTTTCAGACAGGATTTAGTTTTCTGAATTAGCTGATAAGAAATAATCACTGTGAAAGATAAGTCAGTATTATACACAAATATAGATTAAATCTCCCCCTCAACCACCCTTCAGCCACCCTTTCAATAATTTTATATATACTTTTTCAAAATGAATTTCAGTAGGGTTCAAATTATCGATCAATTTTCTTTTTTAACGTTACTGATACATATTCAGGTTGAGAAGAGGTTGCAGCCACTTGAGACGGGACTCGAGATCGTATCAGAAGGCCTGCACCGAGGATATGACGACTTACTTTTTGCTAAAAAAAGCACCAAAAGACGTCTGAAGTGCAGAGTCGAGGCAACAGCCAAAAAATGCATAAAACGACGCTTTAGCGCCATCATTTTAATGATGGTGGAGCCATGGAATAGACTGATTTTTTATTTTTTGGTTAGTTAATGTGAGCACACCTTTGCGAATGCAAACACCCATCGGTGTATTTTTAAAACTTAGGCAAAATAATATTTTGGACTCATTACAATGGTTGTAACACATTTACGTCAATAAATTATTATTTGATTTATTCTTTATACTTAATAGGTACTTATAGGTTTTACTGGGTGGTAGGAATTTACTGCAAAGTTCGTCTAGGTAGGTACCACCGCTTTGGCAGGTATTCTGCCGCCAAGCAGTAGTGTGCTAGCACTACTGTGTTCCAGTTTGAAGGGCATTGTAGCTAGTGAAATTACTGGGCAAATGAGACTTTATGATCTGATCACTCAGTCTAGTAATCTGATTACTAGACTCAGGATGACGTGCGCAGTGCAGTGTCATGCGAAACTTTATTGTTTAAAACTTCCGAGTAACACTTCAACTGTTATGGGCAGCCGTACTGCTTAACATCAGGTGAACGACTAGCTCGTCACGTCATTCAATCGCATAAAAAAAGTACTTTCATTACATAACTCAAAAAGCGATAATTATATTTTATAATATGGACGTCTTTTATTGGATGTAAAAACTTAAATAACATGTATAAACTAAACTAGACCTAAAAACTAAACTTTTATAATATTATAATAAAATAATATAATCTAAACCCTAACCAATGAACCACTACAATTGATTTTAAATAAGAGTCTATATGCAACACTAAAAGTACAGAAGCCACAGGAGGTAACGCGTTTGCGAACCCAAAAACCTACACAAATAGTAAAATAAGTCCATGCCCCAGGAACTTGAGCAAACACTGACGAGGCATCAGAAGAAACGTACTGTCTGATCGGAAATTCTGTTATCCGCATAGGGAATCGGCTAGTGCTGTCGTGTTCCACAGTTCTACTCCGGCGCGAAGAGTTTGCAGTACATAGGGCTGCTGTCTGCGTCTCCCAAAAAATACTTTTTTCATTTTATACATAATTTTATCGGTAAAGTTTACTATCTGTTGACATAACTTTTAATTACCTATACATGGTGTACATGTGGTTTTGAGCTAAAAAATAACACATTCAAGTTTTAATAAATAGTTTTCATACTTTCATACGGAGTTACATATCTAATAATTTAAGTTCATATAGTTTTAGATTAGTTACTTCAGTTTTGTTCTTTTTTTGACATTTGAATATTGAAAGCGATTGAAAAAGACAAAAGATGGTGTAACTAATTAAAAGATACAACGCGTTTATTGGATGGAGGTTTAGAGAGGTGAGCAAGGTGTGGTAAGTAATCCTTATTAGAAAAAGTTTAGAAAATATTGACATGACCGAAGGACACAATAAAGTTTGATATGTCGTTGAAAGTCTAATAAGGTAGAATCTATAGAATATACTATGCAACTTCCTTGATTACTACAAACAACACTGAAACATTATTGGGACATTTTTTTATTATAATGTGCGGGATGAATTAAAATCGTCATTAAAGACTACTCTTTCACAATTACTATTTTGAAACAGTTTCTAGCAACCCTAGAATACTGAAACGCATCCAAACCCTGCATGTGATTGGATTCGTAACGTATAAAACTTTACGTAGAGAGCATAGTTTACGTTCTCTCGACCGTCGGACACGCCAAAAGATTTTCGTATGAGGCGAAATATTTGAAAGTCGAAGTTTGAGACGGACTCCTCCAGGAGATTGGCCAAACTATCGCGCGGTATGTAAGGGGATGGGAAACTTGGAGGATAATTATTTTCAAGTTTGCTAGGCATGTTAAGGAAGAATTTCTTGAAAGTGCGCACAACTTATAAAGGTATCTGGGAGTAAGAAAATATCTTAAGGCAAAATTTTGGCAAGATCCTGAAATTGTTATGTTTAAGAAGGAATATTAATGTCAGATATTCAAATACTGGTTTCATGTTATTTCGATGGCTTCGAATGCCAATCATGCGAATAATTTAATAAAAACTTCGTGAATAATAATAATACATAAGTAATTGTAATACTAATATTTTACTAGGTGGACTTTTCTGCAAAGTTCGTCTAGGTAGGTATCACCGCTTTGCCAGTTATTATGCCGCGAAGCAGTAGTGTAAGCACTACTGTGTTCCGGTTTGAAGGGAATTGTAGCTAGTGAAATTACTCAGCAAATGAGACTTATGAACTGATCTCACAGTCTAGAAATCTCTTTTAGACTGTGTGAAAAACAACTTTACTCTGTGTCGAAACGAAAGCACAATAGGTCGCACAACACTTCTATCTCATCTTGAAAATATTATACATACTTAATATTTCCATGCATATACATGTATATGAAACAGGGATGACAATATTCAATATTCGGAACACTTTCCAAAATATAATATACATTATATTTTGGAAAGTGTTCCGAATAAGGTGCATCGCATCCTACAATTTTCCGTGCGAAAGGAAAAGACAGCACAATATACTTTTTGAACGACAATACAACAAACAACTTCAAACAAAATTATGTAACAATCTGGACTTCGCATCTTTTAGATAAAATTTGTAAAGGCTATTTGGTTACGTTTTAGACTATGTTGTATTGTATGATGTAACGGTGAAACTTGGTTTCATTCACAGTCAAGTAAAGCCTACGCACACTATTTCCTAGCGACACATTCTACGAGTAGGCAGGCTACGAGTACTTATAATCCACTGACACAAAGTTATACTAAAGTTATCCAACCCTTCCCTCACACGCTAAAATTACTCCGAAGCTAACGAAGTCTGATCACAATAGCGTGTTCGTTACCCAGTGTAACGTGTTAATCAAACTAACTTATCGCAAGGGGCTGTCGAAGAAAATTGCTCAATCAAACACTGTTGAGGCTAGGTCAAGCGTGACTAGGGTCATAACTACTTAATAACCGGTCGCCCATATTGACCTATTAGCTTTTCACTACTTGAATATTTATAGTGTTGATAAGAGTGAGTAATTGTTGGCCTGTAAGTTATTGGGGTTGCGAAAATGTTGGGTTTGTCGTGCTCTGAATAACGTGACCCATTTGACAAGTGGTTTATTTTTGGGCAAGAATGCAACGTTGGCGAAAAGTAGGGTCAGTTGATCACATATTACTGAATATGTTACTGCGTTGGTTTTAGTTTTAACTTCCTCGTGTAGAAACTGTAATGCTGTTCAAGGTATAGGTGTAGCTATAGGCTTACTTCAAGATAGATAAATAGATAGATAAACACTGGTCAAGGTTCTATCATACTATACTAGGTGGTAGGACTTTTGTCCAAAGTTCGTCTAGGTAGGTACCACCGCTTTGCCAGTTATTCTGCCGCCAAGCAGTAGTCTGCTTGCTTACTGTGTACCGGATTGAAGGGAATTGTAGCTAGCGAAATGACTTTGCAAATGAGACTTTACAACCTGATTTCACAGTCTAGTAATCTGATTACTAGACCGTATGATGTCTCATATAAGAACCTACTATTTATGATGAAATACAATGACTTTGTGCAATTTTTATACAAACAGCATTCTTACGGAGCATTTTAGTATTGTAAGTACTTGCGTTGTTTCAGCTGGTTTTCTTCAGTAATATAATGAGCTGAGCAAAGTTTATTCAGTCTCATTCTGCCCAAGGGTAGTTGCGGTGAGGTTGCTCTTTCATTACGTTACTGCTACTTTGTCTATTTTATATTGTCTGTGTGTTGATAAAATAAACCTATATATTAAATAGATAGGCATGTTCTGTTTTAGAAGTAACTTTGTGAACAATTTGCTTTGAACTTCTATCAAGCATTGTATAATATTTTACAATTACAAAAAATACGAAGTCAATAAACGCAATGAAAGCAAATCGAAAATGAATGATCGTTTATTTGACGTTCGGAAACTCGAAAACTAATACTTGATTTATTATTCTTTTTTTTCTTCTTTTTTTTTATGTAAACGGATGACGTGACGAGCTAGTCGTTCGCCTGGTGTTAAGCGTCACGGCCGCCCATTACAGATTGCAGTGTCACTCGGAACTCTAAATTAAAGTTTCGCGTGACACTGCACTACGCACGGTCATCCTGAGACATCACACAGTCTAAAAAAGATTTCTAGACTGTGAGATCAGTTCTTAAGTCTCATTTGCCCAGTAATTTCACTAGCTACAATGCTCTTCAAAGCGGAACACAGTAGTTCTTGCACACTACTGCTTGGCGGCAGAATAACTGGCAAAGCGGTCATACCTACCTAGACGAACTTTGCAGAAAAGTCCTACCACCTAGTATTCTATAGGTTTGTAACTGTAATATAAGTATATACCTACTAGCGTAACAACACTGTCATGGAAATACAATTTCAGCAATATCTTTATGTCATCATCATCATCAACAGCCTGAAGACGTCCACTGCTGAACATAGGTCTCCCCTAGAGAGCGCCACTTTGTGCGGCTGCTCACCTCCTGCATCCATCGGCTCCCTGCGGTTTTCACCAGATTGCAATGTCGGTCCACCTAGTGGGAGGCTGGCCTACGCTGCGTCTTGGATCTTTATGTATAGGTATTGGTATAAATAACTACCAGGTGCCCAGCAGCTTTAGCAGAATTTTACCCATTCGATAACTTTCAATTTTTCGAGATTAAAGATATCCCAAGTATATCCCAAGCACTACTGTGTTCCGGTTTGGAGGGCATTGTAGCTAGTGAAATGACTAGGCAAATGAGACTTTATGATCTGATCACTCAGTGTAGTAATCTGATTACTAAACTGGGTGATGTCTCAGGATGACGTGCGCAGTGCAGTATCACGCGAAACTTTATTGTTGTAAAGTTCCGGGTGACACTGCAACTGTTATGGGCGGCCGTGTCACTTAACATCAGGTGAACGACTAGCTCGTCACGTCATTCAATCACATAAAAAAAAATGTTGATTTCGGTAGCAACCTATGTGCAAAACTTCATCAAAATTGGTGCAGCCACAAATTGACAACGTTTTACTTATGTATATAGATACCTATTGTAGGTAGGTATATAGACAACTAGGCAAGTAAGGGTTCGCTTGTATTTACTCCTATAAGTAGGTACCTACTGTTGTTTTAGTATGCATTTTGGTGACTCTGAGATCAAAATAAAGCAAATAAATGAGTGAACTGTTAAAGAAAATAAAGCCTTCAGCTAGTGACGTACCAAATCTCGTTACAAAGGACAAAGTTGAGTAATAAGGGATACCGTTTCTCCATAACAATTACGGTACTAGGAAGTAATAAAAGTTCCCGTTTCTCGGGACGTGACGCAAAAATCAGCCAACTCTTATGAACGTGATCGGCATAGCTTACTAGAGTTTTTCTCTTTTATTTTCCTCTCTATTTTTTACGTTACTTTCGCTTCATTAAGGTGTGATCTGGAGTTTCGTAATAGTCAAAGTTATTAATTTTTTTATAAGAGTTTTAGTAATTGTATTTTGTATTTTATTGTTTAGTTTTTAGCACAGATCATATAATAATATACTAATAGATACCTCATCCCACAGAAAGGAATGATTCGGGCTATTTTACGAATTATTTTATTTCTGCACTAGCTTTTGCCCGCGGCGTCGCACGCTTGTATTGTGTTATTTCTACGTTTAGGTAGTCTAATAATAACTTAGTTCATGCATTTTCTATATACCAAACAACAAAATCAAACAAAACAACAAACAAAATCAAACAAAAAACAAAAAGTTTAGAGTTGTCAGTCAGTATCGTGACACTATGCTTGAAACAGTGACAGTGACAGATTTTGGTAAAACCACAACTGGCGCCATCTATTGGGTCATACATAAAACACCATTTCTTTTTTTTTTAATAAAACTCCCCATTCTGCCAATGTCAAGTGAGTAAAAGTTTGTACGGTTATGTCATGTCAAAGTCCTATTTTGTCAGTCAAAATGCCATGCCAATGGGGGGTATTTTACTGAAGCTCTTACTCTTATTTTACTCTAAATAACCCAAGATTAGCGAACGACATCTATTGCGTATTGGCTAGGTATTGGGCCAAACGAATACACTGGCCATGAACTAGTAACGATCACGACACGATCACTAGATTTTTTTTTACATTCGGGCTACTTTTTCTTTGTTCCTGATAAGACCCCATGGTTTTTAGGCTTAGTTTAGTAATTTTATATGTTTTAAGTTGTTGTGAATATAAAGATTTCAGAGTTGGTCTTTGTAATGTTTTATGTTTTGTTATGCGTATAAGTAAGTACCTAAAGACTAGATAGCAAGCAATATTGCAATTTCAGTGATAGCAAGTGGTGCTATTTCTCTCTCATTTATCTATCAAAATAAACAATCTGATCATCAAAAGGAGCTATTGAACGAGTTCCTCCCTTCGCACGTGAAAATCGGATTTGTTTAATTTATCGCTGCATTGTGTTTTGTGCTTGTGCTCGTAGAAATAAATCAGAGTATAGAATTTGTTTTACTTTGTGAGTCAACAAACGGTAACATTCATAATTCGAAATACTAGATTTTCTTGTCTATTCTATGTAAAGAATATTTTAGATCATTTTTTTACATCTTGGGTTACATTATTGGAATTTTAGTACGGATCCCTAACTTTTTTGAAAATATAATGTAGCCTATGTCACCCGGGGATAGTGTAGCTTCCTAACAGTGAAAGATTTTTTCAAATCGGTTCAGTAGTTTCGGAGCCTATTTAATGCAAACAAACAAACAAACAATCGAATCTTTCCTCTTTATAATATTTTTATTATAGATTATAGATTGTTTAAGCTTCTGAATCCGCGATGCGGGTCTATCAGGTTGATTGTACATCTAGGGTTAGTGTTGCATCATAGGTCCGCAATTTTTAATGCCTAATTAATCTTATTCTACCTTTCTCTATTTCTATTGTAAAGCAGGCGTATCACGGTTACTTAGCTCCCAACACCTTACGTTATAATAGGATCTCTACGAGGATTTAAATTGAATTCTGTTGCAGGCTCAAGTATACTTAAGTCTGCGTTTGCTGAAAATGGTGATGGAAATGTATTGTTTTCTGAGTTAGCGTTGTTTGGTGTATTTATACGTTCATTTCTCTCTCATAGTACGTCCAAACTGTACTACGCACTAGGCAGTTTAAAAGCAAATAGTTTTTCTCTTCTGCACTACTGCCTTAAGAAAGATATCTATTAATTCATGGAAAAAAAAACATCAAAACTGTTATACGTGCGAAAACGGAAAAAGACGAATATTAAAGACTTTTTTATTTTTATGTATAAGAACGTATACATAATGTTATATTAGGTTCACTGTCGAAACTCATAAAATCGTTTGTCATAATTTTGTTACAAATAAAAATGTTACTTATAATCATCATTTCACATAATGTGATTTATTATACTTTCACTACATCTAATTTTCTTTATTATAAATTAAAATTAATAATAATCCAAATTTATAAAAATGAAACTCATAAGGCGTATATAACATAACAGTACAAATTTATAATGTTCTTTTACCATAACTAACTTAAATCATAAAACAAAGTATCAATAATACTGTAAATTAATGTGACTGGAACTGTTGATTGTTATATATATCCTAATTAGTTATAAAAACGTAGTACGGCAAGCCAATTTGCTCTTCAATCTATGCAGGCACTTCATCCAGTCAAAACAAACAAAATTAACGTGTGGACTGTGGGTAATTGTAAAATAACTTATATTTTCTCATGTTATGTTGATTTTGGTATTGTTGGTGAACTTTGTGCATTATTTTAATAAATAACTTGAAATGTCTAATAAAAACACGTGTAAAATATTTAAATCAAATAAAGGTAATCTGAAACTTAATATAGATGGTTTCTGTAATTTTTTAATATAAGCATTAATGACTTCTGGCACTTCGCCGGCCGCTGCCGCGGCACGCTCGCTACGCTTCGCTTCGCTCGCTCAGCTCGTGCGTCGTGTGGTCACAGTTAACCTAACGCTCCTCCTCGCTTCGCTCGTCGTCGCACCTATTTATGACTTTGCCTTAGACTAGTATCTTAGTATCTTTAGGGTATACATGCATATGTATATAATGATTTAACTACCTCAAAATTATTATTATGTTAACTAAAAAATATGAAAAAATCATTATGAACAATACAATTATGAATGCTGATTATTATGAAATTATAAGTAATGAAATTTATAATAAAAAAAGTATGATAAAAAAATTCTTAACATTAATATTATAACATAAAATTTTATAAATTTAAACATTATTTGAATAAATTGTATAAGAAAAGATTAATATAAAAAGGAACTATTATGAACAAAGTTATTTATAAATAACCACCATTATAAATTTCATCATTATTAAAAATGAGGTATGTGAAATGAAATTATGAATAATGAAATTATTAGTACAGACGGTATCCCGTTATATTACTTTATCCATAGACAATTTTTCCAGTGAAACTCCTGATTTTTTCCGAGAGCTTTTAGTTTTAATAAAAAAGCAAACATGGCATATATTTTATTTACCCTTCCACCATGTATCAAGTGAAGACAAGGGTGCAGGAAAGGCTGGGAAATGAGAAGAAAGAATGTTGAACGGTCGTCAGTTAGACCCTTACAGTTTGACTTGACAGGTAATTTTCACTTAGGTATGTTTAAATAAGAGCCTTTTTCCATTTAAGGACTGTTTCTGTTTTAGTGTAATTTTTTGTGTTGTTCCATTCACTACCTATAATATATAACCTTTCACTGGTCAAATTTTGATCAGAAGCTGAATTCTCATAATTAATAATGTTGAAAGTTTCAATCTAGTCTATCAGTAAGTATGTTCACAATTGTTGATTGCCTAATTTTGAGATAATTGTATTATACTACCTAATTACTTGTTTACACAGAATTTAGTCACACTAAAGCATTTTTTGTGGAGAGAGAGAGCAATGCTCAGTGTTTTCCTGCGGGATATGATTCGAAACGAGAAGATCTGCAGGAGAACTAAAGTGACCGATATAGCTCTTAGAATTAGCGAGTTGAAATGGCAATGGGCAGGGCACATCGCTCGTAGAACTGACAACCGATGGGGAAGAAAGGTTCTCGAGTGGCGACTACAAACCGTAAAACGAAGCGTATATAGGCTGGCCCTTCACTCGGTGGACCAATGACCTGGTGAAAACCGCAGGGAGCCGATGGATGCAGGAGGTAAGCAGCCGCAAAGTGGCGTTCTGTGGGGGAAGCCTATGTTCAGCAGTGGACGTCTTCAAGCTGTTGATGATGATGATGATGATGATGATGAAAGCATTTTTATTTACCTCGACGTCGACCAAGTTGCATTGGCTGTGGTCACCAGTAGGTAGAGTCTATTCCTGACTATGGGCAATGCAACTTAGCTTGGATTAAAGTCCTATGTAAATAAATAACTATCTGAAATAGCCAAGGATTTGAAAGATAGCTAAAGTATTTGAATTTGCTTTTCAGCGACTAATTGTTGGTCTAGTCGAACCGACATCGCGAACACGCTCCAAAGCGACAATTTCTGCGAAAATGTCTCAATTAACACCGAAAGTCGTGATAAAGGCGACCGAGAATAAATCGCTACCAATTTCGTACGTAATGATAATTCAGTTGCCGAGCTGAAATCACCTTAGTCCATTATTGAAGTCTATTAACAGAATAATCGGTGTCCAATAATTACCTGTATTTAACGCCGTCACAGTCGTCATTGAGGAAAATGACTGAAGTACTGAAGCATGGTAGCGGCAGGTAGGTACCTACCTATGTCGCGTGAAGCTACAAAATAGGAAGCAAAGCAAAAGTAAATATTATATAGACAGCCCGTGACTCCACCCATGCTTTTTCATAAAATCTTAACAGTTCTTTTTAACACTTGTATGCCATAAAAGGAAGGGCTCTCCAAATATCACGTCTCTATGTCCGGCGATTTGGGCTGTGTTAGGGGTTCATTCTCAGTAGACCCATGGGCCAGATCCATGGTGGATCTAGTGAGATTTTATTTTCTCATCTATTTTTATTTCTCATATATTTTAGGATCTATTTTTAAAGACTTTAACACAACATGTATCTAATGGATTTTTTTTTGTTCGCAGTAGGTAGTTAAGTTCAAAATACAAAATGATACAGATATTATATCTAGCGCAATTCCACTCAAACCAATAAAAAATACTTATAAATTTAGTTGGTAGGCAAACAAAGTTACACAGAATCACTCAGAACTACACAGAACCACACAAAATCACTCAGAACTACACAGAACTTGTATTTTTTGTAGGTACGTAGTCTATCAGTCAGAGTCACTCAGTACAAGCCTATATCATTGTAAGTAGATGTAAGTTTATTTTCGTTTTACTAAACGTGATAAACAGCGTTTTTTTAGTGTCAATATATAATCAGCCTGGACGCGTCCACTGCACATTGGCCTCCTTAATATTAAAGTAACAAGATAGGGTTAGGTACTACGATGTATCTTATAATATCATGGAATGGATTTTAAAGTGCAAACCACACATCAATCATGATATATCTCTACAAAGATAAATAGCTTGGTTAACTGCAAGATAAGGGTTCAAATCCCGCTATTTGCTAAAAAAAAAGTCATCATCATCATCATCATTGTCTGCTGAAATAGTGTTGCACGTTTTATAGGAAGACATGAACATATTATTTGTCTAAGTACTTATAACATCTGTAGTACAACAACGTCAGTTACGCCTTGATTTCAGAGCAGCCAAACAGTTTGCAAGGACCCAAATGTATCACTATAACAACAGTCGCAGACCGCTGGAAACTGCAGTTTATAAGGAATATCCCATACTAAGCGTCGCACACAATCTCAAGTGCCCATTCGATGCGTCGTCAAGCCTTAATGGGTGCGGACAAATGGTCCTATTTATCGTAAAATCGACACTAAAACAGACTAACACATCGTTTTGGGAAAACACGCTGTAAATTTTATACGTTGTATCAGGTTTAGGGCGCATAGAAAGTAGGGCGTGCTTGCGGTGGAGTGACGGAAGTTGGCACGAGCGCGATAAAATAGGCAACTTTCGGCAGGTAAATAGGTCGAGGAGTTGTCGAGCCAAGTCTGGAGATGAAGAGCGGCTTTATGCTACACATACATACTAGAATGCTATAAAAACATGTCTTTGATGAAATAGGCAAATAGAACTGTAGTAGAGGTGCCTACCTACGGTAAATTTTAATTTCTTTGTTAAGGAACTAGCTTATTACCTATACATTTCCAGCTCTGCATAAGTTTTACTTTTTTTAATTTTTGTGAATGACTTGTATTATGATATCAACAGCATAATTTAGTTATTACGATGTAGGATTATTCGATATAATAGGTAGTATAGGCACAGTTAGATTAACTTGAAAAAAAAAACTAACAAAATATGCGGCCGTTCAGATTTTACTTCATATCACCTTATGGTATGTTCATGAAATTTAGTGATAAAGATACATTACTACCTAAGTTTAACATCATACAAACTGTTTCATGTTTAGGGTGAGATCATAGAAAGTAGGACGTGTTTATGGTGAAGCAACAAAACTTGATAAGGTGCGGAGATAAATACGTAACTTTAGAGAGGGTAAAAAGGCTGAGGAGATGTTGAACCAAGTTTCAGAGGTTAAGTGTGGTCGTAAACCATAAAATAGACACTGAATAATAAAGGTTTGTTGATGAAACGGACGTTGCTTTATGCGTAGCCTGAAGGATCTAATGCTCAAACTCAAGGAATTGGCTTCAGTTTATTGTTTTACCTGTTTTACTGCTAAGTTTCAGATCTGTTTCGAAAGGCACACTGTTTTCAGTGAAATGTTTCTGCACAAGCTGTGGGTATAGGTATAGGTACCATCACATCAAACAAATTGTACAGAAATTGGAATTATATTTTATGGGAAAATCGGATCAACCATTTTATTCCCGCTTGTACATTTATTACCTACGTTTTTATAGCATATTATGACATTCAAGACCATCAAGATTAGGTACTTCTTTGGCTTTTTATTGACAGACCGAACGAAGTGAGCGTAAGTTTATGCTTCAACTCGCGATTTTTGATTTCACCTGTCCGGATGTATGTAGTCGCGTCGCAGTTTTCGACGAATCTTGACAAAACTTGGTGTACAGGTTTTAGACGTCCAGGGATTCTTTTGTCGTCGGCGATTTTTGATTGGTGGGGTATGGCTGCCACGCCATTTACCAGCCGATTTTGATAATAACTATTTGGAAAGAACATTCGGTACCCAATTTCAAACAAGTATGCTTAATATGAGCACAATCAAGAGGTTGTCAAGATAAAAGGTCTGATAGTTTGGGTCACTTAGCGGCCAATTTTGATATGATGGGTACCTATTTGACCGGAATATTCGGAATGTAATGCATGTAAGCACTTCGCAAGTAGGTACATCACTCGTACTGACAACCGATGCGGGAGAAACGTTGTCGAGTGGAGACCATGAACTGGAAAACGCAGCGTAGGCCGGCCCCCACTGGGTGGACCAACTATATTATAGTCGGAACCGCGGAGAGCCGATGAATGCAAGAGGCAAGCAGCAGCTCAAAGTGGAGGTCTGTGCGGGTGGCCTATGTTCAGCAGCGGACGTGGTTGTTGCAAAAAACTACAGCTACATAGGTAGGTACCCATCTATACATATTATAAGTGGTACCCTTTATGAACTCCCGAGTGTAATTGAAGGCGATGAAGCTGGGTTTCAGCACCAACACTTGTTTTGATTGGCAAATAAAATACGTGCATCAGAAAGGAAATCACTTACCTTTATTTACTTTGCGACTTTGTTGGTCGTAAAACGGGAAATTTCTTCTGAAATCGGTGAATTTGCGAGAAATCGCTCACTTTAAGTACAGGTGTAAAGCTTGAAGCTTTAAGTTTCATAATATTTTTGTCATTGAGTTACAAAGAGACTTTTACATCAAATGATACATTAATGTAAATTAAATTATCAGAGCGCCTGGTCGATGCGACGCATGACCACAATGCTGGTTCTTATATTTGGACAGCAAATCAGCATTGCAATTTAATGAGGCAATGTTGTCAGCATGTTGGGTACGCTACCTTAGTAGGTATAAACAGTCCAAATGCTCCATCCCACTAATGGACTACTATTAGTGGGCTGGAGCATTTGGACTGTTTATAGGTCATCGCGGCAAGTATATAGTCCAAATGTTTTTTTTCTTAGTACGTAGTGTAGCTATTTAATATATTATTGTCATCATCATCATCATCATCAACAGCCTGAAGACGTCTGAACATAGGCCTCCCCCACAGAGCGTCATTTTGAGCGTCTGCTTGCCTCCTGCATCAATAGGCTCCCCGCGGTTTTCACCAGGTCGTCGGTCCACTGATAAATTATTGTAGTAATTAGTTAAAACAATAATTGAAATAAACAAACTTGATATGACTAAATTCTTACACGTTAACTGATGGGATCATTTTACATAAAAATGAATATAAAAAATGCAATTAAAATTGCTTTATTCCTGTCTAACGCCTCGTGCTGTCCACTCGAGGGGACAGACAATAATAAAAATGCCTGTTTGTTCCTCAATTCAAATTCCGGCACAAGCAAGCAGCAGTTTTGCCCATGAGACTAAGTGGCTACCTAATGACCTAAACGAAAATAAATACATGGGCGATTCACACCGGGGTCCGAATCACCCAAGTGTGATAATAGCAGAGGATGATTCATACCGCGCGGCTCGAATGAGCATATACATTTAGAGCACTTGGGCGATCCACACCGCGGTGTGAACCACACGTGGTGTGAAACGCCCCATTACCCAATTAAAAAATAATGTACTGTTCCTTCCTAAAATCTTCACCCACATTCGCAAGGTCGTTAATTAAAAACAGCAGTTTTGCGCATGAGACTGACTGGCTAACAAAAAAAATATATAACCAAGAAAATGAACTGTTCCTTCATAAAATCTTCACTCACATTCGCAAAGTCGTTAAACATAAGCGTGCAAGGAAATTACCGAACAGAGCGCAACAAAAATGGGATAAAGCCCCCAAAATTTATGTTGGGGACTCATCGTGCCGCCATTAACACGTAGTAGCGTTCTGCATAATACATTAAAACGTCGTGACACTGCCTGCAGTGTTATTTACAGTGCCACGGTATTAGCAATTTTCAATTATTTAATGGTATATGGGCGACAGGTGGCGTCTGGCGCTTCTGCAGGCTATTTACATATACGTGAAGTACTTTTTGGGTAGAATGGTCGAGGTTATTTTGAATACGAGGCACTTTTGAGTATTATACACGTTTAGAAACATGTATTATTTAATGTTAATTCTTCGCTTCTTATAACCAGTAGTATTTGAAGTGCAATAGTAACACAATATAATAGACCCTTCTTTGTTAAGCTCTCTTGAGAAAGAGTAAGCGTGTTATTAGTAAGCCACAAATGAAGTCCTTATTTCATAGATATCCAGAACCCGACCCTAAATGCTGTGTTTTTTACCAGATTCATTATCGTAGAAGTAAACTATACACATTTTACTATCCTTATAATTATTTTTATTTGTGTACACTATATATAACTCCGTAATAATGAAATATATTATAGGTACCTCACGTGGATATGTAGGTATACCTACAATTACTACCTTTTACATATCAGCCTTGGGAAAGTTAGTCAGTTTCAGTCACTACCACCGAGAAATTAGCATAGTATATTGACAAAGACATTGACTTCTAAAATAGAATAATTATAAATAAATAAATAAAATAGAATAAATACGCCCAACGATCACATACATAATCCTGACGACCCCAACTAGGATTTCCTGTATCTATAAAACCCTATTCAAACCAGCGCGGTATTCCGCCCGGGTATTTTGTATGAAGTTTCGCTCAAGTTTCGCGCTAGCCGCGGAACTTCAGTACAAAATACCACGCGGGGGTATTTACCGCTACCCACAGCGGTATGAATATCGCCGGTTTGAATAGGGCTATATGGACCCAGAAACTACGGGGACCATGATCCCACAAAACCCAGACACCATTTGTACAGATTTGCGCTTTTTTATATGCAAAAATACTTCTCCTGTCACGGGAATCGACCTGCTCAACCACCACACCACAGAACCTGTATAGTATAAGGGTAGTTCCCATCTGTTCTACTATTTGTTCTACCAGTAGAACAAGTAATATGTCCTTTACGAAAACCAGTTGATATACCAAAGCCATAGCAAAAGCTAAATGGGTTAACCCGCATTTTGCATATTACAGCACATTCGTAAACCATTTTTATAGAGTTCATAAAAACCAAGAAATTAAAAACAGGAAGTCTAATAATGAATAACATAAAAGTGTTACACTGAATTCAGGTGAAATTGCTTCGGGAATTATACCTTTTGATACCGTCGTTTATTGCCAGGTGCTAAGGTAGTAAAGTGTCAAATGTTTCTTTGATTTCTACGTTTGCGTATTATAATGCCATAGCATGTATCAGGAGTTCGATTTGAATTTTGCGATTACAATGAAATCTTGAATTAAGATATGTCACGACTAACAGGTCTAACCACCTATAAACATCGAAACATAGATTGTGATGCCGAAAAGACGAACAGTCTTGGTAGATTTTGATAGGGCTATTACTATTTTTCCCAAGAGACATAGCAAAGTAAAATTTTGTGTATTTACTCTAAGCAACGACCTTGAACTTTAAAAGGTATTTTTACCAAATATTTACTTACTAACTTTACTGCTTTTTGGCTTTTCATTTTCCATTATAACTATTACAGTTTTTATGTAACAGCAGCGCAGCTATCACACGCACCTGGAAAGGTCCGTGACCCCAGTCGAGATTCAAATCTCAGGATTCTCAAATCCATTGATATCAGAGCTTTGCCCGTTACCTCGGATTTAGTTTAAATTGACTGTGCTGTAGCTATAACGAGGCCTGAGACCCGGATTTCCTTCACTGGTGATGGATTTGAAATGAACTCTTAGATTGGCGAGGAAGCTCAATATGCAGCCTTATTTTGGTAGGGTATATGGGTTGGTTGGTACATGAGCCTGGTTCGACAGGCTTGCTGAAAAGAGAGCAAAATGGCATGACAGCGACATTACTCCATTCCATCTGTCGCAACACATGCCTGCGCAAGGTGTGGACGCATGTGCCTCTCTCGTATTGGCTTATACAGCCACCAAAAGAAGTGTCTTCCAAATTTCCAACACACTGCTTAAATAGTCTGTAATAGACTGGAAGGCCGCTGATATGGGTATGGTTTGGTGGGGGATATTAGACTAAAGGTTCCTTTAGTTTCCCTTCTCTTTCTCCTATATTTATTTGTATCTTGATAACAGAGAATAGGGAGCAATGGATGCAAGAGGCATGCAGCCGCTCAATGACTTGACTGATTGACCTGGAAAAGACTAAATTGTGTTTTAATGTCATTTTATGACTACTTTTAATGCAACTGTTAAATTTGAGTAACGGAAATAACCAACCCAATTTCTAAATTCTCAAATACAATTAATTATTCGAATACAATCCTGAACACTCATCTGTATCAAGGAAACGAGATAAGAAACCTTCACTAATTAATTAAGGATCTCTCCCTTATAATTAGTACTGAGTAAGCACTACACAGAGACAAAGATAATTCTATTAAAATGACCTCCAGATAGTTAAACTTTTGTCAATCCAGTCACGCCTCTCCGTAATGAAGTGAGGAGTTGTCACGTAAATACTTCTCTGATAGCATTTGAAATAGCGATAAAAGGGAAATTTACTGCCGCCCTTAATATTCCTAAGTAGGTATATAAAGGCTCTTAAGGAAGGCGTTTTTCGTGGTGTTCGAAATTAGGATAGGAAATTACAGCTGCCTTGATTAATGTATTGTTGGTTGAGGGAATGAGGGGAATGAGGCTACTTTACGTATTAGACGCTACAATTGCGGGGAGCTGATTTATTATGTGAAAAAGTCGGTGCTTTGTTGCCAAGATTGTTTTATTTGTTTATTCTAGAGATAAAAGATAGAGGATACTAGGATATGGGAAATTATTTAACGCGGTATAAATAAGCACTATAATGAATTCATTGTGGTAATTTTTCGCGAAATAAAAATATATATCAGTTTTTTTGACAACGTATTGAGGTATAGAAAGAAGGAGAGTAAAAAGGGCACTTTAGTATGTTATCAAGAAGGATCGTTTGTTTATTCCTATAAAATTTTACAATCTAAATACATCTCACACACACATCTCAAAATCAGCCGGAAAACGTCCACTGCTGAACGCAGGCCTTTCCCCTAAAACGCCACTTTGGACGCTTATCATAGGGGCCATGCCGATTTGCCATATTGACCACCCTTGGCAGGCGGCATGGTGATCGCAGAAGATTTTACTGCTGCCCATTTCCTGGATATTCCATATAGTTAATCTAAACATGATTCTAATCTATAAACATTACAAAAATTGTAGTTATGTTTATTTTACAATTTTGGTTAGTGGTTAGGTACGGACCGATCGGATATCCACCACGTGCATGTAACATTGTGGACTGTGGCTAAAAAAATCCAACAAAATCTCCTATCGCAAATTGTATTTGATATAAACGAACGGTGAGGTGAAAGCGAGCTGGACGAATCTAGATAATGCAAATATAGGGCTGCATGGAGGTCTATGCTCATGGATAGCGATGTCCTAATATCAGGCTCTCGGCGAATGAAGCCGAATATTCTTTCTTTTTTTAAGAATAAGTATTAAATATTCGATGTTTAGGAATATAGCGCAGAAGTGGCATATTGTAACTCTGTGCCACCAGGAGGAAGTGCGACTGTGAACCTTAAAGCTTCAGCCACAACGGCGCGTCAAGTAGCGTCCGTGTTAAGCGTCAAAATCGGCCATTTGGTACCCATCGCTGCCTGTGTTCGTAGATGGCCACGCCGTGGTCGCCGCGGGCAGCGATGGGTACCGAAAAGTTTCACGTCCCTGACGCTGCCGCTTCGCAGACACGCCGGTGGGGCCGAAGCTTTAATGAGCTCCAAAATGTTTTAACCGAAATGTAACAAGCTGATGTTTGAAAAATTCTAAAAAAAATTACTTTATTAAAAAAGTAGATCTAGCCCGCGGGGCAGAGTACTCAGGTCAGATCTTTACGTAAATATACCTATTTTAAAATTGTTTATATGGAAGAAATACAGGTCGAATATGTTTATCTTCAAATGCCGAATATGGTATTCGGCTTTTAACCCTCAACCCTGCCAATACTATACACAACTCTTTTGACGAGCCGTGAACCCCGACCGACCCCGAATAACATTTTCGTTCTATCAAATACCGGGGATGCAATGCCACAGTATAATATAAACAACGGTTAAGAATCTACTTACAAAAGTTATCACGTATTTGGCATATAAACCAGTATAACCCCAATATAAACCAAAGTAACAGGTTATTGGCCTGTAGGCGAGAGTGGGACAAAACCTAGCGGAAAATAATAGTATGATATCCCATGAGGACTTTATTTTCGATTCTTGGTACTGCTGTACCATAGCATGCACATGGCATTTTCATGCCATGGAGCTCTCTTTAAACTCTTGAACCATCAAGAAAACATGAGCTTTTGTTATGCAATCAAAATATAATAACACATGCACACGATGTTTTAAAGTTCAATATACCTTATTTTTTAATTAGACGGAGTAAACTGACATTACGAGTGTAGCCACTTTTTCATGAAAAATAAATTGTGGTGGGTAAAAAAGATGCAGTTTACTGATTTATTTCACTTAGTGATCTATTCTATTCTTTTATATTCTATTTTTTCCTAAAATTCGTGATTGTTGATTGATTTTGATTTACATTAGTTAGCGGCCTGTGAAAAAATGGAATATACTTAAATAAAAATTGCTAAATTAACAATATAAAACAAGTTATCATTTTTATAACTTCATATTTTATTCAATATCGGAAGAATTACCTTCACTGTCTCTAGCACCAAACTAACCAAACGAACTAAAAAAGAGGCATTTTTTGTAGTGGCAAATTATAGTTCCGCTCTTTTGAACTGTAGGAGCTGAATTAGATCATCATTGTGATTTAGAAGTTGGCAGCATTACTTTCGCAAGTGACATTTCGAGTGTCAGTTTACTCCGTCTAATTAAAAAATAGAGTGTAAATACCTACATTTTGGCGTTATCGACCAAATCCTTATAAGCGCAACATAGATATCATTCCTGAATATTCCCTACTGGTTCCTTGTTTTCTGTTGTAAAAAGCCGATGCGGAGAACGCGGTCTCGTAGAATTTCATTTTAATAAAAATTACATCGGTTTAATCTCCGAACTTGTCCGAAATTAGCTTTGTAGGGTGAAAATTGAATTTGTATTTTCAGTGACCATTTTGCTAGAACGATCATTGTTTTCTTTGTACTCTGTGTTTTAACGTTTGTGATCTTTTCGTTACTCCGTTGGCGGAGTATAAACTGCGGTAAAGTGAAAGGATTTTTTAACATAACAAACTTTTCAGTTGCTGGCAATGTACATAAAATGTTGGACATTTATGTTTACCTAGTTCAACACATTTTAAGTGGCATTTTTAAATACCTATTAATTATTCAAGAAGGACCTCGTAAATTTTTCAATTCTATGTAAGGCTTACTTATGAGATACTTCCATATTTGACTGCCTTTGATATTCACACTTATAGGGCAGGCAATGACTACATTATGCATCATAAATAACCGGCTAAGTGCGAGTCAGACTCCCGTACAAAGGGTTCCGTACCATTATTTATTTATTGTGATAAAAACGACAAAATCAATTACAATTACCACAAAATATTTCATACAGAATAAACATGTCAAGGTATTAAATAATAAAAAATAGGTACAATGGGTTATTACAATGTCAAATAAAATAAAGTCAGAGTTAAACAAAAAATAAGAAAAGATTTATCTATTCCTGCCATAGTGTTGAGTAGCAGTACTATTTAAAGCAGCGCCATCTATGACTCATCTGCTAAAAGAGCAAAAAAATTACGTTTGTTGTATTGGAGCCCCCTTAAATATTTATGTTATTCTGTTTTTAAGTATTTGTTGTAATAGCGGCAACAGAAATACATCATCTGTGAAAATTTCAGCTGTCTAGCTATCACGGTTCATGAGATACAGCCTGGTGACAGACGGACAGACAGACAGAGAGACAGACAGACAGCGGAGCCTTAGTAATAGGCACAGATAACCCCCAATAGATACCGCATTACGGAATTTTTGTTCGGATCCTAGCTCACCAAAACTGGCGGAAGGCGCGGGTTGCGGGGACTGGAGCCAATGCGCTGGCACGAACTGGCTGGCTGTTACGAGTGACGCCCTAAAAGTGAATTGCGAACGTGCTGCGAAGCAGCGATTTAATTAGAACCATTTACACCAATACGTGGTGCGCGGTCGTCGTCTTTGATGCGGTATCTATTGGGGGTTATCTGTGGTAATAGGGTAAGGAACCCTAAAAAAAGTGTCAATTTGGGAATTTCTCTTTAGTATAAATAAGCTCAATCCAGCCAGCAACGTATTAAATTCTTGGAAATGTACAGAATTCAGGAAACGATCGCTCACGGATATAAAAAGAAACAATTATTCGAAATCATTTTAACCGTACACAATACATTGTGAAATTCTTAACGTGTGAATGCACAAAAGCAATATCCCCAATGAAAACTAGTACCTACTCGTTAAGCATCCTTTGTAAAAGTATTGAAAATATTCGACAATATTTCACAACCTTTTGTACTGTACGGCTATAAAGCATTTTAAGCCATTCAATGGTCAGTTCATGAATTACATTGACTTTATTGTTCTAGATAAAAAAGTTAATTTGAAATGTAGAGTCGGGTTTCGTGAGCACAATGCTTTTGAAATAATATGGGCAACAACTCTCAATAACTGAGAGCGTGATTTTATTCAAAGGTGGCGCGATACCTGTAAATTAAAAAAAACGTTCAGTGGTTTTGGCTTATTATACGTTGTCTGTCAGCCAGTGTTCATAAAAGGCTTTAACTCATTTAAATTGAGTGGTGTTCTATTAGGGAGGCCTATGTTTAGTAGTGAACATAATATTTAGGCTGATGATCATTATGATAATGATCATGATTATGACAATGATAATGTAACTTTTATCGACATATACTTCGATGCAAACAAATCTTCCACTTTTGTTTTAACGCAATCCTAATAATCCTTCTATCTCGGTAACTACTTAACCGGTTTCTATGAAATTTGGAATGCAGGTAGCTTATAAATATGCGCTGGATACTTTTTATCTGTGGATGAAACCACGGGGCCTTACTAGTTTAAAATATAACATGCAACAATTTCATAGATTACAGTAGGTAGTTGATGTACAACTTACGCTATGTCGTTTGTGGTCCCAGTTGAGTTAGTCAAAAATGCTATTGGTTGACTGACACCGCGGTCCGTCAGTGTAGATATTTCGCAAACCCAGTCACTAGCCAGTCTTATGTCAAAAAAAAACTAATTTCAAAATATACCATTTGACACTCACCATATCAATTTCCCAAGAATTAGCCTCCCTCTACCCCCAGACACAAAAATAAAAGAGAAAGCTTTTCTAATTTTCCAAAGCAAATAATTATACGCTTCCTATGTTATATCTTTTAATGAAGAGAAATCCGCTGTAAGAACGCTTTTAAAAGAATTAACCCTTCGTACGTGGTCTTGTCTGGCTCAAACCAGCTACACCTGATCCGCTGAAATTGAAATTTAAGACCTCGAGAAAGCCTCAGAAGTTTTCCCTCAATTCCGCTTCATAAAAATAACTATAGAATACTTATACTATACTATTGTATACACTATGTAAGATCATTTATTTCTTGGTATGAAAATATGAATCATAAGTAGAAGAAACTTTTTGATTAAAGTTATAATGACATCTTTTTTAAGCTGGGGATTTCAACGTCTTTGTTAGTTTAGTGTGCAAGACTTAAGATGAATGGAAAACTTAGAGAATATGAAAGATGTACATCATTCATTCACAAAACTTTCAGGTAGCTTTTATCTAATATTTTTAAATGTCTAGTCTTAAGAAATTGGAGTCTTCAGAACGACCTTTCTGCCGAAAGACAATTGAATTGGATCATCTGCGTTCTAGCAGGTGTACCTAGATAGATTCAAGACAATTTAGACCTTTATTACGTAAAAATAGAGCAGTCAATTGAGCGTCTATAAATAAACACAATAAGCTTCTATTTTCGCAATTTATTACAACGCATTTAATAACCCTAGCTTTTGTTGGTTAATAAACCAAGTTTTGACTAAACCCTCTCTCCCTGTGCTTCCGTTTTACCTCGGTTTTAACAAGCATGGTTCAAAAAGATATGTGTAATTTATAGCTCCGCTTAGTTAATAAAACAAGCATTGTTTACAATACGCTAATAACATTTGAAAGACAAACCGACAAAGAACACAGAGATAAAAGCTTACCCGCCATTAGTCCATTTTGAGCTGACTGCGTGACATTAGCGCCAATTCGTATTCGCTTTCACGTACGCCATGTTTAAAAAGCTTACATTACGTACATAGGGGTGAGAAGTGACGTCATTGGTCCGACGCGCACCCCAACTCATACGTGGAGTTGAGTAAAGTGTCTAAACTAGTCACTTGTCTACTAGATGCTGGCAAGAACCTACGTTAGAGTGGGGTTGTAAGTTAAAACTAAAAGTTGAGCTTTGTATGCATGAAGCATACAATGTCGCGGGCCAATCTGTGGGCGAGTAAACCTTATGCGTTGTAACTGTTGCTATCTATAATTACCGTGTATAAAAATCTTTAAAACTGCTGTAATCTTTTACCCCCGTAGCGCAGCCGTAGCACGTGCTTCCAGTGAAGGAAAACAATCTCAATGAAGTTGCAGCATTGATGCACTGTGGTTATCTGCTGACTTGTTCTATCACGCGAAAGTTAGGCATAATTAGGCACTTCAAATCATGTGGAGCCGATTTCAGTCCACCTAAAAATGTAGTCAAACGCTATTCTATTAGGTAAAAAAAAGCATGTGTTTACTACCAGCTATTTTTGTGATAACTCTGTCTTTGAAACGCTTATTTAAAGTACCTAGAGGCAGGACATCGAGCGGGTTTAGTGGTGAAAATCTCACATAATCTGGTTGTATCCCAAATCTTTAAGATTTCCTATCCACACTTCAAAAAAACTGAATCTTCTTCATAAGTCCTAAAACTATGTCATTCTAGTTTTTTCTCTTCAATTCACTCTTGACTGGGTGGGTGGGGCTGTACATAGATATAATGAAGTTGAAGTGACATAATAGATAATAGTAGGTATTTATGCTATAAAGCTAACTTTTGTTGGCTTATATTATACGAGTACAGACATACAAGGCTTTGGAGGTAATAACACTACTATGTGGTTTTCATCAGCAGGCGAACTGTTTTATTCCCATCTCATTTTCTTAGAATACAAGAAAATAGGTGAAAGGGTAAATAGGAAATAGGTGTTATGAGTAGTTACACTTTTAAAATTAACTTCTTCATGATTAAGCAAATTTTTCTTCTCATTATATCGTTATACTTATAAAAATTTGAACGCCTAAAAACCCTAATTGGTAACGTCGTTAACAAATATAAAATTTATTCTTTAACAATTTTACATAACTAATTTAGATTTAGGCAAGACTCAAGAGTCCCAAACCTAGTAGTTATAAAACTAGTTAATGGTACTTGACGCAAGTTCTATTGAGAGTCATCCTGTGTTCTGGAACTAATCTCGTTCAACATTATCGTCAGAAGTTTTGAAGTAAAATAGTTACACCTGGAATCTTTCCCGTTTGAAACTGGTGTACACGGAAGAACTATGAATTGCGAGCAAGTGTGGCTCAGTGGTATCTTGTGCGATTTACAATTCGAGGTTTGAAACCCCCTTGGGCTCAGTACTAATGACTTTCTTATGACCAGTTATGACTTGCACTTGATTTTGCAACCGTAAAGGAAAACAGCATGTTCAAGGTTTGGTGGATTCTGGCCTACCTCCCCTTGTGAAAGAATAACCTGTGTCTAGCAGTGGGAACTTATTATAAGTTAATTATAAATATACCAGAGAAGAGCTGGACTGGCCCCTATTTTACTAAAAATATGAACTTACGAGTACTTTAATCAGGAAGATGTGTAAAAAGTCACAAGGACACTAACAACTTATGGTCTACACGTTATACAGGAAACTAGCGTCAGACGAGTATCATACAAAAGGTGACATGGGTATAGTGTCGCGGTAGATGCAATGGGGGCGGATAGCCATAAAGCTTCAGCCCTACCTGCGAGTCAAGTTGTGTCAGCGAAGCGTCAGCGTCAGCTGTTCGGTACCCATCGCTGCGCGTGTTCGCTGACGGCCGCGCTGCGATGGCCATGAGCAGCGATGTGTACCACGTAGTATTGCATTATTGACGCTGTCGCTTTGCAGATGAGCATTGGCTGAAGCTTTAGTGTACCACTTGCTCTGTGATGAAGTCTGTTAAACAGACTTTTACTTATAAGTAAATAGTGGACTAGCGCCGAACCCTTTTACTCTCCGTGAGGATTAAGAATAAGAATTTGTTTATTTGCACAATACTGGAATACACACATAATCATTATTAACCGAGTGAAATTACACTTACAACATATATGGCAAAAGTTTAAGAATCATATTATTAGATAAGAAACTTACTTTAATCTTAGTAGAAAAAAAAATGACTTAAACTATCAGCAATTGTGTTGATGAATTATCTTGTAGAACTAAGTTCTATAACACACACTCTGTATAGAATATGTTAAAATCAAAAAGGATCTTACATAATTATATTATGGTCTAATTTTGGGTAAACACAATACACACTTAGACCAACTTAGATATTCACTAACTAGATAATGTAAGATACCAAAGTACCTACCGAAATTACACGAACATAGGGATCTTGCATGTTTAGGTAATGTTTACTTTTTATGTACCAGACTCTGAAATGTTTCTTCGGTTTTATTAAGAAACTGAGCTACAAATTGTAAGCTTAGTACTGACTTTTGTTCTTTGTACGTAATTTGTATGTAAATATATTTAGGTAGTCTATGAACGTATACTGAATATTGAATGTTCAAGGTTCTGAAATTTTTAACTTATTTTATTTCCAAAGTAAGCTGTCTATTCAAACTAATACTATATTTCCGACTGTTACGAATAGTGTGTTGTAAAAATCGATTGTGTGATGTGTGTAATTTAAAATGAATCACACTGATGTGAATTTTAATACTAAGCAATCCGTTGTACATTTTGTTTTTCAGTTGCTTTCACAATAATCTGGAATTTAAAAAGTTGAGTCTTCAGCCATCTTGCTCATCTTGCTCATCTTACTGCTCTGCAAAGTAGTTGTGAAAGTTACAAAAAAATTTTTAGGATCTGAAACATCTCATAAAAATAAATCATCACTTCAATGTCACTTCATTCCGCTTAGTTTACTTAAAAAAATACAACTAACACTAAAGGTAGGTGTGCCGTTGTTGAGTTGTACAGAAAACCAAAGAAGGAGCGCATACATAAACGTAAAAACGATAAGAAAGAAATTTTTCGACATTTTCTCATTTGCTAAGTAGACAACCACATCCTCCAATAGGCAGATACTTTCAAAGTATACCCGGGTACCCTTATAAGCAAAGAGTTTCAAAGAATAAGCGATAAAAACACGACACTTGATGCACGAGACAGACGGCCCTCCAGACAATGGCAGCACTTAATGCCCGTATCACGTCTGCTACCTATTCTCATTGTTATAAGGTTCAAAATGGCACGTTTTAGACACGTATCATGTACGGTGTGTAGTACAGATGTTCGCGTAATTAGCGAAGAGTTAATGAGTAGATCTTTTGAACATTTTTAATGCTACAAAGGTAGCGGAGAACATTATTAGTGGACTAACTTGAGCATTATATTGTGGTTAAAGTAGAGTCTGGTTTAAAATACGTTATATATGTAGCGCTTGGGGATGATAAAGTGGGTAAGTTATGTGAGGGTTTAATTTATCCATATAGTTATGTAATTATACTAAAGTAAGTAAAATATATTTACTTTATGATATTGTTGCCCCAAAAATATATTAACGTAATGAGATTTGAAAAATCTTAAGAATTATTGCAAAAACCGTTTAGATAGCACTGAAATTTACGGAAAAGCATTGATGTAGATTATAGATTCATATTTTAGCAATATCACAATATCAGTCAACTAACACAGCTTGACGTTTACAATGAAAGCTCAAAAACTGTGGATTAACTCCAATTCGTCTTCTATTAATTTTAGGCGAGGGATCAAGGAAGTATTTTTGACCCACTCCTGTTCCTAATTTACGTTGATATTAACATCCTGACCTTGAGGTCTTTCAGCCAGTTATACTTGGGAGACAAATGGGACTTTTCTTAATTATTAATTTGAACTTTTATTAATTTGCCCAAACAATAAAAAAGTTCTCGTCATGTTCAAAACGTCTCCCCACCAAACCAAATATTATGTCTTAGTAAAGTTGATGGAGTAATAAAGTTGCATATCAAATATTGTTTAAATTTTACTGGATGTTGGTTACTTTGAATTAAAAAACCTACTTTTAATAATTTTTCATATTTCTCAGTAATAACTGAGAAACTACTGTTACTGATTACTGTTAATTTGATGTCTACACATAGTATTATTATACTATGTGCAGACATCAAATTAACAGTAATTTCATATTCATGCAGGGGATGTAGGTAAAGACCGGCCTGCAAGCCACAGTTTGTAATACAAACATAATTACCGAAAACTGTTATTGTTGTGATCCCGCTGTAATTGAATTTGCTCTAAAGTTTATACAGACGAGGTTACTGAAGGCAATCGGGGTCTTGATTAAACTAAACATTGTTGTTGCCTTATTCATGATAGGGTTGCCGCTGAATTTAGTTCTCGAATACTTTTGGAGTATTTGGTTACTTTAGGAGGTTAATTAAGCTATCGCTTATCCTACATTAAGTAATTTAGAAAAGCCATTATTATTAAACAGTCTCAAATTGTTAATTACACAGTTTACACAATTTATAATAATTATCATTATCGGCCGGAAGACATCCACTGCTGAACATAGGGCTTCCTCACAGGTAGAGCACCGCTTTGACCGGCTACTTGTCTCTTGTATCCATTGACTATATAAATCCACTTGACCAATGATACAACTTCCCCTCATACGAAAATTAGTGGTGTATTTCAACCACTAATTTGATGTGGTCGTTGAGCTTCGTTTATTTATTTATGTTATTTAAAAGTAGATCTTAAAATATTGAAGTTCTTTCTTTGAATTTAAACTACACAATGTTCTGTTTTTATGTAGTTTTTAGGACTATAATGCTGATGTAAATTCTGTTATTCACTGGCTGATAAACTTGATAAAACATGTTTGAATTTTAACAATTTTTGTTATAAAATAGGTGCCTAACTGATTTATTCCAACGGGATCTTAAAAATACTATGTTATAATACTAAGTAAATGTTACTCTAAAAATATTGGATAAATAGAGCGAATAGAGAATATCCTTCGTGGAAGATGGAAATGTTTATGCAAATAATATTGAATGAAGTGACTCCACGATTTCTCAATTACCTACCTTAAGATTTTGCTTTGTACTTATCAAATGTTTTATTCAAATAAGCGTTACAAATGTTTTCAAAATAAGTCATCTACAAGTCCACCTAAATTTAAACAGGTACACCTACATTTAGAAAATATAAAACATAATTATTTTGAACAGGATAATAAAATATCTTGTTATGTTAACACCGGATCATTAGAGAGTAAAAAATATTTGGGTATTTCTGCAAATTTGTCTAGACCTTCTAGACCTCATTAATAAAATCTCCAATTTAAGTAAGTTGTTAATTTACGGAAAATAAGGTGAAACGTGTACTTCTAACCAAATATTTATACATAATGGAAAAGATGAAACGCGGCCTCATTGCCTTTGTTGAATAATTTATGTTTTATTTCTCGTACATTCGCTCCCCAGCGTCCTTTACGTTTACTTAGACACAGTACCTGAAGTTGCGTCATCATTTAGAGATGATCTCTTTCACATAGTGCCTACTTAAAGGTCCATTCAAATGCGAGAAATTAAAAATAACAACAGGTTTTTCTTTTATTTTGTAGCTAGTCCGATAATTGATCATAATCTCCGATTAGGTACTACGTAATATAATCATCATAACTATAATAAATACAACAGACTTAATTGGGATAGATATAAATGATAAAAAAATATATTTTTGAAATACCTACTTGCTTCAGAGTGGATCATCCATCTCAATTTACAGTCCAAATGTTATTTGTAGTAGGTATATTTAGCTAGAACATTTAGTGATAGGGTGTTGGTATTATTGCAGTAGTTAGTTTAAATAACAAAGGCAATTTGTCCTTTCTGAAACTCATCTCAATCATTCTAATTCATTGTGGATGTTACCTATGAGTTGCTGCAACTTAGCTCTTATTGTAAAAGAAAAGCTACTGGTAAACTGTATTCGGTGTGTATCAAAGCCACGGGCAGTTTTCATTTTTTTAAAAGGTTCTAGGTACTAGACTAGGATATAATGTTTGAAGATTTTTTTATGAAAGTAAGTATACTATCTGATTTCGTAAAAGAATATCACTTATCTAGTTCTGTAAATGTAATTTTGGACTCGATGAATATTCCATTCGTGCCTAAAAGTTTCAGAGGAAAAAAATGCTTTGTATTTTCTGAAAGTTTTGCTGTTTTATGTATGAGATTTTCCCCACTACTAACTTTCAGATTAGAAGTGTGTCTTTTTATAGAAGTAACCATGTTAATAATCAAAATATACCAGCTAAACACACACTTTAAAAAAAGAGGCTGATAGATCTTTTTTTCTACATCAACTCTTTTTGTTGGATTCTCGTTTTTACTCAGCTGGGCAAAGTCAAATAGGATCAATACACCTAAATCCCTCCTCTCCTTTAGATTATTAGTTTAACTGGACGTCAATTTGCCTTTGAATGAAATTAAAAGATTAAATTAAATATTCTAGACGCAAACTTTATAAATACTAGGCTGAAAAACTACATCCAGCGCCACAATAAGTTCTTAAATTTTCAATTTGTTCCCTGAACAAGGGCCGGGAGCGGGTCCATAATGCCGCACTCGACGTGAGAGGCTGACCACGGCTACTTCGACAGCTTAGCATTTAAAGTGTGGATCAAGTCAAAGACAAAAAGTATTTTTTTTATGTACACGAATGACTTGACGAGCTAGTCATTCGCTTGGTGTTAAGCGACACGGCCGCCCATAACAGATTGCAGTGTCACTTGGAACTCTTAACAAAAGTTTCACGTGACACTGCGCACAGCGCACGCCATCTTGAGACATCACACAGTCTAAAAAAGTTTTCTAGACTGTGAGATCAGTTCGTAAAGTCTCATTTGCCCAGTTATTTTACTAGCTCCAATGCCCTTTAAACCGGAACACAGTAGTGCTTGCACACTACTGCTTGACGGCAGAATAACTGGCAAAGCGGTGGTACCTACCTAGACGAACTTTGCAGAAAAGTCCTACCACCTAGTAAAAAGATGTCAACTTTAGTAAATTACATTATGTTTTTGTTCCTGTTTTTGTAACCTTTGAATGATCTTCTTGTAATAAGAATATCCCTAGAAAATAACATTTAACAAATCATGACGTCAACTTAATTGCATGTATCGAACACCCCAGAACCTATAGATGGTTTAGGATTTTTATCGAGAATCTACGATGAGTTCATTTGTTTTAATTACATTGTCTTGTTTTGTCATACTTAGACCAAATACTTCTATAAGATTTAAAAAATTGTTAAAATGATTTTAATTGCTCATTTGAAGAAATTTTTGTATGTTTGCTCCACGATAACCATAAACTAATCAATCGTACGTAGTTAGGAGTTTGTGATTTAGCTAGATTCATTCCTAAACTTACAAGGTTACTAAACCTACTAAAATATTGTTTCATGGTAAATATCCAGTTAATTATTTTAGTAATTAGCAGATTAGTTGTATTTTTTCCTCATATTATTGATTAAATTTTACAAAATGGAGAAAACTGCAAAATTGCAATGTGCGGTCAATCGGGGTGAACTAATCAGCGTTACCATATTCATATAAATCGTAAATCAATGCTGATAATCGCATATCACTTGCCCCACACAACAAATTTTACTCATTCAACCTCTTACAACTGGCCACTGAATGAAACATCAACTTTAAGCCTCAAATAGCCTTTTAAAAAGCCTCCAAGTACGCACTTGACTACGTTCATTTGGTCTCCGGTTAAGAACATTTCAAATAACTCTTATGTGCCAGCATGCGCATTGTTTTATAACTATACCTACACAATACACATAGACTTTTCGATCGTCAAGCTTCCTATAAGTTATAACTGCAGTCCTTGAAATAATTATCTTTTATTTCTTTAAAAAATTAACTAAGACCACCTTTAAATAAAATCATTTTGTTAATAATTAGTTTCAAAAAGCCGGAAAACGATCTCTGCTGAACACAGGCCTCCGTCATGAAATGCCACTTTGGACGCATATCATACGGATGGAGATTTTTCATAATCACCACGCTTGGGAGGCGGCTTGGTGATCGCAGAATATTTTAATGTACCTACCGAGGGAAATGCTACTGGCCATTTCCTATATATTCCCTTAGCCTTCCCCCTTCCTTCCTTCCTTGACTATCATGTGCTTTATGATTTTTTTCACTACTCGGCTTTATAATTTCATGAGGTTAAGAAGTGTAATATGAGAACAAAAAACATTTAGAGTCTTTGTTATAAGTATATAACAAATTCTTCAAACTGAATTTCCAAATTTTAAATTTGATTTTCAAATCTTCGTTGTGCAAGTGGTTAGAGTATATCCTTACAAAATATAATGTAGTTTGTAAAGAAGAATAGCGATACTCAAAGGTCATATGTGTCCTTATTAAGAACGTCTTCAGCCTCAGGTTTCTGAGGGTAGGTAAGGTCAAGTTTAACTCTCATAAGTATGGAGTACGGGCTTCAAACTGGACATGGGTTCAAATGTATACCTATAAGGTGAAAGGGTCTGAGATTTTCAGAGTAGGTATCAGGTGTTAGGTTAAATAGATTATATTGTAATTTCGTTAACATGTCTGCAGTGTACGTTGTTTAAATTTACTAAAATATGTGCCTTAAATTTTGATCATATTTTGGCTGAGTTCAGATAAAATCATTGACTATAAATCCAGTTGACAAATAATACAACTTCCCTCATACGAAAATTAGTAGTGTATTTCAACCACTAAGTTCTAATAAATACTATAAATTTCTAATAAATCACGGGAACCCGTTGATGTGTTTTGTTCCATCGTGCTCTGTTCTTTGTAATTTCGTATGACTTTGTCTCGTTTTGTTACCTCGCCCCGTGCCCGCGCAGGTGTCGTGTTTGTACGAGAAATTATGTTCACGAGCTATCAACGGCCTTTATAATCTTTGGATAAAATAGATTGAATTTAGGTAAAAATTGCTTTTCAATACGTGCGTGTAATTTGCTACAATAAATAACAATCTTATTATCTATGGAAATTTCGAAAAACTAAGGTTGGTTGACCCCAATTATTCATGTTTCTCTGTCAGACTTGCTTAAAGTTCATTATTTAACTAAAAAATTATATGAGTACTATTATTTGTTACCTACTTAGATAATTAAATATAATCATATTTCATATCATGCCGTGGTAGATTGTTAAGGGCTATTTTATATAACTAACTATTTATGCACTGTAGATTATTACTTTCATTTCTACGATTATTCATCATTTCTAGGTTTCTCAATTTTACTGTCGGTACTACGGTAATAGGTACCTACTGTGTTTCATATTGCATACCATTCCAACTAAAACACCAAGCAGCAAGCTTTAGTGATGTTATAAAACGAGATCATTGCTTGGAACAATTTCTAGAATTTTCCACCATCTGCTTTTATAACTCAAAGATTTCGGTGCTGGTTATGAGAAAAGTTATGTTTTCATCTCGTGTATACACATTGTCAATCTATATCTTCACACCCTTGGTCGTAAAAATTTACGACAACGTTATATGTAAACCGAATCATAACTTGGTTGAGCCTCAGCTGATTCAATATTCGAGAAAATGAAGAAACAGGCGTGCCTGTACATTTATATGACCTTTGATTTTTTATGCATGTTGAGTATGTGTAGAGAGCGAGAGAAAGAAAGAGAAAGATAACGGTCAGAAACTAATACTTAGTTCATAATGTTTTACATTGCAATTTTTATTTCGGTCCGTACAATTTATTGTTGCTTAGGGTGTTAATTAGGTATATATTACTCTTAATATATAATTAGATGAAGATCGTGCAGTAAACCGTAGCAAGTTCATGAAATTTAGAGGAGGGTTGTCACTTTGCCCATGTAAAGAAAAACGAGTGTTAAAAGACTTTGACATCAGAAATGGTAACCTTTTGTGTTTTAATATTATTCACAATCAAAGACTTCTATGTATACACCATGTTAACGGCATATATGGTTTTTAAATTATTATCAATTGCTGTGCATTTGTATTATTTGGTAGTTCAATAAATAAAACTAAACGGAAGGTGGCGCGACCGTGGTGCTTGTGAGGGTGCGGGGCAGTGAAAGGGGTATGCGGGGGGCGAGGAGCGCGGCTCACGCCCGGCCGCCGCACGATGACGTGCGAGGAGTCGAATGCGTTATTGTGCTGCGCCGACACGACAACCTCTCGCTCGCGACACAATCGGTTTATTTGTCCTTATTTTCCGTGTGTTTTATTTGGACCGTCTTCATCTGGTCCTCCGACCCGAATCTGAATCGGAAACTGCTGCTTAATACCTATGTTTACGACGCCACCGACGCGAAAAATGGTGAGCACACGGAGCGCTGCCCGGTACAATAAGGAACTTCATGGAGAAACGTCTGCGGGTGCTGATGCTGTTGTGTCGAATACTTCCAAGCCACCGAACACTGGAAGTATCTGTGGTGAACAAGTGAAACACAAAAAGGACTTAAAATTACTCGATAAACCTAGTGAAAAAGTGAAATTATGTTCCGACCAAGACCTACCCTCCAAGTCAGAAAAAATATCAAAGTCGAAGTCTCGAACGAAGTCCTCCTCGTCATCAGTGTTGGCTAGAAGAAAAAAGCTAGAATTAGAAGCAGCACAAGCTAAAGCACGCATACAAATGGAAATTATCGACAAGAAGTTGGCGGCCGATTTGGCCGAGCTAGAAAACGAAGAATACAGTTCACAATCGGAAGGACAAGAAGATCACACTAACGTCGAAGTGGAGAAGTGGCTAGAGCGTAGTCATCAAGAACTGGAGGCACAGGCTGTCCCGCCACAGGATAGAAAATCGGGCGACCTTGACCCTCCGCCGCCGCCGCGCACAGCTGACCGCGACGGCACTGATGGGACAGTTCAGATGCTGGCTAGCGCACTCAAGGACCTGGCTGCTGCAACCACTGCTAATGGTTCAAACTCTAAATTATTGAGCCGTTTATGTGCACCGAAAGACCTACCTGGTTTTGGCGGTGACCCGATGGAATGGCTGCAGTTTAAGCAGGCATACGAAGACTCTTCAAAAGTGTGCAACTTCAGTGATCAGGAAAACCTGTGGAGGTTACGTAAATGTTTGTACGGTGCAGCAAAGAACGCTGTAACAGCCCTGTTGATCAGCGCTACGTCACCGGATGCTGTGATGTCCACTCTGGAGCTGCAATTTGGAAACCCAGATATTATCATATCCAGAATTATGTTTGACATAAACAAGCTTCAGCCTATGTGTCAGGAGTATCACAAAGACATAGTTACATTCGCCGTGAAAGTAAAAAATTACGTTGCCGCCGTGCGCGCTGTCGGCCAAGATGAGTACCTGAAAGGAACAAACGTGTTATCAGTTATCCTGTCTAAGCTGCCTACCGTATTGATCTCGAAGTGGACAGACTACAGTTACCCGCTCATCAGCTGTGGCGATAAGCCTAAACTTATAATTTTATCTGAGTTTTTGAACGACGAGGCTATAAAAATATCGAAAACATCAGTGAATTTAACGTATAATGCAAGTGACTATAAACGTAAACAAAGTGACTTTTTTACAAACAAAACTCAAACAGTGCTAGTGCAGAACGATTTAAATGAAGAAAAGTGCCGATATTGTCGTGTCATCATCATCATCATCATTAACAGCCTGAAGACGTCCACTGCTGAACATAGGTCTCCCCCAGAGCACGCCACCTTGAGCGGCTGCTCGCCTCCTGCATCCATCGGCTCCCCGCGGCTTTCACCAGGTCGTCGGTCCACCGAGTGGGGGGCCGGCCTACGCTGCGTCTTCCGGTTCGTGGTCGCCACTCGAGAACCTTTCTTCCCCATCGGTTGTCAGTTTACGAGCGATGTGGCCTGCCCATTGCCACTTCAACTTACTAACTCTAAGAGCTATATCGGTCACTTTAGTTCTCCTGCGGATCTCCTCGTTCCGGAGCTTATCTCGCAGGGAAACACCGAGCATAGCTCGCTCCATAGCTCGCTGCGCGACTTTGAGCTTACTAATGAGGCCAACAGTAAGAGACCATGTCTCAGTTCCATAAGTCATCACTGGCAACACACACTGATTGAAAACTTTCGTTTTCAGGCTCTGCGGTATTTTGGACGAAAAGATAGGATGAAGCTTCCCGAACGCTGCCCAGCCGAGTTGGATTCTTCGCGCCACCTCTTTGTCGAAGTTGGACCTACCTAATTGGACAATCTGTCCCAGGTAGACATACTTGTCGACAACTTCGAGAGTATCGTTCCCAACAATTACCGGTATAGGTGGAACATGAGCATTAGACATGATCTTTGTCTTGTCCATATTCATCTTAAGACCAACCTGCTGGGAGACTCTACTGAGGTCGTTGAGCATGGTGCTAAGGTCCTCGAGCGATTCCGCCATTATGACTATATCATCGGCAAAACGAAGGTTAGTGATGTACTCGCCATTTATGTTGACGCCAGATCTTTTCCACTCCAAGAGCTTGAAAACATCCTCCAATGCGTTTGTGAACAGTTTCGGAGAAATAACGTCTCCCTGTCTCACGCCTCTTTGCAATGGAATCTGTTCCGTACTCTGGTCCTGTAGTCGGACTGACATAGTGGCCTTACTGTACAAACACTTCAAAACTTCGATATACCTATAGTCAATTTGGCATCGCTGCAAGGACTGCAGCACCGCCCAAGTCTCGATTGAATCGAAGGCTTTCTCATAGTCCACAAACGCTAGGCATAACGGCCGATTATACTCTTCGGTCTTCTGTATAATCTGGCGCAGCGTATGGATGTGGTCTATGGTGCTAAAGCCTTTTCGGAAACCGGCTTGTTCGGGAGGCTGGAATTCATCAAACCTGCGTGCGAGACGATTCGTAATGACTCTCGAAAACAGCTTATACACATGACTCAAGAGCGAGATGGGCCTATAGTTCTTCAATAAGGTGTTATCACCTTTTTTGAAGAAGAGCACCACCACGCTCTTGTGCATGTTGATATTGTCGTGTAGGCCAACATAAAATAACAGACTGCAAAAAGTTTAAAAAATCGTTACGTAAGGACAGATGGCAGTTTATAAAACGTTTCGGTTTGTGCTACAAGTGTTTGGTTTCTCATCATAAGCGTGACGACTGTTCTGCACCCGTTTGTGACAAAGACAATTGTGGACAATCTCACCATCAGCTGTTGCATTACGAGACTAAGCGTAATGATGAACAGTGTCAACAAAATAGTGTTGTGACGTCAGACTCTGTACCGCGCAGTGAAACTGTGACGCATATAAATCAGAACATTAACGGTAATAAAGTGCTGCTAAAAACCGTACCGATAAAAGTGCATGGACCGAATGGTATTGTGAATACTGTGGCTTTATTGGACGATGGTTCTACGGTTTCTATAGTTAGTGACACTTTGATGGCAAAGATAGGTATGCGTGGACGTAAACAAACTTTAAAAGTGCGCGGTGCGTGGGACAATAGTGAACTGGTATGCGACAGTGAGATTGTGGACTTAAAAGTGTCAAACTTGGACGGTGCATTGTTTACAATGCAAGCGCGTAGTACAAAAGGACTTAATTTACCTACGCAATTTATATCGCTTGATAAACTAAAGTGCAGTGAAGTTATAAACAACATAAAAAACCGGTTATGTGATGGACATTGTAAGCCTGAAATATTAATAGGGCAGGACAATTATGACTTACTGTTACCACTGGAAGTCGCTCGTGGCCACCATGATGGGCCATATGTGACTTGTACTCCGTTGGGCTGGTGTGTGCACGGACCTACCTCAGTGGGCGTGTCCAGCCGCCACTCCGCTCTATTTCTAAAACAAGAAGTTGATGAGGTCCAAATGGAAAATCACCGCATGATGGGTGATCTGCATGAAGAAGTCCGTCGCTCGTTCTCCATAGAAGCACTGGGCATTACGGGCAAACCTCGTCAAAACTGTAATGATGTACGGGCGATCGAGCATCTTGAACGAACGGCTGCACTGAAGGACGGTAGGTGGTACATCGGGCTGCCATGGAAGGAAGAAGATTTTAAGATGCCTGAGTCATATACTGCTGCAAGAAATAGATTAAATGGAGTAGAAAGAAAATTAAAAGCAAATGAGGGCTACGCCGAAAGATATAAAGAAAGAATAGAACACCTGCTACTAAACGACTATGCCCAAAAAGTCCATGACGTCCAGGATACGGCAAACACCTGGTACTTACCTCATTTCGGCGTGGACAACCCGAATAAAAAGAAGCTGCGATTAATTTTTGACGCAGCAGCGAAGAGTCATGGTCGGGCCTTGAATGATTACCTGTTAACCGGCCCTGACCTACTCGTCTCACTCTACGGCATTATGTTGAGATTCCGTGAGAACAGAGTGGCTGTGACCGGTGACATCCGTGACATGTTCCTGAGAATTAAAATACAGCCAGAAGATCAAAACGCACTACGCTTCCTGTGGCGAGATACCCCCGAAGAACCTATAAAGACATATGCAATGACGTCACTTATATTTGGAGCCAATTGTTCGCCGTTTATTGCACAGTTTATAAAAAACAAGAATGCTCAATTATTTGAATCCACGAAGCCGGAAGCGTTCAATTCAATATGTAAACAGCACTACGTAGATGACTACATAGACAGCGTAGAAGACGAGTCAACAGCTGTTCAATTGACAAAAGAAATAATAGAAATACACAAGCACGGCGGGTTCGAGATAAGAAACTGGACTAGCAACAGTCAACTTGTGATGGATAACTTACCAAAAGACACCTTATGCCCTAGCGCTGTAAAGTTCAAAGTCGACCAACTTGATACTGGAGAACGAATACTTGGTTTGATATGGTACACAAAAGAAGATGAGTTGGGATTTGACGTATCATTTAAGAGAATCCCTCAAAACATAATTAATGGTGCAAAACGCCCCACGAAAAGGGAGATACTGCGACTTGTTATGTCTATTTTTGATGTGTTCGGCGTGCTGTCCCCAATTACAATTAAAGCAAAAATTTTATTGCAACAAATGTGGAAAATGGACTTGGATTGGGACGACGAGGTACCAGACAGCATTAATGAGAAGTGGTTAAACTGGATGAAACTGATAAAAGATATCGAGCACATTCGATTACCTCGCTGCTATCATTATAGTGCAAAAAAGAGCGGGACGAAGTACGATAATGCACAGAATGCACTGGATAGCGAGACGCGGCAGGCTGCCGAGCCTCAACTTACCTATGATGACTCATGCGCGGGCCCCGCCTGCACCGCCACTGGCACCGCCGCACGCTATACAAACCTACAACTGCATATATTCACCGACTCGTCGACCCTAGCGATGAGCTGCGTTGCATTCTGGAGATGGGAAAATAACGACGCGCAAATACAAGTAGCATTTATATCCAGCAAATGCAGAGTGGCGCCATTGAAACACACTTCGGTACCACGACTGGAACTGCAGGCCGCGTTACTCGCTGCTCGGCTTGCAAACACTATAACAAAAGAACACAAAATGTTACCACAAGAAAGGTATTTTTGGTGTGACTCATCTACGGTGTTGTACTGGATCAGAAATAATGCGCGAGATTATAAAGCCTTCGTAGCGCACAGACTTGGAGAAATCGATGAGTTATCCCGAATTAATGAATGGCACTACGTACCTACTAAGATGAACGTCGCCGACATCGCCACCAGGGACACCTGTGATATAAATATGCTGCAAAACGAATGGTTACACGGCAGTAGGATAATATTGGGCATTCTATCCCACCCTGCTCGTTACACTCGCACCGCTCGTTCCACTCGCTTGGTGGGATAGCATACCCAATATTATTTTATTTTATTGTCGTTGATGAAGTAATTCTACTTCGCTTTCGAAATCCTGTTATGGCGAGAAAATTTAGTGTTCAAGCTTTGATGGTGTCTCGTATATAACGACCATAACAACGAAAAAATTATCATTGCATGGAAAACATCCCTAACATTGATACATAAAAATGAAGTTTATTAAACAAGCGGAATCATTGAGTTTTAACAAAATATATGAAGATTGTAAAAAAAACATCTTTCGACATGGAAAATTACTTCCAAACACAATGCGCTGTTTGATTATCGGACCATCTAATTGTGGAAAAACAAACTTAATGGTTGGTCTCCTTTTACATGAAAAAGGATTACGTTACCGTAATATATATGTATATTCTAAAACTTTGTATCAACCGAAATATATATTTCTAGAAAAAGTCCTGGAAATGGTTCCTAATATTTGTTTCACCAAATATCAAGCTAATGAAGACGTTATTAGTCCACAGGACGCCAAACCTAATTCAATAATAATATTTGATGATGTTGCATGTGAAAACCAGTCGAACATGCGAGATTATTTCGCTATGGGTAGACATAAACACATTGATTGTTTTTATTTAAATCAAACTTATAGTAAAATACCTAAACAGTTGGTGAGAGATAATGCAAATTTAATTATACTCTTTAAACAAGATGATGTAAACATGAGACATATTTATGATGAACATGTAACTACAGACATGACATGGTTAGAGTTCAGAGAAATGTGTTCAAGGATTTGGAGCAAACCGTACAACTACCTAGTGATTAACAAAGATTGTGAAAAAAACAAAGGTGCCTACAGAAAAAACTTTGACACATTTGTCAAGTTTAATTAGTACTTATAAATAAAAGTTTCATACATAGGACTTCATTATACACTAAACAGTACAAAGATAAGTACATATTATTTTCAAAATAATAAATATGGAAAAAGATCTAAAAAGACAAATAGTAAATGCTGCAGAAGCCGTTAAAAAGAAAATACGTCAAATGAAAGATATAGAGAATGAAAATGATCAAGTGATCAGAAACGTTTTTAAACCAATAATTAACCCACTTAATCAAATTATGAAAAATGAGAATACAAGTGCAGATAATAATAAGCTCAACACATCCATTGAGTCAAAAGACTTTGATAAAACTCTTATTAAGAGGCAGTCTGATATCACAGTTGGCAATACAACAAAATATGAAGACACTGATTCAGAAGATAAAACGGATAATTCAGATCAGTATCAGGAGAGTGAGGAAGAAGATGAAAGTGATGCTAAAGATACAAGCAATGTATCTTTTAAGACAGTTGGATCTAGTGAAAGTAATGAAGATTATAATATATCTTCTTGGTCTCTGTCTCCAGACGTTTTGAGCAACATTCCATTTGGTGTAAGGAATGAACGCGGAAAGCTAATGATGGGGTCATCTCGTGTTACTGTTACTGATGACTACGTACAAGTTAGTGGACGTAAATACAAAAAAACCCCTGGAATATACGAGCTGTTATTTAGAAAGATCCCAGATTTAGCTGCGGTCACGGATGAAGATACTATGCACTATAAGTCAATGCTGTTAGATACTAATGCTCACAGAAGAGATTATGATCCAAACAAGCCAATGAAAAGCAACAGAGGACGAAAGTACTTAGCCATTATAAAACCATTATTTAAATTACGAAAAGTTTCTGCAAGTACTGAAGGCAGTAATCAAGATTTAAGACAAGGTTCCGGATTGCCACTGTTAAAAAAATGGAAGAGAACTACTGATTATGTATATTGGGACGATCCAAATGAATTGATTGAACGATTAAAATTATTAATTGCTTCACGTGATGCTGGTAACACAGGAGTAGATAACGAAATAATATCAATCATCGAAGAATTGCGTGAAAGTGGTGTAATAAATAAATAAATAAATACATTGAAATTTTCAAAATTAACTCATTTCCATTTCATAACTTAAACATTGCGGTTCACCTGATGCAATGAATACAGATAAATTTGGTAACCATATACATAAACGCTTACGGTTGACAGAATTACTAGGTATATTTGACAATACTTTAACAAAAACGGAAAACGAAGAATTCGATTTACAACAGACAAGATTGACAGGGGTGAGAACTCCTTCGGCGGATAGTGATGCTGTTAACAAGGATTATGTGGACAGGATTAAACAAAATTATTACAGTAAACAAGAAGTCCAACATTTACTTCATGCTATTAAAAACGACATACTGATTTCAGTCGGTAAACTTGAAGAAAATTATTGTACTAAAGCTGAGTTAGAAAATATTTTAAAATTAAACTTAAAATGAGTAAGGAAGAAGTAGTAAATGAAATTCACAAAACAGCAAGAAGAAATTTCCCAAGGCGACCTGTGGTTTTAAAGGGAATCGATGACTTATGGCAAGCAGATCTTATTGATATACAGAATTTAAAGCGATACAATAATGGATTTGGATTCATTTTAGTTATAATAGATTGCTTCTCAAAACTTTGCTTAACTGTTCCAGTCAAGACAAAATCAAAAACAGAAGTATCAAATGCATTCGAACACATTTTAAAAATCACTAATCGCTCTCCAATAAGCTTACAAACAGACATGGGAAAAGAGTTTTACAATGAAAACTTTAAGAAACTCATGCTTTTGTATAATATCAATCATTATTCTACATATTCAGTAAAAAAAGCTTCGATTGTTGAAAGGTTAATTAAAACATTGAAAAACAAATTATACAAATACTTTAGTCTAAACGGTAGTTACAAATGGATTGGCAAGCCCTTAGAAAGTGTTGTGAAATGCTACAACAACACAGAGCACCGCATTACCAAACATAAACCAGTAGACGTAAATAAAGAGAATGAAAACATTGTCAGATATAATATTCGAAAATCACAGATATTTATGTTGAAAAGAAATAAATTTAGCATTGGGGATTATGTGAGGATAAGCAAATACAAAGGCAGTTTCGAAAAGGGCTATACCCCCAACTGGTCGACAGAACTGTTCGTGATTAAAAAAATTAATAAAACATTCCCTATAACTTACTTAGTAGTAGATATTAAAAAGCAACCAATTTTGGGAAGTTTTTATGAGCACGAACTGCAAAGAACTAACTGTCCAAGTATTTATCTAATTGAAAAAGTTATAAGAAGAAAAGGCAACAAACTATTTGTAAAATGGTTAGGTTTGCCTAATAGTGAAAACAGTTGGATTGATAGACGAGCTATTGTATAAAAATCAGGATACAACGAGTTTGAGGACATTATAATGTCAGTTACGCGAGGTAGAGGACTTATTAACAGTGTAATAAATAATTTACCATTTGAACTACATTTACCTGGATATAATTATTGCGGACCGGGCACGAAACTGAAGGAAAGATTACAGCGAGGTGATAAAGGAATAAATAAATTGGATGAAGCTTGTATGAAACACGACATCGCATACTCGGCTAACAATAGTTTAGAAGATCGTCATAGAGCGGATTCGGAGTTGTTAAATATGGCAAAACAGAGAATAAAATCTAAAGATGCTGGCAAAGGAGAAAAGCTAGCCTCCTGGCTAGTAAGTAAAGTAATGAAAACTAAATTAAAGCATGGAGCTGGAGTGAAATCTTTCAAAAAATTGGTTTCTTCAATTCGCTCCAGTTTGAAGAAAAGAAAACCAAAAAATAACACGACGGCTATTAAACTAGCATATAAAGCAGCGAAAAAACTTATTAATTCCAAAAATAAAGGAATGAGTCTGCCACGCATTATACCAGTGCCAAAAACAGGCGGTATTTTACCTTTAATACCCATTTTCGCTGGATTATCTGCATTGGGCACTGCGGCAGGTGGTGCAGCAGGAATCGCTAAAACTGTAAACGATTATAAGTCAGCTCAACGCAACTTGGAGGAAGCTCAGCGTCATAATAAAGTGATGGAAGCTATAGCCTTAGGAAAGGGCTTGTATATGAAACCTTATAAAAAGGGTAATGGATTGTTTGTTAAATCAAAAAACTAATGAAACGGCTACCTAATCGTCCACTCACAAACATAGACATCCTAGAATATGCTGTCCATCGCATACCTTACTTCAGAGGTGTTTATATGAGAGATACGCTACCAAAACATCCTAGAAAAGTTGAATGTGCCGTCGTTAATTTGGATAGTATGGTGAACGAAGGAACTCATTGGGTAGCCTACGTTAAGTTTTTAGATTATTGTGAATATTTTGATAGTTTCGGTGACTTAAAGCCACCCTATGAATTGATTAATTATTTAAAACAAGATGTAACATACAATTATAGCAAATATCAAAGCTTTAACTCTTTTAATTGTGGACACCTGTGTATAAAATATCTTGTAAATTTTTGGAAAAACCCCACTATTGTGTTGAGTAAATATTTAGAAAACATTAATAAAGATGTATAAAATATAAAGTACTGTTTTAATTTATGTCATTACTACAATGTCTTTCACACTGTCCATAACTGGTAGTACATCACTTTTATCAACAAGTTATTCGCCTGCATTACAGCTTGACGACGAATACGAGTGTGCTTTATTGTATTTGTCTACTTTTAATTCAATTCCAAATATTGATATTACAAATAATAAATTCTATTACGATGATAATGAAATCATAGTAATACCCGAAGGAGCGTATGAACTTCAAGATATTTGTGACTACTTGAAAACCAAAATGAAAAATGCAAATCTTAAATTGTACTGCAACAACAATACATTAAAAACATTTATATATTGCACTAAAGACATACATTTTGAGAAAGAAAGTTCTCTTGGAATGTTGTTAGGTTTCGGCAAACAGGTATTAAAAGCTAATATAATACATGAGTCGCAGCTTCCAGTGAACATTTTATCAACGACTGTGGTAAGGATCGAATGTGATATAGTAAGCGGATCATATATTAACGGAAAATCAAGTCATATTATTCATGAATTTGCGCCAAATGTACCTCCTGGATATAGAATCATAGAAATACCTAAAAACATCATTTATTTTCCTGTCAATCAACATAATATCAGTTCTATTAATATTAGAGTATTGGACGTAAACGATAATTTGGTTAATCTAAGAGGTGAGGAAATACAGCTCTATCTACATCTTAAAAGGAAATGATTGACTACAATAAATACGTGAATCCTGTATCAAGAGCAATCAGTGTTAATTGCACAATTCGCAAAGACACATCTAAACGGAAAATAAAAATAAGTAAAGAAAATAAAAAATATTTGAAATTTATTGGGCTTCTAAAATGAGCATTTTAGATATAACAAGTACACCTGTCTGCGACAACACAATCGACGGCATCGAATTCCATTCATACAAGCCTTATGTGACAAGTTTTAACAGGAATGATGAAATTCGTATTCCTATTAATCAGCAAGATTTATACGTGCTACCGTCAGCCAGTACTTTGTATTTAGAAGGAACTGTGAATATTTTAAAAAAAGATATAAAACAGAAGGTTGATCACGTTGAATATACAAACAATCCTCTGCTTTACTTGTTTCAAGATATTAGGTATGAGCTTAACGGAGTGGAAATAGATAAGATCAAAAATGCTGGTATATCAACTACTATGAAATCTTTGATATCTATGAGTTTAGATGACTCTAGAGTAGCAAAAGCTTGGGGATGGGACATTCATGGAACAAGACAAGGAGTGAACTTTTCAGCATCAATACCGCTCAGAAATATTCTCGGATTCGCAGAAGATTATAAAAAAATTATCATTAACTGTAAACACGAATTGGTTCTTCTACGTAGCAATACAGACTTAAATGCTGTAAAACTGAATAATGGAGAAACTATAGAAAATATAGAAATTCATAAAATAATTTGGCGCATGCCACATGTTAAAGTATCCGACAAGGAAAAAATTAATTTACTGAAAATTTTGGAAAAGGATCGACCGATTATGCTCGCTTTTAGAAACTGGGATCTATATGAGTATCCTTTATTACCTCAAAGTACAAAACACACGTGGTCTATTAAAACGTCATCTCAAATAGAAAAACCCAGATATGTAATTGTTGGTCTTCAAACAAATAGAAAAAATCAATGGGATAAAGATATGTCACAGTTTGATCATTGTAATTTACGCGATTTGAAAGTGTACCTCAATTCTACGTATTTTCCTTACGAAAGCCTTAATGTTAATTTTACCGATCACAAATATGCTATATTATACGAGCAGTATGTCAGATTTCAACAGTCTTATTACGGTAGTGGGACCGTGCCCTTGTTAAGTATAACCAATTTTAAGGAAATAGCTCCACTTTTCGTTATTGATTGCTCTAGACAGTGTGACAATATAAAATCAGGACCTGTGGTAAACGTACGCGTGGAGTTTGAAAGCAACACAGAGATTCCTGCTAATACTTCGGCATACTGTCTTATTCTTAACGACTGTATTGTGGAATACAAGCCTCTAAGCAACTTGGTGAAAAAGATAACATGAATCCTGATACAATCATAGTAGATCTTCAAGGATTCAAAGATTCAAGAAACAATTTTATCATAAAAGAAATTGCAATTACAAGTGAAGATCATAGCCAAACGTTTTTGGTGAAGCCTCCCTATTCCTATAACAACTTAACAAAAGAAGAAAAAAGACAAGTGAAATGGATTGAAAACAACCGTGGAATTATGTGGAGCGAAGGTTTCATAGACCACCGAGAACTAAAGCGTACCATAGTACCATATTTGATTAGAAAAAAAGTTATAACTAAAGGCCAGGAGAAGATTAAATGGATTCAGGAGCTTTGTGAGACCTGTGATGTAGTTGATATAGGCGAAAAAGGGTGTCCTAATTTTATGAAGTTGCACTCACGGTATGATAGTTTATATTATAACTGTGTTAATCACAAAAAACAATGTGCATTAAGAAATGTAATTTGTATAAAAAAATGGTGTGAAGATAATGATATTTTTAAATTTAACTTATTTATTTAAGAAATTGTTTATTCATTGTAATAAATATTTTAACTATTATAAGCATTATTTTTTATTTCCTACCTAATCTACTCTAATAGGAAAAAAAGATTTTATTATAGTTAAATACCATTTATTTTATAAGTAAGCTTAAATTACACATAATGATTATATTATTTCTTATATCTACTTAACAAATACGAAAATTATTACTTAGATACAACATTATAATATTTTATGAAAATTCATAACCATAACTACATAACTACATTTATAACTTCATTGAAGTACATTTTGTGATGATAAAAATTAAGTATTATTAAAATTTAATATATTTAATTAACATAAAACAGAAATAATTACGTAGGTACATTACAATAATTTTATGAAAAATCATAACTATAACCACATAAGTTTTTTGAAATATTATTGATTACATTTTGTGTTTGATCATATATAGTATCATTTACATTTCTCACAACGTATTGGGCACTAAGCATTACATTGTCTTCGCATTCCTCACATTTGCAGTCACTCGAATGCCGCTGAGGTTTATCCATATTTAAAATTTGTATTTTGATTAGTCGTATTCCTCGAGATGGTTCTCCATTAATAACAAACGACGGCTCGTAACCACGCTGACGTTTTTCTATTACATGGCCTTTTGCCATTCTCTTGCTGGGCTTCTTAGATTTCGCCTTCCGCTGAGCCTTGATGACATCGCAGAGTTCATGGGAGTTCGGCGGTGTCGGAGGCTCGAAGTATTGAGCACACTGAGAAAACGGATCCGGTGAAACAGCGCGTTCTTCTGGGTCGGACAAAATCGAGAAACCATAATTCTGAGTAGCCTGAAACAAACAAAATATTTTAAACACATTTACTAAACACTTACACTTACTATTTAGAAAGTAACTTAAAAACAACAAAACTCACCATTAGGTACTTTGTTTTGGTAGATAGGTTTTCGTTGAAATAAAAATAACCCTTGCTGTGCTTTGTTGCTTGCTGCTGCTCCGTTTGCCTGCGCCCGTTTGAATGCGGTTATTCATTACAGTTATTAAATAACTTTAACAATGTCTGAATCATACATGCTTACAATACAGTTTTGTTGTGTACCTACGCTAATAATAACTGGAAACCATACCACCTGCGTGTTCAAACGTGTTACAGCAATGGCAGAATATTTGCTTGCAAAGCAGTTTGATTGTGTATGAGACTGGTAATTGGAAACCGTACCACCTGTGTGCTTCAAATTCAGTTATTTGCTAACAATGCAGTTTGCAAATGGTAACTAGAAACTATACCACCTGCGCGCATAAGATCAGCAAGTTCAAACTTGTTACAGCAATGGCAGAATATTTGCTTGCAAAGCAGTTTGATCGTGTATGAGAATGGTAGTTGGAAACCGTACCACCTGTGCACTTCAGATTCAGTTATTTGCTAGCAATGCAGTTTGTGAATGGTAACTGGAAACTATACCACCTGCGCGCATAAGATCAGCAAGTTCAAACTTGTTACAGCAATGGCAGAATATTTGCTTGCAAAGCAATTGGTTGTGTATAAGAACGGTAATTGGAAACCATACCACCTGTGCAGTATACTGACTAATATTCTGTTTATTTTAATACCTAATTCAGGGTAGGTATATTAAAACTAAATAATAAAACAATTTGAATAGTATTATAGGTACCATACATTTATTAAACCTAGGACATATAATTATAAACTAATTAAGCTAGGGTAGGTAACAATATTTTAAAAGTATAATCTTATAACTCTAAAAAACATTTTACGACAAAATGGGCATGTATTTTTCAAAGATAGTGCACACTTTACACAGCTAAGATGTCCACAATTTAACGATAATGAAATCTCATCATTGAAACAAATTTTACAAATCATATTTTTAAAGTACTTTTTACTTTGAATATCATCGTCGTCATTAATATTATCACTACTAACATTGAACGCCTCAGATTTTTGATACTGATCATATTTTTTTTCTATTATATCTTTTATATAACTTTCACCTTTCAAAATTAAAATATAGGAACAGTCTTGAAAAAATCGTGCGTGCTCTATCATAGGTCGGTCTGGAGCTGACCAGTCTTTGATACCACCACCACAGAAGTAACATATCACTTTATCACTTTGTCCTGTGTAGAAAAAACCTGCCTCAGCCATTTCTTCTGGTGACTGAGCTAATCCTTTAGGCCAAGAGTCAAAACTCCGCAGACGAGTTTGTTGCAGGGCATAACGACTATGAGCAGGCCGTTTTAGTTCCATGTTTTAATCTTGGTGAATGTTTTAATTAAAAATAACAATATCAATAATTGCAGCTAAGACCAGTTACAACCTCTGCTGTTCCGTAATGTTTGATTTCACTTGAGTATGAATACCTTAAAAACAACATTATTTATTATACTAATTATAAATTTAAGAAACACGAAATAAGCTAACTGGATAGATAACAAACTTTTTATTTACACATCAATAATAAAAAAAGTAGGTAGGTACATGAATGATTTTAATCAATTTTACCTGTCCTAAAAAGGATTGAGCAGTTACCCCAAGCTTTTGTGGATACCTTATCAGCAGAAATCAAACGCTTATCATCGTTTCCTGACAAAGCCACTTTCTTTACTTTTTGTGTAAATACCTCATGTTTTATTGATTTAAAAAGAACATTTGTTTTTTTCAAAACGTTTCCGTGATATAAGGTTTTATTATAGTCGGCCAGATCTAGTTCGTCAACGACAGTATTTTTTACACCTTTTGCTTTTTTAATGATGCTGTCAGCTGTTTTCACGCAGTAAAGTTTGGAACGGAGACCTACAAATTCAGTGATCATTTTTCCCCCCATCTCATCCTTAAAAAGGCCAGGAACTTTTTTATTTTTAAGAGGAATGTTGTGCTCGTTATTTATCGCATAGTTACTCGTATCAAAATACGAAATAAAGATTTCTTTTAGATCTTTGTATACGTCTTTAGTTTCAATATGATATATAAAACTATCAGTGTCAGTGTAACACATCTTAATGCGATTATCATAGACAGGTCTAAATACCGAGTAATGAAAGTCATACATGTGACTTTTTGATAGCTCAAGTACGGTAAAACCGATATAGATTGGTTTGTCTAAAACTATGCGATCTGGTTTCAATTGCACTGCGACCAAATTTTTAGAGAACACAGATGCGCTATGAAAATGTGGACTTGCAATCAATTTTGCAGCCGTCGTTTTCTTTTTAGTGCTATTTTTTTTGTCTGTCCATTCGTTGACTAATTTAACATTAACCCGTTTTTCATTATTTTCTAGCGTTTTTCCAAATATACTATTGTTTAGCAACTTGAAAAAATCTTGCTCAAATGTTGATGTTGCCTGTTGACGTAACTGCGTGTTAAGATCAATATATTTTTTCAAATACGGTCCCTGCACGAATTTTATTACTCTGTGTATTTTACGCAATATTAATCCATGTTTCAGACAGGTTTTTAAATGGATGTAATGGATAACATAAAAATGTTTGTCATACAAATTCGGTACAAGTTTTTCCGTTTTTCCACCTGGAGGGATGCATTTTTCAGGACAGAACGGGAGATCGTTGTGTGCACTATGCAGTTCGTTCGGATAAATCAAATCGACTTCTAGAATAAAGCCGTGCACAGAATCATCTGGGATTTCTGTGACATCCAAAGAATTGATTTCATTTTGCTCCATAAATTTGAAACCCGATAATGGTAAATACTGACTCATACTGAATCCGTACAAATTATTGCAATCGATATAAATGATATAAGAATCCGGTTTAGTCCGGTCATAACCAGGAAGAGCAGCGTGATTCGCGGAACAATTTCTATGAGAACAAAGCGAAATTCCACCACGTACCCCGTGTTGAATCATTCTCAGCATAGCCAAATCGTCAATGAGTTCAAGTTGAACTCCGGTTTTAAGAAGCATTGCATCAAATGACAAACTCGGTGCTGTCAGATAGAAAGCAGGATCAAGATCGTAATGCTGTTTGCATGTTTTTCTAAAATTTTCAAAAATGTCGGTTAGTAAAAGAACATCTGTCTTTAAATACAAATCCGTATACTGTCCTAAATCATGCATTCTGAACTCTGTCCAAACTAATTGCGCGTGCTCATAGTCCTCGTCGGATACGTTTTCATTTGTTAGAGAACTATAAAAACAGTCTTTGGAGGGAAGAGACCGCTCTTCATAACGTTCCCACATATCCATGTACTCATACGGGTAAACACCTTTCCGCGACAGCAGATGGAATTTTTTATCGTCATGAAAAAAATCACGCAAATGTTTAAAGCTGTCTTTATGCAAAGTTTTTGTTAGTTTATCCAAACTAGCTCCCAAGAACTTCAACGAATCAACAAATCGGAGTTGAATAAATTCGTTTTTTGACACAGCAATAATTTTTGTAAAGGATATGTAATTTTCTTTCGTCTTTGGAATGATCTTAATTGCACCAGGAGCTTCCCCTAATTTTTTTATAAACAAGTGGCAATCATAGCCGGACAAGTTGTGAAAAAATATTGGTACAAACGATGGACGTTTGAATTGCAAATTGCAAAGACTATGCGCTGCACCACGATAGTGACCGGTGATATGACAGTGGTCGCGAACCTTGTCTGAAAATAAAAAATGTTCGCATATGTGACAACGAGTGGCATTTTGAAAATCAAGTGCATTATTTTCAGTGTAAATCATTGGAGTAGCTTTATTCAAAATCTTATGAATGTTTTGCATGTCTTCAAATATGCATTTAATGAATTTTTCTACACAATCGGGACCGCGATGCGATACAAAACGATTTAAATTTTCATCAACAGAACAAACAATGTAATAGGCGAACGCCGCTGGTAAGTGATGATGCAATGTTGACGTGTTACATGTGTCAATGTCAAGGTCAGAGTTTCGTTCCAATAAAGATTCGAAATCTGCATATATAACAAAAGGAACATTCTGCTTACGTTCGAAATGTTTGAATTTAATCACCGATCCTTTCTCGGGTAACACCGTAACAACACCACCACAAACATGATTATTTAGCTCTGCAGCATTAGAAAAAAATACTAAACACGTTTCGCAAAAATAAAGTTTTCCGTGATGTTTAGTCATTTGACTTCTAACAAGTTTAGACAAGCTTTTGATTAAGCAATAATGTTGCGTTCCCGAGTTGTTTTCCAGTAACAACAAATGAATGGTCTTTCTAGATTCTTCTTTATTTTCCGACTTGTATAAAGGACCCACAATAATTTTGTTATTTTTTAACCCATATACGATAAATCTGAGCTGCGAATTATTGCTCTCGAATTTTTGTATATCAGAAAACGTAACCGGAAACTGCACATCATTTACATTCAATACTGTGCGGAAGTCTGGATAAGATGTTACCCGCTCTGGGTGTGACTTAGCTGGATATAAAGCAGCCGTAACACACCACATGAAACAACAATTGTCTTTATTTTGAATGTTGAGACATGCTTTTTTATTTTTTATTTTTTTCGGTAATTCGATATAGCTGGAACCGCGTAGAGGTTCATATTTGTTAATATTGACCTCCAAATGAGTGTTATGTAAAAATGACCACCCTGAATCTTGATGTTCAAATGACTCTACTTTTTCTTTTAACGAACTTACCATGTCTGAAAAGAACACATCAAAGTTAGAGTTTTTGTATAGAATAATATTTTTAGTCAGAAATGATTTCATTTCTTCAGTGTTATTTTTAAACATAAGAAATTTAGCGAAGTACTCTAAGTTTATTTTAAAGCAAATGTGTTTATTGAGACAAGCGTTTAAAAGAGTGCTTAGTTTATCGCGAATCGAAATAAAAAACGCATCAATTGAACTAAGAGCTTGTTCATTACATATTAACCTGTAAGTGGCGATTCGTTTGCGGAATGCCGAAGATATAATATCAACACCCTCGCTATGTGGTTCAACAAAATTATTATTGTTATTTCTATGAACGTTACTTCGCAAGTGCCCTATCCAAGACTTTGCGTCAACGGAAGTACTACAGACTGCACAATAAGGCATCTTTGTAAGTATTATTAACTGTGCCTAACTAAAACCAGAAAATCAAAAAATATAAGCCATATAAGAAAATATAATATATTTGAAGTATCAATATGGTAACCTATATACTATCGTAACATTAAGTACCTACCTACTTATCTTAACCTACTTAAATTACCTAAACTATTACTTACTATGAACTAATTTAACGATGGGATACAAAGATTAGTCACCAAGGTTTATATAAAATTGGTGACTAATCTTTGTAGACCACCGGATCCGAGCCTTTGAAGACGCCGTAGGCGTCCTCCATAAATTGCTGTATTTTTTCCCAAGGCGGGGAGCCCTCTGCAGTTTGGAGTTTAATGGCCACTAAGGCCTTTTTGTACAAAGTTTGAGAGGTCCCTGTCAGCGCGTCATCAGTATTATAAATTTTCAAATCTATGTAAAAGTTGCCCTCCATTATTTTGGCGCGCCGCTGACGCCCAGCCGCCACCCTGCTCGTAAAGGACGAGTACAGAACCTTCGCGGCCGTCTCCTCTTTCTCCCGAGCAGCCTTTTCTTCCGCCTTCAAAATATAGTTGAAGAACCCGGACTTTTTTCTGTAACAATGAAAGTAAAATAATACATAAAAATTTCTGCCGAGTGCTACCGCGTTAAAATACGCGTAATACATAATAATATACATGTACCTATAACATTGAAAAGTTTTTAAGCACCAGTAACGAGATAATGACTGTCAGCTTAACTTAATACGAGAATTCTTATAATGGAACATTACTCAGTCGTAGGTTAATTTACTTTGAATCAGGCGTTTGAAAACTTACAGGCTGGAAGGCTGCTCGCTACCGGCTCCTTTTTTGTTTGACTTTTGCGGCCTCTTTTTGGATGAGGTTGAGGAGGACGTCGCCGCTGGGTTCTCGGGTTCCGATTCAGAATCAGACCTTAAAAATAACAGCACACATTAGTTGATAACGAAAAAATAATATTATTTTGGTATGCACGTATTTGTAGTCTGCAGATAATTACCCGAACAATTCCTGGACTCTCGCTCTTGCTTTCGATTGTTTTTTCGGTGCTGGCGATGCGGCGACGGGGGCGCCGCGTTTTGTTGCCTTTTTGGATGGCGGCGCGCACTGAGGGGCTACTGCCGAAATGGTATTTTCGTACTCAGAGTCAGACCTGAAAACAAAAAACATATTAGTAGAGAAAAATTAAAAAAACATTTAGAATACAAAATAAATAAATTACATTAAAAATAAATACTCACTAACATTTTAAAACTCCGGTTCTTCTTTTTGTTAGTTTGCACTGAGTACTTTGCACTTGCTGCAAGGTTATTTTCTTGAAAAAGAATGATTTTGTTCTGGCAAAACAGTGTATTTAAAACAATCAGTATTGCATCGTTAGCAATAATCTTCACTAACAAAAGTTAACCATCTCATCTTCACGAAGCATACAAATATAAGCTTTCGCTGAATACAGCTAAATCATACAATCAATCGATTATCGATATCTCATTTTGACATCTTTCAATAACCATTTCAGGAAAGAAAAGGACAAATGCTAAATTTGTTTACTATGCAATATCGATCACCTGTGTCTTTCTTCAAACGTGAACCGTCACCGCTTTCATGAATTGAAGCATACGAGCGGTTTATAAACGCGCGTTTTTATGCAGCCCGGTAAAATCAAATAATGTGTGTAAACACTTATTTTGTTGGTTTCATCAAGAAATAATATTTTTCAATCATTGAATTTAAATAAAACAGTAAACTATAAAAAAAATTTTTTACAGTTCTACGCATTAATTATGTAAATAGTAGACCACTTTCTAAGAGCTAGGGCCTTATCTTCTATCTCTTAGGTACCTACTTTGCATCTTACATCTAAGGCACCGTGTATTAATTTAAAGCTCGTCTGCATTGTACAGTACTACTTAGTAGTATTGTCTATTCTGTGACGGTACCTATGTAGAAAGACACAGTGACGCGATAATGCTGACAACTGAAGATTCATGAGTAATGTTATTGTTACTTGGAAGTTATAGTCAAGGAGACAATGCAATTTAATTTAAGGATTGACAGCCTCTATGGTGTGGTGGATGAGCAGGTCGACTCATAAACCAGAGGCGGCGGGTTCGATTCCCGTGTCAGGTCAAGTATATTTCTGCACAGAAAAAAACGTGAATACTTGTTCTGTGTCTGGGTATTGTAAAACCATAAAATATGGTCCTCGTAGTTCACGGCTCCCTCTACAGACCATGACTAGGATTTCTTGGATCTATAATAGTTATAGATGTGATCGTTAAGTGTTATTTCTTTACTTATGTAAGGAATGAAACTAAAATCAGTACTTATATAAAGTTTGGTATACGTAAGTGAATCATTTACATTCGTGTGTTTTAATATTATCCATATCATATTTGTGATAAAAATACAACAAATAATCACTAAATCAAAGTATTATAAATATTAGGTTATATACCACCTATTTAAACTAGTTTGTGAATATTTTTAACCCAATATGTAATAATAGGGCTAGCTGCTTAGAAAGGAGAAAGAAAGTACTGTGACTCTTCGACTAACTTTGTTGTATTGCTGTGCAATACACAAGTACATTATTTCATTATGTGATTCAATGGTGTGAACTGTGAAGTGATCGTGATAAATGAGATTTTCCCACGGATTTTTTGCGATTTATGTGAGTATTAATCTAAATTTATATACATAAATATCATGATAAAGTATTAATTTATTAAATTCTGGCTAACATTGTCATTTTGTTTGCAAATAAACTTACATTAAAAAATGCACAGTTTATGTAAAGTTTCCATGACCTATTGATTTCGGATTTACTTTAAAGTACCAATGTAATAATTTTCTGGTTATTTTTTGATTGATGATTTAAGTAAATAAATTTATTATATTTATTATGTTCGCAAAGAAACTTAAATTTAAATCACTCAGTTAAAAATGTCCATTACATAATTTATAATACTACCCTTAAATGCCTGTATGATGGTTTAAAATTAAACGATTATAAATGCATTCAATGTGTCTGCCAGCTGTAAATTATTTAAACAAGTAGGTACTTTGGGCCTGAGCATGTTTTTTATTGCAGGTTCAGAAGCGGTGTACAACAGTGTTTTCAGCAGTATGAAACCAGAATCAGGATTGTATCCTTTTAAAAAAACTACTTTTATTATGCAAATATTTCTAGGTAAGAACTTAATTTCAAAATGATTGGTGCAAAGCTAAAAATTCATGGGTGAATATAATAATTAGAAAATTTTGCGTAGATTTTTTTTTATTGATTTTGCAAGATGTGACTACTTCCATTTTTTATTAAAAATAAAATTCTGCAGGGTCACGCTGGATTCAAACTATTTAAAAAAATCAAATGTTTTTTTAATGTTTTGGGGTCGTCGGAGTACATGATCCTAACAGGACGTGAAATAGTTTCTGTGGGCGACCTTGAGCCGAATCAGGTCATAACGTAATTTTTGGTGAATCTTGCTAACCTGTGGTATGAAGGAACCTGAGCCTATCCGAGGTTTAGAAACAAGATTTATATAAATTTTTCTAAGGGAACCTTGAGCCAATTCGTGGCCATTTCACTTTGGCAATGTTTTACTAGCCTGTGTTATGAAGGAACCTGAGCCTATCCGAGGTTTAGAAACAAGATTTATATAAATTTTTCTAAGGGAACCTTGAGCCAATTCGTGGTCATTTCACTTTGGCAATGCTTTGCTAACCTGTGTTATGAAGGAACCTGAGCCTATCCGAGGTTTAGAAACATGATTTATATAAATTTTCTAAGGGAACCTTGAGCCAATTCGTGGTCATTTCACTTTGGCAATGTTTCGCTAACTTTATATGTTATGGAGGTCCCGCACCATAGAAGCTCGATTACTAGGGGATACTCGAGCCAATCTGGTTAAAAATCTTTAAGCATTGTTCAAAAGCTAAATCCTGAAAAGGATGTGAAATCTAAGTATTGAAATCTAAGGTGACCGATAAACAGCATCTTAAGTTAAAGTCGATTTACCCATCATCTTCTAAATAAGTTCTTACTTAAGTATAAAATATATCTACATTACGTGTGACGATGAGTCATACATTCAACACCGCTGAGAAACGCATTGAACTTGACCTATTTTTGTTCGTGCAGTAGGTACCTAAATCGTTTCAATATGACATTAGCACCTATATATCATTAACCCATCTTTACAGCGTGTAATAATAGTTTGATTGTGTTTTGCTTTTAGCTACATATTCAGGCATTGTTATATAACAATGTCGCCTGACCGTTGGTTAACTATAAGGGGAATATTCTTCCTGCTAACTTATAGGTACTTCGCCACCGAGAAAAAAGTGAAAGGATATCGATTTTGTCCGAACATTGTGTAAACTTGCAGATAGCTCGGTCCCGTGATCAGGTGGCTGAGCATCGTTTTGCGATGACTGCATGTTTTCATAATTACAGTCATGTTATGATTCTGTGTAATTTATGTACAATGAACTTGAAGCAAAATTTCGTGAGCATGCTGCTTTACGTATTAACAGTAAAACTAAAAAGTAATATTGGGCATGCTATCCCACCAAGCGAGTGGAACGAGCGGTGCGAGTGTAACGAGCAGGGTGGGATAGAATGCCCAATATTATCCTACTCACGGCCCTGAGTTTTTATATAAGAAAAAAGAATTATGGCCTAAAGACATGCAACTAGAAGTAAACATTGATGTCCTGGAACGAATATGCCTTGTGTCCGAAGTTCACTTACCTGCTGTACCGGAACCTGAAAGGTTTTCTTCATGGCTGCGACTCCTAAGAACAACATGTGTCATGCTATCATTTATTGACAAATGTAAAAAACTTACCGGAGAAATAGATGGTGACATGATGAGAAGAGCGGAGCGCCTGTTGATCATCTACTCGCAGAGTCAGTCATTCGCCGAAGACCTGGAACATCTGAAACATAAAAAAACATTAGAAAGGAAAAGTAGACTACTTACCTTAACTCCTGTGATTGATGAGTACGGAGTTCTTCGCGTTGGAGGCCGCATTGACCTGGCACCTGGAATACCTGCTGAAACAAAAAATCCCGTGATACTTGATGGTCGTAACTACGTCGCGAGATTGATAGTGCAGCACCACCACGTGAAGGCCGCCCACGGAAGTCAGGAAACGCTCGTCAATAACCTGAAACAAAAATATTGGATTATACGTTTGAGACCAACAATAAAACATGTGACGGCAAAATGTATGTTTTGTAGAATAAGAAAAGCTCAGCCAGAACCACCCAGAATGGGAAACTTACCCGAGTCCAGGATGGCTCACCATGAACGGCCATTCACCTTTTGTGGAGTGGATCTCTTCGGTCCCATGGAGGTGTCAGTATGCAGGCGGCGTGAAAAAAGATATGGCGTATTATTTACATGCCTAACCGTAAGAGCCATGCATATTGAAACAGTAACAAAACTTACCTCAGATGCACTGATTATGGCTTTACGTCGCATGGCCGCCAGGCGAGGTTGGCCCACTCATTTGTACTCGGACAATGAAACGAACATGAGAGGAGCTGATAATGAGCTAAGAAAGTCGATCAGCGAACTGGATGATGAGACGCTAAAAAGAGAAGCATCATACCACGGCACGACATGGACGTTCTCACCTCCCGCCAGCCCTCACTGGGGTGGGGCGTGGGAACGATTAATACGCTGTGTGAAAAACTCACTGAACGTGGTCTTGAAGGAGCGAGCACCACGGGATGAGGTCTTGAGTACCCTGCTCGCCGAAGTGGAGCATATGGTGAATAGTCGTCCACTGACACACGTGAGCGTCGAGCCACATTCAGATGAGTCATTGACCCCTAATCACTTCCTGTTGGGATCTTCTTCTAATATGCCTACTTTAGTATTAAAATTCTCATGAGTGTGTGTGAGTGTGTGTTTTTTAAATATGCCTACTCTCGGAGTTTACGACGAAAGTGACACATACCTACGTAAACAGTGGCGGATTTCACAAAGATTGACGGATCTATTTTGGAGACGCTGGGTCAAAGAAGTTCTGCCAGACATGCGGCCTAGAACTAAGTGGCAACTCGAACAAAGGCCCTTGCAAGTGGGAGACCTTGTGCTGATCGTGGATCCTGATTCACCCCGTAATGTATGGCCACGAGGTCGTGTGCAGCGCGTGATGCCAGGCAAAGATGGGCGCATCCGAGTTGCCGAAGTAAAAACTAAGAGCGGTTTATTACGACGATCAGCTGCGCGCATTGCGCGTATCCCGACGGATGATGAGTGCTGACGCACTGGGGTGGGGAATGTTAACGGCATATATGGTTTTTAAATTATTATCAATTGCTGTGCATTTGTATTATTTGGTAGTTCAATAAATAAAACTAAACGGAAGGTGGCGCGACCGTGGTGCTTGTGAGGGTGCGGGGCAGTGAAAGGGGTATGCGGGGGGCGAGGAGCGCGGCTCACGCCCGGCCGCCGCACGATGACGTGCGAGGAGTCGAATGCGTTATTGTGCTGCGCCGACATGACAACCTCTCGCTCGCGACACAATCGGTTTATTTGTCCTTATTTTCCGTGTGTTTTATTTGGACCGTCTTCACACCAGACAGGACATCTCTAATTTGCATTGTCAACCATTGCAAATATGCCAATGAGCATCTTCTCGCTCATACGATGCTCAGCTCTCAAAGTGACTGCACGTGCAGCAGTGAATAGCAGTAAAAATTATGATCCGAATGTGCCATGGCACTAGCGCTGCGTGTTGTGATCGTTGGTTAGACGATTTAATCTCGTAAAGCGCTGTAGCGGATTTTAGTTTAATTATACAAAAAATGACAACTATTTGTGCTTTGAATAGCTTTTCTAGTACGTAGTACATATACCTCTTTGTTCACAATACCTATTGTAGAGGCGCCTCCATGTTTAAACACGCAATTTGCCAGTTTTACCCAAGGAACTCTTTATTTTGCGGGATAAAAGTAACCTATCTATGTGTAAAATTTATGACTATGGACCGGTTTGACTTTAAAGCCACACAAATAAACAGACAAAATTTTACTTTTATTCTAGTTAGAATACCAATTGTTACATTACTGGTAAGTAGGAACCTTTTTTCCCATTAACCCATTAGAATACCAAGTTTGATGACTGATCCGCAGGAGAACTAAAGTGACCGATATAGCTCTTAGAATTAGCGAGTTGAAATGGCAATGGGCAGGCCACATCGCTCTTAGAATTGACAACCGATTGGGAAGAAAGGTTCTCGAGTGGCGACCACGAACCGGAAGACGCAGCGTAGGCCAGCCCCCCACTCCGTAGACCGACGATCAGGTGAAAGCCGCGGGGAGCCGATGGATGCAGGAGGCGAGCAGCCGCTCAAGGTGGCGCGCTCTGGGGGAGGCATATGTTCAGCAGTAGACGTCTTCAGGCCGTTGATGATGATGATGATGATGAGGATGGCCGCAACTGTGGTAAATCCAAGGCTGTTTTGTTGCCCGTGTTACTATTTTTTATTTATTTAATATAATTTTTAAACAAATGACGTAGCGAGCTATTCGTTTACCTGGTGTTAAGCGTCACGGCTGCCCATAACAGATGCAGCATCACTCTAAGTTTTGCGTGACACTGCACTGCGCATGTCATCCTGAGACATCACACAGTCTAGTAATAAGATTTCTAGACTGCGAGATCAGATCATAAGGTCTTATTTGCCCAGTAATATCACTAGCTACAATGCCCTTCAAACTGGAACACAGTAATGCTTGCACACTACTGCTTGGCGGCAGAATAACTGGCAAAGCAGTGGGACCTGCCTAGACGAACTTGGCTGAAAAGTCCTACCACCTAGTAAACTATATAAGCTCTACTATATGAAGAACTCACACAGTATAAAATAAATAGGTAGTCCCTATTAATAATGTAGCTAAGTACTGTGATCTATCGTTATGCCATGAAAATTTCATTTTATTCATGAACAATATCTCGTGCAGACGTGTAATAAATCATAGTGTTGCCTACAGAGGGCATACCTTATTGTACCTATTACTTTTCTACACTATAAAAATAATTGGATTATACTCTCTTTGAAATAATAAAAACAGAAATCTGTTTCAAAATTGTATTAATGAAATTACATAAACTCTATCTCTTTACTAGTACGTGTCTGTATTGTTGTGCACAAAGATGCATCTGTCTACAAAATCCACTCAGCAGTACCATAGAGACACAGTTCATTGCCATCCTTCCACTCTCTACAAAGAGCGGGGAATTAGAATTCTTTCTCCGTCTTCTCCGAATAAATGAACTGAAATGAAGCGAAATACCTAGGATTTTCTACGGGGCAATGATCCACTTCATTTCACTATGTAGACAGGTTGACTTAATTTCTTTTATTCATGAGACAAGGCGAATAAGAACTAATATGTCACACGTGCTGTCGCCGCGGTTATTCGGTTTTTGGTACAATGACATTAGATTATTTTGAACTATTTGATTTTGTTTGGTTTTAGCAAAGTAGTAGGAGGAGTCTGATTTTTGTTTGGTTTTAGGCCATGTGGTCTCGGTTTGCGAATAGGAACACCCCATCCCTTTCCATGCGTGCCGTAAGAGGCGGCTAAGGGAATATTTCCTCAGTACATTAAAATCTTCTACAATCACCAAGCCGCCTGCCAAGCGTGGTGATTATGCCAAATCGCCCCTATGATAATCGTCCAAAGTGGCGTTTTATGGGGAAGGCCTACGTATTTCGGGCTGATGATGATGAGTAGAAGGACCAGATTGAACGAACGGTGATCAGTCTAACAAAAAAGAATACTGTTTAGGAATTTGCTTTGCCACTAAGGAATAATGTGCAAATAGGTGCTGAAATAGCAAAGTTCGTTTGAAACAGCGTCTGTGGTGTGGTGGTTGAGCAGGTCGGTCCATACCCTGTGGTTCGATTCCCGCGAGTGGACAAGTATTTGTGCACAGAAAAAACACTCAAATTCACAGGTTCTGGTGTGGTCAGGTAATCCTAGTTAGGGTCCAGGATCTAGGTATGTACCTATGTCATCGGTGATCGCTTAAATCTTTTTTAATAATACTAACCTACATTTCCCTTCCATATATTTGTCTGAACGAAAATGTCTTACCAACTTTCCCTGGCTTATCCTATACAAATAGGTAATTGTAATAAAAGAAAAAAGTTAAATATGTATACTTATCAGGTGCCTATTAAAATATAAGTACCAGCAGAAAATTTATTAAGGTAGGTGGTACATATTATTACCTAAATCTTGAATTTCCTTGAAATCATTATTATTTTAGTTCACATTTCTAAATCTTATAACATCTTGAGAATCCCAGCAACAAGTCGTAACTTTAAATCTACTATCTAAGTACAATTAGAACATGCTCGCCCGAGATCGTTTTGCTTGAATTGTGTCACAGAACATCGAAGGTCAGAAGAGAACTCCTTGTAAAACTAATAGGACTAATATACAGTTATTTCCCTATTATGGATTGATTTTGAAGTGTAAACCACACTTCAGGTATCAGGTATATCTATAAAGATATTATAGTTCTTAAAATTTTAGCAACCAGCGGGATTTGAACCCACGTTTCTAACTCACCGGATTAGACGCCCTACCAATTAGGCTATGGTCGCATGACCGCTTGCTGCGAAAATCTTAAGGTCTATGTGTTCACCGACTAAGCAGTCGTGGCGACATCTATATGACAGGTAATCTATTCATTAGTAGTAATTTCGATGCTACCTAATGACGAGAGATGGCGCGCTTGCCAAATCTACCATGGATTGATTTTTAAGTGTAAACCACACTTCAGGTATATCTATAAAGATATTATATTTTTGAAAAACACCCGCTGGTTGCTAAAATTTTAAGAACTATAATATCTTTATTTCCCTATTAGTTGGTAACGCTTTCGGAACATGGATATATTATGCCTAAACAAAATAAAACGTGAGTTAAACTCGTGCATGATTAGGTATCTGTTCAGGACTGAGCGGTGTTCTGTAATATAACTTATTGTATACATATATAGGTATATACTTCTTCATCTTCTTAATTAATAAGAAGTAGAAGAAGAAAACGATGGGACGGGACTATTACTAAGACTCCGCTCTCTGTCTGTCCGTCTGTCACCAGACTGTATCTCATGAACCGTGATAGTCAGACAGTTGAAATTTTCACAGATGATGTATTTCTGCTGCCGGTATAACAACAAATGCTGAAAAACAGAATAAAATAAATATGTAAAGGTGGCTCCCATACAACAAACGTTTTTTTTGCCAGATGAGTCATAGATGGCGCTGCTAGTATTGCTACTCAAAACTAGATGGCAGAAATAGATAATGGTACGGAACCCTTCGTGCGCGAGTCCGACTCGCACTTGGCTGGTTATTTATTACATACATGATCATGTGATTGCTACTGCGATTGCCATGACAAATCTCCCTATGATAAGCGTCCAAAGTGGCGTTTTGAGGGATGTTCAGCAGTGGACATTTTCCGGCTGTTGATGTGTGTGTGTGATTGGAATGAAAATCAGAATGAATAGAAAAATAGTGGCCGTTCTCTCCATTCAAGTAATTTGAAAAGCACAATTTCCAAAAAAGATTTATCTAAACGTGGTTCAGTATAAGTTTAAAAGAAAATGCTAATCTCCACTAGATTAGATGAGGTGAGAACAAATAAAAATACTAATTAACTTAAGTACTAAGTAATTACTTCAAATGTCAAGCCTAATATTTCAAAACACGCCAACCATATGAAACTTCACGCTTGTACAAAGATTGCCCACTAGTCCTCCACTACGACAAGTCTTGCATAATATTCATTACGAACGTATAAACTAACCCTTCATAAGATATTAACGTCTAAGCGCTATTATCAAATAATCCTTCATAAGACCCGCACTTTCATATGACAATTCTGACCTATTAAATACCACAGGATCCTACACTTCTCACCACTGGGTGACGATGAATGAGTTCGAAGTTTATAATGCTTGCGAGGGAACGTCAGAGTTATTTGAGCTTGAGACTTGTGTTTTCTTTCTTTTTAATCGTTTGTCATTTTTTATAGGTGTAGTGGTCTGATCAAGAGCTGGTGATATAGTTACGAGTTGAATTACAACAAAAACTATACCAGCAGATGAATTCATACTGAGCACTACCGTGCTCACGAGGACGAGGAGATCCGCAGGAGAACTAAAGTGACCGATATAGCTCTTAGAATTAGCAAGTTGAAATGGCAGTGGGCAGGCCACATCACTCGTAGAACTGACAACCGATGGGGAAGAAAGGTTCTCGAGTGGCAACCACGAACCGGAAGACGCAGCGTAGGCTGACCCCCCACTCGGTGGACCGAAGATCTGGTAAAAGCTGCGGGGAGCCGATGGATGCAGGAGGCGAGCAGCCGCTCAAGGTGGCGCGCTCTGAGGGAGGCCTATGTTCAGCAGTGGACGTCTTCAGGCTGTTGATGATGATGATGATGATGACTACCGTGCTTCGGAAGGGACGTTAAGAAGGTGGTTCCGGTTGTTTTCATAATACAATAGAAGAAGCCTTTGGGTGGCCATAAAACTGTACCATTTGCCTAAACGAGAAAAGAAGGAGGATATTAAATATTTTTAGCATATTTAGTTGTGGCACCGTTGGTGTAAAAGGTTTTGAATGGAGAGTACGGGTGTACGGGTTAGAAGACGAAGCTAAATATTGGCGCTGGATAGAATGATGCCCTGCCCGGCTAGCATCCGCGCCGCAACAATATTTTGTCGGCACTTTTTCTTGTGAGAGACCGTGACAAGACTATGTGTATCTCACTCTAACAACGACGACAAGTTTTCTCGCGGTGCGCATCCTAGGTCCTAGGCCATCTGGTAAGGCAGGAAGCTGCGAGATGCAAATTGCAAATGAATAGAAACGAATCGTTGTGAACGTCGGAGAAAGAGGTATAAGTATAGGTACATTCGAGACTCGAGTCATTCTTTTGAAGACGATGATAACTTTCTCTAGTCAAAATGTAGGTACAGTCGCCGCACATACATTGCATAATTTTCAAAATACTGTCACATTATTATTTTTCTGACTAAGTCTCGTTTACATTTATTAGTGGATATGGGTATACATGTTACCCCAAAAATTGTCGGTTACATAATTTTAGAGTGACTCAATACTGTGACAGTATTTTGAAAATTATGAAATGTATACTTATTAGTGCAGGCGACTGTACTTAGCTTTCTAAAAGGTTGCATAATTCATACACATACCTACACAGATTTCAAAACAACACAACGACAAACAATTACAACACACAACACACACACAACACAACACAACACAACAACACAATACAATACACACAAACACAACAAAACACAACACAATACAAACAACACAACAAACAAATACAAACAAACAACAACAACAACACACATACAACCACGAGTATGTTTTGACTACAAATGTAAATAATATTAGGATGAGATCAAAATATATGATATCAAAAATATGCATGGAACCAAAACTAACAATGTTTCCAGCTGCTCTGCTACTTTCCATTACTACTTAGTTGTTTACATTTACTGCAAATTTAAGGGCTGGATGGTACATAATGCATAATCAAGCTAAAAGCTGCAGCTGCTGTGGACGGCAGCTAAAGGCTAACGTTGGTTAGCAATTTAGATGACACCAAATAGTAATAATACGTCGCCGGCGGCGTGTATCTACTTGGTTAGCAAATAAGTCAGGTCAAGTGGATGATTTTATGGAAACTAAACTTTATCGATAAAAACGTATACTTACTACGTACGTATGTGTAAATTCTTCTTTCTTTTTGGTCAATTAGTATGTAGGTAGTTCATCCGTGATCATGGTGCTTGCAACAGCATCAAAGTATCGGCAACTCAAAACAAATAAATTACATGGTAAATATCCCGTTAATAAACAAATTTTAGTAGTCATCATCATCATCATCATCATCATCATTAACAGCCTGAAACATCCACTGCTAAATATAGGCCTCCCCCAGAGAGCGCCACTTTCAGCGGCTGCTTGCATCCTCCATCCATCGGAGCCCCTCGGTTTTCACCAGGCGGTTTTAATAGTAGTAGCACAAAATACTACAGAAGTCAATCACATGTATGTACTTCACTTTTTATACCTACGCTCGGCGCTCACGCTAGAGATGGCGGCGGCTACGCGGGCGCGGCGGCGGCGACGGCGGCTCGCCTCTACTTATCATAACTATAATGCGGAAGATGACCGTACTTTTTATCATCCATACGTAAATACCAACAAACATACATAGACTGCTAAAACCATAACCCTTCCTTTGATATCGAAATATTTTTTTCGCAGTTATTAATATAATTAGATAAAGTTTTTTTGAAGGCTAAAAATGCGGTTGTGTTACATTTACATCTTTCTCATTAGATTATTGAAAACAAAACAAACCCTACCTACTTACCTCTCTGAAACAACTGGTAGCTTAAAAAACGCCAATTCACCGTTTAATGTTGAATTTAAACAACCGTCCACTGTTAAAGTTATAATAACTAATATTTTAAGTTGCTCCATTTTTTTACAAGAATGTTCACAGACGCGTGTTCAAGCGGGTGGCGCTCGCGCTCGCACTACTCCGAAAGACTCCGAGACATCGTGTCAGTGAGCGGTGACTATGTGTGCGTTGCTCGAGCGCACGTACTATGTTGATTGATTTCTGTAGTATTGTGGTAGTAGGTAGGTATTTACTATTTTATTGGAAAATATGGCTCTTAGAACAACCGACGTCAACCTTGAGCAAACTCCCATGAAAAACATTAAAAGAATAAAAAAAGGACAATCGATGCTATAATAATATGTTTCTCTTTATTTTATGAATGTAGGTATACTTAAGTAGGTATGTACGTGTAATTATTAAACTGTCAGAACATTACGATATGAATGTGTTTAAGAGAATTTCAGAGACATTATAATTCGGAATGGTTTTGATGGATTTCACCTGACATCAAAAAAGTAGGAGGTTCACAATTCGCGTGTATTTTATTATTTGCCGTGGTTAAATAATCAGTAATAGTTATTTAGTATCTAATCCTAATTTTTCTTTGTAGGTATAAGTTCTTTTGGTTACAATTAAGATTTTATTTATCCATCTATCTATCTAATTCTCTACAAATAAATAGAATTAACTAATAATGGTACTCGTATTGTCCATATTATAGGACCAATATTGGTAAAGCACTCGCTTATGCGCTAACGATGGGAGTCTAATGAACTTGAAATCCAGCGCTTCCATTTTGTATAATGGACATGGACGTAAATGTAGGAAGAGGGACGCAGCGAAAACATTTTTAAACAGATCACAAATTTTGCAACGTTTATAAAATATAATAAATTGTAATTTTGAACAAGCTTTGTGTTCCGCCTTAGCTTAGATACATTTTATAGGAGCCCTCTGCCATGCACCGAGGAAGGCCACCGGGGGGGTTTTAGTGAGTGGAAATCTCACATAACCCGGCTTCAGCCCCATTGCAGTCGGGTATCTTTAAAAGATTTCCCCCTCGTCAACAAAATAAAAAAAAAGATACAATTTATAGGAAGTTTAGGGTATAAATGGGGAAAATGTAATGGCACAAAACCCCTGCCTAGAATCACAAGCGCTTAGCTGTCATAATTGTAGTTTAAAAAAAATGAAATACATTTATTTCAAGATATATAAATATCACACACACACACACATACAATACACACATATACACATATACACACACACACACACACACACACATACATTACATATACATACACACACACACACACATATACATATACATTTCTCAATACGGGAATTATACAAAAACCGTCACATCGCTCAGTAATAAAACTGGGCCTGTATCATGCTCTACTTGTTGCTAAATGCGTCGCGATTTGCTGAATCATGTGCATTGACACAGTTTTCAACTAGTTTGGGGACTGAAGGCTTCATTTAAATAATTTTTGTACCTAAAATTATGACAATAAAAATATTTGATTGATTGATTAATTGATTGAACCTAATCTATGCAGAACACGTTGAATATTCTAACGTCCTATTTTTTCTTTACCTCTAGGTTTCTTCTTTTTTTTTTATTTCTTAATAGTTATGAATTGGTTCATATATACATAATAAAAAACACGAACGACCTACCTACTAAGACTTTCAAGACTGGTTGTGGTTCCCAACTTTGTTCCCTAGTTTGCCGACTCCATATGGACCGCAGTTTTCTACATCCTTGTATCGTTTCATCAATTGCAATGACGCGTTGTGGATGCGCATTTCGTTCAATGCGAATCCTGAAACGCGATTGTGGAAATGACTCCGAGTTTGTAAGCAGCGTTGAATGGTTGGAATGTTCTATTGTTCATCAATAATTATTAATTAATTAGACAATTGTTCTGGTTTATGTGCCCGTGATGGTGGTTAACAAGCTGTGAAATGTATTCATGTCTATAATTGGATAAAACAAGAAGCAATTAGGTATTCTATAGATATACCTACGTCTATTTTGACACAACCAAGGATGTTAGAACAATGCTTTGTTACCTTGACGTCTGGCTTTTGAATAACATTAATTTCTTGTCGTATTACGAATACTTACTTTATTTTCTTGTTAATGATCAAGCTCTGGTATCCTGATAAAGCTTCTTAATAATCTTCTACGAAATTTCCCAGATCTAGTAGAACTTCTACTAGATCTGGAAAATTTCGTAGTACTTCTACTGTAGAACTCAGAACTTTTCTACTGTAGAACTCAATGTACCTAAGCGGGTTAACGTTCTACACGAAAATAATTAATAATAAAACCGGCCAAGTGCGAGTCGGACTCGCGCATGAAGCGTTCCGTACCATTATCTATAAAAATGAGCCAAACAACCACGTTTGTTGTATCACCTTACATATTTATTTTATTCTGTTTTTTAGTATTTGGTGTTATAGCGGCAACAGAAATACATCATCTGTGAAAATTTCAACTGTCTAACTATCACGGTTCATGAGATACAGACTGGTGACAGACGGACAGACAGAGAGCGGAGTCTTAGTAATAGGGTCCGTTTTACCCTTTGGGTACGGAACCCTACAAATGAAACCCGTCCCATTGTTTTCTTGTCGATTTTCCCCACAAAGTATTGCATAAAATAATAATGTTAGAACAAGGGCAAATTTCAATTTCACCAGAACAAAATGTAAACATGCAACCGCTGCGATACAACGAGAATTTCATTAAGATGACAGCGCTGTGTTCAATTTTCTTGCGAGATAACAGGCGTCACAGGATTGCGGGGTCACTTTGACCCGCGGCCCGTGAACATGCCCGGGATTCTCATTACTCTTCCATAAAAGAAAAACTTGTGTTTAACAAATTTAACTTCAAACGCAATAAGTGCTTGTAATAGATGTTAGAAATAGTGAACGGCTAATGAAAAAGCTGACGTGATTTTCTTCTGTTTTTGAGTTAAAATGTAAAGCGCTGTTTTGGCTGAGCTATTTTTCTTAACGGTGTACCTACAGTTTTATACAAGTTTCAAATAGTGCCCTAAAACATAATAATAGTAATAATATAATAAATATGTGGTGACATTTCAAACAGCGCCATCTAGCCCCAAACTAAGCATAGCTTGTACTATGGGAACCAGATAACTGATAGAAATACTTAAATACTTTTTCGTTTGTAAATACATACATAGAATACAATTTAGCACCCAGAAACAGAACAAACATCGATGTTTATCACACAAATATTTGTCCTGGAGGGAATCGAACCCACAACCTATATAGTTCAAAAGGCAGGGCTACTATACCAACTGAGCTAAGGGCCCGTCGAACATGTGTAAACGCTATAAATGAGCGAGTTTTATTTTTAAAATTAAGGCCCGTATGAAGAAGGCAGTGCAGTGACAATTATGATTGAACGGTTTTGGTGGCATTTAGATATCTACCTCTTATCCTAATGCTCTGGTTTTAGTCAGGCAAATAATATGAAGAAATCGATTCAATTTTGCATCAGACAGTAGTTTAGGTTGCGGTTCGATTAATAACATGATTGATGACTTCATGAGTGCGAAGAGTCGTCGTAACTAATTTAAGGACCGATCTATCACTAAATTGTTTGTGAATATTGAAATGTTAATTAATATTTTGTGGTAAATTGTTATTGTCATTTATGATTAGTTATTAACGCGATTGATAATGTAGCCTTTGTAAAATAAAACACATTGATTTCAGTTGTTCTGTATACATAATAACATTATTATAAGTTCTCTAATATGGATATAGATATTATAAACTAATAGTAAGTAGAATAGCATATTAAACGAGGAGAGTGTTCGTATTTTTTTTATCGTGTGCCTTTTGTTGCAGAAACTAGCCTATAGATCAGTTAGACATCATTGAAAAAAAAAACCATGGGTAGCTTTTTAATAAAAACTATTTATAACCACGGCAGAGGAGTTTTGGCGGGAACGCGGAAAAGTTCACGTCTTTGCATTGTATTATTTTTCAAAACTTGTGCTTTTTGCAGTTTCAATGTTTAAAATTGGTGGCGTTTTACGCATTATAAGTGCTGAATTACGAGCGTAAGTGTAGGCAAGTGATATAATGTGGTGAAACGTGATTTTTTTGTGTTGCTTCCAAAACTCCATAGAAGCTTCTAGTAAGGTTGCCACCACTTTACTAGGGCATGGCTTAGACTGGACTGTGACCACCTGACTTAGACTGGACTATGACTGACCCAGATTGTGACTGACACTTGACTTTACGTGAAATATTCTAAACAAGATAAAAAAATTACAATACTTGACACTGGCTAAATACAATGTGTGGCGCCAAAACACAAAAAAGCCACGGCAGAGTCCATAACAATCATCAATGCATGCATAATTTAATATTTAAATTAATTTAACACACACATTTTTATTAATTTTCCAAACATTCTATGTTTAATACCCAACCAACTTCCGTTGTTCCAAAAAAATCATAATGGGTATTATTTTATTACGCTACATACCAATTATTATAATTATATGTATAAAAGCTGCAATTATACTTTAATAAGCAGCTTATGCGCTCGTAATAATAATGTATAAGCTCAAGTTATGAATATTAAGGCAGTTATTAGGGTACCCTGTCTCGAAGATACGGTGGGTGGTGAGGATTAAAATTAAAATAAATTGCTTTACACTTTAATTGTATTTCGGTATAATTTTCCGTGCTCCTGAATTCTAGAGTTGCTATCTAATGGTATGGAGATGTGGAGGAATACGGTATGGAATGGCGAGGCACGTTTGAAATATTAAGGCTACAAAATATAATTATTGTCAGATGTCATATGGTTACCTACATTTTAGAAAAGAAGTATAATTAAAAGCAATTGTACTAAAACATTGTTTAGATATTTTTAACAACACAACTTTACTAATACTTATACAACTATACAACTATTAAATATACGTTTATCTTATTTTATAGCATCACACAATATAAATGTTTGCCAGTGCGGGTGTGGTTTGCTCTATTCTATATAGGTAACTCCGTCAATTTTAGTGAATAACTTCCGTAAAAACGTTATTTTGTTTGATGTTAAGGTTAAGTACAATATTTTCTTGTAACAACTTACCAATAATTGGTAAGTTATTAATAAACAGTTAAATAAAAACAACTTGAAATCAAACAAAATAATAATTTTGCGGAAGTATATTACTATTCTGGAGTACTGGTCGGAGTAATTAAAATTGGCGGAGTTGCATATAGAATAGAATACACCACACCACAACCCGCACTGTCAAACATTTATATTCAGAGATGTACCAAAATAAGATATAAGTATTTTATAGAAAAGTGCATGGTGCTTATCTTAAGATCATTATTGGCCTATTGACTTATTAATTCTGTTGCCAATGATCTCTAGTTTACTAAAAAAATATTATGTAGTGTCACCGTCTCTTGAGACGTTAGTTTCCATTCGGCATACTCTAAATTTCATTAGGCGTTTAAGTCGAGCCACCGCCGTCGCTATAATTGCTCATTTTCCTCGGCAGCTCCTGGAAGAATAATTCTCAGACTAATCATTATTACACTGGTTATTATACCTTGTTACGTTTATATTTTTACTCATACTTAATTATTTTACAATCTCGAGAAACAAGTATTTAAAAAATCAAAGGTGTTCAAGGTTGTTCAGTATAAGTATCTTCTACCAATACGCCACAGATTAAATAAGTCGGATAATGCACAATCATGCGATCTTTCTGTTGAGAAATTGCCTATGACCAAAAAGTTCTAGCAACACCATATCACGATAAAGAAGGAAAGACTTTGCAGTACTGGTGAAAAAATTGTAGATCTATAATGTAATATTATATTATAATCATCATATTTCTTTAGCCTTACGACGTTGCTGAAAATAGGCTTTTCCCATGCATTAGCATTCATACAAAAACAAAGTTAGACGTAGAGATAAACATTTTTATTTTAGGTATTCTCCGTTTCCCAACTAACGCAAACTATTGTCTGTATTGGCCCAATTCTCAAGATATCAAGGACGTCTCCTTACCCCCGTCTATGTATAAAATTACTACATATTATATTATTTGTCTACAATATACAGCCTTGGTCAGCCTCGTTACTACGTTGCTCCCTGTGGGACACAAATTTGGTGGTTTTGTCTCTAGTAAATATGGTATTTGTTCTCTGTTCTTTTCAACGATAAACATGCCAAGAATGTAATTTTAAAAATTGAAATTGGTGCAATCATCTTTACATCATGTGAGAACAATTAAGCACTTATAAATATTTGTTTAAGTAAATATTTTTTTTATTTTTAGGTAATTCATCAGCATGATTAAATAATCGACTAGAAATACATCCATTCTCTAAACAATAAGCTTTGCAATGCAAAATTAATGCAAATAACTTAGCTGCATAAATTATATACACAGAATATTTAACAGTAAACAAAACTAAGCTTTAAGTGAAATACGAATAAAGAAAAGTAAAGGTAATTCCAATATCTTTAAATGCTATAAAATTAAAAAGAAAGAACTCATTACTTTACCGCGATATCAATGAGTGCATTCCGGCTTTACCGAAGCCGACAGGCAGGAATTGAATTAAAAAAAGCACTTGCAATTACGCCATTGAAAATGCCCCTCTCACGTTTCAATCTTTTATGGCGGCCTCTATGAGTGCAATATGAGATGAGAGGGCCAATAATGAAATATAAAAACAGAAATAAGCACTCCTTTCCCCGGCTATGGGTCGTCAAGTATTCTCTATTATTACCATTGAGCAGATTTGCTTTGACGAGTGTCCTTTACTCCGCGTTTAATTTCGTTTTTGGTTTTTGGTGAAAGCAATTTCGTTGTTGACGGGGTAGACGCCACTCAAGAAAATTGTTTCGGTGGACGATGAGAGTAAAAATACGTGTCTAGTTCATTTGTTTTCGGGAGTCTAGCCCAAAAATAATGGCTTATTCTTTTCCCTCCTAAAACTTATTTATCGAAGCCATTGTTTTCTCTTAAACTATACAGTTAATCTTAAAGTACATATACAATTATTTGCATTTAAGTACTGCTATTTATTATTTGTGGTATATTAGGAGCAAAAATGTATGACGCCAAAAAAAATACGAAAAACCTTTATTTAAATAGAAGTTTTCTAATAACTATTTTTTTTTTAATTTTTAAGTACTGACTGTCACTTCAGATAAATATTTAATAATTCTTTACTCCTTGAATTATTTCTCTGAATAATAATTATTACGATTACAAATGAAAGTAAGTAAGCAGACTCGATTTTATTTAATTTTAACTAGATTTTATATTACGCTCAAAATACGAAAATAGAACACATCCAAACGTTACAAAGTCATGCAAATTATTTAAAACGTTCAAAAATGAATCAAACAACGCGTTCATTCATTCTCCTTGCGAAGAACGCAACGAACGTGAAACGCACAAAAACGAAAGAAAAATGTCATCAGATTGCTAGTCGGAGCAAATAAAATTGTTTCCTGTCTAAAAGAGCATCTACAATGGTCACAGAATGCGACAGTATGTTGAAATGTTATTTCTAGTAAAATTAACTTTCGTATGTAAATTATTTAAAATTTACTCCAGTTGCAATCTGTAGGTATGTTGGTCTGAAAACTACTTAAAACTGTCAGATAGACCCTTTAAACTTTATCACAATATTTCTTTATAAACAAGTCAATCGTTATCAGGTTTTTCTGCTATCGTGATCTTTGTGATTGTCATGAGCGAAAGTGCTCTTGATAAAACTAAAATTAATGAAAAAAAGAATAATATTAAAAAGGGAAATGAAGCTTTCACCTAATTGAAATTACAAGGCATCTATCTACTATCAAGGCGGTTGTAGCTGTGTTATTCAAGGCTGCTAAATTTCCCCTGTTCAAGAGTAGGCGCCTAGTTGATTTAACCATATATTTCACCTTGAACATTAACATCACGCTTCTTCTATACAGTAGGGCTCTCATCATCATCATCATCATCATCATCAAAATTAGCTGGAAGGAGTCCATAGCTTAACAAACATCATCATCAGTATTATCAGCCGGAAAACGTTCACTGCAGAACATACCTACGCCTCCAAAAAGCACCATTTTGATTGTTTACTTGTCTCTTGCATTCAACGGCTATGACCAGATCGTCTGTCCCCTAGTCCAGTAGTCCATCTGTGTGATGTCGTAAATATTTTTTTTTTTCTTTCTTTTCTTTCTTTTCTTTATTTTCTTTCTTTTCTTTCTTTCTAGTAAGGAGCCAGTCTATGTAGCATCATCCACTCGAGAACCTTTGTTCCCCATCAATACTACTGCGTCACTTGCATATAAATCTGCGTACACTGTGGCGGTAACAAATCACTGAGCGATAGCTGCAAGTGATTGTTAGGCGCACATTAAACGTAGCGTTTGCAATAAGAGCAAAACTATCGTCGGTAACCGGCCGTCACTGTAAGAGACACAGCTTTATTGATATGCCATCCTCGGTGATGTCCACGTATCTAGTGAAATCAAACAGATTGTTGATGTTGTAACAACTTTCTATATATTATAGCAGTATCTTACTTCAGTAATGCCCATTTCAGTGACGAAAAAATTGAAAATTCCCATTATACCTGGATGTTGTTCTCGCTCGCGAATTGCAACAGTTTTGAAGATATTAATGACTACTTAAGTTTACTTACGAAAAATCTGGCAAGTATGACCCTCAATAATCATTTGCATACATAAAACAGAACAGTTCTGTCGATAGAGGAAGCCATAAAAAATATCGTTAAAGTAAACACAATGCATTAGATTACAAAAAAATTCGGCACAGACGTGACGGTTGCGAGACAAGATCCGAAATGAGAAGATCCGCAAGAGAACTAAAATCACCGATATAGCTTTGAGAATTAGCAAGTTGAAGTGGCAATGGGGAAGAAAGACTAACGACTTGGTCAGAACCGTGGGGAACCGATGGATGCAGGAAGCAAGCAGCCGCTCAAAAGGGCGCTCTTTGGGATAGGCCTATGTTCAGCAATGGACGTCTTCAGGCTGATGATGATGATGATGATGATGACGTGACCGGTGTCAGGAGTAGGTACCTAATTTCAAAGGATTGGAGGCTAATGAATTCAATTACACCAGTATAGAAAAATAAAAGCACTTACTACGTATTTTTATTCTGTGGTAGGTATTATTTTAGTTAAAATATTCTGTTATAATCAAACGAGCAATCAAACAGTAATACTACTGTAATATTCAAACCGAGAGCAAGGCACGTCTTCAAATTAACACAGAAATTAATCTTGGTTATACAGACTATGATAGTGGATCCCTTTACATAGGGTTTAGTGACTTATAATTACGACTCTAAGTTTAGTAGGGATCAGAACGTTTCTTGGTAATAAATGGCTATAGTTGACAAAACATGATAGCTAATTATTTAAGAGAATGGGCTTTAATATTCACATGTTACTTGTTTTAAGTAGGTATCTGTATTTCAGTTCAGTTACAGGGTCTATATAAATACTATAGACAAACGTAAAGTTTTGTTAAGAATTTTAGTGGGTAAGTACCTATATCTAGTTGTAAATGTTCTCATAGCAAATCTGAAATTTTGTTTTGATGTCCACATTATGTGCAATATCTTGTCAATATAATTTGATTTCTGTAAGGTATAGCTAAGAATTAAAGTAATACAATTATAAGACAGTCAATAATTCGTTTTAAGCACTAGTGGTAGGTATAGTTAGTACATCACTTTACATTTATAATGTAGCAAATTAATATTTTAAAACAAGTAGTATTTTTTGGACTCTTCGTCTTGCCCTTTCGCAAAGGCTCTATTATCAAATACCCGGCTGTTATTTTACAAAAACACACTGGACCATCAGCAAACGTGTTCTCCGCAAACAGCAAATAGGTATAATATTATTTGTAAGATACCCCAGCCCTTTTATAGTGGCTATACTCATCCAAGTAGGTAGACACTGACCATACTTAAAGCTGCTTATAACTTTATCAATTTATTAAGCTGTGACTGCCAGTGGTCTCATGAATAATGCACTTTAAAAAAATACAATTGAGTCACGGGCCTCTGCGGAAACATTCCGCTGAAAATAATAAACAAAATCACTTGTTAGTATTTGGTTGGTAAGTACCACGCAGAAATACACAGAATCACTCAGATCTACACACTAGATATTTCTTTATCATTTTGTGTTTAATGGACTTTATATTATGTTTGGGGATCAATTTCAGAAATTTCAGCTAAAACCAGCTACGCTACTTATTTACCTACCGGACGCTAAAACGGGGTCGTCTCTTAAAAGCAGACGTTCCAATTTTTGATCATAATCAATTAGTTTGATCAGATAGTACCCATCGGTGCATGCAGAAAAAGTTTCCAAATGAATCTGCAAACTCAATAAAATAAAATGCATCCTCAGTTCTCAAAACAGATGGCTATCCGAAAAAGCATCAAATGCCGGCTCTCGGATAGATTTAATCTATCTTTTGTCTTCTACGGGCCAAACATACCAATCATTCATCGAGGATATAAATCTTCGAGTAGCCGACAAAAGGTCGATGTCGAACTTCTGTTTTTGCTGCGGGGGTCAAGCGGCAAAAAAAGGATTAGGCTGCTCTCATCAGGAACCTATCAATAAGGGACTTGACAATTTGATAGGCGACATGGCTTTTGGATTGTCTTGGTGTGTGCTGCGATAAAAAGTGATAATTTCATAGAATGACTTAGAGTAAAAATACAATATACAATTATTTTACTAAAACTAAATTAAATCTAAACTAAGTACTTATCTAAAACTAAAACTAAACTTATAAATAAAAAACTGCGTGTAAGTCGTAAGGTGCCCAAAAAGCTGGCGACATTACCTCGTTGAATGGCCATACTTAGTCTTTGGCCGAGGTAAGAGCCAGCTCTTTGCTCACCTGTAATTTCTATTGAGCGTCTGGACAGCTCTTTCACGAACCCGTGGGCGGATGGACCCCACGGTCCCATGGTTTCTACCCCAAACGAAAGTTAAAATAGTATAAAATTGTTCTTTGTCAGAACTGCCACACAGCTATGTATTTTTTAATCTAAGTTCAATTTTGCCTTTTGTTAAAGTAACAATACGGAAATAATTTTAGTATTTTTATGAAGTCCAAAACAAAGTTCTTCGCCGAAAACCGATTATTTATTTCATTCAATTAATTATGTTATTAATTTTGTAGCTAAATTAATTTTGAAATAAGGTTTGTATATTTGCAATCTCAGTTAACTCGGTTTGATTGGACATTTGTTTCGCAAGTCTGAATTGCTATTAAAAACTTCCAAAGTATAGACAAACTTTCTGCGAAAGGAACTCGTAACTCAATCAGCTAATTACTGTTTGTTTACAACAACTTGAAAGTGGAAACACGAAATTAGACTTGTTCTTCAAATTAACAACCGTTGGAACTCTATCGGCATCAAATTATAGATGTAAAATGATCAACCAAAAACAGAAAGTAACTTTAGTTTAAAACTATGTTACTACAATCACAGCGTACTTAATAACTTTTTTTTTAATGAAGAATCATATTGAGTAGGGACTTATAATAAAATTATTGCAAAGACGTAGAAAAACTCTATGTACTCTATAATTTAGCTATAAAATAGACATTGGGTACTTACCTACTAAGGAAATGCTGTTTAGTATACCTAATATTATAGGTACCGGTCTCCATTTGCCACTTATTTTAAATGCATAGAATAGCAATAAATAAATAATTACAATACTACCAGCACGCGATTTATTGATTTATATTGCAATTCAATAAAGTAGGCTTAAAATGGCTTATTTATAAATTCATCGTAATTACAAGCGGCGGAGTATATTAAGCAAATGGCTTTTATTTCTAACAAATCTAATTATAATTAAGCGAAGTCAGTATATATAAATTATTATTCTCATTTACTTAACTCATTTTATAATTACGATTCCAAAAGTTACAATACCGATAAGCAACCGCGTGAGTATACCTATATTATGTTTATTTTGCGGTACACGTGTACCGTAAAATAAACATAATATTGTTTATATATATATAGGTATAATTACAATTAAATAAATAAAAAAACAAAAACGTCAACCGATCTAAAAGCTGAACCGTAACCACCCAATTAATTACAAAATTGCTTTATTTCCAACGAAACCAATTACAATTAAGCGGCATCGGCAAATTATCTCATTCACCCATATTTTCCAGACACGAAGCCAATATTTTCAGCACTGATACAATTTGCCAGGACTTGAGAGTACGTTCGAGATGCGGTGGAACGTTCACTCAATTAACTAATTTCGTTAAATATCCTTGATTGAGCAGCGGACGGCAATCAGCCATGCAAATTTCCCCAGTCATTTCCGGGACTCCGAAATAGGATTTCGCTAAACGTGGCCTGTTTAGTCGCTTTTGTAATGAATTGTTCGTGCAGGAACTGTTTTTAGTTCGTTATGTCGAATTTCATTAAAAAGATATCAGCTTTAAAAAAATTAGTACGTTGATTTTTATTACTGAAATATAACATCATTCACCATCCCGCACTTGGCCAGCGTTGTTGATTATGGTCTAAACTCTCTCCATGTGAGAAAAGGTCTGTGTCCCAAAAGTGAGAACATATTGAACATTACATTATTTAGGGATAGTGTTACCATTGCAGGGTAGACGTTCATCATCATCATCATCATCATCATCATCATCATCAATGGCCTGCTGAACATAGGCCTCCCCCACAAGGCGCCACTTTGAGTGGCTGCTCGCCTCCTGCACCCATCGTCTCCCGTGGTTTTAACCAGATCGTCGGTCCACCGAGTGGGGGGCCGGCCTACGCTGCGCCTTCCAGGTCGATGTTCGCCACCCGAGAACCTTTCTTCCCCAACGTTGTCAGTTCTACGAGCGATGTGGCCTGCCCATAGCCATTTCAACTTGCTAATTCCAAGAGCTATATCGGTCACTTTAGTTCTCCTGCTGATCTCCTCATTACGGATCTTATCTCGTAGGGAAACACCGAGCATATTATTATCTCTTTCCATAGCTTGTTGCGCGGCTTTGAGCTTACTAAATGAGGCCAACAGTAGTAGACCATGTCTTAGTTCCATAAATCATCACTGGCCACACACACTGATTGAAAACCTTCGTTTTTAGGCTCTGCGGTATTTTGGACGTAAAGATAGGTCGAAGCTTCTCGAACGCTGCCCAGCTGAGTTGGATTCTTCGTGCGACCTCTTTGTCGAAATGGTAGACGTTAGGGGTTAGTTGTTCTCCTACCGTTAATGTTTATCCTGCAGTTGAAAGATCAGCCCTTGTTTGGTCTTGAATTTCAGTATAAAAAAACATCGTTTTGTCTCTATATGAACGGATCTATGCTTACTTACTTACTTACTTACTTACTTCCTACCATTTTTAGTTCCAATTACAAAGCTAGTTAGTACTGGATGCAAGTGTTACTTCCTGGCGCATAACCTAGGACGGTGTTGTATACTTGTACAGTGTCGGTGTGGTAATGGTCTCTGTGGCGCGTTTGGATGCTTATTTCACCGAGAATGTGCTGTGCTAGCATTCTCTGTAGAAAGATACAGGGTGGATAAGTTTATAACAGATAAAATGTACTGTGTATAGTACGTAGTGAATTAGTTTACCGAAATTTACTACCTATAAGATCCTATTAGATCCATACTGAATTTTCCAATGCTATAAGTAGGCGTATACCCTTCCAGTTAATCCTTGTCCTGCAGACGCCAAGGAGAAAAATAGAACCTAAATATAATCCTATAATTCCTATATCTTACTAATGTTATAAATGCCAATGTTTTAATGAAACTTAGTCTTTGTAAAATAATGTTTGTATTCCTATTGTAATAGTGTACATTATGCTGGTGCTCAATAAATAAATAAATGCGAAAGTATGTGTGTGTGAATGTTTGTTACCTTCTATCTTCGTAACTATTGAACCAATTTTGATGAAATTTGAATTGCAGATAGTTTATACGCGGTATCAACACATATATAATACTTTTTATCCGCAGGCGAAATAGTGGAGCGCATCATCATCATCATCATCAGCCTGAAGACGTTCACTGCTGAACATAGGCCTCCCCCAAAGAGCGCCTCTTTGAGCGGCTGCTTGCCTCTTGCATCCATTAGTGGAGTGCAACTAGTGTAAAATAAATAAATCATCAAAACTACGTAAAATATTATCTTTATAACGCTTATTAAGAGATTCCGAGATAGTATTTTTTTTATTTATGCAGTATAATACAATGCTGATATTTAATTTTTATTTTATTACAGTTGAGGTCACAGAAAAGGTAATAACATCTAGTTTTTAGAACAGCCTGTACAGCACCTACACATAAAGGATGTTTACATGCGGTTGTGTTGTGAACTGCGAATATGAGAGAGAGGCGGCCACATACACTAGCTATTTCATGAATCTGATGCTGACGTTTAATTTGCCCAAAATATTTAGTATATAAATATAGCCAGCCACTAAACTTGGCTTTTATGTGGTAGGTGTTTTATTACACACAGAAACATTAAAAAAACATAAATATTTGGTGAGATAATAAAGTTCTCTGAGCTATTCTATTTTTAATATCAAGTATATACATCGTTATCAACTGGGCCACGTCAATCGGGTTCGATACATACCTTCCTCCTCTCTAGTTACGAGGAGGAGGACAAGAGAGGAAGGCATATCCTATAATATTTAAAACCATAATTAAACCACAAATTGCATCCACATCCATCCACTTTCGCAGCTTTTTCTCTCTTTCATCATTATAATCTCTACTGACCTCCTTTTATCTCCAACTTTTGAACTTTATACAGCCTAAGAAGAACGTTTTGTAACTGGCAGCAGTGTGGAACGGGCTTTGAAATTCAAAGTATGCTAGTAATGGACATTAAAAGCAAGATGGCGTTAACAAATCTGAGAAGGGATAATTGCTAAAATATAGCCCTCACAAAATTTACTGGTTACGACAGCGTTTTTAGGGTCCCGTAGTACAAGGAACCCTTATTAGTTCGTCATGTATGTTTGTCCGTCAGTATTTTTTATGTAAATGAGACGTGACGAGCTAGTCATTCGCCTGATGTTAAGTGTCACGGCTACCCATAACAGATTGCAGTTTTATTCGGAACTCGAAATTAACATAGTTTTGTGTATGGCACTGCATTCGCACGTCATCCTGAGACTTCACACGTTCTAGTACAGGCATAAGTATTATTTTAGGTAAGTAGTATTTTATTTTTATTGTTTAAGCCACAGTGACACGATCAGAGTCTCCTCGGACCGAGTGGACTTAGATGCTACTCGGACGCAACTCGTATCGTTTTGGTTGACACTGATAATCCGAGCGCACTCGGACGATTGTATCCGAGCAGAGTAGACTCGGACCGCGCTCTACTTGTCCGAGCTAGCTCGTATACGAGTAGTGAAAGTTCAATACAAAAAAATGTATTCGATGTTGATTATGAGCAACAATGAATAGTATGAAGAAAACGATCCGAGTGAACCATGATAATGTCAACCGATATCCTAGTACACTTGTACGAAGCTTACTGCTACGAGTCGACTCGGTCCAAGGTTCGTGTCACACCGGCTTTATAGACCAAGCGGTGTCACCTAGTTGTAAATGACGACGTGGTCGACGATGAGGGTACAAGCATTTATGAATGAAATAAATAAATGAGTTCAAATGAGAATGAGTTGTGGGCCTTAAACACACAGATTACATTTGCTTAATTTATTTTGCTTGCATCTTGTCGTCTTATTTTTAATTTAAAACCCAACGAATAGTTTCCCTTATTCCCTGTTCTTAAAGCGTTTCCTTCTTTCTTATAGCTTGGTTTAGGCACAAAAATGCTAGTGATAAAACGAAACTTATTAATGTGTTTTATGTGTACCTAATCACTTCATTTCGTGTTTTAGATTTAGTGGCGTACCGACCATTTGACACGCAAAATCACCTACGTCGCTTTATACCAGCTCTATAAAATAGCAAAGACAGAAACTTCGCAAGCAAAGATTTATTCAATGTATAAATTCTCCCGCGAATTTACGATGAACTTTCTAATTAATGAAAACTGAATTGTAGTGCGCAGTAAATATAACTTTAGCTGGAGCTTTGCAGTGTGTGTCAATGTTAACTTATCGCCGCTGTTCCATTACTGCTGTACTGTTAGTACTTTGGCATAGCAAGTTGAAATTAAATTTCCTTTCTTAATTATCAGTAGTACGACATAACTCATTCTGTACTTAGCTTTAGAGTGTCAGAAATCTTTTGGATTGGTGTTTTGGTTGTAATCATCAACAGCCTGAAGACGTCCACTGCTGAACATAGGCCTCCCCCAAAGAGCGCCACTTTGAGCGGCTATCGGCTTCCCGCGGCTTTCACCAGATCGTCGGTCCACCGAGTGGGGGGAGGGCGGACGGCCTACGCTGCGTCTTCCGGTTCGTAGTCACTACTCGAGAACCTTTCTTCCCCATCGGTTGTCAGTTCTATGAGCGATGTAGCCTGCCCATTGCACTGTAATCATGAGTAAAAAAACAGTCTTACGTTAACTGTTCTTAAATGATATTTCAAGATTTATCCAAAGAGATCCCTATATTTTCAGTCTTTAAATAAAGGTAGATAAAACGTGCATCATTGGCCCTCGATATCTTAGATCAAATTCCATTTTGTCCATTTATATTGACTAGACTAGAGAATCACGTGGCTTGCAATGTACTTATACGAACTTTATTTCGAGTGCCGTCTCTATAGGCACAGAATACATATATTTAGGGCCCACTGTCTATAAAATATAATACGTATCGTATACGTCTCTTGAACTGAGTACTAACTCTAAAGTATACGACTTTTCATAACAACAGCCATGAAAATAAACGAAGTGTGAGACAGGTTTGCGCTAAAGTTGCTGAAGTGGTGGGAGGAAACCATAAGTGCACAAACTCGATTCACACTTGGCCATTTTTTATAACTTTGCTACTGCCACAGAGTAGATGAGAGCATCTAATTATATTGCGGGTCAGCCAATGGTTAACCGTGTATATTAACCATCTTTCCGTTGCACATATTTACAAAAAAAGATACACAATTATGTACGACTGTGTTCAATATTTCAATACTTTATTAAGCCAGATTACAAAGCTCCCCTACGCAAAAGTTTATAATCGTGCAGTTCCTGCACCGAACACTCGAACCAAACTGGGTCGGAATAACTCGCTCGTTATCGTCATGGTATTTCCGCAATTAATCCTATCTCGCAGATAAGGCAGTTTCAAGTTAAGGGCCAGTCACTCGGGATCTAAGCAATCTTCACGGGTGACTTGTCAAAGTGAGAAAAGGGTCGGAGCTTGAGATTTTCAACAATGCTTGTTATCTTAGAAGTAAGACGAGAACCTAATGATATCATTTTAAATAAATATAAGGTTGGGAGACGTTGATCTCTAGAGAATTTTTCGTGATTGGTTTTGGTTGGTTGATCTGAGTTTTTTTTTTTGATAATTTTAGTTTTAATTGAAATAACAACCAGTGTAATTTTATTTCGCGTATACTTATAGAGTACCTAAGTGTACCTACATACCTTACTAATGAATTAAATATATTTTCGAGATTCGTACACGAGTCAGTAGCCCGTTCGACTAAAATTCCTCCGGCCAAATGTAGAAGAAATAAATTATATTATAATTGATCAGACTCATTATTTTATTTATGATTTTTAAGAAAACATACAGCTAACACATGATTAAATATACGAATTTAAAACATAAGGAACTTAATTAATTTAATTCTTAAATTATTGTGGTTCAGCCAAAAACAATTTTTTTTTTTTTTTTTATATATATATACCTACGCACATTTACTGCTGATGTCACATTTTTATAGTAAGTATATAACATCTAAGTATTATAGTGATTTATATGCTTTGCTATCAAAGCGATATTATGGTTACCAAAATGGTTATCTAGGCTATCTAATATTATATTCCCTAAATATATCAGTTTTATCAGGCAGCCAACGCGATTATAATTTGCAAACCATTGAAAATTGTGTGATTGTGAAAATTAATCTGTGAAATGAATACCGGGATATTAAAATCATTTAAACTGTAATTAAAACAGTCCAGTGGGTGGATACCTAATTTAATGGGTCCGTTTATTCAGATTAAACAAATTATTTTTTCTGATTAAGTTATTTTAAATCTGTTTATTAAGAAAAATAATGGATCGTTTTAACAACATTTTCAAAACATTTTTATGGCTATTGTTTACTACATTTTTGGCAACATCCATATCAAAAGAGAAATAATAAAAATACGGAATTTGGCAGAATTTTCAATTTATAGTGCCATTTTTAATTAACTGAGTCGTTTGAAATTTGTTTGACGAAACCTGCGCAAAAAAATAAAATCAAATCAAAGCAATCAAAAAATTAGCATCTTAACCAAAGCTAACAAAAAAAAATCCAGTTAATTTAAGTTAGCATAAATAATGTAAGAACAACGTCTAACAAATTGCTAAAGATGAGAAGAACTTGTGCTATATAATAATTCTAAGATAGAAACAAGTTTAATGAGAAAGACGAAACCGAGATTATAGCAATTAAATTTATATTCCTTTTACAGATGTCTGTCTGTCTGTAATAATACTATGTTACCGTTAGCCACTAAATAGGTACCTACAGGTAAATACACAAGTACATATTTTGTGTCAGTATATTTAAGTAGGTGTTATGTTTGGAGACTTCGTTTTGATAAAATAATATCAAAATTGCGTTAATTACATTATGAAGCATAATGTAGTTAGCAAAACCCCTTTACAAAGAAAATTGAATTCGTTTTAAAAATTAACTTATCCTTTATAAGGAGACAAGTTATCAGCAGTACTAATACTTTATTTCGATACCGGTGGCATGATCTAAGTTCCTGATTGTTCTAGAAACTTGTTCGCTCAGTTTATAATTAAACTCGGGTCAAGTCCTGGTTGACTTCGGTGTAGTTGCAAGGCTCTCCAGAACTTTCTTTGTTTGTCTACAAACTACCGCTTTAATTATGCTGGAGTGGTTGATGAATTGATAAATATTCAATTTCGTGGGACAAAAGGCTATGTAAAGCTGTGGAATCTTCGAGAGTGATGGGAAATGAATTATTTGTGTCTACTTTTTACTTGAAGTAAAAATACAGAGCACAAAAAAAAAATTTTGCATCCCATAGAGAAAAAAGCTACTTTTTTCTGGTACTTACTTAATAATAATATTCATGCCGAGCATAATATAGGTATAGGCTCCGAGTAAACCATAGAATGCATAGATGGCAATGGGCAGGCCACATTGCTCGTAGAACTGACAACCGATAGGGAAGAATGGTTCTCGAGTTCTCCACTAGGTGGACCGACGATCTGGTGAAAGCCGCGGAAGCCGATGGATGTAGGAGGCGAGCAGCCGCTCAAAGTGGCGCTCTATCGGGGATGGCTTTGATCAGCAGTGGACGTCTTCAGGATGTTGATGATGATGATGAAACCATAGAAGTTTTATTCTAAAACGTGACACTGATATACCTACCATAATGAAAAGATTAAAATAAGTAAAATAACTAAAAATGAAAAGTGTTGAGCATAGACGCCTCAAGAGCGTATTTTTTACCCTGAGTTCACTCCTATAGTAAGGGACTTGAGAACCTACCTACGATGTTAGGGAATAGAAATGTTTGAAAGATTTTCTATTTCACGATATAATCCCATGGTAATTTCTATTCAAAAATACAGGAGCCGATGTAAATTCTAACATTCGGATGAGAGCTTCGTCGACAACAGGGGTAAGGAGGAAAATAGATTTCAATTTTAGATTTGGTTTACATGGGTTCCGCATAAAAACTTCCTAAAATACCTACCTATTATTCAATTGAATGTGAAGTAGTGTGGGTATTGATTTAATTTGGTTCAAATTGTAATACCTACCTGCAAACTAAAAGGACAAAAACAACTATTACGAAAACAATGTTATATATAAATAATTAACTCATTAGTCCTTATTTCTCAACATTTTAATTCATATTAGATTTAAATATTTATTTATCTTTTTAATTAAAATACTTAGTAGTAGGTATAAACTATTATAGGTGTATATAAATCTAAGTCAAATAATGAAGAGTAATAAACCAGTCTAGAAAACTATAATTATTCCCAGCTAAGGGATAGATACTTAAATATTCCTTTTACATAAAATTAAGAGCAAAATCGAAGTCGTCGAACTGTTCTCGAAGTTTCCCCAAGGGCTGAAACACGTTCATGGAACTCAATATGTAGTTTGATAGAATAGTTTCAATATTCAGATGAAAAATTGAAAGCTATCTGCAATGCATATTTTTTTTATAATGATAGTACTAAGCAGAAATTGGTTCCGTCATGTTCTTGCTGCTGCTGTTTTAAAATCATATTGCAATGTGAAATATAAAAAGCTACTTATTATGTAGACTGAAACTGAAACAAAATTAATGTGCAAAGATGGAATAGTTAGAGTACCACCATCACTATGTTCTTAATAGAGCACAGCTTAAGACTACGACAGATGGATTGATAGCTACAAAAATTATAAAATAACAGCCACCATATAAACCATTCTCATCAAGCACCCCCAGACAGGATGTATTAAAATTTCCAGAGTTTAACTTTGGGGTGCGCGATGCGATGCGTTTCGGTATTCCCATACCCAAACCACCCATACCTCTACATTTCTAGGCCTAACAAATTACAAATGGGACTTTATTGCAAAGCCGTTAAGAGCTACAGTTCCCTGTTGTGTAAGCCTTTGTTAATCGGTAGGAAGTTGTTGAAATATTAACGGGTACGTTATGCTCAATTTCCTGGCTTTCAGCATATCGGTAACTTTGTCCTTTAAAATTTAAGGTGGTTCGCGTTGAATTAGTTGTTAACAGATGCCGAGTGATTGTACATGACAAAACGTGGAATGGGATGAATTGTTAAACATTAAACTAATTAACTTGGGGTTAATAGATAGCAATACTGTTGGTTATATTAAGTAATGTTTATGGATTATGTGTAATTGTATCGGTTTCAATTCGAAACCCATCGACATTAAAACAGTTTCTTAATTATTGCCCTATATTATGCATCATCATAACACTTTGTATTGATTTGACAGATTCATAGATGCGGTTGGCGCCTCAGCTTGCGCTGTATCTAGATCTGCAAGGTCCGATAAATAACGTAGTAACGTTTCATGGGCATGGGACCTCTTTGCGTAAATCATTATTTCACCCAAAATTTGGTTTGTGAAGGAACTATTTTTTTGCTCTGAGCATCTTTACTTTTTTCTATGACTAAAAATGTACCTGTATTATGATTCATTTAATATATAGGGCTAGTGAAAGTGTGATATATGAGTAAAAGTAATTAACTATTTGGGCTTCGAATCTTCCTCCTAATTTTTTGTTCTACTCCGGTGAACATGTACTGATGACGTAATGAGATGTCGTAAGATAAATCTAGAACTTTTTTAGGAAATATTAAATAATCGAATTAATCGGAGTGCATCCATGCCAAGGTAGCAACAGCTCATATAATTGCTACAACAAAGTAAAGTAAAAAATTAAATTTATTAAAAACTTCGAAGTTCATTCAACACGGTATCCGTTGATTATTCCAATTTTTCGGTTCAGTCGATCCTGTTAATTGTTTTCCCAGTCAGTTCAATTCTCTCTTCAGTTCAGCTTTACCATTGCAGTGTCATTTGATTCGTGATGGGTTTCGCAAGGTTTTTGTCAATTTCACGGATCGTGGTGAAAGTCCCAGAGGATTCTGCTCGGCATATCGACAAACATAGACTGCGTTATTGGCAGGAATCGGAAATAAACAAATAGTCAAAACCAATAAACAGCTAGTTGATCAAAAAAATTTGTAACGACCGACCTAGACTATTTTTGTTACTCTCCGGTATGCGACCGATTGAAACTAAAGTTTGTATAGATATGACAGTTTCAATGCGCAGTTTACGTGCGTAGTTATTAAAAATAAATTAAATTATGATGGTGCGAGAGCCCACTGCAAAAAAACCTACGTCATCGAGTACCCCAATATATCAATATCTTTAGACCGTTTACCGACACTTAAACAGGTAAAAAAAACCGGTGTGCCAGTTCCAATCCTGCCGGGTCATGGAAACAATCTACCTCCACCAACTTCAAATGCCTTGAATACTAAGTTTCGCCAAGTTTAGACCTGGCAGACCTTTTAATCTATTATCAGGGTCACCTTGACTATTATTGGGCGTAGGTTTCATCGGGGTATTCGCTGAGGTAGGACTGGCGGTGCTGGGCTGGTGGTGGGGGTGGGGTAGGGTGTAAAGGGCACATTCTTAGGGGTCTGCCAGGTACTTCCGGCAGGGTGCACAATGGCAGACCAACCTTTTTTTTTACATAACTAATCAATGGTTAACTGTTGCCAGAACTTTCATTCGGGTAAATTTTGTCAAAAAAAAAATACGTCACAAACTTCAATTATTTCCATGACCCGGCAGGATCGGAACTGGCAAACCTGAATTTTTTTTACATATTTAGATGTCGGTTAGCGATCTAAAGATAGCCTATTCGGGTACTCGATGACGTAGGTATTTGTGCAGTGGGCTCTCGCATCATGAATGAAAGCCTGTCTGTCGCTTTTCTGAGAATGTTACATGATTATCTCCTGAACGTGACAAACAATTTAATTTTTAAAGCAATTGAAATATTTTTCTTAAAATAGGGTTCTCTTTATTTTCTAGAAGTAAGTAGTTCCTGCTCCTAATCACTAAAATGCACCCATTTTGGCATTGTCATCATCACAATTACCATTACTACCAACACTGGAGCAGCTTTGCCAGCGACCCAGGTCTGTGCTATGCTATTTTAAGGAGCTAGGCTGGCAGGGGGGAATGCACAAAACACCCTATGCGGGATGTCAGTGCAGGCCATATCACCCCCATTTAGATTTAGAATTAGAAGTAGTTCCTGACAGAACGTGTAAGCGGTAACATTGTTTTATGATTTTACTTTAACTTTCAATAACTTTCACTCTCCTGCAAGCTTCATTAAACCTCATAATTGTAACAACGGTAAGTTTGACAAAGTTTTATAAAAATAAGCTACTCACTCAATTTAATTGCGTAATAATTTAAACTTGAATTACGAGTAAATGCCATTAAGCCGTCCTTAAAACATGAAGTTAATTTAAAATACGGTAGTACGTGGCGAAATGTCTCAATTTATGAAAGCCAAGCGTGACAAAAGCTATAAATGTGAAATGGTCAAGTAAATCATGAAATTGCCACGCCTCTGGTCAACGAAATTGTATTTTCATGTAAAATTGCGTTAACATCGTGTTATATTGTACATAAATAACACAAAAGTTGCTAATTAAGATAAGAATTTATTGTTGAAGGTCACTTTACAAATTAAAATGGTTTTAGGTAATGGTCGGCATAATTTCAGCTACGTTTAATTTATTAATTAAAAAGACGAACGATGAAGCCTGCCTACAGTGGGATCATTATAATATAAATGATGACGATGATGATGATGATGATGTTGATGATGATGATGATGATGATGGTTTACATTTAAGTTTTTTAAGTGTTTTACATTTCCCGGCGCCGCGGCTAATTCTGCTGAGCAGCTAAAACGGCGCAAATATAGTAATCTCGGTAGCGGTTACATATTTGAGCCGTTTGGTGTTGAGACCCTGGGTCCGTGGGGACCGGGAGCTCATCGCGTTTTCCAAAGTCTATCAGAGCGCCTGGTCGATGCGACGCGTGACCAAAATGCTGGCACTTATTTGGCCCAACGCATCAGCATTGCAATTCAACGTGGCAATGCGGCCAGCATGTTGGGTACGCTACCTACCGGTAGTGGGCTGGAGCACTTGGACTGTCTATAGGCCATCGCGGCTATTATACAGTCCATAAGTGTTCTTTGTAGTAGGTAGTGTAGCTAGTTTAGTTTAGTTTAGCTTAGTTTAGTTTAGTTTAGTTTTTATTATTGTAGTAGTTAGCTTGAGTAATAAAGGCAATTTGCCCATTTAAGTTTATATAAATGTAACTTATAACTTTTAGGTGAAATGAAACTTCTTTGTAGTTTCTTATACAAACGTCCAATACTAGTAAGTGTCATAATATATCTTCACGCTACTGCAGCTCAACGGGAATTAACTGCTTTTTCGACATTTTTGTAATGCCTGGACCCCCCCCCCCCCCCCCCATCTCAATGTTCTTCAAGCGGAACCATCCATGATTGGCTGATGGTACCAATACTACCAACCTATTAACCAATTAAGTCCCTTAGTCCCTTCTGACAGTTTGCCAACCAAAATAGTATTATTGAACATTCTACCAAATAAGTTAAAAACACGTCTTAATTTTGAAAAGTAAAATAAATTAATAAATTTTACGACATAGGTAAGTAACATATATGTAAACATACACGTTCGTTTGTGTAATTTCCAACAGAAATTTCTACGTGCAAAACAGACAGAATTAAGTTCCTAAGCGTTTTGACTTTAGAATGGGTGATGATCCTCACAGCTAGGATAAACGAATTATTAGTCACCCCCTTTGTTACCCCCAAGGGTACTTATTAACAAAATCTTAATCGCCTAAATGGAGCATTCTCGTAGTTAATCTTTGTAAAAGGTATATTTAACGTCGAACATAAATCTGTCTTTTGTTGTTTAGTATAATCAGATTTTAGAGAAATTGCCAATTATTCTAAAGTTAAGAGTTTTGCTTCTGGTATTCTGCTTTTGATACATAATGTGTTCAACGTAAATAGTAATGAATCTGTCATAATATGATAATACTTGAGTGCTAATATAGGTATATAATACACAAATATAGGTAATATACTTATTTTTAATTCCTACCTTTAATATAATTATATAGAGCTTTACAACTTTAAAATTGCATCTAAACTACACCCAATTTTTATATTATACATTATAAATTATATTATATACAAGGTTCAATTTATGATGTTTATTTTAAGAGAAAAGGGCAATATTTGCTACACTGGTAAATAACATAGAATTAGACATAATGTGCAGAAGCGTCCACAACGCTGTGCGCTAGAGGCTAAATTCATTTGCATATTGCGGTCTCTACCAGGCGTTTCGCCAAGCTCATAATCATTACTCGCCAAGCAAAATTAGTCCCTAAGGTGCTCTAGCCGGCAACTACATAGCTTTATTAGCCCTCAAACGTGCTCAGTGATGCTAATTCTGGACCTTTGATGTGGTTTACACTATCGACTGGTCATTATGTGTAATTAGAATAAATTAGAATAACATTGAGGTTATGGTACCAATTTCTATGGAAATTGTTTAATTGGACTAAATGTTTGTTTGCATACATTATAATAACATTTTCTGAAATAGCAGTAATAATAACAACGTAATCACTAATAACTATTCGTTCGGACAAGCTATGTAGCTCGTATGCGTCGGAACTTTTAGTCCGTTCGCAAAAGCTTCGCAGTTTTATAGACATAAACTACGTAAGTGGTCTAGTGGTAAGGTCTCAAAAGTTGTACAACATTCATAGTAATTCTGGAATCTTAATGTAATTGTTAAACTATTGTAATTCATTTTGATTATGTACTAAATATGAGTCTATCGTTACTTGAAATATAAATGTTTTTTTTTTATAGTAATATATTGCTTTTTCACCCTACCCTAATATTAATTCTATTACTACGTACTCTTTTTAAAAATTCTAAAGTTTCAAAATCAAAATCAAAATCAATTTTTTTTATGGCAAATAGGCTATTTTTAGCACTTTTACAAGTCAAAACTAGATAATGTATTTAAAAATAATAAAAATTAAATTATTGTACATTCTAAGCAAGCATAATTAAACAAACTTACACAGTGCTTAATGTCAAAAATGTCAAAATATTATAATTATAACAAGCCCATTACAATACGAGTTTGAAAAAAAAAAGTTCTCTTCCCCACATCAGGTGCAAGCAATCCGGCACAATGCAGAATAGAAAACTCCAAACCACTTTAATGTGTATCATAGGTAACATTAGTGTAACATTCAGATGGGTGTTAAATATATATTTAGGAATAAAACGGCCCAAAACTCATATCGGGTATATAACCACGGGGCGAAGCTATACTTAAAAGCCTATCAAATAAAAGTTATCAAAATTGTGTGAAATATTTCATTCTTCAGTTTGAAACAAAATACAAAGACACGACTATTAAAATGATTTTTAAATTTAAAATGCACCATTTGCTCGCCTCTCCCGTCAACTTGTAATCTGTTGATCAAAACGGTCTCTCCAGTCGACGACAAATTTATTCTTGTACACAAAGATTTTAATCGCAGTGGTGTGGTGTAGTGTTCCTTTCGATAGTTCTTTGCAGTTGATAAAATTTGGTTAAATAGAGAGAATGAAATATATCAATTTTATCTGTTGAATTTTCATACATAATATCATTACAATACTTACTCTTTACTACTACGCGACTGTACAGTCTTTGCTGGCTTACGGCGTCGATCTCTGGGGGAACTCGGCAGATTGGCACCGTGCGTGCATTTATCATACAGAAACGGGCAGTTCGGGTGCACGCACGCGTCGCACCCCGAACTCCAAAGACTTCTATGTATACACTAGACAGCACATCCCTAACTTGCACTGTCAACTACTGCAATTATCTCACTGCATCAGGCATCTTCTCGCTCATACGATGCTCGACACTCAAAGCGACTGCACGTGCAGCAGCGAATAGCAGTAAAAATTATGATCCGAATATGCCATTGCACTGGTGCTGTGTTGGGATCGTTGGTTAGACGATTTAATCTCGTAAAGCGCTGTAGCGGATTTTAGTTTAATTATACAAAAAAAAATGGCAACTATTTGTGCTTCGACTAGCTTCTCTAGTACGTAGTACATATACCCCGTTGCCGAACACCGGCAAAGTCAATCTTCCAGAATTTAAAGATCGGCACTACACATCGCACATGATTTTCAATTGATTTTCTACTCAGTTTTGCGTTTTTGAGTTATGAATAGATTCGGAAACCACATTTTTTTCTTTACAAACTGGTGAAACAGTCGTATTTATAATCCAGCTACTCGCCTATAGGTGGACTTGTAAGTCTTTCTAGACTGTTCGTCTCCTCCCGCACCGCAAAGAGTCATACCGTATCATCGTAACAAACTCAGTTGCCGCTAACCTTTCGTAAGAGAGCTCATGATGTTATGTGTCAGGTGTGTTGAAACCTTTTTATTTGGCATCCGGCCAAAGCATGATGAAAAGAAACCGCAACACGCTGTAGAGAAAAGCTACGTTTAAATAAAATATTGTATAAATGCAGCATAAAATTATATAAATCAAACATAACCAACTGTTCATAGTCGGGGTGCTATTTACGTATTTAGTCGTTTTGTAAACGGGAATGGTTGTACAATTAGTAGGTACAAACGAAAATTGGTGTCGATTCTGTAGCACAAAACCCTAAACCCTTTGGCCATTACTTAAACTCCCTAAACTACACCAAGATGAGGGAGAGAGACAGTAACATTTTTAGATCTGTCAAATTAATTTTAGACGTTAACACAATAGAGTCAACCTATCGTTTGTCTCACGAAAGATGACCCGCAGACGCGTCGCCACAGTCGTATGACGGAATGTTGCTAACCTCTACTATTGGACTCCCCAAAATGTCAATATATATATATTGAATTTTTATATCATATGTGAATATTAATATAAAACATATATATATCTACAATTGCAAAAATTTGCTACAAATGGTCACACTGCCGATCTATAAAAATTAGTTCCACTTTATGCCGCGGGACTTCTTTCGTGAGACGAACTCTATCAATAACTCCATTTACTTAAACCTCCTTAGACACCCTCTTTCTTCTCCTCATACATTACATATATTATATATTACAGTATATGTAAGGTACAGTTGGTATCCAGATAGGATAAATTAATATCAAGGATATAAGTTTAAAATAAAAAAAGATATGCTCCCTTAGGTACACACCGCTTATTATGTACCTACCTGTTAGAGATAAAAATGGGATGTGAATACCTTTCTAAAATGTCTCTCGGACTTATTTTGTATATTAAAAATTTCTCTGCAATTGGCTCCATAATTTTTGCCCAGTAGGTCTGTACATACCAATAATGTAATATTCATATTTTTAGATACTAATATATTATAATGTTAATTATAAGTAGTTTTCTGGTAGGTATAAAAGATAAGTTGCTTGCAGAAGCATCGGGTGCTCAAGTGCTATATATACCAAATGGCTCGGCCAATGCAAAATTATGGTGCATTAAGCAAATTTGGTCAAATTAGCATTGTTTGGCCAATAATGACTGCAGATCTGGCCCGAGGCTTTCTGTTTTGGCAACAGTTACCGAAACAAAAACGTAGCTAAGTACCATTAGCGCGAACCACGATTAAAAAACGCTTCTTAGCATTTATAATGCGGTTTTCTGATGGTCGTAGTCTTGAAGTATGGCATTTTCATGGCGCAGTTAGTTACTTTGTAGCACGATAAGCATGCCATGCAACCAATAATAGTAATCATTTAAAATCTGCGTAACCGATTCTTCAAAACAAATTAATCATTTTAATAATGTAAAAAATTATTACCTACGGTGATAGGAGAAAGGTACGTTTTATAGATTACGTTAAAAGCAATTGTATCGTTAATAAACATTAATATGGCAGTTTATGTAAATGATTAGGTAATTCAAAAACAAAATTAAGAGTCATTTGCCAAAAACCTACCTTGGGGCTGGCATACCAGAACGGGTAAAAGCCTCTAAGCAAATCAAGATAAAAAAAAAACTACAATGGTATATGATTTTTCAAGCTCGCCTGGTAGCAAGTTGATAACTCGTCTTTCGTCCACAACCGACCCAATAGCCGCTTTTATGAAGCTTTGACGTCAATTTTTTTCAAAGCCTAACTTTGAAACTGATGCATTGGTTTTTGTTCTTGATGGAACAGTTTCATGCCTACACTTGTGTCTCGTTTTTTATTTTTCATACAGCAGTTTTAAACTTCACGTCGAAAAGCGTTCTATATACCCTTTTTAATTTACTAGGTGGTAGGACTTTTCTGCAAAGTTCGTCTAGGTAGGTACCACCGCTTTGCCAGTTATTCTGCCGCCAAGCAGTAGTGTGCAAGCACTACTGTGTTCCGGTTTGAAGGGCATTGTAGCTAGTGAAATTACTGGGCAAATGAGACTTTATGATCTGATCACTCAGTCTAGTAATCTGATTATTAGACTGGGTGATGTCTCAGGATGACGTGCGCAGTGCAGTGTCGCGCGAAACTATTGTTTTAAAGTTCCGGGTGACACTGCAACTGTTATGGGCGGCCGTGTCACTTAACATCAGGTGAACGACTAGCTCGTCACGTCATTCAATCACATAAAAAAAAAAAAAAAAAAAAAAAATTTCGACTGAAACTGACAACTTTTTAAAAAGGAGTAAATCCCTGAAAATCCTCATGCGGTTTTCGGACGGAGCCTTTAGCTTACCACGTTTGGCCGAACATGTAGATTTAATCCTAAGGATTACACGAAATTACATAAAATAATATGACAAAAAGATATTTTAATCGGATTCTCATCTTTGGAATATCCTTGAGCTTACTACCCTTGGGTACATTTATGCAATTTTTACCCATAAATAGATTATGCGTATAGTGTTTTTTTCCACTTTATTCCTTGATCTTTCTTTTCGAACACTTTTTATGTAATTTATGAAACAGGATTGACCAAGAGTGAGAAGCGCTAGCAGCAATATTATTAAAAATTAATAAGTAAATATTATATTCATAATGTAGGTAGGTTAATAAATATGCACTAATTGAAAAAAATCACGGAGTTATAACTTACTTCGGGGGGGATCACCTGTACCTTTCTCGCAAAACAGAGGTCGTGTAGAGCTTCCTTATCACAGTTACTATCAAAACGCACGTTGTGACGTCACATGCCAAAGATATTGTATGTAAAGCCACCTTAGCTTAGTAATGAGGTACTATGAAGGACCAAGAAGTGACGGCTGTGCATGTTTGAGCTGATTCTTTCTATCCCTGTATTTAAAATGCTCATAGCTTTGTCATTTTGTGAGATATTAAATTATTGTTTTGACAGCTGTTTATTTTTTGAGGAATATTATTAATTTATGGAACAAATACAGCAGGCCACTAGCCTATCGTAACTAATTGTAGTTTTTATTGTCATGTCCTCATCATCATTACCATCATCATCACCATCATCATCATCATCATCATCATCATCAACAGCCTGAAGACGTTCACTGCTTAACATAACTGCGGGGAGCCGATAGGTTTTTTTATTTCAATGTGCATTTATATAACGACCAAACTTATATAAATTAGAGTTTAAAACATGAAAGTCCTTGTCCTATGTATTAACACACGTCTGTGTGAAACAATAGTACTTCTCCCCATGTACAGTTAAATATCATACAGCCCAACATGGCTTCCCCCAGGCACCATTGTATAGAGGGTGCTCAAAAACTAATCCAGCCTAGTGCTATTAAAACAAAGTACACTCTACGCAACAAAAAAATGTGTACACACTTTGATACTTTATCGCAATAAGTTATTTCATGTTTTAGTTTATAGTTCATAGCTGTTTTTATTGTGAAAGAGTACGATATAGTTCGTTGGCTGAGTTTGTATAACAGACGGTGATTGGACGTTGAGCGTCCTTTTGCAGATGCGTACTGTTCTGCAAGTCTAGGTCCCCCCTCTATCTAAGTCGTATACTCAAATCCTGACTTTTAAAGTAATTGGATATAACATAGATAAACTATTTTAAAAACATATTTGCATCATTTAAAAATTAATAAAATAAGACATAAACTATCTAATCTCACTCTCGTCTTAATTATTCCCATGTCTTCGATTGTCTCTAATAAATTTGTAATTTTCGCTAAACTTGTCTTTAAAAACTCCTAGAGGTTTTCTATTTTTAATTATCTTGAAGGTTATTGATGAATTTAATTAAGGTACACGGTGGTTAGGTATATATATATATATATATCTACTCTGTCGTCCTTATGAAAAATGCAGTAAGTAGGTAAAACATGTTATCAAGAAACACGCGAAAACAAAAATTGCTAGTTGTCGAGAGTAGTCGAGTTCCTGCATTCTTACTTCCTGAATCCTGAGTTTTTGGGTTCCAGGTGGAATTTTGATATGTGAGAAAGAACCGAAAATAGATTTTTTGGCGATTCCGAATATGTATCTAACTCAATTTTGCCAAAAACGTTAGTTACTGCGTTTTTGACTATGAGGGCAGTACTACTCATTGCATACGCTATGATCTTATGTTTACTCCACAGGTTTACTCCAATGCAAAAAGAAAGTACATCATACCTATATAATCAGTTTCTATACATGTAATTGTAGGATATCTACGAGTGCAACAAAAGGCTTAAAAACAATTGCACGCACACCAACAACTGCGGTCCCTGATTGGCTGGTAACATGAGAATAGCGGATATCAACCCTCATGCGGTATCAGGTTGCGGTCATGGAGACCGGGTATCAGTTAGCTAAAATGGCCGACGGAAAATCATGTCATGGGTCGGTGCCTACATGGCTTCGTCATCGTATAACTTGTGTTCGTTTTGAAATCTTAGATGCCGAGGTTACAATGTTGGACTAGATTACTCATTGTTTCCATAATGTAATGTTTTAATAAAGAATTTGCTTACATAAATCAAATTTTCTCTCATCCCACTGGTGGGTACTGTATAGGAACCTGTAATGTTGAAAAGAATAACCGGCCAAGTACGAGTCGGACTCGCTCATGAAGGGTTCCGTACCATTATCTATAAAAAAGAGCAAAAAAATCACGTTTGTTGTATGGGAGCCCCTTAAATATTTAATTCATTCTGTTTTTTAGTATTTGTTTTTATAGTGGCTACAGAAATACATCATCTGTGACAACTGTTTAACTATCATGGTTCATGAGATACAGACTGGTGACAGACGGACAGACAGACAGACAGATAGCGTAGCCTTTGTAATAGGGTCCGTACGCGGTGTAAGAGCCAGATGAACGTAACTACCAAAAACTCAAAAATCGTTTTTGTTTTCATAAATGGGTCTTAAATGTGGTCCTGTACGATATGCCAAAACGACGTAACTCTACAGTCAATATTTCACTGATTCAGTTATAACGTAATGGTAAATTTTTTTTTTATCGAATTAGAAGAACGTAACTTGACTACCGCTAAAAAAGTTTTAAACTAGTTGATAATAGGTAATGCAAAAAGAACGTATCTAAGCAAAGGTCTTTATTTGAATCCTATACTATTGCTGGGTTGAAGATTTTAAGAGTGCCGTAACAACGTATAAGCTTATACGTTATTCTGGCTGGACTTATATTTGGCTTTATGACCTAATTTTATGCTAATTAACTGCACAAACAACGAATTAACTGCCCAAACAACGTAATATGTAAACCAGTTAAGAATAAGTAAGCGCCAAAATAGCATATGTCCACCAATTTGTTAAAAAATATAAATACTTTCTATAATAAGTGTGCGTACAGTATTTTTTTGCTTATTTTTAGTCCCTAATGGTGGGAGTGAATTTCTGTATACTTTTTTCATTAGTCAAATATATATTATCCGTTATAATAACACTTCCAATTTCAAATAAGTGAAATCTGTACAGTTTTTAAGCTCTCCTGTAAAGTTGCAGAAATGTAGTTACGTTTATCTGGATCTTACACCGCGGTCCCTTTAGATACGGAACCCTAAAAAATTACAATATACAACAAAAAATAACAAGTCGTTATTTTTCACAAAAAGCGCCCCCACGAGCGACGACTTAAAGTACAAACATTGAGACAACCCTATCGATACCAGAATAATAATATATTGTATGTGTGTTTATATCAGTCACGTGCGAGTTAAATGATCCAGAACGGGAAGCAATATACTGTAATGACCCCTATCTTAACCTAATTATAATACATTAATAAATTCACTGAAATCACCGCATATTCTAAACTAATCTTACGTTAAAAAAGGTTATCAAAGTTGATTGAATATTTTGGACTACCTATTTTAATGTTTATGGCCTTGTGAAGCGTCTCCTACAAATGGTAGAACCGTACGTTGTGATAATGTAGTAATCCAAATCCTTTTAAAGTAATGAGACAATACCTAACTAACATCTAACCTATTCAATAATATTAAATTAATTTAAAATATCCATCTTCCTACAAATAATTGCTATTTAATCCCCTGATGAACACTATTCCTATACTCTGAGTAACCGAACCGAAATTTCCACATAAAATCATATTATGCATCAATCAATATATTTCCTACTATATTTTCGAAAGGTTTCAATTGTAGGAATGAATAATCTTTTCCTGCAAAAAATTGAACATTATAGTTCCTAGTCCTAGCCAAAACTGAAGGTAAATTAAAGCTTCATGACGAACGTATGTTGAAATTAACAAGACAAGAAAGTGAAACATAGGTAAAACGTAAGTAAGTTTATTGCTAACTGAGTTTGAGTTTGTTATATAGCAAAGTCATAGTAAACTCTATTTGTTTATCATAACTCTGGCATAGGAGCCCCGCCACCGCTCCAATGCTGTGGGTCTCGACTACCTGGCTGGTTAACCCTCCACTATTTAGTGCTTGAAATTTCCCACACGGAGGTACCGTGTGTGAAATTCCCCCACACTAAGAGAAATCTGATTTTACTAAATTTTGTTCTATTTATCCCAAGTCAGTACGTCAGGTTCCCCATCTACCTATTCTTATCTACTCATCTAGTTTGGACTCCAAAAGGTGCAAGGGACAAGAGGACATTATTTTTTTCCAAATCCTAACAAAATAGACATCACCTTAGTTAATTGTGAGTCTATCTAATACGTACTACATTCGGTATATGACAGACTCTAAAAATAGCTCAACTTTCAAATCTCCTAGTTTTCGTTTAAAGATTATCAATATTATCGTATATTCTATATCAACAGCATGCAGTGAACTAAACAATAGTATTAATTTTAACTGTAAATATTTATTTGAATTCAATGATCTGTTAGTGATATTCAGGTTGTCTCTATTTTCCAGAACTTGTATTGAAAAGTAATCTAAAACCCGTTTATATAATTTAGGTATTATGTTTCATTATTATGAAATACGATAAGGACATGTTTCCTTCAAATAATATTATAGATTTTTGATGCTATTTCCTAACAACAAGATATTCTCATTCGAATCTTTAAATTAGCTACCCCTATCCGTTTGGTAAGGAGATCACTAACAGGTACTGCTGTGCTTGACCCAAGACACGAAGGACAATTTCTTATCACTAGTACATTAAATGTTTTTATAGAATAAAAGGTAAAATTCTTTTGAAAATTCAATCAAATAAACTCAAACCTGAATTCCACTAAATTGATCTATGATCATTTATTTGAAACAATCACGAACAACCCTAAACTATGAATAAATTCCCGATAGTTTTTTTAAATATTGTACAAGTATTACCTATTTCGTATTAAGAGTGAAACTCAATTACGATTTTATTTAAGTTACTCGCAAATGATTTTAAACAGAGAATAAATTCCCAATAGTTATCTAAGTAAAAGGAATAGTTCCCAGTCATTACTAATTCCCGGTAGTTTCCTAACTTTCGTTCAACCATTACCTATTTTGCAACTAGAAACAAAACGTTCGATTCTTTGCAGGAATATGATACTTCCAACTCTCCTAAGTAAAATTCCGCCTAGAATCCGCTAAGAAAATACCTATCTTTTTATGCATATTGTAATAACCGTGTAGGAATAGAACCTTTCTCATATCCTCCGTAGAACATCGCAAAACCAGCTAAAGAAACACCTTCCTATACCACAGAATAGATATATATAGTACAACGTACTTTTACCACAAAATAGATTTATAGAATTACGTATTTATACTAATATGATCCGCTACATTAACGACAATAATTTTTCAGTTGAGACTAAGTCACGAAAACTAATGCGATGAACCGTATTCAAAACCATTCCCCTTTTTATCTCTACTGTAGTTTCACAAAAGCTTGTGCCAGCTATAGAAAATACCTACTTATACTTTTGCACCGTTGCTCTCTGTACATTAAATCCTTCTGTGATCACCCAGCTTTCCGTCAAAAGCAAGGTCCACGACCACTAGCTCTACAATAAACACCCACAGCTTCAACCTTCGAGAAAACTTGGATTATAATTTTATAACTTTGATAATTTACGTATTGTATTTGCACTTTTATTTATTAGTATTTTATTATAATGAATTTATCTTTAGATGTATTTTATACCGCTTTAAATTTATTTATTTATTTATTGAATTTTATCTATTTCCCTAACACTATTATTTTTCCGCGATTTTCAATATTTTATCCCTAACTTTCCCCTCCTGTGTGTATTCCTCGACTTATAGCTTTTCCCTATACATTAGTGTGTACCCCCAAACACTGGAGATTGCTACAAATCTCACATTTACTTTTAAACGTGCATGTCTGTTCTCGGTGTGTGCAATGAGAACATACCTGATCTAACCCTATGAGAGAACGAGCTGTGACAAAAGCTCTCCAAAACTAAAACCTATTGCCACCTAATTTTTATCTTGCATGCGGGACCGGAGTCCATGGGCAGCATACAAGACAAAACCCTATCACTTGGGACAGTTCAGCTTGATTTGCATTTAGGATCCGGGTATCGTATACACGAAGACGGGACAGTTAATCTTTTCAGCCCTCCTTTCAGCCAGAATGCAAACCAAACCAAAAAGGTGGATCCAGATCCTATAACGGAGGCAAAATCTGGTGCAGGTCTCCACAAAACACGCGAACTGCATACCCTAAGCAAAATAAGGGAAGACAAGCTTCGTTGCACAGTTTCAACTTATCTCTTACTGAGTTCCTGGACCCGAGGCATACTTCCCCCCAGATCCAGAATTAATTGAGAGGGCGAATTTATCTAAGAATTTAACCGGAAATTTCATCTGCATTTTTCTGACAAGTTTCGACTTGCGAAATCTCGTGAATGATTTTATAACTGCCCGCGTTTGACAGCTTGACAGATTTCAAAATCCTATTATATATCAAAAACACTTTAAAGGTAGAAAGGTAAAAAAGTAAAACTAAATATAAAGAAGGTTTGATTTCTTTTACTGTTACCTTATTTTACCACGGATAACCACTTTTACACCTATCTCTACATTTTCTCTATCAGTTAATGCGATGCCAACGACTATTTCCATTATTTTTGGACTATTCTTTGTGTGTAAAATGCTTTGATCAATTTATTTCAGTATTTTTATACTTTAGGTAAAATTTATAATATTTGTGACGTCACGAGACAGCCTGGATCGTTACAATCGCCCCTAAAATATTTGCGCAGGCGTTTTAAATTTAAAGCCGTAGTAAAATTTTATTCCTTAAAATACATTCACAAATATTAGCAAAACTATAATAAAAATAATTTAAATAATAATTATAACTCTACCACCTCACTTAAGCAATTATAATTTGTTAACGTTTGGCTCCAAACTTAAAATGTGTTTATAGTTCTGTAGTGTTCCTAACCGTTAAATTTAATTTAAGAGAGCACCTAAAAATAATCAACCTGATAGCAAATAATTTGCGAAACAAAAATACACTTGTATTTTCAATTTGTTTAATATGCATACTGCGTATTAATTGTTATTCATTTTAAAAAATATTAAATATTACTAATATTGAGTAATTTATTTTCAAAAGTTTAATGTAGTCAATGACAATATTTTTATTTTTAATATACTATTGAATCCATCCTTGAAAACAAACCATAATTACTTTTCTATTTTAAGCGCCCTCTTAAGCCGTAACAACAGTGAATTACTTTATGAGTCAATATCCAAAATTTCATCGCATCAATCATACCCAAAAATCACTTATCCCAAGGCTAACCTAGCCACCAAAAGAAACCAGGTTGTGAGGCTGGTCAGTCCTAATAACTTTAAGTAGAAGGTACCCCTAAGAACCATGTTTTCGTTCCGAGCTGCCTCCCACAAAACCCTTCGATAACCAGGTCAACTTTAATAGTTCAAAGTATAGATTTGTCCATGACTTCAGCAATATTTCGCATATATTTCCCACTCCGTAATTCGCTATTATTTCGGATGTAGAGTGTAGCAGATCGGATGTTCCTACCTTGTAGAGTACGGGGTTGTTATAACAGTTTTGTTTAAACTTAGGCTTTCTCTTTTAACCTAGCACCTAGCCTTAAATTATACCAACCCATTTGTTGAGTCGTGTAAATCCAAAGCCACCCGTCAACAAATCCCTTAAACCGTAGATCTTGCTAAGCCACTAAGATCCTCCTGCACTGTTAATACCTCTGACCATGTCCATACAACAATACTTGCTTACATAAAAATGACTTTTTTTTTTAAATTATCCAAAATCAAATCCCTTTCATAAGCAAAAATAACAACATAACAATTCATTAATCCACATTTGACCCCTGTCAACTAACTTATTCGCTATCTTAACGGCTAGCAATTCCCAATAGATTTAAGGCTTCTTTGAAGTTATTGCTTAATACTTATCATGATATTAAAATAAAATCTATAATTTTATTTCAATTTCATTTCTACAACATAAGTAATTATATGATTTAATAAATTTTGGTAGAAATTTCATTTAATGTCAATGCTGAAACGTTCTATTTATTATATATAGGTTACAATAACAATAATAAATAAATATTAATTGTCGCGAACTGAACTAACCTCTACTAAAAATAGTTTATTATGTTCCGTTTTAATTATAATATCCTTATTAAAGTATGAATATTAAAACGCAATATTTTATTTGAAAATTTAATCAATAAGTATAATAATAACTCTCAAAACCCCCGAGCTTGAACTCGAATTACGCGAAAAACTACCAAACAAGCTAACCGAAATAGTTTTTAAATACCTTTATTTTGAAATTTTAATAAATTATTTTAAATATTTTTATGTTGTTTAGATTATTATGCATAAACAATAAACGTTGAATCGGAACCTAATCTATCCACCATACCAATTACCACTAATAAAGTTATTAAATATTTTGAACTGTAAAGCGCCCCCTATAGTTTTATAATTTTAGCCAACTTCGAACCTTTCCTAGTTCCAACCACAGGAAAGAAATGTAAATTATTTACTCTAATGTTTCCGAATTATTTATGAAAATTGACTCCGTCGTTTTTCCTACATTGGATGATGATAAATTTCCCACGTACTTCCTAAATGAAAGCTCAACCTTATTATGTGCATCAATAAATTATAAAATTAATCAGACAGATGTATACGTACATATCTGATTAATAAACTACTACTCCTTTCCAACCTACTACAACAAATTTCCATGATTGTAATGAAACATTCTAATGTTGAATTTATTTAAATTCCGTTGAGTTATTGCAATGTGGCCTATTTTAAATTTGTATCTATTTAATGTCAATCCTAATATTCGTAAATGAAATAACCCAATGTTTGCATAAATAGTTCGAATCCCGTTTATCTATTCATCATCTAATTAATCCATCTTCTATGATATTCTAACGATGATATCCTGAACGTTATAGCCCCGAAAATTGAAAATAACTAATTAAGTAACGATTAAAACTCTCAAAAGATTGAGTCCTTCTTTTAACTATGAGATAAATTGTAACTAACTTCCATTTAATTTATTGAAATCTAACACCGCCCCTACATAATTGTCTCAAAACCTTTCCTTTTCCACGGACAGTAAATTGTGCGATAGTAAATAAATACCATCGCTACTTAAAATAATATCAATCCAAAACAATCAACAACCTCATTCTAATCGAAAACTATCACTAATGTAAATCTCTAAAATTAATCAACCTGATAACGAAAGTAACGCACGAAAATCCTAGTCAAGTAAAATCCTGGCCATTTGAGATCCTGGTCAATAAAGATACTGGTCAATTGAGATCCTGGTCATTTGAGATCCTAGTCAAATGTCAATCCTGGTCAATTGAGATCCTGGTCATTTGTGATCCTAGTCAAATGTCAATCCTGGTCATGTAAAATTCTGGTCATTTGAGATCCTGGTCAATTGAAATCCTGGTCACGTAACCAAATTGTAAAAGAACCCTCTATTGATCTAATTAAATAAATTAATAATAAAATCATCGGATCACCGGATATTCTAACCTTAATCTTATGATGTTAAAAGGTGATCAAGTTTTGTTGACTATTTTGGACTACCTATTTTAATGTTTATGGCCTTGTGAAGCGTCTCCTACAAATGGTAGAACCGTACGTTGTGATAATGTAGTAATCCAAATCCTTTTAAAGTAATGAGACAATACCTAACTAACATCTAACCTATTCAATAATATTAAATTAATTTAAAATATCCATCTTCCTACAAATAATTGCTATTTAATCCCCTGATGAACACTATTCCTATACTCTGAGTAACCGAACCGAAATTTCCACATAAAATCATATTATGCATCAATCAATATATTTCCTACTATATTTTCGAAAGGTTTCAATTGTAGGAATGAATAATCTTTTCCTGCAAAAAATTGAACATTATAGTTCCTAGTCCTAGCCAAAACTGAAGGTAAATTAAAGCTTCATGACGAACGTATGTTGAAATTAACAAGACAAGAAAGTGAAACATAGGTAAAACGTAAGTAAGTTTATTGCTAACTGAGTTTGAGTTTGTTATATAGCAAAGTCATAGTAAACTCTATTTGTTTATCATAACTCTGGCATAGGAGCCCCGCCACCGCTCCAATGCTGTGGGTCTCGACTACCTGGCTGGTTAACCCTCCACTATTTAGTGCTTGAAATTTCCCACACGGAGGTACCGTGTGTGAAATTCCCCCACACTAAGAGAAATCTGATTTTACTAAATTTTGTTCTATTTATCCCAAGTCAGTACGTCAGGTTCCCCATCTACCTATTCTTATCTACTCATCTAGTTTGGACTCCAAAAGGTGCAAGGGACAAGAGGACATTATTTTTTTCCAAATCCTAACAAAATAGACATCACCTTAGTTAATTGTGAGTCTATCTAATACGTACTACATTCGGTATATGACAGACTCTAAAAATAGCTCAACTTTCAAATCTCCTAGTTTTCGTTTAAAGATTATCAATATTATCGTATATTCTATATCAACAGCATGCAGTGAACTAAACAATAGTATTAATTTTAACTGTAAATATTTATTTGAATTCAATGATCTGTTAGTGATATTCAGGTTGTCTCTATTTTCCAGAACTTGTATTGAAAAGTAATCTAAAACCCGTTTATATAATTTAGGTATTATGTTTCATTATTATGAAATACGATAAGGACATGTTTCCTTCAAATAATATTATAGATTTTTGATGCTATTTCCTAACAACAAGATATTCTCATTCGAATCTTTAAATTAGCTACCCCTATCCGTTTGGTAAGGAGATCACTAACAGGTACTGCTGTGCTTGACCCAAGACACGAAGGACAATTTCTTATCACTAGTACATTAAATGTTTTTATAGAATAAAAGGTAAAATTCTTTTGAAAATTCAATCAAATAAACTCAAACCTGAATTCCACTAAATTGATCTATGATCATTTATTTGAAACAATCACGAACAACCCTAAACTATGAATAAATTCCCGATAGTTTTTTTAAATATTGTACAAGTATTACCTATTTCGTATTAAGAGTGAAACTCAATTACGATTTTATTTAAGTTACTCGCAAATGATTTTAAACAGAGAATAAATTCCCAATAGTTATCTAAGTAAAAGGAATAGTTCCCAGTCATTACTAATTCCCGGTAGTTTCCTAACTTTCGTTCAACCATTACCTATTTTGCAACTAGAAACAAAACGTTCGATTCTTTGCAGGAATATGATACTTCCAACTCTCCTAAGTAAAATTCCGCCTAGAATCCGCTAAGAAAATACCTATCTTTTTATGCATATTGTAATAACCGTGTAGGAATAGAACCTTTCTCATATCCTCCGTAGAACATCGCAAAACCAGCTAAAGAAACACCTTCCTATACCACAGAATAGATATATATAGTACAACGTACTTTTACCACAAAATAGATTTATAGAATTACGTATTTATACTAATATGATCCGCTACATTAACGACAATAATTTTTCAGTTGAGACTAAGTCACGAAAACTAATGCGATGAACCGTATTCAAAACCATTCCCCTTTTTATCTCTACTGTAGTTTCACAAAAGCTTGTGCCAGCTATAGAAAATACCTACTTATACTTTTGCACCGTTGCTCTCTGTACATTAAATCCTTCTGTGATCACCCAGCTTTTCGTCAAAAGCAAGGTCCACGACCACTAGCTCTACAATAAACACCCACAGCTTCAACCTTCGAGAAAACTTGGATTATAATTTTATAACTTTGATAATTTACGTATTGTATTTGCACTTTTATTTATTAGTATTTTATTATAATGAATTTATCTTTAGATGTATTTTATACCGCTTTAAATTTATTTATTTATTTATTGAATTTTATCTATTTCCCTAACACTATTATTTTTCCGCGATTTTCAATATTTTATCCCTAACTTTCCCCTCCTGTGTGTATTCCTCGACTTATAGCTTTTCCCTATACATTAGTGTGTACCCCCAAACACTGGAGATTGCTACAAATCTCACATTTACTTTTAAACGTGCATGTCTGTTCTCGGTGTGTGCAATGAGAACATACCTGATCTAACCCTATGAGAGAACGAGCTGTGACAAAAGCTCTCCAAAACTAAAACCTATTGCCACCTAATTTTTATCTTGCATGCGGGACCGGAGTCCATGGGCAGCATACAAGACAAAACCCTATCACTTGGGACAGTTCAGCTTGATTTGCATTTAGGATCCGGGTATCGTATACACGAAGACGGGACAGTTAATCTTTTCAGCCCTCCTTTCAGCCAGAATGCAAACCAAACCAAAAAGGTGGATCCAGATCCTATAACGGAGGCAAAATCTGGTGCAGGTCTCCACAAAACACGCGAACTGCATACCCTAAGCAAAATAAGGGAAGACAAGCTTCGTTGCACAGTTTCAACTTATCTCTTACTGAGTTCCTGGACCCGAGGCATACTTCCCCCCAGATCCAGAATTAATTGAGAGGGCGAATTTATCTAAGAATTTAACCGGAAATTTCATCTGCATTTTTCTGACAAGTTTCGACTTGCGAAATCTCGTGAATGATTTTATAACTGCCCGCGTTTGACAGCTTGACAGATTTCAAAATCCTATTATATATCAAAAACACTTTAAAGGTAGAAAGGTAAAAAAGTAAAACTAAATATAAAGAAGGTTTGATTTCTTTTACTGTTACCTTATTTTACCACGGATAACCACTTTTACACCTATCTCTACATTTTCTCTATCAGTTAATGCGATGCCAACGACTATTTCCATTATTTTTGGACTATTCTTTGTGTGTAAAATGCTTTGATCAATTTATTTCAGTATTTTTATACTTTAGGTAAAATTTATAATATTTGTGACGTCACGAGACAGCCTGGATCGTTACAATACCTATTGTTTACAGTATTTTGTTGTCGTTTATCAATATTAATAACATCGGATGAGATAATATCGCTTTTGTAATTTATTACGTATACTTAGTGAGCTTTCCCGGTTTTGGGTAAACATTTGAAATATGTGGTATTTAAATTGTTTCACATTTTTGCCTTTCATTTTGGAGGGTGTAAATGAAAATAAATCTACTCGACTAAGGGTGGTTTTTTGATCCGTAGTTAACGTAACCAATGGTTCAAAACTCTAAAAAAAATTTGGTTGAATTTTTTTTTTTTTGTTTTTTTAGTTGATTGATTTGATTTTGAACTCAAAATTTGTTGGGAGTTTTAATCATTAGTTACATTCACTGCGAATTAAAAAAAACACCCTTAGGAACATGTTTAATACTGGGTGGCGCAAAAGTAAAGACCCTATTTGGTTCAGCTATAACATTTTTTCTAAATTAGAAAACTAGATTTAGGTTTTTTTAAATGTATATTTGTGCCATTAAATTTCGTACCATTAGGATTTAAAGATGATGTCTTTTAAATGGTGACCTCCAGAGTTGATACACATTTGAGCCCTATTTATGACATTTTGCATAACTTGCCGTAACACTTCTCAGGGCATGTCAATAAGCAGAATACTCGGTTCTGGGGCACTGATAATCCGCGCATTATTCAAGAAACACCTCTACACCCACTAAAAGTTACTGTATGGTGTGGCATCTGTGTTGACAGAGTGATCGGACCCTATTTTTTCGAAGACGCTGGAGGCAATGCGATAACTGTCACTGGAGAACGCTACAGAACCATGTTACGTGAGTTTTTGATACCCAGTTTGGACGAATTGGGGCTGGAGCACATCTGGTTTCAACAAGACGGCGCTACGGCACACACAGCGCGCGACACTATGGACTTAGTGAGGGACGCTTTTCCAAGCCGAGTTATCTCTCGTTTTGGCGATTTGCCTTGGCCTGCAAGATCACCCGATCTGACCAGTCCAGACTTCTTTCTTTGGGGTTTTTTGAAATCTCGGGTGTATGTGAACAAGCCACAGACTCTCGCAGCTCTAAAAGAAAACATTCGTCAAGAAATAACGAACATATCGCAGGAAGTGTTACGGCAAGTTATGCAAAATGTCATAAATAGGGCTCAAATGTGTATCAACTCTGGAGGTCACCATTTAAAAGACATCATCTTTAAATCCTAATGGTACGAAATTTAATGGCACAAATATACATTTAAAAAAACCTAAATCTAGTTTTCTAATTTAGAAAAAATGTTATAGCTGAACCAAATAGGGTCTTTACTTTTGCGCCACCCAGTATCTGCCTTCCCAGTGACGCTGAGACTAAGTGATAGCATCAAGGCTGCTATATACGCGGAACTACTATCTCGCTCGCGCATTGCTACATTTTTTAAGATATTTAATAATTTAATTTACTTACGAAAAATCTGACTAAACTATGTTCTCATGAATAACATTACATATGTGTTTAACAAAAATCCAAACAAGATTTCATAAATACAACGGTATCAAAGTTTTTTTCATTCGTATGTATGTTTTATGTATGAAAACTTGTTTGGATTAATACGATACTTTGTACGATACGATACGATTTGTAAGAAATTAATCATTCATTGAAAAAAAAAATTGAAAACGTTTCATTCATTGATTTTTTTTTATTTTTTCTTTTTTGTTTTTTCATTGAATTTCATTTCATTCATGAGAATAGTTTATATAGTTTAGCCAGATTTTACTTAGGTAAATTCAGTTATTTAATATATTCAAAACTGCCGCAATGCGTGAGCGACATAGTGGATCATACAGCATCCAAAAAAGTAATCTGCGTGCAAACTTTGTAGAACTATACAGTTAGTAGAGCTGAGCTGATACCTCTCGTAGAGACCAAGATTTACACTGCGTCAACAGTCTGTAGGCTGTAGGCAAGTACTTATTACGGATTATTACTGTCTGCCTTCACGAAAGGAGTGGCAGATGGTAACACTAATTGCTATCTACGGGGCACACAACGAAACAAATGTTTAATAGGTTGCACCTATGGGGTTCTTTTACAAACATCGAGTTCATTGCGGATATGCTGTTTAAGCAATAGAGAGGGAGACAGAAAGCCTACGCAACTCTTTATTCTTGGGATTTCCCTAACCATTCCCATTTGGTAATAATAAATAACATTCAAACTCATCTCAAGATCCAGTAATTAATATAAAACTAATGTGTTACAAAAAACTTTTCTTAATTTTTTTTTTATGTGATTGAATGACGTGACGAGCTAAAACTGGAATAAAAACTTCATCAACAGCCTGAAGACGTCCACTGCTGAACATAGGCCACAGAGCGCCACGTGGAGCGGCTTCTCGCCACCTGCATCCATCGGCTCCCCGCGGTTTTCACCAGATCGTTGGTCCACCAAGAGGGGGGCTGGTCTACGCTGCGTCTTCCGATGCATGGTCGCCACTCGAGAACCTTTCTTCCCCATCGGTTATCAGTTCTACGAGCGATGTGGCCAGTGCCCAATGCCATTTCAACTTGCTAATTCTAAGAGCTGTATCGGTCACTTTAGTTCTCCTGCGGATCTCGTTCCGGATCTTATCTCGCAGGGAACACCAAGCATAGCTCTCTCCATAGCTCGTTAAAAACTTATACTGGGTAAATACGTGAATCGTATGGAGTCAAACATGAAAAAATCTCGACAATATTTATCAGCACAGTTGCGTGTATCTGTCATCGACGTGCGTTTACACCTTGTGCATGTGGAAAACAGTATTTGTTAGCTGCTACGCTATAAACTAACCGTGTCTTTCGCAGGCATACCTAAAGGTATACCTACTACTTAGGTACTCTGCACTATCGCTGCGTTTATCGAAGAAGTAAACCATTAAAATTATATGAACTTCCGCAGCCAGATTACGCAATCCCACAATGACCGGCAATAGTCATAATATAGCCAGAATTATCGTAGGCGTATCGGTTATTTTGTTTATTTAACTCCCTAGCGGTTAGTTTACAACTCTAGCTTGTTTGCAGTGCCGCAGTGTGAATAAATAATTGTTGGGACTTTGTTAAATATTAAACTGAGGGTTAGAAGGTACACGGCCGATTTGATGCAAACTGTTTGTAAATACAGTGAGAGATTCGTAATCTGTTTTTTTTTTGGGATCGTTTTGTATCTTTACTTTAGCGATTGTGTGTTTGCTTTCACAGTTTTTTTAATCATACATCTGCCTATTTTGAGGAATCTCCCTTTTTGTTTATTCCGTAGTAGTAGAAGATTTAGGGGATGAACAGAGCAAGATAAAAAAAATACGCTTCGCCCTCCGTCTTTTTTTTAATGCTCTGTGGGGATGAAGTTATGTGATAATATTATGTTGGTTAATTGAGATGTTCATTGTCTCTTATTTTCTTTTTAATCGTAATTATAAACATAAAAGTTCTTGCAAGTTTTTATCAGTGTTTTAGTGTTCTTGCAAAATGTTTTCTGAAAAATGAGCTAAAACCATACCCCACTTCAGTAGTAGTTTTAGCGTGAAGCGCGTGTTCAAAGGGTCAGACAGACATTTTATGTATACAGACAGACAGTAAAAAAAGAAAAAAAAATTTACTACCATATTGATAAATAAATGTAATGCAATTAATGTCTCATTTATGTTTAACTCATTTGTAATATAATTTGTAGTATTGTGTGATGTCCTGAATAAATATCTTTTCTTTCTTCTTTCTTTCTTCTTTCTAATGCAATTAAAATATTCAAAAAATATTAAATGTACATATTTAGCCCATTTACAGTTTTATTATATGTATAGATACTCAGATAGATAAGCACAATAGTTCAATGTTGATTATGTTTAGTCACGAATACGGGCGCGGCCATTTAACTTACATTTATTATTAGGTACATACTTAGTCACCGACGAGTCAGAACCACGGAGATGTAAGTGGCAAGCCGCCGCTCAAAGTGGCGTTCTATAGTGGAGGCCTATGTTTAGCAGTGCCCAGTGGTCTTGGCTAACATATATATAAATGGTAAGGCACACTAAATTAATTTATTTTAAAAGCAATGAAATTTCGGTATTCCCAAGACACGATATTATATAATGATAATTTATTAGGCACGTCGATCATCGACCCTCTCAATCGAGTGCTTCGAGAGATCCCAAGAGATAGCAACAAACATCATAGGAAAGAGTTTTCCACTAGAATAGGAAGTAACCCACGCAGAACTTCGCCTCAGATCCCCTATTTACATATGTGGATGAGTGCGGTTTTGTTTCTATTTGCACTGGTGGGGTGTGTACTCGTAATTACGGCATTGGGACATGTCCCGAGGCAGGGCGACCGCATCCGAAGAGAAAGATCAAAGCTAGATGGATCTCTTTTTATGCTTAGATATTTCGAGCTTAAAGCGTACCAAACTAGAGTGTTTGCTGACTATGATACAAAATACTTCTCTTTGTTCAGATCCGATACAAAGACGCAGTGTATATTTCTTTGCGTCGTCATAGGTACTTATTAGCAGCTCCGACCATTCACGCTGTGCTGTGTATTTTAATCTGCAATAATAAGACCAAAACTTTCGTTTACATAAATAGTTTGTATTCAAGCATAGCAAGAGAAGAAAAGGTTCGTCGTACATCACTGGTATCAAACTGGCTCTGCATTGTGCTCAATACCTTAGTTTAGCCAGTGAAAAATGAAGTAAGACAAGTTAAGACATTATTAAACCATAGAGAATTACCATGCGTAGCAGTAAGATACACACATCTAATACTTTAGATATCTGTGCAGTAAGATAATATTACTAGCTCATCTATATCTATGCCTATATATATGTCATGTATATATATAAATATAAAATAGTCTAATCTAAGCGGACCAAGTTAGTAAAGTGCCTTATCTATGCCTCCTTTTATGCCGATACAATATCTATGTATTCAACACACTTTCGTGAAACATTGTGTAAAATATTTAATACATAGTGTAAAATATAAACATAAGTAATATAGTGATCTCATCCAGTGAACCTATTCTACGTTTACCAGTGTCTCGCCTAAACGAACTGCTCCCGTGTTCATGGTAATTTTGGGCCTTACCTGAATGCCGATGTGGCACTATAGGGAGACCCGCTTATAAATATTATACGGGCTTTATTAAGATCCGTGGTAGCTTAGTGGGAGTACCTACCCACCTTCGGCTGAAGGGTATGGGGTCTCAACTTTGGCCCTCAGGCCACCAATGAGCTTAATGACATACCTAAAATTATTGTTTGAGAAACTTTGAGATGAGTTTAATAGGTGTATAAGTATTTATATAAGTTTAAAATATAGGAATAATTTACATTAAAATACTCATCATCATCATCATCAACAGCCTGAAGACGTCCACTGCTGAACATAGGCCTCCCCCAGAGCACGCCACCTTGAGCGGCTGCTCGTCTCCTGCATCCATCGGCTCCCCGTGGCTTTCACCAGGCCGTCGGTCCACCGAGTGGGGGGTCGGCCTACGCAGCGTCTTCCGGTTCGTGGTCGCCACTCGAGAACCTTTCTTCCCCATCGGTTGTCAGTTCTACGAGCCGGATGTGGCCTGCCCATTGCCACTTCAACTTACTAACTCTAAGAGCTATATCGGTCACTTTAGTTCTCCTGCGGATCTCCTCGCTCCGGAGCTTATCTCGCAGGGAAACACCGAGCATAGCTCGCTCCATAGCTCGCTGCGCGACTATGAGCTTACTAATGAGGCCAACAGTAAGAGACCATGTCTCGGTTCCATAAGTCATCACTGGCAACACACACTGAAAGAAAACTTTTGTTTTCAGGCACTGCGGTATTTTGGACGAAAATAAAATTAAAAAAAATAGGACGAAACTTCCCGAACGCTGTCCAGCCGAGTTGGATTCTTCGTGCCACCTCTTTGTCCTACCTAATTGTTGGACTACTAAAAGTTGGACCTACCTAATTGGACAGTCTGTCCTAGGACAGACTAGGACTAGGATTAAAATACTCAAATACACTAAATTAAAAATGTTTTACCATTTTAATACTGTTTCTAGATTGCAAATAAATTCAACACTTTGTACTGTGCATGTGATGTGAATTAAACCCCCTTAATCAAAGGCAATATTTCGTTAGTTGTCAAATTAAGCCAGCAATAAATAGACATAAAACACAAAATTCATAAATGAAAATAAAAACCTCAAAGAGAACTTGACTTAAGCCGCAACAATAAAGTCGTTGAAAGAGTTTCCCAAAATTAATTTCAACACAAAGTGAGCATTCCCGCAAATCTAAATCCCTAACCGTATTTCTGTTGAAATCCCCATAGTAAATAGAATTTGATCCTCTTGTTTTGTATCAGGATTTATCCAGATTTTACCAGATTTATCAAAGCTTTTTCTTGCCACTTAAGAACCAATCCAACCTTTGAGCAGTCGTTTCAATCAATCACAGTCCGATTGAAAATTCAATCTCAATAAAAGATGAGTGGTGAAGGATTACGTGACTATATTACGAGATCTCCTTCAGCTTCTTTTGCAAAATCAATCTCTAAATCTAAGTTAGATGTATAAATTCTAATCTGCTGGCTACGGTTCGCAAAACGAGCAGAGTTTTTGAGAGTTTTTGAACACAAATCATGTTATGACTTCTATGTGGGTATGAAAAGAATGGAAAGATGAAATCAATATTTTGAAAGTCCTATAATTGCTAAGACAAAAGAATTATGTGCGCGCCAAGTTATACGTTTGTGTCCATTGGTGTATTATCAACGACTTATCTATGTAATAAAAGTAACATAAATCACGGATCTATGTCGGAATGTTATAAATTGCTATCCACTTGTACAAAATAATACTTAATTTAAATTTATTTAATTTAATTAAAATTCATTTGGTATATCAATAATTTTTTCCTATATTTTGAGTTTTACACAAAAATGAACAAGGTGTTGTAATGGTGTTAAAGAGCGTATCTTTTAATTAGTCACTTTTTCACGTCAGTGGGTAATATGCATTGAAATATTACTATTGCTTTCATTTGTTATAAACGCGTACGTTGCAAATCGATAAGTGAGCTATTTGAACTGGGTGTAATTTTGAAATGTATGAAAATCAAAGAGGAAAAAGCTATGGAAGATACAATAGAACGAAAATAGCATAGCAGGCAATAATAAAAACAGGGGCAAGAAAGTAAAGTAAGGGAAACTTGCGTCCTGCGTGCTGATTATTTAAAAAAAAACAGGTTTATGAGGATGTGGACCGTTTATATCAATTTCATCTTTTTCTTAGCAGAGAAAAGGGCCTTGACGGACAAATAGAAAGTAATGCGGATGGACAACAAAGTGACCATTAAAGCATTTTATTTTTCTTAAAAACTAGTACCTACACAAATGAATATCGTCTACCCGCTTCTGACGGTATCGTGTGGAACGTGGAAACGCGCCAACGATCGTTATCTCTCCCAGTCGAAAGCGCGTGCAACCCAAGTCAGGCACACAGCCGTGTAGCGCGGCGATAGCCATCTACCTCTGATACGCAGTTAATAATGTTACGTGATAAATAATACAGGTGAACCACTCAGTGTTGTACTATTCACTTCCGATAAGATTTTGTTAGGAAATGATTTTAGATACGGCGCAAGTTGTTTGCGAGGTATATTGTGTGTGTGTACCTATGTGCATTGTTTAATGTACCTAGGGTTAATTTTGTGATCGTGCTTAAAAATATGTAACAAAATAGGTTTCCATAAAGAGGTACCTACTGTAACGTAGCTCAAATGAATGAGTTCCGTAGCAAAGCATGTATAATATTATAAAATAATTAAGTACAAGGGCAAGTATGAATGTTATAGGATTTAGGTATAATAAGGCATAATGGATTCTCAAAACTGTGACGGTAACACTCACTGTGATGGATAGACTTACGTATACTATCATAATAACTTAATTAAAACTTTTAATTGTCCTTATACTGGTACAAAAAACTATTTAATTAACACTTAGTTTATTCCGTGGCCACTGTATTGAAAAATGATAATTTAATAATTGCCGATTACTATGCATAATTTTTCTCGTATGCCACGAGACCATTATAGGTGATTCACGATTATGCATCATAATAAAAAGCCCATAAAATTGCCTTTATTGGCCATCCTCCACGCTGCAATGCTACCACTGAATTAAATTATTCACTGTTTATTAAATTTAACTTGGCTCTTGAAAGTATAATTTAAAACTGTTGCAATCATAAATTGAAATTCGTCTGCGCCAAACGATCTACTTGTAATTTTGAACTAAATATTAAAATCACTATAGCTATAATTATAATAATAGGTACTTTATTTGTATTCACTGTGCATTTTATTAGGTGGTAGGACTTTTCTGGAAAGTACCACCGCTTTGCCGGTTATTCTGCCGCCAAGCAGTAGTGTGGAAGCACTACTGTATTCCGGTTTCAAGGGCATTGTAGCTAGTGAAATTACTGGGCAAATAAGACTTTATGATCTGATCACACAGTCTAGTAATCTTATTACCATACTGTGTGAAGTCTCACGATGACGTGCGCAGTGCAGTGTCACGCAAAACTCTATATTAATTTAGAGTTCCGAGTGATACTGCAATCTGTTATGGGCAGCCGTGACGCTTAACATCAGGAGAACGACTAACTCGTCGCGTCATTCATTTACATAAAAAAATCTGGCGTGTGCATCGTCTCAGTCCAAGTGTAGATCTGGCGTGATTGCAGAGGAAATCGTAAACCATTGATTGATTAATCTTCAAAAAGCTTGGTTCATCTTCTAAAGATCTAGAAAGTATACATACTAAGATCCCATGAACGACGTTGACGCTAAACCATGCTGTAAGCTCTGCGGTGGTTCTACATCATCAATATTAAAAGTAGAAAGTAGCGGAAGTATTATAGCCTTCTACTTGACTTGAGGGGACTTTACATGTATACATGCAGCACTCACTATTACCACATCGGATTCCCTCCGGGGACTCAACTAGTACCAATAACACGATTTCCACTAAAATCTTTTAGTCCAGTCCCACAGGGGACTAGATGGGTAAAGCACTCTATTTTGCTACGATAAAATGTTTCACAAAATAATTTAAAAAAAATAACGTTGAAGTACGAAAATATAACCAATAATAGTATTAAAACCTTTTATTTTAACTTCTACTTGTTCAAGTAGAACATTGTTGATGAGTTAGAGTACTTACAATGAAAATAAGTTAAAACTTAACTTATCAACTGGCAGTGAAAATTAATGGGTGTCTAAATTAAAAGTTAGTAGAACCACTTTGTAAATAGTTTTGATTGCAAATTACTGCTCAAACGCTGATTTTTATTGAGGTCACCTTTGTGAAGACTTACAACTTATATAAGAACCTTTTACAAATTAGATTAGTTCGTTAGAGAAATCCAATTTGTACGAAGTTCGAAGATAACCTATGAAGGTTTCGAATAATATTTTTTCGGTCTTTTTATTCAATAGGTAAATACTTCTATAATTATTTGAATAACTTATTTCAGTAGTCACTGAACATAAAATGTTCCCTTCAACCGCGTACGAAACCGGAGGTTCGTCACCAGTTACGGTAGAAGACAAGTTCTTCGAATGCGATACTTGTTTATGTGTCTACTCAATTATCACACTTCACACCAATATTATAAAGGCGAAAGTTTGTGCGTATGTGTGTATGTGTGTATGTTTGTTACTCTTTCACGCTGTAACAACTAAACGGATTTGGATGAAATTTGGTATGGAGGTAGCTTAGACCCTGGATTAAAACATAGGCTACTTTTTATCCCGAAAACGGGAAAGATTCCTGTGGGAACGCGGGTGGAACCGCGGGGCGCTGCTAGTGTTATCTATACCTACGTATGAAAAACAAAAGAAGCACGAAAATAAACCCATTATATTTTTTTTAAATTATACCTACTCATGCCAATAGATAGGTACCACTATTAAATGATACTTAGCACTAAATTACCACTACCACTTTAATTTACAATCCATTTTTGACTTCTTCTTGAAAGTCAGTATTGCTTGCGTAGTATTTCAATGATAATTTACTTTTCTGAATTGAAGCTTTCAAAGTTTTGTAAGAGGCTCAAACAACGACTCACTTAATTCTTATTGATTTTCGTGGTTCATTAGGGATGCAAAAACTGCTATTAAACATTCTATAATATGCAAATGCGGCTTAACTGAAACAGTAAGTTTTATGAACCCTTGTTAGTGACTGTCTCGTGACAATATTTTATTTTATTTACCTACCTTAATGCCTTAACTTTAATACCTAAACTAACAAATTCAAATAAAATTGAAATAAAATATTATAATGCATTAAGTAATTAACTTAAACCTAACTTAATCTATCATAATCTTAATTACTAATGATTTCATGTCTGTGTCCAACCGCAGTGAAATATTATTAGTAATATTAATATTTGCTCACATATACAGGTATGCTTATTTTGCGAAAGCAACTTTAGTATCATAGACATTATAGATAGATAGATAGATAGATAAACACTTTATTGTACACACCAAATAATACAATTTTACAAGGCATACAGACATTTACAAAAACGTGTAACAATGGGCGACCTTATCGCTAAAAGCGATCTCTTCCAGGCAACCTTTGGATGGAGAGGATTTATAGAAGTGGTAAAAGACGGGGTGCACAAGCATAACTACATAGATAAAAATACCTTATAAACATAATAAATATCTTTAGCAATGTACCTACATCTCTGAATAAAAAATATACCTACATATTATATCTACATACACTTACTTATACATAATATGTGGATATATAAACAAGTAACAGTAATATTATGGTAACAGTTTAACATAGTGATATAGTACTGATGAATCGGACAAACTCACACTGACAAGTAAAACTCTTTGACTTGATCCTTAAAGCTGTGCAATGAGGGTGCCCTTCGTATAGTTTCAGGTAGTCCATTCCAGAGGCGGACAGCATGAATGGTAAAAGACCGATCATAGAAACTACTACGATGTAAAGACATCTTAAGAGTCAAATTATATTACTTTTTGTAAATTTAAATTTACATCTACCTACCTACTGCTTAATACAACTTTGTTCGGAGATTTTTTGTCTTATATTGGTTTTGTAAGTTTTCTATTTTTATTGCATTTTTATGTATTTTCTTTTGTTCTTCAAACCACTTCGACACAGCGTTTTCATCTGATAATCAGACAATGGTTCAATGAATTCATGACCTCCATACACAAACACTCAGCATTCTGTCTGAATGTGTCAAGGTGTCAAGTACTTAAACTAAACTTTAAAAGCAATTCTTTGTTACACTACGCCCGTTAGTCATTGTTTTGACGATAATGTTTTGAACATTAGTTAAAAACTAACTAAGCACAGAGGTTAATCTTTAAACAAAGTTTGGGTCTATATTTACTGCACAGACCATAACATAATAACAGTGGTATTCATAGTCAACAGGTGAACAAACCCCCAAAATCCATCATTCAACTTTCACATAGAGGTTAAATGTTGAATTGTTCTTCTTTCACTTTCATAAACAATCGCTGGAGAGACTGCTAACTAAATGGCAGTTCAACACATATTTTTTCTCTAATCTGTGCATTTCAATCATGTTATCTATGAAAATTTTCTCGGGTGTCATTTTGACATGATTTTGACGCGGCTTTAGAATTTTGATAGATAATATACGGGCCTCTCGTAACCATGGTCTGAGGTGGGACGATCGGTTGCCATGGTTACGAGAGGCCCGTTCCCGCGTTATATCCATAATTTAATTCACTTTCATTATCTTACACTATAATTATTATTTATAGAAAAGTTAAGATGATTAAAAAAAACTTTATTAGTTCACACAGGTTGTAAGGGGGGTACATCAACTTGTAGTGTAGTAAAAAATTATAATAATTATTAAAAATTAAAATAATATTAGTTAAAATATTTTTTGAGCATATCGGAATTGAGGTTATGACTTTTGCCCCACAGTGAAATAAACCGGTCTGAAAGTAATAATAAAACTAACAATTAATTTTTTTATTAGAATGAATGCCATGACAAGCTAATCGTTCACCTGATGTTAAGCGACACGGCCGCCCATAACAGTTGCCTGTACGTATAAAATTAAAAATGTAAAACTAATCTTTGTAATGATCTAATAATGGATGCACCTAACCGTAAACATTGTATTTTAGTTATATTTTAACTACTTTTTTCTTGATTTAAGAATAAAAAAGAATACATAGATGTTTTACCAGTCGAATTTAGAAGCTTTTTTTATAATATGCATGTAGAAAATCTCTGGATTCTTCTAGAAGAAAATATTTTTAAGCCTTTGCTCCACAGAGACTATAATGAACTAAACTATAACTATAATGAAAAATAAACTATTAAGATCATGTAAGAAACAAAATAAATATAAATGCGAACAGTTTTAAATTTTTTATGTCCCCAGCTTACCTACTGTGTATATATTTTAGTTTATGTTCTGTTATAACGAAGTGCGTGACATTAGAACAAAGGTAAACCGCTTCCTGTGTTTACTAATATAAATATTTCTACTTAACAACAATGAGATGGTTGCGATAGTTGTACCGGATATGGTTTTGTGGTTCTGTAGTAGTTTATCATGACCTTTATGTTAGAGGAAATTACTTATTATTCTATGTTAAAACTATATTTTCGAGAAACAGATTTATTTTTACTCAAAGTAGACCGTATTTCAGTTCCAGTATAATAATGTTAAATAGTGGTTTTCAAGTAAGCACACCTTAAATTACCTTTAGATTATTATCTGACTAAAATAAGATGAGCCCTATAATGTAGTTTACTCTTTAAACGCCAATCCGTATCCCTATCCTTCCTTCCCTATCCCTATCCCTATCCCTTCCCTTCCCTATCCCTTTCCTATCCCTATCCCTATCCCTTCCCTTCCCTGCATTCAATAAATGTGAACTTCTGGTATGCTTCGGAACACACACATAAATACTGGGTGGCGCAAAAGTAAAGACCCTATTTGGTTCAGCTATAACATTTTTTCTAAATTAGAAAACTAGATTTAGGTTTTTTTAAATGTATATTTGTGCCATTAAATTTCGTACCATTAGGATTTAAAGATGATGTCTTTTAAATGGTGACCTCCAGAGTTGATACACATTTGAGCCCTATTTATGACATTTTGCATAACTTGCCGTAACACTTCCTGCGATATGTTCGTTATTTCTTGACGAATGTTTTCTTTTAGAGCTGCGAGAGTCTGTGGCTTGTTCACATACACCCGAGATTTCAAAAAACCCCAAAGAAAGAAGTCTGGACTGGTCAGATCGGGTGATCTTGCAGGCCAAGGCAAATCGCCAAAACGAGAGATAACTCGGCTTGGAAAAGCGTCCCTCACTAAGTCCATAGTGTCGCGCGCTGTGTGTGCCGTAGCGCCGTCTTGTTGAAACCAGATGTGCTCCAGCCCCAATTCGTCCAAACTGGGTATCAAAAACTCACGTAACATGGTTCTGTAGCGTTCTCCAGTGACAGTTATCGCATTGCCTCCAGCGTCTTCGAAAATATAGGGTCCGATCACTCTGTCAACACAGATGCCACACCATACAGTAACTTTTAGTGGGTGTAGAGGTGTTTCTTGAATAATGCGCGGATTATCAGTGCCCCAGAACCGAGTATTCTGCTTATTGACATGCCCTGAGAGATGGAAATGCGCTTCGTCACTCATAACCAATTTTGAAGGAAAATCATCCTCTTCAAGGTTGAGGTTTATGACGCGCTGGCAGTAATCTAGACGAGCTCGGTGGTCAGCAGGCAGCAGTTGATGAGTCATTTGAGTTTTATACGGGAACATCTTTAAGTCTTTCACCAAAATACGCTGCAGGGTCCGTCTGGAAATGCCCAATTGCGTGGCACGTCGCCTCGTTGATGTTTCTGGACACTCTTCCACATCTTCGCGCACAGCATCGATATTTTCAGCTGAACGGCCTGTTCTTGGTCTCCCAGACTTAGGTCTATCCAATGTTGAGCCAGTTGCTTCAAGGCGTGTGGCAAAGCGTCGAATTGTGCGACCAATCGGTGCCGGACGGTGGGGAAATCGTCGACGAAATTCACGTTGTGTTCTTATCACTGATGAATTATTCCGTAAGAACATTGACACAATTATTCCACGTTCTTGGGGAGTAAAACGGTCCATGTTTATTTTCAGTGTATTTTACATTTGTTCACTACACAATTTTCAACAACAGAATGACAGAAAATGTCATATAAAAAAAATAAAAGTATTTTCTTTAGTGCCAGTACTTTTGCGCCACCCAGTATATCCATTGTAATTTATCCCATAGGTTCTATTGTTCAAAAAATATCGCTTGCGCGATGCAGGCCCGCGGCTTTTTGCCCTTTTTCCATACATTATGAAATTTTGATTTGTATCAGCGCCATCTAGGGACAGTTATGCGTCGTTGTTTGTTTGTTATGACTGAACTCCTTAAATACTGAACTGATTTTCATGCAGGTTTCACTAATATGCTTAGAAATAACCGGCGCTTAAAATAGGATATATTAAAGTTGAAATTTCATTAATTTTTTTGGTCACAATTATTAAGTTTTCATTACGAAACTGAATTATAAACAACATGGCCGCTTCATGGTGAGATGGTGAGGTTATTTTTGGCCACTGACGGTAACTTTATGTCACCTAGCTGCACAGAATTCCCACTGCTGGTACTCAGCTGCTTATCTGGAGGCACAGATTAAAGAAAAAAATCTCTGTGTAGGATATGACCAAAGAGTAATAATTATAACCGCTACTCTAAGAGGTAGGTAGGTACAATAAGTCATTGAGTACTTAACCTTTTTTGCTACCTATCTATTTTATAGTTTTTCTATCTATGCCTTTACAGGTTGTATGACTTGTATGGCGTTTTAGGAGTAAATAGATACGTACCAGAAGATAATATATTAAAGCTTACATAATTTAAATTTTTATTAAATCTTTCGAATTAAAAGGTTCTGGCTTGTGGATTTAAAAATAAAGCCATTTTTTCATTCCTATGCAATGCTGGTAGGAAATATACTATGCAGAACAAAGACTACACTGACACACGCAACCTATTCAGAAGCATGAGACTGCACAGCATAAGATGTGGCAGCTTCCAAATACCGGTGGCTGTCGCGCGTAACCTTTACTGCTGCGAAAGTACCATAAAGTTACCATATTATGTCTGGACAAACCTAACATAAGTTTAAGGCATATTTTTACCGAATGTAAGTTGCGGTGGTGCGTGGCAGCCATCGGTGGTCGTGGACGGTGGCCGGTCTGCATCGGGGCTAAGTACCTATAACTATTACTATAGGTAATGTAGTCCACGCGTGGCAACGCCGCGGGCAGCAGCTAGTAGTAAATAAAGCTATAAGTTTTGGTCAAAAAAACAACGATAGGTACTGAGATAAAAATTAATTTAAAACGGCTAATCAAAAAATCCAAGTAACAAAATCAGAATCATATGAATTATGCACAAAAGCTGTTAAATAAGCGAGTGTGCCCGCATGACTTTTCAACCAACGGACCCAGGTTCAAATCCGCTCAATGAATTTTCAAGCTTGTACTCGCTCTTACAACGGTAAAGGAAAATAACGTGATGAAACTGGGCGGTTAAAAAAAAACACAAAAAACTTAATGTGTCATCAAGTTTTCACAAACCAGCCAGTGGCTGTCAAACTGCGGGTTGGTGATGTGTCATCCACCAACCCGCACTTACCCAGCCTAGTGGATTATGGCCATGTGAGAAAAAGTCCTGTGTCCCAGCATTGGGAACATATTGGGCTTATGACGACGATAACGCTTTTAAACTCGGTTTAAACTTGTAAAGATATTAAAATAACGTTCTATATAGCACTATTCAGGAAACAGAAAATAGATATCCGATTAAAATCATCGTGTTAATATCAGCCCACTCTTTAGGCAGACCACACACGATCAAAGGCGAGACCAGAATAAAAGCGGCAACTGTAAAAGCCGCTTTTCAGAAATAGCATTCGATACCAAGTCGTGTGTTTTCCACCGTTGTGATAATAAACATATCACCGGTCTACAATTTACCAGCATTAACGGTTTCACGGAAACTTTAAATTTTATCTCTAGTTCTGGGTAACCTCGTTTTAATTTCGGGAAAAATTGTGGTCGTTTATCATTTCTTTCTTTTAGTTTTTCTTTTAAATTTTGATGAAAAGCTGGGTATTTTAGCAGATTAAATTTACGTGTAGCTATGTAAAGAAGATTATATTGGTTTTTGTAATGTAAATAATTAGGATTCTGAAGTCAGTATAATAGTAATCGAGTAATGTAAGTAATTTGAATTAAAAAATAATTAGTTTAATTAATTGAATGTAAGTAAAGAGAGAATTAAAACACATTACATCGGTACATTAAAATCTTTTGCGATCACCAATCCCCCCTTCCCCTATCATAGGGGCCTATGACAAGTGTCTAAAATGACGTTTTATGGGGAGGCCTATGTTCAGCGGTGGACGTCTTCCGACTGATGAAGTGAATCAGAGTGCCTATATAGTAATTTATTTATTTATAACGTTTTCGAAAACTATCGACTATTCTAAACTACAATATAAAATGAAAATAAGTAACAATAAAAAGTCATTAAAAAGTCTTCACACTTAGAAATAAAATGAATACTAAAATACTACACTAATATACATTGTTAAACTATTTAACAGTAATCGAGAATTTGTAATATAGATGAGGTAAAAGGGTTTGCTTTTGATCTAAAATAGTTTATGCATATTAATATGAAAAGAAGAATAATAAAAAAATATTTAAAAAATAATTAATATAATATACTGGGAATATAATTTCTAATAAGTTTTATGAGTCTATTTTATTTTATATGATTTTTTATGATTATAACTTATTTGGTTAAAATATAAACAGAAAGTTTATCCAAACCAAAACCCGATAGTAGTATCAGTTTACGAACAACAAAACTCTGACAACAATAAATAATCACAAACCCACAAATTGCTTTGACGTAAACGTGACCGACGAACCCTGAACGGCCTTATAATCGTAATAATAAAAATTAAGTTCACTTCAAATCTCAACCTACCGTCGTCGCTAAAAGCGTGGCGTGAAAAGAATGGAATTCCAATCCGTTAAGCCCACGCCATTGCCATCTTGTTGCTTCTATTTTGCTTTTTAACTCACTTTAGTTACAGTATGAAACAAACAGTAGAGAATCCATGATGAATAAAGTCCAGTAGTAATCAGATGATTTGACAAAAACAAAAGGTAACTGTCACAGCTCACAAAAAAACCAAAACAATGGGGTAATGGGGTGTGGGGTTATGTGAACTAATACGCCGGTGGACCGTCAGAACCACGGGGAGCCGTTCGAAGCAGTACAGCCGGTCAAAGAAAATAAAAGCTGCTCTAAGCTCTATGGAAAAGCCGTTCAGCAGTGAAAATCTGATGATGATGATTATGATGATGATAATGATGAACAGAAAGTAAAACTAAAAATAAGCACTCATATCTTGAATTATGTACATTAGCAATAGTTTCATCATCAAAAGTGCATGCAAGGGCCTTCTCAAAATAAGTACTAACATTTAAATCTATAGATTTAAAATCTTCACCACTTAAAGTACCTACTCTATTTGGCTTATAGATAACTCAATAGACAATACCTAAACTAAAGGAACATCAACGCGAAAAGGAAGCATCTACTAAATTTAGATCATCTACATTCTACATCTATCGCTTAAAGTCACTTTCAATCTGGCGAATGGTAGATGTAAACAAAACAGATACTACCCGCAGTACCCGCGCGTAAATATGAGTTCAATAATGTTCAGTGTTGATGTGAATATCCTTACTGCCATTGTCTATGCCTGTGGTTAAAGCTAAATGCGATTGTTTTCAACGAACAATGAATCTATGAACTGCAATGACTTTTGCAATACGAAGTTTCAAGTAAGAAAAATGCATCTGTTTTGATTAGAAGAGCTTTGACCGATGTTAATGAATAGTAATGAATCTCGGGACTTAATAAAACATCTATATTATGGAGTTCAAAGGACTTTGGCGACGTTGATGAACGTGGGCGGTGAAATTGCCATCAAAATGCATACAACGGGTAATTGTATTTAAAAAACCTTACTTTTTTTAGCTTTTGGTTGAAAAGCATTATGTCTACTCTAACATACATTATTAGTTCTTATAATAGACAAGTGGCCAGTGGCCAAGTTTTTATGCTAAGTACTCAAAGGATATCTTCTGCCCAGATATAATAAAACTAATAGTAACATTTTTGTTGATTATTAATGTTATAAACGTAGTATTATACCTACGTTTATTTGATACGATAAACGCTACATCTATCTTCCATGTCTTATAATCTCTTACCTCACATAATAAATTCATACTTGTCAAGGAACTCTACTGGCTTAAGTTTTATCACATTGTCCAGCCGAGGTAACGGAGGTCCTGATATTTAGGTAGAAGGTACGAATGTTGAAACAGCGATGGCTGGTATTACGAACACTTGGTTTTGTCTATACATCTGGCTATGTTAGCTAGGCATTATGAGTAACCTATCACTATCACATACATTTATTGTGTATTATCTAAATTAGATGTAAGTGTAGGTAATAGACATGACAAAGCACAAAGACATGTAGTGACAAATATTTTCTGTTAGGTATTTTTAATTTATCTTATTTTCAGTGTGTATTTGAATAATAATTAAAGAGGAAACACAAGGTTAAATAAAAACAAAACAAAGTACAATTTGGACATTGTAATTCACGAGTGAATATAGGTCTCATGAAGTGGTGAAACAAAAACCTATCACAAAATTATTTTAAAAATTCCTTTTCTATGCTCTTATAAGTTGAGAATAGAAGATGAATGGAGTAAGCAAACTAATATAAAAATTGAACTTAAAAATGACCAAAATTATGAAACAACCCTAACTCTTTTTAATTTTGCGGTGATCTTCAATACTGATTTATGGAGCAAGCGGTCGCAGTATCACAGCCGCCAGAGAATAAGGGCTAGTGTCCCACCCCAGGGCACCCTGAGATTAATTCACTGAATAAATAAAAGTCAGCGGATTAGGCCAAAGCCGTTTCCTCCCTCTCAAGCTGACCTCGCGTGCTTTTGTGGAAAAATGCCCACCACATAAATAAAATCGTAGACGCTGAAGTGAAACAGGCATTCAGTATTTGCGTTTAGGTATGGACAAAAGTGATTTATTTGATGGAAAGTAATGTAGTTATAATGTTAATTTTTCTAAACCGGGTTAGCTTATACATTTATTTGATATAAATAAGACCATCTTACAAATGACTAAAGATTATTATTAGTTAGGTATACCTATAGATTAGTTAAACTGAAAGACCTATACCTATATATTACCTATATATTTTGTTCGAATGACTTAGTTGCTAAAGTACATTTATAATATAAATAAATCAATAAATGTTCAGATTTAATTTAGTTTTAGTCATTACATTTTGTTTTTTTATGTTATATTTTGTGAGATAAATAAATTATATAAGACATGTTAGAGATAAGATAAAAAAACGATAGAAATAAAATGAAATATAATTTAGCGTCTTAGGATGAAGACACCGTAATATGAATTAGTTTCAATAACTTTTTTCGAATTAGGTACGTAATTTCCTATGGCTCCAACATCTGAGTCTGAGTTGGTTAGGCTAATAAAAAGTTAGAAGTTGTAAGTACCTATTACAGCTATAGCTCTTAGAATTAGCAAGTTGAAATGGCAATGGGCAGGCCATATCGCTCGTAGACCTGACAACCGATGGGGAAGGAAGGTTCTCGAGTGGTGACCACGAACCGGAAGACGCAGCGTAGGCCGGCCTCCCACTCGGTGGACCGACGGCCTGGTGAAAACCGCGGGAGCCGATGGATGCAGGAGGCAAACAGCCGCTCAATGTGGCGCTCTGTAGGAAAAACCTATGTTCAGGAGTGGACGTCTTCGGGCTGTTGATGATGATGATGACCTATTACTGCAAAAAACATAATATATACTGTATCACGGTAAAAGTGCTTTGACTTTGCCATTTCAATATAAGAAAGCCTAGTCAAGCTACGCTATGAACGCTGCTTATCCACAACTACAATATCAAAATTTTATTAATCCTATAAGCAAATAATTTATCATTTCTAATGAATTCCTTCCAGTAAATAGTACCCCAGAGGTATTCCATAGTCTAGCTAGAGTATTCCCCGCAGAAATATTTACCTATGATAGATGATCCAAAGGTAATTTTACAGAGATCAATTTTCTCGTGGAGAACTGACATCGTTGAGTACAAAAGCAGAAAGGCAACTTCATATTTTCAACTCACGACTCACGTAACGCAAATCCCGACCTATGTTTGGCGAGCACAAATGTTTAATGTGCCCAGGTTAAACAAAGATACCTACGTACAGTACTTTAGTCGCCAGGGAACCGGAGATGAATCACGAAATTTGAAAAACCTTTTTAAAAATTTCCACATTGCCAGACGCTTGGTCCCATAAAATTTTCAGCTTACGGCTTTTATGCTTACGAAATGAAATAGTGGTTTGTTTTCGCCAGGCTATATTATTAACCGGACGTGGTTTAATTTATTAAAGTGCAATGTGTTTGTATTTTGTAATACCTATATGTATAAATAAATGGTTTTGATGATATTTTGAACCCGTTTCTTCCAACTCACTGGGTTTGATGCTAACCAACTAAGCTATTGTGTCTACACCCCCAAGTCAGACATTTCTGTATAAAAATAATAAACTAACTACTACTTACAATAATAAAAACTGTACTATGTAATTAAAACTACTAGCTACACTACCTACTACAAAGAACATTTGGAGTGTATACTAGCCGCGATGGCCAAATAAATTGTTTCCGTTGCATGATACAATTTAATAATTAATGATTTTATTGAATAAGTAAATAGGTAATTCTTTAAATTTAAGATAGGTTATTCAAATTCCACCCACAACCGATGGGGAAGAAAGGTTCTCGAGTGGCGACCACGAACCGGAAGACGCAGCGTAGGCCGGCCCCCCACTCGGTGGACCGATGATCTGGTGAAAGCCGCGGGGAGCCGATGGATGCAGGAGGCGAGTAGCCACTCAAGGTGGCGTGCTCTGGGGGAGGCCAATGTTCAGCAGTGGACGTCTTCAGGCTGTTGATGATGATGACGATGAATTCGAATTCTTAAAAAAATTGAATACTGACTTTTTTATTCACATTTACTGTGTTCTTCTCTTTCAATCAAATTACATACAGTCCAAATTATCATCCTTTATACCAGAATACTGATCCAAGAAGTAAAACGGATCATAAAATGCAAGTCTCACGAAGAAGTCGCTCCAATCAATCACGAACTAATCTAAAATTCCGACTCGGTAAGCGGAGAGGCGATCGAGGACGAATTATGTGTCATCATTAGACATTACTTGCTTCTAGAGTGGTTTCCATTACAATTTATATCTGTGGTTTTACTAAAGGCAATGTCAGTAATGTAGTAATAGTATTACGTAACTAATTGTATTTCAGGTATAAAAAAATTACAAGCTATAGAAGCAAATCGGCGGTGCATCGTTTCATAAAAGATTGGGTATAAGTACTTACCTACTATTAAGTTATAGTTTCCTATTATGAAGTTATACGGAACGAGGAGATCCGCAGGAGAACTAAAGTGACCGATATAGCTCTTAGAATTAGCAAGTTGAAATGGCAATGGGCAGGCCACATAGCTCGTAGAACTGACAACCGATGGGGAAGAAAGGTTCTCGAGTGGCGACCACGAACCGGAAGACGCAACGTAGGCCGGCCCTTCACTAGGTAGACCTACGATCTGGTGAAAACCACGGGGAGCCGATGGATGTAGGAGGCAAGCAGCCGCTCAAAGTGGCGCTCAGGCTGTTGATGATGACCTGGTATTATCTTTATCAGCACATAACCGTGATCCAGCCATACTAATATAATAAATTTGGCAGTATCTCTATCAGCCTGTCTGTTCTGTTTTCAACTACTTTTTCTGGAGTGTATAAAGGGCTGAGATCCACTTAGAATATACCTAATTTGGACCTTGCATGAGGGAAGGTCATAGGTACATAAGTATTCTATCAGTTAATAATAATAATAATAGACCCGAGAATCAGATTAAATAGGAGAATAATAATAACAGCCAACGATCACATACGTAGATGCTGGATCCTAAAAAGGATTCCCTGTATCTCATCATCATCAGCCTGAAGACGTCCACTGCTAAACAAAGGCCTCCCCCAGAGCGCGCCACCTTGAGCGGAACCTTGCCCTGTATCTAGGGACCCAGGACCTACGAGGACCATGGTCCTACAACACCCAGACACAGAACAAGTATTTGCGCTTTTTTTCCCTATGCACAAATACTTGTCCTGTCGCGGGAATAGAACCCGCCGCCTCGGGGTTATGAGACAACCTGCCCAACCACCACACCACGGAGCCTGTCGATCTGGTTCCCATACCACAAGCCACAAACCTAGGATACTTTCGTTACGCTCAACAAGCTACGCTTCGTTTGGCGCTAGATGGCGCTGTATGAACAACCAAATGTCTACATTTTGTATATGTTATACCTAGGTGAAGGCTACTTAACCAAATAAGTTATTTTTAAATTTATAATAGACATGATTCACACTAAAAAGAAAACCTGTAAAAATCTGTATTTTGTAAAACTTTCAAAGATTAAGATTTTATTTTCATAGTTTGATAGCAATGAGTTCCAATTTATTGCTTCTGCAATCGCTTTGATATTTTACTCAACTTTCAGAAATTCAACATAATTTTCTTGTACCAGAGGCAATTATAAAAAGCTTCTAGTTTTTAACTGCCTCTAAGTGGTGGCATTAATTTAATTTATCTCGTTTTCTGTGAAACTATTCCATGGACAATGTCGAAGTTGCGAACGTGTTTCCGCAGATTAATATGAAGTTAGTGGGTAAGGTAAAGTTTTGCAATTGATAGCGGTTGTATTGAATTTCAGGATACGTGTTTATGAACTTCAATAATGACAACAGTTTGTGTAGCAATTTTCAGAGAAATGCTAAAGCAAACTAGTGCTTAAAATTATGAATATTGATTTCCGATGCACGCGACAACGAATTAGTGCTAACGAAGCTAATAACTAATATAGCCGTTATAAGGTTAAGCAAAGTTAGTTTCCGTCGCTATACCTATAATACTAACATATTAATAAGAGAGCTAAATAAAAAGTGCCAAGTATTTACAACTGAGCGCTATCGTGCAGTGATATCAGTGCAGTAAAAATTTCCATTTACACAGTAACTATGTACATATAAAAACTGACACACACACATCAACAGCCTGAAGATGTCCACTGCTGAACATAGGTCTCCCCCAGAGCGCGCCACCTTGAGCGGCTCCTCGCCTCCTGTGAAAGCCGCGGGGAGTCGATGCATCGACTCCCCGCGGCTTTCACCAGATCGTCGGTCCATCGTGTGGGGGTGGGGGAAAACTGACAAATTCATAGAAATCTGTGTTTATATCGGTTGCAATCAACTTCCGTGATCGCCTAGCAGAGTTAGGATGAAGATAGGTTAGAAAAGAAAGTGGATAACTTAGGAAATGGACGAGATAAGAAGAGGACTAGTCAGGAAGTGAACAGTTTTGGAAGTAGCGGCTTAGGAAACTGACGAGTTAGGATCATGACAAATTAGGAAGATGACAATTTTGGAAATGGAGAATTTAAGAAGTGGACTAAACTGACCAGAGGAGAGCTAACCACTGACCTACACAAAAAGGAAGGGAGTAACATCAACGCTGCCTTAAATATATGCAATCAATTATTCAATAACATTTTCTACTTTCAATACCATTATCGATGAAAATACGATGATACGCTAAGATTTTGGCTCGCTTTCCAATGAATGATATTGCGAATGCTCGAGTGCGAAAGAGCTCGCCCTTCGACGTTTTATTTTATAAGCCAGTGACGCGAGGTGGAGAGTTAGATAATGGGCATTATACAGGGACGTTGATAGTCCTTCTATTATCGAATAAAAACACATCTTAGTTTTAAAATCTATAGATTTTTTTTGTATAATAAGTCATCATCCTCATTTCCTTTTCCCATTTGTTATTGGGGCCGGCTCCCAATCTAACCTGTAGCGGCGAGCTACCAGAATTACACGAGGGACTGCCATCTGACCTCGCAACCCATAAGGGATCATAACAGGAATGGTTAGATCAGGCGTCAGATTCTATCGGGCGTCTGACTACCCCTAACGATTGCCATAGATGTTCTTATGACAACCGGGACCGAAGGCTTAACGTGCTCTCCGAGGCACGGAGCGATGGCAGCACAAACTGCACATAACTTAATAGATAAGTCATTGGTGCAGGGCCGAGGATCGAACCCGGTGCCGTAAGTTTGCTAAGCGCACATGCTACCGCTCGGCCACCATCGCTCTTTTGTATAATAAGTATTTATACTTATTCAGTCAAGTTTTTTTAAAAGCTAGTAAAATTGAGTACAAAAAATAAATGTTGAAAAGTTGAAAACAGGTCAATTACGAGCCTGAAAGCTTGACTTTGGTAGGGAATAAAACAAACTATTTTCGTCATCAACTCATCGCTATCATTAAACTGTGCTCAGTTTTGTACGCTAATTAAAACTTGTAAAAAAACATCCTTTTTTCCTTTTTTTTATAAGAAATAGAAAAACATTAAGGTTGAATTATTATAAAGTATCTTCAACAAAACTAATACTTAAACTCAATTTAAACATTAGTGAAAAAAATTTAATCAACGCTGGTTTTATTTTGGACACATCTAATTACCAAGTGTAAGATTTTTTATATAAATTATACTAAAATTTTGTTTTGAAATAAACATTATCAATATTGCCAGGAAAACTACCTATTATATAATATCATAATATGCCACCTCTTTCTTACAGCAGTGGTTATATTTCAAACATCACTGAAAACATGCACCTCTAACTCATTTCAAAAAGGGCATAAATTTAGCACCTTCGGAAACCTTTTTAATGGGATAATGTATGATGATGAAGTCTAAATGATTAACCATTTCTAAGGAAACATACTCAATAACGGTACACACTTATTTGTGAACGGTACTGGTAGTGTAACAGTTGATAAAGGCAAGAGTTATAGTTGCGCCTAGTAATAACTCATACATGGTAAATAACGATGGGATAGCGGATAGACCGTAACACGCTTGCCTACCTGCTCTTCTTGATAACAAGTTGTATATTATAAAGGTAGACGGAAAATCAAATTAAAACAATAGTAGATTAGTAGCCAAGGGCTGTAAGATATTCGAGGGTGCAATTGATGCTTACACCCGAGCTAACTACTCTCTATCATCTCTATCTCATCTCTATCGAGATGTAAAGCCTCTGCTTTACATCTCGATTGTGAGGTAAGTAGAAAAAAACCGGCATTACAAGAATAAAGTAAAAGTTTTCTATTCCCGCCTTTTTTCATCTTTTTTTAATTTTTTTTTTTCAAGAACGTAAGTGAGCCGAACGAATTGCCGTTCGATATTTAAAGTTGATGACTACTATACTCATACGAAGACAAGGCTGAATAGCGAAGCGACCTCTTTTGTCATTGGGCTGAATGCATGATGTCTATTGCCAGTATGATGGTTAGATGTACGCGAACTTTTTGAAAGAGTGAAGTTTTTTTTTTAATTACTTACCGCCCTAGGGCTTTTCTAGCTACATTATTACCCTAGAGCGCTAATTGGTTACCTACAAGCCCCATTTGGGGGTAATAAGGACCTACTTACCGAATATGAGAGATGTAAAGTAACTTAAGTTATTTTAAGTGATGACAGTAAACTGATAATAATAGAACTAAAGTTATAACAGATATGTTTGCAAAAAACACTACCTTTTAGGTTCAAGAAAGACCGGTCATTTTTAGCAACAGCGATTTCACTAGCACCTGACCCCCAGGTCAGGATCAACACGTGTGGCTCTGTTACTTTACTCGTAATTAAGGAAACAGGGGCTTTTACTTTGTAACGATAAGTAACATGAGGGAAGTGGGGTAGATAAGATAGGGAAAGGAGTTGAGTTTAATATTTTTTATTATTACTTTTGATGGCTTGCCTTAAGGTGGTAAGTTTTACTCAACGCGGCAAATTCAAATTTTCTGTCGTTTTTTGCCAATCATAGCTTAATTACTAAACGTGATTACATGAAAACTGATTTAACGTAAATAAATAGAATGTATCGATAAATTGCGATTAAAAGTATCACCTAAATATCATTGGTTTAGCAAATGGCAAAAAACCAATTTCGTGTTGGCTTTTCAATCTATTGCCAGTTGTCGCTAAACCAATGGTATCTAGGTGATACTTTTAATTGTAATTTATTGATCATCATCATCATCAACAGCCTGAAGACGTCCACTGCTGAACATAGGCCTCCCCCAGAGCACGCCACCTTGAGCGGCTGCTCGCCTCCTGCATCCATCGGCTCCCCGCGGCTTTCACCAGGTCGTCGGTCCACCGAGTGGGGGGCCGGCCTACGCTGCGTCTTCCGGTTCGTGGTCGCCACTCGAGAACCTTTCTTCCCCATCGGTTGTCAGTTCTACGAGCGATGTGGCCTGCCCATTGCCACTTCAACTTACTAACTCTAAGAGCTATATCGGTCACTTTAGTTCTCCTGCGGATCTCCTCGTTCCGGAGCTTATCTCGCAGGGAAACACCGAGCATAGCTCGCTCCATAGCTCGCTGCGCGACTTTGAGCTTACTAATGAGGCCAACAGTAAGAGACCATGTCTCAGTTCCATAAGTCATCACTGGCAACACACACTGATTGAAAACTTTCGTTTTCAGGCTCTGCGGTATTTTGGACGAAAAGATAGGACGAAGCTTCCCGAACGCTGCCCAGCCGAGTTGGATTCTTCGCGCCACCTCTTTGTCGAAGTTGGACCTACCTAATTGGACAATCTGTCCTAGGTAGACATACTTGTCGACAACTTCGAGAGTATCGTTCCCAACAATTACCGGTATAGGTGGAACATGAGCATTAGACATGATCTTTGTCTTGTCCATATTCATCTTAAGACCAACCTGCTGGGAGACTCTACTGAGGTCGTTGAGCATGGTGCTAAGGTCCTCGAGCGATTCCGCCATTATGACTATATCATCGGCAAAACGAAGGTTAGTGATGTACTCGCCATTTATGTTGATGCCAGATCTTTTCCACTCCAAGAGCTTGAAAACATCCTCCAATGCGTTTGTGAACAGTTTCGGAGAAATAACGTCTCCCTGTCTCACGCCTCTTTGCAATGGAATTTGTTCCGTACTCTGGTCCTGTAGTCGGACTGACATAGTGGCCTTACTGTACAAACACTTCAAAACTTCGATATACCTATAGTCAATTTGGCATCGCTGCAAGGACTGCAGCACCGCCCAAGTCTCGATTGAATCGAAGGCTTTCTCATAGTCCACAAACGCTAGGCATAACGGCCGATTATACTCTTCGGTCTTCTGTATAATCTGGCGCAGCGTATGGATGTGGTCTATGGTGCTAAAGCCTTTTCGGAAACCGGCTTGTTCGGGAGGCTGGAATTCATCAAACCTGCGTGCGAGACGATTCGTAATGACTCTCGAAAACAGCTTATACACATGACTCAAGAGCGAGATGGGCCTATAGTTCTTCAATAAGGTGTTATCGCCTTTTTTGAAGAAGAGCACCACCACGCTCTTGTGCCATGCCTCTGGCGTTATACCTTCAAGGATGACAGAATTAAATAACTTCTGGAGGACTAAAAGTACCGGTCTACCACCCGCTCTCAGAAGTTCGGTCGTAATTCCATCTTCACCTGGTGCCTTGTTGTTTTTAAGCTGTTTGAGGGCCATTCTAATCTCGTACAGGCTGACGTCCGGGATATCTTCGGTATAGTGTCGGACTAACTTGGCTCTGATGTCCTGAGCTGTGTTAGTAGCGGGCTTACGTGTCGAGGTGTATAACTGTCCATAGAAGTTCTCGATCTCTCTCAGAATCTCAGGCTTGGATGAAATGACGCTACCATTTTCGGTCTTCAGTTTTGTCATTTGGTGTTGCCCAATAGACGAATCCTTTGCGAACACTTTAGAGCCTTGGTTCCGCTCAATTGCGGCCTCAATACGTGAAGTACTAAGAGCACGCAAGTCGTGTCGCAAGGAACTCCAGATTCGTCTATTGAGTTCACCGTAGGCTGACATATCAACTGAAGACTGCAGCTTCATTTCGCTCCGGTCGGCCATTAGCTCAAGAGTTTTTTCTGAGAGCTTTTGAGTCTTCTTTCGGCGTTGGGTCTTAAAGAATTTCGATCCAACAGCTTGGACAGTTTCCACCAACCCGTCGTTTAGCTCGTCCACTGTGTTACAGTCGGCTAGGCACTGGAAGCGATTTTGGAGTTCCAGCTGAAAGCCTTCGGGGTTTTGGATTTGGACAGGATTATTTTTATTGATACTTTCTATTTATTAGCGCAAAATTAGTTTTCATGTTATCACGTTGAGTAATTAAGGTTAAATGTCAGGTGTTGCTAAGCACCAAAATCCGCGCGATGGCGCTGTTTCCCCGAAAACATGTTTTTATATATTTTACGATAAATAACAAGAAATAAACTCATTTTAAGTTATTTTGCGGGTTTTTGATTGTATTCTTAGCATATATTAGACATAGTTGAACCTAATAATACCTACACTTTTGAGTGTAAGTCAATCAAAATCCAATTCCTGTATAATGTAATCGAATAACGCACACATAAGCAGAAAGTAAAACTGAAGTTAGTGTATTGTGAAATTGGCCACATTGTCAAGCTTCTAAATGGCGCAGTTGTAACATTGGTAGATTTGCAATCGTGTAACTCGAGTTCGAATCTCAATACTCGTAGTTTTATTTTGCTATAACTTTTAAACATTATATATTGGCTATCTATTGCGCTGAGTAATAATATCAATAACTGCTATTATTAGGTAAAAATTTAGCTTAGTGTACGCAACGTACTGCACTAGATTGAAAAGTAAAATAAAAGTCCAGATTACATTCAAAAAGATTTATTTTCAATTATTATAAATCTATACATTTAGCATTTATTTTTTACTCTTCTCAGTAAGATTTTTGGCAGCACGCACTTTTTATAAAATGATGATTTCTGGACCATCTTCTCAATAAAATCTTCGTCTCTTGGTATTTCTAACACAGTGATTGGTTGCACTGGTGAAATGAAGCACACAAAGTAATATTTCTGCATTTTTGTCACCCTTAGCCTGGCCTTGTACCTGTAATCCAAAGAATATGAATATTTATTTCAAACACATAAGATTTTATGCATTACCATAAGCTAGAACATAGAAAATGTTTCGCCACCAAGTCTTTATTTTTACCCAGCTACGCAAGGAGGTTTATGTTTTCCGAGTACATATTTCTTTCGTATTACCACTTCTCATTTCTATAGCCGCATAATGTCTTGAGTAGGTATATAACAATTGACAAAACATTATATTACATTATGACATGTTTTTACTTATTATTTATTATATAGAGGTACTGCACTTTTTTGCCAACACCATCAACATTTTCTTTCATCATCATCATCAGCCTGAAGACATCCACTGAGCCTGAAGACGTCCACTGATGAACATAGGCCTCCCCCAAAGAGCGCCACTTTGAGCAGCCGCTTGCCTCCTGCATCTATCGGCTCCCCGCGATTCTGACCACTTCGTCGGTCCATCTTGTGGGGCCGACCTAAGCTGCGTCTTCCGGTTCATGGTTGCCACTCAAGAACCTTTCTTCCTCATCGGTTGTCAGTTCTACAAACGATGTGGCCTGCCCACTGCCACTTCAACTTGCTGATTCTCAAAGCTATATTGATTACATTTTCTGTACTAACGTAATATTATCCACTTGTATTCACACTGCATATCCAAATATCCACATCCACATACCTGGTAATAATAATTGTGATTTTCATTCATTTTCAGTCTTCCATCTATGAATATAAGTGGAAAAACGTTTTTTTCCTTGGCAACCTGAAACACTACTGAATTTCTAACCTCTAACTAGGTACCTATAGTAGGCTTAGATTTTTTGCAATGCATCTGCCCGTCTGTAAAAAAAGAAATAAGTAAGTAGGGACGAAGCACTCGGAATCTAGGATAGTCTTTGTACTAAAAAAAATAGTTCTATTTATGTGTTTATGTTCAACACTTACGAAACATCTTCGCCATGGAAACGCTTGAGCTGAGCATGAACCCGTTTTCGGTTACTTTTAGGCCCAGACTATCCGTGAGTTTTATACTCGATTGTGATAAGTTAGGTGTATTCATTTTTCTGTTCAGCAAACTTACAAAATACAAACAGTATACCTAACCTAAAACAGACGACAGACTTCCACAGAGTACCTTTTTATAAACGGAAAACAGACTCTGAATTTGTGTTGCCAGTGCACAGCGGTCAAAAAGTTTCTTGGATCTTGTATTTGCCTTTCCTGATAAAAGTGATACAGCTTGCAAAACACTTTTCTTTGCTGATATGAATGACATTTTCAAAGGAAACGCGTCAACAATAGAAATTATACGTAATCTCTATGAAAATTTCCAATAGTATACAATCAGATAAATAGCGGGGGTGTAACGGTATAATTATCATAAGTAACTCAAAATGTACACTTGGAAAGTTCTGGCAGCACTGAGTTGAATACCTCACAGTTTCAATTATTTTGTTATTACGATTTTGTGTTACACTGACACGGATCGGCAACGTCGCGCGCTGCGACATAGCGCCGCTCTGCTCTCGCAAAGTAATGTGTACTTGCTTACACCATGCACAAACTGACAACGTCGCACGCACAATGCACCACTACAAATGTAAAATTTGTCGAATTTACTAGGCTAAAATAATATACTTCCTAGCTATTATACAATAATGTTATTGATTTTGCGGCTACACAAGCCTAAATAAGGGCTATGTTAAGTTATGGCGACTTTTAAATCACACCAGGAACTGAATCTAAGTCAAGCAAAGTTTGTATGGGAAACGTTTAACCTTAAGGTATAATATTATTCGCAAAAAACGCAGGAAGGTTTGAATTTACCGCGCTGAGTGAAACGCCCCACCTTAACTCCTTCTTTTCTAAATATTATAAAACCAGCATAATCAACATTGCATTAACGTATATTTCACAAGCACTATTACAATAATAAACTCTACTCGAATGCTCAGGCCTACCTGCCGTTCTGCTTTTCAAAAGGCTGCTGTATACGCAGATCCACTATCTCGCTCGCGCATTGCGACATTTTTGAAGATATTAAATGACTGAATTTATTTACGCAAAATCTGGCTAAACTATATTATCATGAATAACATTACAATTGTTCAACAAAGATATCATATTAATCCAAATAAGTTTTCATACATAAAAGCGGCTTCGAATGAAAAAAAACTTTGTTACCGTTGTATTTATGAAATTTTGTTTGGATTAATATGATTTTTTTTTTATTCATATAAAAATAAATTACAAAATTATTATTATTATATTATATACGACATACTGTTATTATTATTATACGGAAGCCCCTTAATATTTATAAATGGGCTTATTATCAGCAATGTTTTCTTGGAAATCATTACAAAAGTAAAGAATCATTAATAAATTCACGATATAAATATGAAAGCGTATGAAAAAAGTTGTAGCCTTCTAAGAGACTTGAGTAAATTGGCTAAATTCTTTCACAGCTAAGCTACGTATAAAATTAAAATGATTGGTGAAATTTCATATGTAGAAAAAAAAATTGAAATAATTTATGCACACCATAAAAATTACATAAAGCTAGGATAATTTACTCAAGTAAACTAACACTTAACTTAACTTTAGAATTAGAAATTTCTCTTCACCTTCTTAGAAGATGCCATTGAAAAGAAAACAATGGATATGTCATTAAAAGGAAAGATTTTGTAAAAAATGTTCCATTAACTACTTATCCAAGTGGATGGATTCAATAACAAAGCAACGCGCTTTGTAGCAATTTCTTAATAATTATAATCTTCCGCTCCGTCGGTTTCAGACAAAGATAAGAATTAACATATTTCTAATTCTGAACTGGACTATTGTCCCAGAAAATAAGACATCGAGTGAACTTAATCGTTTGGACGAACAATTTGCTATAAAAATTATGTGGCGTGGGAGCCAATTAGAAGGAATAGAGGTTAAACCTAGGGCTACCAGAAAACCCGGCTTTGTGATCGTTAATTCACCTTAATTACCTTTTTGATGGACTTTCGTTGGAACCCTCCGTCACTGATTCAAAGGGATGAAACCACTTTATATTCCGATGAATTTTAAAAAGTTACAAGGCTGAAGACACAGCGAATTTGTTAGGAAGACAGCTAAGGGTTTTAGGTTAATAACGAATTAAGAGCAGGATAATTTAAACCGGGATGTAGAGGCGGGAACAAACTGGGGAGCCTCTATTTTACAACCTACAGCACATTACGTGAGATAATGAGCAATATATCTTAGCCGTCTAGATTGCTATTAAGCACTAACAGTATGGGAGCTTGAATGTGGCAAGATCACTTTTAGGTATTTACCACTTAGTATATAATTAACTTTATCCTCAGTCTCTTAGGTACCCTAACATACTCATCATCAACAGGCTGAAGACATCTACATAATGTATATATGGTCTGCTCAACATAGGACACCACTTTGTGCGACTGCTCGCTTCCTAAATCCATCGGGACTCCATGGGTTTCACCAGATCGCTCATCGGTAATATACTCAGTCAGCTTACTTTTATAATAATTATACTGCAATAATATCTTGTAGCTACTATCGAAGAGACTATACAAGATTTTTTTGTGTCTTCACTGTAATTTAAATTTAGGTCGGGTATACTAGTAAAGTCATAGAATTTTTCAAACATCTTGAAACGAAACTACATGGGCAATTCTCTAGAGCTTTTTTGGTAGCCTGCAAAACGAAAAGCGTATGTTCAACTCGATTGTATGGAAAATTATTCTTAGATTTGTTTATCCATCGCATCACACAATGCTCATTCGCGGTATAACTAGATACAGATGTTTTTTCTAAACATCTTTACTGTATTTATAACCGGAAATGTTAAATTTTTTACGTCTATGTCTCAATGTAGGCCTTCGAAATTGATGGCTGTGTACTACAGACGCGTAAACGAGAGTGTAAAGCTGGTTGCTGTTATAAAATCTGAATTTCATTAACCGTAAATAAGTGGAGCAATTTGTCGGTGTGCGGGTAATTGCGTCCGTGTCCTCCGAGACCGCAGCCGCAGAGCTATCGAAGTTTTATTTTTAGGGTTCCGAACTTAGGAGGCAATAAAGGAGCCTTAATGTGGATTTGGAAGTCTGTATGTTAAGTACGAACTTAGGTGCCACCCTTTGTTAGACTTTTTTGATTTATGTGCATAGACAATAGATAAAATAATAATGTTTATAATTCGTGTGTATGTGACATTTTCTTGTGCACGCTCAACTATTTTGATATTAGGTAAATTTATAATGGATAATTGAATGCTCTAAAGCTAAATCAAATTTTATTTTAAGGGCACGCATGAGCTTTATGTATCATCAGCTGTTTGTGCAAGAATAGCATTTTTCCTCAAATGATTTATGGTGAATTTAAATAATTATTTAAAACGCTCCAAGACCTGAACCATAGAGAAATAATACTGATGACTCAATAAGACATAATATTAGAGCCATATTATTTTGCCAATTGAAATTGAATTTTTCCCCAATTCCAAACCTATAAGTTCAGGTGTAGTACTATTATAAATTTCTAATAGACTAGTTGACCCGCCCCGGCTTCGCACGGGTTAATTAGTTTTACGTTCTAACCCTGTTCATAGGAAGATGGAAGGAGAAGGAAAAAAGATGGGCACGCGACTCCCTTCTATTGCAGTCCCATCCATTCATCCTATTCCCCTATCTTTTTCTCTTTCCCTTCTCTCTTCCTTTCGACATGAACAGTATAAATAAATGATATACAAACAAAAAATTCATGCATTCAAATTACATCCTTATTGCTTCGTGCAACCCGCACCTTTTACCGTTTTAGAAAACATAATGTATCCTCACAGAGCATTGAAAAATATGACATTTCGCACCTAGATAGAGGCGAAATTAATAATAATATTCGTGCTGAACACCAGATCAGCGATCAAGCAACTGTCAATTTGATATTTAGTTTGAGTTCTGACGTGTCAAAAGAACATGCTCAAAAATAATTATTAAAATGCCTAATTGCGCTGTGATTTGGTGTAACAATCAGAGTAAAAACGTAAATAAACAAAACTCTGGTGTTACATACCACATGTGAGTAATTAAACACACTTTTTAGGTTTCTATAATATACCATTGAGGCAATTCTTACAAATAGGGTAGAAGAACTGATAGTGGTTAGCCTTACTAAATATCGATACTTCGATAGTTACTGTTATGGCATCCGGGAATGTGTTGCAATACGTTTTCAATGTTTTTAATTTATTTTGTAGTTAAATTTATTTTCACTAATTAAAATAATAATACCTATTTTTGTTTTTTAGGTTTCCTAGAGATCCTAATATAAAAGATAAATGGATATTAGCAACAGGAAAGTGCAATTGGTTTCCTCAAAAACATGATGCGGTTTGCTCCCAGCATTTTGAAGCTGATTGTTTTATGAGAATGCCTAACTATACACGTTTATTTTTTGACGCCATTCCAACATTAAAACTCCATCCTATTTTCAACGAGGTACTATAATTTCTCTCATCGTCATTTATTATTTGATGAGGACACACTAAGATACTTCTGATATTCAATATAATTGTTAAATAATTATATTGCATATCATTATTGTGTCCTTAAAATAAAATTGTATTTTCAGATGATTTCTATCAAAATGAAACATGATACTCACAACACTACTTATGAATCATCAGCGAAACGTAGAAAGGTATTTATACAAATAACCCTTTCGTTTGTACAACAATCAGCTATCTCTACTTCTATCTTCATCATCATCCTCTTTGCCTTTTCCCATTTGTTATTGGGGTCGGCTCCCAATCTAACCTGTAGCGGCGAACTATCAGAATTACATGACCTACTGCCATAAGGAACCAGTAACAGGGATGGTTAGACCAGGCTTCAGATTCTATCAGGTATCTAACTACCCGTAACGATTGCCATAGATGTTCTTATGACAACCGAGACCGACTGTGATTAAACATATTCTTAACAGTGGTTACATAAAATCAAAACACACAAAACAATATATAGTTACGCATGCATTGCATTTTTGCCTCCGAGTTAGTTTATTTGAAAATTTACAGACTCACCAATTTGACCAAGAACCCATGAATAACCATTCAATTTAATTAATCAAAGCAATTATGGAAAAGTACGCGGACATAAGACTCCATTATCTTACGAAAAAACGCAACTTCATTGTATCCATTAGAAGTTATTCAAACAAAAATGTTCTATTTTTGGGGCAATAATTGTGATCTAAGAATTATTTTATTTTACACTACCTTTGTGTGGATAACAGAGGCAGATTTTCCTAAAATAATAATTTGATTTGAGTTGATTTAATGTTACAATGTACATACTATATTATTAATTGTTGTATAATTTAAGTAGGTATAAAAATAATAATGTATTGTTGAATACAATTTTGTACATAATAAGCACATAGTTGATATTTTTATTTCAAACATTCACGCGTAAAGGTACTTCTTTAATTTTATTTGAATTAATTGTTCATAATTATATATTCGGAATCAGTTTTAATTTATATTCTTTCATTTTGTTAATCTTGTTATATTTTTTCTATTTCAAACTCTAGTTTATACATATAATTATACACATCACATAATTATCATCCACCGGAAGACGACCACTGCTAAACATAGGCCTCTTCCAAAAAACATCAATTTGGACGCGTATTATAAGGGGGGGGGGGGGGGGGGGGTTAGCCATAATCACCACGCTTATAAACTTAATTATTATGACTATAAACTAACGCAAACTACCTATGTACTTGGTATAATAAAACGTATCCAAAATATGAACTGTCATTTGCCATAAAATAGGTAAGATTGTTTGTACTGCATCTCAGCCGCGAACCTGTACCAATACATTCAATTTTATTTATTAAAGAATATATATCGGCTGGCCATTTTCGACTCAGAATTAAAATATAATAAAATAAAATAATACTTTATTAAACACAAAAATACACACAAAAGATACTTACTAAAGTGTACCTAATGATCAGGTAAAAGATACCTTACCGGGTACCTACCTCATACTTTATCGATAAAAATATATCGACTCCACCCGCAGCACGTTTTGCTAACAGCAATGGCACTAATGACAAGACAATTGCAATATATGTCATCTGCGCAGGTAAACCATAGAGGTTTCATTGTAATACCTGACACGCTTGAATTGTATGAAAAGTGTTGGGCAAGGCGCCTCTATCTAGGTGCGAAGCGTATTTTTTTTTCATGCTCTGTGTGTATCCTGAACAGACAGATAGACTAAAAATTAAAAAAAAGAACTATTTCAATATCGATTAAGAAGTGCAATGCAATCAAAATTAGCCCAGTTCAGTTACAGTTTTATTATATGTAGGTATAGAAGATAGACTGCGCCTGAACTTGGGCTCAATTTCAATTTTTAGAGAAATATTATGTTTTGAGTAGGTACGGAACTCTTGTTTTTATGCGCTGCTCGCACTGATCCAAGTTTTAATCTTATTCTTATTTTGTTACATCGACGTTGTATCGATATTCATCGAATTAGGCCGTTCCATGTTGAGTGTCGTATCTTGAACGTGGTGTAATTTTGTTGTTGAGTAATGTGTTACAATTAAAATCGATTTAGTTTTTTATTTTCTTCTGTTGCAATCGACCAGTGAAGGAAATACAGCATTTGTACTTTTTGGTAGTTTTTTTAAACGCCTGATCTAACCATCCCTGTTACTGGTTTCTTATGGGTTGCGAGATCAGATGGCAGTCGCTCGTGTAATTCTGGTAGCTTGCCGCTACAGGTTAGATTAGGAACCGAACCCAATAACAAATGGGAAAAGGCAAAGAGGATGATGATGGTAACTTTTTTTAAATAAGTTGGTTCATGGGTTAGACACATATCTCTGCATAATAAAAAATACGATGTTTATCTTTCACGCCAAAACGGCTATGGGGATGCAGTTTTATGCACAAACTGCTTGTAGATTGCTGAATATACAAATTAACAGAAAAACGCATTAATTGCTGTTAAACCGTCTCTTTACTTGAAAGGTAGGTATTTGCCAATTAAGCATAAATCACATAATGATTAATAATTATTCATAATTTACTTATGTACCTTAATGTAAAAACCTGGTGGTTTTTAGTTTTACCTGAAAATCTAACCACTGACATTAGTTACAATGGAGGTATATAGGTACATTAGGGATTACCCCATTAGATTAATGTTAATACAAATTAATTTTTAGAAATATTGGTGACCATTGTTTTTTGCATAAAAGACACGCAAAAATATACCTAAATATAAATATTTTTACTAAAATTATTATTTTTTAGGAATCAAATAATTTGTAGTCTGGCCCACCTTCTGACAAAATCAAGTTCATCATTAGTGTATGATGAACGGTGATGGATGAGTTGTACCCATATTCTTTCTTTCATCTTCATCTACTAGGTGGTAGGACTTTTCTGCAAAGTTCGTCTAGGTAGGTACCACCGCTTTGCCAGGTATTCTGCCGCCAAGCAGTAGTGTTCAAGCACTACTGTGTTCCGGTTTGAAGGGCATTGTAGCTAGTGAAATTACTGGGCAAATGAGACTTTATGATCTGATCACTCAGTCTAGTAATCTGATTACTGGATTGGGTGATGTCTCAGGATGACGTGCGCAGTGCAGTGTCACGCGAAACTTTATTGTTTTAAAATTCCGAGTGACACTGCAACTGTTATGGGCAGCCGTGTCGCCTAACACCAGGTGAACGACTAGCTCGACACGTCATTCAATCGCATAAAAAAAAAACTTTTTAATATTAAATAAGCGGCTGAAAATAAAATAGGAGTTATCATTATAACTCATACATAATTAGGTAAGGTAGGGGGGCCGGGGGGAGGGGGGGTTTAGGTTAGGTATTATATGTATAATACTTACCTACTCTATTCATTCACACTTATTTGCTCGCATACCTCTCAAAGTGTTTCAGTCACGCCATTTAATAGCAGTATTAATATCAAACAGCCAATTATACCACCAGCCACATATGCTACAGAAGACGCTTGCATTATAACGAACTGCGTATTGCTGAAGGGATTGATACAGAAGGTATAGATCTCATGGTCAGCTTGAAAAAAACTCATAATGGAAAAAAAATGATTTGGTCGACCCAGCACCTATATAAACAGTCATGAAGTTAGGTTTATATAAACAGGTTTCCAATACTTTTAAGATGAGATTTTTTCTTATCCCTTCTCTCTTCCTTTGGACTGGGATAAGGCGTAAAACTAATTAATTAGTGCGAAGCTGGAGCGGGTCAGCTAGATAATACCTAAAACAATATCTAAAAACTTATTCCATCGTTATCATCATCAGGTCAATACGTTCCCACTGTTGGACACCAGCCTTCTCTCACAGGGAAAGAGTGTAGATCATAATCCACTACACGCTGGCCAAGTGCGGATTGGTAGATGGCACAATATGTTCTCGAATAATGTGATTCTTGAATATGCTGGTTTCCTCACGACGTTTTTCTTTACCGTTGTACGAGTTGTATTATATTCAATATTCAGGAATAAGTCGTCATCAACAGCTTGAAGACATCCACTGTTAACATAGATCTCCCCCATACAGCGTCAGTTTGAACAGCTGCTTGTCTTTTGCATCCATCAGTTCCCCGCGGTTTTGACCTGCAGGCCTAGCATGCGCACTGCGACAAAATTATCTCGACTCTTTTTCTCGTGAGAGACCGTGACAATGCTATGGTAGCGCCTAAGTGCGTCTCACTCGAACAGCGACTACAAGTTTTCTCGCGGTGCGTGTACGTGCTAGGGGGCCAGGTCGTCGCCGCGGCCGGCCTACGCTATGTCTTCCGGTTCGTGGCCGCCACTTGAGAACCTTTATGCCCCATCGGTTTCCTATGGGATTCAATAAAATATGTACCAATTGGGTGCCCAAATGCCTTCAATAACTCCATTTAGATATTTAAATAGTGCAAACCAGTTTTTTGTTATCATTTATTAATTTCGTAACCAAGTTTATTATAAGGTAATTGATTCGGTTCATCGAATTGGTACTATAAAATGTGACGCATAATATCGTGTGTATCCACAGCTCCAGTAGATTAAAGGATAAGTCTACTTTGTTTTACAAAATGTTGGAGTGCAGTCGTAAACAATATTAATGCAAGGCAGTCTCGCCGAGTCAAATTTTATTTATCCCAAAGGACCATTTCCTCTTGTCAGGCGGTGGCCACCCGGGCATTCGCCATAATGAGAAAACGAAGAAATCAACTTGTTCCAAATTAGACGAGTAGTGCTGGATTCACATGGTGCTAAGCTTTTAGATACTATAATGATGTTTAGAACGAAGAAAGATTTGAGATACTTTATATACTTTTTAAAAGTATACCTTATATAATATTATTCCGAACTTACCTTAGGTACCTATACATAGGTACAAGAATAATGAATAAATATATTAAGTAACCAGTTCTTTTAGTCTGTATCAGCATTGCAAGAAAGCCAAAAAAGTTCTTCTGATGTAATAAATAAATATAACCTTGATTTTTTTTTAACGGATAATACCCGGCTTTATTCCTCAAACTAACTACTACAATAATAAATAAATATGTATCCGACTGTTACTCACGAATAGACACACTATTCGTAAGTAACAGTCGGATACATATTTATTTAAAATGAATCACACTCATGAGAATTTTAATACTAAAATACAATAATAAAAGCTATACTATGTCCTAAAAGCTACTAGCTACACACTACCTACGCTACTACAAAGAACATTTGAACTGTATACTAGCCGCTATGGGCTATGGCCTATAGACAGTCCAAGTGCTGCAGCCCACTACCGGTAGGTAGCGTACCCAACATGCTCGCAGCATCACCTCGTTGAATTGCAATGTTGATTCGTTGATCCAAATAAGCGCCAGCAGAAATCTTGTAATAGGTAGGCAAATAGGTAGGTACGTAGGTATTTGGCAAATATAAAATTAAAAATAAACCACAAAAATAAATAGGTTCTTAAATACATTGTGTGGACACACAGCGCCCTCTAGCTCCTAGCTTAGCAGAGCTTTTATGGATCCTAATCCATAAAAGCCTATCTATACCTATATCAGGTAACTGATATTATAATCTTTTTAAGCTTTTTGTGTCTAAATACATTTATAAATGTACCTACATAAATACAACACCCAGACACGGAATAAACATCCATTGAAGGCAGAGACTATGTAGGTACTACACTGAGCTAATGAGACCAGTCAATATGTTTTGATAAAAATGTTGCAGCATTACTTGTTTTTATGTTTATAAACAAAAACATCATAAACAAAGCTGTTGATCATCCTGAGAACCAACAAAGGACACCCTTCAAATAAGTTAAATCACCCGTGACTTTAACATTGTAAAACTGTTGTTGCTCACATTTTGTTCACATTTGGGGTTATTTGCTGTCAGACGTAATGGCAGACAATTACAACATGAGGGTTTATTGTCCATCAATATGGGTAACTATTAACTCTATTTCAGTTACGGCATGACGGTTAAACTACACGAAGATTACCAATGCTTTCATTAATATTTCTTGATTTTTGTAGTTTATACTCTCTCACTGACATATACTAAGAATAAGAATAAGAATATATTTATTTCTCAGAAAACAGACAACAATAAACCGAACCTTAAATATACGACAGGTGACCGTTACACTTTGATACTACTCGTAGGTAGCTAAGCGATCATGTGACTTGATAATTTTTATGGATTTGACAAATTATACGCAGAATATGTGCATAGTGCAAAGTAATTATTGAAGATTTTAAATTTAGAATTATATTGCGCTTCTTGAATTGCTATCAAAGTTACGGCATCCCGCATCATTCAACTTCATTGTGCATTTCATTAAACATAGCGCCATGTAAAGCTCCGGCTACTACACTTGTAGCTGAAACGTTACGTTAGCGCCACGTACAATTAAAGTCATGATCAGTATCTGTTCAGAAGAAACTCTGAACGCCACCCGACGAAAATATAATTGTCGACTTTAATTTATCTCGGAGAAGATCTGGGCATGTGTTGCGGGAATCAGTAAGGTGTTCCTTTTTTAGAACACGCGTTTATCACGTTTCCTTTAAAACCAAACTAGGTACGCCCAGCGGCTGCATCACCTAGCTTTATGGCAATGAAAGGAATCTCAGTCATACAACTATACACGAAAATCAAGTCATTTCGGTTGCATCGATTCAGTGTGTAAAAAAGTCACTCTATGGGACAAACCACCAAACACACTTTTACGTTCATTATTGCTTATTACCTATCGCTTATTATGATACTACGAAGATACAAATATTTAACGAATTACTTAAATATCTTCGAGGTGAGGAATTCACAAAGTCGTAAAAGCATTGACCGTAAAATTAGTTAGGTCGCTGTTAGAAAAATTAAAAATGAAACCTTACAGAATACGTTGCATTAAAACAGAATTGTCAAATAAAAATTAAGTAGATATAGCATTTAGAAAACAATTTTATATCAAGTTAGACATAAGAAAACAAAAAAAACAATTAATTAATGAAAATAAGTTTGTGAATTAATGGGCAATTGTAGATGTTGTTAGAATAAAACTTCAACAGAACGCTTTGTTTCGATTATTATGCTTGCATCATTGTTAGATTCCTTGAACCCCTTACCTATCTGCGGAAATATAGGTAATATTCAAAACACCAAAGTGGAAAGCTGAGACTGAACTGATTAATATGCATTTAATATCCTACTGTGCCTCCCCAGAGTTATTATAATCAAATTGGCAATGCATTATTTATGTAAATGAAAATGCATAAATAAATCCTTTTGAATAATTGTGATTAAATCGGTAGATGCCTCCAAACGCGCGATCTGAGGTGCTAAAAATATATGGATGTAATTATAAAATGTTAATTGATTTTACATCAAATAAAGCAAATATAGTGGTTTGCCCATTGGTTGCCCAAAGTAGGGGCCTTCGCTAACTGGGAGAGTATGTATAGATAGAGCCTATAAATCTAAAATCCATCATACAATATTACTTTTGTCTATTCATTTTTGGGCATAAATATTTAATTTAACACTTTAATTATCTGAAAGATGGTGGAGTTGCAAACTTTAGTTGTAACGTGCCCACACAAAGATCGAGGCTCTTTAGGCAGAACCTAGATGTTCATAATATTCGTTGTCGGCTATGTTTTATCGCAGCGTAAGGATAATACCGTGAAAATGACGCAAGGATTCATTTGAATAACTTCGTAATTTTTCAAGATATTGAAATGATTATTTTAGCATCTGTAATTGTCGTTTAAATACTAAACAAGCAAAAACTCTTACATAAAAATTACAACTTTATTGCTTGGTCCAACCGGTATTTGGCCGTGTTTGAAAACGTCAAATATATAAAAAGTCAGGTGAACGACAAGCTCGTCACGTCATTCATTCCCATAAAAAAGAGTTTCAGTGTGATTTTTTTTTTATTTTTTATGTGATTGAATGACGTGACGAGCTAGTCGTTCACCTGATGTTAAGTGATACGGTCACCCATAACAGTTGCAGTATCACCCGGAACTTTAAAACAATAAAGTTTCGCGTGACACTGCACTGCGCACGTCATCCTGAGACATCACCCAATCCAGTAATCAGATTACTAGACTGAGTGATCAGATCATAAAGTCTCATTTGCCCAGTAATTTCACTAGCTACAATGCCCTTCAAACCGGAACACAGCAGTGCTTGCACACGTGATGCGTGTTTAAAGGGACAGACAGACAAACAGACGAAAAATTTAAAAAATAATGTTTCTATTTCTTTATCAATTAAGAAGTGTAATGCAATCAAAATTTTCAAAAAATAGTCAATGTACTGATTACAGTTACAGTTTTATTATATGTATAGAAGATACAGAAAAGAAGACTGTTTATCATGCACTCTATCGAATCCACTATACAGCGTGGAATAGATGCCAATGGCAGATTCGCGTAAACATTGCGGCGGCTGAATAAAGTTCTAAATCGAATTGTTGCGGAGAAAAGTGACAGTACCAGGTGCAATTTACATATACCTACCTCTACTTGTCGTAGAGAGTTAAGCCATAATAGACTTATTTTGATGAACTGGTGTATATAGCTTAAACGTGGGAATGGCGATAATTTTTCCACGGACAGCCCCTTATGCAGAGGGTGTCTGAGAGAAAACGAGACTGTGGAACACGTGCTAAGATACTGCACAGCCACAGAGGAAGCCAGACACACATCAGGAATGTTAACACGAGAAGATGCACAACATGCTGCCCAAGAAATGTCGAATGCCTCATCATCATCACTCCCACACCCAACATCAGTGCGACTGGAGCAGCTGTGCCAGCAACCTAGAGCCACACTCCACTATTTTAAGGAGCTGGGTTGGCCCGGGTAGATCCTGGCGGGGGGAAATGCACAATATACCCCGAGCAGGACGTCAGTGCAGGACTTTTTCACCCCCATGTAGAATTAGAATTAGAATTAGATTAGACTTATTTTGATGAACTGGTGTATATAACTTAAACCTGGGAATGGTGATATTTTTTTCTATGTTTTGGACTTTTATCGTAGTAAATGCAACGTACTCACACGAAAAACTCGATAGGTAGTTCGACAGCCGCATCGTCTTATATCGGTGTGAATATTACGAAAGCCTTACGAAGGCCTGACTTTCTTGATTATTTACGTTCATATTTATTATACCAGTTTATGAGATTCAAAATGACTCCTGTCATGGGACGTAAACCCGTTAGACGTAAACTAGTTTACCAAAAGAAAAAAATTAGAACCACGGTAAGGATTTGTAGCGTTGTGGCCTCTGCGTTAGCACGATCGATTCAACTGGATCTGTTTCCGAAATTTTTCATCGATTAGTGCATCGACTAGCTATAAGTCGTAAGATACTTTCCACATTCAAAATATTGTTTAAATAAACCAATATCAGCTTGTATCGTACCTTACTGAGAAAAACTATGTGCACATGCCAATCCAGAATGTTCTAACTGTGAAAAGAAAACCGTCGCTTAAATTAAATCCGGAGAGTGTGCAGGCGGGATATCTCGTTCTCGATAGCAGGCTTGCACGCATTGTCAGCCTGAATACACTTCCAAATCGATTCTACCGCTGAGAGTGACATCACCGGGTAAGGTTCTCTCTCAAATAGATTTGCATGAGAAATAGATATTGACTACCAATGCAGTGTCTGCGAACCTTGAAATGTTTTTGAGTCAGGATTTTTTGAGATGTTATGGCAAGTAGCCTTGTTTTGATTTTGCACCCACTTTTTCTATTTACATCATTGTTAGAGCTGTTGAATTTGCATGCGTAATTTCCTTTTAAAAAAGTCTAGGAGTCTACATGACATGCCCCATGACATTATAACTAACTAACACTAAGGGTTTCCGAAGAGTATCTCCAAAGTTCAGTCCAGAGTACCTAAAAAGCTATTTGCTTGTGATTTCCAACAAAACACCCTAATGGCGATACATTATCAGCTATTTATGTTGAGGAGTTCCGTAGAGTATCTTCAATCTTCAACTATTGAGCTAATAAGTCCCTAAAAAGCTATTCGCTAAGGATTTGCATCTAAGAGATAATTTGCGAATCTTTTTCAGACATTTATTTTACTCCATCATCAGATCCTCGCCATGAAAAACCCATGCAAAGGACACAAAGGTTAACTGGTAGAAAATGCTACTTAGCATTAAGTTCGCCTATGTACTTGATTATCTTGTGCAATAAAGCATTTTCTATCTATCTATCTATCTATGCAATTGACGGAAATATTTTTAACATAGAAACATAATTACCATCAGACAAATCAATAACAGGATTTTTATGTTATATTCGCGTTAAAATAATATACGTAAGCAGTATAATTATTCTTCTTCTTCTCGTGTAGTCAAGTGTGAGCCCTGGTGTCAGAATTTTTAGGCCGCCCAAAGGCTTCTGGCTTGGCTTAACGACTATTGTGTTACGACGACAGCCGGGACTGACTGCTTAACGTGCCCTCCGTAGCACGGTAGCGCTCAGTTGTAAATACCACTTTTTGCTGTAGCGGTCACCCATCAGAGTAGTAAGCGCAGCGAACGTTGGTTTACTTTACCGATCGGTTAGAAACGGCTAGTCGTGCGTCGCTATGAGTAGTATAGTATAATTAAACGTATATAATAAACCTGAATCTCTCTATATAATTCTAGATAGATTATAGAACTTTCTCGTTTGTAAATTATTACATTATCTTATCCGTCACGAACCTAACCACCTCTCAATCATTTCTTTTATTTTGAAAGCGTTAACAGATTGTTTTAGGTCGGCATCTCTGACATTAACGGACGCGGTCGTGTCAGTAAAGACAGTGATCGAGCTGCGTACAAATAATCCTACTAATACTGATGAGATATAAATTATCATCATCATCATCATCATCATCATCACATCATTATCATCATGATCATCTTATTATTCCACTACTTATGTGAATTCGACAACAGCACACACAGCAACGGGAAGTAGACGCGTGAATTACTTGTGTCAAATTAAAAAGTTTTAAAGTTTTAAGTTTTTAAATAAAATTATGATGGTAAGTAGTTATAGTGGTAATTGATATAAATTTCTTTCTGAAAGATCAAAGAGGTGATTTTATAATATTTCCATTATTTAACGAGTACGAAACCCTAAAAAATTGGATAAATGTGTATATTATACAGTCCGTATTTTCACTGGTGGGCAGGACTCAGTATTCCACTATACCATACCCGGGGGATTGTAATAAAACTTTTTACTTATCTACTTCCTTTTAGATCCCCAAAGTCATAGCAGTTCAGTGTTGACTATTTAAATTCGTAACGCACGTCCTACAACAGTGTTTTGGATTTACGTCACTGTCATCTTTTCCATAGTGATGATATTAGGCGGCCATCATTGTGACGGGTGCTATTACGGGTGGTCCGTCTAATTGTCCTCTGTCGTTTAAGGCTGGTGACAAATCGGAGTCGCACGTATACAGATAAAGGTTGATCTATGAGAAAAATTATCGAGTGGAAAGGTGGCTTTAGTTTTTTATGAGTTCGTTTATCTAGGATTAAATTGAGAAGCTTAGTTTTGCGACGAATTTTAAAAGTAGCTTCTATAATAGTTTGAATAAATGATTTTAACTTACTTTTACATTTTATTAGTAGCGACTGTTATTATTATACTATTGTTTATTCTGTGATTACCCTAAGCTAGAAACACAGAATACTAAATAGTAGGTTACAGAAAAAATTCACTTCGCGAAGTCAATTAAGAGGACCGTGCTGGTTTTTGAAAAAAATATTGCCGTCGCTTTGCTGTGCACATGTATGATAGAGACAATAGAGCCCATGAGTGAATTTACACACAATTTAGCATTTCGGGCGCCAACGGTTTTCAACCTCTAAAACTTAATGAAAACCTGTGATTTTGGTGTCAACCGATTGGATAAACCATAATCTATGCTTATCCGTCTTGATTTTTTATTTGAAAATATGGTAAACTCATGTTCTAGAAAGGTACCTAGATGCTGGACACGCCATCGTCAGTAACATCTAAAATAATCACAATAAATTTTTGCGTTAGCTAAAAGCACATAGCGTGGCTTCTCACGGGTTAAAATAATAAAACTTATTTTTACTATTCTGTACCTTTTTATAACGGAGCATAACTTCTGACACGAGGATGGACAAATTCATTTTTATCTAAATATTTCATCCTTCTACCGTTATAATTGCATCGACAGACGTTATGGTTGAACGTATGGACAACCTTGGGCATCAGCATGAGATGACTTCATGGCAAACAATTTCATTGCCTGCGGTAATGGTGACTTTTATTGTAATGTGTGCGGTTTTAATTGATGCGAGAGCGATGGTGGCCGAGCGGTAGCATGTGCGCTTCGCAATCTTACGGCACCGGGTTCGATCCTCGGCCCTGCACCAATGACTTATCTAGTACCTAAGTTATGTGCAGTTTTCGATGCCATCGCTCCGTGCCTCGGAGAGCACGTTAAGCCGTCGATCCCGGTTGTCATAAGAACATCTACGGCAATCGTTACGGGTAGTCAGATGCCTGATAGAATCTGACGCCTGATTTAACCATCCCTGTTGCTGGTTCCTTATGGGTTGCGAGGTCAGATGGCAGTCGCTCGTGTAATTCTGGTAGCTCACCGCTACAGGTTAGATTGGGAGCCGACCCCAATAACAAATGGGAAAAGGCAAAGAGGATGATGATGCGGTTTTAATTAAATCCCCACTTTTTTAACTCGCACAACTGCAGGGTACAGCAACACCAGTTTGTCTTACGTATTTTGGAGATTCACTGAATAAGTGAATAGCAACCATTGTTACTGATTCAGTGATTTTCCAATATAGTCATAATTGGGTGCTGCATACTGATTCACGTTGTTGTTGTCGATATTATTTACGAAGCCTGGATTTGTCGTAATATAACTGGCCCGATAGCTCAGTTGGTAGTAACTCTGCCTTCTGTAGGTCGTGGGTTCAATTCCCACCCAGGACAAATATTTTTGTGATGAACATCGATGTTTGTTCTGTGTCTGGGTGTTTTATTGTATTCAATGTATGTATTTACAAACAAAAAGTGTCTAAAAAAATAAAAATAAAAAAACAAAAAAAAATAAATAAAAAAAAAGTGTCTAAGGTATCAGTTATGCGGCCTCCATATTAAGCTATGCTTCGTTTGGGGCTAGATGGTGAAATGTCCACACATATTTATTTATTTAATATAAATATTCAGGTAGCAGAAACTTAGTCTTAGTCATTATTGAGCTGTAATCTGAAACATAGTATATAATTATAATTGATACCCCAACAAGTTGCTGAAAGATAATTTAACCGGTAAAACGTAGTTACAAAATTTTAAAGTGATCGGGAAGAACTGCTGAATACGAACTATAAAAACCAAGATGAAGTGTATATTAGTAATCCAATTAGTATTGCCACTGTCAGTAGTGTCAAGCTACCTCAGGTTACCTAAAAATCTTGTCGGTTATAAAAGTTAGGATGAAATGGATGCTGTTGCCAATGAAATCGAGAAAGAAGGTAAAATAGGTTTGCCACATAGACTATCCCATGTTATTTTCGTTTTTTTCGTTCACATTGACTGGAACGACCATATGTGATATGGCCTTGTCTGGGTAAAAAGTCGCATAATTTCGTAGCGTTCTTAGCGTTTTTAGCAGCTACTGGAACCCACACTGAATAGGGCGAATTCTGTGGTTTACCGATCATTTTAAGATAGTGTTTATCCAAGAAAAACAAAACAACTAGCAAATATTATTATTTCATTAATTTAAAAATGATAAGGTTCATTATTTCCACATGGTTAATTACTATTATATAGTCCTATCACAATGAAATATTATAGGTATTTAGTATGTAGTAACCATCACATATCAAGTACGTAGGCACAATATTATTACGATTCATTTTATATCATAAATGTTTTTAAATGAATCATAACATAACATAACATAATAATAAAATTATCCTTGTGTAATATATTAATGTAATTCGGTTGGCTATTCAACACGATCAGTTACCTGTTTTTGAGCACGCTCTCTGCTTTATAGGGTTCCGTACCCATAGGGAAAAAGGTGACCCAACTGTTACTAAGCTTCCGGTGTCTGTCTGTGCGACTTTTATACTATAAATGACTGTATCTGTTGAACTATAATAGCACAGAGCACTAAAAAATAACGTTTCGCATGGAGTTAGAATTGTCAGCGGCAGAATATAGTCAAGGAAATTACGTTCACGCACCGGGGTATCCCATAAACAGTTCACACCGCAAAAACAGAATATTTCAAGTACGTAAGTAAAAGACTTCCTGTTAGACGCTATTTACATTCCCTTGGATGTCAAATACCAACAAAGAGGAAACAACACAATCTAGTATGTACAAATTACGTTCACGCACCGGAGTATCCCATAAACAGTTCACACCGTAAAAACAGGATATTTCTAGTACGTAAGTAAAAGACTTCCTGTTAGACGCTATTTACAGTCCCTTGGATGTCAAATACCAACAAAGAGGAAACAACACAATCTATTATGTACAATTTGAAATTAATTTTAAGATAGAATACTTACATAATTTATTTTTATTTATTTTAAGGGCTTTATGAGTCATCAGCCTCCGTGGTGTGCTGGTTGAGCAGGTCGGCTCATAACCCGGAGGCGGCGGGTTCAATTCTCGCGACAGGAAAAGTATTTGTGGACAGGAAAAAAAAAGCGAAAGTACTTGTTCTGTGTCTGGATGTTGTGGGAGCATGGTCCTCGTAGTTCCTGGGTCCCTAGATACAGGGAATCCTAGTTAGGGTCCAGGGTCTATGTATGTGATCGTTGGGCGTTATTTATAATAATGGTACACAATAGAGATCGCTTTTAGCGATAAGTCCGTCCATTATAATCTTTTGTACTTATAATAAAACTATAACAGGTCTAATTATGTACAGATTGTGGTGTCAATCGTTTGGATAGATTATAATCTAAGCTTGTACGCCTTGATTTTTTAGAAACGCCAAAAGTACGTAAGTTTAGGTGGCTATAAATACGCAAATATTGTAAAAATTAAAAAAACAGACGTACGGGCATATTTTTTACTCATCAAAATCGGATAACATTTAGAGGTACAAATTAAAGCGTTGGCACTTTTTGAACGGACAAGAGGCGAGATAAACGCATCTCTTAACATTTCGCTTTTAACTCGTGACTTTTGTTTGTCAGGACAAATTTTTTATTCACAGATTTGTTTTTGAAGTGTTCCTATGTAAAAAGAAAACATATAATACACTATTGAACTTATTTGGTTATATACAGCTTACTTAATTTATTTCTGCTTTTGCTTTTTTTTTTTTTTTTTTTTTTAGTATGAAATTAAGTCACAGTCTGCGTCAACATTTTAAATTAATCTTCCTGAATGCGACACAACACTCTGTTTACGTAATTATATGAATACCTACCTTTGTTTCTGTGGTGTTTTGCCTTAAATGAATTGACTGAACTGATTATTTAGTACGTATGGTTTCTCGTGTATTTTAGTATAAATATCTAAGCTGAAGGAAACTTATCCATTGTAAAATATGGGCTGTTGTCCGGAACACTCCTCGGAAGACCACTAAACAAATTGTTTAATACACTAAATTTCCAATATTACTGTACAAAAACTTGGTACTTACCAAAATGAAGTTACTAGTAATCCAAATAGTGTTGATAGTGTCATGTTATGCGTTACCTACAAATACTGTCACTGACGATGCGCTGAAAACTGCACCAAACGACACAGAAGAAGAAGACAGCATAGAGGACAACGTAACAAGCCTAGATACTGAATATTATGGGTTTCCAAAAAAATCAACAGGTAAGTTATATTTATAAGAATAAAATTGTTGCGGACGACCAGACCCTCTAGCATGCGCACTGCGACAAAATTTTCTCGACACTTTTTCTCCTGAACGACCGTGACAAGGCTATGGTAGCGCCGTAGTGTGTCTCACTCTAACAGCGACGACAAGTTTTCTCGCGGTGCGCATACTAGGAGGGCAGGTGTTTGGCATCACGTTATTCTTGCATCATCCTGAAGACGTCTGCTACTGCATGAACATAATATGCCTTCCCCATACAGCACTATTTTGAGCGGCTGCTTGCTTTTTGTATCGGCTTCTCGCGGTTTTCACCATGTCGTTGATCCACCTAGTGATAAGTGACATGGTTCCTTCCTATCCGCGCCAAGCGTTTTAATTTGACCTTTAATATGAATGGCGGAGTGGAACTCTGTACCAGCGTCGGTGTTTCCGAATAGCGAAGAGAGTACCCATAAATAGATTATTTTTAGGTGAGCGTGTCGTAATATATATCATCGTTAGGCAAGCATGCTCCATCATCGACCGCGTCGTCATTTACCATCAGGTGAGACCGTGGCGAATGATAACCTATCGTTGATAAAAAAAATCGCCCGTATTGTTACGGTTGTGGTCAAACTCAAACCTACATCTATAATTAAAATAAAACCAGCCAAGAGCGAGACTGACTCGCTCACTTTTGACTGGCCTGTTAGCTCAGTTGGTAGTAGCTCTGCCTTCTGAACTATAGGTTGTAGGTTCAATTCCTACCCAGGACAAACATTTGTGTGATGAACATCGATGTTTGTTCTGTGTCTGGTTGTTATATTGTATTCTATGTATGTATTTACAAACAAAAAAGTATCTAAGTATTGTATCAGTTATCTGGTTCCCATAGTACAAGCTATGCTTAGTTTGGGGCTAGATGGCGCTGCGTGACATGTCCTACACATATTTATTTATTTATTTATATCGATTTTCAGGAGACCTCTTATCAAAATGGAATGCGAGCTCCTTAATGAATCCTGAGGAAATGGGCGAGTATGCAGAGGGAGACATCCTGATGCCTCCAGTCGGGCTGAGGAACGGTGTTCGTTCTAAGTGGCGGAGATGGAAGGGAGGAATTATTCCATACCGAATCAGCAAAATATTTAGTAAGTCATTATTTTTCCGTCTTTTCCTCGGGTAAAGTAAATAAAAGTTTAAAAAATATATATTATACCTACGTAATTATTTCCTATTTATAGAAAAACATGAACGCCAAAATATTCTCGATGCCATCGCTGACTACAAATTGCTGACTTGCTTGCGGTTTGTGCCACGCACTTCAGAAAAAGATTACGTCGATATTGTGGGCGGGAAATCTGGTTGCTGGTCCAACATAGGTTATATTGGTGGTAAGAACTTCCTTCAATTACATATTGAGTACTTCCTACCGAAATAGAACATTATTTTAAGTGATAGAATTATAATCTTTGGATAGAAGGTTTATTCTCACGACTGTAAATTTGTGCAGTATACAAGGTGAGTTTGAATTGGGATATTATCCCGAAAGACACATTACACATTACACAACAACAGTAATGAATGAGTTATATTTTTATTTATTAGATAGCTACTATAACATAAGCACAGATAGATATATAGATAGATAGGTAGATAGATAAATAGATAGATAGATAAACTCTTTATTGAAAACACCATATTACGCACAGCATTAGGTTGGGACGCTTATGTCCAGCATCATCGTCATCATCACTCGACTATTACGGACATACTGAGAAGACTAAAAAGGATAAAACTTTTGAGTTGGTTTAATAATAGTGATAGTGAACCATAGTGTAGTGAGTGATGCTCAAAAAGAACACGCCAACATTGTGTATTCCCCTTAATATAGACATTAAGAATAGTGTTAATGGACACATTCTTAGAATTACTCTACTTAGCAGTTTAGGTTAAATTCATATTACTTATTAGCCATTTATAGGCTAGATTATAATTTTAATGACGAACTTTCTAATGTTGTTCATTACTGAAAAAAAAAACTTGGCTACAATCCCAGCATTGGATAAGATAATTTATTTGAGAGAGTTTTAGGTTACAAAATTGAATCAGCACTAAGACCTCGCTTCACTCTATCAATATTTTTTCCAGATGGCCGTCAAACAGTTAACCTTCAAAGACCGGGTTGCGTTTATTTGAAAGGCACCGTGCTGCATGAGCTGCTTCACACAATTGGGTTCAAGCATGAACAGAATAGATCGGACAGGGACAAGTTTGTAGAAGTGCACTTCGAAAATATCCGTCTAAGTAAGTGTGCGACATCGCAATTAGTACATTACTGCAGCGGCCAGCAATAGAGGCATTGATGGACGAACGTGTAAATGTGGGCCGAGGCAAAGCAGAGTCACACATACGTAAGTCCATCAATGCCTTATTGTGGCCAAGGCTTGTATAGGTAGTATTTTTTTTAAATAATGCGCGGAAATTTTGTTGAAATTTTGAAAAAAACAAAGAATTTTGTAGTTAAAATAATTTTTCCCACCATAAAGTGTTACATTTTTCCAAAAAACAGCATTCTATTTATTTGCAAGCCAGTTTAAGTTTAAATAAAACCTTCGCTAAGTTACCTCCTTGGTTGCCATGTTTCGGAGTAAAGGATCGTTCCATTTTTAAATTACACGACAGATATGAGTTTTGTATGTAATTTATTTGGCCGCTAAACCACGAGAAATATAGATTTTCATACAACTTTTGCCGGCCACTGCTCGCCAGTACAGCAATTTCGATTTATCCCGGACTGTCCCCGAGAAGGTTGTCAAAATAATACTCACATTTCCAAGCATGTTTGAGAAAAATTAAATAACGTAACTTGTAGTGCTACAGATAAAAAGTTGCTCGTTTGATTTCTAGCCTAGAGCGCCTTATGTCTGCCCAGTTTTTTGGTGCATTTTTCAGGAAACGATCTGTAGCGATATTAAGCATTTTGTCACTTAATATAAATATAACAATTGAAATGTTTTAAAGCAAAACTGGAAATAAATTTACCTATCTCTTTCCAGACTCTAAATACAACTTTAACAAAGTCAGCCCTGAGGGTTACAGCATATTCACACCTTACGACTACAATAGTGTGATACACTATTCGGCTATTGGTTTCTCAAAGAACTCGAAGAAAACTTTAATTCCAAAGGTAAAATAAGTATAACGTAATTCTAATCCTTCGATCTTGAACTCCCTCCCCCCACTCGGTGGACCGACGATCTGGTGAAAGCCGCGGGGAGCCGATGGATGCAGGAGTCGAGCAGCCGCTCAAGGTGGCGCGCTCTGGGGGAGGCCTATGTTCAGCAGTGGACATCTTCAGGCTGTTGATGATGATGATGATGATGAACTCCCCCCCTCTATGTGAGATGATGGATCTCGCCACTACATCGATGCGGTTCCTCACCATCTCAAACTTTTGTAGTTCAAGCTTTCGAAGAATCTAGGCGTCAACTTTGACTCTACAGACACGACACGACAGACTCGCCTCCCTGGTGTCACCGTCCAACTGATCTTACCCTTCTGGAAAATATGACTCTGCTGACCATTCTAGGTATAGCTGACCCGTGCTCTTGTAGGAGATATACGTCGACCTCGCCGGCGAGGCTGGTGTCTAATTGTGGTACGCTGGTATCCATGGTACCAGTGTCAAAAACGTTATCTGAGTCAGAAGAGATAGACTGGTCCGATACTCCAGCTGCGGTAGGATCGACCGGGTCACCCAAGAAATGTTTCCGGTGGCAACAAACGTGGAGGTTCAGGTGAAGGGTAATCCTACGTAGTAAGTATTAATATTTTAATATTTCTTACAGGTGGAAGGTGCGAAGATCGGTCAAAGAGAAGGATTGAGTCGACGAGATGTAATGAAAGTTAACAAAATGTACAACTGCAAGAAAAGGTGAATCCATGCTTCTTCATCTTCATGTGTCTTTTTACATTTGGTATTACGTCACTGCTGAATGGTAGATGCCGTAGTCTAAGCCTATACCATCATTGTGTATGTTTCACACTGAAAAATTTTATTTGCTTTCCAAAAGAACGTCCAACATCTGGAAGGCGTCCACTGCTGAATATAGGCATCCTCTATAAAACGCTATAGGAGGGCCATATACATATAATCACCACAATGGCAGGCGGCTTGATGATTGCAGAAGATTTTAATGTACCGAAGAGAATGCCCTTTCCTTGGATATTCAAGTTTGTTATTTAATTGAATTGAATTTTACAGGGAACCAAAAACAGGATGGAACTCGAGAGGAATCTTCATAAGAAAATACTACAAGGGGTATTAGCATAGCCGCTTATTTAGTACCAGAACAAATTCACGAAATACCTATTGAATCACCATAAGGCCAAACTATGATAAACGTACCTAACGTTCTTCAGACGTATAATAAATTAATAATAGACTTTTAATAAACATTCGTTACATAAAACATAATACACAATGTAGGCTAGAGGCAATCAGCTCTGGTAATAGTATAGTGGTATTAATATCAATTACAGTGGCGCCTTAGAAATAACTTGGTTAAAACTTTTTGATTGGTTTAAAAGAAAGCAAATAAGTTTTTCAAGGCTTAAATAAGTAGAAACATAGACTTAGGATGTAACGAAAAAATTTTAGGTCTGTGAGTAGAACATAATTAATTTTAACCTTAATGAGCAGCCGGTTTTTAAAATACTACAAAAAATCCCAGAATTTAATTGTCATGATATGTTTTATTGTTTTTTTTTCTAAGCTTGCGTTTGACCCCATCTTACATGAATGCTGTTGTGTGTAGTGATAGTACACATTTTTGCTATAGTTAAAATTATAATGATTATAAATAGTATCAATTTTTTTTCACATACACTTAGCAATCTTAACCAAAAAATAAATAATATATACCAAGAACTCTGTCCAATAATATGATATTTTCTAAAGATTCCTGCAACGTGACTTTGATTATAGATTCAATGGTTGGCACTTTAATAAGACGGCCTGTAGGACAAAATTGTGTTTTATAATGTTGGTGTTTGTTATAAATATTTAATAAACCAATTCTTACAAGGCCCAACATGTGTGTTTATTATAGACCGTTCTCCCAGATTTTTTTTCATGGTTCTCCCTAAAATTAAACATTTTATATAGGACAAAATAACTGAAAAATTTAGGTCTATAGATATTCATGGTGATATAACGGTGCATGCTGATTGCACCAAAAATGTTAGAAAAAAAAAACAAACAACATATTTTGAGTCTAGACACTAACCAATTTTGAATACGGTGTGAGGAATTCGATTTCTATGTGTTATAGAGTGTGCACTATAATCGCATTAATGTTAGAAGCTTGTATGAATAATAGTTGCTATTTACGCAGAACAAATAAAATTAATATAAAATAAACCGAGTTACTTGTATATTATGGGAACTACCGTTAAGAGCCTCTACAACGCCAAAACGCTTAACATGGCTTAGCATGAGGCCGTGTCCTGTCAACAATATTGCAACAATGACTTTGAAATGAAAATATGGTAAAGTTCAGGACTAATACTAAGGCTTATGTATAGTGAAAACACGAATTAATAAACTTTTCTCAATAGAAAAAAAATTACATAGTTGCCTCCAAACTTAGTACAAGTACTTTAAATAAGGTCATGAAACTTTGTGTAGTAGTTGAACTAAATATAATGGAGGGCTCATGTATAGTGGATTTTTAAAATACCAATTATAATTAGTGTAATAATAAATTACCTAAATTTTTGCGCGTTGGAACAATTCTAACTTAGACCACCCCTGCCACTCGGCCCCCGACTCATCCCCGCTTTGGTCTAGTACTATATATCTATTCTGTGGCTTTGGCTTGGCTTAGCATAAGCCCTTAAATATCACTTTTTGTGTACAATATGCCAAACACATATTTCTGTGATAGTAAGTAGTAGTGTAAGAGCTCAGAGCAAAGTCAGACAGACGGACATGCCAGTAGACAGCCGAGGCATATAAGTAATAATGTCCTGTTGGACCTGTTGGGCTACACCCAAAAAGGTTTTAGAGACGACTTCAGCTACATACACTACTCGATCGCCTGCTGATTCTAATTAGGAACGCAAGCGTAATATTCAAACCTCATCCATCGAAAAAAATTACACTCGCATAAATGGTTTCAAACAAGGCGCAATCTTAATTGAGTTGTCGGCTTGTAGGCAGGCACTCGTTCCCATATTAAATTAGGATTGTCATGATATCATAGATGTTTCGCTTCGTATTAAATACTTTGTTTCATTGCATTGGCAAGATGTTAATGGATATAAATAATTACATTACACTTGGATTGATTATTGAAAATTAATAATCTAGCAAACTGTTCCAGAAACATTACATACAGCAATTGGTATTACTAAAGTATTGTTTATTAACGGAATACTTCCTATGTAGTTTATTAGTAAGTGTTTATGTAGTTTTTTTTTTGTTTTTAGTAACGTTAGTGACCATGAAAATTTCGAATCTTATAGCATTCGATATGTTGCAAATCGACAACTTGTTATAAATAAGTAAGACTGGAACTGAAAATATTAATATCGCAAACATAGACATATAGGTATATTACTTCAAGATCTATGATAGCAAATCCTTCCAGAAACATCCAGTAGCAATCGATATGTTGAAAATTGGCAACCTTTTACATTTCATGATGGAAGATCGTAAAGAAAATTTCCAGACATTCTAAGTCAAAGCCAAAAATTTATTTCATTCGAAATACCTAGATTAAGATAATTATAAACCTTTTTGGCATTACAATATCCTACTTATCAGAGAAGAGGACTACTGCTATTATTAGTTAAATCCAAATTTAGGAAATAATTAGGTATAAGCTGTTACCCAATGTTCAGAATAGTTAATTTTTTTAGTATTTTGTAACGTGTCGTTCTATTAATTATAATATAACCACATAACTAATGTTATGGGCATATAAACTACGTACATAAACTGAAAATTTTGTCATTGCAACTACGTAGGAATACTTACATAATATTATAACATTTAAACATCTCAGTTGCTTTTGAGATAGCATCGAAATTTATGTTCTAGGGTTGCGAAACGCTTGCCGGATACAATTGGATGTGACAGACAACGCTTTTCGTTTCCCAGAACAGTTGGGTGAATGCGAAATGGGAATATCCCTAAAATAAATGCTGTCGGGAAATCCTCTGTCGCTATCGGTGACAGTCGTTGCGTTCGCAATGTTTTAGACGAGGTACGAAACGACAAACGACGTAATTGGACTAGGGATTTGCTTTAAGTACAAGCATGCATGAAGCACGTAGATTAATTTAAAAGTTTTACTCACATTTAGGTCTGTGATAGACTTATTTGATACACTCACCCACCCCCCACCCTCACCCACCCTCTTTTGACTTACTTTTTACTTTTTTCTTTTTTATTTGACTTTTTTTACTTTTTCTTTTTTTTTTGGCTTATTTTTTTTCTTTTGAATTGCTACTTGTCCTATCACTTAGTAAAAGTTACGATCATAATTATCAATAACTAGCTGACCCGCCTCGGCTTCACACGGGTTAATTAGTTTCACGCCTTATCCCAGTCTAAAAGAAAAGAAAAGGAAGAGAGAAAAAGATAAGGGAAAAGGATGAATGGATGAAACGGTGAATGGAGGCAGGTGCTAGTGCATCTGCCTCTTTTCACTTTTATACATTCATCCTTTTCCCTTATATTTATCCCAGTTTTTTTTCTCTTTCCTATAGTATACAGGATAGAAGTGGAGTCTTCCTTCTTGCGGGACAATTCTAACAAAAAAAGAATGAATGAAATCGGACTAATGAATTACCACTAAGTACACATTTTAACTTTTATTGTCTCCCCCAGAAACCGAACCGTGCTGAATTTCAGGATAAAAAGTTTCCTATCCTACCTTGTAATATGAAATCAAATCATGCAAAGCTTCATTTGAATCCATTTAGTAGTTTCGACGTGACGCTCAGCCAAGGTACAGACAGACCGACAGACAAACAGACAGGCAGATAGACAGACAGATATACAGACAGACAGACAAAAATGAACACCCAAAATTTTAATTCTCATTCAAGATATTTAAGTTAAAAGCTGTTTTTCGTATCATTGTAGCATACGATGCGGTCCAAAATGTATTGTTTCTTTAAGTGTTCTTATCTGAGCGCTACCACAAATCGTGTCCAAGTATATTTACAGCTTGTCTGACACGAAATTGTTTTTTTTCACATATGCTAAATTTTATGAGGATGTTTTACAAAGTTGGCCGTATTCTTTAAGTGTCAGGATAATGGATACAAATGTTGCCCATTTAGATTTAATTTTTTATACCAATAAAATAAGATATTTTTATAAAATTCAAACTGTCTCATCAGTGGATATACTATGCTTTCAACCGACCCTATAGCAGGATAGGGATCCATTGAATGGACAGATAGATGAATCAGTTGTGAGGCTTTAAAAGATTGGCAATGTAATATTGCATTTATTACAAGTAACGTGCCTCTGTACCTTCTATGATTTCGTTTAGTAAGACTTGATTTAACATTATGCACTATTTTGAAAATTAAGAGCTTGAATTTTTACTATTTGACTAATTTTATATTTTTGGCACTTGAACTTGAACAAAATTTTTTGCACGGCTTTTTTATAAATGACCATTTCCTCAAAACCCAAGTTTATCTCATCAAGTCATCACATAAAGTCTCACGTGGTCTCTGGGTGGGCCGCATGCAGAATGTTGACAGAATTATCGGCAATTGCCCCTTCATAAGAGCATGTCACTGTGCCATCTGTTTGTACTAAATTGTTCTCTTTGTCTTTCATAATTGCTACCACATTGACGTTTGTAAGTCAAGTTCAGGCAATTATAAAAAAATTGAACTTAATTTCTGAGAAAGTTGGTTGGTAAGAAACTTAATTGCTTAATTGCAGATTAATGATGATTGTATTAATAGCTTGGGAATGTAACACTGTATGCACTTCGTGTGATTTATGTTGATGAAAAATAAAGTTTTTAGTTAGTAGTCAAATACTAAAATTCATGTTTCTATTCCATGAGCGTAGGTACAGAGACGAGCAGATAAGTCATTCAGTTAACCTTAAACCCCCTTAAGCCGAACCTTATCTGCTGTTAAACAGAGAGAAAACATCATTGCACATTATTATGATTAGTTTGATAAGTTTCGTATCTTGCCGAATATTTTTATACTAACTCGCAATTGTATAATGATAATTATATAAGAGTGATTATGACAAAGGTAAAAGTATCGAAATGAGTCCAGAATGTTTATTCTACCCCAAAAACTCGATGGAATTCTATTTGTCGCAGATTCAAAATTGTTTCATAATAACCTCTTTGAATTCACTGTTCTACTACGTGTCTGAACATTTAAAAGGTAAAATGGGTAAGCTACGTGCAAAATTGTCCAAACACTTTAACCAAAAAGCTATCGTAGCGTTCTTAGTATTCCCACGTCGTTCAACGCAAAAAACGTACTCGACTAAGCACCAAAAAACTCAGCAGGATCGAAAATCTCCTACATCCAGATGTTATCACTGAGAATAATATCCCCATGAGCGATTTCCTTAATTTCGTGAGTCGAATCAGGGATCGATCCGCCCCGATCGCTAGTTAGTGATAACGTTTATGGGCGGACGCCGCTCGCAAATAACGAGTATCTCTCTTTTAGGGATGAACATTGTAGAGTTGTACGATTCGATTTTGGTAATGGAATCGATAAAAATGTGCTAATTGATAATTTTTGAAAGAATCTATAATGAAACTAGTTTAAATGCAACGCAAAACAAAGTCGAGAAAATCATTTGAGATTGTACTTTTTGAGTTGAAGTGTTATATTACGCGTAGCCATTTTTTATAAAATTCGTGATCCAAGATGGCAATGTGTAGGCCTATCATTTTTTTTATAACCTCCGAAGGTTTTGGAATTTACGTTGCAATTTACAGCAATTATGCACCAAAATGTATTACAATAGTGATTCCGTTTGTATACGCGGTATAAATGTTGAAGATACAAATACTAATTATGTGTCAGAAGGAATGCAGAAGCGCTGCAACTGTATCGATATTATGTTTATAATCATCGATGTTTATTAAAATCGATATCGGTGAACATCACCCATCCCTGTTTTCTTTCTTTCGATCACGAGCGTGTTCGTGTCTGGATGTCAATTGGCAATAAGGTTGCGAACTTTGCGCGAGATACGACGAGGCCGCGGCTTATTGTACTTGTTTTTGTTGGCTCTTGTGAATGTGTTTCTGACGCGAGATAAACACGTGAGCTGCGTGAAATATTATTGATTTAGGTATGTATTGATTGTAATTGAAGAGATTTTTTGGATATTAGCCTTTTACAACTATCATTACTAAAGGGTAAAATTAATTGTAATTAGAGAAATATTTTTTTATATCTGTTAAGCTTAAGGGCTTGTGCAAGGCCAGCGCGAATTCAAGTCAAAGCCACAGAATAGATGTATAATAGTACTGGGCCAAAGCGGAGATGAGCCAGGGGCCGAGCGGTAGGGGCGGTCTAAGTTAAACTGGTTCCAACGCGCAATAGTTTAGGTAATTTATTATTACACTGAGTATAAAGGGTATTTCAAAAATCCGCTATACATAAGCCCTCCATTATATTTAGTTCAACTACTACACAAAGTTTCATGATCTTATTTAAAGTATTCATTGAATAATCACTGTTTATTTGTACGGTTTGGAGGTAACTTTGTAATTTTTTTCTATCGAGAAAATTTTATTAATTCGTATTTTCACTATACATTTGCAGTAGCATTAAACCTGAACTTTACCATATATTAATTTCAAAGTCATTGTTGCAATATTGTTGACAGGACACTGCTTCAAGCTAAGCCGTTTTAAGCAATTTGGCGTTGTATTGGCTCTTAACTGCTTAATTTTACTAGTAGTAGGTACTATGGGCAATTTTCTTAGCCCGTGGTTGGTATGTACTATCTATCGTCACTATGGACAAGTAGCAATCTCCGTAATTCTACTATTTAGTATTTACTGCCACTGGCATCTATTTAATTATTGGCCGTGGTTCTACCAAGCTAGGACTATACGAACAAGTATACTTAGTAGTTCAACTAGCAGATATAAACGTGATTTCCGATTTCAACTGGTACCTACCTAAAGAATTTGCGTTTGTAAACTTTCTTGATGAAGTTAAATAAAGTACCAGCGACTGATATGTATTTTTTACGCCAGCACTTTATTTAAATTATTATTAAAAGACAAGTACCTAATAGTTCAGTTTACGATTAATATCCATTATTAAGTATTTTACTTTGTAACCATTTTTAAAGGCCGATAAATTTCCATTCATTAACCGCATTGTAAATATTTACGAGACCGTAATGCAAACTATTACCCCTTTTCCATAAAATTACATGATATTATAAATTTTAATATTATAACAATCTAGCCACATAACTGCATCAGTTATTACGAAATACATCATACTTATTATTAGGGTAACAGGAGAAATTCGCGTAAAACGGGCATAAAAGTGTCGAAATGCCAGCATTATGCCCGCCGCGAAAGCTTTATGACGCCCCCGCGCGCGTCATTTAACGCATCAAATTGTTGTTGGGTTTCAACAACTTTGCCTTTATTTGTACCTACGCATTCAAGTTAAACGAAAAGTTTGGCTGAGAGTAAAATGAGTGACGAATTTTATCCAGTTTTATCACTGTGAATACTTAGGTACTTATTTTGTAACTTATGTGATTGTAATCAATTTTTCTTCACATAATCCTACATTTCACTCGTACAAGGTAACTTACTACAAAAGGATCCACCCATAAATGTACTCTTTGCACAAATTCATCATTTACGTAAAGGGCCTCTCTACGAATAGCCTTCCTTTCCTATTAAACCGTTAACAACATCCCACTGAGACAATTACTCTAGTCAATATTTAGCTTTTAGCGACACGACGGACAATCGATCAAGCAGCTGGGCTCGGTCGAGAGTAATTTGATACACATCGGTATGTGGACACAAATAAAATCACTTAGCGGTCGAGTGGCATCCTGCTGTGAGCGTCTACCTCACACTGAGTAATACTAACGCAAAACGAGGCTGGAGCTGTATTGCTTGTGGTTTCCCAGGACAAAATGCAAGCGCGAACACCACTAGACAACTTACTACATACACGGTTTTTGAAATTAGAACTGAAAAGACAGTGAATAATGAAATCGATAAAAGCACAGCGGCTGAGTTTTTGTGCCTGAGTACCTGAGTACTTACTCACTTTAAAAGAGGTGCGTTCCTAAAGCCCTTGGACAATTTATTACAAAAATGTTGGCCAGTATCAACAAATTAGGTCTCAGACATTTTATTCTCAGGTTTTTCATTTTTATGTAAAAAAAACTAAACATATTCAATACTAAACACTAGTAAACTAGCTACACTGTCTACTACAAAGAACATTTGGACTGTATGTGTATACTATCCGCGATGGCCTATAGACAATCCAAATGCACCAGCCCACTACCGGTAGGTAGCGAACCCAACATGCTGGCAGCATTGCCTCGTTGAATTCGTTGCGCCAATTAGGTGCCAGCATCTACCAGGCGCGGCGCTCTGATAAACTTTGGAAAACGCGATGAGCTCCCGGTCCGTACTGTAGTAGAATAAAGCCACATTTCCAGTTAAACAAACAAATTCTGTTGTGCCTATTATACCTTGTACCTACACAAATGTTAATTAATTAATTAATTACTTCACGATCAAAAATAAAATAAGTTTTCGTATAGTTGTAGGTACTTATGTAACATATAAACTAATTACACTCTGTGTGTTGGTTAGCCTAATAAATGTGACAGTGAAAAACATGTGAGCTTTTACCGTTCTCACATCTCTACATGTATTGGCTCAATTATATTACTTTTGCTACTTTTGGTCTAAAACCCAGTATATTCACAGCAAAAACACTGCTGCTTTGTTAAAAAAGCTACCTCGTACAAAACCAAATGAAACATAACTGCCCCATTAAAAATACTGGCACATTCTGGTACATGTTTTGCAAATTCATCTACTGTTTATTTTTGTGTTTCGGCTCCAAAGCTAAATTGAAAAAAAGATGACGTCGTTTATCAGTGGAGGAACTAAAATAGTCCGCAATAAAAAATTCGCATACAAAAGACTGGTGCTTTTTACTGGGGCTTTCAATTGCGGACTAGAAAATTCGTATGGGTAAAATAGGGCGTGAAATTGTCCTGGAAATGGCAGTATTTGTTTATGTGAGCCCGTTTACGTACTGTAAAATTTAGGGGCAATTCTGTTCCTTTACCTGAATGCAGTGGGTCGTGATGGAAAGTATTTGTCATTGTAAACGACGCTGTTCTAGACGTGGGTTTGCTAAGATGTATGGCGTGTTTTAAAATGCTGGTCACTTGCGTCATTTCATGCTATGAGAAAAATATGCACTTACCTAAATACGATCACGATTAAAGTTTTGAGCTGGTAAAGGCTAAAACCCTGTTGGAGTTGAATTTGGCTTTTTTGAAGAATATGAATTTTGTGATTTTGTTATGGTTTTACAAATTAATAAAAAATATAAGGTATAAAAGTTTTTATATTACAATTTCATTACACTTATTATGGTTTGTGAATATAAATGACTATTTGAATAAATGCCGTAAGTAATACAATTTACTTACCAATCTCATGGTAATTGATCCAAGCTAATAAGTGGCAACTAAATTGATATAATATACTATTATAATAATATTATAGAGACAGGATTGGAAATTATAATTAATTCCAAGGCCAGTTCATCGTTGCAGTTTATTACCAATAACATTTTCATCAGTAGAAGTCAAACGCGCGCATCTTCTTATACACACGTGTAAAGGATACGAATTCACAGAATAAGGATGCACCTTGACAAATAGCCGTAGTTTCCTCAGAACAAAGTGGGTTATTCGTTCCCACAGCGTAAACGTTTATTGAATAAGTAAGTAGTGATTTTTATAAAGCGAAGGTACGCGATGCCTGTAAGTACATACATACGTATGCGTGCTACGATGGTTAGTTACTATCCGTTCTACTATTTGTTCTATCAATAGAACAAGTAGGAAAAAAATCGCATCTGTTCTACCAATAGAACAAGTAAAAAGTCTTGATTGTACTGCCCACACAAATAGTAAAAAAACCTTTCTGTTCTACCAATAGAACAAGTAGGAAAAATAATTCTCGGTTATTCTATTTGTGATAAAACATTTAATGGTAGAATAAGTATAGTAGGAAAAAGTAGTAGGTTTTTACTAGGTGGTAGGACTTTTCTGCAAAGTTCGTCTAGGTAGGTACCACCGCTTTGCCAGTTATTCTGCCGCCAAGCAGTAGTGTGCAAGCACTACTGTGTTCCGGTTTGAAGGGCATTGTAGCTAGTGAAATTACTGGGCAAATGAGACTTTATGATCTGATCACTCAGTCTAGTAATCTGATTATTAGACTGGGTGATGTCTCAGGATGACGTGCGCAGTGCAGTGTCGCGCGAAACTATTTTTTTAAAGTTCCGGGTGACACTGCAACTGTTATGGGCGGCAGTGTCACTTAACATCAGGTGAACGACTAGCTCGTCACGTCATTCAATCACATAAAAAAAAAAAAAAAAAAAAAAAGTAACTTTGCTTGTACCTAGTTTAACCTATCACCATTTTTCCAGTAGTGAGATTTTGAATGATTATAAAAAGCTCAAATAGTTTGAAGATGTCTATAACTATATAAAGCTGATAGGTACTTACTCAAACATATTAGATACGAATATTAATAAACCACACAAAAAAACGATACGAAACTAAGCGATATTTTTTAACAAAAAATATCGTTTTAAAATATTGAAGCTCTGTACGATCGCCGAGACTGAAAACTTGTAACCGAAGTGCTATCACTTCATGCTTTCTTGAAAAACGTGACCAAAATACCTGTTCAGTTCTATACCATATTCTTTCTCGCATCACTACATCGCTTTGGCATTTGGATTTGATATTGTCTTACCGAGTGCCTCTTGAGATTATCAGTTTCAATGCCATCATCATCATCATCATCAGCACAATCTAGTCTACGCTGGGCATAGATCTTTTCTATACGTTATCGTATGAAGTCTTTCCAATTGGGTTGAAAGGCATCCTGTATATACGTTTTCTGATTTATTTAGTCTCCATGCCCGTGATTCTTGGTCATATATGTATATTACGTCAATCCACGGTTAATATACGGCCACTGTCTCTAGAAAGCCTTCAGACTAGAGTATTATACAGTATAGAGAGCTAAAACAAGTTTTTTTGATACCAAAAGTTTACCTAACTCCAATTGAGCTTACAAGAAGTTTTATTATTCAAATCATGCTCTGGATTAGTTCTAACCACATTGCGTCAACTTTTATCAGGATAATAACCGAATATGTATTCAAGTGGAGTACTTCAACTTAACATTATTTATGCTAATATATAGCTTAAACTCTGGAAATACAGTTTATATCATACGCATGACTTACTTTGTAAAGTAATAAAATTGTCTCACGAACTAGCGGCGCCATGCGGCGTCGTCCGTTCAACTAAAAGAGTTCCTTGCCCTTATTAGATACACCATAACCTCATAAATGATGCATGTCATGAAAATATCATGTATTTATGACGTTATTAAAATATTTTCATAACGCTATAAAATATAAAGTAGGCAAAATAGCTTACTTGTGTTGGCAGTAGGTTACACTATGCAAAATATCGTAAAATTAATTTTAACTACCTTTATTACCTTCGTTCATGTGTGTAGGTGGCTATAAAAATATCGTCGAATATAATATTTTTATTAACGTATCAGTAAAAACGGTCAATAGTGGCATATGTTACGGTTTTTAGTGTTTTTTTTTTAATGTTGGTAGGTACAATTAAGCGTTTAGGTACACACAGTGTCCCAATAAAACAAAATACAAATATTCATGATCTAGCATATAATCAATAATCTGCAATAAAGTATAAGGTGAATAATAAGTCATAAATTTAATTAAACCCAAATCGACAAGCGTTAAATGAATCGTCGCATCGTCGTCATTCTGCTTATCCGTTGGCATATCTGCACATCCAACAATGAGAGACAGCCCGTTATGTTTGCTAACACAACAGTGTGTAACAGTTACTTAGCTGTCGTGTTTTGAGTATTGCTGAATATACTTCATTTCAAACTAGTGCCCACGGGCAACTACAACTATTCTGTTCAAATACAAAAGCTCATAGAAAAATGACATTTTCTTTTCCCTGAGGCTTGTTGGGAATATCCAGAGAACCTCAGCAGCAGCAGCATCATTATATTTAGCAGATAATCTTCTGCGATCACCAAGCCACCTGCCAACCCTGGAGATTATGGCATTCCCCCTATGATAAGCGTCCAAAGTGGCGTTTTATGGGGGAGGCCCATGTTTAGCGGTGGACGTCTTTCGGCTGTTGATGTGTGTATGTGTCTGTTCTAATCTTTTTCCTTATAAAACCTTATGGACATTATAACACGTAGTTTAGTATTATTTATTTTACGCAGTATCGAAAAAATAGAGTCTTTTCATTTAGATTGTCAAAGTTGTATTTCAAACCACACAGGTTAAACCTTAGACTAACTTTCTCTCTCTTTATGAACACTCACTCAGAAACACTATTTAGACACTAGACGGGGATAGGGATTACAATCTAGGCCGTGATTTGTTTTAACCTTTTACTCCATAAACATGAATGCTTTGGGTACTCACTATGCATTACACTGTGTAACATCTTAATAACCAGTGGAAGGTGCATGTCTCCCCAGCATGACGCTCACTCACCCAACAAACGTAATTATTTTTCAACCAAGCGACATCTTACCCGGCTATATTTAAAAGCAAAACTCTGAGAAATTACGACTACATCAATTTTCATGTGCGAATAAATTAAACGGAAATTTAATTTCGCTCCCCCTAAATGAACGGTTTAATTTGAAATCAAAATCGATTGTTGAATTGCCTACTCTCGGCTCTCCCAAGCTAAGAATTCCACCTTACTAATAGTGTGGCGAAAAAATAGTTTGTGTTTTGTTTTTTCAATCAAATTTGAAATAGGCAAAGAAAAACAAGAGAAATCGCTTATTATAATCAATTGTTATGCAGTGTTTATTTTAGTAAGGGGATTAATATAATAACTACATTGCTTGGCATGTGTTGTTCACATACAAAGTGTCGATTCGTTTGACAAGTCAGTTAGGTAGTTTGTGGTAAGTCAAGCGATACCGTCACGTCGATGCTCATAGAAAGTCAACCTTTCGGATGGTCGACTGAACAAAACAAAACAAGTTAGACATGTCAATGCCCACGCCTTTACAGTAACCTGATACAAGCTGGCGGATACATTTAACACCACGGAGAGGTTCGCAAGCGGTCGCATCGCGTGTGTGTTGGGCATTAAGCGGAGCGATGAGCGATGCGACGAGCGGCGAAGGTCGGCGATAGCTCTGTCGCGACGGTAATCTTGTCGGTGACTACTAGATGTCACGCGTGCTCGGTACGTGCCTTACGCTATTTTTACTTACCTGTAAGTTGTAACTACTTGATATCGGTTTTTGCGTATTCATTTTTAAAATTACGACCTGCAAGAGTTACTTTTAATGGTATCTTCATGTTAAAAGTTATAATTGAATCTTACTTTACAGACGCTAATACGTTTTTAAATATCAATCAATCCTCAAACTTTATATAGACAACAGAATATTTTTTATTTATTATTTTATATTTAGGTAACATTTAGGCCACATCGCTCGTAGAACTGACAACCGATGGGGAAGAAAGGTTCTCGAGTGGCGACCACGAATTGGAAGACGCAGTGCAGGCCGGCTCCCCACTAGGTGGACCGACGATCTGGTGAAAGCCGCGAGCAGCCGATGGATGCAGGAGGCGAGCAGCCGCTCAGTGGCTCTCTGGGGGAGGCCTATATTCAGCAGTGGATGACTTCAGGCTATTGATGATGATGATGATGATGAACATTTAGGTTTGCTTTTGACTACGTTAGGCCTGATGGAAAGTAAAGATGAGGGCAATGATGATTCACACTGGCCCAGTATCCTAGGTAATTTAAGAAATCATGCAATACATACGAAATTTGTTTCATCAACACAGCTATAATAATTGATACCTTATTTTACTAAGCTCACAGCCTTACATGCTCATCCGCTCGCCCGTGTCATGAAAGTGGATACTTTAATATCCGATTCATTGTTCTGTTACAAATTTGTCAGTGATCTTAACATTAAACTTTTTCTCTTTTAAAAATTTGAGACGTGGCTATAATCCCCGTGAGGCCACGGCACTTATAAGTAAATCTTCGTCACTTTATGACACGAGGACCACACGAATGTATTTTTTGATATCAAATAAAAATAGTTGATCCTTCTCGTAAATGTCAACTGGCCTAGTATCAATACGATATTACACGAGTTACTTTTCATTTCATTGTCCTAATACACCTTACACCTAATTTACATAACGTTTTGTTGTTTTTGAAAAATCTTTTCTTTACAAGCACCGTACTGTTTCATAACTAGGTAGCCGAAAATTCCGCTTCGTAAGTATTGCAGTTTACGAAATTTATTGATCATTATTCCTACCTAATTGATAATAATTTCGCATAATTATGTATTTCGATTAATTTTAATTTTATGAGCTATATCGGAACTAAAGTGACGGATATAGCTCTTAGAATTGGCAAGTTGAAATAGCAATGGGCAGGCCACATCGCTCGTAGAGCTGATAACCGATGGGGAAGAAATGTTCTCGAGGTGCGACCACGAACCGGAAGACGCAGTGTAGGCCGGCCCCCACTAGGTAGACCGACGATCTGGTGAAAGCCGCGGGGAGCCGATGAATGCAGGAGGCAAGCAGCCGCTCAAAATGGCGCTCTCTGAGGGAGGCCTATGTTCAGCAGTGGACGTCTTCAGGCTGTTGATGATGGTGATGATGATGTATTTATACACTAAGTTACTGATACTTCCAAAACCCCCACAACTCTGTATTATTTACAGAATGTACCAAAATCTAGACTGTAATGTAAACAGGATTTAACTGAAAACACCTCGCGTAGTTCCCAGTAGTTGCATAACTTTACATTATTGAATCTCGCAAAGTAAAACGAAGTTGAGAATTAATGTTACGAAAATTTTCACATCCGTTTCAGTGCGTTCATAAATTACTTCGTGCTAAAACTTTAGTAAGATGACCTATGCTTGGCAGAATTTAAAGGTCTTTTGTAAATTTTCGGCAGTTATTAAAACTGGATATTGATTGTTGGCAAATTGTAGCTTATTTACATAATATGATCTTTGCCTGTAAAGTTCTGATCGTGCGTAATGACGCATTAAAATTATTAATATTTCCGTGGCTGTCACGCAAGGGCTTCACCCTGAAGGCATACCTTAATGCCTTACTCCGACGATGGGTAGCGTTCAGTAAGCAACCCAGACGATAATTTGAGATAATTTACCCAGTTCCGAATAATTTCCAGTTGATGTGCATGTTGTGCTCAACTAAAGATCATTATGAAGTTTTCAGAATTGGGCTTCTTGTCTAATTCTAAACGGCCGCGAGCGTGGATTATTATTTGCATGTTCAAGGCGCGCAGATGTTTTAAAAGGAAACACAAGCTGCCGAAATATTTTAATTTTTGAACGATCTACCCCACTCTTAAAGTTGTTGAGTAAATAAAATAAAACTGCTCCATACTAATGAAGTTTAGGTAAACTAAAAAAACTCTAATTTAAGGTTTATCGCGATTTTCTTCATTCGCCTAAAGCTCAAGTACTCATACGTATCACAAGAATTGTATTTGTAACGGTTTTTGGATTAAGCTATGAAAAATAACAATAAACATTTTTACAATGATAGTAATAATAAGGGCCGGCTTTGTGCCGAGCCGTCGGTGAGTGGCGACACCACATACCCTGATTCCCGGCTTTCCGGGGGTGGAAATCGCAAAAGCTAAAAACCTAAGCTCCACGGTGTTAAAGGGCCTGACATCGGCAGTAAGAAGTTCAGTGAAAGTGCAGCACACCGCTCGAGACCCTAAGCGTGGGCACACATACCAATGTTGCTTCCTCGGCACCAATATGCGGTAGCCACTACAGGGGGCCCATTTAGTGGGTGGCATGTCACCACCTGCCTGAAACATTTTCATATGAAACAAAATTGGCAGGTGCCGTTATCTCATTCCATAAACCAACGTCATTTTCCATAAAAGTTCACCGCAATAGCCCAGATTTATCACTAACCTGTATATGCAAAATAGCTTATAATATGCCACACCATGCCTTGTCACTTAATTCCGTTATAATTAATTTTTACAATCAACAGGGCCTCTTGGTGCTAGCTTCGGCCCCACCAATGCCTGTCAAATGTCTGGACTAGACCTCGATTCGAATCGAGGTCTATCGCTTTCGAATCCTATCGAATGCGATCGAGGTTCAAATTCAATAGGACAATAATATTGTAAAAAAACGTAGGCTTAGAAAAGTTAAATAAATGAATGAACAATAATAATAATCATTTATTTCAGGTTACTACAGTTTTAAAATAAACAGGCTGTAAGTGTACATAAATACCTTACAGACTAACATACATATTTTATAGGTACTAAACTATCTTATGTATTATCCGTACAGCATAACAGGAGTTTTCTTGTTTTTATGTAATACTAAAGAACCCAGTTTCTATAGTAAGAATAGGTCCCACGCCACCAATTAAATAAGTGCAACTGCACTGTAAACCCGCGGAAGTAAAAAATAGCTTGTTAGTGCAGTAATTAACGTCGATTGCGCATTAATGATATCAGTGAGAGAGAAATTTAAGCAAGCATTGCAGCTTCCATTCATTTTGCGATGCTGATCGCGGGATTGTTAGTGTGACGCGGTGCACAAACATTGGACAAAATTACTATTATTTGTATAAGACGCGTGAGATTCGGGCTTGATTTTATGAATCAAATATAAATAATAGGACGATTATACAGCTTTAATAAAGTCAAATAATATAAATGTTGTAACAACATTTTGTTATTGATATATAACCAAAAAAACCACAAAAAACAACAAAAACACACCCAAAAAAAAAACAAAACAAAAGAAAATACAAACAAAAACGTAACATAAAAAAAAACACAAAAATTCAAAAATCGACTAATGTCAACAACATTTATAAACAAATTTTCCAGTGACATGTGTGTAATTTTCCATCTACTCGATATTATGTAAAATTGAAGTCCCGTTACAAAAGTTGCATTTACATCTGCACACATTTTGGTGTTACGGGACTAACTGATTTTGATATTATCTAATTAAATATCCCATTGTTACGGTTTATTTTAGAAATTAAACCTGCTCTATCAAGCAGTAAAAACATGCCAGCCTGCTTGCAGGTTTCTAATATCGCTATGGGGTCCATTATAACCACGTCTTCAATAGAAGAAGCAGTTTATTTATAAAAAATACAATCGAATCTATAGAAAATCACCAAAGTTGAAGTCTTAGTACTGACTATAATAACGTACTGCGACTGGATCGAACCGCGACGACACGCATGGGACACAGACTAGCAACCCCAGAGGTGAACAATTTATGAGAGCTGTGCCGTGCGGATTTTTGCAACGCTTTGTTGTTCGATTGGAAGTCGATTGGCTGTCGTATTTTATGGTAGAGAAATGTAACGATCAGTACTGCAGTGCGGGTATAGTGGAGCTTGGAAATATTTTCGCATATTGAACTTATTTCAAAAGAAAAACAACTGACTGACAACTTGTTCAGAATTTTAAAAGAATAAATTCTTTTCCTTTCGTAAAGTGCGCAATGGCAATGCTATTATGTATCAAAAAAGGTACTCTGTGTTATGTATTCTGTGGCAATGATTTATCAGCTAACCACCCGTATATTAAAAAAAATCGTTTCATTTAGGTATAACACTGTATGTTTGGCTGTTTAATAACCATTTCATCACCATCATCATCATCATCAACAACAAACAGCCTGAAGACGTTCGCTGAACGTAGGCCTCCTCCACAGAGCGCCACTTTGATCAGCTGCTTGCCTCCTGCATCCATCGCCTCCCCGCGGTTTTGACCTGATCGTCAGTGGGGTGCCAGCCTACGCATCTTCCGGTTTGTGATCACCACTCGAGAATCTAACCACCACCACCTTAGTTAGGTACCTAATAACAATTTAACAATCTGATACCTTCTTAAAAATTAGCCGAAAGTCTGTTGATTGATAAGTTTTTGTGTGGGCTTTAGACATCGATCTATATGCACCATTAATACACCTTTCATTCTTATTATCTAGCGCTAGCTACTCTTTGGCTAAAGCTAGGTTTGCAAAGTTCATCAGATAATGAGAACATTTGTTGCGTGTGAAACTAGAATTCCATTTTGCACGAAGCTAGGTTTCGAGTAAGCTTCAATACCGAGTGCCTCTTAAACTTCGGCGCCGACGTGATAAATCATCGTTTCGTTTAAAACTTTCAGTTGTTGTATGTTGTAAGTACTTGCAGTAAAAAAAAAATGTTTTTATGCTTGGTTAGGCATTTTGTGAATTCTACAAAAAATATTGTTGTTGGAGATTTGCTACGTTTTTAAGTGCAGACTTGTGCAGAAGAACCTAACTAACATATATACTGGAAAGTCCAATGTTTAAAGTTACTTTATATTTATTATCTTCGCTAAAGGTAGGTGGACTCGTTATATTTTTATCACGCTGCTAAAATAAACCTGGCTTTTTTAAAGTTACTCAAAGTTATGCTATGATTATATTAATTCATCATCATCATTAACAGCCTGAAGACGTCCACTGCTGAACATAGGCCTCCCCCAGAGCACGCCACCTTGAGCGGCTGCTCGCCTCCTGCATCCATCGGCTCCCCGCGGCTTTCACCAGGTCGTCGGTCCACCGAGTGAGGGGCCGGCCTACGCTGCGTCTTCCGGTTCGTGGTCGCCACTCGAGAACCTTTCTTCCCCATCGGTTGTCAGTTCTACGAGCGATGTGGCCTGCCCATTGCCACTTCAACTTACTAACTCTAAGAGCTATATCGGTCACTTTAGTTCTCCTGCGTTATATTAATTCATTACATGATATTTACGGTCGATTGGCATGAAAGCGTCTACGGTGTTTTTATTACCTGCAAAACAAATTTAACGAAATTTTACTCATAAATATGAATTACGAACAACGGCTTCTTCTCTAACCGTTAAAAAAACGACTCATCAAAGACCATCATAGACTTAAAATATTTTTGATACTCTCTAGACAAGTACCATCATACCAAACCACCCATCAAGTCTTAATCCCGTATCTTTCAAACTTAAATATCTCTAGTCACTATCAAAAGGTCCAGTTCTTCCATTATCAACAGCGACTACGCCTGACTCGGAGCCATACTACAGTTCTCGATCCTGACCGGCGATGCCTTACAAAGTACTCCTAACTCTTAACAGCTCTTTTGTAATAAATCCGAGAGAATGTTGCGTTTCGAAGGCAATAATACGAATCAGATTAAGCGTGAGGTGTATTAACGTTCGACTTTATTGCGTTGGATTTTGCTTGTAATTAATGCTTGTAGGCTGACTGTTAGATCCAGTATTTTGTTGTGGACTCTATTTACTGACAAATAATACCTACTTTAGTAATGTCTACATGTAGTTACTACGCCAATTTACGTTCATCGTACTAGATACTATTCTGTTTTTAAATTACTTACCAGATACCTAACCTACATTTTAAAGCTATAAGCAGCGATGTATGTCATTATGCGTATACTACATCATTTCGGATTTGATATGTTTCAAGTCCTGTATTAGGTACAGAACGATGCCCATGCTCAATCGTCAATAGAAACTCAAGTAGAGATTTAGTTCCCAAATTGATCATTTTTTGAATGAATTGTATTCTAAAATACGGGCTTTATTTCGCGTGGTAAAATAATATATTCATTTGTTATAGCCATACAGTTGCAGATGTTAAGCACGTTATATTTTTAAATATGTGCCTACTAATAGCAGCAGTTTTTTTTCTTTAAAAGTGGTGGACAGAAAAGACGTTTTTTAAGGTATAAAAATTGCCAACTCCATCTACCAATAGTTTACTTACTACTTATGTGCATTTTAACCGCATGCGTTTTTGAAATCTTTACCATAGAGATGAGACATAACGCAATAATAATATTCACAACAAAGCAAACTAACCAAATATTCCTAACAAGCCGTTTATAAGTATTTGCTTCGTTATTAATATCATCATAAACATCCATACCCATTCGCGTTCCAGCCGCTCCAACGTAAACAGATACCTAGCTAGCGACACACGTTAAAAATGTATATTCATCTAATAACTGTCGAATTCCTGTAGTAACAAATTACAGTGAGGCGCTGAGTTACTGAATGGACGATGGCAACAAATAGTGTAGTAATTCCAAAGAGTTTTGAATAGAGTCCAACACTATTTTGGTCGTCGAATGCTGATCTTTAAGCATTTATTTCGTTTTGCCTTCAGATCGCTGGATACGGCGATCCCACTGTTGTGCGAGGTTAAAATGATTTTAGACGGAGAAAACGACAAAAAGTTAGTAAACAATTTGACGTTTATCTATTTTAATACCAATTCGCGCAAATGAGAAAACGATATGTTTTGAACGTAAGTGAAATTGGATTTTTTCTTGTAATACGCACGAATGGCTTAATATAAAACGCCTTGGGTGAAATAAAGATAAAATAAAATAGGTTAGAAATTTTTAATAAAATACCGTGGAATGTTTTGTTTGTTTGTATATCACCATTTAACTTGGTGTAATCAATATTAATAACGTTGGAATATGTTTGAAGATATTCATGAGATATAAAATTTAATAACTGCTATGCTGTGGTCAATAACAATAATTCTGCAATAATGTTTACGAATATTGTTATTATACTTATGGGTTAACTCGTAGTACACATTATTGTTTCATTTATTAGTTTTGTTTTTGAATGACCGTAAAGTAATACAATGATAATTATTTTTTATTATTTTAATGATATAACCTAGCTCATGAAAAGACGTCGGTGGTGAGATCTGTGGGTACTTAGTATCTAGTTAGTAGTTAGTGTCTAGTATAGTATTATATTATCTGTGGTAGTATTATTAATATTTTTCTACAGCAATATAGGCGTTAGGCGTACCAAATTAAAACGTTGTCTATGAAGAACCTTTATTTTAATTTCTGCTTTTTTCTCATCATTATCATCATCAGATCATCACCTACGTATCAGCCAATGCAGCTCCAGTAAGATTTTTCTTGGTTCCATCACTCACATCACATCAGCATTTTGCTTCTTAGCACTTTTATCAGAATCTAGTATATGTTCCTGTTTTTCACCACGATATAATATATATTCTGTGGTAGTAGTCCAAATGTACAGCTCACAGCTAAAGTGTTAGGGCTAAATCCTAAAATAATTAAAGCTGACCATCGCGCGCAGCGTTGTTGGGCGCTGCGTCTCAATAATGAATGCATTGTCTATCCGTACGTACCCGATCACAGTCCACACTATTTTTGCTCAAACCTGTCTGCGTCTGTCACCGGACAAAATGGTATGGAGCTGTCAAGTTACTATAATTTTGTATGTCTGGTTATTTTTGGATCTATTAATGTCAATAGTTCACCACCAAAACACGCTAGGCAAGTGCGAGTTACATGACAATATGTTCTCCAATTCTCGTGATTCTGAAGGTACCCATTTCCTCTCGATTTATTCTTTCACAGTGTACATAACTTAAAAATTGGTTGGTACACGCGCTCGTATAGTAACATGCTTTTGAAATGTTTTAAAATTAAAAACCATGTCAGATTCCAAATATAAAAGTATGGGATGTGAGAAAAACAAATAACTACTACATATTACCAAAAGGAAAGTGTGCTTTGAGAAACAAGTTCTAGACATGTTAAGCCATTAACATACAGCACTTGCTAATTGATGAATGTGCTTCTTGCGAGCTTATGATCAATCTTGAAACTTTCAATTTCTCTAAACAGGCATTTCGATGGGAGATTCTCATGGATTTCTACTAGAAATTGAGTTTTGTATACCACGTATTTGCGGTTACGTTGTTTGTATAGTTGGTTGTAATTTAATAAAATAAATAAATAATAAATGTGTGGACATACCTATCACACAGCGCCATCTAGCCACAAACTAAGCAAAGCTTGTATTATGGGATCGAGATAACTGACACAATACTTGGATACTTTTTGTTTGTAAATACATACATAGAATACAATATAACACCCAGACACAGCACAAACATCGATGTTCATGATGAACAAATGTTTGTCTCAGGTGGGAATTAAACCCACAACCTATCAGAAGGCAGAGCTATTACCAACTGATCTATCAGGCCAGAATTTTATTTTTTCGTTTCCTTTACCTATCGATTTACTTTATAAAATGCAAGTTTGCTATATATTGAATTTAACTACCTTTATTTTAGTTGTAATAATAATCAAAATCTACTCAAACTTTATCAGTTGATCGTGTAATTATTATGTTTTCTTTTGTACAACTAAGGTACTAAACATTTTGACGTCAGTTTGATGAGTAGTTATATGAATCTCATTTGAATAATTAAATGAGATTCACTTTACTAAACTATACAGAAACAATAAGTAAGTGATAAGTAAAAAATAATAAACAGTATAGAATCAGACTTTAGTAAGCAATTCATAACATAGCATTTAACAAGATAAAAATAAAAGATTTTCATATTCCTTTGAATTATGATCTAAAGATAAAATATATAACAAAGCCTTACTCGTAGACTAATGGGATAAGCATTTTGACAGCATTTTCATCGTGTCTTTTAGCTCACAATAATCCAGACACACTGTTAAAGAATGTCTGTCTAGCCAATTTAGTACGCTTAAAGAGCTTAGGATTTTTCTAGAATAATCTACGCAATTTGTATTTTGTATCCAACTTGAGTGTGAAACTCGTGTAGCTATAGTTCATTTCATTTGGACAATATTTTTACGATAAAATTGTCTTGTGGTCTTTTGGTTTATTTTGTTCTGTCTAGGCATGGAAACGATTGCTACTTTAAAATAATTTTCATTTCATCGTATGATTTATTTTTGTCACTGATGTGATTTCACCTGTGATTTTTCATTTGATCAAATGCGTTTGGCGGTGCTTTATGAAATGGAACAGAGATGTAATTTATAAGTAACGTTGCGAAGTTGCGACCTGCTACAAATGATTACTAAGAAATCTAACGCTACTATTTAGATTAAAGTTAACTGCTACATCACAGGCACAGTGTTTATAAAATTATACTCTACAGGTCTCAGTTTGTTTACTGAAGCATTAACAAAACTATATGTTTTTATATTCATAGCTGATGTGTTACTCTCGTATTATGAAATCCGAAGCGACTATTTATCAAGTGTGATTATCATATAGTGATTAGGAGCAGAGTGAGTGACAAAAAGTAGCAGCGCGATTTATGAAAAATAACATCATATGATTTCTCACCTGCTCCTTGTGAAATGATCCATGCCTAGTTCTGTCATATAGATCTGGGTTGCTCTGTTTGTCACAGTATCTACAGGTGTCAGTGGTAAGTAATGCTTATCAAGATAAAGAAAGAGATAATCGCTAGTTTTTACCTCGTAGAGCGTTGTATTTATCACACGGAGCACTAGAACGACAAAAAGTAAAATAATGTACTGCATGACAGAGATGCGACGCAATGCTCTACAAAACCGTTACTACTTAGCCAATTTTATGTTCCTTTCTTATTCTCTTTCTTAGGCAAGATAGGCAAGGTGGTCAGCCCTGGTGTCAGAATTTTTAGGCCGCCCAAAGGCTTCTGACTTGGCTTAACGACTATTGTCTTACGACAACAGCCGGGACCGACGGCTTAACAAGCCCTCCGAAGCACAGCAGCGCTCAGTTGTAAATACCACTTTTTGCTGTTCAGTTGTAAATACACCTTTTTTAATCTTCTTTTGAGTTATAGAGACGACGCTATACAAAGCTCTTCTCAATTTGCATTACTTGTTCTGACACTGTACAGGTACAGTCAGCGTCAGATAGATCGAATTGTCTAAACTGGTTAGCCAAAATGATCTGATCATTTTTTTTTCTTATATACAGTACGCAGCACATATTTAAGTAGATAATGCGATCATAGTCATTCAGTTAGTCATTCAGGACAAAAACTATTTTATGTTTATCTATATAGAGTTTATTTTACATTTTCGTGCAATGTAAAATCTTTTTGCTTTCATTTGTTTTATGGGTAACATCAAATTCCTCATACTCCTTATGAATTCCAGCATAAAATAAATAACATAGACAATAACGACAAATCTTAAATTCGTATATTCTACGCGCTCAAATAAAATAAAGAAAATTTTAATAGAAAAATGCCAAGTTTATTGGCTCCATAGATTTTCTAAGCTGGTCTGCGCTGCCAGCATGAATGAAGACACATTTGCCAACGACAGCGAATCCACCGGAGTTATTTGATTTATTCCAAGTCTGGTCTATTGAAAACTTCCATCAAGACTCATTTATTTAGAAGCTCAGTAATGAAGCGGTCCTGAACCGAAGACAAGACGAAGGATATCTTCGTATCTTGTTGCAATTTATTACCTTGTACCTATTTATATTTCATCGAAAGATTCAACTTTCGGTTTTGTTGTGATGTAAGGTTTAAGGATAGCTACGCTTTGGGAAGTTTTAGTCACAGACTTAAATATTATTGTTACTCTCATAAGACTCACGAAGCGTGGGAGCGAGAGGTACAAATCGAGTTCCTACACACTGTCCGAGAGGAAAAGAGATAGTGAAATAATGGAGGATGTGCCATTATTTTGGGCGAGTATTAACTAGCACAAGATTAGCAAATATCACCTCAATTTGTTTCACGACGAAGAATAGTTTGTAATCATGTACCATAACAAAGTGCAAAATACTATTTTTGCATCTTTTACAACAATACTTCATCAAAACGCTAAAATAAAATTATTATGGTAAAAAAACGAGTATTATAAAAAAAATGACATGAAATAATATTAATTGGTAGCTTTTATTCTCAAAATAATGTTTATTACAAGTAAAAAATAAAATATTTCAGATTCGTGTTTCGAACGCGAGTCGTTCGATCTGATGGTTTTCGACACGATGAACTTTCGAGCTGACAACCCATCAACGAAAATTTTCGCAACAGCGTGCGTCGCACCAGCGTTCTTCGCAACTACATAGGACTCCCGTTGTACCTACCTGTATTTTTCTGAGAAGGTACCTACCTACATTAAAAATCAAGAATAACAGCTGTAAGTACACAATTACTAACAACAACAAAATCCAAAACCGTCACTTAAAAAGTAGCTACCATCTTAAAGTATACATATTACATATGTATGTATACTCTAAGCCTACCACGATGACAGACCAATCCAAAGCTCCATATCTTAACTTGACAGAATTAAGCAATCACACAAAAAGTCTCATCGAATCGAGACAAGATCGGATCAATCTGACCTAATAGGGTAAATTAATCAGCTGATTTTAAACACCACGATTTCAATAATGGACTTATCTTTGTCATCGTTGATGCGACTTCGTGAAGTCGTGGACGATTTTGCAATTTGTGAAATATTTGGAATCGTCCCGTGGGCGGCCACCAACGAATACATAGGGGGGTCACAGCCAGGGCGGTCTGCGAGCATAGAATGCCTAAATGCCTATCGTGGTTTTGGCCATGATGAAGAGATAAATGCTTTTTTACATTGTTTGTGTAAAAATATTTCAAATAATCGCTAATTTTCTTCTTCCAGTTTGGTCGAGTATCCAAAAAACACGGAGAAATACGACGAACAATATTTTTTAACAGTTGCCGTAGTTGTAACTTCTTTGTCACTTTAAATTTTAATTAACTGTTATTGACTCTTATAGAATAAAATAATTTACGCTGCAGGTCACACTTACTGCACATCAGTACAATAAAAAAAAATGAAAATAATCACCTAACCTTCAAAACTGTAGGTACAGAGCTGATGTTTTATTTATGGCAAGCTAAAACTAAATATAAATGTTATTATCAAACTTTGCTAAGATTATAACGTAAGTATGACTCACGTTTATTTCGATAGACACATTTGGGTAAATAAATCTAAACAAATCTTTATGATCAAGGGTAGCTTTACACAAACAACAAAGACAAGTCACACAATTCCACAGATCGCTTCACAAGCTATGTCCGTTCGCATTGTTCCTCTAAACGCGCGTCTGTGTGTCCTGTTCAGGGTGGTCGAGACGCAGACGTTTCAATAATGACGGCATTCTTACGTAATATGCCGGCGGTTTACAGACAAAGCACGCAAAAACTGAATTACGAGAACCGATGGTAACATAATAAAGGGCAACTTTGGATCCATACCAACGGCGTTAGTAACTTTTGTCAGTTCCCTGAAATAGTTGCGTAACACTAATGCCCTAATTCTCTACCTACTCAAACTCATAATTCTGGCGACGGCGACCATAAAGTGTTATTGAGGTAGTGTAATAAAGCTGCCGATGTTTACAGAAGGTCTTAGTGTCAGGTAGTCTGTCGGCAACTGATAAAAAGGAACCTGATAACGACACAATGGGGGTTAATTATTGGCTGTAAACTTCCGTCATAGCTTTTGTCTTTGTGAAATCTATTGTACCTATAAAAGTCAGAGATAAGAATAAACCTTATTGCAAGTACTTTATGTTATTATTTCTCTACAGGATCGTTTAATTTTATGGCTAATAATTGCATAAAATTTAGCTGAGCGTGATTTCGATCGACCGACCTCTGGGTTATGAGCCCAGCACGCTTCCACTGCGTCACTCTATGCCCCTTTTATATTCTACAACTCAATTCTGAAAAAAGATCTATTTCACGCAAAAAGTTTTAGCAGAGCATGGTTTCAACCCACGGACCTCTGGGTTATGGGGCCAGCACGCTTTTACTGCGCCACTCTGCTTTGATAATAGCACTTCCATACTACGATCCTTTTTAAACTATACATTTAAATTCTGAAAAAGATCTATTTGAAGTAAAAAGTTTTAGCAGAGCGTGGTTTCGATCCACGGACCTCTGGGTTATGGGCCCAGCACGCTTCCACTGCGCCACTCTGCTTTGATGATAGGACTTCCATACTACGGTCCTTTTTTAAGCTATACAATTCAATTCTGAAAAAGATATATTTCAACCAAAAAAATTATAGCAGAGCATGGTTTCGATCCACGGACCTCTGGGTTATGGGCCCAGCACGCTTCCACTGCGCCACTCTGCTTTGATGATAATACTTCTATACTACGGTCCTTTTTTAAGCTATACAACTCAATTCTGAAAAAGATCTATTTCAACCAAAAAATTTATAGCAGAGCATGGTTTCGATCCACGGACCTCTGGGTTATGGGCCCAGCACGCTCCCACTGCGCCACTCTGCTTTGATGATAGGACTTCCATACTACGGTCCTCTTTTAAGCTATACAATTCAATTCTGAAAAAGATATATTTCAACCAAAAAAATTATAGCAGAGCATGGTTTCGATCCACGGACCTCTGGGTTATGGGCCCAGCACGCTTCCACTGCGCCACTCTGCGTTGATGATAATACTTCCATAACTACAGGCCTTTTCAATTTCTACAATTCAATTCTGAAATAGATCTATTTCACGCAAAAAGTTTTAGCAGAGCATGGTTTCGATCCACGGACCTCTGGGTTATGGGCCCAGCACGCTCCCACTGCGCCACTCTGCTTTGATGATAGGACTTCCATACTACGGTCCTCTTTTAAGCTATACAATTCAATTCTGAAAAAGGTATATTTCAACCAAAAAAATTATAGCAGAGCATGGTTTCGATCCACGGACCTCTGGGTTATGGGCCCAGCACGCTTCCACTGCGCCACTCTGCGTTGATGATAATACTTCCATAACTACAGGCCTTTTCAATTTCTACAATTCAATTCTGAAATAGATCTATTTCACGCAAAAAGTTTTAGCAGAGCATGGTTTCGATCCACGGACCTCTGGGTTATGGGCCCAGCACGCTTCCACTGCGCCACTCTGCTTTGATGATAGAACTTTCATACTACGGTCCTTTTTTAAGCAATACAATTCAATTCTGAAAAAGATCTATTTCAACCAAAAAATTTATAGCAGAGCGTGGTTTCGATCCACGGACCTCTGGGTTATGGGCCCAGCACGCTTCCACTGCGCCACTCTGCTTTGCTGCGATGGTGATGAAATCCTAACAGGAATTGGTTAGTATTACCGTTACAGTCTAGATATTTTATACGTTCATAAGTAGATATTCCAAAATAGTTGTCGCCAAAAATATCTATCACTTAAGGCTGCTGTACACGCAGATCCACTATCTCGCTCGCGCATTGCGACATTTTTGAAGATTCTAAATAACTGAATTTACTTACGCAAAATCTGGGTAAACTAGGTATATTATCATGAATAACATTACAAATGTTCAACAAAAATATCATATTAATCCAAATAAGTTTTCATACATAAAAACGGTTAAGAATGAAAAAGTTATTGTTACCGTTGTATTTATGAACTCTTGTTTGGATTAATATGATATTTTTGTTGAACAGTTGTAATGTTATTCATGATAATACAGTTTATCCAGATTTTGCGTTAGTAAATTCAGTTGTTTAATATCTTAAAAAATGTCGTATTGCGCGAGCGAGATAGTAGATCTGCGTATATAGCAGCCTTAACTTAGGTATATATATTATCTACTTATTGTTTCTCTACAAGCTGCGGATAAGAACTTAAAACAATTTACATTTTGTGACCAAACCGGAAAGCATTTGAAACAAAGGATGCATAACAAGTAATTTCGACTTGAAATTGATTCAAAACCATCGGCAACCCAATTACGATCCGTCTAATAGTCAGTCGACTGTATCTTTCTGTTATTATTTTGAACATCTGTCAATTTCACGGGACAACGCTTCAGATGAAGAAACAGAAAAACCTTCTGGAAAGTCTTTGTTCGTAGCTAGTTAACCATAAAAAAATAATTATATCATTGACTTCAGAAATAAAGGATTCAATTATTTTATCATTTAGAACGTTAAATCAAGTGTGACTATTACAAAGACTTCTATGTTTACTATACACTAGACAGCACATCTCTAACTTGCACTGTCAACCACTGCAAATATGCCAGCCAGCATCTTCTCGCTCATACGATGCTCGACACTCAAAGCGACTGCACGTGCAGCAGCGAATAGCATTAAAAATTATAATCCGAATATGCCATTGCACTAACACTGCGTGTTGGGATCGTTGGTTAGACGATTTAATCTCGTAAAGCGCTGTAGTGGATTTTAGTATAATTATACAAAAATAAAACTATTTGTGCTTTGAATAGCTTCTATAGTACGTAGTACATATACCTCTTTGGACTATTATGAAAATGAATATAGTGAAACTGCATAGTAAGTAAACTATGACATGTACAAAAATATACTTTCACAGAATAGAAAAAAAATGCCGAGTACGGAGTTTAAAGTAATACGCGCCCAACTTTTTCAATCGCAATTTAAGACTATAAGCGGAGTGCTTGTCGGAGGTAAAATAAAATTGCTCTACATAAAATAATTACAAGATTTTGTTTATTCAGTCCATGGAAACGTAAGGAGAAACGTTTTATGCGTGTAATTTTCTTGTTAACTCGGACACGGGGTCTTATTAAGTCATCAAAACTGTACCACACGGGAACCAAAGTGCGTGTGTTGTTTTTTTGGTATATAGTAAATCACAATCTTCTTGCACAATTAAATTGCTGTGTGAAAAGATCTCTTGCTTTGAGCCATCTATTATTATAGGTTAATCATATAATTATGTAAAGCAGGTGTTTTATAAATAGAGTAAAATAACAATAAGTCGTAGTTTTATACATTTTGCAATAAGTCATCATCATCATCATCATCATTAGCCTGAAGACGTCCACTGCTGAACATAGGCCTCCCCCAAAGAGCGCCACTTTGGCGGCTGCTTGCCTCCTGAATCCATCGGATCCCCCTTGCTATATGTATACTTGCATCTAATAGATAGATACGAGTTATATTAATTTCGCATTAAGTATTTGAACTTACAGTACCTATTTAATTTTTTTTGTGTTAAAAACCCGTGTGGTCCCGGTTTGCGAATAGGACCACCCCATCTCTTCACGTGGGTGCCGTAAGAGCCGGCTAAGAGAACATCCAGGGAATGGGCAGCAGCATTCATCTCGGTACATTAAAATCTTCTGCAATAGCCAAAGCCGCCTGCCAAGCGTGGTGATTATGGCAAACAAAATATGATAAGCGTCCAAAGTGGCATTTCATAAAGGAGGCCTGTGTGCAATGGACATCTTTCAGCTGATGATGTGACTGTGTGTGTTAAAAACAAGCCATCCCAGAATTTTGAGTTCAGTGGAATGATATTTATAATTTTATTTTGCAAGCTTAGTTTTGACACCACAGCAGAGCAGTGGAAGCGTGCTGGGCCCATAACCCAGAGGTCCGTGGATCGAAACCACGCTCTGCTAAAACTTTTTGCTAGTAATAGGTATACTTCTGTAATTATGAATTTATAAGTGAGACTTTTTGGACGACCCTGTCATTACAGCAGAGTGGCGCAGAGGAAGCGTGCTGGGCCCATAACCCAGAGGTCCATGGATCGTAACGTAATAACGCTCTGCTACATCTATTTTCTTCAAATATCATGTAGTAATTCGGTAAAAGAAGCTTACAAAACATACAAATCTTTATTCTCTTTGTTATAAAAATATAAAATTGAACTTATTCATTGACACTCTACAACAACACTTGACACTCGACAACTATTTCACTGACATTGTGACAAAAATACAGAAATATACTATACTACAGGAAAGTCTGGCATGCGTGACGTCAATACACTTCTCCAGAAGGCAGTCATTTCAGTTATAGTATAGAATAATTATAGAGCATAATGTGAATAGGTTCCTGTAGTGGATGACAGTGTGTTGGAGAAGCGTATTGACGTCACGCATGCTCGTAACAGTTTTACGTGCATGACGCCAATATAGTACGTATTGAATTAGAAGTCTCGGTAAAACTTCTCATGATGGCTACCGCTAACAAACCAGAACATGCCTAGTTCTTGACACTTAGCTTAGTTTGCTTGGTTTGTAAGTTTTTAGTTATTACAATGTAATACCAGGAACTACGAAGACACACCGCTATGTTTACAATCGGTACTTGAAACAGGATGGTCTAATAAGAATAAGCCTCTAAAATCTCAAAATCCATACAACCGGACAGAGCTAATGATACTAATCATAGTAACTATAAAAGTAAACATTTCCTTCTTATGTTTATTGTTCTCATTAGTGATGTCTTGGTGAGAAAAAACGTGTAACTGTTTGGGATTAGCCGGTTAAAGTGGATAGAATTTATTAGTTAGGTTTGCTTTTAACAAATGTGGCCAGGCTGCCTTATATTATTTAAATAACTTAGTTTTAAAAATACTACTAAAAGTGCAGTCTGAGTAGAATTTGAACCCGGATGAGTCGGTATGACAGCAACACGTCGTTCTCTGAGTCAACTCCCTCAACCTTTATCACGTGTAACTTATTCTATAGAATACCAATCATCATCATCATTATTATCATCATCAACAGCCTGAAGACGTCTACTGCTGAACATAGGCCTCCCCCAGAGAGCGCCACACCACCATGAGCGGCTGTTCGCCTCCTGATGCATTCATCGGCCCCTAGCGATTTTCACAGGATCGTAGGTCCACCTAGTGGAGGCCGGTTTATACGCTGCGTCATTAAGTTCGTGTTCGCCATTTGAAAACCTTTCTTCCCCATAAGTTGTCAGTTTGTGGCTCTGCCCATTGCCAACTTGCTAATTCTACCAGCTCACTTCACACACAGTCACTTTAGTCCTTCTGTGGATCTACTCATTCCGGATCTTATCTCGCAGGGAAGCATAGCTCTCATAGCATAGCATACAACACCAGTACATTCGCGAAATTTAAGCCGTTTAATTGGTGCCATATACCGCATATACGGCACCGTAAGGTCATTCGCGCGGTCTGTGTGAAGAGCTCCCAGAAAATTATTTTCAATAACAATTGCGCGATGAAATCATGCCACAACACATCTGAAAAGCAGCATAAGAGTTCTGGCTTTTCTTGCTAAAATCGTCTAAAACACCAGAAAAAGTAGCGTGCGTTTTGGCAAGGCGTTGTTTGGAAACTTACCTTCTATAGGTACTTATTCTAAGCGTGTAACATTAGCAACCTTACTTATAAACGTAAGTTTTAATCAATGCTTATTTTGCCTTATTTATTGTTGCTCGTGCATGAAATTTCGCGTCCTACAAAAGGATGGGGGGATGAACATTGATTAAATTTAACTAAAGCTTATAAGGCTACGGAAATAGAGTTAAATATCAAAGGTACCTTATGGCCATCCACCGTTTGCGAAAATTGATGTTCGAGAAATTATGTACGTAATGGAGATTTGCTACAATTCCTGAAATAAAATTATTGCATCAAAAGCTCATACATCCCGAATTTCCAGTTACCTTTACCTCATATTGAAGTACTTTTTCACGATAAACCGATTAAAGTGGGACCATAAATTTGCGGATTAAGCCAACCGATCTCGAGATTGCGATCTAACCGTCTTCAAGTGGCCTCCGCCGATAATTGTGCCGATAACCGATATTGTCGAATGTCCGCTGAAAAAGGTCTAAGAAAGTTTAGATAGACTATTGTTAGAGTCTTGGAATCATTCTACGTTGGAAATAGGGCAACCTCTTGTTGAGAAAATAGGTTTTGCTGATACCGAGTAGGAGTTTGACCAGCGGTTTTGCTGATACCGAGCAGGACTTTGACCAGCGGTTTTGCTGATACTGAGCAGGAGTTTGACCAGCGGTTTTTTATATTGATTTTTGCACATGTCTCTTGAATGAGTATAGGTAGGTATCTCCTGAACGAGTTTTTTGACATGCTCGTTTGCTGAACGTTTTTGGATTAACATTTCTTCTGACCGGTGCTTCATTCAATTAATGTTCTTATTCTAAGGTTAAAGAGTTTAATTTTACTAAAGGATAACTAACAATAAGAAAAACGATTAAATTTATATTGTATTTAGATATAGCCTATATACTTTGTTTTGTGTTATTTTAAGTTATTGCACCAACTGTCGAGGCTATACTTACATGTAGGATGGTTTCAGAAAATAGGAGTTCCTGCAGGAAAGCTAGTATAGGTTCAAACTGTTGCGTAAAACTAAGTTTAGTTTTGGTTTGTTTTTAGAATGCTGGTATGACAATTAAGATCTATTTTTAAAATTGCTACAGGAAATATTATAAAGAATCAGCTTGAAGAACTATGATACAAATTGACTTTGTAAAATGATCTTTAAATTCCATTATCATATCATATTACCCATAAAGCCAAAAAAGTTTGCTCAGTTCATGTAATGATGTAATCCAATAAAACCACAATTAACTCAAAATCAAAGAGTAATCAATATCCTTATTAGTTTAATACGACTTTACTGCCCATACTTACGTATAGAGAAACGAAAATAAAATAAAATGGCCGGCCATAAAATGGTATCCTTAAACAATTCGAATGAGTTCGTAAATTCAATTGCCATATTGAAATAACCTGCTTGTAATCTTATATCCAAACAGCCAGAAAACAACTGAATGAGCAATATCGGGTTACTCATGAGGAAAGAATGGCAAAGCATTTGCTTTTTTGTTTTTGTTGTCATAAGTCTTGCTGCAGGAAACGAAATACATCATAAAAAGCCTATGTCACAGATGATTTAGTAATACCTGTTTAATTTACAATTCCATGTTATATACTTAGGCTATATACAATTTATTAACTCTAATTAATCAACTGAAATACTAAAATGTGGCCTTGTGTGTGCAAATATATGCAAATATATAGGTATGTTAAGGACTATTTTGTAATTTTTTTAAATAAAACTTGTCTAGAGACCCGTTGGTAAAAAAAACGGTCGCAGCACCTATGAATAGGTTTGGCAATTTATACACCATCAAACCAATATCCGCCTAATGTGTTTATTATTTCATATAATAAATCAACTTTTTGTTCCATAAACAGTTTAATTTTATGGGAGCAGTTAAAAACGTATTTGAAAAAATAATGTTTAATAATTTAATTTTTGTATGGAAGTCGATTACCACCATTAGTTTCACTAATTACAAGATTTTACAACCACAATTTGGGTTTATGAGTATTGGAACATTTTCTATTGGACGGCTGAAATACAAGGCACCGCCGAACCATAAAGAAACTATTACGGCGTCCTACAATTTAATGTAATAAACTGACGTTGGCAAAAATTAGGATCTAATAACTCAAACAGGGTTTATAAGAGTAGGTAAAAGGGCATATTTGATCACAATAAATGTAAAAATGCTGTATGTAGAACAATTTTCTTCATCTTTTTTTCTCTCTTCTTCTATCTTTTTGGTATTTTTGAAGATTAACTTAGGCCCGATTTCACCAAATTAGAATAAGGTTTATTCCAAGTATACGGCTATTCGTTATTCTTGGATACAGCTAATTGACAAATAAAATTACACAAAAAAAGATGCCATTTTGATTGTATCCAAGGAATAAGTCTTATTCCTTCACAAAATTGGTGATATAAGTGCTATGTTCGCGTAACTCGGTTGTTCTCGGAAAGTTATGCCTGGAATCAAATTTATTCTAGTTTGGTGACATCGGGCCTTAATCTGATAGCCAAAAGCTTTAGTAATCTTTTAATTTCAATTGTGTCTGTACTGCTTGACTTGCTGCTTATAAATTTCAGCCTTTTGAAAACCATTTCTGGGTTGCAGCACCAAAAGAAATTCCGCGAATACAGCAATTACCCAGGATAACTGACTCTCTGTGAATATTCAAAAAAGCCTGCATACTTTGAATAAGGTAAACCGTGGGCGTTCCGACAATGAGCACGTCACTGACCGGCCTTTGAGCTGTCAGCCTCTTGAAGAAACGGGGGCAATTACATTGAAAAACCCCGCAATGCTATCTTCAAAAAAATAATGCTAGCTTTGAGTAACTGACACAAGGAGCCTATTACACACCCTCTTAAAACAGGCCACTCTTTTACTCAGCTGTTTGTTTCGTACTTGTTTCTGACAAGCAATTTACGGATAAAACAAACTCGACTCAATCAACTTTGAGGATTTGACAGCCTCTGTGGTGTGGTGGTTGAGCAGGTCGGCTCGCCGGAGACGGCGGGTTCGTTTCCCGCGACAGGACAAGTGTTTGTGCACATGAAACAAAAAGCGCAAATACTTGTTCTGTGTCTGAGTGTTGTGGGATCATGGTCCTCGTAGTTCCTGGGTCCCTAGATACAGGGAATCCTAGTTAGGCCAGTCCAGGATCTATGTATGTGATCGTTGGGCGTTCTTTGTTTTTATTTAACTTTCTGATTTTAGAACTATTAATGACTACTTATAAGACGTTACATGAAATTACTAATAATGGCTTCCGTTTTATAGACTTACAATCTTATATGATGTAACTAATATAATTGAAGAGCAAATTGCATTGGTCGCTTAAGTAAATTATCAGAGAATCTCTCCAAGTGTTAATCATAAATGATGGATCAGAAAAGCCGTTGAAGCACCAAAAGCTGGCGTCACTGATTGGCCAGCCTCGAGTAGGAGGTATAACCAAAGCCGCAGTAAACCCATTAAGATCTCAAATTACCTAGTACGCCCAAACCACGGATCGTGTGACTAATCGGCATTAAAGGTGCTGTTATGTCTTAATTAAATTATTCCTATAATTCCGTGGTAATTCTGTTGCGGTCGAAGAATTTTACTACGTTACAAATTCTGTACAATGGAGCAATTTCTGAGGCGAATGGGAGATCGACGGCGTTAATTAAAGCAGTAACACATAGAGATACATTCTAACAGAACGCCAAGGATTAACCTGTTGTAAAGAAAGAAAATTAAAGTAATTGCTTTAGATTAACCAGCTTTAAGTGCTCGAGGTGCACTTTATGCGAAGTAGAATTGTGTGGTGAATGTTTCGTTTAATAATTTAGTGGTAACACGCTTTTCTTACTCATAAAAGCGTATAGTTGCAAGCTCAACCACGTGAATAGCCAAGGGAAATAAGGGTTCTTTCGACCATAAAATTTACGATTTGTCCCGAGGAAAGCCGGTCTCTTACGCGAGATCTTTTTTTATAATTTATTTAGTTTGTTACAACCGCACTTCTGGATGCCTTCATGAAAATGTATGCGGTTGAACATTAAAAATTTACTTTTCGTACCAAAAATGTTTTAAATTGTTCAAAAGGAAAGCTTATGAAATCAGCAAGTCGAAAATTTATTAGTTTCTTTCAGTGGTTTTATAAGTTTATTAGTAATGTACCTAAATGTTTACACACCATCAGGTTGAATTAATGTAAGGAAATTAGCTCAAGGTAGCTCAATTAGCACTAGGTGGACTGACGACCTGGCCAGAGCCGCGGGAAGCCGATGGATGCAGGAGGCAAGTGGCCGCTCAAAGTGGCGTTCTTTGGGGGAGGCCTATGTTCAGCAGTGGACGTCTTCAGGCTGTTGTTGATGATGATGATGATGATGATGAAAGAAACTAGGCTCAATACTAGTTTTAACTTCAAATCTGTAAATAACTTACTTATATTTAAACTTATCCCAATGTCCTCCAATCAGCCCTCTTGCGGTATATCTATTCATTCTTGTTCCTAATTCAATTCATCATACTGCTCGTGAACATGATGGCATCTTTACATATTTTTCCGCCTGATTTTGTAAATTTTCCTGCACCAATCTCATAAATCTCGGTTTTTTCACGCTCTCAACCGAAATCGTCCGCAATAACATCCTCATAAACCATCCAATGAATGGGCAGCACATCTCCATCCTGCCATGTGGTCATGTTCAATCTTTTTGGATGGGGTCTCTGCTCACAGTGTGTAAAATTTATGGAAATTGCATTTCCGCGCTACGTCCGATATGAGGGTACGTACGGAGCTAAGTTTTGAGGGATATTTTTCCTGGGGTAAAAAGTGATGACTGTGTTTCTTTGGATTTTTTTAATTTAGGAGTAGGAGAAACTTTTTAGAATTAAACCACCCCATTATTATTTGAGTTGGGGATTAAAATTGTTATCTTGTATGCGCGTTTGATCACCAGTAATTCACATTAAGTGACCAATGAAGAAATAAAACGGAGACACTGGTTTCGATTTTGTTTCGTATTTCATCATCATCATCATCAGGCTGAAGACGTCCACTGCTGAACATAGGGCTCCCCCAAAGAGCGCCACCTTGAGCAGCTGCTTGCCTCCTGCATCCATGGGCTCCCCGCGGTTCTGACCAGGTCGTCGGTCTACCTAGTGGGGGGCCGGCCTACGCTGCGTCTTCCGGTTCGTGGTCGCCACTCGAGAACCTTTCTTCCCCATCGGTTGTCAGTTCTACGAGCGATGTGGCCCGCCCACTGCCACTTCAACTTGCTGATTTTCAAAGCTATATCGGTGACTTTAGTTCTCTTGCGGATCTCTCATTTCGGATCTTATCTCACAAGGAAACCCCGAGCATAGCTCTCTGCATAGCTCGCTGCGCGACTTTGAGCTTACTCATAAGGCCAACAGTAAGAGACCACGTCTCAGTTCCATAAGTCATCACTGGCAACACACACTGGTTGAAAACTTTCGTTTTCAGGCTTTGCGGTATTTTGGACGAAAAGATGGGACGAAGCTTCCCGAACGCTGCCCACCCGAGTTGGATTCGTCGTGCGACCTCTTTGTCGAAGTTCATCATCATCATCATCATTAACAGCCTGAAGACGTCCACTGCTGAACATAGGCCCCCCCAGAGCACGCCACCTTGAGCGGCTGCTCGCCTCCTGCATCCATCGGCTCCCCGCGGCTTTCACCAGGTCATCGGTCCACCGAGTGGGGGGCCGGCCTACGCTGCGTCTTCCGGTTCGTGGTCGCCACTCGAGAACCTTTCTTCCCCATCGGTTGTCAGTTCTACGAGCGATGTGGCCTGCCCATTGCCATTTCAACTTACTAACTCTAAGAGCTATATCGGTCACTTTAGTTCTCCTGCGGATCTCCTCGTTCCGGAGCTTATCTCGCAGGGAAACACCGAGCATAGCTCGCTCCATAGCTCGCTGCGCGACTTTGAGCTTACTAATGAGGCCAACAGTAAGAGACCATGTCTCAGTTCCATAAGTCATCACTGGCAACAACACACACTGATTGAAAACTTTCGTTTTCAGGCTCTGCGGTATTTTGGACGAAAAGATAGGACGAAGCTTCCCGAACGCTGCCCAGCCGAGTTGGATTCTTCGCGCCACCTCTTTGTCCAAGTTGGACCCACCTAATTGGACACTCTGTCCTAGGTAGACATACTTGTCGACAACTTCGAGAGTATCGTTCCCAACAATTACCGGTATAGGTGGAACATGAGCATTAGACATGATCTTTGTCTTGTCCATATTCATCTTAAGACCAACCTGCTGGGAGACTCTACTGAGGTCGTTGAGCATGGTGCTAAGGTCCTCGAGCGATTCCGCCATTATGACTATATCATCGGCAAAACGAAGGTTAGTGATGTACTCGCCATTTATGTTGATGCCAGATCTTTTCCACTCCAAGAGCTTGAAAACATCCTCCAATGCGTTTGTGAACAGTTTCGGAGAAATAACGTCTCCATGTCTCACGCCTCTTTGCAATGGAATTTGTTCCGTACTCTGGTCCTGTAGTCGGACTGACATAGTGGCCTTACTGTACAAACACTTCAAAACTTCGATATACCTACAGTCAATTTGGCATCGCTGCAAGGACTGCAGCACCGCCCAAGTCTCGATTGAATCGAAGACTTTCTCATAGTCCACAAACGTTAGGCGAAGTCAGATCTACCTAACTGGATAATCTGCCCTAGATAGACATATTTGTCGTATTTCATAGCTAAACGAAATTAAAATATTTCCGTCTTTTCATTTCCCCTTTGTTAGAAGATTATCTTACGCTATATCGACTTATAGTTTAGCATTAGAGAATTGCGATACACATTCACATACCTACTAGAGCTGTAGCAAACCGTATGTATTCGGTGCTGAGTAACGAGTGCACCATCTAGTACCGAGTAACAAATCGTTACTCACGAATGCATTTCGTTACTCGCATTTTTTCGTAGTATGGGTACCTTCACTGTTTCACGTACGCAATACTACTCGATTCGTTGCTCTAACATAACATGGCATGTTATGAAGTATCAGATGTAACAAGTAACGTAACGATACAATAGTAACGAGTACTAATTGTTATAGTAACGAACACATACGGGTAACACGCTTTTTTTCGTTACTTTTACACCTCTAGACCCAATTTATTAAAATCTTATTTGACATAATTAAAGATTAACGGGCGTTATATGTACCTATGTATACTCTTTGGATGTAGCAAGCCATTATCATTATTATTATGGCAGCACGTGTCACTGTCATCACTCCATCATGCCAGTGTGAGTTCTGGGATCATGACATTGACAGTGACACAGAGTCACCAGTTCTCACAGTGTCCGTGGTCTTGTAAATAAAAAGACACAGCGTATCTAAAATGTTATTCTCTTATAATATTTCTTCTTGTATGTTTTATGTATGTAATGTATTAACTTATTTATATATTGTTTGTCCTGAAGTTCGTGATGTCATGATGATGGGTTCCGACTTAAAATCAGTTATTGAGGTCTTATGGCCTTGATTACATGCTGAGTCGGGACCTATATCATGACGTCACGCAACATTACATTTTGTACGATACCTTTTATTTTTGTTTTTTATTGTTTTATTTTCATGATGTATGTTAGGAATGTAATGTTGTGTGATGTCCTGAATAAATGTATTTTCTTTCTTTCTTTCTTTCTTTCTATTAGGTACAGATATCATTTTTAAAGGGGCTAAACCGACTTCAATTGCCTTTCGGAGCACTGCGGTAGCAAATATTTAAAACTTCCATACTCATAGGTATGATATACCATACAACAGATTTTTCGTAAGTAAATTCAGTTATTTAATATCTTAAAAATGTCGCAATGCGCGAGCGAGATACCCCTATATAGCATGGGATCTGCGTATACAGCAAGCAGCCTTAATAAAACGTATGATTTATTAATTATTTTTTTACTTCAGCGCTCCGGTATTACCGAATTGAGGTAAAATCTTTATTCGATGTTGATTGAAAACATCATCCACTGCTGAACATAGGCTTAAAAACTCGTTCGTCTCACGAAAGAAGTCCCGCGGCAATAAGTGGAACTAACTGTCAATACATATAATTTTCTGTATGTACTGGGTGGCGCAAAAGTAAAGACCCTATTTGGTTCAGCTATAACATTTTTTCTAAATTAGAAAACTAGATTTAGGTTTTTTTAAATGTATATTTGTGCCATTAAATTTCGTACCATTAGGATTTAAAGATGATGTCTTTTAAATGGTGACCTCCAGAGTTGATACACATTTGAGCCCTATTTATGACATTTTGCATAACTTGCCGTAACACTTCCTGCGATATGTTCGTTATTTCTTGACGAATGTTTTCTTTTAGAGCTGCGAGAGTCTGTGGCTTGTTCACATACACCCGAGATTTCAAAAAACCCCAAAGAAAGAAGTCTGGACTGGTCAGATCGGGTGATCTTGCAGGCCAAGGCAAATCGCCAAAACGAGAGATAACTCGGCTTGGAAAAGCGTCCCTCACTAAGTCCATAGTGTCGCGCGCTGTGTGTGCCGTAGCGCCGTCTTGTTGAAACCAGATGTGCTCCAGCCCCAATTCGTCCAAACTGGGTATCAAAAACTCACGTAACATGGTTCTGTAGCGTTCTCCAGTGACAGTTATCGCATTGCCTCCAGCGTCTTCGAAAAAATAGGGTCCGATCACTCTGTCAACACAGATGCCACACCATACAGTAACTTTTAGTGGGTGTAGAGGTGTTTCTTGAATAATGCGCGGATTATCAGTGCCCCAGAACCGAGTATTCTGCTTATTGACATGCCCTGAGAAGTGTTACGGCAAGTTATGCAAAATGTCATAAATAGGGCTCAAATGTGTATCAACTCTGGAGGTCACCATTTAAAAGACATCATCTTTAAATCCTAATGGTACGAAATTTAATGGCACAAATATACATTTAAAAAAACCTAAATCTAGTTTTCTAATTTAGAAAAAATGTTATAGCTGAACCAAATAGGGTCTTTACTTTTGCGCCACCCAGTATAATGTAAGTATATTTATGTTTTATTTAATTTACTAAATAAAATCGATATTCACCAATTATTTTATATTGAAGTTTTGGGGAGTCTAAAATAGTAGAGCTTAGCGACATTCCGTCGTGCGTCTGTGGCGACGCGTCTGCGGGTCATCTTTCGCGACACGGTCTCTAAAATCCATTAATCCAAAAAATGAAATTTCTTGATTAAGGGGGAACGTTTTCTCAGCGCGGCAAATTCAAATTTTCTTGCGTTCTTTTGCTAATAATAGCTCAATTACTCAACGCGATTACATGAAAACTAATTTTGCGCAAATATATATAATGTTTCAATAAATTACAATTAAAAGTATCACCTACTTGTCATTAGTTTAGCGACAAATGGCAATAGACTGAAAAACTAAGAAGAAAATTGTTTATTGCCATTTATCGCTAAACCAATGATATCTAGGAAATACTTTTAATTTTAATTTGTTGATACATTCTATTTATTAGCGCAAAATTAGTTTTCATGTAGTCACGTTGAGTAATTAAGCTATTATTGGCAAAAGAACGCAAGAAAATTTGAATTTGCCACGCTAGTGTAACGTTCCACCTTAATACGATTTCAGGTACGAGACACAGATTAGAGAAAAAAACAACTGACTGTAGGTCCAGACTACATTTACATAGACATATAATATACAGGCAAAACTCTGTTACCACAGTACTAAGTACAGTACAAAGGAAGGAAGTGAAATTACTGGGCAAATGAGACTTTATGATCTGATCACTCAGTCTAGTAATCTGATTACTAGACTGTGTGATGTCTCAGGATGACGTGAGTGCAGTGTCACGCGAATCTTTACTGTTTTAAAGATCCGAGTGATACTGCAACTGTTATGGGCGGCCGTGTTGCTTAACATCAGGTGAACGACTAGCTCGTCACGTCACTCAATCGCATAAAAAAAAGGAGTACACAGGAGTACTGATATTGAACGATTTTCAGCTTTTTCATCTTTATAACCTTTATTAGAAAATAAAACAGGATGTACATAATATATCTTACTCCCATACTCTAATTATCATTTATTTTATGTAATATTACTACCACCTATAGGATTAATTATTCCGAGAAACTGTAAGCTGAAATGTTAATCAGTGAATGCAATTAAAAAAGCGAAATGAACCGCTCTCATTAGCCACATTAATAAAAAATTAACCCTGCTACAGCACACTGCAGCAAAATCTCTTTAAAGTTATAACAGGGTCATAAACACAGAGATCCTTGGGGTTAAGACTGTAGTAATAAAAGGGAAACTTCATTAAAGTTGGCCAAAGATACTGGCCAAGAAATTCGCTTCAAGCCACGGACATACAATATGAATGAGTTATCAAACTTTTATCAAAAGTACCACTAACTGCTGTTTTCTGCTAAATTATTATTGCCGACTGTCATGAAATTATGAGTGTCATTTATATAATTAAAAACGGCGCGATATATAAAGCGCCAAGTGAGAGCGCGCGGTATACTTTGCGTACCAAAAGCGTGCGCGTTTAGGCGCTTAGAGCTTTTTTAAGCACGACTAATCACCATCTCAAAGAAAAATTGGGTTCAGTAACAAGTCGACACTTTTTCTAATTGGCTACTTTAATTCATCCGCTACTTTTGCTAATTCGAGACTTTCCTCGATTCGACACTTTTCTTACTGGACACTACTAAATTTTGATACTTTGGTACAGTCATTGATAAAATAAATAGAAAAAAAACATCACTGGCTAAGAACGTATTAAGATCAAGACACGCTTATGGTAGGGTTCTATTTATGGTTTAAAAGAAACTCGGAGATTCCATAATAGTGTAAAACAAGACTTGTTAATATGTTTTATTAATACAAGTGATCAATTTATCAGAAACTTACTTACTTGAAGTCTTTTGTTGATTCCCCGATCCCCCGACTGATTCTAAGTCTTTATACAATATTATTAATCCGTAAATATAAAATTTAAAGTAAGCCGGATTTCCGTACAGGTTAGGTACTTAGATATATTAATTTCTTAGTATTTTAAAATTATACATCATTAATTTTGAAACTTTTATTTTAATCTATGCTCATATGGAAAGCTCTCAGCAGGATAATTCATATCTAAAAAAAGAAATACTAAAAAACCAGCCAAGTCCGGGTCGGACTCGCACAAAAAAATCACGTTTAATGTGCACCTTAAATATTAATTTTATTCTGTTTTTTAGTATTTTTTGTTACCGGCAACAGAAATACATAATCTGTGAAAATTTTAACTGGCTAACTATGACGTTTCATGAGATACCAGCCGGTGACAGACGGATAGACAGACAGACAGACAACGGAGCCTTAGTAATAGGGTCCGTTTTACCCTTTGGGTACGGAACCCTAAAAACAATGTGAGCTTATGTACTGGGCTGAAAATATTGTGTGAGACGGACAGGATACTGACTGAGTAATGTACTTATTAATATAAAATTCAGAAGGATCAACTCGAGACTAGCCCGTTATTATGTATGAAAATGCCTTTATAAATCCGATGGATCAGTTTTTATAAACATAAAATTGGGCCAGACATCAATCTGATATTATTATTCAATAGATTATGTTCATATCCTAAGTTCTTTTACAGGTATTTCTAAAAAAATATTATGTAAAACCTATTACAGTATGTACCATAGAGTGCTGCAGGCATCCGGCTAGGGCCAAACTATCGGCGCCTGGCGGTTATTTTGACTGGCTTTTGTTTCCTATTATACATAGTTAAAACTAGCGAGGTTTGGACCACGCTACTTTTAACTGCATGTTTTTTGAAATAAAAATATAATAAGGAGCTAATTGTAATACTTAACGCCTAACGATTGCATACATAGATTCTGAATCCTAACTAGGATTCCCTGTATCTAGGGACCCAGGAACTACGAGGACCACGGTCCTACAACACCCAGACACAGAACAAGTATTTGCACTTTTTTTCTGTGCACAAATACTTGTCCTGTCGCGGGAATCGAACTTGCTGCCTCCGGGTTATGAGCCGATCTGCTCAACCCACACCACGAAGGCTCTCAAATGGAGTATGTAACACATATTCTGCATGTAATGCCCAAAGCTGTTCCCCAAGAGAATGAAACTTCACCACAATGAACGTTTCTACATCTACGTTAAGAGCGATAGAGCTTGTTCTTATCAACATCCCTATTCAGCTAGCTTCGGCTACAGCCAAGACTGGTGAAACTTACGCCACAATGGACCACAAAGTTCTATTTGAAAAGCTAAGACGTGAGATCATCGACTTGAGACCGCAAGTTTCATAGCCTTTAGTACTTACGTTGGAATCATATTGGTTACTTTTTATATCTAACGCAGTGGAGATGTTCCACAATAAACGTAATGGAAATGGAGCTGCTGCTTTGCAGTTGTTCGCGATATAAAGCATTTGCTAGGTTCTATGTTCAGGAAGTTAGTTGTATTTTGACTTTTGAATGAAGCTTGATGTTGGAAAGGAAGAGTCCTCTAGATCAAGAGGATACACTAATATTAATAAAACTACATAATATTGTCATAGCTAAAAAATTTGCCAAATGCCTGATGTCATATCTTGCGTGGTCTGTTACGGCCACCACCCGCATCGTAAATAATCTGACAGGCTATCGAAGTATATATGGCGGCGGCGGGTTTGATTCTAGCTACAGGACAGGTATTTGTGCACGGTAAAAAACGTAAATAAATAATAATAAATACTTTTAACACCTTGTTCTGAGTCTAGGTGTTGCGAGGTGAATGGTCCTCGTAGTTCCTAGGTCTCTAGATACAAGGAATCCTAGTTAGGGTTCAGGATCTATGTATGTGATCGTTGGGAGTTATTTATTTGTTATAAGATACTGTAGGTTCAAGCAATACTTACCAATATACATTGTTTAGGTGGTCTCATCGCAGTCCATTCCCCATTGATTTGAGTTCGGTTAAACTCGCTACAATGGTCCAAAAACTTCTAATCGAAATAACGACGTGAGCTCATCGTCTTGAGACCACAACTTTTATATCTTTCGATGCGGGTGAGTAGTGGGATGGTTTTGTGGGGAAACTTTACCGTGTAAAAATAAGCGTCATAAAATATATTTGTTCGCCAAAAACTTTGTGACAAACACACATATTTGTAGGTATACGTTCGTTTGATTGTTGGATAAAATACGAGAAAACTTTTTATACTGATGATAAAAATAATTTAATAAGATCAACACGAACCGCCTTTTTCCAGGTTTTACCAGTTTTTCTTTTACCAATACGCAAAGAGCTTATACACTATAAGTTATGCCTAAATATTTGAAAAAAATCTGTATAACACAACTGTATATAGTTTCTTTTGAAGATTGACCAATTAATATGTACTTATAACTAAGATAGCTATACCTATAAGGTGCATAAAATTTGATATTATTATGATTACTTTGTTTTTCATAGCTATTCATGTTTGCTCGACGCTGAATAAACTTTGTTATCATATTTTTGCTAGAAGATCTAAAAAAGCTGCGCAAAAATAAACAACATAACTTTTTTAAGAATGCCTCGTTGCCAAGAATCTGATTTAAAAATGCAAAGACCTTATGCCTCCGCTATGAATATGAAAACTCGACAAAACTCATTTAAAAACATAAAAATAGTTAAATAACGAAAGATGGCTTTGTTCTTCCTTTGGTGTTACAGTTTCCATCTTTCCAACTGTACATTTCTATTTACACAGAGTAGTGTAATCGCAGAGAACGACAATATTTAAAATGTATTGTAATATTATAGGTGGATGGCGACTGTGAGTACAAATAATTAAACTCACTCTTAACTGTAAATTGTGTAGAAAGCGGGTAAGGGCATATCTAGGGAATGGGCAGCAACATTCTCCTCGGTCTTCATTATAATCTACTGCGATCACCAAGCCACTTGCCAAATGTGATGATTATATCAACCCCCTCTCCTGCCCCCAGGTGCAGGAGGTGAGCAGCCGGTCAAAGTGGCGCTTTGTGGGCGATGTTCAGCCGTGGACGTCTTCAGGCTTCTTGATGATGATGACTCCTAAACCATTGAGTTTTTGGATAAGTGATCAATTTATTTGAGTTGGTTTATTTGAGTGTGTGATTCTGATTAGTTGGCCGTAGGGCATACGTTTTTAAGTGGGTTGTTTTATAGGTATGTAGTTATTGTTAATTAAACTACAATAGTATTATTTACTTTATCAACCTTATTGTTGATGTAAGATAATTAAACCTAGTCGTTCGGCCACACCGTCACAATGAAGGCGTCACTTACCAATCAGGTGATTTGATAGCAAATGTAAAATTTCATTGCTAAATAAATATACAACTAATACAGGCTGATGATGATGATGATGAATATAATGATATTAGCAGCAATATAATTCATGCAGGCCTTTTAGTAAGACTGTGCGTTATGCTAAAGGAGCTATGAATAATTAAAATGCAATTTATAATTTTAAAGTGAGCATTCTAAAACATTTATTACTCTGCTTTAGCATGGCGAACAGACTGAGTGAAATAAAAATGCTGAGACTGAAGAAATAAATGAAAGTATGCATTATTATGATGACGATTCAAGAATGGAAACTGTAGAGACTTACTTCGTATTATTAATATCTTTCTGTTCTATACTATCTGCAATACTCTCAATAATATTGGGAATCGGAGGGAAAACCTTTCAGTGATCAATTTATGATCCGTCATATTTGAAATCTTCACCCCATTTCCTTAGAGATCTGTCACTGGAGAGCCACTCAAATCAAACATCCTCAGTAACCGATTTTACTACTCTAACAGCACCACGAGCCCGCAATACCTCCAAACTTTGACCTTCCAAACTGAACACTTGTTTTTACGAGGACGTAAACCTTTCAGCGAATTTGACAATGCTTCTACCGCAGAATATGTGAGAGTGTGTTACATAAAACGACGACACCGCTTGTCAACAATATAAACTAGAATTGGTGGAGAATGGTGGACCTCTGCAAATAAGGGCGCTTTCTTATACTGCCCATTTGTTAGTGATATTTATTTTTGTCTTTGCTATCTTTTATTTGAGTAGGTAACATTATTTTGTACCTTTGTAGGTACTAAAATAGTGAAAATCTGAGATGTGCATTAAGTATTTTGTAATAATATTTTTTTTATGTAAATGAATGACATGACGAGCTAGTCGTTCGCCTGATGTTAAGCGTCACGGCTGCCCAAGACAGATTGCAGTATTACTCGAAACTCTAAATTAATATAGTTTCGCGTGACACTGCACTGCGTACGTCATCCTGAGACTTTGTGATTAGATCATAAAGTCTCATTTACCCAGTAATTTCACTTACTACGTCCTTCAAACCGTAACACAGTAGTACTTGAACACTACTGCTTGGCGGCAGAATAACTGGCATAACTGTGGTACCCACCTAGACGAAGGTTGCAGAAAAGTCCTACCACCTAGTTACTCTGTACCGAACTCTACATAAAAAATATTTACAAACTTAGAATCAAGGGATTTGCAAGTTTTTGAGAGTAGTGAACGTGTGGTAGTATATCCTTCTACTAATATTATAAATGCGAAAGTTTGTGTGTGTGTCAATGTTTGTTACCTTATATCTCCGTAACTACTCAACCGATTTTGATGAAATTTTGAATGCAGACAGCTTTTATGCTGGATTAACACATAGGGTACTTTTATCCACTGGTAACACTGCGGGGCGCAACAGTAGTTTGAGAATAGTAGGTTACTACCCCATCACTTTCCGTGGGCGCATGCCATAAGAGCCGGCTAAGAGAATATCCAGGGAATGGGCATTAACGTGCTCCGGAATGAGGAGATCCGCAGAAGAATTAAAGTGACCGATATAGCTCTTAGTATTAGCAAGTTAAAATGGCAATGGGCAGGCCACATCGCTCGTAGAACTGACAACCGATGGGGAAAAAAGGTTCTCGAGTGGCGACCACGAACCGGAAAACGCAGTGTAGGCCGGCCCTCCCCACTAGCTGAACCGACGATCTGGTGAAAGCCGCGGGGAGCCGATGGATGCAAGAGGCGAGCAGCCGCTCAAAGTGGCGCTCTCTGGGGGAGGCCTATGTTCAGCAGTGGACGACTCTAGGTTGTTGATGATGATGATGATGATGATGGGCATTAACGTTCTCCCCTTAAGCAAATTAAGACTTATCATCAAGACACCTGCCAAGCGTGGTGATAATGGCAAACCACCTTCTATGATAAGCGTCCAAAGTGGCGTTTTACGAGGTAGGCTTATGTTCAGCGTGGACGTAGTGGGAATGTAACATTCTGGCAACAAAATTCGTATTCTATTTACACCTTTGTTGGCTTCCTTCCGCTGACGTCAATCTGATGTAAGCTAAGTGTTTCTGATACACTTTGATGATTAAATATATTGATTAGTTTCGCTTTTTTGTGTAAGTATTCGGAAGTTGAACTTTGTGACGTCCGAGCGAGATTGATTTTGCAGTTTTTGTTGCGTAAATTTTAATTCCTGAATTTAGTTCACGCTTATTTCTCCATGTTTAGAAGAAATGATAATTTGGACACTTAAATAGCTCTACAGTCTTTATTAATAAAGGAATAGTTCCTCGTTTAGCAACGTGGATAATGTTTCAAATGTCTATAGGTGATGATGAAGTTCCCATTAAGAGGACAGTCTGCTTTTTTATCACAAAAAAATGTGTGAATGTATGTTTGAACTTTTAAATTCAACGGAAATTCTCTAAAAGAGGTATATCGCCTGTTGTCTTACTGTAAAAGTAGATAGAGATGTTGATAGAGACCAAAATCGCATAAAAGTGGCGTAAAGGAAGTCGTAGAAAACTAACATATTTTTTAAACTTAAATTTCAAGGGAATTTTTTACTTCAAACTGCACTGAGACACAGAATACATAATAGTACAGACATAGCGTTTTTGTTACCCTTCACGCACTCTCAAGAAGAAGGCTAGCTGGGTTAGCATGGACGGTAGACATAATTGTCGTTCCCCGTTTTACGTCACTTTCTTCATACTTGCTTGCAGTAAAACAGGGGAAAGACAGTTTTGTCTACCGGCCGTGCTAACCCTACAGAAGTAGGTGTAGAGACTTAGGTAGAGAGAGCAATTTAACTTTAAAAAAGCTTAGGCATGGCATTGCAATCGTAATGCGATGTAATGTTCTCTCCATTGCCTACTCCTTCTCTCTAAAGACTATAATTTTTTATCGATACCTGTATTCTGCAATATTTTGGTCAACAATTTTCAAGAGATATTATTGTTATTTCACCTTTTTTTTACAATTACTTTATTATTATAATAGCTGACTCTATGATTTTTTTTGAAACGCTAGTTTGGTCATAGTATAAATTGGAGGCGAACTCAAAAATAGAAGTATATATGATAATTATAGTAAATTATTAAATCAGATCTTTTTACCCGACGTTTCTTTTAGTTTTACAGTAATTTTGGAACATCTCATTTGTGGTCTATGTCCTTATCAACAGTCAATGCAATGATTGTATAGAGTCTATATACAATCATTACATTGACTGTTGATAAGGACTCGTAAAGTAAAAAGCAGCTCTACTTATTATACTATGAGCTCTATCTACTACCTCCATTCCAGCTCCATCTGTCTGTTCTCAAAATAATGATAAAACTCATTGCATTTCTTTTCTTTTCAGTGTATTATTTAAACAAACTTGAATTGCATAAATACAGACTGTCTACGAATCCCGCACAGGTAGCTTGTTGTTTCTTACCCACTACACAGTGCACTCCCTGTAACTAAGCAGCCACAGAACCCGTAACAGTTAGTATTAGCAAACTACAGAATAAGACAATAGTTAGTATCGGACAACACGTTTTAACACACCACAGATTATTCAAAAGTTTCTATTGCCGAACACAGAATTCGTAGTAGTTTGTACGACTCTCTTTGCAAGTTGTTCTCAGTGTTAGTTACTATACGACTATCTACAAGTTCTAATTAGCCTCTTGTTTCTGGGAACGAATTTACCACCTACTGTGTAGGTGTATGGCTTTCTGTTTTCTATAGTGGTTAGGCTTCTGTAGATGTTAAGTAGCACCTACGTACAAATAGTTAATTACCTAATGTTATGTTTGAGAAATACTAACTGGCATTGTTAAGACTGCTGTTAGTGCGAGAGCCCACTGCAAAAAAAACCTACGTCATCGAGTACCCCAATAAGCTATCTTTAGATCGTTAACAGACATCTAAATATGTAAAAAAATCAGGTCTGCCAGTTCCGATCCTGCCGGGTCATGGAAATAATTGAAATTTTTTGACGTATTTTTTTTGTCAAAATTTATCCGAATGAAAGTTCTGGCCTATTGGGGTACTTGATGACGTAGGTATTTGTGCAGTGGGCTCTCGCACCATGTATACGCAGAGCCACTATCTCGCTAGCGCATTGCAACATTTTTGAAGATATTAAATAACTGAATTTACTTACGAAAAATCTGGCTAAACTATATGATCATGAATAACATTACAACGTTCAACAAAGATATCATATTAATCCAAACAAGATTTCATAAATACAACCGTATCGTAAGTGATGATGAATGATGATAATGAAATTCAGTTATTTAATATCTTCAAAAATGTCGCAATGCACGAGCGAGATAGTGGATCTGCGTATACAGCAGCCTTAAGGAATCCGTTGAATTTAATATGGTGTAACTTGCACTAGTAACGATTATTCTTATCCCTAGTAGGGGTAGCCTTATTTTTGTATGTGCTCTAGAAAAAACAATATTTAACGAAATGTTCCATCATTGAAAAATCAAAAGACGCAAAATGAACTTTTAAAACTGGTCCTTATGTAAAAACTCAAAACTCTAAATTCAAAAATTTGATTGCAGAATAGGCTATTATTAGCACTTTTACAAGTCAAAACTAGCTAAGGTATTTAAAAATATTAAAATAAGTTCTTATACATACTAAGCAAGCATAATAATTATAGGCAACATTGTAGTTCTTACTGTATATATTTGCTGATAAACTGACAGCAAAGTCTGGTAAAAGACTGGAAGATTAAAGACAGTAGTATGAATAGAGCGGGCCTGGAGATTCTGGGTAAAGAAAACGAAAAAATGTCTTTACGTAGCAAGGCTTGTGCGCTGTCACGTACACGTAGTCTTATTTAATCTTTTTGCCTGGGTTTCGTGAACAAGCTTCTCGTAAAACATTGCCTCTTCTTACCAATATAATTACTTCGTTCTATTTGTATAATAAGAGAGTTAAAAACTACAACACGTGAGCACTAAAAGTTTATGGTCATTAAAAATTATTAAGCGTCTATCTATTATTTCAACCACCTTTCACGAACCATAAAAGGGTCAAATATAAACTATTATTGAATAAAATTTTATAAACATTGTGTACTCATAAAAAATGCATTATAATTGTTGATGCGGCAGCCATTAATATTATTAGTATGGCTTCACGATGTGAGCACCATAAAGTTGAACAAACGAGAGAGGCGGGATACTTTTTACCGCCTGAGCTCCCATAAAAACGAAAGCCCTGAATTAGCCCGATTCTTTGTCACCCCTTTAGAACAACCCTAAAATTTTTACTACCACCGTCTTTGTCTAACAATAACCACTACATTCCCATCCGTTAAACTGCACTAGGGAAAAACAACGTGAAACCGCCTGAGATGAAACGAGATAGAACAATGTATATGCAGTAGTGTAGAGGACAGAGAGAGGCACACGTAGTAGTAGCCATGGATACGTACTTTCTACTGTGAGGGAAAGAGAAGGTTAAAAGCTTTCGTGGGGGAGCGAGAGAGGCACAAAATTAACCAACAGAGGGGAGAGCAACCGAGCTTCAAGCGGGGTGGTTAGTCTGCATTCGACCGCGCTGGCGGCAACGTCGGCGCTTCGAAGTGTTTCGGCCAGGATTATTCGAACTGTGAAACATATTTCAAGTGCGTTTTCATACGACTTACGTTTTGTGTTACATTTGAGTTTTTATTGACATGCTTTTACGCCTCGCAAGCGCTGGATTACGGATTTAAAAAGCGGCCTGAAAAACTTTATTTCGGCGTTGACAAATGACGTTCTCGTGACGAAAACTTGTAAGCACGGATAAGAAAACTGAAGAAAATACGGAAAACGTTATGACTGATATCTCTTTGCTTTATCTGACGTGCTGGTTATGATAAGCTCAGAGATTTGACAAGGACTTTGTGAAGAGGAAACCAAAGAAAATGTGTGCCAAAATGTTATTGTATAAGTTCTCCTTTTTATCTGTCATCGCCGTATGGATTGGAGTGTCAGCTGAAGAGGAAGTGTCTTCTCCACTGAGGGTTGCACAATGCAGAGCTACGTGCTTGCAAAAGGTAAGCTTTACTGATATTTTGACTTTGACATTTTAAAGTAATCGATTAAACTTGTAAATAGGTAAAAGAAAACAAAAAAAGTGATGATATTAAATTGCAGAATATTGTTTTTGTGACCCTAGTCTTGAATGTCTAGTATTTTTACGGGCAGATAGTGGCAGAAAGTCGTAGTAGACTAGCTGGATAGCCGACGAAATTAGGCCTAAAAGTAGTAACATGACTGTCACATTTTTTATTTTCTATCATAGGTACCTATACCTAAAGTACTTGTTTTGGGCCAAGTGTTTCAAGGAATGGTATGGTTTCTAATAGAATTTTCAATATCAATTTTATGTAGGTACATTTTTATAAATCGTTCTGCTTAAATAAGGAAAGATAAATCAAAACGAAAAGACGGATATCCTAATTAGAATAGATGATCCACTCGTGGGTTGCTTTGTTTTGTCACTATCAATCTCAATAATTTTCTCAGATAGACATTTAACTACAATGATTGCGAGGGTCACAAACATAGATAAACTTAAATAACAATGAAATATCCTGAAGTAAATAGTTTATTGATAATTTTTACCAATACAACTTTTAATATAATTGTAAGGAGTATAAGAGAGATTGTTTTTGTAACATAAACAAAACGTGTCCACTTTGTATAAGGCCTCGCCAGAGCCAAGGCTCCAGTTAATAAGCTTGAGCATGAAAAAAATATATTTCGTGTAAGAATTCCGTAAGCAATCAGTTCGCAAAAAACCTCTTCTATAGGTACCTATCCGCTAGACTAGCGGCTAGAGCTTTCAATCGACGAAAAAAGCTGACGCTAGGCCTATTTCTTCTGCTCTACGGCATTTCTCGTTCAGTTTTCTTTTATTTTATTGTGAGACCCGGCGCCCATGTTACCGCAATGTACGGGCGTTTTCTTTTTTTTTTTAGAAATTCTTAATATAAGTTCTTTTCTCGCATTTTGTTTCGGTAATGTAAGAAGTCTATACGCAAAGTTTTAATCAGCCGATGAGATTTAAAAGTCGCAAAAGAGGTAGTAGGCATGTGTTATACTAAGGAATGTTTACTATTGTAAATATTTACTTGAAAATTTTCGTGTTAATAATAATTAGCGTCTTTCAATGCTTACGTTTGTCACGTGTACGTACCGGAAGACGCAGCGTAGGCCGGCCCCCCACTCGGTGGACCGACGACCTGGTGAAAGCCGCGAGGAGCCGATGGATGCAGGAGGCGAGCAGCCGCTCAAGGTGGCGTGCTCTGGGGGAGGCCTATGTTCAGCAGTGGACGTCTTCAGGCTGTTGATGATGATGATGAATGCTTACGTAGTTTCATTTTTATTTTGATTTGTACCTAATAAAGGTTTTTGTATGGTATTGTTCTTTACTTTTAGGATGTGTAAGATAAGAGTTGTTTAAGAAAAAATTAAAGAATAGTTATAAAATCACTATTTTGTTACTCTGTCTGTTTCTCTATCTGTGTACTCTATTTCACGTTACTAACAAAACCGTTTTTTTAAATGTAAATGAATTGCGGGGTGAGCTAGTCGTTCACCTGATGTTAAGCGTCATGACGGCCCATAATAGATTGCAGTATCACTTGGAACTCTAAATTAACATAGTTTTGCGTGACACTGCACTGCGCACCTCACCCCGAGGCTTTACACAGTATAGTAATAAGATTACTAGACTGTGTGATCAGATCGTAGTCTCATGTGCCCAGTAATTTTACTACCTACAATGCCCTTCAAACCGTAATATATAGTAGTGCTTGCACACTACTGCTTGGCGGCAGAATAACTGGCAAAGCGTGGTGGTACCTATCTTAGAGAACTTTGTAGAGAGAACTTTGAAGCTCATACCTATACATATTTTTATTCCTAGATGGAATACCTATCAAAACACATATTTGGGAGTCATTTTGACACACTCATGAGGTCTGAAAAAATTGCAATATCTAATTACTGTAATAATTCTATTTTAAAGCTCATACCTATAGTTTCTAAGTAGTACGTTTAGTTTTCTTCTATAGTTTTATTCCTAGATGGAATACCTATCAAGACACTTATAATTTGTGAGTCATTCTGGATAACTTGAAAAGTTATTGGTGGAGGGCCAAGTGGGATTTGAACCAGGGTGTGACGGTTTGAACGTCGCACTGGTCACCGCTGAGCCAGTCTGTTTTCTTATTAATACCTACTGTACAACAATCATACCTAACCAATAAACATTATACAACAGTGGAATGGTTCACTGTCGAAACTCATAAAATCGTTTGTCATAATTTTGTTACAAATAAAAATGTTACTTATAATCATCATTTCACATAATGTAATTTATTATACTTTCACTACATCTAATTTTCTTTATTATAAATCAAAATTAATAATAATCCAAATTTATAAGAATGAAACTCATAAGGCGTATATAACATAACAGTACAAATTTATAATGTTCTTTTACCATAACTAACTTTAAGCATAAAACAAAATATCAATAATACTGTAAATTAATGTGACTGGAACTGTTGATTGTTATATATATCCTAATCAGTTATAAAAACGTAGTACGGCAAGCCAATTTGCTCTTCAATCTATGCAGGCACTTCATCCAGTCAAAACAAACAAAATTAACGTGTGGACTGTGGGTAATTGTAAAATAACTTATATTTTCTCATGTTATGTTGATTTTGGTGTTGTTGGTGAACTTTGTGCATTATTTTAATAAATAACTTGAAATGTCTAATAAAAACACGTGTAAAATATTTAAATCAAATAACGGTAACCTGAAACTTAATATAGATGGTTTCTGTAATTTTTTAATATAAGGATAAGTGACTTCTGGCACTTCGCCGGCCGCTGCCGCGGCACGCTCGCTACGCTTCGCTTCGCTCGCTCGGCTCGTGCGTCGTGTGGTCACAGTTAACCTAACGCTCCTCCTCGCTTCGCTCGTCGTCGCACCTATTTATGACTTTGCCTTAGACTAGTATCTTAGTATCTTTAGGGTATACATGCATATGTATATAATGATTTAACTACCTCAAAATTATTATTATGTTAACTAAAAAATATGAAAAAGTCATTATGAACAATACAATTATGAATGCTGATTATTATGAAATTATAAGTAATGAAATTTATAATAAAAAAAAGTATGATAAAAAAATTCTTAACATTAACATTATAACATAATTTTTAATAAATTTAAACATTATTTGAATAAATTGTATAAGAAAAGATCAATATAAAAAGTAACTATTATGAACAAAGTTATTTATAAATAACCACCATTATAAATTTCATCATTATTAAAAATGAGGTATGTGAAATGAAATTATGAATAATGAAATTATTAGTACAGACGGTATCCCCAGTGGAATAGCTACTCAGTGTTTTCTCTTTTTTTATCTTTGCCCATTTCAAACTCAACAGAGAAAGACAAAAAACACTAACCCCCTTACTAATAAACATTGTGTAGCAGAAGAATAGTTATTTAGTGTTTTGTCTTTCTCTATTGAGTTTGAAATGGGCAAAGATAAAGCAAGATAAAATACTGAGTAGCTATTCCACTGTTATGCAGTGTTTATTGATAAAGGGGTAAATAACTATTCATCGCTACTCAACGTTTACTTGAGGTTTTATTATATAGGAAATAGTTTAATAAATTATTTTTTTAAAAAGTGGTTAGTACGAGCAATATCAGCATTCATATAATTCACAATATTATTGCTAGTACCGATTTAATAAACGGCGATCTTGGCATCTAATTGACACATGATTACTGTAAGATACGCGCAAATAATTGAACCCATCAATCAAACACAGTACGCAATTATAATAAGCCAGTAAACTCTATCTGAACTCCGTGGGGAGATAACGACAATATATCTACTTTACAGATAGTGTTTTATCTAAACCAGTTTACGTTATTTATTCCAACCATCATGAACAGGTTGCTTGCTATCGGGATGCATCCATAAACGTAATTTGTACCGGCTATCCCCTTTAAATTGGAATAAACTTATTTGTTCCTATCCAGTAAGCGATTGCACCATAAATAATGCTGTTTGTTAATCAAATTCTTGTATCAATAAATATCCGAACTCATGCCATATTGATTTAATATTTTTAATTATAAAATGGTGTTTACTGTTTGTAATAAATTAGAATCTCGATACTGAATCAACATCATTATTCTTTTTAAATATAATAACCATTAGGCATAGGCTACTTGAGTTGGATTTCAATGGAACCATAAATTTGTGATGTCAGAGGCGTTATTAGCCACTGAAATCATAAATTACTTGTTGCTAAATATATCTATAATATTAAATAGGGCCTTATGATAAAGTTATAATATTACTCTGCTATTTTACTAATATATTATAAAATGTACTTCGTTATGACATATTTATATATTTAATATTGGGAACTCAGAAATGATTCAAATCACGGTAAAGATCCCGTAAGTAATAGTATTAACGTTTATATATTTAATGTTTTGTAGACGAGGGTCTAATTAGTAAATTATTTTACTAATAATACTGTCTATATCAAGTACTTACTCCAGGTACCCCGTGTTTCTTCATACAATTTTTTATTAATATATGACCTTTGTAAGGGTTAATTTTTTTCCAGACATGTAAAGTACTTATTAAATCAGCCACTCAAAAGAATTTTTTAATTTATATTGATTGATTGATCTATAAGTAAATAAATCACGCTTATTTTGCTATCCACTACAATTTGTACATATGTTTTGTTTTAAGATAAACTGAGTTTGTGTTTGAGCTTTTTATTTTAAAACACACAAATTAGATATTATTACATTCGTTTATTTTACTACTTATATACTGACACAACCATTATTTTAATTTTAATTTCATAACAGTCTTTTTAGGTGTTCATCCTAAACTCTTAGCTTCAGTAAGGCAAATTTTTAAAAAGTACAAAGTCTAATACAAAATGTTGTTAATTTTTTTCACCCTCTCCTTTCAACTATTGGATAAGATTCTGTACACATTATGGTGCGTTAAATCCTCAAATTTTAAAAACACCCACGCTTCTCCATTATTCAAACGTTTTTCGGATGTTCTATTTGTGTCAGGTAAAAATCAAACAGCAGTACCCATATCACGCACATGATCAACGTTTCAAAATTCGACATCTGTCGTTAATCCATCTGGTATTTACTATGCTCACGCTTCGTCTTTTTTGCGTAGATCCTAAACGCTTTTAGTGGAGCTTTTTTAGAAATCTACCTGCTCACACAATAAGCTGGCTGGCATTCGTTTTTGTTTGCTTTTACGAAGGGGTGTGCGTGACGTTTTTAAGGGCGGAAGGATAGGCAGTTATCCTTTTGTGCACAATTATGGGATATCGTGAGGAAATGCGCAAATTACTATTAAAATGTGACTCTGAAAGGATACAGTCACGGAACGAGGTAATAACGCTCTAAGAACTATGTTTACTTTAAAATGGTACATAAATTTGTATCCTACTTTATAAAACGGAGGGTAATGTTTTTAGTGTATGTCCGCAGTATCTCCCTACATCCCACATACACCACCTACACCACCACCACCTATACCTACATAAATTATGTATGTTTTTACTTATTTTGAAATGACATATCAAACTTAGTAAAAGCATAAAGTTTCGTTACATTTGTTTTTAAATGTATAACGTATCATAAGCTAAATTTTTAGGTAATAATTCTTTGCTTTTACAAAAAAAGGAACTATTCTACATATTATAGGCCTCAGGAAGTACGAGCTCCAATAACTGATGAAGCTCAATTTAACCTGGTTTTTAGATCATTTCAGTGTCGGTGTTTTATGAAAACGTTTTATTATTTATTCAGCAAATTTAAACACAAATCTTAAGAACCGTTTTCAAAAGCTCTTTGTTTTATCACAAAAAATGTTGACATAAAACCGTAGTTTAAATTAAATCCACGTTCAATAGTAATGGCTCCTAAAACAAGGCCCACACTGTCGCCAGAAACTATTTCCTTACCATTGTGTCCCCGTCATTGAAACATGGTCTTTATGAATACACTGCATGCCTCGGGTTTTTTTGTTCATTTCTACTTTTTAGTTTAAACTTTTGTTACAAACGCGCCTCCCTCGATGTCAACTCAGACTTAGAAAACACGTGATGAATTTTAAAAAGTACTTTAAGTGCCAAGATATAGATATGGTTATGACTACATTAGGCTTGTAAGTTGACTTGTCATGTAAATTTTATGTGTCGTGCCTTTATACGAATTCGTTTGAATACTTTCATGTTGGGAAAATTGTTTCGAGATGTGTATGTTCAGAATTAGAATGAGGATCATAATATATGTTTTAAGGTAAACGCTTGTCTGCTTTCTTTGAATATTTGAATCGACGACTCATAACTTCTGGGAATGATGTTCCAGCAATGAACACTTTTTACAGAACAATAAAAATAAACTGCACATAAATCCAATATTACTTAGTTATTTTTTGCTACAACCGTTACCTTATTGTTGGCATAGTTTCAACGAAATGGAGTCAACAAATTTTTATTTCATCGTTTGCATATTTTTATTACACAGTTATTTAAAACTTTGCAAACGGTTTCCTAACGTAACCGTTCTTAAAAATGAATAATACCCGTTTCACCTTGAGACCTAAAACATTGCAAAAAAGAACCCATAAAGAAGCCGGGTGATCTCGGAATAAAAATCACGATTAGAAATTTAGGATCGTTCCGCCTTCCCTTACGGTCCCTTTTTGAAGCGGCCACTTCGCCTTTGAGCATTATTATTTTATCGTTGTTCAGCCATGCAGGAGAGGTAAAATAAAATTTTTGTTCGAAAATAAAAAAAACCGTCCAAGGTTTCGGATGCACGTCCTCTTGCGCTTAGAAAAAATAAACGAGAAAGTCCACGCCGAAATGACCTGCGTTTTTGTCCATGATTTGTTTTCGTTTTTGTTACGTTTGAGTTCATTTGGAAGTAGCCATGTCGGTTGCTTACTGAATTAACTCAAATTGCCCTTGTTTATTTTCGTGTTTAAGAAAATTATTTATGTTCGTTCTGTGGATAAATTTCGACAGCATTTTTAAATTTGGCATGATATTAAAAATAGGAAGAGCTCATACAGGATTGCAGTGCTGATGACACCCTCTTCTTATGCATTTGATTATTGTTTAAAATATTATTTGCAGTTAGTCACTTTAGATAGATTCAGGAGTCAATTATATTGGCTTTCACTAAATTTACAAACTATACGACTATTTAGTCATACTAAATTATAATGTTATTATGCTGAAGATACTAAGAGAAAAACAAGAGAAGACATCGAAGATATACATAAATAGCAAAGTGGAAATACCAGGCAAAAAGGGTGAATGTATACGCAAAACACTAGCCAAGAAAAAAGAAGTATATAGACGTTCGTAAGTAATTACTTACTGATTATGATATACATGGTTAGGCTACTTTAGTTAGGTTCTACCTATTTCCCTCTGAATTAATATATAAATCTACGTAGATAGAGATCAAACTAACGTAGATATGTGTATAGCTATTCTAGAAAAGGCAATCGTCACTAAGACGGTTTGTGCACCTCCTGAAGGGTGGCTTATCTGGCACGGCAGTCGTAATAGAGCCGTACACGAGAGAAGACGATTAATGATTCATGACCCCTCGTAGCGCAGCGTCATCAATATTATTCTGTTTGTATCCAACGCGTTTGGCCCACCCTCGTCCGCGCCTTGCTCATACATAAATAAGCGCGACACGTCGTCTTCTCTGATTACATCGCACCGATGTGAGAAATAGTGTACGCGGATGCTGAGCTCTTTTGTTCAAAATAACAGAACGAATGGTTAACACTACAAGTACATACACGTTTATATATTCTATTTTTTCACTTTATGCGCATCGGTTTCACGTTTCCGATAGATCGTGGATAAGGTCAAGAATTTATTTGTTTGACGGCCATGAGCTGATGCCACAATTGGACCCGTAAAGTTTATTGGTGTCGAATAACAACCTGATCTATATCAGTGCTCAGCAGCCTCCCCTGTAAACTATTATTATTTTATATAGTTGTATTATATTTTATTAATCGAAATTACAATGAAAAATACCAGTACGTAAAGATAATTTACTAGGTGGTAGAACTTTTCTGCAAAGTTCGTCTAGGTAGGTACCACCGCTTTGCCAGTTATTCTGCCGCCAAGCAGTAGTGTGCAAGCACTACTGTGTTCCGGTTTGAAGGGCACTGTAGCTAGTGAAATTACTGGGCAAATGAGACATTATGATCTGATCACTTAGTCTAGTAATCTGATTACTAGACTGTGTGATGTCTCAGGATGACGTGCGCAGTGCAGTGTCACGTGAAACTTTATTGTTTTAAAGATCCGAGTGATACTGCAACTGTTATGGGCGGCCGTGTTGCTTAACATCAGGTGAACGACTAGCTCGTCACGTCATTCAATCGCATAAAAAAAAAAAAATAAAATTCAGACCATGTAGCGGTGGTAAATTATATTTTCAGCATTAAGTACATAAATTAAGCAAATTATAGCAAAAACAATAAAGTATTTTTTATTGCTACTAGGCTATTATTGGCACTTTTACTAGTCAAGATGATAATAGGTACTTAAAAGATTAAAATATTGTAGATACGAAGCATTATAGGTAACATTACAAAGGGCTTAATGTCTCAAATATTATATAGCAAGCCTATTACAATAATATGTAAGTTTGAATAAAAAAGAGGTTCTTATTCCCACTACTAGTGCATACAAGCAATTCGGCACAATACAGAATAGAACTTCGATCCGTAGCTTCGATTACATCTGTAAAGAAGAAACAACAAGAAGCTTTACCTATACTTTCTTTATTGTTGTTTCATATTTTTTTATTTGTTTTGCAATATTTATAATTTATTACAATTCATACATCATAATGATATATACTACAAAAGACATACATACACTGCACACCAGTGTAAGGAGAATAATTAAAAAGATCTCTACAAAAATTACATATATAGAAAACTAAAACTATATAGTTAAAACAACAGGCAATACGCAAGGCACCTAAGATTTCATAACACTGAGCTTGGGGCATTCAGGCCAAGCTATTTTGTCGGAGACAAAATCATTTATTATAATTTGTGCTTTTTTAACGAGGAGATCCACAGGGTGACCGATACAGCTCTAGAATTGGCAAGTTAAAATGGCGATGGGCAGGCCACATCGCTCGTACAACTGACTACCGATGGGGAGAAAGGTTCTCTAGTGGCGACCATGAACCGGAAGACGCAGCGTAGGCCGACCCCCCGGTCCTCGGACTCGGTGGACCAACGATCTGGTGAGAACCGCGACCATGGAGGCAAGCAGCTGGTCAATGTAGCGCTCTGTGGGGGATGCCTATGTTCAGCAGTTGACGTCTTCAGGCTGTTGATGGTGATGAGCATAATGCTTTTTTGACACCGATAATACTAGACGTGCCGTGCCACTAATGTTTTGCTTACCCTGCGATAATACTTTTTTGACCCTCTTTACACTGATGCATGTTATACCTCTGGAAAAGACCGCTAGTGGAAGCTTATTCCACATCTTACCTGCAAGAAAGTGCGCATAACCCGAGTACGTATGTGACTTCCGCAACTCAATAATAAAAAATAATAATAAATAAATAATGACTATCGTATTACGAAGAATTTTTCTTTTACCGCGACTGGTTACGAACCTCCTGTTTCGTACGCGCCCGAAGAGGAAAATTCACGTATCGTATTTTGATAAAAAAACACCTAGACTAGGCGTATTAATTTACTTTCTTTTATTGAGAAAACTGAAAATTATATTAACAAACGTATTGATGATTATAGGTGTAGGTTCACATTAATAAACTGGTGCTATATTATGTATGACAATAAAAGAAACACATCGTTACTAGAAATTACATGACGTTCCGTTAGTCCTAAAGTTGATGTAGGGCCTCTTGTCACGCGATACAGCGATAAAGCACGCTTTAGAACAAACTATAAGTAAAATGTGAACTCGAACTGAATTCCGAGACAAACGCAGATTGATAATGCTATAAGTATATAATTTGAGTCCCTGATAAGCTGACACAAACTTTCAAATAACATTTATCAAAACCATTGTTAAGAAAGAAATGGAATAACCTGTCGTATACGATGTGATTAATACAATCATTCGAATGTAAATTTCATAATTAATTTCTTAGAAAAATTGTCAAAATGTAAATTGCATTAAAAATTTAACGCATCTTATATCTTTCAAAATTGGAAAGTCCCAAACCAAGACTGTTATTTTAATGAAGTGACAACCGTTGAATTTATCGAGCTTTTTTTGGTTAGTTAGCTTCATTTGTCAGATAATGAATAGTTCGTAGAGATCATTCTTTTCCGCTCTCGAAACCCATTGGTGTTAGAGCGCACGGAAAAGCTTAGCTTGTACTGTTCTGATAAATGATGTGTCCGCTACTGCTACACCGCTTCGCTTTTAATCCTCGAGCCACCATTGTGTACCCGTCCAATTTTTGACGTTAACCGTTTTCTTCATCAACAAACGACACCTACGTTGTTTGGATTTCGGTAAATAACAAATTAATGGCCCTTTCCCCTTTATCTCTGTTTACAATCAATCAACCATATGCGCACGCTATCTAATGGTTTGTCGTATTCGCTTATCTATGGATAGCTTCGAACAAAGAGTCCGACAGAGCTCTTATTGTCTCTTTCGAAAAAATATAATGAGCGCTCGTAAAGGTGAAAAATAAACAGCGCAGTTGTAAAGATTAGAAATTATGAAACAATTTATCAGTTTTAATGATTTCGTGAGTTCAGGCGGTGGTTTTGATTACATATTTAATGTTACAGTAAACTGTTACGTCGTACCAAAGTTGATTGGGATTCGATTAAATGCAGCTGCCTTCACCAAAGGCGTGGACTGAGCCCTACAGGCCACGATGGAATGGAGATAGTTTTAATGCTCGTAAATTTCAATCCGAGACTTGGCCGTCCGATCGACTAATCACTTTCGTCGGGCTATTTGCTAAAGTTTCAAAACTAAAACAGGGGAAATATGGGAGCTATTAGCTGGAACATATTTCATTTTCGCACTTGCTCCATTTATTGCTATTAACTGTTTGTAGTTCATAATATAAATTATAAAGTTGTACAAGTGAAACTTATCTAACGATACTGTATCTAATGTTTTCCTATTAGAAGGTTTTACATACCTAACTAATTATCAATGGGCATTTATTATTCCACAGTAGTAGGAGTACTTAGTATTATAATAATCTTGTAAGCTAAATTTTAGAGTAGAAAGCTTAATGCATCAAATAATTCGTAAAGCTATGTAATGTCTGCATTGGGCGGAGCTTGGCTTGCGCATACGCCATGGAGTGAGTTTAGTGGGGGGAATAGAAATCATTATGCTTTTAAAACAATAACGATATTTTCTGTCGTAATAAAATGTTAATCATCTACAATAATTGCGAAGAAGAAAAATATATTTACATAACATTGTTTAATAGCATACATTTGTTTTGTAAAGAATGGTGGAAATGAATATAAAACGTACTTAATTTTTGCTACGAATGATATTTGATTTCACAAGGTATACCCATTAAAATAAATCAATTAAAGAGTAGGTAAACACAATTTTTGGTCATATTTACCGTTCAAAAAAGGTGCTTGTTTTCTTTCATTTAGAACAGGAAATGAAGAATACAGACAAAAACTCACTTTTTCCAACCATTTGTTTTTATAAGAGGTGTAAAATTTATGATGTCCCCAAATTCCACCCTGGACAGACCTAAATCTCTCTATCTCGGGGTTAATCTTTCAAAAGCAATAAAAAAGAATCTTTGGATCTAACAAATATTTTGTACGAAATTGATGGCGTACCTTTTACTTATCGCGCGGTCGAATCTATAATGTGACGATCAAAATTCCTAGAGGTGTCGATACAGACTTTGAATATGCTACTGATATATGTGAAGATTGTACATTATCGCTTAATAATAAACTTTGTTGAAAATAAATTTTACCAAGAGTCTTTGTTTAGCTATATTTTGTTCATCGGTCGAAAACTTTGCCGTCAGGTAAAAAAAAAATGTAATTCCAATACCACTTTGAAGGAAAAATGTCTGTATGAAAATAATAAAGATTTTTTAGTGCAAAATTCCTAATCAAATAATACATCACAATATTTTTGCAGCGTTTTGCAACATAATCGCGTGCTATAAATAAGTAAAATAGGAAATCTAATTCAAATCACCAAAAATAATTAAGCCTCTGCTCATAAGAAGTAACCAATATTGTTGTCAAAATAAATATGTTATTTATAGCGCCGTAAGTGTCATCTCCAGATTTACTATAAGATTTAAACGTTGATTGAAAGCATAACAAAAATATAAAAAAATACTAAATTCTTTCCCTCGCAGACATATCCCTCCAAAACTCTAAAAATAGCATAAGCACGTAGATAAATATCACTACTGTACTGCCACTTATAGTGTGAAACGATCATTGGGCGAGCGTGGGCGACGCACTTGATATTCCTTACAAAAACTTGAGAAACCCCGTTGTTTTAGTGGATAAAATAATGAAATATGTCTTTTTATAGCTTTTCTTATGTAAAATGTTGAGAGTTTTAAATCTTGTGTTTATAAAAATGACCCGCAGAGTTCCATGCAGCTAAAGCTAATTTTGATCTTGACGCTATTTGAATAGAGATTTTATAATGAATGTAAGTTTTTCTTGGTATATTTATGGTGATTTAATAATGCTCATATTTAAATAACCAATTTCAATAAACGTAATGGTCGTCAAAATCAGCTTAATGGTAAATAGAGTCATGATTTTAATTTACTTATTCGTCGAAGTGAATTAAGCGGAATGTATTCGAACGGTACACAGCAATTATGCTTTATTATTATTTGTATTGGTGCTTTCGTAACTGGATTTGGATTTATAATCGTTATTATTGATTTTAATGCTAGATATATGTACTTTGTCAGTTTGTTAACCGAGTAATATTTTTATTAGCTAGTATCCTTCGATCAGATGTATACCTGATAGAAGCTAGTATCTGAATAGAGCTGAGGGAATTTTAGCCAGTGTTTTTAATTCGTTTCAGGCATGGAGTAGGTAAATAAACTACATAATGCAAATTGATGTGAAAAGCGAAGTATACAACCTGGTTATTAATTATTTTTTCTTGACCAATTTTTGCCTTTTTGAAAAATATAATAACGAAAATGTGTAGGTAGGTACCTAATTGGTTCTTCTATTCTACTAATATTATAGACGCTAAATTTTTTGTGTGTTTGAATGTTTGTTACCATTAATCTCCGTAACTACTGAAGCAATTTTGATAAAATTTGGAAAGCAGGTAGCTTATTTATACTAGATTAACACATAGGATACTTTTATACGCAGTTAAACTGAGAGGTGCAACTTGTAGGACATATTTAAGTAGTCGTGTCGTTTTTTTTCTGGGAAATATAACCCTAGTAGCTAATTTTAAACTTTCGAGTCATCTGTGTAAACGGTGAAGATAAGGCGACGAAGTAGAAATACAAAAATACCAATAGGGCTGCGGAGTGTAGTACCTACTGTCACGAGCAGACGCTCGCGTGTCACGGCCAATAACAGCTATCAATGTTGCGTGCATTTGGCCAAGACACATGGAACGCTTATTCTGGAATCCTAAATTAATAATGTCACTTTTCCATAGCATCATCCTTACTCTAAGTAAATAAAAGTAAGCCAAGTTGAGCTCCTATTTGGGAACTATTTGTATATATTATAGCTTTATTACTACACAATTAATCGTGCTCTACAAATAAAATATTTGATGAAATTATCAACATTATTGTAATAAACGCTGAATATGTTCTTCCGTGAAAATTATTTTCTCAACGATGGCATAAATACCCGCTAAAAACTACACGCTCGAATAAAAAAGCATCTTAACGATTCAATAAAAATCTCGAATGTTTGTTTATAGACCTCGATTGAAAATCGAATTAGCTAGATATTTTACCGGCGTAATATCGATTTCATTGGTATATTTATTAGTGGCACAATGCACGAACAGTTTTATTATCACAGCTGAGATATTTTAACGAAGTGAACTTGCTTCTAAAATAAAAGAGGAACATGTCGGAGCATTTTTTGTTCATCAGACACGCCATTTAAGTCACAATCGTAAATTTTATTGAAATGTCGCAACAGCGATCGCCGCACGAGATGTCTTGTCTTCGGGGACGAATTTATGCGTAATTCGTAAACAAATTGACGTGTTCGGGACGCTCTTTGAAGGGGACTCCATCTTGACGATCTGACGCGTCTTTTGAGACTTTTTAAATGTTTACGAGATGAATGTTATATCTTCTGTGAACTTTATTGCTTCCATTTCTGGTTTTATTTTTGACTCGAGATCCGTTGAGTTTTATCAGGCATCAATCAGCTTACAAATTTCTTTATCGCACGTTCGGAATATTTTATCACAGTGGCTTTAAGATATCGGAATCGGATAGGCTTTAAGAATGACACCTCAATGCTACTCCTGTCTGATTCGTATGGCTTCGTAAGTCGTAAAACGATATCACCTTACACAATAGCTGCTATTGTCTTTTAGGAATAACTGTCTTTTCATTTTTCCACTGAATAGATCGTTGTTTACTTAGGTTACGTGTTACGTTACTTGTTTCACATACTTATTTGTTTTCTTTGAAATATCATCAATTGGAAAAACACATGCCCTATCAGCAGTTATATACATACATGCTACTTTGGTTTCTATGAATGTTTTTTAGTATTTACAGCAAGTGACACTTTGTAATGTACTTTCTTAACTTTCATTTGTGGCATTTAAAAATCTAGAGCACTGCTGTAAAGTTCAACAACAGTAAAAACATTGCACTGAACATGACCAGATGGGGCAATAACCTTTTTATTTGTACAAAATTCAATCAATAATAACAGAAGAGTGTCATGAATGTGATTGGGGTCTGTGGTGCCCGCGGCGCAAATGCTACAGGTTTTCTCAACCAGGCTTCCTGCTGTTCTGTGTTGCCATCTAAACGGCTATTAACCACGTTTTAAGCGAGGCGCACCGGGCGTTCCAACATGTTTTTTCTTAATAGACTCCTAAATATCACTGTTTTTGGCCATGAGTCGTCTTAATCAGACGTATTTATTTTAAAAAGTAGAAGCACTCTTAGAAGCACAGCTCTAAGTGAGCCATTTCTACACAGTTTTATAGCGTTGAACTTGGAAGAACTTGTCGCAACTAAATCGGCTAAGACAGTTCCGTTTCTCATTAATTAAGGATCGCAGGTAGCTATAAAGTTAGCAATAGGCACAAGAATAATACATGCATATGGAAGGTTTCCTCTCTGAGTTACTCGAGGACATTTCTGATGCCTATCTGATCCCTAAGAATCCATAAGGCTATCGCCAGACATCTGTTGTTTTGTACTTATCCCACTCAATAAAAAGCCATTTTTGCTTAAGCTCAACAAAACCCAAGCTCATTCTTACTCTGGCCGGGGGCTCGTTTATCGCACGTGACGTGACAATTCTTTTATTCCTGACACTTTGTTTCCACATAAATTACTCGAGCTTTCGGCTACCGAGGATCGCTTCGGCTGGCGTCACCACATTCGTGGATTTCTCTTTGTTCAGCTTCGTTTTGCATTCCTTCATCTGTGTTTGCTCATTGTTTCCTCAGTTTAAATTAAAAAAAGCTTTTGTTTTTATTCGCACTGTCTTCCTCACCCACAGCTTCATGTGACGTCAAGTTTGGAATGAAGTATTCCAGCGTGCAGCCTTTACGAAACGTTGCAGTTGCATAAATTATGTATTTTTTTATATATATAGACACGTCGAGTAAGATTTCTTTCTTTCTTATTATCATATGTGCAAGCTGTTATCGCGATTTACATAATATACGAGTATAATTATGTTTGAACTAAATGTCACTGACACTTTACTTTACAGGTACTAACTAGTACATAGCAGTTTATTTGTATGCACTATGCAACATTCACTGATTATATTCATGGTCACGTTTGAAACAGCACGTTTTAAACACGTGTTTTGTTGTCTAATAGAAATTTTCATTCACCTTTCTCTTTAGTATCTACTTTAAAATGTATTTCGTTGTGTAATAGTTTTGGTTCAACGAATTCCTTGGAATCCCTTTAGCGGGTATCACTTTACATGCAAAGCTCCTTCCCCAATGACCACTAATGCCAAATTCAAAGTTCCCTTACCCAACACATTATTAACAGAACCTACGCAACGTGACCCAAGTAACAAGTGCCTAATCTACTTAGCGGTTACATCAAGGTTCGATGTCTCATGAAAATTAGATCCTTTCTCTGTGGTAATTTGTGCTTTGCTCTTAATATGTAAATAAGCTAGGCATCTTTCTTACAACAGCCATAATGAGGTTTTCAACTGAATGGCAACTATCATGAGTATCAAGCTTTGCTTTAGTTGAGCTAAATTCATCTTCTAAACTTTTTTCGCCAAACATAAAACTTAGCACTTATAAGTGATTTATCTTAGTCATAGTTTATCGTATAATCATAAATTTCAATATTTCTAATGTTACTTGACGGTTAGTTAACTTATGAACTAAAATAAAATATCCATATTAAATGTTATAAGTATAACCAAGTTAAACCTTTGAATACTCAAGCTAACTACCTAACTGCAAATACAAATCTGTAGATATCAATTTCTACAAACGTTATTAATGTTGGATATGAAATAGGAAACCAGTTAGAATTAATGCTTACACAGCATGGACAAATATAACTTTAAATTTCAAATTGATCAACGATTGCTGCATGAATGATGCTGAAATATGAGCTTTTGTTGTCAATATATGTAGGTATGTCGGTGCACTGTACCGACATTTGCTCTAGAGGTGACCTGCAGATTCACCCATAATATCCTTGTTTTACAGCCGGAATTCATCCGAGATAGAAAAAAGCTATATTAATTTTTGTTGTAGATAATTATAATCTAGGTATTTGATTTCATAATTTAATACAAGATTATGGAATTGGAGCATGAAAGCCACAAAAAGAAACAAACATAAATAAATAGATTTTACCTTAAGTTATTAGTGATTGGATTTGATTAAAAGCTATAAAATCATATCAAGCAATAACTATTAAATTAATTAATATTATTATCTTCAATCTGAATGCTTTGGAACTGTTTTCATTTCGTGTTAGAATGCTTTCCAACTTAACATAAATGAATATTATAAAGATGCCATAATAATTATTACTATCCTAAGAACGCACAATAGTATAGCAGACACCCATTAAAGACCACATTGATGACCATTACAAAGAATTGATGTATAAATAACGCCATAACTATTTGAGGGCAACCAGAACTAATTCCAAATGTGGTTCTGCTATTAAACTGTCTCCTGCAGCAGATAACGGTTGCATAGTTCGTTGACCCAACCCCGATCTGCGCTGTAAATGAATCCTAATAGTTGTTCCAAATGTATAATAAGCTGTTATAAGCTATGTAGCAACTGTTACATAGACTGTGAATAGTCTAACGACTTCCTAAGTAGCGATGTGCCGTACATACTGATTATGTGAGACTAGATTGTTGAGTTATAATAACAGTTCACGTGTTATGGTCTGCATAATACCTCAGTTTGCCAGCTGTACAGAATACCAATTAAGTTTTTATACATTCTTCATCACAGATCTTGTATTACAGTTCCATTAAACTTTATTAAAGTCATAAGGTGCTTTCTTAATTTTATATCTTTTCTCAGAATGATTTAAGCCAAGACTTCAAAAATGCTTTTAAAAGAATTGAGATTTTTATTGTCATGTATGAATTCTATCTTATGATAAGCATCGTACTCCAGTTTGCCAAAGTACGTTCATAGATTTGGCACCTCTTCAAAAGGGTGACCCCATTTGTTTAAACAATGTTGGTGACAGAGGAAATGAATTCGGGAGATACTAAATCATATTCTAGAATTAGCATTTCAAACATATTTTTATAGATGAAGGCTATTTAAAATATTTTTAGTGGAATATTTTGCATTAACACCTTGAAGATAAAATCTACAACATAGCTATAAATAGACAAACGCAGTGCGGTTTATCGATACCTGATTTAAAGAACACAATTTCTATAGACTTTATATGATATTCTTTGAAAATAGTCGCATCACTGTGCAAAGTAAATCAAAAACATCTGCCGTAAGTCCATTTGCTTATGCTACTTTGATATTTATCCTAATACGAAAAATTTGCCACACAATTTACAAATAATGCATTCTTTGTTACAGGTAATTTTCTAACAGGAAGGCTGACTTCCTTCAATTGTTACTTTTTGTAACCGCATCGTAAGTAACTGAATGGACGTGAGGGTTATTATTCAGGTGACATAAATTTGTCTCAAATGTGTTACCTTCAAATGTGTTTCCTACTCCCTTCATAATAGATTCACACTGCTAACTTAAAAGCATTTTGCAAACATTTCGTGTACATCCGATCCTTTCTTTTGATGTAGAGCGGAAATCGCTTGAATTGAAATTGGCTGCGCTCCGGGACAATGTAGTTCGGAGGCCACAAATAAATGTGCCTATTGAATGTTTGGCAAACGTTTTCTAGGATCGTTTCAATAAAAGTTATTGTATTGAAACTATTGAAAGCTGACAATGGGTGGCACAGGAAGTGATGCGCGTTGGGTATTGGAGCAAAGTGGGCTGTTTATAATTTGTTCATTGTAAACGTGTAATGGAACGCGTCCAGCGCGATCGCCATTGTTGCGGGCGCGCGACCAGTGTTCTCTTCCAAATTGGCTTTATAAGTAACTTTGTGGAGTTATACTTACCATGGTTTAAAAGTACAAATATTATGTAGGTATGTACCAAACATGTACCAAAAAATATAGAAAATCTTTGAGGAATAACTCCCAGAAATACCTCTAAATCTTTTGAACAAAATATATAAATAAATTATAAAGAAAGGTAGGTAATTATACCGTAATATAAAATGATTTATGTTCACTTGACACATGTGATAGAACTTTGGTACATGTGTATTTCATTTAGTCTGATCGCTCAATTGAAGGATTCCTTTCCGTATGAGTTTGATGCACCTACCTATACAATAGAGTTAGCCAGGGTCAAAATAAAAGGAAATCAACTTCTTAGAAAAAACTTTCTCGTTATCTCTTCTCGGTAGTCAGATCACAATGACTACCGCTACAATGCGCGATAACTAATCGCATTACGTCTGTTAATAATTAATTTACCGATATTTCATACGATGTGATAGACTTTATCTAAAGTCCCCATCAATATCTGATACAGTCTCTTACCATACCGAATCCATTTTGCCTAGAACCCTTTCCTACAATACGCCTTTACCATCTCTAACTCAAGAATATTAATCGGGGGCTCTATAAATAATGGTGATGTTTTAACCATTGGCTCGCGACTTTAGGACCTCCTAGTGGGTCAATCGTTAACTGTTTATGTGATTTTTATTACTTACCTTTTGTGAACTATATCAAAATGTTCTATTAAAATTCAAAACACGTCTCGTAAGTTTACGATCTCAACGGACCGTTGCTAAATTATACCTATTAATTTGATTGTTAACGTCTTCATATCCGTTATTACTATTCATCTACAGAGCATTTATATAATAAAATTCCCTTTTACGGATTTATTTTTTCTTTGCTCTCAGCCATTAAACATTATTTAGTTTTAAGTTATTTATAATCATCTTAATCTGATTTTGTATTTGAACACTTTGACATCAAAAACATTTAATATCTATTTATTTGTTTGAACATGAACAAACTCAAGCTTGAGTAATGAAACTATAATATAGCTAAGTGTCTATATAATATTATTATCGGTGTTAAATATTTTGACTTTTTGCTTTCAATTAGAAAACAGCTAAACTCAGGTATAATAAATAATAATAATAAATAATACAATGACAATACTTATTCCGCCTAATTTCAAAAATTTAAAGCTGACGAGTTGGCTTCTTGCTTTCCAGTTCCACTGCCTTCTGGGCACCAAGATTCCAACCTTTATGAAAAGCTCATTCATTAGATCTTGGTTCATTTTCTTGTCCCGAAACCCGATCATCAACCGGTCCCATAACTCGTCCCGAATTCGGGTTTCAATACCTACTTACAAAATTACCCACAAGCCGCTGGTAATTGGGAAATGCAAGACAGCAGAATGTGGCCATTAAAATGTCATTTACGGACCACTTATGATTCTCTGACTTAATTTGAATGCTGAGTTTACATACGGTAACTTTTTTACGCGGGTATATTATGTAACATATTATTATTGTGAGCTAACAGATTTCATGGTGAAGGTGGTTTACAAATTATCAGAATTGTGTTGCCGAAATGATTTTTTTGTATATGAATATACATATATAGCATACTTATTATTTTCATAAACTAAATTACTAGCGGCTCGCCCCGGCTTCGCACGGGTATAATAGTTTTCGCAGCGTACGCGATATAATCTATATATATAAAAATAAATCTATATATATAAAAATCCATTGCTGTTCGTTAGTCTCGCTAAAACTCGAGAACGGCTGAACGGATTTATCTTATTTTGGTCTTGAACTGTTCGTGGAGGTCTAAGGAAGGTTTAAAAGGTAAGAAAAATTCGAATAATTGCCGGGAAACCCCAATCAAAAAACAGCCCTTTTCTTTTTCCCATATAAAGGCAGTACGAAGTCTGCCGGGTCAGCTAGTAAAGAATATTTTAGGTCATTTTTTTACACCTTGGGGTACATTATTGGTGTTTAAGTAAGGATCCCTATTTTTTTTAAAACAGAGTATAGCCCATATCACCAGGGGACCGGGGATAGTGTAGCTTTCCAACAGTGAAAAAATTTTTCAAATCGGTTCCGTAGCTTCTGAGCCTATTCAATGCAAATAAACAAGATTACTAGCTGCACCCCGCGGTTTCACCCGCGGATAAATAGAAATCTATGTGTTAACTCATCGTATATACTATTTCTATTTAAAATTTCATTTGAATCGGTTTGCACCGTCAAGCAAACAGGAACAAACTTACGCGACAACTTTCGAACTTTAGTAAATGAACTAGAAGGATGTATTAATTACTTACCTACTTAATTTAACAATAACTAAAAACTGTTATTATTTTATTCATAAGCGTGCCGGAAACATAAATTCCGTGGTCATTACTATATAAACCTATCGGTGCTAAGCTTGTATTTTTCCTGATGCTTCACAGTCTTTAAATATGATTCACGATCATCAAGTTCGTTAAATTTTTATTTTAGACCTTACGTCTGCTGTCTATTTTATCGAACAACGCTAGCTTATTAGTTAGTTTCTTTATTAGTTAATTTTAATTTAGGCAATTTACCTAAATTATTATGTCTTTATACTTAAAACAAACGTTTGGTAGCAGTTATCAAGCCTTTTCGTTTTTAACTGAACATTGATAATAATTATGACCTTAGGCATTCCTTACGGCCCTTTGAAAAAACTAAGGAGGCTATTGGAACCAAAAAAAATCTATGCTAATTGGCCCCTCAGGGGTCTGAGGATGATGGGTCGTATGGGAATAAACCATTAATTGGTATGGCCTGTCCAATTTCTTTGCCATTTTTATCTTATTACATTATTTGACATTTGATTTATACTTACTAAGTTATTTGCATTTGTTTTATCCTACAGATTGCTATTAGTTTAACTAGCTTAATAAAATATTGAAATATTACAGATTTCAGATAATACTGAGTGTGACGTCACGATCACGATCTACTATTTGTCAAGCTAAGTCGTAGTAGCCGCATTGAGCCCGACTTACGTATCTATCCGCCTCGTATCACTAAATATCTTGATAGGATCAAAGGATTTTGATAGGAGAAACAGTTTGTAATAAGAAGTACGTGCAAAGTTATTTGATATATATCCAGCATAATATGTTTTTGCCCAACAATATTTAAAAGTGCGACGTACGAGATCGGGATGATCATAATTAGGTACCATGGCTCAAAAATCAAAATAACGACTACTTAGGTACAACAATGAAAACTATATGTTGAAATTAAAATTACTATATTAGCGTATTATAATTTTAAATCTATACCTATACAGAACTCTATGTTGTACAGTATTATATTATATGCCATAATGCTGACGAACAATCATTTCATTCACTTAATTACTAAACAAATGCTTTTGAAATTGGTCTACTAATTAAATATTCTTATTTTTATTACATATCATTTCGGCGGACTTCATTGTTAAACTCAATCAATTTTATAACCGGTGTACGGTGTCATAGTATCCGAATCAAATACTAGATGGGTACTGTAGTTTAAATTACAAATAATTTGTGTAATGGCTTTGATACTGCTTTAGGCTACATATGGATTATTAACTGGATTATTCTAGTGGTTTAAATGCTAAGCTCCGTGCTTTACTAACGGATCTTAATTGGTAAGTCAACAGTTCAATTAGTAAGGAAGTTTATTTCTTAATTCCACTGTACTTAATCTTCATCATTGACCTTAATACTTTCTGTATGAGACCTTTTACGTTTAACATCAGAATGACGAGTCTTTTGTTGTTCTATTTTGATTTGATTTCTTTAATTTTTTCTTAACTTGTAACTGTGCTAAAGTTAGCCTATTTGAAATAAATTGTTTGTGTTTTGAGCTTTTGAGTACCTACTTATGACTTGACCTGGATGGCATTTATGCAAACGGTATGCAAGTGAGGTCTAGACATTGACATCTCTTAGGTCTGAGTTCTCACAAAAATATAATTATCTGAACTGGGTAGCGTACCTGGTACTCCGAATAACCAAACGGTATTCGTTGAAGGTTATACAGGTATACGCGCCGACGTCGGCACACTCAGACGATGAAGTAGAAGCTATGTATGAGGACATATCCGAAGCCATGCATACTTCCGAAACATACTTCACCGTTGTGATGGGAGACTTCAATGCGAAGTTGGGCACAAGGAATAGCGATGAGCTGAGAGTGGGGCCATTTGGATACGGGCAGCGGAACCCTCGAGGACAGAGGCTGGCTGACTTCATGGAGAAGGAGGAACTCTTTATGATGAACTCCTTCTACGAGAAGCGGCCATCCAGGAAGTGGACGTGGATAAGTCCCGACGGTTCCACTAAAAATGAGATAGACTTCATCATGACGACCAAGAAGCACATATTCGATGATGTCTCTGTGATCAGCAAGGTGAAAACCGGTAGCGATCACCGTATTGTTAGAGGCACATTGAATATCAATGTTAAGCTCGAAAGGTCACGTCTGGTGAAGTCTACGCTCCGTCCAAATCCTGTCCAAATCCAAAACCCCGAAGGCTTTCAGCTGGAACTCCAAAATCGCTTCCAGTGCCTAGCCGACTGTAACACAGTGGACGAGCTAAACGACGGGTTGGTGGAAACTGTCCAAGCTGTTGGATCGAAATTCTTTAAGACCCAACGCCGAAAGAAGACTCAAAAGCTCTCAGAAAAAACTCTTGAGCTAATGGCCGACCGGAGCGAAATGAAGCTGCAGTCTTCAGTTGATATGTCAGCCTACGGTGAACTCAATAGACGAATCTGGAGTTCCTTGCGACACGACTTGCGTGCTCTTAGTACTTCACGTATTGAGGCCGCAATTGAGCGGAACCAAGGCTCTAAAGTGTTCGCAAAGGATTCGTCTATTGGGCAACACCAAATGACAAAACTGAAGACCGAAAATGGTAGCATCATTTCATCCAAGCCTGAGATTCTGAGAGAGATCGAGAACTTCTATGGACAGTTATACACCTCGACACGTAAGCCCGCTACTAACACAGCTCAGGACATCAGAGCCAAGTTAGTCCGACACTATACCGAAGATATCCCGGACGTCAGCCTGTACGAGATTAGAATGGCCCTCAAACAGCTTAAAAACAACAAGGCACCAGGTGAAGATGGAATTACGACTGAACTTCTGAGAGCGGGTGGTAGACCGGTACTTTTAGTCCTCCAGAAGTTATTTAATTCTGTCATCCTTGAAGGTACAACGCCAGAGGCATGGCACAAGAGCGTGGTGGTGCTCTTCTTCAAAAAAGGCGATAACACCTTATTGAAGAACTATAGGCCCATCTCGCTCTTGAGTCATGTGTATAAGCTGTTTTCGAGAGTCATTACGAATCGTCTCGCACGCAGGTTTGATGAATTCCAGCCTCCCGAACAAGCCGGTTTCCGAAAAGGCTTTAGCACCATAGACCACATCCATACGCTGCGCCAGATTATACAGAAGACCGAAGAGTATAATCGGCCGTTATGCCTAGCGTTTGTGGACTATGAGAAAGCCTTCGATTCAATCGAGACTTGGGCGGTGCTGCAGTCCTTGCAGCGATGCCAAATTGACTATAGGTATATCGAAGTTTTGAAGTGTTTGTACAGTAAGGCCACTATGTCAGTCCGACTACAGGACCAGAGTACGGAACAAATTCCATTGCAAAGAGGCGTGAGACAGGGAGACGTTATTTCTCCGAAACTGTTCACAAACGCATTGGAGGATGTTTTCAAGCTCTTGGAGTGGAAAAGATCTGGCATCAACATAAATGGCGAGTACATCACTAACCTTCGTTTTGCCGATGATATAGTCATAATGGCGGAATCGCTCGAGGACCTTAGCACCATGCTCAACGACCTCAGTAGAGTCTCCCAGCAGGTTGGTCTTAAGATGAATATGGACAAGACAAAGATCATGTCTAATGCTCATGTTCCACCTATACCGGTAATTGTAGGGAACGATACTCTCGAAGTTGTCGACAAGTATGTCTACCTAGGACAGATTGTCCAATTAGGTAGGTCCAACTTCGACAAAGAGGTGGCGCGAAGAATCCAACTCGGCTGGGCAGCGTTCGGGAAGCTTCGTCCTATCTTTTCGTCCAAAATACCGCAGAGCCTGAAAACGAAAGTTTTCAATCAGTGTGTGTTGCCAGTGATGACTTATGGAACTGAGACATGGTCTCTTACTGTTGGCCTCATTAGTAAGCTCAAAGTCGCGCAGCGAGCTATGGAGCGAGCTATGCTCGGTGTTTCCCTGCGAGATAAGCTCCGGAACGAGGAGATCCGCAGGAGAACTAAAGTGACCGATATAGCTCTTAGAGTTAGTAAGTTGAAGTGGCAATGGGCAGGCCACATCACTCGTAGAACTGACAACCGATGGGGAAGAAAGGTTCTCGAGTGGCGACCACGAACCGGAAGACGCAGCGTGGGCCGGCCCCCCACTCGGTGGACCGACGACCTGGTGAAAGCCGCGGGGAGCCGATGGATGCAGGAGGCGAGCAGTCGCTCAAGGTGGCGTGCTCTGGGGGAGGCCTATGTTCAGCAGTGGACGTCTTCAGGCTGTTAATGATGATGAACTGGGAATGGGCAGGTCGTATCTGAAAAACCGATAACTGTTGAGGTAGATGTATTCTGAAGTGAAAACTGCGAAATGGTAGACGTGCCTAGTGTATAGGAAGCTCTGCGGCAAGATGGAGTGATGATATGCGCAAGGTAGCTGGCAGCAACTGGAATAAAGCTGAAGACTGGGCTCAGTGGCGTACCTTGGGAAAGGCTTATGTTCTTATGTGATGGTGATTATGACGAAATGATGGTCGCACGTTGCACTCATTGCGCATTCAAAAAAACATACGAGTAATGAAAATTTAAATTACACATACAGTTTGGTCTAAAGTTTGTTATAATTCGTACCCTATATTAGTCTTATTCATAAGTGAATCATGCTCTGGACAAGGGGATAAAACTATGCTTTGACCGCTCGTTATTAAATTCACCGCAAGAATGGTTTTCAGCCTTTGTGATAATCAAGTTTCACAAGCCTTTGATGACATTTCGGTTTTGTTTGAATCTACTAAATCCAGATTATACGAAATAGCTAACCGTAACAAAATTTCTACTCTGTATGCGGTTAATACAGAAACTTGGAGTTTGTTATCTGTGGTTTGACGCAGACTTCGTGATCACGGTCGTAGGTAGGAGAGAAACTCTAGAAAGTTTACTTTATGTTATCTAGTCTCCAAGTCCACAATCTAGCTTCTTCGAATTAGGCAGATAACGTTCTCTGGAGATAAGTCTGGTGTTTATTCGCACAAAATGCTGGCAGCAGCTGAAAGCGTTTACTTAGCCGCCTTTGTTTTTGCTGAATTAAGTAGCGTTTATGCTTTAAGTGGCTAGTCAGACTCGGAAAGTAAATAAATCTTTTTTTCTTGTACTGCTTTTTAGAGCGTTCCCTCAAAAGTCTTTGTTTAAAGTTATTTGGTGAAAAATCCACTTTTACAAATTGTATTGTCCTGTTAATTAGCCTTTTTTGCGTGCTCTCTTTGTAATCTTATCCGTTAAATTAAATAAAAAAGAGGTTAGATTATTGTTTAGTCTTAGAACCTATACAAAAAGCTACATTGATGCCCCTTTACACTAAGTAAATTGGATACCGATCGAACCGTGACGATTTTATCTTATAAAAACGTTTTACCCTTTCTTTCGTACCTTTACGTAATACTAACGCTCACAATAGACAGGTTTGGAACTTTTAAATATTATAAATATAAATAAACTACTATATAAACATTGTTCTACAAAGCTGGGTCATTCATAACGTGACTCAAAGATGAATAGGTATAAAGATAGTTCATTCACAGTTGAGTAAGTATATCAGCCAGTTTCACCTCCCCCAGTGATTAGCACTTCCATAAAGCTAAGCTACAAAGCGTGCTGTTGAGATTTATCGCATAGAGCCGAGTGGTAACATCACCGTAAATATCCGCCTTACGCTTCCACTTCCTCTGAACTCCTTTCTATTGATTTATGGTCGAGGGTTTAAAAGCTTGCTTTTTACAAAGCAACTTTAGCCGGTTGTTCCCAACTGTCCGCAGCATCTGGCTTCCTTAACTTCGGTTTTTACTCGTAGTCTCGAACTTTGTCATTTTAAACTTCGCCTCTAAAATGATTTTAAGACTACAGCTTCGATGTTAAATTCCTGATGTCTCGACAATGCTGAAGCTTAAATAAATTAACCATCGTAAGATTGAAGAACAAACGCGGATACGGACAGATGAATAGGAAACGTTCGGCGAACTTTATTTAATCAACGAATGGAAAATTCTCGGTCTGCCATCGCGAACATAAATCCTTATTAATCCTCATTTGGGATTCGATTTAATAATGAATAACAAGACCTGCAGCTATAATTCTGAAGGGCGCGTTTATAGTAGTTAATATTATAAATCAAGTACTCGTGTACTTGTCATCGTTGAGGCAATATCAAAGCTCATTGGAAGATAATCCGGGTTATTTAAGAGGTAGTCCCGTCGACGGCGCTTTAGAGAGGACATTCGCCCACACAACGTTGTCGGTTACGCTCTGCTATTGAGGGCGGGTACTTTGTATTACGGTTACTTGTGCTATCTTCATGTCAGTTTATTTAGCTTAACACTAACTTAATTGGCTATAAATTAAACGGCTGGAAGTTAGCTAGTTACCGAGTCCGTTTCAGCTCTCTCGTCTTGTTAAATTTGCGTATCGTAACCAGGTAAACAGGTATAATTTATGTATGTGTTGTGCGGTTCCGTACATAATAAATATCAACAACGGTTACTTGTTTACTCACTGGTTTTGATTGCATTAAATTATGTATCCGTTTCAAATTCTAGTGGACCTAACTCATTGATAGCTGACAGGTTTACAACAACCTATAAATTTTGAAATCATGAAGTGTTTATATCAAAACTGTGGCGATGAAATTTTATTGTGTAATGCCAGGTTTATTTTCATGATTAATTTTATTTCGTAATATTAGCACTGTAATTACAAAATTATGTATTTGGTACAATATATAATTATAACACAGTGAAACGTTTTCTTTTCAAGTATCTAAAAGTAATACAGTTTTCCGGTAATTGTACGCATTACTATAATGAAAGCGTGAGAGCGATGGTGGCCGAGCGGTAGCATATGCGCTTCGCAATCTTACGGGACCGGGTTCGATCCTCGGCCCAGCACCAATGACTTATCTAGTAACTATATGCAGCTTTCGATGCCATTGCTCCGTGCCTCGGAGTGCACGTTAAGCCGTAGGTCCCGGTTGTCATAAGAACATCTATGGCAGTCGTTACGAGAAGTCAGACGCCTGATAGAATCTGACACCTGATCTAACCATCCCTGTTACTGGTCCCTTATGGATTGCGAAGTCAGATGGCAGTCGCTCGTGTAATTTTGGTAGCTTGCCGCTACAGGTTAGATTGGGAGCCGACCCCAATAATAAATGGGAAAAGGCAAAAGAGGATGATGACTATAATGAAAGCGTTAAATGTGACTTTATAGAGGCGAATGTCGACTTTGATATGATTATTTCACCGTACAGTGTTGTCAAATTATTTTGTTTTTCGATTCATTGTTAGACTACTTATACATAGGTCAAATTAGGGACAACATGTACATGGTACGTATATATAGGTACAGAACAAGACAGTTTTGCGCTATATAGGGTTATCTAAGCACCAAGCTCTGTGCGTGTTTGTGATAGCTGTACTTACGTAGGTGGTGTACGTGCGTGTACACTACATATAATAGCACATATACTTACACACAAACCTCCCCTCGTTGTGTTGTGGCGTACCCACTTGTTTCTCACGCGTTAGCCCCTATCCACTGGTGTGCTAAAGCAGGTGGAGTCACAATTACTAGACTAGACTCTAGAGCACTAAGTGCTTGCGTTATATGCCTACCAATTTCTAGGATTTTTGGTGTTGCTTGAGGGAAAAAGTCAGTTTATAAACATCTTTTGTTTTTAAAAAAGCTAAGTTTCTTTTAGAGTAGTGCTAGTTTTTATGTTGTAAGTAAAATTTTAATTGAAATTACATTTCTAAGGATTTATACATTTAAGTAACTTTAAGTAATGAAAACTTTAAGTATACTATATTCTTTTTTTTTTGGTTATTATAATATTTAACAGTTGTTATTAATTTCCAAACACAATTTAAATAGTTATTACTTCTGTAAATTTTAAAAGAGCTATAATATAAAGAACCCATTATACAGCGAACACTCAATAACAATTGGCTTATCACGTATACATATGCAAATCGAGTCTTAATCCACCGTAGAATTTCTAAGTAAGACATTTACATTTCCAGTAGCACTCCGCTGTAATAGGCCTAGTCCCTGCATCTACGAAGGATTACCTCACTCCTGTTTACCCTTACGGAGAAAGAAGGAACTTTATGGTGTTTGGGTCCCACTCTTATAATTCTTCCAGCTTGTTTGTCTTGGATTAAACGCATGTCTTTGCTTTTAGCGCTACTGTTTACTCAACCGCCTACATAAATATTTGTAAGAGAATGCGGCCATTTACTTACCCGGTTACGAACCCTTTAATTGCTCTTCTTATTTTATGCTTTTGAAATATGGCCTTTGATAAGTTTAAGCTCCGCCGCGCCGGTCGTAAACGCAATCGTAAAAAACTCGTGCGCTCCAGATTAGGTACAAAAATAAAAGCGTAGCGTTAATCTCATTAGATGATTATTACGTTTGATATGGGTCGGATTCCTGTTCTCATCAGCGATTCCGATCAATGAGGTCTCGGATTGTGGGATCGGAGTATAAGTGTTTCATGCAACTGTACATTCGGGCTAATGATATCTCCATTGTTCACGATTCTGATCGATAGGTACGCTCGTGAGCAAAATGCTCTCCGTATCTGATATCGACTTCTGATCGTGTTTCAGAACAACTTACGTGACTTTGTTTTTATTTTGGTTCGAATAAATCAAGCGCACGTGCTTGGGTCGTCTGAGAAGCTTCAATAACATTTAGTTTCTGTACAAGTAGACACTGTAAAATAGTGGAGTATACACGAGAACTCAAGTAATACCTGGCATCGAATAACCATAAAGAGAAATAAACTGATCGCATCTTACCCACCGTAAGCTATATAAACGACGCGTCACAACTTAAATCAGATACATTGCAAGACATAACCATTTCTAAGACCCCTTTACGCCTCCGCTGTACCCTTACCGTGTTACCACGAGTACTGTCGGCCGCAGAAACGGTTGCGGATAATTTTCACATTGCAGCAATCGGATTTGGTGTAGATATCGGTTTGTAACGGTCTTAGCATCGAGGTTGCATTCTACGCGATTTCGCTTCGACTTGCATCTTGATTATGCTCGTTTTATCTCGAATAGGAGACCTTTGAATACGTTGCGTTGCTATCTGTCTTGAATTATTTCAAACCTAGTTCGAAAGTACTCTTTGGTATCTTGAATTGTATAGCATGACCTTTTAAAATATACCTACTACCACGTTAAACGAAATTGATAAAGTCAATTTTGTTCCACATTTTACCTGCATCTAATTAACAATGTTTAACAATTTACAAATCCAATTTGCAATATTAACTGTTCATTTTCAACGTGTCAATAAGTGTTGATTAATCGCAAATCTTATAATCTAAGGTCGTAAGAATATAATTTTAATTTCTTAATTTATTTTGAAACTCTGAGCCAACTCTGAGCAACTGGCGGTCAAACAATCAAAAATATGATTGATTATTCCAATCAAACCATGGTTCGTTAGCAACCTCAGCCATGCGCACATCTGTCACATGGTCTAAGGAACTTGTGAGACTGACAAAAACTGACAAGCTTCGGTAGAAAAGGATAAACCTATACAATAAGTCGTTTATCAGAGAAGGATAGAGTTGAATTATATTATTATCCGCGCGCGTCCGATACAAAAATGTCCTTGGACATTGTTGGATTTCAAAGAATTTGATATGGATGCGTTAATCGGTATTCATGAGCACGTATTAAGCAATATTGTTATCGTATCAAAGCATTCGACAATTTGTCAATTCATAATTATTGTTATTATTATGCTTGAATAAATGTATTATGAAGAGGACCAACTCATTTCATACCATTGAAGTCTACCTACTAGGTTTATGTCGTCATATCCGGATTAGCGTTTCCAAAATTAGTTCTAAATCCAGCATTAAACTTGGTCGTCGTCTCTCTGAAACTAAATAGATATAATAGTTTCTCGTAATCCTTTACATGTCTCTATTGTAAAGGGGAATAGAATATTTGTTACGAAGGCTTAATGCAGATCAGTCTTGGCACGTGGCAGCTACGCAAGATATTGGACGATTCGGAGCTTCGAACGTTCAGTTGTATTTTGATTACTCCTTTATATCTATCAAGCTGTTGTATTCAGAACCAGATAGTTTGTTTTGTCGTGGCAAACCAAATAAATTGGATATTTTATTACACTAACGAAATATTGTTTTTGAACACCACTAATTCCAAAACGTTTTACAGTCCTATAAAACAGGCCGTTTTACTTTACATAAAGAATTTGAATTTATCGTCGTTGTTTTATTTGTGACAGTGTACGACGTCGCCATAAAAATCAGTCTTCGATTTTATATTTGGTCTTTGAAAAGGTAACAAATTTTAGAGGAAATTATTCTCCTGCTTCATTAGATTTACTTGAAGCTTTCAACGTAAATCAAATATCGTTGCGTAGTTTTGAATATTATAAATATTTAAGGAGGTAATCGGGCGGGAGCAATACTAGTAGATCGAGGAAATATTGAAATGCGGGCGCGCTGCCACTTAGAGTACGAAGCCAGTTTTCTCGCTGGAAATGTATGCTATTGTCTCCGGTGAGATATAAAATACCGATATGACCCTACGACGTCTTCGTTGCAAGAAATATTCAAGGGATACGGCCCACACTTTTAATAGCGGTTACATCATTTCCACACAATGAAAGCGCCGTCCACACCCATTCTCTGTCCGTATGATTTGAAATTATAGCACCGTTTTATTTGCTCTCAGCGCATTTATATGCGGTCTTGGAGCCGCACAATGTGCCACAATATTATATGTTAAGGCACCTACATACATAACGCGGGGCAGCAGCGACCGGCTGCGAGCGATGTGTCGCACATGTGTCGCAACGCGCCCGCGCCCGTGTGGGAGGCAGAATGAAGCCGTAATTTAATCCTTGATTGTGTTCCCATTTAATTTATTCGCCGCATGATCAAATTTGGTACGTGTTTGTGACCATTTGCATCATTTCCAGGACTAAAACGGCATGATTCAATTCAGGTTTTCACATAGAAACTTACGCACTGGTACGGGTGACATTATCATTATTGAAATGGTGCTTTTGCAGCCCTAGTACCTCAACAATTGTCATAATTATAGGTCGGAGATATATAAACACCATCTTGACATCATCTTCTTAATATAATACAGGTTTCACAATGCAAACTGTTTCATTAACATAAGTAATAACCACGTGTCTCTTGATTGTACCAATTTTCATATATTAAATATACAAATTGTTTATAAAGACTTCCCTGAAATTTATGACATGCGGGATACCAATCAAATTATTGAGTTCGTAGTACTCGACATTCTTATAATATACCTATTGTTACTGGAGCAGATTTCAAACTGGTATAATTTATAAATGTTTTTAAGGACGACGAGGATCGTATCATCATAATTATAGGCGGTACGTCTGAAAGGTAATGCATATAAAAAGTTAATGATACTATAATATAACATCAATAAAGTAAATTGGCAGGATGCGCTCATAATAGGTAAATGGGTCAACACTTTGCTTGCCCTATGTAAAATTTTATAGAGTCAATTTGTCTGCTCTTGGGAAAAATCGGTTAAATATTTGTATCGTTTTAACATTCAATATTATAAGTCTCTTGTAAACGTTAACAACGCTATTCTCCCTCACGTTTTGTCGAGTGACTCTGAAAATTTTATGGACTCGTTCTAAAGTCGAGATAAAATTGTTGTGGTCTGTTCAACGAGCGCAAAAAGTAAAACATGGAATGGAACTGATGAAAATAATAATGTTTATACCCCTAGAGGTTCTACTCCACAATATACGACCGCTGTACGAGTTCATATTTCATGAAAAATTCATATCATGGTCGAGACCTAATGATGTCGATGGCTTCTTTTATTGCCAACGGGGACATATTTTTCATTAATCTCTTATTATTATACTACGCCATCAAGATACCAACTATTAAAAGCTTTTAAATGATGTTGAGCTCATTTAAACACTCTTAATGGGTACCAGGAGCATATTTTATGGCACAAAACGTAGAAACCATTTTTTGTTTTGTGTCTGTTGTCTATATTACTGTTCAATGTAACAAGCTACGATATAGAATTATCATGATTATATCCTAATGCTAATTTGATTGGTTTTTAAAAGCTTTTATTATACTGCCCGACGAGTTTATTCATTTATTGGAACGATATGAATGACGATTTTGGAATGACTTCCACTTGATTGGCCCAGTTAATTTCAAACAACGTTAAAAAGTGGAGGTTAGTTTTAACATAGACATTTTTTGTCTATTTCATCGTCCACGAGTTTAGCCTTTGCATTTGATACGACGACTCAGACTTCTACATAATGAGGAAGTCATATATTCTTACTCCAAAATTCTCCAGTATTGATAGTTCATTAATGTGTCCCTCGATATTGGTTAACCTAGTTTTCACTAAGTCTCCGGAACCAAATTGAAATTGAATTTCTTCTAGTAAAAACGGACCGGTAATAGAGTTTACCTACTGCAGATCAAATAAAATAACAACTAACAGACGGTAGAGACATCGTACACATTTACCGACTCCTAGTTTTAGCTTCAGGATTTTATATTGGGACAGTTTTATTCAGTTAGAAAACTTTGTAACTCCTATACCAAGTTTATTGCATTATAGAACTTTCTACTAAGGACTCTGAGAGAGCACGAGAAAAGGGCAATCAATCTACGATTCACATATTCTATAGAAACGAACTCTTTATCTTCGATTTATGATTGTTCTTGCCGAGATAAGACGCACTATGTTTTCCTGTATATTTTACGTTCTGCTACTTGAGTCACAATATCTCTGCTCTGCCGAGAAAATTTCATTTTTTCTTTGCCATTTGGCGCGCTGACTTAGATTGTATTTTATCTTTATGCGAAATCATAATTCATTCTGTTTTTGCTTGGGAGGCTGCTAAGTGTTCAGTGTTTTCCTTCTATCTACGTTACATGATGCAAATGTCGCACTCACCATTGTTTATTGTTGGTGATAAAATCGCAATTTCTGATGATAGACTTTAATTGATGCCACTTCGAAACTGGAAATGTGTGGGTCGGAGTTTCATATAGCGTTGCTAATTTCAATTTAAAACTCGATGTCTCTACATCTTGCAAATAGTTTACTTACGTAAGTCAAACTGATTGTATTGAAACGAAACAAGTTGTTTACATATCACATTTCGAATGGCTCGGTAAGAGTAAGGTATTTGTTTGGTATGGTCCTCCGCTTGACCCCCAAGAGCGAACACCCGCTACTCACAAAACAAAATGATAAATTGTAGATCATCGGTAGTTACGCAGTTACATAAACGCTGATGGATTGATTGTGCACGACCGCATGTGTGCCTTCGATCGATTAGTTCCTGCCCAGGCGCAGCCTCGGGCCCGACTTATGGACGATTATCTTTAATGGATTTTAGTAAACATTTAAGTGTTGGTATGCAGGACCCTGGATCGGTTTAAAAACGTAATCCATCTCCGACCCCTAATTTTCCATTTAGGTTAACGGTCGACTTAAAATAGCTATTAGAATGTGTGTTAGAGCGTTTATTATCTTTGAGAATTCAATCGTTACTTTTAAAACTTATTCCAACTTGAAAGATTCAAATCTTCCTCTTTGAATTTTGAGTACTTTACTCGACGATGTCTGAAGTCAAATACGAAAGATTAATTAAATAATATTCAATAAACGTTGTTTGATTAACAAAAGGGCAATCTGCGGCGGCATCTAACGTAAATACGAGGCCACTCGACAGAGCTGTTTTCAATCACCGTCATTCATTATTCACTTACTTCCCTTTGCAGTTGCCGAAGTATATTCAGTTCACTCGTTTTGTTTTGTTTGACTTTCATATTTGAACCTCTTCGACTTGAGTCGTACCTACGATACAATACTTCTAATAATTGAATTGGTTAAAAGTTCTTTGTTGACTTTATTCGAAAAGGTGAAAGTTACGGTAAAATATTCCAGTTAATAACGGCGCTGATCTATTAGTCTAGATCAGCAGTAGACGTGTGAAATATATTTTTAATTTCGTCTGATTTATGGGGCCTATTTTTTAGACGTGCTCAAATGAGATTGTAATAAAAATGCGAGCTATTTTTATTGTTGACGCGGTGAGTAGCGTAAGCAATCTCGAGTGCGTTTTTTGTTGTCATTATTTGACGTGAAATAATACTTCAGAGCCGTACTATCTTGGTCCAAAAAAATAAATTGTGTGAAAAATTACGATGATTACATCTAATAATGGTGGATGTACGTAGTCGTTTGATGGCCCCTGCCACAGATTGGCATCATTAACCGCAATGATAGTGACCTAAAAGAGTAATTTTGTTTTCCTTTGCTACTTTGTTTTATGGTACCTGCATGCTTTCTAAAAGTAATGTTGATAGCTTCAGCTGCTTTATTGCCCACTGTTTTTATCGTGGCTTTTACTACTAAATAGACTCTTTATGTGTGTATGTTATTGAAACTGGTAGATTCAGTCAGTAGGTATATATGAGGGGATTCAAGGCACTTGCTATATTTTGGCGTTTCCGTTCATCTAACTATATAATATTTTGCCTTATATCAACATATTACCTATTTGTTGGTTTTACACTAAACTGCATATACTAATCTTAAAAAATTGGAAAAATCAATTCAAATATTCTGGTTTCATTATTTATTTACAACCGTTATAATTGTCACTACTCAGTTATTTTACGGCAAAATATTATGTTAAACTGAAATTCGAAAGCCAAGGTAATGAACCCAACCTCAGCACGACATTAAGCATTTGACATTTGAGCCACCGTTGTCCAATCCTCGTTCCCAATGGCATATTATATCAGGCAATTAAAGGCAACCAGCGACCGACGGTAAGCAGATGGCTGTCACTTTTATCAAATACATTAAACTGGCCTGCTCGAATCGAACGTTTATTCTTTTTCTGTCGTGTATAAAACCCTCTCTCAGTGCAGATAACGAGTAATGTATTGGTGTTCCGTCGAATAATTAAAAATATTTTTATACAGACTTTCTGAAATGGAAGTGGAGTGTTAATTAAGGCGTTGGAAGTTTTTCGACGACAGAATTTTCGAGGACGTATAGTTTTATGAATGTTATCGATAGCACCATTTAAGTAAGACCACGGTGAATTAAGAACAAGTGTGGCTGAACGGTGACTCATGCAACTTTCAAACCGATGCACCGAGATTCAAATCCCGCTCGGCCCTGCCCCAATGACTTTTTAAGCTGTGTGCGGAATTTACATTCCCTCTAACAACGATGAAGGAAATGAGCACTGATACTGTCATTTCTCGCGACAGGACCACACAAAAAAAAGTGCTTGTTCTGTGTTTAGGTGTTGTGGGACCATGTTCTTCGTAATTCCTGGAACCTTATACACAGGGAGTCGTATAGTTAGAGTCCTGGATCTACGTATGCGATTATTTAGCGTTGTTTATGACTATTATTATACATTTTACTATTTACAAAGTAAATTACAAGTTTGTTCATATATTTACCGCAGGTTAGAATACCACAACCATTTTAAAACGGCGAAAGTTAAATTTTATGGTACAATAACAACAGAGAAGTTATATGTTGTACATGTATTAAGTTTCACACACCAGTCTTAGAAGTTGTTAAGCAAAAAGACAAATTGCAATTTAGACGGTTCTAGTAACGTATTGAGCATTGCATTCCTTCCTTTTAGAGATAGGTACGGTCCATACTCCATAATAACATTCTAGCTGTGAGCTTTGCAGTTTTTACAATTTATCATAGTGTGAAATGATATTATTCATGTTTCGCGAGGAGTCATAAAGTTTTTGTCGAACCTGGTTTTTTTATTAGGCAATGTGGGATTTCTATGATTGCAAACCTAGTTAAGGAAGAAAAGTTAAAATACGTATATCGTGGTACATTTACGTATTTTTTTACTTTAACATGGGTATGCTAAAGTAAAAAAGACCTTTTACCTATTAGGTAATTGGTAAAGGTATACACTAGTATACTAGACTTATAGTTCTACGTAACATCGCAAGTGCAAACTTTTTTGCAACAATAAAGCCTGGAATACACATGATAATAAAAAGCACGCTTGTTTGCTTTGAGGTAGTATGCTCATTTACAGTATGCTCTCCGAGTGTGTACATTTGCATGCTCTTTTCGTATACACATTGTATATGTATGATACTAAGTAGCATCTGTTCGAAAATAGTATGCTTATGTGCTACTTGTAGCATGTGTATTCCAAGCTAAGTGTTCCCAAACTCAGATCTCATAATCTTATATCGTAACCGCTTAACCGATTTTGCTAGCAGTTGAAGAGTAAACTCCAATTAATTACCAAATGTTTCTGCCAAATATTATCAAAGTTGGTCAACGGAACCAAAGAAAACTTTCCCTCTTTTTGGAAGAAATTATTTCGGTACCTCCAACCATAAATCTATGAGATTGTAGATCCCGATGTACCTATACCAAGTTTCGTCTAGATTCGTTGAAAAATACCTAAGATATGTACGCGAGTACCAACATTCAGATTCCAGATAGATGAGAAGCAAGCAGAGACTTTGCTCGCTTCGCGCGCTTGGGCAATAAGGCCAGAAATTTCCAAAACCATCATGTAAGCTTGTAGACACTAAACTCAGCCAGGAACTGAATCATGCTGTTCATTGTAATTAATCTTAATAACCGCATAATATATTCTCTTTCAATTATTATTTTGAGTGTTGTAATAAAGTGTTTTGTATGACGTTTTGTATGTTTGTTCGCAGTTTGCGGCGCCTCGACCCGGTGGGGAGTCATCGTGTTTGCAAGGCCCAGACTGCTTTATGGTAAGTATTTAAATATCTAACTTGGATGTCAGATCACGTGATCTGAGAACTTGGATACTATATTTTAGACTGAAATAAATAATGAAATTCTTTAGCTAGAATAAGACTAAAAATAATCAATTTCGCCGGAAATAAATTATTCTTTTAAGTGAAAGCTAAAATTTTAATTTTTATATATTTATTTTTTAAAGGTTACCTTTAGTAGGTACATTGTGGATTAACTAAGAAACATTAAATAAATATTTCTATTAAATTACATTTATCTATACCAATATTATAAAGAGGAAAGATTTGATTGTTTGTTTGCATTATTTGTTTGAATAAGCTCCGAAACTTCTGAACTGATTTGAAAAATTCTTTCACTGTTGCGAAGCTACACTAGCCCCAGGTGACATAGGCTATATTGTATTTCCAGAAAAATTAGGGATCCTTACTAAAACTCCAATAATATGACCCAAGGTGTAAAAAGTTACCTATAATATTCCTTACATCGAGTGCGCTGCGAAAACTATTACCTATACCCGTGTGAAGCCGGGGCGGACCGCTAGTAACGTATAAGAACGTTGGCCTATTTGTACATAAAAAATAACATAACGAAAGTTTAGGTGCAATCCTTAAAATAATAAGGTAGTTAAATATTTGAATAGGCGAGAATGAAATTTATTTAAACTAAGGTATCTTTTATTTTTTTAATATCTTTTATTCTATCTACACAAATAAAACTGTAACTGGGCTAATTCTGTACATAGAATATTTTTTGAAAATTTTGATTGAATTACACGTAGTAGTCGATACAGAAAAAGAAACATTTCTATTAAATTTTTGTCGGTCTGTCTGTCTGTCTGTCCCTTTGAACACGCATCACGTTGGAACTACTGAACAGATTGTGCTGAAATTTGGTATGTTTATAGAAAATTTTTCAGAATAACATTAAGGATACTTTTGATTTTAAAAACGGCCAAGTGCTGGTTGCACGGAGAAACAAGGAAGTAAATTTTATGCAAGATTTTTTTTGTTAGTGTATTATTTTCTTATTTACCTATTTATTTATACCCTATGTCGCTAGCGAAGGAAGGCAGGCTTCATCTGCCTCCTTTCTATTGCCGTCCCATCCATTCATCCTTTTCTCTTTTCGCTTCCTTCTTCCCATGAATAGGGTTAGAACGTAAAACTTATTAACCCGTGCGAAGCCGGGGTGGATCAACTAGTTCCTAATAAAGTTTCATAAACAATATTCAAAACTGTGAATCTCCGAAAAAGTTTTCTTACGAACGTTCTAAGACTATAAATAGATTTACTGCTGTTATAGTCTGAACATTTACAGTCACCTACTTCCTTTTCTAATCATAAAGATTAGTTTAATTCTTTAACCATTCCTTATTTTATGACTTAAAGAATTGAAAGCTGCGCTCGTAAACTGTCTGCTGGAGCCATCATTCAAACAAACTTTAATTTTAGTCTGTGAAGCTTAGTTTTTAATAGCTTCACCAATCTTGTCCTTAGAAGGGTGCTAGTTAAGATTTTAACATAATAATAAAATATGTTTTATGTTTTTAGAGAGACGCTAGATCCTTAATCCGCTTTTAAGTCGTACTTGAAGTAATCATTGAGTAGGTACTTAATACCTTCATAGTTCGGTCACCGTTGAATATGTATATTAAAAAAAGATGAAAATTAAGAAAGAAAAGTCGAAGATTTTATACTGAAATTAGTATAAGTCTTAGTAATAAACAAAATTACACTTCGCTTCAAGCTTCAAACACAGTATGACTATATTATAGGTAGATACTTTGCTTCAAGTTTCAAAAACACTGTCAAAACTAGCTGACACTGTTTTTAATGTTTATTTGCAAAAATGAATCACTAGTTTTCATTCCAAGAAAATTGAATTAGAAATACTTATTGAAACTCTAGTGGTGTCAATCGGAAAGTGAAATCTAAGAAGTTTCAATAGAAGTGGCGTTATTACAGTTAAAACCAATAAAATTTCCACTTCAAACGTAACACGGGAATCCAAGCGAAAGCGTTTTGTCAATACCAGTAATTAATAACCTAGCTTCGCTCGTTCTTATAATTATTAAAGCTTACCCAACCGAGAACGGGCGTCAAGTTAACGTCAACTCCAACTAATGAGTGTTCCTAGTGACAAATGCAGAAGGAAGCTTTGGATGCGTCGATATATTCAGATTTTAGTTGACCTATTTCTGTATTTAATGGAACACTGTACATTGTACAATAGTCTAATTTAGAACTGCCATGTTGTATTTAGTGTTACTGTAATAACGTCTATAAGTTTTTGAATAGCTTGTAATTAATTAATGCAAATACACAAAGTAGTATCGAAATGGAATAGCAAGTGCTGTAAAGTTTTTTGAAGGATTTGATTCAAGTGGAATTAGCGTAATACAAAGTAATTTTCCATTCATGTTGTTCCTTGTCCAACCGTGAATCATTTAGCCAACGGGAACCGCTGATTTTTTTTACAACATTAGTTTTTTGATTTGCTTTCTAATTACCATTGATTTTAAAATTATCGTACTTACAACAAGATGTCATATTATAATTATGTAGTTTCTCTCTCATCATGGTGTCATTATTAACAAGCTTGTTCCAATTCTCAATGTAATGAGAAACGGTTATCCACACGCGAGTCTACACCGACCGCCCAATAAAGTAGACTAATTTGACAAAAAACTTTATTTGAATGCACTGCTTGTATGAACATTAGAGTTTTGGATTTGTTATTGTCAGTTACCGCTACCCATTTGTTGTAATGATCAGAATGATATATGACAGTAAATTAAACAAGTTCAAAAGGCTCGTTTAATTGCGATGATGTTGTGATTTGATGAGTATTTATTATGGTATGTGTTCTTGTTGCAGTGTTGGGAGAACTGTGAACTTCTGCAGTCGAATTATCAAATATGGGGAGCTGTTTGTGATGAAAAAGATATTTGTGTAAGTATTTGTCACGGTGTTAATTTTTTAATTTTATGATACGAATAAAAGATCATTTAACAAAGAGGGTCTACGTGACTTCAACTGATATAATTACGATACGATATAATATATAAGCTGTTTATTATTAAGACGAAAACACAGAGACTTTGATTGAATATAGGTCCTTTTTTTGTATGGTTAAAAAGTTGTGCTCTGATAAAGGTATAAGAATTGGTGGTGACCACTGGAGTAGTTGTGCCAGCACTCCAAAGCCGCCCTCCGTTACTTCAAGGAGCTGGGATGGCTTGGGTAAATGCTGGCGGGGGTGAAATGCACAATACACTCTAAGCGGGACGTCAGTGCAGGCTTTACCGTCCCCACCTTAAATTAGAATTAGATGGGTATAAGAACTAATTCAACTGTAAATTTTGTCAACAGTTCCCGGGCTGCAAAATTGCGTGCGAGTTTCACGCTGAAGCAGCTAGAGCAGGTCAAACACAGCCAGTCATCCATACAAAAGGCGAAGGGGTGATGCGAGTTAGCGGAGCTCTGGCTCGCTGGCCACCGCCCGCCCCTCGTGCAGCGTCTCGTCCTGTACCTCTGGTTTATGTCGTGATGCGTCGGGCAGCAGAAGGCCCTTGGCGGCAAATTATACAGACTCAAGCACTTGCTACCAGAGTACCTTCCAACAACGAAGGTGCTCTATTACGAGTGCTCGTCGTAGATCCCCAGGGTCTTGTCACCATCTACAGCCCCGACGAAACATGGGTAGCTCATGATACTAACACTTCTAACCACGACGAACATAAATGGACTCTCAAAGAAATATCCCTTATTCACCAAAAAGTCTTAGTCATCGGAGAAATCGCTTGGGAACCAAGAATAGCGAGAGGCGTATATTTAGTAACTTGGGAAGTCGACGGTGGTGGTCTCAAGGGGAATTTATTCACAGATTCAACTAGGGTCACTCTTTCTCTGTGGCCCGATACAATTTATCACATTCAAGTAGAATTAGTGTCCCGAACTCCTGGAGTAGATAATGAAAGATCTGAGACGATGACTATAGACACGAGCCGTGCTCAGCGAGTATCTACAGAGAGCGTTCAAGACGTTCAAGTAAGCGAAGGAGACAGGCTTATGTCAGTACTGGTGAGCTCTATGAGAGGAGAGCGCGTGCCTGAACGGGCTCCTGATTCAGAACTAGTCTTGGGATGCTTGTCAGCCATGATCGCATTTGCATTGGCCGTTTTGGCTGCAATTGTCTGGAGGCGAAGACGGCGAGGCACTTTCCCTGGGACCAATGTATACGTAGGTTCATCCTCTGTGTTGAAGCGAAAATTGGTAGAAGATTTTACTCCTGCCGCGCACCGCTTTCAGCCTGTGATATCGCCTGATACAGTACCCAACGAGCCAGCGTCACGAGACGTCGTCGTTTGACGACATAGCTTCGATATGCTGTCGGTGGAAGACCGTGTCTTCAGTTCCTAAAGCTTTTAGACGTTTTCGCGAAAGACACTTCAACTAAGTGAGTACGAAAACTAATGTGATACAAAATGAAAATAAAAACTCGGAATAGTGAAAGTTAAAATTGCGTTTTTGTGAGATCTCGTGTACGTTGAGTAACATTATGATGAACTCTTTGAAATACTCACAGTAATTGTACATAGAACAACAGCTGCTGTAATGAAATTACCCGAGTAATTTTCGTAGATTTAGGCAATTGTACATTAAAAAGTGAATAGTTTATAAAAAAAATGTATTTATTATAAATCACGCAGTAAGGTTAACACCAGAAAATATAGCATTGTAAATATGTTAAGAAAATTATTAGTACCTAATAGTAATTTTTCTATGTACGAAATCGATTGCAATCGCTTGTAAATATCTACTCATAACAGAATTTGTATGTAGTTCATCGGAATAGATCAACGTTTTTCTTCCTTTTGAAAGCTCTGCGAAGAAACTCAAAGTGAATTTATCTGTAATGGGTTATGTAACTAGAACTATTTTTACAACTAGTCTTTATTGTTTAGTTACAACTAGCTGTTAGATTACTTTACTTGAATACTCTTAAATAATGAGGTTCTTATACTAATTAACTTTACAATGTCTTCTTCAGCAATAAAATTTAAAATTATGTGTGTATGTAAATATTCAAAACATTGTATAAAATTATAACAGAGAATATATTTTTCTTGGCCTTCGACAGAAAATATTTGTAAATGTTACGGGTGGGTGTATTTGTAATCACTAACTAGAAGTTTTGTTTCGATTGGCATTAGAGTTGTTTGTGAAGGTTTACTCCTCATAATTAATTATGTGTATTTTGGAATTTTCTTAGTATTCATAATTATTGTGATTTTTCTATTTACCTTATATGGTATAGTGTCATACAGATCGTTTGAAAGTTGATGTTAGCCTTTAAAACGAAGTAAAGTAGGTTACTTTTTAGTTTGTTGTGTAGTGGGAAAAGACCAAAATTATATTTTCATTAAAATAACTGTAATACTTTGGTTTTTCAATAACCAAAATTGACGTAGCGTGTAAGATAGGAGCTTAATTAATTTATTTTTGTGATTAATTTAGTACCTTCACTCGAATTTGTACATAATATTACTTGCTATAAATGACGATGCTGACTTTAACGAGTATAAATAAATATTTCTGCCAAATTAGATTGTGTTTTGATTCAACAAAGCTTGTTTAGTGTCAGCCCTCCCAAAAAAGTAACCACTCAGCCATTGTTCTCGCTATCTTTTGTTTCTTTAATGTTAAAAGGATCCCTCTGCCTGTCTGTAGGTTGGTACCTACCTAAGTAGGTAGGGCGAAGACAGAAGTGAATAAAAAGCTAAATGCTTTCAGTAATTTATATCATTTAGAATGGTGCAAAAGAATGACGCCTAACGAACGGTTCTGACACCTTGGTCGCGATTACTTGAGTTTTTAAGCCATTCTTCAAGTTTTGCGGCGGGTCTGATAAACGACTGTGAAGCAGTTAAACTTTTTATTTCATCATTTTTAAAGAACTTCCAATATAGGCATGTAGGTCTCGTCATTATTAAATTAAAACTTTGCCCTTGCTATTTTTTCCCCAAAGTGAATGAATGTCAACTGGAATATGTTCGTAAGTGGAAACACCCGAAAGCAATAATTTCAAAAAAGCATCCAAACAAATATTGACTTGAAGATTAAACTACGGTTAAAAAGGATACCGTTGGACGTCATTAAGCTCCGTTCCCGGATAAAACCGGGCCATTGTCTAGGGATTAACGTCAACGAATTTGTTGTCAACAAACGCCTGATCAAACAAAAAGATTTGTACGTTCCAGTATACCCGAGGCCGAGGAACCCTTCGTTTCGATTATTGTCGTCATCCCGATGCAGGCTTAAATACTTAACCACTTTTGAATAACGGAATACAACAATGGATGTCTTAAAAATAAACTTTGTCTGTATTGGTATTAATGGTTTTCCTGAAATAACCATAACTGGATTTTATAATAGATATTTAGTGATTTGTCTAATAGATCTTAGTATGATGTAACTCTTTGATCTTTTTAGTTGGACCACCGCTTTAGCTGACCATTTAAAGAGATTCTGCACCCTTAGTACTTAAGCTTGTAGCATCCTAACAAGTTGTCCCCTTTTTATCTCCACTAACATAAAATACTGATCGACTTTTTACCAGAAGAGGCAGAGAAAAGGAAAAAGTAGGTGGGTAATCTTAAATTCGGTCCTATCTTTTCAAAAGCCAATTACGAAGTTTGACTTTCATTAAATTGAGAAATCCATTAAGCTAATCGCCAAGTTGGGAGCCACCGTAGTGACGATTATGAAAAGGTTATTCCAAAATGCAAATGCGGAGGCATCTTAATGTAAATTACGTGTAAATGGAAGATGGGGTCGACATTCTTACCATTAGGCCAAATGCTCACTGAGACTGTGGAAGCCGTGCTCTGTGTTACATTTGCAATTAACGATATGGGATGGAAATCTTCTATGGGTCCGGTAAGTTTTGGCCCTAATAGACGGCTGCATTCATGATTCCCCATAATTCACGTCCTGAGATTAGATACCGACCGCCTTTTTGTTTCTGACGTCCTTAATGTGAATCCGAGATAATATTTTGTAAATAAAGTACCGAGATAGTGTCTTTTATCTTCAGCTTCCAGTTTCCCCATTTGTTTTCATTAAGAAAAAACTTATTCAGTTCGCTTCGGAAATCTATGATTATGGTAACATACGGCCATTCATTTTAGTTACCCATTTTATTCTTGGCCCGTGGTTTTGGTATAAAGCATAGGCTCATAAATAACAAGGGAAATAGAAGGTGAACGCTTCCACGAGTATCCTTTTGGGATCGGCCAAAGCATTCTTTTAAGATTTATTACAGAACTTGAGCGCATTACTTATTCCTTATGTGCCTTCGGTTCCGATAGTCCCTTATAAATGAAGACATTTTTTTAAGTTTCCTCGTTTTGTTTTAATTTCGGATTGGGAGCCCGATAATTATTTTTTATAATTCCATTCTCTGTCTTCGAAGTTTGAAAACAATGAGTTCGTGAGTCGAATTAAATAATTTCAACATACAACAAGAAGAAACTTCTGAAGAATGTAAGTATTTAAAATATTCTTGCAAAATGTTTGAGCCTGTCTGACGTAAATATTATAACAAGCCCCGACTAATTCAAAATTATAATAATTTTATGCAAAATACATTTAGTATAAATAATAAACAATGTTTCCAAACTTGAATTCCCCAGACATTTTGTCCGCAAAGTGTCCTCAGTAATCCTATTAGGACAATAAAAATAATTTTGTATGGTCAGGAGGCCTAACCAACGACGTCGCAATATATTGATCCCGTCCTCAATCTACAACGTTATTGGGTATGATCTGGATTATCTTGGGATTACAAAATCCTTATACCACATTTAAAGATAACACTTTTTATTTACGATACAAAGATATTGCAATCGGGCTGTTTTAAGATCGTATCTGAACTGCGACACGGTGTAACTGATTAACAGTACTGGAGATCAAACGGTGTTGCATTTAATTAAAGGTGCATATTGATTTCTCACAAAGTAGTAAGTAGTTTAGTAAGTAGTTGGTAATAATACTGCGTTTCTTTTTATTTATTTAGCCATCAAAAAATACAACTTATATTCGGTAAAAAATATATCTTAAACCTAGGTCAGGTATGTCCAGACATATGGTTCTCGATAACTATTATAGTTTAATTTATAAGAGAAAAAGTTATTGATAGCTTTAAAAAAGTTATGAAATACAACGCTACATTTCTATACCTGAATGTAGGTATAGAAATGTAGCTATTCACACGTGCATGTAAGTATGATGCCCTTAACTGTGAAACTACATGACATTATGAGTTGATGATCAAGCACCAGGTTAGAACTTGGCGATGTACCTATGTAATTTTTCAGCTTATTTAAGTAGAAAAATGATGTATTGAGAAATCATCTGCCTAAATAATTTTGAGTTTTGAGCCAGTTTCTTTGTTTGTATTAAGATTCGTTACTGTCTTGTACGGTCTTGTCGATGCAAAGCGAGTGTGTGGGACAGTCTTTCTTGTTAACGACCCCCTGTACAACTATCTTTATGTTTCTCCGAGTGTACTGAGATAATGTTTGTTTAACGTTTCATTTTGTATTAAATTTTACGATCATTTTATATCTTTCCTCACAGAATCAAGTTGTGTTCTTTGATAATGCAACTATTTTAGTAGCCGGTAAATATAGTATCAAAACATTACGATTATCGAATAAAATAAATACATACAAAGATTTCCTATTTCAATTTGTACTTTTGGTGATCCACAACTGATTATCATAGGTAATAATATGACCGCGGCTGTGGGCCCCGCGTAAGAATAAGACCATACCCTCTCTTCCCTTGGGTGTCGTAAGAGCCGGCTATAAGGGAATATCCAGGCTAAACTCCAAAGCCCTGAACCCCGGCGTAAGGTTGCCAGCCTATCGGTATTTAACAAACTGCACTTCGGAGAGTGTGCGATGGAATTGCACAACTTAATTCCATTCGTACAACTAGACGCACGGAAACACGGCATCCGTACATGGCAGACATTCCTCGAATACTTACTCAAAGCGTTTTGATTTCTCGTTTATAATTCGGACAGCAAAAGAATGGAACACCTTACCAGCGACATTGTTTACTGACAAATATAATCTGGGAGTTTTTAAGGACTGAGTGAACCGCACCCGTATTATATAAAAACTGCAATAGCAAAGCAACAGCAGTAGCAAAGTGACAGCAAACACTTAGCAATCGGTCGCAGTCACCCGCCTGTTGCTCGCCTGTCGCTGAGTGCACTTTGGCCTTTGATACTACCGCCACTAGCAACAGAACAGCAATAGACGGAAACAAAATAATGCACTTTTTAGTTCGGTGATCTAGCGCTCGATTGCTTTCTGCTCTGTTAAAGTGACGTTTGACAGCTTTGACAGCAATGATTGCGAAATTTACGCCTGTTGCAAACTACGAAATAAGCTAGCCGGTATCTTTTAGGCAAGCATCCTCCATGCTGCTCCGACTGCGTCGTCACTTACCATCAGGTGAGACCGTAGTCAATTAGCCTATCGTTGATTAAAAAATGGGCAGCAGAATTGTCCTTGGTAGGCATTACAATCGACTGCGATCACCAATACGCCTGCCAAGCGTGTATGGTGATTATTGCACCTTCCTAATGGTGGAGGCATATGTTTAGTTGTGTAGGCAAAAGGCTGATGATGATGATGATGATGACCACTTTTAATTATTTAAATTGATTTTTAAGTGACTATACTTACAACGTTTCGTAATCCTAATATAATTTTGTGGTTTTTATTTATTTAACAAGTCGTATTGGTATGCGTAGGTACTCGAAGTAAGCAATTACCACTTGTCTCAGACCAGTCTTAGCGACTGTCCGATGAACATTTCAAGGGCCTGAGAAGGATGTCTGCTTATCTGTACCAACGGGTACGCATTTATCAATGCTGTTGGGGTATTATGGTTTTAATATGTAAGTAGTTACTTGGATTGAGTTCCCTTTGAAACGTGATTATAGACTGATTAGACACGTTGCTAGGTCTCTACAGGAGATCATTATTGTAAAGTTGATGCCTTAAAATTAGAACTAAAGGCAGCCCATGCTGTTTCACCCACGTGTAGGTATTTTGGCTACCTATTTATACTTACATAGTTGTATTTTATGTTGATAATTATAGAACCTATGGCTAACTTTAATAACAATAGCCTTAAAGTATAAAATAATAATGATAATTACTATCTGCCCTACATTAGATGGAGAAAAAGTAGGAATAAAATTTTCTTCCTATTTCACCAAAATTATACCACTTTTTCACGGCAGTCATTATTTCTCATATACAATCTGAGTCTGAATTGGTATATTGTCCCGAAAGGGGGTAAATCTACTCCCCAAGGTAGACAATGTTTCTTCTACGACTTTTCTAAATTAAATAGTTTTTCATTGAAGAAATGCCATGTAAAGTTTACGTTATAATTTTACCCAAACGCTTCGAAGATAGCCCTACCACAGCTGGGTGTAGTTGAACTTTGTCCTTGACCGAATGCACTCAAATGAGTTGAACAACCTGTGTTTAGAAACTCGTAGCGATCGCACGTGCAATTTTGTGAATGGATTTATTTTTTAGTATGGAGGTTTGGAAACACGCAGTTTCAAGTATGGCTCTCACAACTTGTGGGCTATCATGGTCCCAGTCCCCCCCTTTCGGGTTAACATACACATTCAAATTCACCCTGTACCTATACCATAATAAACGTAAAGTTCGATCCTAACTATCGTGCAAGATCGTTCAATGTGAAAGCACAAATCTTGGGCTCGGGAGCCATAATGGGAGTCTGTCATCGCGTGGGCGATCCGCTAACATCGGCTTGTAAACACATTGTAAATATTTGTCTTCGATGTAATTACTGTAATTGTTGGTCGTATGTTTATATCGACACCCTTAGCGTTAGCGTTATGTTTTGTTGATCTTCAATATTTGCGTCAATCCAGCTGAACTAATTTAGATTGGAATTCAGATTGCGTAGATCGACATATAATAATTTTTATCGAAGTTTTTTTTTAAATTATTTTTTTAGCATTAAGCTCGCCTATGTACCTACATTTTGTTATTTGTGCAATAAAGCATTTTCTATCTATCTATTTATCTAAAGGCAAAGCATTTGACCACTGTCTCACCTGATTTAAAATGATGACGCAGTCTACGATGGTGCATGCTTGCCTAGAAGATACCTGTTCACTCTCGACTTGAAGACACCCAGATCATAGTTAGCTGGAAACAAGGACGCCGGCAAGGTGTTCGACTCATTGACTTCGCATTATAAAGTGCATAGCAAAACGCTTAGTGCGGGTTGATGGAATTTCAACCATATAAATGAGTGCCGTGTTAAGGAAAACGGTTATAAAGTGGTTTAAAGCGGGGGCGCTTCTAAGAAATTTCGTCAACATACCATCACATCATCAGGTTTTTGTGTCCACTGCTGAACATAGACTTCCTCTTTTGGGAGAGCGGGGGTTGCCATAATAACCACGCTTGGCATGCGTCTTGATGATCGCAGTAGATTATTATCCAGGCCGAAGAGAATGCTGCTGCCAATTCCCTGAGTACTCTCCCTTAGCCACAGCCACCTATAATGAGACAATATGGGGAAATCTAGCTCAATACATCATAATAATAAAGAAGCAACAATAAATTAATAACATCATTAATTTAGCAGAACTTATCGAACATTTATGGCTCATAGAGATAAAAATAATACAACCGTTAAGGGAAAAGCTTTATGCCCAGATAGATAAAGGCTTTCAGTCAGATAGAGCTGCATTTGCATTAATTACAATAAACCTGTTTATAGCACATAAAGAACAGTAATAGCTTATGCATTAACACTTAGCAATATTATTACTTAGTAGATGCATTCGCAAGTTCACGATGATAATCAATCAATAATTCGCGTAAGCTCATCGTACTTATAAGCAGTATGGACGGAAAGGTGATAGAGTGATCTAATATGAGTGAGTATTATTCACGCATACAAGCAGGCATTTTGTTTACTCAGACCCAGATAATAATTCTTGAGGTATTATCTCAAATGCTAATTTTTATACTTGAAAAAAATATCTTGACAATTATAGCTCAGATTTGTGACGACATAAGAACATACAATAGAAAAATCAAGAATATTTTCGTTATTCCCTAAGTCCTAAATGGATATATCTATCTTGAGTATCTGCACTGCGCACGTCACCTGAGACATCACACAGTCTAGTAATCAGATTACTAGACTGTGAAATCAGGTCGTAAAGTCTCATTTGCCCAAGTATTTTCACTAGCTACAATGCCTTTCAAACTGGAACACAGTAGTACCTGCACACTACTGCTTGGCGGCAGAATAACTGGCAAAGTGGTTGTATCTACCTAGACGAGCTTTGCAGGAAAGTCCTGCCTAGTAAATGGCGTACTATATGTATAGTTTATAAAAACACAGCTCACTCACAAATAGGTAGGTACACATAAGTATACAATACGTGTATCTTCTCTAACGTATACACATTGCATAAGACCATATAATACTCCTATGGACATCATGGAAATAATGTACTAAAACAAAATAAAGCTGTTCGCTAGTCTATTAACGTATCTTGACGGAAGCGTGCCATTATCTCAAAATAACAGTTTATAACCATTAAGAAATTATACACTCTGCTACATCAAGTACCTACTATCTACGCTACGAGGAATTAATTACAGCAAAGTTCATCTAAGTCGTGTAATTTGCTATTGTAGCTCCGGTAGCAACATTGTTTGATCGTGCTCACCATTATGCCTGACGATATTGATTGGTTAGAAATGATACAACATTGAAAGCAATTAGGAATTATATTAAAATTATAGCTAAGGCTATAGGAACATCCAGGGAACGGGCAGCAGCGTTCTTTTCAATCTTCTGCGATCACTAAGCAGAGTGCCAAGCGTGGTGATTATGACCATTATCATCCTCTTTGCCTTTTCCTATTTGTTACCTATGGGGGTTGGCTTCCAATCTAACCTGTAGCGTACCTGTGTACAAATCATTATAGTAGGGCAGTCCAAGGGGGAATTTGGGGATATGGTGGTAAAACACAGTCATAAATCTACGATACAAGACCAATTTATGCTCTTTTCTATAAATGATGAATTCCATGCACCTACATTTTCCTGGTAAATTGACTAATTACCGCGCTTGGTACTTGGTACTGGACTGCCAGCGCCAAGGAGGGGGCGCGCACCCTCTGCGCCCCCCCCCCCCCCCCCGCGCCTGCTGTGTGATGTCTCAGGATGACGTGCGCAAGTGCAGTGTCACTCGACAGTGACACTGCAACAGTTATAGGCGGCCGTGTCGCTTAACATCAGGTGAACGACTAGCTTGTCACGTCATTCATTCCCATAAAAATACAATTCTAGATAGTAAGCGTTGATTATATTCCATGCACTTTTAATATTATCAAGTTTTGCGTCAACGATAATATCACCAGAGTTGCCTTGCTTTCTACAGCTTCGTGCGTACAGAAGATAAATTGTAAGGCTGAGGCCTAGAGCAATTGAATATCTAATTTTCAATCAACAATTTCAATTCCCGCCCATCTAGATGTCGATAAGCACCGTGATAGTAAAACTTTTAAATGAAATCTAACTTCCTCTACGAGCATAGTACGTAGCGTACAAGTTAAATTTCAGTTTTAGAACTCCAATTGGTATCGGGAACTATTTTGTAATTAAGGGATAGTTGTAAAGTGGGACCAACAGGTGGCGCTCGGTCAGTTTAACCGTTAATTAAGGCTGGTTACTAACAACCGGTTATAATAATTAGTAAGGGGCGTTGTGGGCGGCGCTCGCGCTTCTCGCGCTGAGGCGTGGTCGCTTTTCGGCAACACGTCTCATGTATAATTTAACATGCGACTATGAAGTGTCGTACCGTCTGTGGGAGGCCTTTTTGGTGTCGGTTACACGGACTTATTGTTGGGTAATTGGAGCGTGTTAAGGAATGGTTGAATATCAAAGATGAAGCCATTTATTAAATAATCGTCGTAATCAGTCCCACTGCTGGGACACGAGCTTTCTTTCACACGAAAAGAGCAGCTAGCAGCAGAAGAAGAAGAGTAGCTGCAGCTTGGCTATCGTAGTGTAATCCACCACGATAACCAAGTGCGGTTTGGTTGATGACGTCATATTATTCTCGAGTGATTCTTGACCAGTCATAGAAACTAGTGCAAATTCTGCACATTAACTTGAAATTGGGGGTGGCGCCACCTTTGGCCACAGGTGTTGCCACTTATCATATAGTGATCAGGTATTTTAGCCTGATTTTGAATTAGTGTAGCGGAAAATGTTGCTTCACCTTGTTTTAATAAATAACGTCTACTTAAAAACAAATGAAGGTCATGTGCATTTAAATTTCAAACAAGCTAGATTTTATTTTACAAATTGCTACACGCACTAGATACAAAATAACTCTATATCACTCAGCAATCAGGCTAGAATTAAGTAAATTCTACTTAGCTTGCGCTGCGCGTGCGCTCTTCGTGCCTTCGTGCGTTGACGCAGAATGGGTAACAGTACTTACGTTGGTGTGCTGCGCGTGACCCAGGAGTTGTTAGTACGTCTTACGTCTGTGCTTTTCCTATAAGTAGGTACTTAGCTAAAAATTGTATATTTTAGCTACTACTTTTTATAGGAAATCACCACAACGATTAAAGCAGCTATGTTTAACAATGAGACAAAATATTGAACTTAAATAAACCACGTGGTCCGACGACTGATCAAAACGATGTAAGAGGCAAGCAGCCGCTCAAGGTCTATGTTCAGCAGTTACCGTCTTCAGGCTGCTGATGATGTAGGTAGGTGAGTATACTTTTTCTTAAAACTTGTAGACAACCAAGATCATCTTCTCTCGGGATATATGCGAATTCAAACTCAGCTTGTAGTAATAGTATGTAGACTAGACTATTTTTAAAAGATCATCAACCTAATGTGCCCATTGTTGGGGCACAGGCCTTCTCTCACATGGAGAAAGTGTACACCATAATCCACCACGATGCCCAGTGCGATTATTGAAATCATAGTCAGGGCCAGTGATGACTTATGGAACTGAGACATGGTCTCTTACTGCTGGCCTCATTAGTAAGCTCAAAGTCGCGCAACGAGCTATGGAGAAAGCTATGCTCGGTGTTTCCCTGCGAGATAAGCTCCAGAACGAGAAGATCCGCAGGAGAACTAAAGTGACCCTGACGTGATATGGCTCTTAGAATTAGCAAGTTGAAATGGCAATGGGCAGGCCACATCACTCGTAGAACTGACAACCGATGGGGAAGAAAGATTCTCGAGTGGCGACCACGAACCGGAAGACGCAGCGTAGGCCGGCCCCCCATTCGGTGGACCGACGATCGGGTGAAAGCCGTGGGGACCCGATGGATGCAGGAGGGGGCAGCCGCTCAAGGTGGCGCGCTCTGGGGGAGGCCTATGTTCAGCAGTGGACGTCTTCAGGCTATTGATGATGATGATGATGAGTCAGGGCCAAGGGAGACATCTAGTACCAAATAGAAAAACAGGGAATGCGGAAAGCCAACCAATAAGTACATCGATAATTAATTCCATAGTGTATAAAATAGACAACTCGGTGTCTCTCCAAACAAATATGGCTCCAGACTGACTAGGTAATACATTCTGGCTCAGTCTCCAACATTCCAAAACATTATACAAGTTTAATAACCTAATTCACTTGCATGTCCCGTGGGCCGTAGTTTTTGTGACAAACCGACATTCGTGAAGATGTCAGGTTTATAGCCTACGTGACAGTCTGACCGTGCCGACATGCAAGCTGCACCACTATACTAAACTTGAGAATTTTGTATGTTGAATGAATGTTAAAAAGTTGTTTTTGAGTTAAGGGCTTGTGGTAGGCCAGCGCAAATCCAAGCCAAAGCCACAGAATAGCTATATAGTACTATGCCAAAGCGGGGAGAGTCGGGGGGCCGTTTATTAAAAAAAAAAATGGGTATTTTTAAAATCCTCTATACATAAGACCTTCAATAAATTTAGTTCAACTACTACACAAACTTTCATGACCTTATTTAAAGTATTCATTGAATAATCGCGGTTTATTTGTACGGTTTGGAGGTAACTTTGTAATTATTTCTATCGAGAAAATTTTATTAATTCATGTTTTCGCTACACATTACATTAGCATTAGTCCTGAACTTTACCATATATTAATTTCAAAGTCATTGTTGCAATATTGTTGATAGGGCGCGGACTCATGCTAAGCCTTTTTCAGCATTTTGAGGTTGTACAGGCTCTTAAGTTAGCAAGTAGACTTGCGATCTGTGGGGTTTAGGGTTCGAACATTGCAATGAACTTGAGCTTTTGATCAAAGAAAACATCATGATGAAACCACAGTATGGCATTTCCTAGTCTTTTTCTTCTCGTGTAGGTCAACCTTGGTGGCATAATTTGTGGGCTGCCCACAAAGGCTTCTGACTAGACGTATGCCTTACGACAAGTGTGTGTAATTTTTTATTGTTTTCGTGCAAAACACTGTACCTACGGTCCACCTGATGGGAAACGGTCACCAGAGTTTATGGACATCTATCTGCAACATCGGAGACGTCACCAATGCGTTGATTACCCTGTAGGATTATTTTAACCCTCCTTTTAAAGTACTCCATGCAATGTAGTAGTCATCAGCATCAGCCTAAAGACGTCCGCTGCTGAACATAGGCCTCCCCCAAAAAGCGTCACTTTGAGCGGCTGCTTGCATACCTATTGCATGTAGTAATAAGCTCTGCGGAAAGACCGCTGGTGCCTCATTTTGTACGGCGAAAATAAAACGCTTGAATCGAGTCGGTTGAGATTTCCACGATGCAATAATATTATGTGGATGAGCTTTTTGTAGTGGTCACCTATCGATAACCAGACCTATACTATAGCTATAGACTATAGAGAGCCTATAGCCGAGCTTCGCCATGAGTGCTCGTCTGGTGAATACTTTTAAGTTCGTTTTAAGAATCGGTCAGTTTGCTCCGTTAGCCTCACTTGAAGGATAGTTTTCATTCCAGGCGTAGTTGTAGCACCATCTGCAGCGTATATTTGTTTTCATGCGGAATCAGATAAAATAATATGTGGTCCAAAGTGGTAAAAGATCAAAAAGTGAGTGGATGAGCTTTTTTTGGATAATAATACTTACTTACAATTTTTTAATAACTCAGAGGTAATAGCACAAAATGGCTGCAGTCATTACAAGTAATAAAAGTGTAAGCACACCTCTTCAATAAATAAATAAATCAAAAGCTTATAAGTAAAGAGCATATAACTTATGCCCAGCTGGTTTCCACATTACCTTTGAGTTATGCTTAGCAAACGTAAAATCTATTTCTACAGTAAACGAACTCATTTCTCAAGACACTTAAAACATAAAATCAATTACCATTAATTATGTACTCTCGTAGCATAGAAGGAAACCGATAAGATAGACTAAATCGCATGAGTTATTCTGCCTACACATTTTTCAGCCTCGATGGTATCAGTAATTGGCGTATCTGTGGACTGACGTACGGTAGATCATTTAATTTTCTTAATAATTTTCTATCGGAGTTCGCCTCAGGCGATGCGGGCCGGTCTACACCGCTTCTTGTTTTATACTATTTGTAGCGGGGTATAATCAATCTAGCTGTACGGTTTCTTAGGCCTGTGTTTTTCAAACGATGAGGTAATATTTGTTTCTTTCCTTCCATTATTATGACTGGAATATTTTTTTGTTATCCTAACATTGAAGTAGTTACCTTATTTATTTTCGAATGCCCTTGTTTATTGTTTTTTTTATAGAATAAGTTTCGTCTACTTGACAAATTATCCAAAAAACGGTATGTCAAAACTAACATGACAAGAGTTTATACCTAGTACCATATTGACAGAAGTATATTTATCAGGGTCTTTCGCTATGGCACTACTTTAATTTCATTAAAATTTGGAAAATAAGAACTTTGATAAGTCATGACAGGCCTAGGTAACTAAGAGTAAACTTTATAGAATGAGGCGTTGCAAGAGGTAGAGTAAACTTGTGGTCCCTTTTTTAACGTCTCATAATATAAATAGTTTTTATCCCACTAGAATTAATCTCAAACATAACGGGTGTTTACCAGCAAGTGAGCATCTGAGTTGCTTGGTGAGCCAGCTAGCGGGTGAGCCGGTGAGCCGACATCCTGTAACCGTCCCGTGCCGGTAATCTGAATCGGTTGCAGGCAGTGATTTATAGGACGTGCCCGCGTCCCCGCATTCCGGCTTGCCTCCCCGCGCTGCAATGAAAGCAATTTCGTTACTATCTATGTGATGCGAAATCATTCGGTGAGTTATAAGATTGTGGGTAGTGGGTAATGGACATTGAATAGTCCTACCTGAGACCTGAGGTAAGACGTTTTTGTTGTAGACAGATCTCACGGGCAGCGTCTCTTCTTATGTCAGAGCTATTTGTGGAAAAAATACTGTCCAATATATAATTAATCATCTAAGATGCAATCATTTTATGGTAGATACCTACAGCATCTTGAAATCTGTTATAATATGTGAAATGCTTCTGTATATTAGTCACTATAAATTATGTTTTTGACACATATTCCACCCTTTTTACATAGGTCGCTCTTGGTTGTCTTTCGTGTTTTATCTTGATTAAATTTAAATTTCCATTACTTAGTCAATATTTTTTCTCAATTGTAAAAACCTTACGTTTTCGCTAGTTTTGTTATTTTTTCCATCGTAAAAACATTTTAAAATTCAATTCTCATTCCAAAAAACCAGGCTAAATGTTCAACACGTAAAATACTGCATAAGCCGTCTCTACAACATAATCGCTTTAGCCATCGATCCCGTTTTAATTGTGATTGATGTTCAAGCTCAATGCAGGTGAAATCCTTTTTTCTATTGGTGGAACTCAATTTAGAATTAAAACTGCTTTATTCGAACCAATCAACGTAATTGATCAATGCAAAAAGCTGTCGGAAATTGGGCAGCGTTTGAACCGTCGATATTTGACAACACAGATTATTGAACTACATTTATCGTCAGGTAATATCTAAAAGCATTAATTTTTATGTAAGCTTAAAATATGGTCGAACAAATGACTGAGGTGCAACTGACTCACCTCACTCAACCTATAGTAGATAATAATTGTTTGGTCAAACAGTGATTCTATAATGTTTGTCTCAATCGTGAACTTACCTTTGATTTGACGATCTTTGGAAAAAGATGACCAGTAAACTGTCATTGGACAAAGTTTAGTACCATGTGGTTTATTACAGAGCACAGATGCTAGAGAGAGATTCTAAGAGAGTTAATGAAAAGGCGTAGAACCTACGATTGCTAAATCAAATAAACACCAATTCTATGCTTTCACATTAATATTATAAAGGCGAAAGGTTGTAGGTATGTATGTATGTGCGTTTGTGTGTATGTCTGTTACTCCATCACGCTCAAACGGCTGAACGGATTTTGATGAAATTTGAAATAGAGGTAGCTTATATACTGGATTAGCTCATAGGATACTTTTTAACCGCGGGTGAAACTTCGGGGCGCAGCTAGTAAGTAATATTATAAATGCGAAAGCTTGTGCGTGTGAATGTTTGTTACCATTAATCTCCGTAACTACTAAACTAATTTTGATGAAATTTGGAATATAGATAGTTTAGGTTCTGAAATAACACACATAGGACACTTTTCATCTGCGGATGAAACCGTGGGGCGCAGCTAGTTGAAAATAAAAATGTTATTTGGTAAAGAATGACAAACCCAGTTAGTACCATTCGGTCACAGGCCCGTTTGGTCACAGTTTTGCAAACCTACGCAAATAAATGTCTATTGTTATAGTCAACTTAATATTTGTTAGTAAAAATTCGAATTTACATTATTCAGGCATTTGAAAATTACCCCCCAATATTTTTCCTAATGTTTTTTTAACAAGCATTAGACCAAACACTAAAATAACGGGCTTCATATGTGTTTTAATTATAGGATTATAGTCATGTAACCGGTTCATGTTGAAATTGACCTAGTTTATGTGCATTTATATTTGTATATGCGAGTCACCCTCGATTGTCTCAGATCAGCACTTGTTAGAAGTATTATGGTAATTACTTTAGACAGGTGAAACAAATCTTCTTGGCGGCACCTACTCAATTACTAATTTCCAATTCTTTAAGTTGTATTTCACTAGCGTCATTTACCTACCATAAAATCGTAGTTCTTCGACTAATTTATGCCATAATTACACCCATGCACCAATTTAGACGAATTAACAGAATTTGAATTGCTCATTAGTTTGATTGACATGTGCTTCTAATTTCTTTACAATCTCACTCAAAACTGTTTAAGACCTCTTGATTTTAAGCCTTATCATCATTGTATAAGATGTGTTATTGGAACGTTTCTGTTGTCAACTTACTAGCAATATAACATTAATTGAATTAAAGCAATGCCCACATTTTTTTTATCGTATATAGCTAAAATATCTATGTAAATTCCGCATCTTTTTAATTCCGCATTGTTGAATTAAAAATAACAAGATTTGATTGCATCACCATCCCACTGCATACTCTACAGTTATCTGTAAATAACACAGCAGATAATTAAGTTCAATAGTTGACAGTAACAAAAACAAATGCTAATTATCGATATTGTTTGCATCGACACGGTTTGAAATCTACATCGTTCGGTAATAAATAAGATTTTTAAGAAAGAGAAGAGAGTGAACCACCTCTATTAGTTATAATCATAACTTATGATGGTGGTAAAGTCCTATCATCAAATGGTAAGAAAATTAGGTAAAATCAGTCAATACGTGAACCGAAAGGCGTAGCTTAGGCCGGCTCTCCGCTTGGTGGATAAGATGAACCGATGACCTGGCTTAAAACTACGGTAAGCCGTTGGATGCAGGAAGCAAATTGGCACTCAATGGAAGATGCATAAATCATACAGATTAATTTAAATATCATAATATAATATATAAAAAAAACAATAAAAAAAATAAAAATAATAATAAGCCTGATATCGTGCTGGTAGACCGATCCCAACGCCGGGCAGTGCTCGTTGACATCACCATTCCGCATGACGAGAACCTTGTGAAGGCTGAGAAGAACAAACTCAGCAAGTACCTTGACTAGGCTCACGAGGTAACCGCCATGTGGAATGTTGACTGAACGAGTATTGTCCCGATAGTCGTTTCGGCAAACGGCCTTATAGCGAAGAGCCTCGACCAACACCTCGAGAGGCTCTCGCTAGATGGTTGGATCAAGGGTCAGATTCAGAAGGCAGTACTCCTTGACACGGCACGTATTGTCAGGAGGTTCCTCACTCTGCAGCCCTAACCACCGGTAGCTTGTGTCCCGCCGGTGCCCCGCTGCCGGCGGCACTCTAGGTTTAGGTTTTTTATAATATTTTTGTAAATTCCTTTTTATACAAATATTGTAAAAAACATGGGCTTAAGAATTGTAAATAAATGAGTGAATAATAATAAAAACAATTTTTATTTCATTTTTTATTATAATTATACTTATCTTCTTTTCTTTTAATTATTCCGTAGATTACGCTGAGCAGGCGATACTGCTATAAAAATTATAAATGTAGGCATAAATCATGTTCATCAGGGGGCATCTTCAGGCTGGTGATAATGGTGATGAGTCATTACGACGTGGCCTATTTTTATTTTAACTTCACCCAAGAAGGGATTGACGTGTAAAGTGATAAGGATTGCCAAAGGCTCAAACGGGCAGAAACCAATTTCGCTGCAGAGTAGCTTTGCATAGTTTGGTACATGTAGCCTCGCTTCGGTATCGCATTTAATAGGATCTCTGGATATTGCCTCCGATACACACTTGAACGGTATTTGAGAGGTACAAAAGCATTCAGATCGATTCAATAAAATACGAATTAGGTTAGGCTGACAAGTTCTGAAATGCATTTATCGTACATACGTAACCACACTTTGTGAAATGATTTTGAAGAAATTGTAAGTGATTAGTTTGTAGGTTAGCAGATACTGATTCTTAAACTGTTACTCATTATTTTATAGTAAAAAACTTGTCAATGCAATCTGATAGAAAGTAGGGACCTCGTTTCCAATCTATCACAGCGAGTAGAAAATAAAAACAAAGAAAATGAGAATTAAGATACAAGCAATGTTGACCAAACAATGAAATTGTGTTAGCAGAAGACAGATCACGTTTTTCATTGGATTCATTTGAAAATAAAAGGTAGGAAGGTAAGCAAGGTACCCGGCACGTGACGCGGCGACAAAAGATCGAACAGGTTCTCCGAGCTCAAAATTGGATAGTAACCGATGCGTGAAGCTCTGCTTATAACATGAGACTCGAGACTATCAGAGTAGAAAGTATTCAGAACCATGCCAGAATTTCATTAATAATATACGAAAACTATTTTAAACTTACTAAATATATAAAGTGCAAAATAAAGGATGAAAAATAAGTATAAGTTTTGGAGTACGAAGCTGAAAAATAAACTACATATAATTATTTTTTTTAAATATGAACGTAAAGCTTATTTTGGAAAATTAAACTGTTTCGATTAACAACTAACAAAGACCGCAACAGTTGCATGAGAGCAACGGCCAATAAATAATGAGACCTTTCCCGGTTTTAATAGCCAAAGCTTTATAAAACTCTTAAGAAGTGAAAAAGGGTGGTAACTAACATATTGGTGCTGCCAACACTCCCGCTGTTTTTGTTCCATCTGAATCAAATCAGTGTTTGCGAGTCGATTAGTATCATCGAGCTTTTTATATCTCCGTCCGAGATTTCGATTAATATGTAAATGTATTCGAATAATTAGGGTTTTACAATCGTGCGGCTCGTGTGTCCCTGTGAGATAAAAAACAGTAGGTTACGTTCATACGAGTACAAGCTAGTATACTAATCTATTCGATAGGTTTGCATCTCGATCTTTTGCAATTTACGTAAAGTAAGTAAACTTTTACCAGAATTTATATGGAGTCACATTGTTTACAAAAAAAAACTAATCCAATTTAACAAAATCGTGTACTGCAATATTGACGTAGACGGTAATGAAATTGAGTTGCGGTTCTGTGGAAATGATTATTCAGTAACAGATGAGCTTGTTTGTCTCTTGGGTTAGGTAAATCGGACTCGAGCGACATTGCTGGCATTCGATGCCTGACTCGCCTTCATGCACAAACGTAGGTCATTACCGTACGATCGGATATTCAATTTACCATCGCGATGACTCGGCAATAATTTACTTTTAAATCGAATTGTGGCGTTTGAATCGAGTTTTATAGCTCAATCTCGACGTTGTTTTATGCGACGACTAACACATTACTTACTGAACGACGAACATATTTTTCGATAATGGATTCCAGCTTTTTGTACAATCATATGCAAATTAGTTAACCGTCAATTGTACCTAATAATCTTGAAAGAACCCGTCCAATAAAACAAATGGTCTAAAGTTTGAGTGACCATTTTCGCCCGATGACTATTTATTCTTTACCTATTTTCAATTTAGTTTTAAACAATAAGTATTTTAAAGTGGTTTAGGGAAACTTGAAATTCCATTCGTCGATTTAAGGATCTCGTTTATGGCTGCAAAATTGTTTTTTAATGCATAATGACATCACAATGAAGTATGACGCCGTCAAAAAGCTCTGCCGTTAACATAAATCGATTGACTTTACGATGTCAGCAACCAATAAAGATCGGAGAGTTTTGCCATTTGACTAATTTTAATTGCTTTCCGGTTTTTACACCCCACGCTTAATGAAGCTCTATATATTATGTACATTTTATCGTTTTAAAACTCTGCCCGTAATAATGTACAATACATCGAGGCTTCGATGTGGGCCGTAAATAAACAAAGATTTAATGCAAAAGCCACTTTAGCTGTTTGATTTCGCTTTATTTGAGCGCGCCGCTAAGCGTTTATTTGCAAGCCGTATACTTACCTACCGTGCGTAATGCAAACGTTTTAGTACACTATTCATGGAGTAAATGTAAAATGGAAGTGCATAAACATCTTTGAATAAAATTTACACATTGAATCCTAATAACATGGGGAATATCAAAATGTTGGTACAAGAGCTTTTGTTATGAGATTTTAATTTGTTTATGCGCATTTGTGCGCAATCTCAGGTACCAAGAAACTGTTTTCATCATAGGGCGACTCACGTACCTATACCAGATATTGTGTATAATTCAAAACTGGAATGGCGTAGAAATAGGCCTAGAAGTACCTATTAAAAAAATGTGGTGGTGGCAGGTTATATATTACACAGATAATATTGTAATGTAATGTGTTGTTGTTGTTGTTGTATTGTGTTGTTGTTTGTTGTAATGTATTGTATTGTTGTGTTGTAATGTATTGTGTTGTGTGTGTGTGTATGTGTATTGTTGTGTGTGTATTGTATGTTGTTGTTGTGTTGTTATGTTGTAATTGTTGGTCTTTTGGAAATAGGTACCTAACAACCTCAAAGTGTTATTATATTAAAGAAAGCAGTTGAGAACCATTTGTAAACATCTTTTTGCTATTAATTAGGTAGTTATGGTTTCTTTAACTGGTTTTATGTTAAAAGACAATTTAAATGAAAAAAGATAGTAACCTAATAATTAAATGGTCGACACCATTTAATTTGACAGTAGGTTCTAAAAGTATTGTGGTCCTTTTAAGAAAGGGGTGGAAACATTAAAACTACCAAATTAGATTAGTTTCCGGTTTCCGCACAGCAGAGTTATAATAGTTCATCAGCTTTCATCACGTCTCACCTTAACACACTCCATAGTATTATATACATTGCTTCAAATTGGTATAACTCTACATTTTACCACGAAATGTTTTAGAATTTAATGAAAATTGATGCAATTTTGAACACGACTGTAACACAGATTAAATAAGAGTTACTTGTAGAATGCCGTCATTTCGAACAATAAAACAGTTACCTTGTTTTTGCTCTATTAAATGTGGTATTCAAATTGCATTAAGTATGTCATACAAAAACTATGTGACAGTAAAAAATAGATGTAGACTAAATGGATTTTTTTATTGTGGTGTACTATTAAAATGTCTAGACTATCACACCATCAGAGACAAGGTTTTATTAAAATGCTTTTTTTAGTTTTATAAGCGTTTATGTTTTTGTTGCGATATATTGTTTTACTAGGTGGTTGGACTTTCTGCAAAGTTCGTCTAGGTAGGTACCACCGCTTTGCCAGTTACTCTACCGCCAAGCAATAGTGTGCAAGCACTACTGTGTTCCGGTTTGAAGGGCATTGTAGCTAGTGAAATTACTGGGCAAATGAGACTTTACGAACTGATCTCACAGTCTAGAAAACTTTTTAGACTGTGAGATGTCTCACGATGACGTGCGCAGTGCGCAGTGTCACGCGAAACTTTAATTTAGAGTTCCGAGTGACACTGCAATCTGTTATGCGCGGCCGTGTCGCTTAACACCAGGCAAACGAGCTCGTCACGTCATTCGATAACATAAAAAAAAATACAGCTGAAAACCTATTAGAAATAGCATTAACGGTGGCTAAAACATTTGGATAAGATCGCGATTTCAATGTAATTTTTTTGAAAGTTATTTGTGTATTTAATTCCGTCTTGATAAAGGCACGTGATTAGGTTTGGATAATATTCTCACCTATTTCTACTTAGTGTCTTCTATCATTTTCATTCATATTTCAAAATCGATTTAAACGTTATGAACTCCAGAAAAAATAAATTGGCGAGTATCAGTGCCTAGACGTCTAAGTTTTTAAACTTCTTGAAGGCTTTTATCAAAGCAGTATTAAAAATGAAGATTTAAATACAAAGATTCTTCCACCACTAGTCCTGATAAATAAATTGATATCTGGAAGTAATCAGAGAGTGACCAAACCAGTCTTCAACGACCCGATGAAGGGTGCTGATTTCGTAATAAGCTTTTTAATACCTGATATGATCACGTCCTGACGATAAATATGCGTGTGCGCATAAATTATATTCGCTTGTCGCTGTGAGTTACAACTTTGCCACATTGTTACTTGACTTGTGTTGCCAGCTTGTAAAACTTGCCGCCAAATGTAGCACATTTTAAAAATATAAGTTGTTTTTTTGACGTTGGTATTTGAAATAATATTTCTGTTTTAACTTTTTATTTCTTAAGTCATGGACTAGTAAAATGTTTACCCAAATTTTAAAGGCCTGCTTACCCTTGACAATAGCTAACGAGTAAGTGGCATCTTAAGCGTATACTTAACGATGGTAGCTTAACTAATGTAACGTAGATATCCGATTGGATTTTAATTATAAGTCAATATATATATATATATATATATATATTTAAATTCAGTCTATTTTGAAACTACTTTGTAGGATGTCATTTTGTACCCTAAGAATTAATTGGCTTGTTTTATCTAAAATGATGTGGGTACCTTATCCAATAATATTTCTCCTAAGTCACAAAAGCTTTTACTATAACGTGTTTTCAGATGGAAAAGTCTATCATTAAAAGCATACAATGTAAACAAGTATTACTGTGCTCAGATTTTGATTCATTTTAGACTTTCATGAACTAGCTGTAGAGTCCAAAGTGACTAAAGTATTTTTAAAGTATGCAGTTGTAGGTGTGTCTTATCGCTGGCATCGAGTGCTATCGTTTTGATATGACAAATTCAAAGTAGCGATTCATATTTTATGCATTAGGCTTGTACCATGGACGCGTAGGTTTTGTGTCGCCATCGTCATGGCTTTATACCGTCTGCTGAATTTACAATTTCATGTCAGAAAGTTACTATACATTCATAAAGTGTTTGATTTGAACAATAACTTTTTAGAATGTTAATATTTACACGCGACTATGTTTAAAACTAGTTTTGACTTTTTCAAACCCCATGGCTCTGCCATTTAGAATAAAAAAACCGGAATCGACCAAAATCACATTCGTCACGAGAATCGATTGAGAAATGCGGCCTGTAGAGGAAAACAGCCGGACAGCCGGACATCCGCCGGATATATGAAATCATTTTTTCCCAAACTAAAATGGCGTATCTACGACTAAAAATCTCCTCTCATAATACATTGTAGCATTATAAAAATACCATAAAACACGGATGTACAAATACCCCAGGCTTAAGAAACGGCGACCGAATCCTTGTTTTGATTCGAGACTTTTATAAATCGTTGCTTTAACCGTGATATATTGTTTCGAAACAGAAGACGTGAGCAACGGATTTGTTTTCCACATCATATTATTGTATTTTATAAGCAGATCGTCGGTAAGATAATAGTTAATGGGATTCAAAGGTGGCACTGTCACTTGGGTGTTTTATCCGACACCTATAAATGGTTTGAACTTTGTGGGGGTTTGAGGAATTTGGTGTTTTTATTGACTTATAAATGTATTATAATAATAATGGAAAGAATGACATCATTATTTGATAAAGCAATGCTCCGCAAAACTCTTCAAGAAATAGGTATATAGTTTTTTGTCTTCAAGGAGTAATTGAAATAATTTAAACTATGAAAGAGAAAGAATGAAAATGCTGCATGGGATAGCATTATCAGCAGTAAATCATTTTAGTTCGCATACGAACACATATATTATATTTACACTGATTGAATTTGAACTATAATCTATCATATAAATTATAGTTCAAATTCAATCAGTGTAAATATAAAAATTACGTTCATTATTAAACCTGAACCAAAATAACATTTAAAGTAAAGCTTACAGTCAACGCCAAATTTATTTTTCCATATCCAACTACACACTGACGTATGGACAGTGGTATAAATATCAATATCGGAAATAGAAATATCGAAATATGATATTTTTGATATTGAAGCCCCCGCACAAGCCTTTGTGAGGTGCATGTCGGAGTCATCATTTATCATTAAATTATTGGATTGCTTCTGGCTGTCAGATAGAAAAGTTATTTTTAGCACCGAAACATGATATCGTACTATAAAAACGGTCCGCGGCTTCACCTGCAACTTTCTCGTTATTCTGCTGAAAACTTTACATTTTACGTAATGTAAAGTTATATTGTATTGATCAGGGTAAAACTATGCAATCGTATTGCAAAATTTCATCGAAATCGTTATTTATTTGTTTATTTCAATTACACAAAAGCTTACAGTATACAACCAAACTCTTTAGGGTCATGACACTGGAGTAGATTATAAAGTATTGTTACAAATAGGAATGTAATTATTATTCTACAGGAGCCACTTATAAAATATTAGGTAGGTACTAAGAAACTGGATAGACATACTAACAAATAATTTATATTGGTGTGAAATATGCCCAACTCCGGCGGATCAGTCGTTTAAGCGTGAAAGCAAAACACACAAAAAGCAAACTAGAGGCGCCTCGTGTTTTTACCCACTATTGACCCGTTTTACCCACAGGGTATTTTTCTAAATTTCATTAAATCGGTTTTTGTAGTTGTTTCAACGTGAAAGTCATACCTATATACAAACAGATAATATTTCAGTTTTATAAAAGCTTTCAGGCGTCCTGAAAATTCTTAAACCAGGGTTGACCACTTACTTATACACCGTGGAATTTAATTCGATAATTTCCTGAAATGTATGTAGTCAGTCCTTGCTTTAGAATGTTTATTTAAAGCTAAACACAAAACTACTTATAATGTAAAACGTAAAACTGGGTACTATAAAATTAGTCCAAATTCAAATTCTTAACAAAAGGCCTACGACATGTAATAATATGGCCCTCCGGGAAAGCGGGGCGGGCGGTGCAGGTGTTTTAGCTACCTACGAAATATTTGCTCCCAGTATGTAGTGTGAAGTAGACATTTCAGCTAACGGCGAACTATTTTTTGAGGCATTATATAGTTTTATTTTTTAATTTATTACTGTAGTATTGTTCTATAGCATGGACTGAGTACATACATTTTAGAAAAATATCGAATTCAATTCCTTAGTGTATACACGAGAAAGAAGGACCACATTCATATAAGCTTTGGGGGATACTGGAATTGGCGATTCAAACACAATAAAAAAATAAAATACTAGCCATAAAAAGTATCTTTTCCATGGTTCAATCTAATTATCTAACCAAATATAATTAAGCTAGGTTCGGTCTTTATAATTTGTTTGAAGTTACAAATCGTTGCGTATGTTTCTATGACTTTTTCACATTCTTATTATGATTTCGCTTCATTCGAAAGCAATAAGAGGCAATTTGGTCCCACTCACGTAGGGCGGAGACGGCGAGAAGCACGTATTTTTCGCATTATCGGCTAAATTATTATAAAAGGAACAGACGTGTGGCAGCCAGTAAGTCTTACTGAACGTTAACGTTGACACGATTCGATACGACAATAAGATCTTCTTTAGTTTTTATTCAGATTGAGCGTGCATGTGACAACTTCATTTTATCTGATAAAATTCAATAAAAGTCTTAAACACTGTCTGAACCATTCTGAAGTTGTTTTCAAAATCAGAAGTACCTTTCCTGATAATTGCGTGTCTTATTACTTATACCTCTACAATATTATAAGAATTTGCTAACTGGTTTCAATGCAGGAGGATCATAATTCTCATTAAGGCTCTCGTATGTACTATTTTAATATAGGCATGCTATGCAATAGCTCTATATTACTAGGACACGAATTTGAAGCTTTTATGATTTGTAAATCCACTAAAGCCATTATGGGTTTAAAGGCGGCTAGGTGCTTTTTGATAAACAGGTTTGAAAAATAATCAGTAATCACAAAGTTTAAAAAAATCTGATTATGTTTATTGGATTGTGAAGGGTCGCTCGCCATTGAACTTGTGTTATGTGGTGCAACTTGTATGTATTACCCTGTGATAGCCCAGAATTTGTATTGGTCACGCGATTAACAACGAGTAATCAGTATTATGCTGGTTTATAGGATTAATGCCAACCAAGACGACTGTATGATTATGCATGGACGCGCGCATAGACGCGGGACTCCGCGTCTATGCGCGACTACACAGCATGGTGACTAATCAATAAATATGGTTCAGCAATCTGTATGAAGTTTTGTACTATAGAACTTCTTTTGGTATATGTAGTTCTACGTACCACAGTCTATTAGTAATAGCTCTGCCTTCTGATACCAGTCACCCGGGACAAATATTTGTGTGATGTGATGAAATGATGTTTATTCTGTGTCTGGGTGTTATATTGTATTCCATTATATGTATTTATAAATAAAAAAGTATCTGTATCTAAGTATTCTATCAGTTATATGGTTCTCATAGTAAAAGCTATGCTTAGTTTGGGGCTAGATGGCGCTGATGTGTGAAATATTCACATAATTATATTAATTTATTATTTTATTATCAGAGAATTTGTATGTTAGCGCTAATCTCAGCAACGGCTTATCCGATTCAAAAATTATTACACTGATAGAAAGCTACATTTACCCTAAGTGACATAGGCTAAGTTTTATTGTAATACAAGCTTGTGTTCGCCGAGATGGGTCAGCTATTGTATTATTAATACCTAACTAAATAATTTATACTATGTATTATTATAGCTACTTATGTCATGCATTTTTGGTACATTTGTAGGTACAGGTACTTCTCAATAAAACAAAAGTTGATTTTACAAGGGAAAAATGCAGTACCTACACACAACTCAAGTGGGGTAAAGAAAGCTCAGCATTTTTTGGAAGTTTCTATCTAACGTTAAAAATGGAAAAGCCTCATAAATTATACTGGCAAGTTGAACAAACGAGGAGTAACAAACTATGGGTACCTTGTGTCGACCGATTGTAACTATTTTTTGAACCTAAAGAAAAATCATCTTTTCTCGTTTAGTAAGTATTCATAATGGTGTGTAAAAATTTCAATATAGTTTGAATTTATTATTATCGTGTCGTTACATCTAAACTTCCGCAAATCTTAGTGAAACTGTGTTGCGGCGCGAAACAATTGCGACGGAAATAGCGCGTTCGACATTTTGTATCGTAACGACTTTCAGAATAGTTCACTCCACTTTTTAATGTTCCAAGTTAAGCCATTGTGAGCTTAAATGGTCGTATGAATCAGGGTGATACGGATTTTATGGTAGGGTTTTAAAAAGAGCAGCAGTACCTAAATTGGGTCATGAAAACTCTTTGTAAAAGTTAATACTTACCTATATTCATATACCTACTTATGCACGGAATACTACTAATCAAAAGTTATTGTATATGAGTATTAACTAAAAGAAAAAAAAAATCAATTCGCATAGCTACTTAATATTGTCGAGTTTACTGACGTTTCAACCGACCTCATACAATACAAGAATACCTAATCTGATGTAAGTAAATTATTTGTTTAGCTGATTATCAGTAAAACGACTGATTACGCGAAGACAATTGAAGAATTTCAAACACCAATGATTGTAGCAAATAGTTAAAGTAGTTGAACTCTATTTTGAGTAGAATTTATCACAATTTTCATAATCCGGTTAGTTTTCCTGATTTAAATAAGTATTAGAACTATGATCAAATCAATTTATTTTTATGATGTCTAAAAGTTAAATGAATCTTACTCGTTTCCTTAACAGTTAAAATTAATCTGATAATTATATAGATAATCAGCTACTGCTATAAATCCATGTACTTACCTATGTCTAAACATGCCATCTAATAGCCAAATATATAGCTTTGCTTTTTACTTAAACTGCTTTACGTTAAGTGTAGATGTGTCCATTAACACTTTGAAACACTTGCTTTATGAGTACGACATAGGAGTGTTTTAAGAACTTTTTATGATAAAATTCTTATTTGAATAGAATTGTGTATAAATGTACCTAACCAAGTAATATTTAAAACTATTATTACCATCCCGAACAGTCTGACAAGTAACATTCCTCATCACTGAAGCTCCAACAATAGCAATAACATAATTTCCATATTATAACATTGATGTGACAAGATCAAATTATCATTTCTTGTTCATCAGCATGCGATGATGTAGACACGTCAAAACTTGTAGGTCATTCGAGAACAATGAGTCTTGCCAGCAATAATTTGTTCCGATACGAATATAAATCTACCTCGATGGTTTTTGTTGAAGACGCTCCTTTGCGGTAAAGGTCCGGTATATAATCATGAGCTGGCAACATTGTTGTTTTTTTACATTATTATCTTGGGTCCAATTATTTTTTGGTAAAAACTGATTTAGCTACTGTAAGTTTAAATCTACTATTGTTGGTATTTTTATGACGGATCCTAACATTTGCTAGGTACCTTTTTGAAATGATAGAATAGGGCTCAAGCTCATTAGACTAGGTACGAGAGGAAAAGTAGTGTCAAAAAGGTAAAATTGTAGGTAATATATTTACCTACACCTAATTATTATTTAAAGCTTTCAAATAAACTACCATGGTGGACGTCGGACGACCATAAGTCACACATAAAAACTACATAATTACTCTGGCTAATGTTCTGCCTGGCCTATATTACTATGCAAGTGCAAACATCAAATTTACATGATAGATAGTATAAAAGTCTTGAGACAAGAAGGGATTGTACGGTGGTGGTACCTAGTGTAACTTACGTACTAATTAACGATAACGATAAAGTCAAAAAATGTAAAACTCCAACAGCTCCAAACTGTAAAAAAACAACAACTATAATATTTTCACATGTACAGTGTTTCCCTGTTAATATTTATGACTTCGACACAAACAAAACATAGCTACATTAGTATTCGATCGTACTTTAAATTTTAGATTCGTAAACCGCTTTATCAAAAGCAATATCGACTATGTATTAAACATTAGGCAGCTAAGTTTTAAATGCGGTCGTAGCAGCGACATTTTGCTTCGGAAACTTTTGAAAGAGGGGAAAGATTCTCGAAATTTTTAATACTAATAAGTGTCATACCAGGTCCTGCATACTAAAGAGACATCTCGTGCATGGTAATAAGAGGAACTCTGAGAGAATATAAAACGTGGAATATCCTGCTATCATTTGAGAGGGTGCCGCTGTCAGAGTGTTTAAGATAACCCAAGACGTGACGCCTATATCAAAGCACTTCAACATGACGTGTCAAAAATCTCAAAAGGACTAGAGAGGGAAATGGAGGTTGCTTAAGTGGGGTTAGTGACCGGGCAAAGTTCTAAAGTTTTTGTTTCTGTAGTATTTGGGTGCAAACAAAATAAGTTTAGTTTCGCTCTCAGTCTAAAAATGTGGATTTGAAGTTGAAGTGGGCCTTTTTCACTTTAAAAGTACAATACAAAAACAAATTGTTTGCAGACACTTGGAAGCATTCGGATATAACCCTGAATGTTTTACCCTAGGTATGGTTTGTAAAACTTTTTTTTCATAAAAAAGACGAGAAGTTAGTATTTAAGCGTCTACTACTGAACATATAGGTCCATTAGGGCCAAGCCCGTGCTAAGCATGATGGCAAACCCCCCTTGGGTTTGCCATCATGCTTAGCACGGGCTTGGTGATCGCAGCAGATTGTAATGCGTATCGAGGAGAATGCTGTTGCCCAATGCCCATTGCCTGGATTGGATATTCCCTTGGCTGGTTCTTATGGCACCCATAGGTGGTAGGACTTTTCTGCAAAGTCTGTCTAGGTAGGTACCACCGCTTTGCCAGTTATTCTGCCGCTAAGCAGTAGTGTGCAAGCACTATTGTGCTCCGGTTTAAAGGGCATTGTTGCTAGTGAAATAACTGGGCAAATGAGACTTTATGACCTGATGTCAAAGTCTAGTAATATTACTCATATGATTACTAGACTGTGTGATGTCTCAGGATGACGTGCGCAGTGCAGTGTTACGCAAAACTTTATTATTTTAAAATTCTGAGTGACACGGCAACTGTTATGGGCAGCCGTGTCGCTTAACATCAGGTGAACGCCTAACTCACATCATTCATTCTCATAAAAAAAACCCATGGGAAGTGATAGGGTGGTCCTATTCTTATGCCACTGGGACCACACGGCCATGTAAAGACAGATATATCAAATTAATATTATTTTTCACTCTTTCGTGTATTAGTAGGTACCTAACTGATGTTATAAATTAGAATATAGGCGGAAAAAGTAAAAATGAACTCTATAGTAAGTGCTATGCGGCTCATTTTTACTCCTGTCAAAG